>CM065129.1:34285466-35636716 GCA_033026305.1 Cirrhinus molitorella
AACTATAAGCTCCGTTCTCCGGTTTGACCTTAAACTGGAAATCGGCTAAAATATTGGATTAAGACATAACTACATAGACCACAATCACCACAGCGTCACACACATTGAACTACAGAGCATGTTCTAGTTTCCACTTTTCCTCTATGTTACATGGTCACCGCCAGTTAACGCCATTCACAGCTAGTATTGAGGAAATAAAGTTGCATGCACGCTTTACGTTAACGACTCACAAATACCTGATTTCGTTCCAGGTGGATCCAAAGTATGTTAAAAGACACACCCGATGTAATGTCTGGTGTATAAAGCATTTCTACAAACCTGGAAACCTGGTGCGATTATCCTATGGATTTTCAGCTGGGTTTCTACATCTCTGGAGTAGCCCTGGAGAATCCAATGACGTAGTAGTGGACACAGCTAAGGTATAGGTCCATCTTATTTGATCGCTAAAAGTATTGGAACAAAGCTCTAAACATATTTTAAGAATAAAGACAAGTTATGCATGTCTGATGCAAAGAAATGTCATTAATATGGAGCACTAGAGCCAATGCCTGATAAAGGCAAAGGGTGGCCTCCAATTTTAGTCTTACCTAGTTGGAAAGACAAAATCGCTACACGGGCCTCATATACGTCAAAACCACCCAATAAATCTCAGCTTTCATAAACCATAATGGCTACGGAGTAATGACTTTTATTAACAGAAATACATACAGTTCAGTTGTATCTGAAATAAACAATGTTCAATAGGTTATTCCGTTGAAGCAGTAATACAATGAGACAAGAGCATTTAAGTCCTTTACTAAATGATTTAAACGGTAGAAAGACCGGTCTTCAGAGTCCTGACGAAAGCTTTCGTTGTAACACCAATGACAATATTTTCATAGTGTGCTTGAGCTATTTAACAAATGACACTAATTGGGAGGACACACACGTTAGTCACTATATTAACGGATGTTTTGGTAAACCTGAAACTAGTTCATTTAGCTTTGTTTTTACTAAAACGCCAAAGAATTTTCCGTTTAGGACGAACAGCTTCTAGTTGCCATTGAACCTAATTAAAGTTTTCATCTTTCATTGGTTGGCAGAAGAATCTGCAGCAAGTGCTTTAATTGAATGCAACAGTGCCACTTTTGTAGCTGCCTTTGTTCCTGGAGTACTTTTCCTTACAATTATGCCAAACCAATCCGCCATGATCATTACAACCTATAATTTGAAGCAAAAAAAAAAAAAAAAAAAAAAAAAAAAAAAAAAGTATTTGAAACAAAATCCCAAAAAGCATTGCAAATGATATATATAACTATTGATTTAAAGATGCTGTGTGTGTACAGAAACATTGTTTATCAAAATATGCTAGTGTATATTTAAAAAAAAAAATAAATTTGATTACATCATACGCCACGTTTCATATAAAAAAGAATCATGTCATTTTTTTTTTTTTTTACCAGAATTTCCACAAATTTGCAAAATGATTTGAAAAAGTAAATAACCTCATAGCAGGTCTGTCCTGCCTTGTTAAGAAAATGAATGGGATTTTTATTTCAAGTACTGTTGCACTCAATACTGCCCTACAAAGGCAAAAGACCTTAACTCGCTAGAGTGTGAAACTGAGAAAAATGACTTGCGTTTTTTTAATCTGTCCAGCCAAATTAATTATAGGCATCTAAAACATCTAATTGCCATTTTTTGGTGTCTTACATATATTTAATTTGGCTGGGCAAATAAAAAAAAAAAACTTCAGTCATTTTTCTCAGTTTCACACTCTTGCCAGTTAAGGTCTTTTGCCTTTGTAGGGCAGACTAAATCACGTGATATGCAAATCATGCCTGCCGCCAGCCAATGAGCTTTTGGAATCTCTACTGGGGTTCACTGCGATTGGCTCTCAATCAAAACCAGATTTTTAAATGTTTTTAAAAGAAGAAAACAGACACAATAAAGATACAATACATATGCTAAAAGGAGGAAAACACATGCCTACGCTAATTAACAAGCAAAAATACTAATCTTAACTTAATCCCAAAGCACAAAAAAAAAACGTGAGTAACAGTTTCGCGAACAGGTAGCCTGCCCCGACCACCACTGGCCAGTCTTATAATAAGCAGAAATCCGGAGTAGTAGTCCTATGTCTTGCTGAAAAAAACAAAAAAGATCTCCCTAGTGCTTTAGGGAAAAGAGCAGATGTGTAGTAGTAGCAGTAACAGCTGTGGGATGTTGAGTAAAGTCGGATAGGTGAGCCCTACCTATGATCTGCTAGGCTGGATAAACTCCTGAATGGAGCTTTAGGAGTGTTTCAGTCAATGCCATGCCACGTTAAGGTGGCTCAACCTGGCTACTTAGCTGAAGATAATGTGTGATGTGGGCTGGGGAAGGAGCTGCTCTTACTTTGTGACCTAATATACGCTCCTAATACGAGCCTCCGTAACCCCCCCTGCCGTAACCACCACCACCACCACCTCGGGAGTAAGGAGCGTTGCTTCTGCCCGAGTAATTACCTTTCATTGGGCCATAGCCAGAGGACTGCTGGCCATAGCCGCTGCCAAAGTCATTGTAGCCGTTACCACCGCCGTAGCCCTCCATTTGGTCCCCGTAGCCTCCCCCATACCCGCCACCGTATCCGCCTCCATAGCCTCCGCCGTAGCCGTCGTTGCCACCATAGCCGCTGCCGCCGTAGTTGCCGTATCCGCCGCCTCCGCGCCCGCCGTAGCCGTTCTGCATTCTGCCCATCCCCCGTCCGCCTCCTCGGCCGCCGCGGCCACCGCGACTACCAGCAGCCTGCATCTCCTGCTTGGTCAGGGCTTTCTTCACCTCCACTTTGTGGCCGTTAATAATGTGGAACTTGAGCACCACGGCTTTGTCGGCCGAGTCGTTGTCTTCGAAATACACGAAGCCGAAGCCCCGCTTCTTGCCGGTCTCTTTGTCCGTGATCACCTCCGCCTTCTCCACGGCGCCAAACTGGGAGAAGCAGTCGCGGAGGTGATCCTCCTCGATATCGTCTTTCAGTCCGCCGATGAATATCTTCTTCACCTTCGCGAGCGCCTCGGGCTTGCCCGCGTCTTCCCGTGCCACGGCCCTTTTCAGCTCGACGTTATTGCCGTCCAGTATGTGGGGCCGGGCCGCCATGGCCGAGTCCGCCTCCTCCGGGATCGAGTAGGTCACGAAGCCGAAGCAACGCGAGCGCTTCAGCTGCTGATTCTGCACGACCACGCAGTCCGTGAGCGTCCCGTATTGCTCGAAATGCTTTCGCAGCCCGTCGTCGGTGGTCTGGACGTTGAGTCCGCCGACAAACAGCTTGCAAAGTTGGTTTTCCATTTGGGCCGTCATCTTCGTAATCTAATCTCTGGCTGGGGTTGATGTAAAATGGCGGTGAAATATAAATGGCGGCGGTGCGGACGGATGATGTCATGCACGCGTAACCACGCCCACCGCAGTATGAGCTCAACTGGATTGATTATTTAGACTGCTTTAGTAATATCGTTGTATTTCGGAAACATATTTTGTACGCTTTCGCAAGAAAATTCAGTCTGATCAGTTTTTTTTGCCATGACGGATCAAATATTTTCTCCTCTGGAGACGAGAAGCTAGCTTTCATTCAAAAAGGACAGCGACTGCGCACAGTGCGCATGCGCAGTGAAGACAACAACAGCCCACTACAGCAAAACAATGGCGACTGCCGTGGAGAATATCGTTAAAGTGTGAGTACATGTAGTTTTTAAACTCTTTGAATGAATATCCGTGTGATATTCTCAAATCGTACCTGATTCGTGACGGTTTTGTTGTCAACAATAAGGCTGAAGCATTGTAATGGTGTTTTGTTGGCTAATAATGAAAATCTGCACCTCGTTCATTCATCGTTTTCTAACATCAAAGCGCGCTACAGCCATGTGTGGTCTTTTAAAACCAGGTCCAATAAACACCCATTAGTTATTTAGCTTTTTTCTTGCGTTCTACTGTCTAAACTTTTTAGAAATGTATACAGTATTGCCGCTTTTTATACACTGGCAAAAATTTGTACGTCTCATTGGGGTCCATTGATGTCCATTGTTTGCATATCAGCACGTTGTGACGCACCAAATGTAATAGAAAAAAACCCTCAGCTATTTTCTCAAGACTGATTTTAACTATTCAAAAGAGAATATGTTTACTAACAGTAAATCTAAATCACATGTTTGAAGTAACTTGTGTTTGGTGTTATTCTCTCTTGTTTGTTTGTTTGTTTGTGTGTGGACTTAAGGCTTGGAGAGCAGTACTACAAAGATGCTTTGGAACAGTGTCACAGTTATAACGCCCGGCTATGTGCCGAAAGGAGTATCCTCATGCCCTTCTTGGACTCCCAGACTGGAGTCGCTCAAAGCAACTGCTACATTTGGATGGAGAAGAGACACAGGAGTGCAGGTTTAGCATTAGACCAGTACATTTACCCCATTCTCAGTCTGTCCTACTGGTATTAACATACACAATTTATGGTTTTCATTTAAGGTACCGCACCAGGACAGCTGTACACATATCCTGCTCGCCGCTGGAGGAAGAAAAGAAGAGCTCACCCACCAGAGGACCCTGCTCTGGTTTTTCCTCCACTCAAAGCTGGTATTTTATAATACTTAGTATGATTATTTATTGCAACGATTCTCATTACCTGTTCTTAGCCCCTAAAGCCTAACAATAATCCACATAATCAAAGCTTTGCTAAAAACCTGTTGCACACAATATATATTATAGATTAGGCTTTTTTTTAATACTGGACTGAAACAGTTTCGGTTTACTTAATAATCCATACTTTTTTTATATATATATATAGAAAAAACATGTTAAAATTTGAGTACCATGTGTTATACGTCAGTCTTTTGGGGAACATTTATTTAATCATTTCTCAAAAACTGAGCATTTAAATATCTTACAAAGACATATTTTTGGGAGATATAAAGTGAAAACCAATATTTATCTTATTTTTGATCTAATTTTATGTCCGTATTCTCCTACATTATACTATACGAGCCGCAAAAGCGGCAAATATAATACTTAACATAAAACACATACACTACCAGACAAAAGTTTTTGAACAGTATGTTTTTTTTAATGTTTTTTTAAAGAAGGACTCTCCTGCTCACCAAGCATGCATTTATTTGATTCAAAGTATGGGTAAAACAGTACATTTTTAATATTTAAAATAACTGCTTTCTGTTTGAATATATTTTAAAATGTAATTTATTCCTGTGATCAAAGCTACATTTGCAGCATCTTTACTCCAGTCTTCAGTGTCACATGATCCTTCAGAAATCATTCTGATTTGCTGCTTAAGAAACATTAATATTATTATCAATTTAAAACAGCTAAGTAGCTACATTTTTTTTTTGTCAGGATTCTTTGAATAGAAAGTTCCAAAGATCAGCATTTATCTGAAATAAAACATTATAGACTACAACAAGCTTGAAGCCTGTATGATTTTTTTTCTCAGTGTAAAGAAATTATAGAAATTGATACTTTTATTTACCAAGGAAACTTTAAATTGATCAAATTGATGATAAGAATAATATGAAGTTTTCTATTTCAAATAAATGCTGTTCTTCTGAACTTTCTATTCATCAAAGAAACCTAAAATTCTACTTCGCTGTTTTCAAAACAATAAAAATTTATGTTTTTTGAGCAGCAAATCAGAATATTAGAATGATTTCTGAAGGATCATGTGACTGGAGTAATGATGCTAAACTCTGCTTTGAAATCACAATAATAAATTACATTTAAAAATATATTCAAAACGAAAACTGTTATTTTAAATAGTAAAAATATCTTTAAAAAAAGTCTTACTGTTCAAAAACTTTTGACTGGTAGTGTATGCAGACTTTTCACTTAGATTTATAAAAAAATAAATAAATAAATAAACTTGCATTTAAAAAATATTTTTTGGACTATTATTTCATAGGCTATACAAAGTTAATCAGTTTAAACAATATAGATTGCAATATTTAAGTCAAAGAAAATATTTTAAAATAGATTGTAAATCATAACTAAATGGTTAAAAATGGCATCTTTTCAAAGCTGAGCTGGAACTAGGACTCAAAAAGGATGTGTTGGGCCCGTTGGATGGGAGCAGTTTGGAAGCCTTGCTGAAAGGTGAGCCGCTGGATAAAAGAGTGCCAACAGAGCTCAGACCGCCTGAGGAAGAAACCAGTCTGACTGAAATCACTGGAACCAGTACGGCCAGCAGCCACAGTGGCTCCACGCGCATCAGGAAGGTATATTCAATATGGCAACGTAATATAATGTATGCTCTGAGCACGTAAGTGATTGATTTTTCCTATATGGGTGCATATTCTGATCGTTTCCTGTCGTTCTCAGAGAATCCTTGAGCCGGAAGACTACTTGGATGATCTGGACGATGAAGATTTTGAGGAGGAGACTCCGAAAAGACGAGGAAAAGGAAAGTCTAAGGTAACATGCCTAGTCTGCTGCTGCATAATTAATTGAATATTGATACAGTATTAACCATTTATCATCTCCTAATGTGATCATACTTGGTCATGCGATGGCTTGGAGGAATAGTGTTATGAAAATGTCATTTTAATCTGCCAGGGTCGAGGAGTTGGAAATGGAAAAAAGAAATTGGAAGCTGCTGCCGCTGCCCAGGAAGATCGAGACAAACCGTATGCCTGTGACAGTGAGTTGGGACACGATATTTTGAGCGATTGTTATTTTGAAAAGTAGCATCATAAATATGTTTTCCTGAAATCACTTATTAACAATTAGAATTTAGTTTTTAGGTGAGCTTTTTGACAGTTTCGTTCTGTTGAATTTTAGATTTCCGTAACCTGTGGTTCAGTACTATTCAAAAATTTGAGATCAGTTTAAATTTAAATATAATACTTTTATTTTATGTTATTTTTAAATTTGAAAGTAATAGTAAATATTCTAATGTTACTTAAATTCTATTCTAAGTGCTATTCTTTTGAACTTTATATTCATTAGAGAATTCTGGAAAATATGTTGTGGTTTGACAAACATTAAGCAGCACAACTGGTTTTACCAGTGATAATAAAACATGTTTTTAAGCAGCAAATCAGTATATTAGAATGATTTCTGAAGGATCATGTGACACTGAAGACTGAAGTAATGATGCAGAAAATTCAGCTTTGATCACAGCAATAAATTGCTGTTTAAAATATATTCAAACACAAAACATTTATTTTAAATTGTATTATTATTTTGCAGTTTTACTGGTTTTGTTTAAATAAATGCAGTCTTGGCGAGCATAAGAGACTTCTTACTGACCCCAAACGTTTTAATGGTAATAAATATAATGACTTAGTTGTAGATAAACTCCTGCTTCAGTGAAAACAGGCTTACAAAAATGCATCTCACTACAAATCTAGTGAAATGCTATAATCATCTGCTGCATATGTAAAGCATAACTGGTGGCTGTTGCATTCCCAAATGTGCACTAAATTCTCAGCACATTAAAAAAAAAATCGTTCACTGCATTCACTGTGAACTGAGCCGTTCTGAGTTGCAGAAAACACCGGATCACGAGCTGATCGCCTGAATGAAGTGCAAACTTGAAGGGATTAAGTCACATTGTGCTTTCGGTTTTAGTTTGTTTGACAGATACTGTGCCAAAGCATAATGGCTCAAAACAACTTTAAACACCTTTTATGTTAGGAAAAAAAGTTTAAATATATTTGAAAAACCACACTTCTTGCCTAGAAGACCTATAATTTCATGTGACCACGATAATATTTGCTATCACAATATTACAATATTGATAATATCATGACATCCCTATATTAGTTTCCATCATTGGTTTAATATATTGAAATCCTTTGCTGAAACAGCAATGATAATCCTGTTTACACTGCTGTTTTAATTTTTAAACCTTTTCTTTTATTAGTCTGTGGGAAACGCTATAAAAACAGACCAGGTTTGAGTTACCACTACACTCACTCTCACTTGGCGGATGAGGAGGGAGAAGACAAAGAAGAACCTGAGATTCACACACCTGCACCACCAGAGGAACCCAAGAGTGAGTTCATTCGTAATGGCTGCACACAGCACTCCTAACACATCAGTTATATTGTTGTGCATTTTCAATTTATAGGATTTAACAAGTACAAGATTCTGTTCTTCATGAACCACACTCTTTATATAATATTTAAGAACTTTTGTTACGACCACATTGATTACAGCTTCGATTTGGATATTCCTGCCAGTCATTCCTGCCGGATTCATCTGATCTTCTGTTTTATTACAGCCCCTAAGAAAGGACCAAATGGCCTGGCGTTACCCAACGACTATTGTGACTTCTGTTTGGGAGACTCTAACATGAACCAGAAGACGGGCCAGTCGGAGGAGCTGGTGTCCTGCTCTGACTGTGGCCGTTCAGGTATGACACAGAGATGCAGAATAAACTAGGCCCAGTTTCATAGACAGGGCTTAGCCTAAGCCAGGATTAGGCTATAGTTCAATTAAGACGTTTAAGTCATTTTTAGAAAAAAAAACATTACTGGTGTGCATCTTGAGACAAAACAAAGCCACTGATATATTGTAAGATCAGTCAGTGCAAGTTTCCTTCAGTTGAAACAGCTTTTTCTCACATCCCTCCTCAGGACATCCTTCGTGCCTGCAGTTCACTGCGGTGATGATGGCAGCTGTGAAGACTTACCGCTGGCAGTGCATTGAGTGCAAGTGCTGCAATGTTTGCGGCACATCAGAGAATGACGTGAGTCTCCTCATTTGATCATTTAAACAAACCAGTGTTGGGGAAAGTTTTTTTTTTTTTTTTTTAAGTAATGCATTACAATATTGCGTTACTCCATTAAAGAAGTAACTAGTTACATTACGTAGTTACTTTTTATGGAAAGAAGTGTAATACGTTACCTTTAAAATCTGGGCTGGGCTTGCTTGTTTGTTTTTAATATAAAAAGTTGTATTTTTCTGTGGCAAATGTAAGGGCTCTTTCACACCAAAAGTGTGAGGAATACTGAGAAATACTGAGGAATATTGAATCTGCACTTACTCCTGATTTCTCTCAACGTGGGGACAAGAGAGCTGTTAGACAATAAATGGGCAAAGAAAGTAACCTATTACCCATTTGAAAAAGTAGCTCAGATATTATTTAGTAAATTAAAAAGTAATAGTTAATTGAGAAAAGTAATCTGATTACATACCTTGTTACTAACCCAAAACTGCTCAAAAACTGCTGTTAATGTGTTTAAATCCTCTTCTGCAGGACCAGCTTCTGTTCTGTGATGACTGTGATAGAGGATACCACATGTATTGCCTCAGCCCTCCCATGTCAGACCCTCCAGAAGGTACGAGTAATCACTTTTATCATTGTTTACTCAGCCTAATGTCGTTCCAGACTCATGTGACTCTATGATCATTAAAAGCATAAAGAAAGACGTTTTCAAGAACTTTTGCACCTTTCAGGGCTCTTCCATTCTAAAGTGTTTGGAATTGCTTTCGATTACTGATTTTAAGAGTTGACTCAATACCATCTCCTGGCAAAAAAAAAAAAAAACAATATTGAATACCATAGAAGTGGTCATTATCTTTGTATATGCACATACATGCAAAACTTTTTTTTTTTTTTTTTTACTTCTACTTCCAGCGGAGTATAAAAAGGGTGCTGAAATTTTAGTACTGTATCTCTGAGATGGATAAAGCAGTAAATATCCACATTTTATTAAAGTTTATATAATTATAATTTTAAGAGTATACTGAACACAGGGTTCCCACTCTAAGCCAAATGTAAAATTCCCTGAATTTTCCCTGACTTTCACTGACTAAAAAGTTGAATTTCATGACCTATAATGAACGGATCCATCAATTTCAAGCTTTATTTACTTACATTTTTAGTATAAAATGCATACACAGTAGTTGTTGTTGTTGTTGTTGTTGTTTTTTTTTTTTTTTTTGCAAAATATTTTTCTCTACAGAAATTCATTCATGGTTTTTATGCTTTCAGAGGGCTTAAATACCTAAAGGATTTTCTGTTTGTCATCAAGTTCATCATTGCTTTTCGGTTGTCTACCTTTAACACCTGAAATGGTCATTTTGTAGCCAAAGTGTTTGGTCTACAAATTGCATGTAAATATCAGTTATCACCAAATCTTGGATTCAATCTTTAAATCAACTTGTTTTCTTTCAATTGGCACAAGTTTTGTATTTCTTTTTTGTATCTGATTGGTCGTAGACCTCAATGACCTAAGCTTATACACCTGTGTTTATGAGTGGAAAAAAAATTGTTGTGGATAATGTTCATGGCCTATGATTAGTCAGTTAAAAAAAGAAATATAAAACCTATGGTAAGAAAACAAGTTGATAGAAATCAAATGAATCCAATATTTGGTAATGATACAGCATAACAAGAAAGCCATTTTTGACAAAGGTGGGGAAAGAATATCACAAAAAGATAAAAGTTGGAAGTTGTTCATACACTGTGAAAGCAAATTAAGTTCATTTTATTCCAATAATTTAACGTACAAAAAGAAAATCCTCTCTGTGTCTAAATGACGTTGGGATTAACATTAAGTTTTCATGTCACGCTATTGACTTTTGTTCTATTTTTAGTCTACAGTGCAATAGCATTGCATGAGGAACAGCCCAAAAAAAAAGTCAGTTGTTAAAAAAGCAATCAGATATGAAGCGGTTTGACACCAAAACGGTTACTTGGCTTTTTAGTTGCTAGTGATTATAATTATGTGATTACCATTAATTAATTTCTATAAATATTTTTTTCAAGTTTAAAGGCAGATTTTTGCCAAAATGTAAAAATCAAACAGTTAAATGTGGCTTTAAAATATTCTTTATGGTCAGAACATGTCGTTTTCTGTTCTTCATGTTTTTCTTTAATTCTATTCATTTTTAACAAAATAAGTATCTTAATAGAAAAAAAAAAACTTCTTAGTTTGGTTTTAATGAGTAATATTGTTTCAAATCAAGAAACACGTTTGTTACCTGATAATATTAGTGATAATAAAAACATTTTGTCTCTTAGAAATACATAATTTGGTAGTGGCTTGATTTAGAATGCAGATGTAGATTTGTTCATTATCAAAATCAGGAATATCTGCAAAAATTGTAGCAATCTTTTTTAATTATTTAATTTTTATTAACTAACCACTGCTCTATAGCACAGATACCATAGTACAAATGTAATATGGTTCCAAAGTATTTGTATGAAAAACAGTAGTCTAAATACATTTAGTATAAATGCATAAACGCTATGCTTAATCACAAAAATACTGTAATTATATCCCATTACTCCTACTTCAGTAGTTAATACATGTCTATATGGTTAATGTAATAAAATTTGACACAAATATATCCACATTTCTGACACAATACCATGTGTAGTTAGTGCTGCTACAGTAAATCTATGGTAAATATGGCAATTTGTAGATTAAAAAGCCTTCTGACTGTTTGTCAGTGCCGTTTCATCGTGACTCATTTATACCGAGTCATTTATAAATCGCGTCATATATCAAACTCTTGTTATTGTTTTTCAAGGAAATTCATTTTGTGTGATAATTATTAGTATCAATTTATCGCTTAGCCTTAATTGCCACTGAGTAATATTTGGCTTTGATTGTTTATAGGAAGCTGGAGTTGTCATCTGTGTCTGGCTCTTCTGAAGGACAAGGCCTCCATTTATCAGAGCCAAAACCCCGCAATGGAGTGACCATGAAAACAGCCTACCTTGAAAATCACAGCGCTCACGTTCACACAAAAACACATTTGGACTGTCCTGAGTTTTCACAGAATGATGGAGAGGTAGAAAGAGAAATCATTGGCCCTAACCTAAGTCATTGTTTTTGGTTTTTATTTCACTATGACTGTTACACGCATCACAAGCAGTGTTTGAAATGAAAGAGTGCACAAAGGAGAAGTTTGAAAAGGATTATATACACTTCATGCATTATGAGCAGTATTTCCACATTCCTTGATGTTGGGGCCAATGGTTCACATGATTTATGCTTTGCCAAATTTTTTTTTTTTCTTTTATTCACTCAAGATACTTTTGTTTACACAGAGCAAACATATGGCTTAATCCTTCAAGGATGTTATGGATTTAAATATTAATTTGTACAAGAAGTGTATCTCTGTTTATCTTCGTCGTATATATGATTATTTCTTGCAAGTCGTTCTTTCAGGAAGTAATTGTGCCAAGGTCCAAGATTCAAAAACCAGAAGATGGTGCTGTGTTTTTTGTTTTTACATTTATGCATTTTCTGGATTCACTCGTTTTAATTCTACAAAAACACTCTCATAAGGCGGGTTCTCTTTCGTAGCAGAATTTTGTATGTGATATAACCAATATCTATTATTGTTGACTAACCATATACTGAATTATCGTGAGTACTGTATCGTTTTGTATTTGTTTTTGGTATATCATGTCAGTTTGTATTTGGTATTGAATGTAAATGCTGTATTTTTCTGTCTTTTTTTATTTACATTTTTCATATTGGGCTTTCCATAATAAACATACATGTAACAGAGAAATTCATCTTAATTATGTGTATTTTTTTATTAACTGAAATTTAACATAGAGCTTTTGTGGAGATGAATCAGACTTCTTTGTTAATATTAGAGGCCAAGAGGCAAATTAATGATTAGCTTTGTTGAACTGAAAGGCTATTAAAGAGGATTTACCTTTGATGGAATTGATTCTCGATTCCCAAAGCCTTTGGAGTTTTTTCCCAGGGGCAAGTCTATTAGTCTCCAAAAATGAAAAAAGCACTATTTCAAATACCATAAAAATGGTTCGTATGTTTGTCTATGCACATAAATGCAAAAAAACTTTTTTATGACAAATTAACATGAAATAATATGCATAAGAATTTTTTTTTTCAAATAGCATTTTATTTTTAGCATCAACATAAAATCACTTTTGAGCAATTTTTTAGCTTTATTCCATCCTATTTATTCCATCCTATCAACTTGCAATTCTGAGAAATACAGAATTGTTAGATATAAACTTGCAACTGCAAGAGTTTTTTATTTTTTCCTTTAGAAGTAGACCTGACTCACAATTACGAGTTTATACCACTTGATTATTCGAAGTCTATGTTGTGAGGGGAATAAAGTCAGAATTGTGGGATGTAAACTTTTTATTCTGTGGCATAGACAGGCTTTCATGATAACATTAGCACTTCTGGGTTAAAAAAAAAAAAAAAAACACTGTAAAAAATGACCAGAACACAACATACAGGTTAACATTAAGTTTAAGACGTGGGTGCAGCGCAATAGCATTGCATGAGGAGCAGACCTTAAAAATAAAGTTAGTATTTTGAAAAGTAATCAAATTTCATGTGTGCTAGCACTATAACGCTGAGACCCAGTAAAATGTACACATGTAAAATAATACACTTAAGAGATTTAAAACAAAAAACATTGGTTTTAACATCAAGATTTTACATTCAAATGTATATAATTATAACCTACGAGCTTATATTCTGCGGCATGACAAATAATATTTTAGCATACTTTTCACTCTACTGTCACTACTACTTTCATGTCTACAGCTCTAGTACAAAGTTTGTATGTTAACCCACTGGTGTTCACATGATGGTTATTAATCTCTTTTATTTTTATGAATCACTTTTTGTGCAGACCTGAACTGAAATTTCCAACTTAAACTCTTACATCTTGAATGCTTTTTGTCTCTTTTAAAGAAAAGAGGGTCACAAATATGAAAATATTTCTCTATGAACATAACGGACCAAAAAGATTTTACACATATTTTGGTCCAATAAAAGAGAATTGTAAGAAAAAAAAAAGTTTTCAGTAATTGAAAAACTAAAACTGAAAAATAAAAAATTAACTTTTTTTTATTGACAATTTTTAATTTTTTTTTATAATTGTTTCACAATTTTCATTGAAGATTTTTGCCATGGCAACTAAAAAAATTGTACTTGATGTACTAAATTGTAACGATGATGTACTAAAATTACTAAAGCTAAAATTGAATTGGTTTTAAAAATTAAGCTAAAAAAATTAAAGAACTACAAAACCACATAAAATTACATTTAAAAAAAACGATAATTTAAAAAACAATAGGTCTGTCTTTCAGGTTGCACTAATGCTTGTACCTCCTTTATTTGACCTAATTTTAGCACATCAGCTTAAACTTCTTTTAGTTAATTACCAAAAATCTTAAATGAAAACTGTAAAAAAAAAAATCGAAAAGTGTATTTATACATCATATGAAAGCCAAATAAATTCATTGATGTGTGGTTTGTTTGGATATGATGATATTTGGACAAGATGCAACTATTTGAAAATCTGGAATCTGAGGTACAAAAAATCTAAATATTGAGAAAATCACCTTTAAAGTTGTCCAAATTAAGTTAGCAATGCATATTACTAATCAAAAATTATGTTTTGATATTATATGTTTCTTCATGGAACATGATCTTTACTTTGACCTTTGATCTTATAATTTTGACCCATACAATGTATTGTTGGCTATTGCTACAAATATGATCCTGGCCCACAAAACCATAAGGGTAATTTTTTTTTAAATTGAGATTTATATTTACAGTATGAAATGTACAAAATTCATGGGGGAAAAAAATCATAAATGTATTTTTGGGTTTTGCTACAAATATACCTGTGTGACTTAAGACTTTTTTTTGTGGTCCAGGGTCACATATCAGTAGGATTTTGTTTGGGCACAGGACCAATATGTTTCCACTAGATAAAATTTGCCTCCTAATAATTTCCAATGCGGCCATTTCTGATCATGAAAAATATGTTTGTTTTTTTTAGTGCCATTTAACCTCTTTGAATCACATCCATGATTTTCACACATCAAGAGCCTAAACCTTCAAGTTTTAAAAAATGACTATGTAATGACTTCTTTTCAGTAACCAAAAATCTTAAATAATAACTGAATATTAGAAAAAATTGCAAAAACATTGAAAATTGTCATACATTTAAATTATTTATTTAGTTTTAATTTCAATTACTAAAAACATTTTTAATGTATCATTTTAGAGAACTTTATTGGAAAAAATATGCATACAATCATCATTTTGGTCCATTTTGCTTATAGAGAAAAACTGCAAATTTTATATTTATGTGTGACCCTGGACCACAAAACCAATCACGTTGCTGGGGTATATTTGTAGCAATAGCCAAAAATACATTGTATGGGTCAAAATGATTGATTTTTCTTTTATGCCAAAAATCAGTAGGATATTAAGTAAAGATCATGTTCCATGTAGATATTTTGTAAAGTTCCCACCGTAAATATATCAAAACGTAATTTTTGATCAGTAATATGCATTGTTAGAACTTCATTTTGACAACTTTAAAGGTGATTTTCTCAATATTTAGACTTTTTGCACCCTCAATTTCCAGATTTTCAAATAGTTGTATCTCAACCAAATACTGTCCTATTCTAACAAATCATACACCAAAGCTTATTTATTTAGCTTTCATTTGATGCATAAATGACTTATGTGGTCCAGGGTCACATTTTTGATAGCAGGCATATATATTTTGTGTGTGTGTAATTTTTTTTTTGTTGGTCACTAATGTACTTTTATCCATTATCCATTCTTTTGTATAATCCCAGTAGCATTATAACTTTCTTATTATCACATCCATGATTTTGCCAAAACCTTCACCAAGTTTAAAAAAATGACTAAACAGTGATAAAAAAAAAAAGTTTATGCTTGAAAAGCATGTACCTAGATGCTACATTTTCTATTTTGAATATGTCAAGTGAGGCAGATTTTCACATTTAAAAACTGCTACATGTCCTGCCAAGACGCAAGTTCACAAACAGACGCTTTGAACTTCACACATCTGATGCACAACTTTGATCTCTAGGATCTTTTCAAGCCCACATGCCCTTTGGCATCATCATAAAGATCAGCATTTGTCAACCAGTGCTGAATCACTGACATCATGAGGAGAAAACCCAACTCTAATGAACATGATGCAATCAGCCATTTCCTGTCGGGGTCCATCTGATCCCCTTCTTATGCTCCTTCCACTTACAAAGCAGCAGTGCTCTGAACGTGACCCGGAAGTGCTTGTTACAGAGCGCGTAGCAGACGGGGTTGACTGTGCTGTTCACGTAGCAGAGCCAGTATCCCAGCTGCCACAGGCCTTCGGGAACGCAGTCATCGCAGAAAGTAGACACCAGGACCATGATGTTGTAGGGCGTCCATGTTACAATGAACGCCAGGAGAATGGCACTGAGGGTCCGGGCCGCTTTCTTCTCCCTGATCAGACCCGAGGTGCGGGCTTTGCGGCCCTGCTGGCCGGTGCTCATCGATCGAGTGGGGGTTTGCGTGGCATTCGTAGTTGTAAGGGAATCGAGCGAAATCTGACTTCCTGATTCGCAGCTCCTCTTGGTGGCATTACGGTCATTGTGGAGATTATTGACCGCGGTTTTATCTACCTGACTGAGTGGAATGTATTTGTCGTTGTCGTCCGTGTTCATCTGTGGATGGCTGTATGTGGTATACGAGTTGGACGTCTCGTCTCTGTCCTTGCGTTTCTTCCACCAGGCTGCTGTCCGGTGGGTGATGATTGGACAGATGGTCCTGTGTGCCTTTCTGTGCTGGTTCTGGTCCGTTTGTGGTCTGATGTCTTCTTCAACGCTGCGAGAATTGCTGTGGCTAGAATTCTGGAAGACATAAATTATTTGACACAAATGTAATGTAAACATCTTTGCTCTCAGAGCTGGGTAGATTACTTACAAATTTTAATCAGTTACTGATTCCAGATCACATGATAAAAATTGTAGTCAGTAATGTAATCAGTTACATTACATATTTTAGGTAATCTAATCAGGTTACTTTTAGATTACTTTTGATTTAAAGCGTTTATCACATTGATTTAAATAGGATTATCTTGTAGCATAATGACGTAAAAAATGAGTAAGAAAATATTTACAACATGAAGTGCATTAAACATTTTATTACATTTCAAGGTTTCCCAAACCAGGGTTAGAACAGGAACTGCAGAGGGTTTGTGGGTTTATTGAAAAGCTAGCAATTAATTAAATCATTAAAAAATTCATAATGTTAGAACAAAGCCCTTTTCAAGGAATGTCTCTTTACTTGGTGGCCATATTTGCAATGCCTCCGGGAAGCTCATACAAGACCAAGTCTAATCTTACAGTTACAGAAATCTCAAAAACTGCTTGCTGAACTCACAATTAATTTACATATATCAAATCAGAATTTAAATGAATTGGACCGTGAATGTTGTTTCTTATGCTCAAATGCGTTTAAAAGGTTTATTTTTCAGGCTAGACCAGAAAATGCACATGCACAGTCATAACGTACCTAGTCTAGCCTCAGGTTTCTTTGAGAAATTTGCCTCTTTCATTTAGAAAGTGGGACTATTCCTCCATATTGCGCGCTGCAGTTTCTCCCATTCATAAGTACAGAAGTGAACCGTCATTGTGTTTCATTAGTCTTTGTTTTAAAATAACAATTAAAATAAAACACTTACTTAAAAAGATATTGATATATAAAAATATTTTTATTTACCTGCATGCCCTGTGACCATTAATCAACAATCAAAGAAAAACCGTGAACATGCAAATGTGATACTGAATTATTGAAATATTTCATTTAAAATCTCAGGGGTACTTAAAGTAAATATATTTGGTGAATAAGGTTTAGATGACAAACAGTTTGGGAATGCCTGCACTGCATGTAAATAAGAAATAACGTTGCATTTTAACGAGTATGAAAGACAAGCCTTCCAAAGACACGATAATACGTGGTTAACAAAACCTACCGAGTGATAATTCCAATAAAAATGAATGTGTTCATCAGTAGCTGATGCAATGTTGAAACCCTTTTGTAAATCCAGTGGTCAAATGCTGTGTCGTCACCTGACTAATGACTAGTCTATGTGTGAATGTCCACAAAACTGGACTTTCTGAACGTATATAATCGACAGGCTATTTTAGAAAGGACAATTTAAAAGATGAAAAAGAGAAATTAGGAGGAATCAATAAATTATTAATAATTTATCGCTATGGTGTGAATAATATGTAATCCATAAAAAAGTAACTGTAGTCTGATTAGGAGTACTTGTAACTTACTCTAATTACAAGTACTTCATTTTTGGAATCTGATTACGTAATCCAGATTACATCGTTACTACCCAGCCCTGTTTGCTCTTGCATCAGTATAAATTTTGTTCAATAGTTTACTTTAACTGAAATGATTTTAAGCTTATTTAAAGATCCTACGAACTCTAAAGGAGTAGTTTGTTTTGTGTATTGCTTGTTTGTTAGCTTCAGGGTCATGTATATGCTAAATCAGGGATAATGTAACGTTACACTTACATGCTGAAAAGCCTTTATTCTGCGATAACAACATGATAGATCTACATCATCCCGTTTATTACACAGCTTTTGCCACAAAAGTAAATAAGTACACAAAACACTGAACTGAGTTCAAATATTTGAACGCAAAGCTTCAATGAAGAAAGTCGTTAACGTTAACTTACAAGGAAGCGTCAAATTCAAACTAGACGGACATTTAAGGGAGAAAGTGCAGTCAGAGCACTTAATACACAACATTTCACCACGTAAAATAATTATGGCGATAAAAGATATTGATTTAAGACGAAAACGTTTCGAAATCTTACCTGTTTGTTAGTTATCTCATAATCCATTACAGTGTACAAAACAGTCGTTGCAAAATGCAGCAGCTGCACTTGTATGAAACGAGAGAGGGAGTCCGCGATACCAGGATGACATAATTAATTAATTGTACTCGTAATGTTGAATTGAGTTCTAATATTTTATTAGCCAAACAAAACGCAAAGTTTCCACGAAGAGAAAACATTACCAGTAAGCAAAACAGCGCCGACTGCAGGCAGTTACCCGGATGAGCCTGTGTTGTTACTTTTTACCGGTTGTGGTAACTGACCAATCAGAATCGAGTACTCCACGAAGCCGTGTAATAATGTTCATTAACAACAGTAACAAATTACACTTTTATTAGAAACACATATGTGACCCTGGACCACAACTTTGAGGCTAATACATCAACTGGAAGGTGAATAAATAAGCTTTCATTTTTCATTGGATTGTTAGGGTAGGACAATATGTAGCCGGGATACATGACAACTGTTTGAAAATCTGCCATCTGAGGGTGCCAAAAAATCTAAATACTGAGAAAATCGCTGAATAAAATAATTTTGGTCAATTTTGTTTATTGAGAAAGACTTCTGAATTTCATATTTGTGACACCCACAAATATTTACAATTCCTATTTATTTCACAAATATATATATATATATATATATATATATATATATATATTTAAAAAATTAAAAAATAAAATGTTTTCAGTAATTGAAATGAAAACTGAAAAACTTTGCACTAATGCTTGCACACCGTAAACAAAAACAAAAAAAAGTTGTTTCATCCTAAAAAAAAGTAAGCATCCATGCTGTCTTAAAATTTTAAGTTTAGTCAACATGAAATGTTAAGTTGTACTACATGAAAACTTGGATATTTTAGTTGAGTAAACTTAAAAATTTAAGGCAGCACGAATACTTACTTTTTATTTATTTATTTATTTTTACAGTGTACCTCCTTTATTTTATCTAATTTTAGGAAATTAGAAATTTAGAAACTTAAACTTCTTTCAGTTAGTTACCAAAAATCTTTCTTTAAAAATAATAAAATGTGAAAAACTAAAATGTATTTTATTTTATTTATTTAGTTTTCATTTCAATTACTTAAAACTTTTTTTTTTTAATGTATCATTAAAATGTCATCAAAAATATGTATAAATCATCATTTTGGTCCATTTTGCTTGTAAAGAAAAACAGCAAATTTCTTATTTATATTTTTGATAAAAGTGTTTTGTTATTGTTGTCAATGAACATTAGCATGCATATATATATATATATACACACACACACACACACACACACACACACACACACACACAAACACACTACCAGTCAAAACTTTGGACACACCCTGTCATTTAATGTTTTTTAAAGAAGTCTCTTATGCTCATCAAGGCTGCATTTATTTGATCAAAAATACAGAAAAAAACTGTAATATTGCAAAATGTTATGGAAAAATAAATAATGTTTTTTATTTTAATATACTTTACAATATAATTTATTTCTGTGATTTATTATTAGAATTCTCAATGTTGGAAACAGTTGTGCTGGCAAATATTTTTTCAGGATTCTTTCAAGTTAAAAAGATATATATTATATATATTATATAGTATATTCAAAATATAAATCTTTTCTAACAATGTAAACCTATGCTATCACTTTTTATTAATTTAACACATCCTTGTTGAATAAATATTAATTTCTTTCAAAAAAAAGAAAGAATAAAAATTGACTGGTTTAAAAAAAACCTTTCTATTTTAAATAAATGCTGTCCCTTTTTAACCTTTTATTGATCAAAAAATCCTGAAAAATGTATCACAGGTTCCCAAAAAAAATATTAAGCAGCGCAACTGTTTATAATATGTTTGATAATAAATCAGCATATTCGATTGATTTCTGGAAGATCATGTGACACTGAAGACTGGAGTAATGATTCTGGAAATTCAACTTTAATTACAGATATAAATTAAATTTTAATGTATATTAATATAGAAAAACATTGATTTACATCGTAATAATATTTCACAATATTACATTTTTTGTGTATTTTTGATCAAGTGAAAACAGTCTTGATAAGCATAAGAAACTTCTTTAAAAAACATTAAATAATAGGGTGTGTCCAAACTTTTGACTGGTAGTGTGTAAAATAAGCGGGGAAAATAAGCATTTGACACATCAGCATTTTTATCAGTAAGGGGATTTCTAAGTGGGCTATTGACACAAAATTTCCACCAGATGTAGCCATCAAGCCAAATATTGAATTCATACAAAGAAATCAGAACATTTAAGTACACAAGTTGAGTCATAATAAATAAAGTGCAATGACACAGGGAATAAGTATTGAATACACTTTATTTAATACTTTGTAGAAAAGCCTTTGTTGGTGATTACAGCTTCTAGACGCCTCTGGTATGGAGAGACCAGTCATCTGCATTGCTCAGGAGTGATTCTGGCCCATTCTTCCACACAAACAGTCTTTAAATCTTGAAGGTTCCTTGGGCCTCTTTAATGGTCTTTGATCTTCAGTTCTCTCCATAGATTTTCTATGGGATTTAGGTCAGGTGATTGACTGGGCCATTCAAGCAACTTGATTTTCTTTCTTTGAAACCACTTCATTGTTTCCTTGGCCTTGTGTTTGGGATCATTCAGCTTTCTGGTAGATGGCAGCAGATTTTTATCCAGAATGTCCTGGTACATTTCTCCATTCATCCTGCCTTCAATAATGTGAAGTCTGCCAGTTACCCCTTGCTGAAAAGCAGCCCCAAGCTATGATGCTTCCACCCCCAAACTTAACTGTTGGTATGGTGTTCTTGGGGTGGTGAGCAGTGCCATTTCTTCTCCAAACATGGTGTGTAGAATGACTGCCAAAAAGTTACATTTTGCTTTCATCTGACCATACTATAGTCTCCCAATAATCCACAGGCTTCTCCAAATGCTGTTTCTCAAACTTTAACTGAGCCTCAACATGCTTTTTGTTCAGCAGTGGAGTCTTGCGTGGTGAGCGTGCATGGATGCCATGGAGATTCAGTGCATTGCTTATAGTTTTCTTTGAAACAACAGTACCTGCTGATGCAAGGTCTTCCTGAAGTTCTGCCAGAGTGGTTCTTGGCTCTTGGAGAACTCTCCTGATTATTCTTTGGACTCCTCCGACAGGGATCTTACGTGGAGCACCTGATCGTGGCCGGTTTATGGTGAACTGATGCGCTTTCCATTTCCGGATAATGGCCCCACAGTGCTCACAGGAACATTCTGCATTCTGGAAATGCGCCTATAACCATTCCCATCAAAATGCTTTTCAACAATAAGATTACGAAGATCTTGAGAGAGTTCTTTGCTTTTACCCATCATGAAGTCTTTCCTGTGTGCCTCCTGGGTAATGAGAAGCCTTTATAGGCCATCAATTAGGACTAAAGCAGCTGATATCAATTAGTACTGATAGGGGGCAGGGTTTCTCTCTCAATACTGAGATTTCAGGTGATCTCCTGGCTTTCTATGCCATTTTGCACCTTGTTATCTTCATGTGTTCAATACTTTTTCCCTGTGTCATTTCCCTTTATTTATTATGACTCAACTTGTATACTTAAATGTTCTGATTTCTTTGTATGAATTCAATATTTGGCTTGATGGCTACATCTGGTGGAAATCTGGTCAATAGCCCACTTAGAAATCCCCTTACTGATAAAAATGCTGATGTGTCAAATACTTATTTTCCCCGCTGTATATATATAACTTTTTGTAATCTAAAATGTAAAATAATGGATTAGCCTACTTGAAAGAAACCCACCTGAGATGTGTTTCCCGTGCGTCCTCCCTGCGAAGCTATGAGTCCAGCGAGCTGCTGAGAGCGTTTCTCTGTCTCACGGTACACCCGCCAGTACAGCGCCACCATCACGCTTACCGGCAGATAAAACGCAGCGATGGCCGTTCCAAACGTGATTACAGGCTGAGACAGGAACTGGACCGAACACTCTCCCTCTGGAACAGTCCGTTCACCCACTATATACTGCCAGAACAAAATGGCTGGAGCCCAAAGCACAAACGAGACAGACCACGCTAGAGTTATCAGCACCGCGGCTCTCTTTGGTGTTCGCGTGGCTCGATAGGTCAGAGGACGCATGACAGAGAGGTAGCGGTCCACACTGATGGCCAGCAGGTTCATGACAGATGCGTTGCTGGCCACATAATCCAAAGACAGCCACATATCACAGGCTAGGTTTCCTAAAGCCCACTGACCCATCAGGATGTAGGTAGTGTAGAGGTTCATTGAGATGGCACCTAAAATGAAGTCAGCCACAGCCAAGCTTAAGAGGAAGTAGTTGCTCACTGTCCTCAGGAGTGGGTTGAGCCGAAAAGAGATCATGACCAGGACGTTGCCTATGATGGTGATGATGGAGAGGGGGACGGTTATAAGAGTGATCATAGCTGTCCTCCAGGTGATGGGACCAGAGACCGCCACATCTGTCCCGTTGCCTAAACTGGAGAGATTCAGCACGAATGAGGTGGCGTTCATCATGAACTGAAGATGGGAGGATAGATGAGATTATCTTTGTTCTTTGTCTTTTAAAAGTCCAGTGCATGCTTCGTATCGCATCTTTTAGGGGATTCCTGTTGTTTGATCAATCTGTACAGACAGAAACGTAGGTTGTATGAATATACTGCATTTTTAATTCATACTAAAAAATTATGAAAGTTTACAAACAGTGGAAAAATAAATATAACATAGTTGTTTTAAAAAAAAAAACATTACTTATTAAATGAAAATATCATTACATTTTTGGAAGTTGCACCTTATGACATTTTACAACATTAACTAACTTTTCCTTGTCACAAATATATACACTACCAGTCAAAAGTTTTTGAACAGTAACATTTTTTAAGAAGTCTCTACTGCTTATCAAGCCATTTATTTGATTCAATGTACAGAAAAAAAACAGTAAAATTATGAAATATTTTTACTATTTAAAATAACTGTTTTCTATTTTAATATATTCAGACAAATTAATTAATTTCAGACAAATGCTGATCTTTGGGTCTTTCTATTCATCAAAGAATCCTGAAAAAAAATGTACTCAACTGTTTTAAATATTTAATATGAATAATAATAATAATAATAATAATAAATGTTTCCTAAACATATTAGAATGCTTTCTGAAGGATCATGTGACACTGAAGACTGGAGTAATGATGCTGAAAATTCAGCTTTGATCACAGGAATACATTTAATTTTTAAATGTATTCAAATAGAAAGCAGTTATTTTAAATAGTAAAAATATTTCACAATATTACTGCTTTTGCTGTATTTTGGATCAAATAAATGCAGGCTTGGTGAGCAGAAGAGACTTCTTTAAAAAACATTAAAAATCTTACTGTTCAAAAACTTTTGTGCTAATAGATCAAAAGTAGGTCAGTACACTTAAATCAATTTGCAATATGGACAAGTGTTGCGAATATTGAACTGCAAAAATACTTTCACCTACACAGAAACTAAAGGTCCTCAAGGCATCCCGTCAAAATAAAAGTCTGGTTTCGCTTGAAGAAATTGTGACAGTAGAATGTACATCTTAATATGTGACTCTGGACAGCAAATTTTTTTTAGTGTTAGATTTAAAAAAAACAACAACAACAACTAAATATTAGGAAAATCGCCTTTAAAGTTCTTAGCAATGCATATTACTAATCAAAAATTACGTTTTGATATATTTACGGTAGGAAATGTACAAAATCTCTTCATGGAACATGATCTTTACTTCATATCCTAATGATTTTTGGCATAAAAGAAAAATATATAAAATCACAACATAATTTCTGAACAAACTTTTTAAAGAGCCAAATTAATCAGTAAACAAATTAATCAGTTAGGTTTTTTAAAAACTCAATTAATTAGGCATGCTTCGATTATTAAAATTTAATTAAACCATTAAAATAGAATCCAGTATAATTAAAATGGAAAACACAGAATTTGGTAATAATAAAACAGAATTTAAGAAAGAAAAAAAATGATTTCACAAGGCCCTAAAAATGTTATTTTTGTTAAACATTTAATAAATTGCTGTTTTGTTGTATAAGTTTCATAATTTCAATTACTTACACATGCTTTTTAATAATACAATTTTGTTTTTTAAAACAGAATTTGTGACAATTTCTTGTTTTACTTTTCTGAATGTTTTTGTTGGTTAGGCATTTTTAAAAATACACAATTTTTAGAAGAATGTCTTTTTTGGTATACTTATTTCTATATTCTAATATCAAGACAGATATTTCCAGCTGACATTTTTCTTATATGCCCCTAAATATATTTAATAATAAAATTAATTTTAATGCAAAAATTAAAACATGCTTATAATAGAAGAGCCACTATATTTAGTTTTAATACACAGCCAAAATGTATTCAAACAACATTTCTCACATTATCACAGTTTATTCACTATAGTTTAGAAAATGGTAATAAAAAGACAAGAACTAAAGAGTTAAACTGATCCATCTTGATAATGTCAGATAACTGGATTACAATCAACCAAAAATTAAGACAACTGTTAGTACGACCATTTTAATTTTGTGCTTATTTTGTTCAGCAATTAAAGAAAAAACACATGGTTAGGTCAAGGTGTCTGAATAATTTTTGGTCAGTTTGGTCAATTTTTTTTCTGTTTTACTGTATTAATTTTTGGGGGGTATAATATGTCACAGTTTACTTTATTTTGCTGTTCTCACTTACATAAATTAACTATAGTGTCCTGCACCCACTAGCAAAAAATATCAAAAATTATATCTGGTATCTGAATAATATTTGGTTTGACAGTATAAATGTGTCAGATCATGTTAATAGGTTTCCATCAAAATTTGATTGGTCATGATGGTTAGTTACAAAAGCTAGGGAGTATTTGTTTATATTTGCCTTTTTATTGATGGCCAGCCTGAAACACATGCTAGCCAGCGCTGCAAAGTCAACATCATGATTCTGAAAACAACCTTTAGTGTGTATTTGATTTACTTGTGCTGTAAAAACTCAAGGCATAACGCTGTATGTAGCTACGTATCGCAAACACAGCACAGAGCAAATTTGTTGTTATATCATCAAAGATGTTTTTACAGGACCATCCGATGTAATCTCACAGGAGTCAGTCTGTTGAAGTTAGCAGTCAGGTGAATAAACGTCACAGACAGTGGCATTAGGAGTACAGCTTCAGGGGGTTACTATAGTACACTATCAATTTAGTTACTAATGTCACTTGCTATACAAAAAAGACTTTAAGCACTTGACAAACAGTACTTTCTAGTCCACGGATGCAGATCCTTCTTCCGAATGCTGCCGTTAATCCCGCTAGACAGGTTCCTCTGTATAAAAAAATCATCAGTCACAAAATGAGGAGCTCACTCCACCCTCAGCAATGACGAACGCCGAGATCAAGAAAGCAACTGTGAAAAATAGGTCAGTCGGTGCAGACCACTAATGTCTTTATTGTTTGTCATCAAACAGTTATTATTTATCATCTATTTTATAAAGATTATTTAAAATCTGTAATAATTTAATCAAGGATTCGCTCGCTAGTCATTCTAGGCTCTTCCTTAAGCCTCAATCCATTTTACATTTTCCAAAGCCATTGTGAGCATGTCTTCTTGCAACAATTTATCTACATCCAGTTGCTGAACTTTAAAAGCTTTAATGTAAATGTACAAGCTTCAGTCGAGTTCATGGGTAAACAAACATGTATAAGTCCCTTTAAGCCCCTCTAATTATTTCAAAAAGGGAACACACAGTGTCAAGAACGGTTGGTCATTGTTGTACACTGTACAAAAATGCAAATGCATATTTCTCAGTTTACACAACATTTTGTGTGTCAAATACTAAAAAAAAATATTTTTTTGAAGCAACATATAAACCCCTGTCAGACCAACAAAATTGCCCTAAATGTTGTCCTAACTAGTCAGCAGAGCTGGGTAGTAACTGATTCCATGCAATCTGTAAGTTTCATTTTAAAGTACTCCTAATCAGACTACAGTTACTTTTGTAAGGATTACATGATCACATATTATTCACACAATAGCAATAATTTTTTAGAATTCATGGATCCCCCCTAATTTCTCTTTTTCATTTTTAAATTGTCCTTTCTAAAATAGCCTACCGATTATATACATTCAGAAACTCAAGTTAGTCATTAGTCAGGTGGCAACCACTGACCACTGGATTTAGAAAAGCGTTTTAACATTGCATCAACTACTAATGAACACATTCATTTTTATTTAAATTATCACTCGGTAGGTTTTTTTAAACCATGTATTATTGTGTCTTTGGAAGGCTTTTGTCTTTCATACTCGTTAAAATGCAACATTATTTCTTATTTACATGCAATGCAAGCATTCCCAAACTTTTTGTCATCTAAACCTTATTCACCAAATATATTTACTTTAAGTACCCCTTAGATTTCAAATGAAATATTTCAATAATTAATTATCACGTTTCCATGTTCATGCTTTCTTTGATGTTGATTAATGGTCACATGGCATGCAGGTAAATAAATATATTTCATCTTTTTTAGTAAGCGTTTTATTTTAATTGTTATTTTAAACAAAGACTAATGAAACACAATGACGGTTCACTCCTATACTTATGAATGGGAGAAACTGCAATGCGCAATATGGAGGAATAGTCCCACCTTATAAATGAACAAGACACATTTCCCATAGAAACCTGAGGCTAGACCTGCCAATGCACATGTGCAGTAATAAGTACGTTATGTCTAGCCTGAAAAATAAGCCTTTTAAACACTATTTGAGCATAAGAAACAACATTCATGGGGCAATTAATTTAAGATTTTTGTTGCTGATTTGATATATGTAATTTAATTGTAAGTTCAGCGAGCAGTTTTTGAGATTTCAGGATTCCCCCATTCATTAAGATAAGACTTGGTCTTGTATGAGCTGCCCAGAGGCGTTGCAAATATGACCACCAAGTAAAGAGACATTCCTAGAAAACAACTTTGTTTTAAAATGATTTATTTTCATTTTAATTTTTTAATGATTTAATTAATTGTTAGCTTTTCATTAAACTCACAAACCCTCTGCAGTTCCTGTTCAAACCCTAGTTTGGGAAACCTTGATGTAATAAAATGTTTAATGCACTTCATGTTGTAAATGACAAAGAATTGAACATATTTTCTTACTCTTTGCATTTTTTACATCATTATGGTACAAGATAATCCTATTTAAATCAATGTCATAAACGCTTTAAGTCAAAAGTAATCTAAAAGTAATCTGATTAGATTACCTAAAACATGTAATGTAACTGATTACATTACTGACTACAATTGTTGTCATGTAATCTGGAATCAGTAACTGATTACAATTTGTAAGTACTCTACCCAGCTCTGCTAGTCAGGCACAGTTGTCTGAACAAAGAATTTCATATTGTTGAAATGTTAAGGCTTTGTGGGTTCCCATGTATGAATTATGCAGTTTCTGTTATAGGATTATTGTTTTGTTGTTTGCTGACTTAATTTAAACTTTAGGTTGTTGTTTTGTCATTATTGTTAGTTATTTGTTGTACTGTGATGTAAAGAGCTCACATTTTTAACATTTGTTGATTGCAACTGTTCTGTGTCTAGTTTTAAATGGAGAAAAATGCAAAGCTCATTATGGCCGCGAAGCCCCGCCTTTTTAATGAAAGAGCCAGTCGTTGATTAGTAAAGCCAGCGCGTCGCTGAAGTCCCGGTTGCTATAGAAACAATCAGCGTTCTAAGGCTTGCGCTCAGTACTAAGAAAATAAGCATTTTTTAACACTATTATAGCACAAGGAACCATATTTATGAGGCGGCTCTTGTCAGATTTCATTGGTGATTTCAAATATGAAATTTAATCATAAACTTGGTGAACAGTTTTGGAGAATTTGATGTTTCACCATTTAAAGAGATAGGAGCTGCACTTGCATGCCCGAGAGGCGTTTCAAAGATGGCCGCCGAGTGGAATGACTTGCCTTAAAGGGACTTTGGTTCAGCTACTTATATTTGTTTGCTGATACCTTACAAACAAAGACAATGTTGTCTACATATTAGACTAAGTTATCCATGAAGGATTCTATCACAATTCACTGTTTGTCATTTGTAAATAAACAAACAATTGAAACATAAAAAAAGACTGATACATAAAAAAATAATTTACCCCAACGACTGTAGGCCTAATTGTTATTTCAGTTGCTGTGATAAGACTTTTTCTATTAGCAAAATAAGACAATCAGCATTATTTGGCCATTCTATATTGTGAATATTCAAAGCTGAACTATAAGACAAAAAAAGCAAATTTTTTTAAAAGGAAAATTTAAAGGAGGAAAAAAAGGGAATTGTGGAGAATCAACAGATTATAAATAATTTTCTACCATCGTGTGAACGAGTCTTCTCGGGGAGTGATTTCCTACAGTCCTGTAAGTTCCCTGTTAGTTCGGGTTTTTCGAATCGTTTGTTCATTTTATGGGGCTGTCACGTGATGAACGAACGACTCGAACCCGAGCTCGAGAGATGAACTAATTAACTAATTATCTTTCCAGCTCAGACTGCATAGTTTAAGCTTATGGGGCTGTCACGTGATGAACGAACAACTAGTAGGCCTAACACATAACATTCTAATTATATTTTGCTAAAATTAACGAAATGACTCGAAAAAAGATTCTTTCATTTTGCTGAACGAGACTCAAATGTCCGAGTCGGTAAAATGATCCGAACTTCCCATCACTAAAAACTACTGCCGTTTCTGTCATAATAAAAGATTAAAAGTGTAGTATGAATTGCTGACAACTAGCGTTTTCAAACGTTACTGCAGTCCAAATTCAAAATATCACTTTCAAGTGTTATATTATATATTTTATTTATTTTACAGTGCAATTGTTTTACAATATATGGCTATTACTGCCCTAGGAATAACAACAGGCCTAACTGATCTTATTATATTCTAAATTGTTTGGCTTCTAAAACACCAGTGTGAATGTAATTTACACTAAGACAGTATATCACAACTAAAAAGAGGGCTGAGTCAATTCACTGACTTGTTTTTGACTTAAGTTTTCTTAGTTAAGAATATGTGTTGGAGCTCCTAATTTTGGAGCATTACGCAGCAAAATTTACTTTTAAAATGTACAAAATTTTTATTTTTTAAAACCTTCTCTTTTCTTTCTTTTTAATATTGCAATAACAAATTGCATTGTGTACTTAATATCGCAATATTATCGTATGGCGATATTTTGATATTGTTACATCCCTATCAGTAACTAACTATACGTTTTTGAGTCTCTTAGTGGTTATTTTGCATGTTTTATACTAAGAAAGGTTTAACTGTTTAAACAATAGTCAAACATATAATGAAGGCAGATTTCAGCTGGTTGAGTGTTCTCTATAGAATATTTTTCAAAGACGTCACACGTTTTTAATTTTGATAAATTATTTAGTTTAAAAATAGTTTTATTTTGAAATTGCACTGAAATGCACATAATAGGCCATTTAATGGCAGGATACACTGTGACAGCTTACCCCATACAGTGTGAAAATTTGCCCTATTGCATTGTGTAAAATGTCTATATTTTACTGGTTTAACTATAGGGTAAAATAGTTAATCAAACTGATGAACTGCTTTTCAAAACACTAAAGCATGTACTAAAAATGCAACGTTTGTTCAAGTGCATGATATTAACCACAAAACAATTAAAATACACAGTCAATTCCAATTTTAATGTCAAATGCATGTTATTTCGAGTATCTATAAATCACGTTTTGCCTAGAAAGACTATTTTCTTTCATTAACAACTTGAATGAAACAAAAAGCGAACTATTTCAAAATGTCATTGGTTAATATAGGCTAGCTAACGCGTTTTTGTAAAGTATAAAATCCATAAAGAAAAGCTCACCTGCAGTGGAGAAGTAGAATCATCCCAGATCTTTTGTCTGTCGTGATCTGCACTCTCCAGCGCACCTGTAACGCAAATATTCATAGAGCTCAACAATCAAACAAACTCTGAAGCTGGACAACTGCTGGCACTCCTCACTTCCAAAACAAACGCCAAAATCCCTTGGGACTCAGTGTACCAGATCCCACCTTTCGTCTCATTCGTGATTGGGCCAATGGCACGCAAAGGTTTTTTTTTTTTTTTTTTGGAACTGAAAAGCATTTTATTGTGAACTTTGGCTAAGTGAACTTTACACATTACCCCGTTAACCGTCATGGGAACTAAAATTGATGGAGCCACTTACTGTCCAGTGTGCAGATTACATCATTTCTACAGTTCATCTATGCTCAATTGGCAACAGTAGAGGGCGCTAAACAACAAGAAAAGTAGCCTCGTTATATTTTGCCAACCTAAGAGTTAACAATTATTTATGTTTTGTTACTTTTATATGTATTTTGTTTTTTACCCTTAGCCAAATCTAGGTTAAAAATGTGTGTGTGTGTGTGTGTGTGTGTGTGTGTGTGTGTGTGTGTATATATATATATATATATATACACATAGCCTATAATTACATTACAAAAATATACTTGTTTAATTTCCATTCAGGCTGTACATTTGTCAAAAACAACAACAACAACAACAACAACAACAACAACAACAACAACAACAACAACAACAAAAAGCTTTCATATCCAAGAAAACAAAATTAAAATGAAGAAGATAAATTGCACCAGGTTTCAGGTTAACGCGTACATTTAATCCATTGATTAAGAAGAGTCCGGACTTTTATTTTGAATTTGGCAGTGCGTTTAAAGTTAATAATTATTTTTTGTTAATTTTCTCTGTATTTAGTTTTTTACCCTTAGCCCAATCTAGTTTTAATTATTTTAATTACATTACAAAAATCTAAATATCACTTGTGAGAAATATTTGTTTCATTTCCATTCAGGCTGTACATTTGTCAAAAACATTGCTGTCAAAAACAACAACAACAACAACAACAAATAAATAAATAAAATCCAAGAAAAAAATAAAATAAAATGAAGAAGGTTAACACATACATTTACTCCATTGATACTTTTATTTAATTAATTTACTTATTCTATTCATAAGTGTAAAATTACTAATAAGAAACCTAATTTCTTGGTTTTGTTGACTGAAATATGTATTTATATTGACAGTATTCGAGACTCTGTAAATAAGAAAGCTTTAAAAACTTTGAAAGTTTTTGAATTTTACAATATATTTATTTGATTTTATATATGCATACATGTGTATATATGAATATCTTGTTTTTCTTTTTTGGAGTTATGTATTTCCCTCCCCCTGGCAAATGTTTTTTATTTGTTGTATTTTGTCTTTCTATCTTTTTTCTTTTTCTTTTTTCAGTGTTGTTTCTAGAAAACATGTATGTTATTGTTCTTTGAATAAAAAAAAAAAAAAAAAAGGTCCATTGATTAAGAAGAGTCGCGACTTTTATTTTGAATTTGGCAGTGCGTTTGCGGCCGGAAGTCATCAGCACTCAGACTGCAGCGATGGCATCCTCTGCAGATGTACACGTCCGAATATGTGAGCAAGAAATTATCAAGTATGATTTAGAAATAAAAGCTCTCGTTCAGGTATGAATGTTTTATAAAACGTCAATATATTTATAAGACATAAACACTACGATAGTTGTCATATTAGTGTTGTTATAGGGACAGTTTATTAAAAAGAAAAAATTAAAAATGCTGATAAAATGAATGAAATACAAAGCATGAAAAGCTAATAAGTGACGAATGGCATTTTAATGTTATTATGAAAAATCAAGCATTTTATTGATGTGTTGACCTAAAATATAACATCTACAATAGTGAATGTGCATATTTATATTATTTAAGTTATATATTTTAAGTGTTTTCTTCTAACTTAATATGTGACCGTGGACCATAAGTTTATTCATAAGTGTAATTTTTTTTAAAGATTTATACATCATAATAAGCTTTACATTCATGTATGGTTTGGCCGAGATACAACTATTTGAAAATCTGGAATCTGAGGATGCAAAAAAATAATAATTATAATAATAATAATAAAAAAATAATAATAATAAATAAATAAATAATCAAAATATTGAGAAAGTCACCTTTGAAGTTGTCCAAATTAAGTTCTTAGCATTCTTAGCAATGCATATTACTAATCAAAAATTAAGTTTTAATATATTTAAAAATTTACACCCTAATGATTTTTGGCATAAAAGAAAAATTGATCATTTTGACCCATACAAAGTATTTTTGGCTATTGATACAAATATACTTGTGCTACTTAAGACTGGTTTTGTGGTCCATATATTAATCCATATTTTCATACATTGCAGGATGTCAGTGAGTGCACAGGACCACAAAGCAAACTGACAGATTTAAATTTTAAAATAAAAGAAAAATTCAACAATCTTAGACAACGGATTCAGGTGAGAAAGTGATGTTTTATACGCTGATTATTAAGCAATTTCGAAACTATAGACAATTATAATGATTTTTTTCAACAGGATCTGGAACAAATGGGAAAAGAACAGGACAAAGAGTCTGACAAGCAGACCATACTCAATAAAGTAGAAGGACATCGGAAACAGATGCTGAGGTAATGATGAAGACATGCTTCAGTTGTGTTCTTCTCCGTTTTAATGCATTTTATAGAATAATGTCCATGTGAAAGTATATTTGGCCTTAAACAAAGGGTGTTCTTCTGGTAGTAATCAGACTGCTTGGAGGAAGGCAAATCTCTCTTGTAAACTGTCTATTGATAAGCTGGAGAAGGAGGACTTGTTAAATTCAGAGGACATGTCAATAAGACACAGGTGAGTTCGAAAGCAGCATTTCTTCACCGAGTGATGTTTACTGCTACATCTGATTGCCTCAATTTATTCTCCATCTGTTTTATCAGAAAGATGACAAAAGAAAGCCTCGCTCAGTCCTCCAGTGACATTACAGAGAGTCTGATGAGCATCAGCCGGATGATGGCACAACAGGTTCAGCAGAGCGAGGAGACCATGAGCACATTAGGTGGGCGCCTTGAAAGTTTTCCATTTTATCCGTGTCTGCATGCTGGGAAGCTAATGTTTTATCATTCGTTACATTTCTGTAGCGACGTCTTCCAGGACTGTGTTGGAAACCCATGAAGAGTTTAAAGCCATGACAGGAACCATCCAGCTGGGCAGAAAGCTCATCATTAAATACAATCGACGGGAACTTACAGATAAGCTGCTCATTTTCCTCGCTCTCGCTCTTTTCCTGGCTACAGTCTTGTACATTCTCAAGAAAAGACTTTTTCCTTTCTTTTAAATATAGACCAAAGAATTAGCAACGAATATAATGGATAAATGACATTTTAAAAAGAAGAGAAATGCACTTACAAGCCTTAAAAATGTTTTGCTTTCCTTGTGAAACTGTTGATCATGTCATTAAAATACATAAATACACACACTGTGTATATATACACTACCAGTCAAAAGTTTTTGAACAGTAAGATTTTATTGTTTTTTAAAGAAGTCTTTTTTGCTCACCAAGCCTGCATTTATTTGATCCAAAGTACAGCAAATACATTAAAATATTTTTACTATTTAAAATAACTGTTTTTATAGATATATTTTATAAAATTATTTATATATTTTATAAATATATTTTAAATTGAATAAATTATTCCTGTGATTTCAAAGCAGAATTTTTAGCATCATTACTCTAGTCACATGAGCCTTCGGAAATCATTCTAATATTCTGAATTTGCTGCTTAAAAAAACATTTATTATTATTATTGTTATGCTGAAAACAGCTGAGTATTTTTTCAGGTTTCTTTGATGAATAGAAAGTTCAGAAGAACAGCATTTATCTGAAATAGACATTTTTTTTGTAACATTTTAAATTTCACTTTTGATTTAAAGCATCCTTGCTAAATAAAAGTACTAATTTCTATAAAATATAGAAGTAAAGATTAAAATGACTTCAAGCTTTTGAATGGAATAGTGTACAGTATTACAAGATTATTTTATTTCAGATAAATGCTGATCTTTAGATATTTCTATTCATCTAAGAATCCTGAAAAAAATGTAATCAACTGTTTAAATATTGATGATAATAGTAATAAATGTTTCTTGAACAATCATCTTGGCAAATGATTTCTGAAGGATCATGTGACACTGAAGACTGGAGTAATGATGCTAAAAAAATCAGCTTTGATCACAGGAATAAATTACATTTTAAAATATATTAAAATAGAAATAAGTTATTTTAAATAGTAAATATATTTCACAATATTACTACTTTTGCTGCATTTGGGATCAAAATAAATGCAGGCTTGGTGAGCAGAAGAGAATTCCTTAAAAAACCTGAATCTTTCGACTGGTAGTGTATATGTTTAAATTTGATTTATTCCTGTAATGCAAAGCTGAATTTGTAGCAAGTCTTCAGTGTCACATGATCCTTCAGAAATCATTCTAATGTGCTGAATTGCTGCTCAAGAAACAAATCTGATTATTTTATTTTGTGCTGCTTCATTTTTAATAAAAACAAATGTCTTTACAGCGTCTTTTGGTCAGTCTATTTTGATAAAAAAAAATACTTACCTACCTAAAACTTTTTAACAGTATTGTGTTTTGCTCTGCATTATCTCAATTTCTGTCTCAGTCATTTAGAATAAACCTAATTTAAGGCCTGTTTTTATGAAAAACACAACATGCAATGTACTTTTTTTTTTAAGTTAAGCCTTCACGGTTTAACTGTAGATGTGCCACCAGCCCTCAGTTTTTCAGTTTCATGCCTCCAGCTGAACCCATGCTAGACGCTGGAGGCTGTCACATGGACACCTAGAGTATGACAGCCAATTTAGGTGAGTTAAACTCACATCCCGGGCAGCAATGAAGCAGCAGCTGTTGTGCAGGACAGAACCAGAGTATCGCAGGGGGGAAAAGCTCAGAAAAGCTACGGCCATAATCAGAGCTGCGCTGATAAAGAGGCATGCGACCCTGTCTTTCCTCCGATAAGACCCGGAAAAGCTGATTATTCCATCCCTGGTCTCTCTCTCTCTCCTCTCTCTCTGTCATTCTCCTTCCATTGTGGCCGGAGGACAAGGTCTGTTATTTTTAGAGATGTGCGTCCATGTTATCTGACTTGTTCTTTTCAACGCCTCTGAAGAGTGGGCCACTATTGTAACTGTGTGACCTTTCTCTTTACCTCTCGCCAGCCCCATATTTGACTCGAATTGACAAAGTAAGCTTGCTATTGTAATATATATGATTTTGAAGCTGGCTCAGTCATAGGTAGATGTGGTGGAGAGGGGGAAAATTGTGTTTGCTGATATGTGTGGAGAGGCCCGAGAGATGCCCAAGGACAATCTATTACTCATTTTAAGTGGCAGCAAATGTGGATCTCCTTCCCTCCTCCATCCAGGTCTTTGCAAGCGCAGCCACGCACCCTTACCGCTCTATGTCAAGCAAATTGTGCCATTCTGCGCACTAAGCAGAGCACTTTTGTGTTGTCAATCAAACCTTTGCAAGAACAGTATACAAAAAAGTAATCGTCTAGGTTTGGGTATCTGTTGCTATCCGCAAAAAGCATTTGCGGGAGTGGATTCGCTAACTGAGAGTTTAGTTTAACATTGATGTCAGCTGGCGGTGAACTGCATGCAATCGGGGCGATCATCGCAATAACGACTAACTCACTCGAAACTCGCTATAATCGGGTTAAAGCGCTACTCTAAACACCTGTCAAAGCAAATCACATGATACACCAAAATGAAGGATGTCCCGAAGTATTTGCAATTTGGGATTATTTCTACGCGTTTTTAAGCGCAAGTTCACCTCGGTTCAAGCTGAAACCGTTTTATATTATTATTTTTATTATTTCAATATTTTTATTGAATTTATATTGATAAGTCACAGTGAAGCATATCTCAGATTCACTTTTGGTAAAAACAGTGATCCCGAAAATGTTAAACTTGCATAATCGTGTTTACCAAACTTAAACTTAAACTTTTAAATATAAAAGATATAATAATAATAATTTTATATTATACACACACACACACACACACATAGGCTTTATATATATATATATATATATATATATAAATATGTATGTATATGTATATGTATATGTGTGTGTGTGTGTGTGTGTGTGTGTATATATATATATATAATCATCTTCTTCTTCTTCTTCTACAAGTTTGTTTATGTTTGGTAAACACAATTATGCAAGTTTAAAAAAATTATAATAATATTAAAATAAAAAATGTGGGGGAAAAACGTTATTATTATTATTATTATTATTATTAATTATTGTTATTATTATTATTTCCTGTAGGATAATAAAGATTAAGTCGTGTTGTTTTTTTTTTTTTGTTTTTTGTTTTTTGTTTTTAGCTAGGCCTATATTAAAAGAATTAATTGTAAAGAAAAAGTTAATCAACAACAACGGTAATAATAACATTAATAACAATAATAATAATTATTATAATAGGCTAGTACGAATAATAAAAGTTTCCGTTTATGAATTTACAAGTATATCATTAATGACGTCAAATAATAATTATTAATATTTTAATTGGTATTACACAAACCAAATAATAGTTGTAAATGCTAAAATATATAAATATCTATTTATTTTTTTATTTATTTGGTGAACAGAGATAAAGCCTAGCCATTTTTAATTAGGGCTATCAGTTAAAGAAATGTAATTCTTATTTACGAGTATATCATTAAGGACGTCAAAAAAAAACAACAAAAAAAAAAACATTAGTGTTGTTGTTTATATGCTAATATTTTAATTGTTATTACAAAAAAACAAACAAATAATAATTGTAAATTCTAAAATACAAAAATAAAATATCATTTTTATTTATTTATTTTCCCTTTAATGGACAACAGATAAAGTTAGTTTTTTTTAGTTAGTGCTAATAACAATAATAAAATGTAATTCGTAAATACGAATTTACGCGTAGCTATATTGTTAATGACGTCAAATATTATTAATTATTAGTGTTGTTGTTGTTAATATGGTTATATTTGAATAGTTATTACACAAACCAAATAATAATTGCATACATTCTTGAAAAGCCTTTATTATTTTCTTTCAAAAAGTTACATATCAGACTTACACAAACAAATTAATAACAAAACCTCAACACTGTACTTTCTGGCTATACACGAAGAAATTTGTTTTTAATAATAATAGTTAATTGATGGCACTTACTGGTTACAGACTGTTTCATTTGTTTGTCGAATTTTATAAAAATGAGATTGACCTTGAAAAGAAAAAGTAAAACTTAACTTCGCCCGAGTTTTATCGGGTATAAAGGCCTGGTGAAAATTATAAATAGTCTACCTATTTGACGTGCGGTTTATCTCTTATAATTTAACTCAAGTGCAAGCAAATTAATTAAACGGGTTTTAAAGAAAACTACGCGTAGATATTAAAGCCTAAAAATGAACGTGTTTTGCATCTGACAGAGCAAAACCATCCCGGCTTCTGTCTATTATGAAATATCACTTGAAATATAAATGTCCATAGAAATGATGCATGCATTTAAAGTCATTTTTTTCACCAAGCTCGGATGCCATGTAGTGAAGGAACCCCGCTGCTGGACTGAAACGAAGCCTGGACATTATTTAGTTCCCCAACTCCAAAGTTTACATAGTTGCTGTTGGACTGTGAGGGCTGGATGCTGGACATGCTCGACGGATAGTTGCATGAGTAGTTCGTGTTCCCCGGACTCGGGAAGTTACTAAACGCAGGATAGGTGTTGTAGGTGAAATGATTGATCCCCACATTGTACGAGGTGTTGTATGTGGACGTGTCGCCCAGGCACGGTTTTCCATCGCGAACCAAAACCGGCACCGAGATGCGCCTCGGAGGAGCGATGCCCACCATCTCCAGGGTCTGATCCTGACGCTGCCTCTTGCACTTATAGCGTCTGTTCTGGAACCAGATCTTCACCTGTGTGGAGGTGAGCTTGAGCACGTTGGCTAGATGATCTCTCTCGGGTGCGGAGAGATATTTCTGCTGCTTGAAGCGTCGCTCCAGCTCGTACACCTGCGCTTGAGAAAAGAGTACACGAGGCTTTCTCCTTTTCCTCTGTTTGGGCCGATCCGAATCATCCAGCTTCAGATCTTCACATGGATCTTCCTGAGAACAGCTGATGTCTGAAAATGGATGATTTCATTGAGAGAATTATGAGTGTGGTCAGACTTTTTTTTATCCATTTAGTAAATTAAACAATTAATTTCTACATTTTCTTACTTTTTTATTGATTATACGTGACATTTTCACTGCAGGTTGTAAAGTTTGAAAGCTTAAAGCGTGACTTAAAACTTTTCAAATGTTTGCACTGGTGCCGTTTTATTATACGCGACCCTGAACCACAAAAACAGTTTTAAGTAGCACATTTGTAGCAATAGCCAACAATACATTGTGTGGGTCAAAATGATCGATTTTTAGGCCAAAAATCATTAGGATATTAAGTAAGGATCATGTTCCATTGATATATTTTGTACATTTCCAACCGTAAATGTATAACTTTGATTAGTAGTAGCCTACGCATTGCTAAAAACTTCATTTGGACATCTTTAAAGGCGATTTTCTCTATATTTTGATTATTTTGCACCCTCAGATTCCAGATTTTCAAACAGTTGTATTTTGGCCATATATTGTCCTACTGTAACAAATATAAATCAATGGAAAGCTTGTTTATTCTGCTTTTAGATGATGCTTAAATCTCAATAAAAAAAATACCCTTATGACTGGTTTTGTGGTCCAGGGTCACATTCACGATCTTAAAAAAATAAAGGTTTTTAAAAAGAGTTTCCGCAACGATTACATAAACGAACTATTTTGGATTCACCACAGAACTTAAAATAACCATTTTCCTAAGTGTGAAAATCATTTGAATAATCTGAAAAACGATTTTCCACTGTAAAATGATTGTTGTGCGTTAAAGTTTCTCTATGGAACCAAATACGTTTTAGGAGTGAAACAGAAATTAATCATGGACGTCTGGCGAATATAAAAAGCGGAATAAAAATAACTAAAAATTACTGATCTGTGGTAGCCCAATTAGTGTTATAATCAATGTAGACAAGTTCTTGTTTAAAATGTTTAACAAATTCAATATGAGTTGTACATTTTTCATAATGATTTTTTTTTTCATAATAAAAACATTTTTCATTCAGAATTTAAATAACCATAAAAGGCACCCGTGTTTAGTTTCTAATGTCGGACTCTTTTGAACGCTCACCTTTTTTCTCTTTGTCCTCAAACGTGTCATCCGTCTTTGCGTCTTTAACATAGTCCATTTCTAGGAAGTTCTTCCCATAAAAGGCAGCGGCACCGAAGTTCAGAGAGCCGTTTTTGTTGCCTTTGTCGTCCTGAAGCTCTTCGCTGAAGAGAGAAGCTCCGGATGGCATTTCCATGAACTGCTCTTGTTTGAAAGTGGACAGCATGCAGGATGAGGTCGGAATAAGGGCACTGTCCAGCCGCTGAGACATGTCCAGAGAGACCAAGTCCTCCTGATTCTGCTCCAGGTTCAGTATGTCTCGCACTGAGAAAGGAGTGGAAGTCATCTGGCTGGAGAACATTGCCATGGAGTGATGGTCCTCTTGGGCAATCCGGTTGGCATTTATCAGGGAGTCGTTTAATGAACAAGGTTAAAACTTTTGTGTTTAGAGGTATAAACCCGAGCTCATCTTTCTAAGAGAGCCCTCATAACACACTTTCGGGGTGTAAGGAATGACTGCACGCTGTAATGAGGCTGAAGGGGCGGAGTCGGTAGCGCCTACAACATTTCAGAGCTTCTCATTGGCCAAATGACGCATGATATTAAAATGACTTGTGAGACCTCCATACAAGTCCATGCATAAGATAAATATCCACCAATTATAGCAACTTTACTAACACAAGCAAACATTGCTGTTGTCCATATTAGGCCTATTATTGTTATTGTTAATGTTTTTCAACGCTTCTGTTGTCTGTTTTTAGCTCTATACTACAATTCACTGCGAAGTGTCAGCTCTAAAAGAGCTGGATTTAAGTAATCTCTTTCAATTATCCCTATGAGGCCGCAAATGTCCCATTTGGCTGAGCGCAAAAGTGTGTACTCGGTTTGTTTGTTTTCCTTCTAATTGCTTAATCCAGAGGAAACTACAGGCCAGAGAAGAGTTTTCTCCAAGGGATCAGACAGTGTCCACTGCTGGGAACCTGAAACCTGCAATGACAAACCCAACTGTCTACCACTGAAAGATTCTGGTGCCACTGGGTTTGTTATCAAGACGTGATAACAGATGACAACAAACCAGAAACCCACCCACGCCGAACAGCCGCATGCAGCAGAAGAGCAACACATGGCAATTCATATAAAATATAGACCTGTATGGCGGATATTATGGATATTACATCGCCGCATGTACAGTGTGGACTTATAAACATCTGTGACTGATAGTTTGGTAACACACTAGGCCATTTACAGATATATTTTATATAATTTTTGTAACTAATTTTTACGTTTTTGAACAGTAATGAGTTTTAATGTTTTTGTAAAGAAGTATATTCTGCCCACCAAGCCTTAAAATAACTGCTTTCTATTTTAATATACTTTTAATTTATTCCTATGATCAAAGCTGAATTTTCAGCATCATTGCTCCAGTCTTCAGTGTCAATATGTAAAACAGTTGAGTACATTTTAAAGGATTCTTTGATTAATAGAAAGATCCAAAGATCAGCATTTATCTAAAATAAAACGCTTTTATAACACTATACCACACTATACCATTCAAAGGAAATGCTAGAAAGTAATAGTTTTATTTAGCAAGAATGCGTTAAATTGATCAAAAGACATTTATAATGCTACAAAAAGTTTTCTATTTCAGATAAATGCTGTTTTTCTGAACTTTCTATTCATCAAAGAAACTCAAAGACATCACAGAAATTCTGCTGTTTTCAACATAATAATAAATGTTTTTTGAGCAGCATGATTTCTGAAGGATTATGACTGGAGTAATGATGTTAAAAATTCAGCATTGAAACCACAGGAATAAGCTACATTTTAAAATATATTAAACAGAAAGCAGTTATTTTAAAAAGTACAAATATTTCAAATTTTACTGTTTTTGCTGTACTTTGGATCAAATAAATGCAGGCTTAGTAAGCAGAACAGACTTTAAACATTAACAATCTAAAAACTTTTGACTAGTAAACCTTTTGGTTGCATTGTATTTCTAGGCAATAGACAATATAGTACACCGTTACACACGTTACACTCAATTTATCTGCATTTCTTACATTTTTATTTAATCAAATAAGTTTTGGTCATTGTGATAATTCGGTATCGCGTTACTCTGTCCGTTACACGTTACTCAGCCGTTACTCATTTAATCGGTTTCTGTAGCCTAATTCATTAATGTGATCAATTTTCAGTAATTCAGCAATAATAACGATAACAACAACATGCTTCCACAAGCAATTACATACAAAGTAGTTTAGTAGTAGCTATTCATTAAAAATGTAGGCTAATTACGCTGCAAGATGAACACTACACGTGTAATCCGTTTTTTTGGCAGCAGCAGTGGACAGTGGTGCCGTTCCTCTGGATATTAGTCATCGTTTGTGCTTGTGCAGAGGAGACAGACAGTATTATCGTTTATTTTATCTCTAACGGTTAATGCTGCAGAGTAAATGGTGTCCGTGTCTGCTCTAGAGTTCGTGTTTATAGTTTTGGAGAAAATCAGTGCGCCTGAGTCTCGGACAGGCGTTTCTGATTAATGAACGCGAGCACTTTTCTCTATGAGCGAATCAACACTCCCTTATCCATCGCTGCAATAATTGGCGAAATAAAGTAAACCGACTCCGCAGCTTATGGAAACTGCTTTATATCACGATGATTTACGACGCATCTCCTGCACCGAGCGCCACCGCAGTTAGTGACACTCCTCATGACGGATGGCGATGAAAACGCGCAAATGTTTCTGAGAGTGTACCGTGATTTTCTGAGACAGAGCTCTGTCGAATAATTCGTCTTGTTTGATGCATTTCTGAAATAAATATTATGACAGACTACACGGTCGACAGAAGAAGAGCCACAAACTCCGCGCGAAGCAACTGCATCTGAAGGTTTGTCTTTCAACAGCGCATTTAGAGCAGATAAAGAGTTGGATAACGTTCTTGAAAACTTCCTGTAGGCCGACCTGTTTAGGAAATGATGGGGCAGAGGGGTGAGATGGGTGTTATCTAAATGAGTCTGCTGCAGTGATGAGAGCCCGGACTCAAACCACAGACCTGCTCGGCTCTTTCCGCCGCTCTTCATCCCTGTCAATCACTTCCAAATATAACACCTCCTGAAGGAAGACCTGGCTGGGAGATTTTTAATTTGACACGTTTTTAACATTTAATTGAACACGTTTAGGCAAACTTTCTTCAAGTAAATCTGACCTGGGCTAAATGTCAAGACATTCAGCTACTTATTAAATATTGACAAATGTTTTCTTTGCATGTCTTGTGACGTTTATTTTGTAACATTAAACACTTTATTATGTGTACAATATACATTACCAGTCGAAAGATATTTAATGTTTTTTAAAGTCTCTTCTAATCTACAGCAAAAGCTACAGTAAAAATCTGATATATTTTTTTACTATTTTAAATAACTTTTTTCTATTTGAATATATTTTAAAATGTAATTTATTCCTGTGATTTCAAAGCTGAATTTTTAGCATCATTACTCCAGTCACATGATCCTTCAGAAATCATTCTAATATTCTGATTTGCTGCTCAAAAAGCATTTATAATGTTCAAAACAGCTGAGCAGAATTTTTTTTTAGGTTTTTTTGATAAATAGAAAGTTCAGAAGAACAGCATTTACCTGAAATGGAAATCTTTTGTAACATCATACAGTGTCTTTATTATCACCTTTGGTCAATTTAAAGCATCCTTGCTAAATAAAAGTATTAATTTCTATATTAATAGAAATTAATATATACTGACTCCAAGCTTTTGAATGGTATTTAATGTAGAATATTACAAAAGCTTTTTATTTTAGATAAATGCTGATCTTTGGATCTTTCAAATAATCAAATAATCCTGAAAATGTACTCCAGTGTTTTAAATATTGATGATAATAATAAATGTTTTTTTAACAGCAAATCAGCATCTTAGAATGGTTTTTGAGGGATCATGTGACACTAAAGACTGGAGTAATGAATATTTAGCTCTGATTACAGGAATAAATTACATTTTAATATATATTCCGATAGAAAACAGTTATCTTAAATAGTAAAATATTTGTGTACTGTTTTTGCTGTACTTTGGATTAAATAAATGTAGTCTTGGGGAGCAGAAGAGACTTCTTTAAAAAAATATTAAACATCTTAAAAAACGTATTTAATTAAAAATTAGTTTTTAGTATCTGACTGATAGTATATAGCTAAACATGTAACTAAACATGGTTTTAACGTGAAAAAAGAGGTAAAGTGACATTTCGTATGTAGTTTTTGTGATTATAGTCATAGAACGACTGACTACAATGATTTAAATGTTTACCTAAAATGTCATAAATTATATTTCCATTGCCATTTCATCTTTTAAGGTTAAGTGTACATTATTATTTCAGTCCAGTATTGAAATAAAAACAACACCACTAAACAACGTGAGGATTGTAAAATCAGATGTATAATCCGATAATTAAAACTAATTTAATAAAAAATTAGTTTTTAGTATCTGACTGGTAGTATTTTAGTATCTGACTGGTAGTATATATAGTTATATACAGTTAAGAAGTTGTTTATCTTTATTTTGTATCAAGAATAATAATAATAATAGTAATAATATTAATAATAATAAAAGGTTTTTTGCTTTTTGCCTGTTTTACTTTTAAAAAGTACTTTTCCAATAGTTTCTAATGCGTTTATCCAACAACTTTGATTATAACTAAACATGGTTTTAACGTGAAAAAAGAAAAGCTAAAGTGACATTTCATATGTAGTTTTTGTGATTATAGTCATAGAACGATTAACTATTACAATGATTTAAACGTTTACTTAAAGCAAATACTTTTAAACGTCATAAATTATATTTCCATTGCCATTTCATCTTTTAAGGTTAAGTGCACATTATTATTTCCGTCTAGTATTGAAATAAAAACAACACAAAACGCGAGGATTGTAAAATCAGATGTAGATAATCTGTAGAACAGTAGAAGAAAATCATTATACGGCGATTTGGAGCTGTGCGTTTTGTCATCACGTCATTTGTCTTGCATGTCTCGGGGAATAACACTTTTCTTTATAAACTCATGTTCACAGCTCTGGCAGTGGATTAGTCGGGCAGACAGTAACATGATTGCTCCCGATGGGAGTCCGATGACCTGCTCTCCTTTGGATGGCTCAGCATAGTTTTGACTACTCGCTCACATTGAAACATGTTCATATGCTCATATTTCAAAAAGGCTTTGTCACCATATTAATCATAATTAAAGACGGCTTTTGCAGCTGGTTCCTCACGATTTCACACACCATCCGGCAGCTGAGTTCATGAATGCCACTGGATGTCTCTTGGACAAGTGTCTTCCAAACAAAATTCCCTGTTCAGAAGATGAAGACCCCATAGCACTTCATGTTGTATAATTATTTATAACACTTTATTTTACAATATGACTAATGTTTAACACTTGCTATTATCTTGTGTGTGCAATTAAATTGTAGCACATTTGCTCATCTGAACTCCTTTCTGTCTTAAAGTTTTTGTGTAACCGCCTCCTGGTGGCGGATTTTAACATAGCAGTGATGTTGCTCTCACTGTTTCATTCATATATCACCACAGTCAATACAGCTGACAAGGTCACATACTATAGCTTTAAACAGAGAGAAGCTGAATAACCTTAAAGTGATAGTTCACCCAAAAAATTTAATTCTGTCATCATTTACTCGCCCTCGTGTTGTTCCAAACCTGTATGACTTTTTTTTTTTTTTATTCTACTGAACAAAAATAAAGAAAATTTGAAGAATGTAAGTAACCAAATAGTTTTGATTACCACCGACTTTTATATAGACACTATTTTGTTCTGGGTTCAGTAAAAGTGAATGTCTACATAGGCCTATATTTTGCCAGAATACTAAAAACAAAGCAGATAATAGTTTGTTAAGCTATTTTACTACACAAATGTTAGATTTTAGGCTTTTTAATTTTTAAAAAAAATATTTTTAAATGCTATTTTGTTGGAAAATTCATAAACAAAAATTTGCAGTCTGTACTTTTTCAGTTCTTAATTGAAGTTGATGCATTTCTTAAATCTTTTAGGTGGATTAAAACGACATGGACTATGGAAAATTTAGTACATTTCCTACTGTAAATACATAAATTTAGTTTTTGATTAGTAATATGCACTGCAAAGAACTTAATTTGGACTTTAAAGATGTTTTTTTTTTAATCTTTTGTATTTTTTTTTTCATTTATTTCTTATTTTTATTTTATTTATTTAATGTAATTTTATACCTGCAGAGTTTTTTTATATATATATATATATATATATATATATATATTTATTGTTTGATGCATAAAAAAGTACAAACACATTTAAGAAATTAATGCAAATATGAATGTTTAGGCTTAGACTTCAGTTTAGGCTTAGGCTTAACCTATAAACAAATGTGACCCTGCACCACAAAACCAGTCATAAGGGTACATTTTTTTAAAATGAATTAATAATTTATACATGCAGCTAAATATTATATACATCGGAATTTTCTGAATAAATACACTTTCCGTTGATGTATGGTTTGTTAGGATAGGACAATATTTGGCTGAGGTACAACTATTTGAAAATCTGGAATCTGAGGGTACAAAAAAAAAAAAAAAATCTAAATATTAAGAAAATCACCTTTAAAGTTGTCCAAATTAATTTCTTAGAAATGCATATTACTAATCAAAAAAGTTTTGATACATTTACGGTAGGAAATATCAAAATATCTTCATGGAATATGATCTTTACTTAATATCCTAATGATTTTAAGAAAAAATACATAAAATAAAAAAAAAAATCATTTTGACCCATACAATGTATTGTTGGCTATTGCTAAATGCTACTTATGACTGGTTTTGTGGTCCAAGGTCATAAATATGAATCAAAAATAGAACATAACAAATGACAACGCTCCAAAGTATCACATTTTCCTCACGTTACATTACTCAAAGTTAACCGGTTTCAATACAACCTCCAAATCTTTCCTCACGCATTGTCTATAAATGACCGCTAGAGGGCAGTAACGCAGTGCTTTACATCGAAGGGTACTCCAAAACGCTGACAAAATTATATATATATTTTTTCTGAGGAAACATACAAAAATATCCTTAAATACAATACCACCTGCAATTGACTAGTACAGTAAATGTTGATTCACAATTAAGGCCTGGTGCATAGTTTTTATTACTGATCGACTGATTTTTAAAGGCATAAGCTAGTTATGCGTGATGTCTTAACATTGATGCATGAGATTTAAACTGCTCCGTTGCAGCAGTCTCTGCAAACGTGGCTCTTTGCGAGCATGAGCAGATCACCCACACCTCTAGCTCAGTAAATTCATCAGCATTCAGAATGGCCACTTTGTTGTGGTGTTGGCCTGTCATATATTAGATGCAGCGGCCCAGCCTGAGAACCAGTTCGCCTGCTGCTCGACCACAGCCACCAGAGCCTCATAAAGCCTGTTTATAGATCTTCAGCCCTATGACAGGAGAGCCCGAGCCAGAGCGTAGGGGAGCTTGTTTACGGTGCGGTGGTCTCATTCCACTCGGACGAGGGAGAAAGAGCGTTTTTCCCACTGCTGCGATGAGCTGAGTGTTTCTGCAGGAGGCTGATGGAGGTGCCCGCTGCAGCTCAGCCTGGCGCCAACCCCATGCCACATGCCCTGACAGCTTTATGTGCCAGTCAAGAGGAACGCTCTTCACATCATCGGCGGCGCTGACTCCAGACGACATGGACCTGCCTGACTTTATTCTCTTAAGGAAAGCAAATTCTTGGAAATTCAGGCCTGTTTGAACTGAGCTTTACTATGATTAATGTCTGTGGGGACTGATGGTCATATGTGATATAGAGGGTCTGCACTTCCATCACAGTTTGGTCAGTTATGGATATGCAGCCATATTGGAGATACTCCGAACAGCGTGGGTTGCATGGTTAATGTACTACTAAATACGTTGTTCTGCTAATTTATGCTGTCTAAACCATATAAAATGTGAGGAAGCTGCTAAATCATATAGAGAAGGACTTAGTAAGCAGGAAAGGGCACAATATTTTGACCTACTAAAGACACATACAAGCAGTATTAATTAAGATATTAGCCTAATATTTCACCTACCTGACCAGAAATGATAAGAACAAACACAGATTCTTGCTCTGGAAATCCTGGTTCAGTTTGGCCAACCACAAATGCATTTTGTTCCTCAGAGTGTTTTCTACTTTCGGCAGTCTACAGTACTCCAAATGATTTTCCCGGTCCAACCAATTAGCTTAAAACATTACAATAATTGATCATTTTCAGCAGTAATAATCAGGAAAACATACTAGTTTTGTTCAGTTCAGTGGCGCCAATATGGCCAATTGATGATGCATTGTGAAAACACTCTATTGTTTATGTAACACAAGTGTGTAAATATATAAGAAACAACCACAGAGTGTCTTAAAAATAAAAACGTATGTGTGTGGAACTTCTTCCTTCCCCCAAAATTCAAATCTCAAGTTAACAGTTCGAAAACAAAAATGTTCAAATAACTGGAAATGATAAGAACAAAAACGAACGTTGTCAAGATTCTTGCTCTGAAAATCCCGGATCGGTTTGGCCAACCACAAATGCCTTTTGTTCCTCCGTTTTTTGCACTCTTCTCCTTAATTTGCTATAACTTTTGGCAGTATATAGTACTCCAAATGGTTTTCCTGTTCTGACCGGTTATTACAGCCCAAAACATGACACTAATTGACCATTTTCAGCAGCAATAATCAGCAAAATATGCAAGTTTTGTTCTGTTCAGTGGCAGTGTTTACATTCAGTGCCGCCAATATGTCCAATTGATGATGCAGTGTGAAAAAACTCTATTGTTTATACAACACAAGCGTGTAAATATAGGAAACAACCACAGAGTGTCTTAAAAAAACCTTGTGTGTGGAACTACTTCCTTCCACCAAAGTTAAAATCTCAAGTTAACATTTCAAAAATGAAAACATTAGAATACGTCACTTTAGAACTAGTAATGAAGGAACGGTGAGTTACTTCACTGAAAGCTTACTGTATTATGTAGAGTATAGAGAGTTTGCACTTACATCACAATTTGGTCAGTCACCTGGATATTCGGCCATATTGGCGATACTTGGACAATGAACAACAGAATGGATTGCATGGTTAATGTACTACTGAATACGTAGATCTGCTCATTCATGCTGTCTAAACCACAAAAAAAAAATTGTGGAAGCTGCTAAATCATATAGAGGACTTAGTAAGCAGGAAAAGTTTGACAAACTAAAGATAAACCCTTATTATGTGTGCAAAACTACTCCCTTCTGCCAAAATTACAATTTCAAGTTAACAGTTCAAAACGCAAACACTCGAAAACGTCACTTTAGAAATAGTAACGAATGAACGTTGTGTTACTTCACTAAAACCTTGGAGGGTCTGCACTTAAGTCAAGGTTTGGTCAGTTAACTTACCCGGATGTGCAGCCATATTGGAGATACTGCTAATTTATGCGCTCTAAACCATGGAAAAACACATGTGGAAGCTAAATAATATATAGAGAAGGACTTAGCAAGCAGGAAAGGGCACAATATTTTGACAAACAAAGGTTAATATGTGATAAAGATATACACGAGCAGTATTAAACATATTAGCAAGATTCTTGCTCTGAAAAATCCTGGTTCAGTTTGGCTAACCACAAATGCCTTTTGTTCCTCAGACAGTTTTTTTTTTTTTTGCACTCTTCTCCTCGATTTGTTATAACTTTAGGGAGTCTATAGTAGGCTACTCCAAATGTTTTTTCCCGTTCAGACCGATTATTACAGCCCAAAACATGACACTAATTGACCATTTTCAGCAGCAATAATCAGCAAAATATGCAAGTTTCATTCGGTTCAGTGGCATTGTTTACGTTCAGTGCTGCCAATATGGCCAATTGATGATGCTTCTGAAAAAACTCTATTGTTTATATAACACAAGCATGTAAATATGAGAAACAACTACAGAGTGTCTGTGTATAGAGGGTTTGCGCTTACGTCATGATTTGGTCGGTTTCAGAGATGTGCGGCCATGGTGGAGATACTTGTACGTAAACAACAGCATGGATGGGTTAATGTACTGCTGAATACTTTGATCTGCTAATTTATGCTGTCTAAACCATAGACAAAACGTGTAGAAGCTCCTAAATCATATAGAGGACTTAGTAAGCAGGAAAGGCCACAATATTTTGACAAACTAAAGATAAACCCTTATTATGTGTGCGACATTACTTCCTTCCGCCAAAATGTAAATTTCAAGTTAACAGTTCAAAAACGCAAACGTTTGAGAACGTCACTTTATAAATAGTTACTAATGAATGTTGATTTACTTCACTATAAGAAAAAAAGCTTAGAGGGTTTGCACTCATGTCACAGGACAAAACATGACAATAAGTGATATTTTCAGCAGCAATAATTAGCAAAATCTGCAAGTTTCCTTCGGTTCAGTGGCGTTGTTTACATTCACTGTCGCCAAAATGTTAGACCGATGACGCGTCGAGAAAACAATATTACTAGAGAGAGATGGACGGATTACCTGCATCTTCAACTCAATCCTGTCTTCAAAATAAAACATTTGTTTCAATGTCCGTTATCTTTGTCGTACATCTGATGATTTCCGATAATAACGATGGTCATAGAATTTGCTGGTTCGTCTTTACAAGGCGTAGTTAAAGGTTAAAAATAACGCGTTTATTTCAGTCTCTTCCAAAATAAAAGTCTTTACTGCCGATTCAATCATAACTTCTCGTTGCCATCTAATGGCGAATCACCATCACAGCAAACAGTTCGTTGTTCAATACCAAAAACTATTATTAAATAATACTATTATTTATATAACATATAATTTACTGAAGAACAATAATATGTGACCTTGGACCACAAAACTTTATTGATTTGCATAAACAAGCTAAATAAATAAGCTTTCCACTGATGTATGGTTTGTTAAGATAGGACAATATTTGCCTGAGATACAACTCTTTGAAAATCTGAAATCTAAGGGTGCAAAAAAATCTAAATATTCAGAAAGTTGTCCAAATGAAGTTTTTAGCAATGCATATTACTAACAAAAAAATAAGTTTTGATATTTTTACGGTCGGAAATGTACAAAATATCTTCATGGAACATGATCTTTACTTAATATCCTAATGATTTTTGGCCTAAAAGAAAAATCAATCATTTTGACTCATACAATGTATTTTTGGCTATTTCTACAAATACACCCGTGCTACTTAAGACTGGTTTTGTGGTCCAGGGTCACATATGTATGTATGTGTTTTAAAGTTCTATCGAGAAGCTTCTAATTCATGACTTTTGTTGTTCGACACAATGTGTGTGAAAAAAAAAAGATCCACAAAGACACATCTGAGTAAGAAATGAGCTTTAGTATTTATTTCTCTAAAACAATTGGAACACATGCTATCTGTACCGATATGGAATCTATCATTCAATGTAATAGTTGTACACAGATTTTTTTTTCATCCCTCGTAACAATCTGAAAATGTTTTCCAGGTTTGAACCCAAAGTTGATCACATTTTTGCCCGCATGTTCATTGGAATACCTGAGTGAATTAAGAATATGATTGGTCAAAGTAACTACTGTTGTCTTTAGGCTGATGAATAGCAGAACTGTACAGGCCGTTCCTTATTCCTAAACCAACAATCAGCTCCGAACATTTTATTAACCAATCACGTGGCAAGGACCCAAAACAATTCTTTTCGCAGCTATAGTAAACAATAATTCACCCATTTCAATATTATTGTCAGTAATACCCTGAGCTTCTCATGTAGACTTAACCCAGTTCCTGGGTCTAAGGCCAGCCGACTACAATTCCAGCTTTTGGCTCTTCTCAGTGGCTCTGGGAGAAAACTGCTATTTTTTACTTGGAAACACCAGTGGCTGGCTGTGGACTTGGCCGGAGCACAGGCAGGCCTGCTTTCCATGAGACACCGAGCGCTGAAGTTGTTCTGAAACGCAGCATACACATTAGACCTAAGCGATACTATCAGGGCGCTTTATCACACTGCAGATACAATGTCTTACTATAGTACATCTGCTTGGGTTCCACAGCCTCTACGTAATATTCTCAAGGCACAATAAGCTTGTTTTCTGGACGTTTCGTTTTCCTTCTAAGAAGCACAGAGCGTCGTATGTGCTAGACCTGGACTTCAATCCTGTACAGCTTGTATTTAAATCAAGTATTTCGAATAACAATTACACACACAAACGAACAAACAAACATATCTTACATATCTACAGTCAGATGCGTAATTGGTGCAATAATGGAACTAATACAACGGCAAGCATTCTTTGCACTATATTACATGTAGTATTACTGAGTACGGAGGCTATATTTAGACGTGTTTATATAAATATAGATATACATAGATTTATATGTACATGTTTTATATGCAAACGCTGCATCAAGCATAAAATAAATAAACAAGGTGAGTGAATCTTAAGGAGGATATGATTCGCAAAATAGAGATGCTGTATTAGAAGCACACTGGTCTTAATTCTACAAAATTAACAATCTGTCCTATAATCTGGAGTATCAAAAAAGCTGCACCACATTTACCCTGCAAAATGTACAGTTTGGGAGTGCTGGAATGACTGCGTGGAGACGTAAGGGTGGATGAGCTGAATTAGGAGGTCTGCTGAGTCTGTTGGGGGGGTCATGGTCAGTTTAGGTGATCGTGCCGTTTCACCTTCGAATGTCTCCGATCTTCGAGTCTTCCTGCTCGGCTGGGCCGGCGTCTAAACTGGCGCGGCGCGGGCCTTGGCTCCGACTTCTTGTGTGGGAACCGTATCCGACCTTGGGTTTGTCCTTGTCTCCTTGCCGAGCGCCCTTGTGGTGCTCGCCGTCCGAGTGCGAGGAAAGCGGCGGGCGTCGCTCAGGGCCGCCTGAAGCCGGCGCGGCGGTGATGGACGTGCAGATGCTCAGGCTGTCGCACAGAGCGCCCCAGTTCTGCTCGCACTGCAGACGCACGCTCCGCGTAATGGCTTCCTTCACCTCCTCTCCACAGCTGAGCAAGATGTTCACCAGCTCAACGTACGGCCTAAAAAAGTGGGATGATAGCGGTCATTCACAAAGCAAAAGCTTGCAGCACTGCTGCTCTACTTCAAAAGGTCTTGTGTTTTTAACCCTGCTCCCTGTTGTCCACATATGTTCATTATAGACCAATGCTGGAAAAGACAATGGAAGGACAGTTTATGTCACTGTAGGGTGACTGCGTGGACACACGGACCTTTCATGAGACGCAGCTGCTCCTCAGACTCAACACTGTGCGTGAACAAATAAATTAACTTACTCGAATTAGCTTGACGTATGCATTTAAAATGGAAAAAAAAACAGTTGCATGGAAACATGCAGCTAACAGGAAACAACACACTTTATTCATTCGATCTGAATGAGCATTCATTATGTCATCACATTGCATTTATTTAATAAACAACCGTACTTGAAAATGGGCTTGACGTGACTACTGATTAATTGTCTGTTCATGTTTTTGTGATCCAACCACAATTACATGAGATAATTGATCGTTATTATATAACTGGTTTTCCAAACCATTTCAGTTCCCATTGACTTTCAGATTTTTTGACCAAAGTCAGTGGGAATCAAAATTGTTTCGATGACCACCGTTCTTCAAAATATCTTCCACAGAAGAAAAAAGTCGCACAAGTTTGAAACGACATGGATTTTTTCATATCTCTCTTTAATGCCTTTTCATGCACAAAGTTATTTCCACAGTTAAAGAGTTGGATTCTCATGCTAAACATGACCAAACTTTCAAAAAACGATTTGGACGTATAACAGGGTATTTCTGGTTTCAGGTTTCTTACAAGTTTTTTCAGTCATGGCTCTTCATGATGTCCTGAAGGGTGGAACTCCTTGTATGGGCATTTCTCATTTTGCAAGTGTGTTTGTTGACGAACGTTTCATAAACGAGGCCCAGTTCGACGCTGGATTTACACATCATTTGATACTCAAAGATGGAGTGGTCCCAGCTATAAAAGATCCCAGCATGATTTAGAACTGCATTAAATGTATGCGTTTTTATTGGCAATCTATAGCTCCGCCCACTGCATGCCTCCAGGAGCTCAGCTGTTTTCAGAGAGAATCATAAAGCTGTATCTTTCTTTTGTAAATATGATAAAACTAAAGACTTTTTGGATATATGCAGTACTACTCTATAGGTACTCAAGATTAACATGAGACTGGGAGAAACTGTGTGTGTTATGCCCCCTTTAAAGATCCACTGAAGTGCCTTGAAACATGCAGCATTATTCTATTTGGTGACGTAATTTCAACTGAAACTTATTTTAATAAGCCAATAGCATTCCATTTATATCTGCTCGGGCAAGACAGCCGTTGAGCTCAGTTAAGCCGCATGTGGCAGTTTATGACAGCCACAGTCTAATAGATTACATCATAGATTCAATATGAAACTCTTACTCAAACAAAATAGTGATTGTTCTAAAAACAAAATAGTGAAAATAGCCTGAGGCTGTGTAGTTTAATACATGCTGACTCGTGCATATGATCTGCCCCGTGCGATCACGTCTCTGGACCGGAGCCAAAGTCTGGAGTTGACTGTGCGCGCTGCTGCGGTTTGCGTGACAACGCGAAACCAGACCTTATTTGCCCCAATTGAAAGCATATTTACACTGTCTGAATCAGTCCCTATCGCCTACATTGCGCACTGCATGCCATTCACCGTACAGAAAACACTAACACTGTGACAAGTGACCGATCTCAGCAGCAGCTTCAGCGTTTATTTATAGTGTAGGGGGCGGGACACTACGGATTCTAGAGAGCATTTGATTGGACAGAAGGTTTGATGAGAAGCTGAAGTGCAGCGTGATGTCATCAAAATCGTTGATTTATATTGGCGGAAGTGAGAGACCTTATTACCTTAAGGCTAACATATTCATACTAAAATACTTTAATTTTGATTTCATGGGGTCTTTAAGGCCTGGTTTCACAGACAAGGCTTAGGCTAAGACAAAGTTAAATTAGAACATTTAAGCAATTTTTATAAATGTGCCTTAGAAAAAAAACATTACCGGTGTGGATCTTGAGACAAAACAAAGGCACTGGCATGTTTTAAGTTTCTTTCATTTGAAACAGCCCAGACTTACATTTTAGTCTGCGACTAGGCTTAAGCCATGTCTGTGAAACCGGGGGAATGCGCTTATGTGCAATATCGGGTTATCTTTTCAAGGAGAGTAAATAAAAAAAATAAAACACTTGTGAAGTACATAGAGATAGTTGAAGGTCTGACTATAAATGAAAATAGTTTTTGTGGTTTTGATCAGAACACATTGTATGTGACCCTAGACCACAAAACCAGTCTTAAGTAGCACAGGTAAATTTGTAGCAATAGCTAAAAATGCATTGTATGGGTCAAAATTATGGATTTTTCTTTTATGTCATTAGGATAATAAGTAAAGATCATGTTCCCTGTACATTTCCTACTGTTAATATATCAAAACTTAAGTTTTGATTAAGTTTGCTTAACTAAGATAACTTTTTTTTAACATTTTTTTTGCACCCTCAGATTCCAGATTTTCAAATAGTTGCATCTCGGCCAAATATTGTCCTATCCTAACAAATCATACATCAGTGGAAAGCTCTTCAGCTTTCAGATCTCAGAATCTCAGTTTTAAAAAAAATTGACTGGTTATGTGGTCCAGGGTCACATATTATTACATTTATTACATTAATAAAAATGTTCAAAGTATATATATATATATATATATAAACAGGCATGCAATTCCAAGTACAATGTATGTATTAGATTTCCATTATTTGCTCAAAATTCGTGATCACAAAAACACAAACAATAGCACACGTATGAGTCACGATGTATGAGTGTGATACCTACCCTTTAGGAAATAAGTCTTGGAAATGTATCATCTCCACCATGACATTGACGTTGTCTTTAGCAGCTGAGCAGAGGTTGTGTTTCATGTAGCATTCCCGCTGAAGCTGGAAGACCATCTCCTTTATGGCCAGGCATTTGCGGCTGATGCAGCTGAACTTGTGCCGTAAGCCGTGAGCCATGCATTTCAATGCATCCTTGATGAAAGACTTGCCCTGTGAGTGTTAAAAACAGTCTCGTTAGATCCACAGTCATAAACAGCCTTTCTTTCTCTGCTGGGACTAAAAGTAGAACCGTTTTTGCTACAGACGACTAGTTACAAGCTTGAAACCCTCTGCTTCAAATCCACCTGCACCTTGTGAAACACGAGCCAAGAGGGAGGCAGTGCCAGCTGGCCGGGCCAGCCGCAGGGTCATCCTCTGGACACGACTGAGGGACATGAACCCCGTGGGAGAATGGGGCAACCATGTGCTTACCTGCGAGTCGAACTTGCCGGCATTGTGCAGGAAGGTCATGCAGATCTCCTGTAGGCCCCGAATTTCACAGGAGTTGTTCTCGAAACACTCGAAGACACCGCAGCCCACGTCTCCTGCGCTCACGAGACAGTGCTGGATCTCCGCTGCAGAGCATAGAAAGATAAATAAAGAGTTTGTGAGACAGACTACAACTCGGTTTTCCAAAGCGATTGCTACAGCAGGTCTGTTTTCACATAAGAAATAACGCTGCTTTAGAAATAAACTTGACAACCTTTTACACATGAATGCGGAGGCCTATTTTCCAGCTTTGTTTCTCCTGTGAAAATTGAAGAACTGTATTTAGGGGACAAATTTAGCAGAGAGCACGCTGTGGTAATTAAGGTATGCTATTAAAGTCCATCAAACTGGGAGGCATCTTGCAATAACTGCCTGAGATGTGGAAAAGCAAGGTTAACTGTATATAGGGCAGGACGAGTTTGCTTTTACCTTGCTGTAGAGATTAACAATGACTACTGAATTTCAGAAAACAATCAGGGAAACCGAGACTAGCAAAAAAGCATAAGGAAACATGAGTCATTTTGATTCTTCTCTGATTTCTCAAACATAACTAATACACAAAGTATATGCATTTACTCAGATTGCAAAAGCACTGATAAAGATATAGACATTTAGTTGTATTTTCATGGCCACATAGGCAGTCTTTATATGACAGTTTGTTAGTTGTGTTTTTTTATAGAACAGCAGCACAAGAAAGGCTGCATTGAACTACATTAATGAAGTATTGGAGTTTTATAACTACAACTAGAGTGTAAATACAAACATAATGTAAGGACTTTTATTTTAAAGTTAACAAATCCCATGCTGTAAAAAAATGACTAAATTTATCATGGCATTTACTTTAATGCAAGGCAGACATTTAATAAAATTCACAGTGAAAAAATAAAAAGCCAAAGCATAAAGCATAAAACAGTTCATGAAAAGTAAAAATTACAAAATGCTCTATTTCTTAAAAAAAATATTGTCTTCAGTCCTCATGTTCTCTAACATCAAATTATGTGAGTCAAACACGAACACAACGTCTGTCTTCACAAAAACTAGACAATCAGATATTCTCTAAATATCTATTTTGTTAATGTTTGTGACAGAGATGAGTGGCCACCATTTTCACACAATTTTTTGAAATATTCCAAGTGAAACAGTAGCCATTTCAAAAAATATCATCTAAAGTGATCATAAATATTACAATATAGGCATTCCGAAAAATTTGGGGAGAATTTTCTTTAAGAACTTTGACTGGACAGAAAACAGCACGTGAGAGGTTTTTAAGCTCTTGTATATGTATACTACCCTATAAGATTCTAAATGCATTGCAGTAGACCTCTGCTGATGGAGGCGCACAGGTAAAGTGAGCTGTTGGCGTTTGTGCGTGAATGGACGTGTGGATCGTGCGTGGAATCACGCTGTTACTCTGGGCCAGTCCCGTGCAAAAGTTGCCTGGCATGGCTGCTGAATTTCATTGTCATAATGCACGGGATTACCTTTATGTCGTGAGAAAGGTTAAGTTTGATCCACCTAGTGCAACATGTAGAGCAATTGCATCACTCCACATTACAGGTTTAACTTGCTCGCCCGCGCAATGCAACAAAAGTTGCGTTCGTTTATATTTGATGCTCTTTGTAATGATCGTGCGAGCACTTTGCATGGCAGTTATCGGCACTTCATAGGGAAGTGGATGTCGCACGTAAACACAAACCCACTCTGCGCTCGAAAACGAGACAGCAATGTCACCGTATATCTTTGCCTACCTTGTGCCACGCTATTAATAGTTTACGAAGATATTGGATTTCTCTACGCGTGCTCCGTATTTACGAGCTATCGTCTTCCTGCGTATTCGGAAAACGCGTGATAAGATGGTTTTGCGCTGAAATCGCGTTCTGGCCGCGCGGCTCACACGTGCCCGCACGCACAAGTCTCAGCTCGGGCTCCAGTCTCGAGTGCGATCATAGCTTCACAACACTCGCATTCTCTTACCTGTGTTCTGTAAGGAGAGACGTCCCTTCTGACTGGCCGGTTTCTCGGGGTGACTCTCGTGAACGTCAACGTTATCCGTTTCCACCACTTCCCCCAAGACGGAGAGGAGCAGCAAGGCTAGTGCGCATTTGATCAACATTTCTACACTCAGTTTTGCGCGATAAATAACAGCAGACTGTCAGCCCCGGGATCTGATCGAGATGACACAGAGAGCGTGTGAGAGTGGAGACGGGATGGATGCTGGATATATTTCCCAGAGTCCGGGTGTCAATTTGGATGAAGGAGTTAAGCAGGTGTTGTCAGTCGGGCTTCCCGACCAATCAGAAACGCAGACCACCACGTCCAAGTTTTAGGGGTGTGTCTGGCGAAAGTTGTCTCTACTTGACATAAACTAAGCTTGTAAAATGTGTAAGGGTGGGTGGGTATTTACTCTACAAATGCTTATGAGGCATCAGGACAAGAGCATGCGAGTCTTCAGCCTGTGATTATAGGTGTTGCTCTTAATACTGTAATTGATGGATTTTTACACTGTGACTCGAGTTTAAAAGGAAATGTTTGTGAAGTGCTGCATTTACAATCCATGAATCCTAGAAATAAAGTCGTAAAGAACTCTGTCATAGGAAATATTAATGCTATTCTTTTTCCATAAAATAAAAAAATAGAAACCCAAATTATGCTGACCGTTGCTGGGACTCTATTTTATACATTTATAAGCCTAAGATGTTGTATTCACATGCTGCATCTATAATGTGACCCTGGACCACAAAACCAGTCATAAGGGTAAACGGAGAAGAAACTGAGATTTATACATCATCTGAAAGCTGAACAGGACGATATCTGGCCGAGATACAACTATCTGAAAATCTGGAATAGGAGAATTGCCTTTAAAGTTGTCTAAATGAAGCTTTTAGCAATGCATATTTACTTATTAAAAATTAAGTTTTGATATATTTATGGTAGTAAATGTACAAAATATGTTCATGGAACATGAGCTTTACGTAATATCCTTATGATTTTGGGCATAAAAGAAAACTATAATTTTGACCCATACAATGTATTTGTGGCTATTGCTACAAAAAGAGATAATCATTTCTTTATAAATCAATCCAGACAAATGCTCAGTGATCTGAAGTATGTAGAAGAAGTATAAAACATTCATGATTCCCAAACCTCTTCTAAATATATAAATATGACAGGGCATTGACTGGGAATGGCACATTCTGTTCTGCTCTCTGCTGGTGTATTGGTGACCCAGCAAATGCACATGAAAAAAAAGCATAATGATAATGTGAGTTTTAACTTTGCAGTTTTTGAAAACTCACCAGAGCTAATTATACAGTCCCGCTGTCAAAATGTGCTCCGCACAGTGCAGAAAACAGGACAAATTTGCTAATGGATGGCAGGGATTGCATCATTCAAACCACCCCCTCTAGGCAACTACCATACACAGACAAAGCAACACAAAAGGCATATAGACGTGTGTGCATATTTGACTCTGACACACACACATCTATAGGCACATTAGAGCGTTGTTGTTGTTATACGGTTCATTTTATATTAATCGCAACGAATTCGTACATGAAGTCCAGGCACCAAATCAATCCCATAACTGCGGTTCAATCACCCATTTTCCAATTATGAAATTTTGAGAATTACACAGAGCGCATCTATCTTGATTTACTCTTTTGGTGACTTTGGTTTATGACAATACTCTAATGGGATCCAATTCAAGCATGCAAGTCTATTGCAAATGAGAGATATGCCTCAAATGGGTTGCAGGCCATCCTCATGGATGTGGGACTACTAAGAAACTGTCAGTATGGCAAGCCATATTAACGCTCATAGAGACACACCAGATTTTATTTTACTAATACTTTATTTTTTTAAAATAGTTTTATTTTACTAATACTTTATTTTTAAATAATTTCACTATTAACTATTTATTAGCATCAGCTGAGCTTAAGCACTTAATTTTCAGCAATATCGTACTGAGCTGGACGATGACATCACTGAATCAATGATAAACTGACTTTAACTGCTAATTGCACACTATTTTTCTATTTAATACTGTAAAGCTGCTTTGGCACAATCTGTATTGTTAAAAGCGCTATATAAATAAAGGTGATTTGACTTAAAACTCACCTTATTTTGTATAAATTTACCCTGTTCTATATTTGTGACCCTCGAACACAAAACCAGTTGTAAGTTGCACTAGTATATGTGTAGCAATAGCCAACAATACATTGTATGGGTCAAAATGATAGATTTTTCTAATTTTAAGAACATGTTCCATGAAGATAGTTTGGAAATTTCCTACCATAAATATATCAAAACTTAATTTTTAATTAGTAACAGCCAATGCTTTGCTAAGAACTTAATTTAGACATCTTTAAAGGTTTTCTCAATATTTAGAATTTTTTGCACCCTCAGATTCCAGATTTTTAAATAGCTGTATCTCAGCCAAATATTGTCCTATTTTAACAAACCATACATCGATGGAAAGCTTATTTATTCAGCTTACAGATGTAGGAATCAATTTCAATTAAATAAAACTGACACTCATGACTGTTTTGTGGTCCATGGTCACTACAGGTTTATTGTCTATTTTACTTTATGTGCTATGTTATGATGTGTTGATCTGATTGTTATTTATTGGCTATGCAGCAACACTAATATCATACTAACAATGTTCTAGAAATTATTCCCTTAATAGGAAAGCACACTTGCTTTTTGCTTGTTATATGTAATTACCAGTGAAGCTGGCTACTTTATATTTCAATTAAAAATACTTACTATTATGATTAATATTTTAATACCAACAACTGGAATACACACTGGTTTATAAATAGGTGCAATAATTACTACTCTAAGGATATTGACCTAAAAATACTGGATTCTTTTTTACACTAAAGGAATAACCTAGATATCCATTTTCTAATGAATTAGTACTAGTGTTTAATAAACATGCTACAGATTTATTTAGCTCATTCTAAGTACTTTCTAATAAAAAATATGCACTAATAATCTAAAATAAATAATCGCCAGTTTTAAAGCGATACATGTTAAATCGGCTTGCCATACTGAGAATTGAGAATTTCATGTGCGGCCACCCGTAGGCGAAAAATAGATGAACGGCGTTGAAGCTGCAGACAAATATTTGGTCAACACACTCTCGTGCTGAGAGGAGAATAAAACATGGTTAGAGTGTCAAAGCTTTTTATAGCCTATTAAGCACTTCAAATGCTTTTGGCAAGATTATTCAGAACAGAAAGCCTGTAAATTAAAATCTGGTATTTGAGTTCTCTAGGCTTTGCTTTCCAGGAAATGAAAGAACGAATGCTTCTGTGGCTTCAAGGGATGCAAACGTGCCCGTACTCTGCGAAACGGGGGATATACAGCATTTTGGCGAGACCTTTTTGGTACTGTTAGGTTGCGCCTACTTCACAGCATAGACTGAATCAGGGTCTGTAAAAACGCCAGTCCATGATGCGCGCACACCCTCGGTATCCACCAATCAGCGCGCGTTCACAGACCGCAACCTCGTAATGACGCGTGTCACCACAGTCGACTGGAGCGCCGAAAAGAGTACTGATGGTTTACCCGTATATTTTGTACTTCTGAGATGCCTAAAAGCGTGTCTCAAAGAGAGAGAGAGAGAGAGAGAGAGAGAGAGAGAGAGAGAGAGAGAGAGAGAGAGCGAGAGCGAGCGCACCGCGGCAGCCCGAAATGTGCTATTACCGAACGAAAAGATAGCCTATATTTATTTTAATGCAGTTTCAACGTGACGTCTACATCATAATTTAAAAGAAGAGGTGCAGTCATCTGGCATTATCAGATGCCTCTCAATAATTAAAGGCAATCACATCCGCATAAACGCGGATGAAGCAGACCAAAACCATGCATAAAATACATAAACATCTCTCAGGAGGGTCTTTAATCATGCTGTAATTTATGTCTTGCGTTCAGTCACTGTGTTGCTGGAAAATGCCAGCCTTGCTCACAGATTGCATGAGGCTGTCAACAAGAGTGCTTATTAATTCCCTCTTGGCAGGGACGGTCTGTTAAAATGTGAGCTATCGTATTGAAATGCATCAATTTCTGTTTTGCTTAGCTTGCTAATCCCATCAGTCCATCATCATTTTGGACTAGTAGTCCTACTGCAAAATGAAAGGCTACCTCTGGCTCGGTGGCGAATTTTTAATCAGCGATTTCTAATGCGCCCCCCTGGTTATTGATAAGAGGACGTGCAGTGGGGAGCTGGAAACGTCTCGGGTGTCCCGACGCACAGGGCCATTAATCCCACATTCCAGGGGGCTCAGAGTGATCCTAGGTGAAATGGAGAGGGCCCAGGAAGCTTGGTGACTTGGAAGCAGAGAAGGGTGCTCGGCGAGAAGGAGACCAGGAATGTCCGAGCTTCTTCCAGGAACCGTGACGATGGAGAAAAAAGATATGCGAGTATCAGCAGGTCATAAAACACTCCCTACTATGCTGGAAAGACATGAGAGTGCGCTCAGCTCACCTGACTCGTGAAAAGAGCGCTTTTTTTACAAGCCGAGCAACAGTGCGCCAAAATGCACTTTCATTCCAAACGTGTGAAAATAGTGCCTTGGACCGGAGCTTTTACTGGCTTTGAACAATGTGCTATTATAGAGTGTTTTTTATGCTGTGATTTATATTGCAGCAGCGTTGGCCGATTACAGCCAAGCCCTCCAGCTCATTACAGTCCGTGTGGCTTTCCCACTGCAGCACAATAGGCTCAGTGATGCTGCCATGTGACCCTTTACCTTGCTTGCACTGTCGATCAGGAACGGGGCTGGTGTCATCTGCTCTGAGGCAGACACACTCTCAGTGTAAGGGATGCATTCGGACACAATGGGAACCGGGAAAACCAGGGAGAGCGATTCGGGTCGGTGTCATGAATTACGGAAAGGCCTCTGTTATGCAAGGCAAGACTTGGATTTCAGTGGGTTATGCTGTTTTGAACCCGTAACACAGGAGGCTAAATTTATCTCCGTGGAGGGCCAAAGACAACAAGCCAACGCGCTGTGACACACTTACTCCTCATTAGAGATGAATAGCACATTGTGGTGGGTCTGAGATCTCAGATGATCATTAAAACCTCTCCTCAATGCTGTATTTACTGGTTGTCAATCAAGAGAAGGTTGTGTGCCTCGTGACCCACATTCGCTGATGTATAGCCACTGGACGGGGAAAGAATTGACAATGCTCAGGCATAAGACTGACAGCTTTTTTTTTGTGAGTTGTTTTGTTCACATTCACCCTCTGACATGAAAAATGAACACAAGTTTGAATGGTTAACAGGTGAACATATGCTATATTGTAAGTCTTTTTCTTCCTCTACCAAACATGGTTTACAAATCACTACAAGTTTATTTTCCACTGTAGTTTTCAACGCAATCATCAGAATAACAAAGTGCAGTCAATAAAACTATTTGTGCTACAAAACAGTGTGCTTTGTACAGCCAAAATAACTGTAAGCGAATGACAGTGGAAGCCTCGCACATTCAAGTTACTAATGACTGGACGTGTGACCGTGGACCGCGACACCACTTTTTTTTTTTTCGAAATTGAGATTTGTACATCATCTGAAAGCTGAATTAATAAGCTTTCCATTGATGTATGGTGCAAATAATAAAAATGTTGAGAAAATCGCCTTTAAAGTTGTCCAAATGAAGTTCTTAGCAATGCATATTACTTAGCAAAAATTAAGTTTTGATATATTCATGGTAGGAAATTCACAAAATATCTTCATGGAACATAATCTTTACTAAATAAAGATACTTTTATTATTTTAAACTTTTACAGATACTTTTATTATCTTAAACATTTTACAGAGAACTGCTTCTCTAATTTTGCCTTTTATCTTCTTTGGCTTCTAATCTTCTTTATTTGGACTAGCAAGCATCTCCGAATCATAATAAGTACGATTGATACGTTCTGTGTACATTTTCAAGGTAGTGCTCAAAATATCATGTTTTTTGTGCTAATATGTGACGTGTACCAAGTGCAGCTTTAGGTTTCCAGGTAAACCACGATATTACTGTCTTACTAAAATAGTTCTGAATAATTTGCTGTGAACCCACTATTTCCTAAGATCATGTCCATTAATATAGACTGTCATTGTTCTAATAACTTAATAATAAAGAAAGTAACTTATATTGGTATACAAACTCTCGTTTTATCAGTTAGTCACGTTAGCACTCGGCTAATGTATCCACCATTATTGTTTTGTTATGCGTTTACAGTTTAGCAGCTAAACTTTAGCTTTGGGTATGATTCACTTGCATAAGTGTTAAACAAAATGTTTTTATGTCATTGTTTTAAGAATGATTGGAGCACTTTATTATTGTTTATGTAAAGGTGCTCAGGGTTGCCAGGTTTTCACAACCAAACCTGCTCAATTGCTACTGCTAAACCTTTTTGTCAGGTTCCCCTGGTAAATTCACATTTCAGGGGCTAAATATGACGTTATTGGGGTCGCTTCCAGTATTGGGGAAAGTTACTTTTAAAAGTAATGCATTACAATACTGAGTTACTCCCTAAAAAAGTAACTAATTATGTTACTTAGTTACTTTTTATGGAAAGTAATGCATTTTGTGTTACTTTTTAAATATGGGCAGGGCTTGCTTGTTTGTTTTTAATATAAAAAGTTCTATTTTTGGAAAATGTAAAAGTATTTTCACAACAAAAGCCTCAGGCTTAGAGAAAAGTAAATTCACGTCTGTACAGTAAACCACAGGAAAAAAAATTAAATGTCAATAAGGAAAACAAATGTTAGATTATCTTGAGTAATTTTTGTTTATTAGTATGGATGAATTGGATCATCAAAGGTCGGTAGCAAAGACAGTGGTTAATAAAATAGGATTAGGTACATTAAGGAAATTTGTTTTATTTAACATATTTAATTATTGCAGGTTTGTGTTGAATTTCACTGTTTTTATTCATTTTGAGTAAAACTGGATCTTTTGTTTTTGTTTTTGTTTTTTTAATTAATGCATGTTCACATTTATTCTACAACTAAAGTAACAACTTACTCCTGATTTCTCTTAACATGGGAACAGGAGAGCTTTTAACCAATAAATGGGGGAAAAGTAACATACATAATGATATTTTCTTGTCGATTAAAAAGTAATGCGTTACTTTACTAGTTACTTGAAAAAAGTAATATTATTACGTTACCCCAACACTGGTCACTTTAACCCGCGTACATCAAAAAGTACATCAAAAATAACTTCAAACTCAGCAACACAGATGGTAGCGCTCCTTTCTGTGCCAATCACAACAGCCTTGGCCAACTGACCAATCAGAGCAGAGTAGGCTTATGAAAGGGATGGGTTTACAGACATTACACTCAAAGCTGATTCAGCCAAACCTTTCGAAATCATTGACAAATGTCTCTATGTATAAATGTATATTCTGACCTTAGATGCATTTAAACCTTTTGTAGGGACTCCAACTCAATATTAGGACACTTGAAAAAAACATATGACCTGCTCTTTAAAAATGAGGTGGATAAAGCAAAGAAATATATCCAGTTCAGTCGTAAACCTCTAGATGGCAAATGCTGACTGATTTGCAGCCCTCCACTTCCCCCAGCTCCACCTGTACCTGCTACAGGATTTATGTTCGCCTATTCATGTAGCAGTCCACCTAGATCTACTCCACCAATGCCAAATCCACTAACATACTAAAACCATTCCCGGAGTTGTCATGATTGAGTTGCAGTTTCACAAAATGACGATATGGAGCTCATTCCAGAGGTTGCTTGAAATGAAATGATTGCACCCTTGACTTGCGGCAATGGTGTTCATCATGCATTTACTCATTTGAGTATGTATGGATGCCTCCTCGGCCAACATTGCCTATGTGACTGGGAGCATGTGCTCGCCTGAAGCCTGAGGGAGGGGGGTTTCTCTGACCCTGCCTGAGGCACAGGAAGGGCAACTGCAGACACCCACTTTTCTCAACTTCCCGCCTAGATCCTTGGGAAGGAGACGATCAGCTTACGGGCCTTTTGTTGAGCAGTAACACTTTCTCCCATGCCTTCCCCCGCTCACAAATCTTCTGTAAACACCAATGATTGATCTGCCATCTCTTATCAAAGGGTTTATGTTAATCATGCACAAACATGGCTTTCTATGGTATTTTTGGTGCAATTAAAACTCTGAAAATTCTGCCTTCATTTACTAGTCCACATGTTGCTTCAAACCCTGCATGACTTTCTTCTGTGGAACATAAAAGAAGACATCTAGGGTTTAAAAAAAATAGGAAAGTCAGTCATACAGGTGAGCACATGATAACAGACGTTTCATTTTTGGGTGAACTATCGCTTCAACTGTAAGAATCAACAGCTTTATATGAAAGTAAATTGGCAATTGCAGACTTTTTCCATGCAGCCAGGCCATTAAAGATAAAAATACCCTTCGTATAATTTAATTCTAATCAAGGTGAGTGAATTCTGCTCAGGTCTATTTTTGTCTCTGTGAAGTAACATTTCATAATTTCAGCGCAGAAATTCAAAACCTGACTTGAGGATTTTTTCTCTTCACTCTCAGAACAAACATACCCTTGTTTGCCTCCTTGTTAAAAATATGTTGTTTTTCATTTGCCTGGCTTTATCATCTGAAAACTGTGTCAAAGCAGGCCTGAAACCAAAGAAAACTACTGAAACACTGCTTATTGAAGATTAGCAATAAATTCTGCGAAACCATAAATCTTAGTTCGAGCCAATTCCACAGCGCCTCTGACATTTCCAATGAAATTTATCACACATTTAACACATTTAGATTGAATAAAGTTGCGTTATTATACAAAAGCTTGAACTGTGTGTATTACTTGCCCTGCTCCTCCCCACTTATACGCTGGCACAATCCTTACATTTCACATCGGCCCTCAGACTCGAAGGTTTTCAAAAATGTTTTCCACACAGACTTGCAATTTCATAATGGACGGGAATGCATCAAATGTGCCAATTTGTGACGGATGAAATGTCCTGATAAGAGTCCAGACTGGCTCTGTATAATGATAGGTCAGTCATATCAACCTGATTCAGAAATGCATCGCAAGACACCCTAATAATATAACAGCTCCATAAAACTATGGCATCTTCGCTTCAGTGGTGGTGATACGGAGAGTTTACAGAGTGTTTTGCCAAGGCTAGAAGGATTTAACTCTATAATCTTGATCTCCCGGACCTTTGTTTATCTTTTCTCCCTTTGTCTGTTGGCACATGCTGAATTTTTCCTAAAGCAGCGAGCTCGGACATTGTGACAGATATAAAGATCCTGGAGAGATGAGCCTCCAGAGGAATTCCAAAAGCTACCTCATAATTATGGCATCTGAGGTGCTTCTGACACTTCTGTCTTCTGCATTTTTTCCCAGTAGTGTCCGGTCTTCACTGATCACAGAATATGCCAGCAGGAGCAAAAGTTGTCTATGTGTGGAATCTTCTATGCGGTTCATACATGGTAGTTATGAATAAATCAAGCCAGACTGCTCTTTCGCTATGCAGCGTGCAGTAGTTTCTAGCAACTTAGGGTTACTTTGAACATGACACATCTTTCTGCAACAGAAGTCATGATGAAGGACAACTTCAGATACCAGATCAGAGGAAGTACTGACATGTCAGAGTCACTTGGCTTCCTGACCTAGAGGTGAAAGTTCATCATCTGTCATCGCTTCCTGAGGAACCTGCCACAAGTGGGCATTGCAAAGAATCTAATGATTTCAATTCTTCTAATTCCTTTGGTTCTTTAACATTTCCATTCATTCTTTTAGTACATTTATGAAATAAATATTGCTGGAGAAGATGCACCTGATGAGATTTCCAATAATATCAATAATAATTCCTCATTTAAAAAGATTACAAATAAAATGATCTCAATATTATTGACATGTTACACTTATTAATGACTTTCACTAAATGTCTATAAGCTTAGGCATAAATACATTTGTTTTGTTTTTTTTCATTCTGTATTCTAACTAACTAAATTCTAGAAGATTTCCCATTGCCGCTTTACTAAACATGTCCTTTAGAGAACTTTCTGAATAAGTCCATTCTCTTATAACATTAAAGGAATCATTCACCCAAAGATTAACATTCTGCCATCATTTCCATGTTTAGGTGAACTATCCAAATACATCAGGGGCCGTTTGCATAAAAGGTTCAGACTAGTCTTAAAAAGTTAGTCAGATAATTTTTTCTTTAAGACTGGTCATAATTTTTTTTTAATTCAGTTACAGAAAATGTAGATCAGTCTAAGTTGAATCCAAAAAATAAGACTGATTACCCTTGGTTAACTGATTGGTCGAACTAGTACTTAAGACACTGTCTTAACATAGAGGCTAAGTTTATGCAACTGGCCCCAGGTGATCAGATACCTGTGGAATGGATCGATGGCCATCAATATCTCAGCAAGGGCCATGGCCTCCGGGACACTATCACCAAACTTATTCAGCAACGTCAGCAGATCTCCAGTGACAGTAATCCATAAGCAGATACTGCAGAGCACTATATCTGACAAACACAAGATCACTGATTCATGAGTACTGGAACAAAACAGACTACAGAACTGAATTATGTGTCAATGAATCATTCATTCAAACATTTCACCTTTCATTTGCTCTTTTAACACTGACTGTCACTCTCTATAGACTAATACAATCAGAGCAATAATTTCTCAATTATAATACATTTTACATTCATTTCAATGGTATGAGGTGGCTGGATGGTTTTATTTTTTTTTTTTTTCACATTTAACTGTTACCAGCTGAACTGCAGGGGTTAAACAATTTTAAATGTAGTTAATTAAGCTACAGACTCGATCATAATGCATAATGTTTCCATCAAACATGCATTTTGAGTGTATACGCTATAGCTCACCTGAATATGTTCGTAGATTTCTGTTGGATGTCTTCGACGTTGAAAGCTGGTATCTTCGGAATGGCAATATGAATATTTTGATTGTAAATATCATATTTCAGTTAATTTCACAAAAGCAGCGAGCTAAGCCAGTAGTAGCACTGTCAGTATCTTGCGAACATGGCCGAAGCTACGAAAAGCGGAGGAACAGACAAACCGAGTCAATTGAGTGACTCATTTGCGCTAAGAATCGCCCTGATTGATTCAAACTCGTGACTTCGATCATTCAGTTCAAGCCAAAAGAGCCAGTCATTTTCGAATTTCGACGGCGCTTGATGATTTTTAAAAGCATGTAGTGACGGATGAAAAGGACTCATTTGATTCAGATCGGAGCGGGTTAGCAAATCATTTGATTTAAATCGGAATCTCTGAACGGTTTTCTGAATCATCGCGAATCTTTAGATTCAGATCGGAACTACCACGAATCATTTGAATTAGATGGGGACTTTGGAGCGGGTTCGTAATTCATTATTCAGATTGGGACTTCGGAGCATGTTTAGCGATTCAGATCAGGTCACAAATCTTTTGATTTAGATCGGAACTTCGGGGCAGGTTAATGAATCATTATTTACATCGGGCTTCGGGCATGTATCACAAATTGTTTGATCAGATATGGACCTTGGTGCGCCCAGTGAATAAATTGATTCAGATCAAGACTTTGGAGCGGGTTTGCGAATAATTTGATTTAAATTGGAATCTTGGAACGGATTCGTGAATCACTGCAAACCTTTAGATTCAGATCGGAACTACAACAAGTCATTTGATTCAGATGGGGACTTTTTGGAGCAGGTTCGGAATTCATTATTCAGATCGGGACTTCAGAGCACGTTTAGCGATTCAGATCAGGTCGCAAATATTTTGATTTAGATCGTAACTTTGGGGCAGGTTAATGAATCATTATTTAGACCGGGCTTCGGGTGTGTATCGCGATTCAGAATCAGAATCAGCGCTTTATTGCCAAGTATGCTTGCGCATACAAGGAATTTGTTTTTGTGACAGTAGCTTCCAGTATACAACAACAACACGGACAATAAGAAAAAAACAAATAAGATGAGAATAAAAAATATACATATTTAAATATAAATAGACAAAAATATATAGAAAAATAAATTAAGAAATAAGTGGTATGTACAGTTGTGCTGTTGATGATAGAAAAAAATAGAAAGAGATGCAGGGGTGCATTAGGATGGAGGTGGTAACAAATAAATATAAGGTTATTGCACATGTTTTTATTGTACGATGGTGTGAACATTTAGCTGTTCATAAGGTGGATTGCCTGTGGGAAAAAACTGTTCTTATGCCTGGTTGTCCTGGCATTTGGGGCTCTGTAGCACCGGCCAGATGGCAAAAGTTCAAAAAGGGAATGGTTTGGATGTGAGGACCCCAACGTCAGACAGAAGTTGCATTTTGGTTGAGAATGAAAATCGGTCTGACGTCAATTTGGTGTTTGACTTAATGTTGTATTTTGGTTACACAACCTAAAAACAACAAAATATCAACGTCAGCTGATATCAGTATTTTAGGCTACATCAAATTAACATTGATATTGGCCGTTAAACTGACATCGAATTTTGGTCACCCAATGTCGCAATCGAAATGTAACTAAATTTTTTACGACATTCTTGTGCCTGCTGGGTTTACAAGAATGGAAAACGGAAGTGATCATTATTGAGATCCAGTACTTTTTTTAACTAATCCAGTACTATTTTAAAGTGTGAAAATAGCACCTAAATGATCTAGTTTTATTCAGATAAAAGCTTATATGTTATGTTTTCTTGTTTTGTTGTCTCTTCCTCTGTTCATGCATCTATCAGTGCATATCTCTCTCTCTCTTTCTCTCTTTTCTCATTCTCTGTGGGAGTCCATTGTGCTGTGGAGGGGGACGCGTCAGAGTCATGCATAGCAGTGAGAAATATGTGGTAATTATTATCTTCAGGATGGCCATCTGTCATCTCTTCCCCTCCAGTTATTTGCTGCTCCCACATTCTTGGTGCTGTGAAGCTGGCTGAGAGCGGACAGTTGTTGGGGTTCAAGGCGGCTGGAGGATGGCGGTGTGGGCAAAAGCATCTGACCGGTGCTGGCGGCTGTGCGGGCGTTGAGTGTGATGCCGAACAGACCTCGGCTTTGACCATAATTGTCTTCTGACTTGCTTCTTATTTTACTATCACTGTTTTTCCTCTCTTCCCTTTGTAGCTCAGCACGATTTTCCAGCGTTTAATTCATTTACATGAGCTGCAACAAATTATCCCCACACAACACGAAAGACAAGACACCTTCAATATCAGCACGCAACACTCAAGCGAGTCTTGTTCAAATAATGTGGCTTGCTCGACTATCAAAAGCTCACGGTATCCATATGGATTCTGGAAGAAACTGAAGGATTAATGAGGGTCTTTAAAGTTCAGATTGAGCGCAGACGTGAATGTGAGCTTGTGCATTCATGCATTGTTTCACGAGAAGTTCGATGTAGGACAAGCATTTTAGCTGGAGGAAAAATGACGCCATGAAACTCGATTTGCATAAATGTGCACTTGTTTTATTAGGGTTGCTCTGTAGTTGAGTGCAATTGCACTCTTACAGACTGATGCTTATCAAAGCAGTTCTCGGAACTAACTAACTTTTTTTTTTTTTTTTTTGACATGCAGTAAAACTAGATTTATAACACAGCAGATCTCAGGTGTACTATTCACATCATCAAATTAACCAAATTATGCGTGATTCCAGGAAAGCAGAGAAGACATACAATGTTTTGCGCAAGCAAATTATATGCATTAAACTGATCAAAAGTGACAGCAAAAGCTGCTGTTCTTTTGAAGTTTTCTTTAAGAATCCTGGATCCAAAAAAAAAGGAATATTAAGCAACACAGCTGTTTTCATTTATAATAATACAATATTAAAAATAATCTTGAGCAGCAAATCAGCATATTATTTCTGAAGATTCATGTGAAACTGAAGACTGTACATTTTTACTGCAAAAACATTTTAAATAACTGTTTTCTATTTGAATATATTTTAAAATGTAAATTATTCCTGTGATTTCAAAGCTGAATTTTTAGCATCATTACTCCAGTCACACAATCCTTTAATCAATCATTCTAATATTTAGATTTGCTGATCAAAAAATATATTATTATTATGTTGAAAACAACTGAGTAGTTTTTTTTTTTTCAGGTTTCTTTGAAGCATCACTTTTGATCAATTCAAAGCATCCTTGCAAAATAAAACTATTAGTTTTTAATAATTTCTTTCCTAATAAACTGACTCCAAGCTTTTGAATGGTATTATGTTACAAAACCTTTTTATTTTAGATTAATGCTGATCTTTGAATCTTTCTATTCATCAAAGAATCCTGAAGAAAAAAAAAATACTCAACTGTTTTAAATATTGACAATAATAATAAAAAAATGTTTATTCAACAGCAGCTCAGCATATTTTAATGATTTCTGAAGAAGGATCATGTGATCATGTGGAGTAATGATGTTGAAAATTCAGCTTTGATCACATGAATAAATTACATTAGTAACTATATTCAAATAGAAAACAGTTATTTTAAATTGTAAAAATATCTCTAGCAGAAGAGATCTTTGCAAAAACTTTTGACTGGTAGTGTATAGTTACTGTGGTAGTTTTTGGGATTAAAATCTGTGGTCGATAAGATTTTTAAAAATGTTTTTGAAGAATGTATGAGTAACACTTTACAATAAGGTCCAATGTTGGGGAAAGTTACTTTTAAAAAGTAAAGTAAAGCATTACAATATTGAGTTACTCCCTAAAAAAGTAACTAATTATGTTACTTAGTTGCTCTTTATGGAATGTATTGTGTTACATTACTTTGTAAACTTGGGCAGGACTTGCTTGTTTGTTTTTAATATAAAAAGTTCTATTTTTGGCAAATGTAAAAGCCCTTTCACATCAAACTCACATCTGTACAGTAGAACACAGAAGAAAAAATGCTAACTTTTCAACAATAATAATAAAAAAGGAATACAATTGTTAGATTCTCTTGAGTACATTTTTCTTATTAGTATGGTTGAATTGGATCAACAAAGGTCGGCAGCAAACAGTGGTTTAGACAGCGGATTAGATACATATGGGGGGGGGGGTAACTGGCGTTACTTATTTGAAAAGTAATAACTCAGATATTTTCTTGTCAATTAAAAAGTAATGCATTACTAGTTACTTGGAAAAAGTAATATTATTTCGTAAAATTATATGCATTACCCCCAACACTGATAAGGTCCCATTAATTAACATTAATGCAATATCTAACAGTGAGCAAGACATTTGGTACCGTATTTATTCATTAATGTTCATTAATGACTGGGGTAACAATGCTGAAAATTCAGCAAATATGTATATATTCAAATAGAAAGCAGTTTGCAATAATGTTTCACAATATTACTGTTTTTATACAGTATTTTTGATCAAATAAATGCTAAACTTATTTAAAAAAACATTTTACATATTATTTATTTAACATTTTTTATAAATCAACCCCAAACTTTTGAAAGGTAGCGTGAAAGGTATAAAACAACTCTCTGTACATGTGAAATTTTAATGCATTTTAAGTTTGATGTTTCCTAAATATACTTCATACGCAGGTGTTATCTATTTTTTGGGCTCGGATAAATGCGGTTGCATACGGTCAACATCAGCAGCCATTTACAAGAGTACTATACAGACATACTGCTGTAGTGTGTCATTTTCTTTTCCCCTGAACACCAGACCCCAGAACCAGAATAAGCATGGCTACTCTCAAACCTCAGCTGTGTTTGAGTAACAGAGGGTTTAATTAGACAAGGCAGATTTCTCAGATGTAAGTTATGGGGGTCTGTGCGGCCCGTAGTATTTGAACCTATTCCCCACGGCCTCGTACGAGAGATCAACGATCCACAGATGTGGCTTTTCAAGTTATACAAGAGCCCAGTGATTCTGAATGATATTTTATTGACTTATAAAACAGTCGTGTCAACAGAGTCCTCTCAGGCTGTAGAGAGGCTCTAGACCCATAAACCAAAGGCTCACAGATGCTACGGTGTGTTTGTATGCGTGCAAGTTTTCTCTTTTTTTCACTAGAGCTAGCGTTGAGCTCATGTCACTCTTCATAGTGTTAAATAAAGACTTGTGACACTTCTTCTTCGAAACCAGGCCTGCTTTTCCAGGAATGTTTGGGAGTAAGTCACTAGATATAAGTGCAATGGCTGCCAGGTCCTTATGCATACAGAGTTCGCCAAGCGTAGCTATACTCATCCAAATAGGCCAACTCAGAATGACTGAAGTATGATATACTGCATAGTCATTAAGGTAAACTTAGCCTTTAGCACTTATTCATGCCATCTCAGTGAGCAAAGTATTTTGATATGAAAAGTCGGCCAAGCCGAAGGCAGTGACATGAAAGGCATCGGTCAACGCGGCATGTGACACAGGAGAAAAGCTCTTATTTTACGATTTCTGAGTCATTCGTAAAGCTTGACACTTGTGACAGGAATCCATTGAGTCACACTGATTCATGACATTTCGAAATATAAAGAAAAGCATTCAGTCTTGCAATGCACCTAGTGACACTTTCAACTTTTTCTTTGTATTCAGTTTGGTTTCATTATTTTTACTGGGTAGTCTGAGTCAGTCTCTCTTCCAGAAATGTATACCTTTGCAAAAATCTACCATGTTAACTATAGTTTCTTTGAAATCTAATTCAGTATAATGTGAACCATAGATTTTGGTGGAATATACAATGTCAAACATTTTTGAACAGAAAAATAATAAAACATTAAAAATTTTAAAGTCTCTTCTGCTCACCAAGCCTGCATTTATTTGATCCAAAGTATGGCAAAAACAGTACAATTTTGAAATATTTTTACTATTTAAAAAAATGTTTTCTATTGGAATATATATTAAAAAAAAAAAAAAAAAAAAAAAAAAAAATCTATATATATATATATATATATATATATATATATATATATATTTTTTTTTTTTTTTTTTTTAACTGCAGCAATTCAGAATATTAGAATGATTTCTGAAGGATCATGTGACACTGAAGACTGGAGCAATTATGTGAAAAATCTGCTATATATAATGATATATATATATATATCATTATGTTGAAAAAAAAATAAGAACAGCATTTATCTGAAATAAAATACTTTTGCAACATTATAAATTGTCTTTAGCATCACTTTGGATAGATTTAAAGCATCCTTGCTAAATTTCTAGAATCTTCTTTCTAGAATTTCTTTCTCACAATAAATAAATAAATAAAAATTATACTGACGACAAGCTTTTAAATGGTATTATGCATAATGTTACAAAATCTTTTTATTTGAGATAATTGCTGATCTTTGGATCTTTCTGTTCATCAAAGAATCCTGAAAAAATTTACTCAACTGTTTTAAATATTGATAATAATAATTGTTCTTGATAAAAAAAATGTTTCTTGAACAGCAAATCAGCATATTAGAATGATTTCTGAGATTCATGTGACACTGACACTGAAGATTTAGCTCTTATCGAATAAATAAATTACATTTGAAAATATATTCAATATATTCAAATAGAAAGCAAACACTGGACTCAGGAGATTTTAATCGACTTTCATAGTGAGTTACCTATCATCCTCCTATCGTCTGAACCCTCTGCCTGCCCTGAATTCTCTACCTGCCCTGAATCTGCTAGTCTCCATCAGCGCCAGGGCTGGTGGATCCCTCATTTCCGCCTCCAGCCTCCGAGTCCTGGACTCCGCCTCAGCCCCTCGTCCCAGCACCTCCACCTTGGCTCCCAGCTCCCTCGTCTCCCTGTTGGCTTACCAGCTCCACCAGGCCACCTCGTCCCTCCGACTCCGCCTTGGTCAGTCGTTGACCCGTCATCACCTCTGGCTGCACCTTGTCACCGTCCGTTGTGCTCCTCCCTCCCTCCAGGGCCACCTCAGTCCGCTGTCACTCCGACTCCACCACGGACCTCCAAATCTCCACCTGCGCCTTGGTCGCCTGAGCCTTGGGCTCCACCATGACTCTTTGGATTCTCTGCATCACCCTGCTTCAGCGGCTCTAGATCTCTGCCTCGTGCTCCACCACCACCTGCTCCGCCACCATCGGTCGGCCTTCCGGAGTCATCAGCCCTGACTCCATCATGGCTCTTCCCTCCGTCGGCTCCATCGTGGGCCACCATCATGGCTGCGGCCTGGGTCTTGCCTGGCTCCTCCTTTACCTGGTCCTCCAGGAATCCTCCTTGGGTCCTCCCTCCATCATAGCCACTCTGGTCCCTCCTGTCTCCTCTGTGGCTCCTCCCTACGTCAGAGCCACCCTGGTCCTTCCAGTCTTCACCATGTCTCCTTCCTCCATCGGCTCCACCGTGGGCCACAATCATGGCTCACCTGGGTCTTGCCTGGCTCCTCCTGTACCTGGTCCTCCAAGAATCCTTCTTGGCTCTTCCCTCCATCAAAGCCACCCTGGTCCCTCCTGTCTCCTCTGTGGCTCTTCCCCCCGTCAGAGCCACCCTGGCCGTTCTAGTCTTCACCGAGGCTCCTTCCTCTGTCATCTCCACCCTGGACTCCTTTTGTCGGCCTTCTCCCAGACGACAGTCCTCCTCCTGAACCCCTACCCTCCCTCCACCGTTGGTCCTTCTACGGTGCGAGGTCGCCATGGCTCCTTCCTCCATCGGCTCCACCGTGGGCCACAATCATGGCTCACCTGGGTCTTGCCTGGCACCTCCTGTACCTGGTCCTCCAAGAATTGTAACAGTTATGAACTCTTTTGTTGTGTTTTTGTTTCTGTTTTCCATATTAGTTTAGTCCTTTTGTGTTTTGGTTCCTTCCAGTTCCTGTTTGCCCATATTTGGTTATGTTCCTGTTCCTGCCCTCGTTATGTCATTATTAGTTAATCACCCCCACCTGTCTGTGCTATCGTTAGCCACCCTTTATAAGTTGTATTCAGTTCTATGTACGTGTGTGTTAGCCCTCTTCTTGTGGATTTACCTGCCTGTCTGGATTTACCTTTGGATTTATATTAAAAACATTATCTTTGAACATTTATCTCCATCTTGCGCTCCTTCCTTCACACAACCGTGAGAGCATGCTGTATTTTTAATGCATTTTAATATGTAATTTATTTCTGTGACCAAAGCTAATCATTAATCCAGAAATCATTCTAATATGCTGATTTACTGCTCAAGAATGTTATGCATGTTAATATTTTCGTGGAAAGTTTGATTTTGCAGGATTCTTTGAGGAACAGTTCCAAAGAATTTCTGTGAAATAGAAATCAGTTGTAACATTATGCATGCATTTCCTAACACATTTGGTCAATTTAATGTGTCCTTGCTGAATAAACATACTGTCTTTAATAAAAAATGAATAAATCTTGACCACAAACTTTTGAACAGCATGTGGTCTCCCCATTTTTAATAATTCGATCATAACATCCTAAAATTTGCCATTTTGTTCACTGAACTCTATTGTAGGAGCAGCAGACGTCATCCTCTGGTTGCAGATGTGGGTTAAACGCCGTTAAGCGGCTTGTGTCACTTGCTGCGAAACCACCTGGAATGTAGGTGGTAGAGCTCTCACGTCTCTCTCTGTGCTCGCCGTTCCCATGCAAATCTGGGCTGCGCAGTTGATGCAGAAAGAGAAGAGCCAGAACCATGGAAGCAAATACATGGAGTGCCTGAGGTTTCTTAAGTGGCCAGATTTTATGAGTAAATGATTAATTCCTCACATTTGGACACTTTTGCCTTTCCACAGCAACATATTTGCAGGCTAGACAGCTGGTACCAATTTTTGTACCCCAGTCGCTTCAAGGTCCAAGTGCATGTGTGTGTCTCGTGGCTCATTGTTGCAGTAATTCACTCCTTCCTCTCACGGCCCGAGTTATTAATAGTTCTTTTTTTCCTCACGGTATTTTTAGTCACGCTTACATCTCTGGGTCATTGAAGTTTTGTGCGTGTCACAGCTGCTGATTGTTGCTCTGCAGTCTCTGGTGCCAGACCGTGACACCCTGCATCATCTTCTCCGTGCCATGCCTTCCTCCATCTGTTGTTTGAGGAACTCCTGCTCTTCTCAGCGCCTCTGCCCGCAAAGCCATAATTGCTTTAAAAGAAGAACGCCTGGCTTTCGGCCACCTTTCGAGTGTTAACTTATAGGATTTAATTTCGCTTTGAGGAGAGAGATGGTTTTTATCGAGATTGGCAAAATGAAAACAAATAAAAATAAACTCTACATAATCAGCTGAACGCTCAGTAAATCCTGATTTAACGGTCTCATCACCAAAGATGTGTGTTTTTGCACACTGCTCTGGAGCAGGTATTTATAGCGGCCTAATGGTGTGAGCTCAGGTGATTGAGGAGACACATAGGCGATCACATAAATTCTGGATGCTGCTCTGCCATTACCTGTCAAACCTTTGAGAATTCACATTTATCTCCATAAACACACTAGATCTGTTCCAAAACTTAGTCACCTACAGAGGCAGTATCTTAAGGCAATTTGGGCACAAGGCAGCTAAGATCACGAGTCTCTGACGAATCTGTCACAAGTCTCAATTCTACATTTGTTAATCATTTCCTATATGCTTACATAATCAGATTACTTTCCAGTAAATAGTAAAATAACACATTACTTCTTAATTTACAAATGTTAACATTTCAAATAAGTAATTCCAGTTATTTTTTTCCCATTTATTGATTGAAAGCTCTCCATGTTAAGAGAAAGCGGGAGTCAGATGTTACTTTTGTTCTAGAATAAATGTGAACGTGCATTAATTCATCTCACTCGCAAAAAACTGTTTCAGTATTTCTCAAAATGAATAAAACAGTGAAATGCAACTCAGAATGACGTAAACCTACAATAATTATAGGTTAAATAATACAAATATCCTTTATGTATTTAATCCCATTTTATTATATTTTTTGGCACTGACCTTCGAAGATCCAGTTCAACCATACTAATAAGCAAATATTACTCAAGATAAACTAACATTTGCTATTTTTTTTATTGCAGAAGAGTTTTGAACTTTCTTCTTTTGCATTCTACTACACAGACGTGAATTTACTTTTCCTTTAGCCTGAGGATTTTGGTGTGAAAGGGCTTTTACATTTGCCAGAAATAGCACTTTTTATATTAACAACAAACAAGCAAGCCCTGTCCAGATTTAAAAGGTAACGCAAAAGTAACGTAGTGCATTACTTTCCATAAAAAGTAACTAAGTAACATAATTACTTTTTTAGGGAATAACACAATTTTGTAATGCATTACTTTTAAAAGTAACTTTTCCCAACACTGTTTGCGAGTTTTTTTTTTTTTTCATAGATTCTTAAAAATGCATTATTTTCAGGGATTTCTTATCATTACGCCACACTTATCTAAAAGAAAGTGTGTGAAATAAAAATAACAAGGTTGGTTGATATAAATCACTGCAAACTTGAATAAATTAGCAAAAATATATATATTAAAAAAACCCTCAAAAATATTGAGGTAATCAGTTACATCAACATTTTTAAGTTAGGAAATTCTAAATATAAGTAAGCAGAACTGTCAGATTTTTATTTTGTACTTATGTTAACTAAATATTTGAGTAACTAATTTCAATGAACATGATCATGTAATCTCAACTCAGAAGTGGAAACTTTAGTTAATTTAGTAAACGTTAACGTGTTAATTGGTAAATTACTGAATGATTAAAGCAATATAGAACATTGTTTTGTATCTAATCTCAAAATTAAAAACTCATTTTTTTTAAAACTCAAGCTTGCACCAATTAATAAATAAATATTATATTTACAAATAAATATCACTTAATTTTAGCATTTACACTCCCATTCGAGTGTCATAGCAAAGCATGCTGGGAAAAAGATTTCCCCAGCTCAGTTTCAGTTCAATTTAAGTGCCTTTAAATTAAAAGAAACATTTTCATTTAAGTTTGCCCTGCTCAAACCATTTAATTATTTTGAGCATTTACAATGTTTTTTCTTTAAGTAAATTCCAATTTAACCAATTGTCTATTTTTTCTAGTCCAAACAATGTTCACTTTACATGTTTCCTTTATAGTAAAATCAATCACATAATGCAATGTGATGATCTCAGTGAAAAGAAAATAAGTTAAAGAAAGTAAAAATTGACTAAAGAGCATGGGTATTTTAAAGTGTGCTAATATTGTGTTCAAGTCCCCTACAACAGGTTTAAATGCATCTAAAGTCAGAAAACATTTTGAAAATTCGTTCGAACTAGTTCTGAGCTTATAAGGTCTATAAACCCCTCTCTTCCAAAAGCCTACTTTGTTCTGATTGGTCAGCCCACTTTAGCTGTTTAAACACTTCACAAAACAATAATGGTGGATACGTTAGCTGAGTGCTAACATGACTAACTGATGAAACAATACAGTTTGTATACCAAAATATGTCTACATTCTTTATTATTAAACAAAGTAATTAGAACAACAATAGCTATGTTGCAAATTGCAAAAATATCTATTTTTCAAAAACCCATATGACCTGCTCTTTAAAAAGTATAGATTAATCACTTATGAGGTGCCTTATGCCACTTTAGAAGGTAGCTGTCTGTGTAGGCAGTAGATAGCAAGGGTTTGGAACAGCACTAAGAAGAGCCATATATGGGCTGCAGTTAATTTGTTAATTTGTAAAACGCTTCTTAGCTCTAGTTTTGCTCTCAACAAACGCTTGAGAGCTCGGTGGCTTCTGTAAGCGCTCTCCAGAGGCTCGACTACGGGGTAATGAAAGAGTGTTTAAAAACCTGGGAGTGACAATGGAGAGAAGTGGAAACCAAATCCTTGTGGAATTTGGTTTTTGCTGTCAAAATGTTTTTGCATGAATGGCATTTAAGGATGTTAGGCCAAGTGTAATCCTTTTGTGGTGAGTCTTTTCATTCCATCAGGTTTCTGCATACATAGACAGACTACATTTTTTACTTTACGTTGAGACCAAAGTTGATATTAATGGCTTTCTTTTGCCAACCGCAGGACCGGCCCGAGGCTCCAGAAATCAGCTTATGTGCAGCAAAGTAGAGGCTCCGATGGCTCACGTTCAGTCACGAGTGAGTCCGTGCCAGAAGATAGTGGCAAAGAGGAGCCCGACTCCGCATACTGTCTGCATATCCAGGCCAAGATGTAAGCATTCGACTGAGTGGATAAGTGGAGGACAAAGCAGGCATTTTCTGGGTAGCATTCATTACCTCAACTACCCCAAATCAGAGGATCAGAGGTAAGGAGAGCGTGAAACTAAAATGAAGGAATTACTGAGATTATGGAGAATTTGCAGTTAAAATAAAGACATCATTCCAGCACTAAACTTATCCAGTGACTCAGTTTTATGTGATGTAACTCAAAGCTCCTGCGCTGTTGATGTCTGCTAAACCTGGCTGTCATGGAAAAAATAATAATTCATCAGCGGCCATAAAGGTGCTCGTCGACGCGCTTGCCAAGAACAGCTCCAAAATACTTGTTTTTTGCAGCGTCTCGCCCACATTTAAGCCTCAAATTCTTGTACTGTGTTTCAGCTCACCACATTGGTTTGGTACCACTGGCCTTAGTCCTGTGACCACTAACAACACCAGAACCACAACAACCGCTGCTGCTATTTATACCGCCACAACTACTACTTTTGATACTACTCCTTCTACTTTTACTACCATTACTAATACTATTACTACAACCACCGTGTTTATTTTCACTACTGCTAGTTTGATCTTTTCCTGTGCTAGTGATGTAGCAACTTCTAGTATTACTCTCTAACCATTGCAACTTGTAATACCTCTGCATTTAAACCTCTGCATATTAAAAAATACTATAAAACTACATGCAGGGTTGGGCAATAATGAAGTACATGTAACTTAGTTGCATATTTAAAATACATTTTAAATTACAGTTATGCCCAAAAGTATTTTAGATTACCAAAGTGATTACTTTGAATGTTGTTTATTTTCATTTAAACTGTCAATCATTTTAACAAAATAAGAGGGATATCATATAAGAGCGAAACATCTATCTTCTGTAGCCTCTGAAGGGCAGTACTAAATGAAAAAATATGATATTTAAGCAAAATAAGAAAAATGTACTCATCTCCATTCTGTTCAAAAGTACAGTAAACTTTTGACCTTAACTGTATTTTGGATTCCTAAAGTGATTACTTTGAATTTTAATATGCCAGTAATGTAAAAGGCAATTGGTGATTCTCCAACTGTGCAAAACGGTAATAATTTTAACAAAATAAGAGGGATCATAAAAAATTGATTTATATTTAGTATTATCCTGAAGCTAATAAAATGGCATTTGAATCTTAACTGTTTGTTGTTACCTGAATGACCCACATCTGTTTTCATGTTTTGTGACAACTGTTTGTGAGTCCCTTGTTTGTCCTGAGCAGTTAAACTTAGCAACTTTTTTTTTTTTTTCACCAAAAGTATTGTGGAAACTTTATGATTGATGTTGTTAAAAATAGTATGTGGATGAATACCAAGTCCTACGTCTGGTGAATGTCATCTTTCTACAGAGTACCCTTTGTTTTACACACTTTATTCCAAACTATTCTAAAGTATTCAGTTACAAAGTTACAAATCTAATGAAATATGTAACAAATGACAAAGTTAAAATGTATTCCAAAGTATTCTAAAGTATTCAGTTACAAGAGTTACAAATCTAATGAAATATGTTACAAATTACAAAGTTACAAAGTATTCTAAAGTATGCCGTTACAAAGTTATAAATCTAACGTACTATGTTACAAATAACAAAGTTACAAAGTATTCCAAAGTATTCTAAAGTATTCAGTTACAAAGTTACAAATCTAACGAAATATGTTACAAATTACAAAGTATTATGTTACAAAATTACAAATCTAACATAATATGTTACAAATGACAAAGTTAAAATGTATTCCAAAGTATTCTAAAGTATTCAGTTACAAAAGTTACAAATCTAATGAAATATGTTACAAATTACAAACTTAAAGTATTCTAAAGTATGCAGTTACAAAGTTACAAATCTAACGAATATGTTACAAATTACAAAGTATTATGTTACAAGGTTACAAATCTAATGTAATATGTTACAAATAACAAAGTTACAAAGTATTCTAAAGTATTCAGTTACAAAGTTACAAATCTAACAAAATATGTTACAAATTACAAAGTATTTTGCTACAGTTACAAATCTGATGTAATATGTTACAAATTACAAAGTTACAAAGTATTCCAAAGTATTCTAAAGTATTCAGTTAAGAAGTTACAAATCTAATGAAATATGTTACAAATTACAAAGTATTTTGCTACAAAGTTACAAATCTAATGCAATGTTACAAACGACAAAGTTACAAAGTTTTCCAAAGTATTCTAAAGTATTCAGTTACAAAGTTACAAATCTAATGAAATATGTAACAAATTGCAAACTATTTTGCTACAAAGTTACAAATCTAATGTAATATGTTACAAATGAGAAAGTTACAAAGTTTTCCAAAGTATTATAAAGTATTCAGTTAAAACGTTACAAATCTAATGAAATATGATACAAATTACAAAGTTACAAAGTATTTCAAAGTATTCTAAAGTATTCAGTTACAAAGTTACAAATCTAACAAAATATGTTACAAATCACAAAGTATTATGTTACAAAGTTACACATCTAACGTAATATGTTACAAATGACAGTTACAAAGTATTCCAAAGTATTCTAAAGTATTCAGTTAAAACGTTACAAAACTAATAAAATATGTTACAAATTACAGTTACAATGTATTCCAAAGTATTCTAAAGTATTCAGTTACAAAGTTACAAATCTAACGAAATATGTTACAAATGACAAAGTTACAAAGTATTCCAAAGTACTCTAAAGTATTCAGTTAAGAAGTTACAAATCTAATGAAATATGTTACAAATTGCAAACTATTTTGCTACAAAGTTACAAATCTAACGCAATGTTACAAACGACAAAGTTACAAAGTATTCCAAAGTATTCTAAAGTATTCAATTAAAAAGTTACAAATCTAATGAAATACGATACAAATTACAAAGTTACAAAGCATTCCAAAGTATTCTAAAGTATTAATTTACAAAGTTACAAATCTAACTAAATATGTTACACATTTCTTTTCCAAGTGTGTGTTTTGCAAACTGTAGTGAAATTCATTTTAAAAGTAACCTTTCCAACTACATGCACAATTGAAAAAGATGTGCAAACATACTAAATAATGCACAAATAGAGCACCGAGAGAGAATAATACAACACCTGCTGCCAACAAACATCTATGATTACTGCAAACACTTCATCTCTTGCTGAAGTTATTATTGCTAACTTTTCAATGTCAAGTGTTATGCACATAGGGTTTAATAGCGTTCTCATTGTACATTCCCATGCCACAACAATCTCCTTATCTCATATTACGCAACCGACACAGCAAGTGCACTGCGCTACAAAGTTTCATTTTCATTAGAAATTTAAAAGAGCCGAGAGCACAGAGGATTCGTTTAATATCTAATGATTCGCCTCGAGTGGAGATTGAGAAACAGTCGCTGGAACTCGGGAACCCTGCAGAGAGCCCGATCCCGCTGGCTTATGCAGATCAATGTGAACTCATTAAAATATCTCCCCTAAAATGAACTTTGTCCAGTGCTGAGGAGGAAATCTGAGTCTGACTTTTATGTCAGTCTCCAGTATAACGTTTGAATAGGGGAGGGCGAGAGAAGAGGGGTTACCTGAGGTAGCGCCAGACGAAGTGGATCGGCTCAAGAAACGGATCCCTCACTTTGACTTCGGTGAGAATTTTACACAAGTCTGGAATTAAGTATTTGTTCTTGCAGAAGTACAGAATGTACTACTACTGCGTGTTAATCCCAAATATTTGTTATGTTAGATATAAAATTAATTAGGATGGAGGGAGGACGTGTTGTGTGTGCTTTAATTCTTTTGACCTGGAGCTCAAACCAGCCTTTAAAATTCACAGATGTTTGCACCTACCCTCCAGTGATTGTAGGTGCAAACATCTGGGAATTTTAAACACTGGACAAAAAAAGGTGCATATTAGTACTTTAAAGACACATATTGGTATGTGTGTGTGTGTGTGTGTGTGTGTATGTATGTATGTATGTATGTATATATATATATATATATACAGTTTCATATATATACAGTTGAGGTCAAAAGTTTACATGCACCTTGCAAAATGTTAATTATTTTACCAGAATAAGAGGGATCATACAAAATGCATGTTATTTTTTATTTAGTACTGACCTGAATAAGATATTTCTCATAGAAGAAAAAAATAGTGTACATTTTTCTTATTTTGCCTAAATATCTTCTTTTTTTTCTTTCTTTCTTTTAGTACTGCCCTTCAGAAGCTACAGAAAATGTCTTTGAACAAAATAAGTTAAAGTTAACCTGATCTTCATATTCCAAAAGTTTTCACCCCCAGCTCTTAATGCATAGTTTTTCCTTCTGGCGCATCAGTGAGTGTTTGAACCCTCTGTAATAGTTGCATGAGTCCCTCAGTTGTCCTCAGTGTGAAAAGATGGATCTCAAAATTATACCGTAACTGTATCGTCAACAACTATCACTAAACAAAAAAACACGTAGTTGTGGATCATTCAGGTAACAACAATCAAGTGAAAATCAAGTGTATGTAAACTTTTGAACATGGCCATTTTTATAAATTCAGCTATTATTTTCTCTTGTGGACTATATGTAAATGTCTTTAATGTGAAATATTTTATTCAGGTCAGTTAATATTAATGAACTATATTGGGACCCTGGACCACAAAACCAGTCTTAAGTAGTGCAGGTATATTTGTGGCAATAGCCAAAAATACACTGTATGGGTCAAAATGATTGATTTTTCTTGAAAGATCATGTAAAGATCATGTTCTATGAAGATATTTTGTAAATGTCCTACTGTAAATATATCAAAACCAAATTTTTGATTAGTAATATACATAGCTAAGAACTTAATTTGGACAACTTTAAAGGCGATTTTCTCAATATTTAGATTTTTTACACCCTCAGATTTCAGTTTTTAAAATAGTTGTATCTCGGCCAAATATTGTCATATCCTAACAAACCATACAGCAATGGAAAGCTTATTCAGCTTTCAGATGATGTATAAATCTCAGTTTCGACAAATGTACACTTATGACTTGTTTTGTGGTCCAGGGTCACATATTACTTAACATAAACAAAAATTTGCATTCATTAATGTTAGTTAACATTAGGTTCAAAACGTACTAATATACGCAATTAAAATTTAAAAGTTGTATCAGTTAACATTAGTTAATGTACTTTAACATTTTTATTAACTAACAATAAAAAAAGATTAATAAATGCTTTAGAAAATACACTGTTCATTGTTAGTCCATGTTAGTTAATGCATTAACTAATGTTAACAACTCAGACCTTATTGTCAAGTGTTACCTGTTTTCTATAAAAAAAAGTTTAAAATAAGAACAAACATAAATAATCTTGTTTTCTCTATAAACTAAGTTTATTTCCGCTGGTCAGGACAGAACATGATGGTTTTGACTAGGAAGGTCATCGGTCTGTTAGGGAGGTGCGCAGACCCTGCAGAAGTGGGAATGGTGTTTGCAAATGATCTATAAACATGGAGGAACAAACGAAGTACAGTGTAAAGCAATTTGGGCCCCTAAATCATTACCCCTCTGTGTGACAACCCTGGCAGATGCTTGCCAGTGCTCTTCAAAAAAGTGGGTGTTCTGCTAACCCGAGAGCATTCAATGCATCTGGCCAAACACAACACTGGCGGTGTGCCCACCCCGTTTGCTGTGCTGGCGAGAGCCCACATCCAGAGCAGCCTTGGCCATCGTGAGGGAACCTGGCCCTGCGGGTACACTGGGAAAGGTTGCAGGTACTTCAAACCCATGGGCACTGTAAACCGATCACATGGACTGTATTATATGCAACTGTTTGCTGAAATTGTAGCAGGAATTGAGAGACTAAGACATCTTGACAAGATTTAAAAAAAGAAAAATAATAGCTTGTGTTGGTGACCTTTTAACATTGCTTAACTGAAAGGAATAGTTCACCCCAAAATGAAAATTTGCTAGTTTCTTCATTAGAACATTAGAGAAATGTAGCATTCCATCACTTGCTCACCAATGGATCCTCCCCAGTGAATGGGTGCCGTCAGAACGTGAGTCCAAACAGCTGACAAAACAATAACAATAATCCACAAGTAATCCACACCACTCCAGTCCATCAGTTAACGTCTTATAAAATGAAAAGCTGCGTGTTTGTAATAAACAAATGCATCATTAAGATGGTTTAAACTTTGAACCGTCTCTTCCTGCTAAAATAATAAATGATTATTATTTAGAGTGCATAATATTTACTTTCTCCAGTGGAAAAAGCCGTCCGGTCTGAATCAGGAGAGAAATATGCACAGGTCATGCACTGTTTACAAGCAAAACTAATCTAAACTAATATGTGTGTGTGGATTTTGATGTGAGAAGACAACAGGTGGACTTTTTCATTGGAATTATGGACTCGTATTTTAGTCAGTAGTGATGGTTTAATTTAAAATTCTAATTTCATTTTTTGATCACAAACACATAGCTTTTCACTTCATAAGGTGGCAACTGATGGACTGGAGTGGTGTGGACTACTTGTGGATTATTGTAATGTTTTTATCAGCTGTTTGGACTCTCATTCTGACGGAACCCATTCACTGTAGAGGATCTATTGGTGAGCAAGTAAAGTAATTAGGGTGACCACCTGTCTCGCTTTGCGTTGTACTGCACATCGCATATTGAGAAAATGTCCCCTATTTTCATCAGTCTGTTGGTTTTTAATCATCATATTAAGAAAATGTGCATGCATTCTTTGACTTTTTAAGAAAGCTTTTTATTTATTCTTTTTTGCGGCTTAGTTTTCACGCAAAGGATGTGCGGACCACTCATCAAGTGATATAGCCACCTACGGAAATGGTCGAGCGCACTTGGAAAAACACAATATTCTCCATATATTTTAACCAATAAAAAAAATACATTGTATGGGTCAAAATGATCGTTTTTTCTTTTATGCCAGTAAAAATGTTGTAAATTTCCTACCGTAAATATATCAAAACTTAAACCATACATCAATGGAAAGCTTATTTATTCAGCTTTCAGATGATGTATGACTCTAAATTTTAAAAAATTGACCCTACCGGTTTTGTGTTCCAGGGTCACATTTGTTCTACAATTTTCAACTCATTTTTGACCTTTAGGAGTCATTCGACCCCCCCTTTAAGTCAAGTCAAGTCAGCTTTATTTATATAGCGCTTTTTACAATACAAATTGTGTCAAAGCAACTTTACAGTATCAAATAAATTTTAAATTCAATAATTCAAAAGAAACTTTAAACAATTTTAGTTTGAGGAAATTAATCAATAGTTCCAAATTAATAAATTGTTCGTCCCCAGTTTAGTTGTTGTCTCCAACTGAGCAAGCCATAGGCGACACTGTAGTGACACTGATGGAGAAAAAAAACCTTGGGAGAAACCAGGCTCAGTCGGGGGGTCAGTTAATTGAAGGTTATTCAGTCCTGACCTGTTTTATAAATTTTTGTATTTTTCATCTGTTACTGCTGCTGTACGATACCGTTTTTTCGCAGCTAATGTCAGTGCTGACACTAAATAAAGCAGACTACAAGTATGCTACTGAGCTCGTTCCAATGTCATGACAGCCTTGGAAAACTTTCATATTTATTTTGCATGCAATTAGACTGGGGCCTGTTTTCTCCAGTCTCTTGTGGTTGATATTTTTATCAGCCAGCTAGGATTATACTTTCTGCGAAGTGCCAATACATTTTGTGTCTCTGAGTGTGTGTTTGCATTCATACAGTATGCATATTCAAAGCACACCTTTCTCCCAGTGCCCTTTACCACACTTGGACTAAGCAAAGACTTTTCTTGAGAAAAGTCACTACTGGTCCCAGTGCGCACGGCATATACGTAGATCAGCAGCTCTGCCAGGATGACGCCGATGGGTGGTTTCGGCAACGAAACGTTGAGGTTTTAGTGCACTTTGCTTTCTTAGGGAATGTATAGAGCATGCGACCCGAGATAACTTCAAAATGAAGCTCTTGGCCTGTATTGCTTGGAAGCGAATGAATGGTGATAGCACGGGCCAGTTCTTTTTAGGGATAATTCATCAGCGGTTGATTTATTAAGGACATCATTATATTTGGAACATTCAGGAATGAGTTGTGGAGGCCAAATTCAATGCATATATCTCTTGACTGGCTGAGCGTTTCGGACTCATATTCATTAAGGGCTGTGTGCTGATGAATGATTCAGGGAAGCTATGTTAGGCAGTAACTTGAGACGAACATGAAAACAGACTTGGCAAAAGCTTCACAAATACCACATCAGGACTTCGAAAACCATAATTGTGGGTTACATTTTTCGGCATTGTTTATTTCAGAGTCTGGGGTTACAATTAAGGGAATCTGCCTTGCAATTAGTATGTTAAAAATAATAAAACAATTTACCTAAAATACCTGCATTTTGTGTAATGATTTGGACCAGCAAATTGAAATTACAATGTTTCCACATTGCAGACTTCTGTTTAGATGTTTAAGTGACGGTACCGCATATTTGCCAATCAGAAACAAATCGAGAATGACAAGATACTGCATTTTCTCATCTATGTTCAAAAATGGGAGTGACAGTTAAAGGGTTAAAGTGATAGCTCACTCTAAAAAAAAAAATCATCCCTAGTGAAAAATCAGTATGCTAAAATGTATTTAAAAGACATTTATTTCATGCTAAGATTACTACAAATACATTTGCATGTAATTCACATGTAAAAACTGTAGTCTGATTACGAGTATTTTAAAATGTAATTTAATCTAATTACAAATAATTAAATTTTGGAATCTGATTACGTAATCCAGATGACATGTAATCAGTTACTACTAAATAAATGCATTTTAAATTTATTACTTTTTTTACTAGGGATTCCAAAGCTGTATGGCGAGTGAAAAATCAATATACTAAAATTTATTTAAAATACATTTATTTCATGCTAAGTATACTATAAATAATTTACATGTTATTCATTTAATAAAACACCATGTAATTGTACTTTTAGTATACTAAACTGGTATTCTTAAAGTCTAAAATGCTAAATTGGAACAAGTGATTTTGTACTTAATGGATTTTAATTATGCAGAAGTAGCGCTGAAGTCAAACTTAAGATATATTTAAGTATATTTGATTGTGTTAAAGTGGAACTATTGCAAGTATACTTTAGGTACACTTTAAATATTTTGCATTTAAAGACCTATATTATTTAAAGGCCATACAATCCTAATCAATAGTGACATTAAAACATATTTTAGGCTTAATGTGCATTGTGCACAAGTAGTACTCCAAATAAAGTTTAATTACAATTTTTATATCAGTAAGCCTTGAGCAATATGTCAGTAAATATACTACACTTAATATAAACAGAGCTGGGTAGATTACTTACAAATTGTAATCCGTTACTGATTCAAAATTGTAAAAACTGACAAAATTGACAAAAATTGTAGTTAGTCACATAATCCATTACATTACAGCTTTTAGGTAATCAGACCTATCTTGTTTATCACATTGATTTAAATAGGGTAATCTTGTACCATACTGATATGAAAATACAAAGTTTAAGAAACTATATTCCATTCATTGTTATTAAAAACATGAAGTGCATTAAACATTACATTATGTCAGGTTTCCCAAACTGGGGTTTGTGAGTTTAATGAAAAGCTAATAATTAATTGGATCATAAAAATGTTACATTAAAATAAATCATTTTAAAATCAATCAAAATATAACACACTCTAAAAAATATTTAATGTTTTAATTTGTTTACCCACATATCATGTGAATGTAATTAATGTCAGAGAACCGTGAACATGCAAATGTGACAATAATTAAAATATTTATTTTAAATCTCAGGGGTACTTCAAGTAAATATATTAGGTGAAAGAGGATCAGACAAAAGCCTTAAAAAAGAGAAAAGAAACACATGGTTAATAACCTAATGGGTGATCATTGCAATGTTGAAACACTTCTTAAACCTGAAATTATTTTTTGACTTTATGAGTGATGAAGTTTAAAAGATGAAAAAGTTGAATTAGAGAGAATCACTAAATTATGAATTATTTATTGCTATTGTGTAAATAATATATCATCATGTAATCCATAAAAAAGTAACTGTAGTCTGATTACGAGTATTTTAAAATGCAATTTAATCTAATTACAAGTACTTAATATTTGGAATCTGATTACGTTATCCATAGAGTATAAAATAAATGCATTTTAAATCTATTACTGTTTTACTAGGGACTCCAAAGCTGTATGGCTTTTTTCCATGTGCAGAACACAAAAGAAAATATTTTTGTGAATGCATTGACAAAAAGACACTGAGACATTCCTCAAAATCACATTTTTTGGGGTTGTTAAATGACAGAATTTACATTTTTGGTTCATTTTGGGTAATCAAATTTGATCTGGCATATATTCATATGTAAGGAGTACAGCTCTCGTTGTTGAACATTTGGTTTTTGTCTCGCTTGGAGAAGTGCTTTAGTATGCGGAATGAGAATGATTTCTAAAGATACCCAGAGGGTGAGACATTTTAATGACAGACAGGTCCCTACTGCTGCAAACTATAATAGAGTTGAAGAAACTTTTGATATCACCATTAGACCATAAAAAAGCCTTTTAAACTTTCCAGCTTCGTTTTACCATAAAACAGATACGGATGAAAGCTTACGAGGCAGTAGTTTGCCACGGAATCAAATCTTCCAAACAAGTTCCCTAAGTTTTTTTTTTTTGGACTGATATGCTTATATGAAACGAATGAACTAGATTTATGTTGAATTCGTTTATGACCTTGTATCCCACCCTTGTGACTTCTGTTGAAGAAAAGAAGATGAATATTGTTACTGCTCTTTTCCATACAATAGAAAAGAAAAATGTGACCCTGGACCACAAAACCAGTCATAAGAGTCAATTTTGTGAAACTGAGATGTGTACACAATCTGAAAGCTGAATTGTTAGGTTTGTTAGGATATGACAATACCTGGCCAAGATATTTGAAAATCTGGAATCTGAGAGTGCAAAAAATCTAAATATTGAGAAAATCGCTTTTAAAGTTGTCCAAATGAAGTTCTAAGCCATGCACATTACCAAACCAAAATTAAGTTTTGATATATTTACAGTAAGAAATTTAGAAATATCTAAAAATTCTTAAATCAAGAAGGGTTTTCTGAATATTCTGCCAATGGGGTAAGCAAAATAACCTTATTTCAAGCAGAAAACTACATTATTTTACTTACCTCATTGGTAGATTTGTTAGGTAGGTTTGTTAGGATATGACAATATCTGGCCAAGATATTTGAAAATCTGGAATCTGAGAGTGCAAAAAAATCTGAATATTGAGAAAATCGCTTTTATAGTTGTACAAATGAAGTTCTAAGCCATGCATATTTCCAAACCAAAATTAAGTTTTGATATATTTACAGTAAGAAATTTACTAAATATCTTCATGGAACATGATCTTTATTTAATATCCTAATGATTTTTGGCATAAAAGAAATAATTATAATTTTGACCCATACAATGTATTTTAATAAACTTACTACTTACTACTACTAGTACTACTTAAGACTTAGGTTTTGTGGTTCAGGGTCACAAATGACAAAAAAAATCACCATTGAAGTATCATAAACAGCATCTTTCTGAAGCCTTACAATAGCCGTGTGTCATCCCTACACTGCAAAAAATGCTTTTATTATTTTTGTTAGATTTTTTTTGTCTTGTTTCCAGCCAAAATATCTAAAAATTCTTAATTCAAGAACGGTTTTCAGGATAGTCTGCCAATGGGGTAAGCAAAACAATCTCATTTAAAGCAGAAAACTACATTATTTAGCTTACCCCATTGGCAGATTATTTTACTTGAATTAAATTTTTTTTTTCTGAAAACAACAGAGTTTTTACTTGTCTAGAAAATTCTTCTTGATTTAAGAATTTTTAGACATTTTGGCTGGAAACAAGCCAAGTAAGAAAAGCATTTTTTGCAGTGCATTCACTTTTACTCTTTTAAAAAATTCCACTATCAGTGACTGCTTATGTGAATAGGGCTTTGCAAAGGACTTTGTGGTGTGATGGTCAAATTAGTTGACTAACAAACCCTATGCCACAAAGTTCACAGCCGGTTTTATATCTTGTATATCTTAATATTTTTCCATGAGCTCTTAAGTTTATGCCTTCGGTTATTTCCTCTCAGTTGATTAGTTTAATATGGAGTACACAATTAAGACCCGAAATAGCCAGATAAACCCATTTTCTGTTCCATTAGCTACATGCCTTTGCTTTTTGAGGTTTGTAGCTATATTTGGCCCAAGCCAAGTGTCCAGTCATCTGTGTGTGTGTGTGTGTTGCTATAGAATCTGCTCTTTTTCCATTGAGCGTGACACATGTGCTTTGAGGAGAACAGAGTAAACCATAAACAACTGCTGCTCGTCCCACGCAAGCCACTCGTGCTGGGGGACCGACTGAGGTCTGGACCTGTCGTGCAGGACTGGAGCTCTCGGCTCACGGAAAGCTCTGTCTCTCATCGGGGCTTCTTCTGCTGAAGACTCGTCGGCCGTAATTAGATGTGATGTTTCGAGTCCAAAACGACGTAATTAGACACAGGCTTCAAACTTTCAGCGGCTACAGAGGCAGATGTGCACAGGCGAGATGGTTTTGGATGGAACGAACCGGGACGCTTGCCGGTTCCACAGTCACCCGTGCATAAACACCCGAGCTCGGCCGGGAGCTTTAGCAATGACTGGCATTCAACAGGCATCGCGGCGTTGTGCCAAAGGAGCCAGGCACTCCTTATCTCCCGCCGCGCGGGAATGTTTGCGCTGAATCCCCCGCGCGTGGAATGACAGCTCAAATGTCCGCTCTCGAGCGGCGTCTCTCTCCCTCTCTCTCTCCAGCAGCTCTGAATTGCTGTAATAACGTTTGATTTCCCACATGCATGCGGTTGGCTCGCCATGAGAAATGTGAAGGCGAATTCCAGCATATATTTAACCGGCCCTAAAAATAGCAGAGTAAAATTGAGATGACCTCGGAAATGAAATCACTTGTCACCTTTTGCTTAGAGTATTTAACACGTTTTAGGATGTTCTAAGGTTACTTATTAAACAGAGAGTTACCCGAGACCACGCTGAATTATAAATCTAGACGTGCAAATGGGAAATAAACGCTGTCATTTGTTTCACTTCGAATGATAGAATGGCTTTATAATAACATAAACCATAAAACAGAAATGAAAACTGTTCCCAAACCTGTATAACTTCAATGGTATCCAAAAGTGTTACGAAGATTCTTCAAACTATCTTCTTTTCTGTTCCAGAAAGCAAAATTCCTTAAAATCTACTCCTTATTAGGCCATCCAAGATGTAGATGAGTTTATTTCTACCATCAAAACAGATTTGTAGAAATTCAGCATTATATCACAGAGCCTCTTTAGTGAATGGGTGCCGTCAGAATGAAGCGAAAAGCTGCATGTTCGTAAGAAACAAATCCATCATTTAGACATTTTTAACTTAACAAATGTATCTTCTAGCCAAAATATTGCTTTGTCCCATGAAAAAGTCATTTTGTCTGAATCAGGAGTGAAATATGCACAGATCAAGCACTGCTGTTCTGAACAAATATGTCGGTGAACTTTGATTATGGTTATTATGGATTTTGTCCAAATGATGTATTTGTTTTTTACAAAAATGAAGATTCACAAAGTGATAATTGATGAACTGAGTTGTGTGGATTAATTGTGGATTATTGTGATGTTTTTATGAGCTATTTGGACTCTTATTCTGATAGCACCTATTCACTCCAGAGGATCCATTTGTGAGCAAGTGATGTTGTGCTAAATTTATCCAGATTTGTTCCAATGAAGAATCTAACTTATCAATATTTTGTGGCCTGAGGGTGAGTACATTTTCAGCAGATACTTAGTCACCCTCTTTCCAAACCTGTATAACTTCAATGGTATCCAAAAGTGTTAGTTACCAACATTCTTCGAAATATCTTATTTTCTGTTCCACAGAAGAATGAATGCTTCAAATGAATTGCTCAAATTTCCTTTAAATCTACTCCCTCTCAGGTCATCCAAGATGTAGATGAGTTTGTTTCTACATCAAAACAGATTTGTAGAAATTCAGCATTATATCACAGAGCCTCTTTAGTGAATGGGTGCCGTCAGAATGAAGGGAAAAGCTGCATGTTCGTAAGAAAAAAATCCATCATTTAGACATTTTTAACTTAACAAATGTATCTTCTAGCCAAAATATTGCTTTGTCACATGAAAAAGTCATTTTGTCTGAATCAGGAGTGAAATATGCACAGATCAAGCACTGCTGTTCTAAACAAATATGTCAGTGAACTTTAATTATGGTTATTATGGATTTTGTCCAAATGATGTATTTGTTTTTTACAAAAATGAAGATTCACAAAGTGATAATTGATGAACTGAGTAGTGTGGATTAATTGTGGATTATTGTGATGTTTTTATCAGCTGTTTGGACTCTTATTACGATGGCACCCATTCACTCCAGAGATTCCATTTGTGAGCAAGTGATGTTGTGCTAAATTTATCCAGATTTGTTCCAATGAAGAAACTAATTTATCAACATTTTGTGGCCTGAGGGTGAGTACATTTTCAGCAGATTTTCATTTTTGTGTGAACTATGATCTAACCCATTGTAGACTACTTCTGTCCCTCACAGTCACAGGAAAGTCCTACAGATTTGAAACAACATTAGGGTAAGTAAATGATGACAGGATGTATGGTTTTGAGGGAACAATTGCTTTAAAAGAATAGTTCAATAGCTAATAAAACTATTCTTAAAATGTACTCACTCTCAGACCATCCGAGAAGTAGATGAGTTTGTGTCTTAATCGGAACAGATTTGGAGAAATGTAGCATTACATCACTTGCTCAGCAATAGAGCCTCTGCAGAATGGGTGCCGTGAGAATGAAATGAAAAGATAATCATCAAGATGTTTTTAATGAATCCTCTATTCAGAATATTGCTTTGTATAGTGAAAAAGTTATTTTGTCTAAATCAGGAGTGCGATATGCAGAACGAGTGCGGTTGAAATGGTTCTAAACAAATATGTGGGTGGATTTTGATGTGAGAGGAAAACAGGGAATGGAATTTTGGAAAGTGAAATGCCTTAATGATGGATTTGTTTTTTACAAACATGTAGCCTTTGGATTCACAAAATGTTAAGTGATGGACTGGAGTGGTGTGGATTAATTGTGGATTATTGTGATGTTTTTATCAGCTGTTTGGACTCTCATTCCGACGGCACCTATTCACTGCAAAGGATCCATTGGTGAGCAAGTGATGCAATGCTAAATGTATCCAGATTTGAAATGAAAACTGACATTTTTAGCTACCCTCTTTCCAAACTTGTATAAATTCCTTCTTTCAAAAATCTACTTTTGTGTCTCAGCGATTTTTTTTTTGTCAATGGTATCCAAAAAGTGTTTAGTTACCAACATTCTTCAAAATATCTTCTGTGTTCCACACAACAAAGAATGCCTTACAGGTTTGGAACAACATATGGGTGAGTATATGATGACAGAATTCTTGTTTTTTGGGGTAACTGAATTAACTGAATTGTTTAATAGTTAATGAAAATATTCTTAAAATTTACTCTCAGGCCATCCAAGATGTAGATGAGTTTGTGTCTTCATCGGAAACGATTTGGAGAAATATAGCATTACATCACTTGCTCAGCAATGGAGCCTCTGCAGTGAATGGGTGCTGTCAAAACGAAGTGAAAAGCTTCGTGTTTTAAAGAAACAAATCCATCACTGAGACGTTTTTAACTTGACAACATCCTATCTGAATGAGGGGTGAAATATGCAAATATGTTGATTTTGATTTCGGTTATTTGTTTATGGTTATTATGGTTAACCTACTTATCAACATCTTGGGTGGCCTGAGGGTAAAATAAATTTTCAGCAGATTTTCATTTTTGTGTTAACTATTCCTTTAAGATCTAACCAATTGTAGACTACTTCTTTCCCTCACAGTCACATTTTCATTTGTGATAATTTAATATGACATCTACCCTTAGGAAATGTGCTTTATGCTTCTTTTGCACTCCACAGAAGAAAGAAAGTCCTACAGATTTGGAAGGACATGGGGGTGAGTAAATGATGATAGAATTTATGGTTTTGGGGGAACTATCGCTTTAAAAGAATAGTTTAATAGCTAATAAAACTTTTCTTAAAATGTACTCACTCTCAGTCCATCCAAGATGTAGATTTTGTGTCTTCATCAGAACAGATTTGGAGAAATATAGCATTGAATGCAGTGAATGGGTGTCGTCAGAATGAAGCGAAAAGCTTTGTGTTTGTAAGAAGACATTTTTAACTCAACAAATAAATCCTCTATCCAAAATATTGCTTTGTACTATGAAAAAAGTAATTTTGTCTAAATCAGGAGTGAAATATCCACAGATTAAGCACAGCCGAAATTATTCTAAACAAATATGTTGGTGAATTTTAATTATGGTTATTATGGATTTTGTCCAAAAGTGAAATGCCTTAATGATGGATTTGTTTCTTACAAACACAGCTTTTGGCTTCACAAGATGTTAACTGATAGACTGAAGTGGTGTGGATTACTGTGGCATTTTATTATGGCGAGCAAGCGATGCACTGCTAAATTTATCTAGATTTGTTCAGATGGAAAAAAAAAAAAAAACTAACTTAACATCTTGAATGGGCTGAGGGTAAATTTTTATTTTTGGGTAAACTATTCCTTTAAGATCTAACTTATTAAAGGGATTTGAGACTACTTCAATCCCTCACAGCATTTTCATTTGGTAAAATTAAACAAGGCATCACCCTTAGAAAATGTGCTTTACGTTTCACTTGATATTACCTTTGAATGGCTTAAAATACCATACTGTTAAATTCAAACAGTGTTCTGTTCTGTTCCATTCTTAGGAATAATTGTGTTAGACTGCAGTTAGAGATGAGGACATTGGTGGCAATTATATTACGGTAACACAGTGTTATCAGTTTCCAGTGCTCAATTTGTGGTTTTCAGGACAGAACAAAATACGAAATCTAAGAATTTCCTCTTAAGCAGCATTAAATCATCTTGTGAACTGCCTTGCGAATCAACCACCTTTCAAAATCTTAAATTACAGTGCTTTCACCCAGCAAAAACACAAATATCGAGTCATGCAATATGCTTTTCAGATATTTCTACCAGCTTTTTTCGCTCTGGATTTTCCTCAAGGACATTTCCTCTTATAGCACACGCATAATCGGCACGCATAATTTGTCAGATATTTCACATTTGGCTTTAGTTATTCGCTCCACATGCTAAGAATGACTGGTGATAGACACAGGAAAGTTAGTATTGTTTGTTCATTGTGACACTCTCACGTTTATGGCGTGCCGTTTATGTTTGTTTATCATCAGGTGCGTTGCAGGTGCATGCGTGTGATAATGAGGATATAAAATCTCAGCTTTAATGTATGTCAATACCATGCACGAGAAATTCCATTTGAAGTTCAGGCACTTGAATGCACGCATGGGGATCAAAGCATTACGTAGAGCTTAATCAGAGGGTCTGTTTTTCGCTACAGTCGTCAGATGTGCCGATGCGCCTGCTAGTGTTGACAATCACAGCTGTATTTTAATTGTTAGTGGTATGTGACTCTTTTTGCCGTTGTTTCAAGAATTACTTAAACTAGTATATACAGTTGTGCTCATAAATTTCATGAAAAACCATGAAAACTGTATGTAATTTTTTATTTTGTGCTGAATAAACTATTTCACATAACAGATGTTTATATATACTCCACAAGACAAAATAATAACTGAATTTATTTAAATGACCCCGTCTTTAAAAGAATCCAGAATATTTGAACACTTTTCAAAAGTGACTGTATGATTTTGAGATCTTTTCACACTGAGAACAACTGAGAAACTCATACATAACTACTACAAAAGGCAGCACAATGCATTAAGAGTCAGGGGGTGTAAACTTTTGAACAGGATGATGTTGTGTAAATTTTTCTTATTTTGTTTACAGATTTTTTTAGTATTGCACTTCAGAAGCTACATAAATATTTAGACGTTTCCCAGAAGCAGTGTTGATTTTGACAGCAAATGTTGATTTAGTTTTAGTCATAGTCTTTTGACTAAAATGCCATTTAGTTTTAGTCATCTGAAATTGTTTTTACTTTAGTCCAGTTTTAGTCGACTAAATATCATAAGATTTTAGTCGACTAAATCTACAGTAGATTTAGTCTGCTTAAATCTAATAGGTTTAGTTACAATGTAATGCATTTATTAAACATTTCTCTAAAATGACCAAACTCATTATATAAGTTTCGTATTAAGGTTTTATCATGAAAGACACATATTTAACTGCTGTGAATGAAGCCACTTCTCATAAAAGAACAAGAACATAGTCTTCTTTTCAGTGAAATGGTCATAAAGGCTGATTATGTATTCTTTAAAACAACTTGTTTATCACATTCTTCATTCTTTCAAGCAGACATTTTTTTATATAAATAAATTTAGATTAATCTTTATTAGGGCTACTAAAGTGACTCAGTTAAGAGCAGTGAGTGATTTTCTGTCTTTCTTTTGTTGCTTGATTAACATCAGTGCCACAGACAATAGCAACTAAATTGGGCTGCTGCCCCTTTAGCACCGAATGCACAGATGCCAATGTACTGATCAATGTTGCCAAGTCTGCGGTTTTTAACGCGGAATTGGGCTACTTTCATACTGTTACCGCGGGTTGTCTTTCATGTCGTATTATTTAGCTTCTGGAATTTAAATTTTACCAGAGGAACCCCGTATTTATGTGCATTTTACCCCCTGGAATGCCATAGAGTGGTGGAACTATGAGGTCACCTTGTAGGCCGATCGGCTGTTAGCATCGCTGTTAGGATTTTCCCATAGACTTTTGGATTATCGCAAAAAAACAAGCTCTGTGTTCAACCATAGTTCATGAAATTTACTCATTTTGTCCATCTAGATAATTTTCATAATATAATATAATATAATTTGTATACATTTTGGAGCCTAAACGCAAACGGCACAACTAAAAAGCTAAACTTAGGCTATAAATGAACTCGTGTTCAACGTCACTACCGCTATGCTTCCGACAACTATTGTAAACTTATTTTTAAAAACATGTTCAATGAAAAGGATTTACTCTGTGGATGAATTTTATTCCAGGTTACATGAACCTTTTCATATAAAAGTGAAATAAATACAAAACTAGAGCCAAACTAAATCCGAAATGAAACATTAATAATAAACAATAAGTGAATAAATGAAATAATCATAACTAAAACATACGAAACCAAGTATTTCAAAATAAGGTGCATTAAAAGTCAATAAATCCTTAATTAATATGAATATTATATATATATATATATATATATATATATATATATATATATATATATATATATATAGTGAGCAAGTTTTTGATTATGGTCAAATTAATTTTATTTTACTTACAAAAAGTACCATGTTTCAGCTATCATTTTGTTAGGGTGGTTACACAAAATGTTATTTTATCCTTGCTTATAGAAAATCCACAGTCTTTCTGCCTTGCAACAGCTTCATGTGGCTGTAAACATTTAATAGTAATATGAGTTTACCTTATAGTACGAACCCAGAGTTTCCACTGGTTCATTAATAAAACTTACATCTTCCATACGAAACTTGTGGTTGCATTTCTTTTTTTTCAACAAAAAAAGTGTCGAACAACAATATAAAATAAGGGGAACTATTAAATTGGTTATTCCACAAGTATATTATAGTATTAAAATACTATAAATTGATCAACTGTTCGGCGTGATGACGTTTAATGTCTCTGACAGCGCCTGTAGTCCCATTTAGCAACTTGTTAGCAGCCATCTTTTTAAAGGAACGTAACATTTAAAAAAAATCACGAATGTAGTGTAACTGGTATGTTTTATGTCGTAGAATAAAACGTCAAAGTATCTAGAGCTTGTGTTAACCACGGACCTTATTTAAGCGATTTAACCAAAATCCCATTTAAAAAAAACATTGACTTTGGGACAGTTGAACCGGAAGTGCTAAAATGCTAACTTGCGTCCAGGTTTTTGCCTACAAAGTGATGTCATAGTTCCACCACTCTATTGTTTAGGTTCACATAAGATGTAACCGAGTGTGTTTACGTGAATACTCATCATAATGGACAATTCTACAATTTTTTTGTGTATTTCTCCATTCATGAGACGCAAAAGAATGACTTGCTGTGCTGTGCTGTGTGAGAGGTGCTTACAAAAATGGAACAAATTTAGTCGCCAAATTTTTCCATATGTCTGCTCTTCTCTTACTCCCAGATTTTTACATTTTAACATTTTATGAGATGTGGAGCAAATGTATTCTAGCTCATGTCCCAAAGGATAGATCAACAGGCTATGATACAGTTCAAATGTACGCATCTAAAATCCTTACCGCACAGCAGATTCCTTCTGAATGAATCTCTTGCTAAATCGTCCCTCCCTAACATTTTTGTCTCACTTTTATTCATTGACGAAAATGTCAGTAGATATTCGTCATAGTTTGTGTCATTCAAAACGAGTTTTTGTTTTGTTATAGTCTCGAGTTTGTCAGTGAAAAAATGTTGTTGACGAAAATTATGACGGAAATTATTTGTCAACGAAAATTAGCACTACCCAGAATACAATGTAAGTTCAATATACCCTGATCATCCAATTCAAAAAGTTTACACCCCCTGGCTCTTAATGCATTGTGTTGCTTTCTTAAGCATCAGTGAATGTTTTAATCTTTTGTAATAGTTATGTATGAGTCTCTCAGTTGTCCTCAGTGTGAAAAGATGGATCTCAAAATCATTTTTGGAAAGGGTTCAAATATGCAGATGCATGTGGAAAACCAGAGAAAGTGCATGAGCTGGAGGATTTTTCTGAAGAACAGCAGGCAGCTAAACTGCTTAGGGCCAACAAGGGACTCATGAACAACGATCACAAAACATAAAAACAATTATGAATCATCCAGGAAACAACACACAGTATAATGATTCAAGGGAATGTAAATTGTATGTAATTGTATTTTTTCTAAAATCAGTTATTATTTTGTCTTGTGGAGGATATATAAACATCTGTTACGTAAAATATCTTATTTAGGACATTACTAAAAAAACATGCAATTTTCATAATCCCTCTTATTTTGTTAAAATTATGAACATTTTGCATATTCTGCAAGGGTTATGTAAATTTACGAGCACAGCTGCATGTCAGGCTTAATAAAAGCGTTTTTGTTATGGTTTTACGCAGTTCAATCACCAAGAATCAAGCCCTAAGTTTTTTTTTTTTTTTAAAGACAGTCCATCCGAAAAAAGCCAGACAAGATGTAATATTTCCATAAATATCACTCTATACACTCCCGGTTCTTGTGCGCATGTGAGTATGTGTACAGCCACATGCACACGAGGAGCGTTACACCGATTTCTGCCACAAAACAGTCCCATGAGCCTTGAACACAGTAGCAGGCCTTGTGAAATCTGTCTCTCCTCACCATAGACAGAGGCACTTTGCTGAAAGAGAGACAGAATTTCTGAGCAAAAGGAAAAAGGGAGAGCAAATAACAGCTTTGAGAATGTTTGGATTTTAAAACCAGAACATTAGTACAAACCATAATAGCTGGCTCAGAGAGCGTCGGGTAACTCCAGAGTCTCTCTCACACAGGCAGTGATGTAATGCCAAACATTTCTGATGAAGCATTCGGTTGTTGTGCTCCGAGAGATCTATTTATACTTTGTTCATGCACTCCAGCAAGCGCGCTGTGTTTTGTTAATGGCTCGCCGTAATTCACTGCGACCAGCTTTTTTGATTTCTAATGGTTTGGCTTCGCTGTCGCTAATCTTCAGCGTCGTTATCACATAGGATAACAAAATACTTCAAGGGATGGGAGGAATTCAAAATAGCTACAGTCAGTGGAGTCAGTGAATCTCTAAGCGACTGGTTAACTCATTGTTTTGTGAGGTGTTTTTTAGTATTAATTCCCGACAGTGAAAGTGTTGAAATGTTTCTTTTTGATTTAATGTTGAGTGAAACACTTTTGAGGAAAATTCCTGGCTTGGTTTTGGTGGTCAGCTCTACTTTTCTGTGTAAACAGACATGTTTTGGGATGAACCTTGCTCTTAGGTAGAACATTTTGCTCAGTTAAAATGTATCACACTTGTATTTTTTAAAGGCAGAGCACACTGCAAATGATAGAAAATTAATATTATAGATTAAAAGGTCACGAAATGTAGCAGTTCATTGTAAATGAAATAATTTTGCCCCCTGGTGGCACATCCTGGACTATAAAACCAGTCTTAAGCATGGGTATATTTGTAACAATAGGCAAGAAACAACAACAACATCATTTTGTATGGGTCATAATGATTTTATGTCAAAAAAATCATTAGGATATTAAGTAAAGATCATGTTCCATGAAGATATTTTGTAAGTTTCCTACCACAAATAAATCAAAACCTAATTTAGCATTAGTAAAAACCTCAATGTAGGTGAATCTATTATTAAGGAGACAGATGTTAGTGCAAGTCTTGCAGGGGCCAGTTGCATAAATTTAGCCTCTATGTTAAGACAGTGTCTTAAGTACTAGTTTGACCATCTATCAGTTAACCAAAAAATAATCTTATTTTATTTGTGGATTTTAGTTTTTGCTACCAAAAGTGCTACCAAACTATTAAACGGTACATAGTTCTTTTAAAAAGACTATTTGATCTTAATATCAATCAAGGGCTGATCCTTTGGATACATTTTTTTTTTTTTTTTTGTCCTGCCATTCACAAAGTGCAATGGGTGTCACCGTAGCGCAATTTTGCAGAGTATCCCCTGGACGCAAACAGCGTACCCTGTTCTCTGTCAGCTGCGACACGCGGATACGATGTTTTCGTTCGAATCAAAACGTAAATACATGTAGAAAACGTATCCATGTGTTGTGACTGACACAGAACAGCGTACACTGTTTGGGTCCAGTGGATACTTTCCAAAATGGCACTACGGTGACATAGAGGAGATGAATTGTTGAATAAAGTCGTTATTTTTGTTTTCTTTGCGTACAAAAAGTATTCTCGTAGCTTCGTAAAATTATGGTTGAACCACTGATGGCAGATGGACTATTTTGACGTCTTTTTTTATACATTTCTGGGCCTTGACAGTGTTATTTACTTGGCAGTCAATGGGACAGACAAAAAGCAAAAAAAAAGTTTTCATCCAAAATATCTTCAATTATGGTCAGAAGAAAAAAAATTTAATTTTGGGGTGGAGTAACCCTTTAAGTCTGGGCAGTGCTTGCTTGTTTGTTTTTAATATAAAAAGTTTGATTTTTAGCAAATGTAAAAGCCCTTTCACACTAAAAAGTGAAATGAATAAGCCTAAGGCTGAAGGAAAAGTAAATTCACGTCTGTACAACAGAACTGTAGAAAAAGGAAGTTCAACACTCTTGAAAATTAAGCACGAATATTAGTTTGTCTAAAGTTTTGCTTATTAGTTTGGTTGAATTGGATCAAACAAAGTTGAATGGGTAAATAAAATGGTATAAACAAAGGAAACCATAAAGTTTTTTTTTTTAACTCAGATATTTTCTTGTAAATTAAAAAGTAATGCGTTCCTTTACTAGTTACTTGAAAAAGTAATCTGATTTCATAACTCACATTACTTGTAATCCGTTACCCCCAGCACTGCTCAAGAATAAACTATCCAGAATTATATCTATGGCAAACAAAACAATCGATAGGCCTCAGAGCCATTTAATACAACTGTATGCAGAAAGGAGAAGAAGAAGGCAAGGGCTATCCTTGTAGATATCTCCCACCCTCTCTTCAGTCACTTTGAGCCTTTAAGGCCAGACAGACATTATACGGTTCAATTAGTGAATTAGAATGTGTTCAAGAGGTCTTTTATTCCAAACGTGGTGAAAATTATGAATTCAGCAAGTGTTTAATTATAACAGTGTGTTTTTTTTTTTTGTTTTGTTTTTTTTTGTTTTTATAAAGTTATATGTGTAATGTGTTTAGTGATTATGATTGTTGTATTTGTCTTTGTTGTACTGGTGAGCCAAAGACAATTTTCCACTTAAGTGGACAATAAAGTTAAAGTAAAGTAAAATGCATTGCTAAGAACTTCATCTGAAAAACTTTAAAGGCCATTTTCTCAATATTTAGATTTTTTTTGCACCCTTAGATTTTCAAATGGTTCTCAACCTGTCCTAACAAACTTATCTATTCAGCGTTCAGATGACGTTTAAATCACAATTTCCAAAAAATTACCCTTATGACACTCTGTCTTAGTCCAGGCTTATATAACTAGTGTTATCCTTACACTTCATAGATGTTTAAACTATAAAGATATACCTCTGTAAAATGAATTGTTAGTGACTTGTGCATTTCATTCTAATCAAGATCAATTTTCCAGGTGTGTCAAACCTGTCAGTGCCTGCATTGCTCCCTTTTTAAAAGAAAAAAAAAAAATTGCTTCTGGCATTCTGTAGCCGTTGCCATTGCCACCTTCAACATCAAACAGTAAATACATCTTGAAGATGACCTTGGTCAGAGTTTGACTTGAGCTGTAAGCAATCATTATGGCAGAGAGCTTCCTCAGCCCGGGGGAAGACTTTTTATTGTCTTCGGCGGTGGGTGGTGTGAGCTACCTTATGCAGGGCGGGAATACAGGAAGTGTACAGGAAGACACGCTCCATTTCAAACATTTTTGGGAAACGTTAATGCCTATGAGTTATGGGATGAAAAGCCATAAATGTCAAGGAGCGTCTTTGCTTTGGGCAAGCGGAGAAGATGAGTGGCCGGTCAAGCGCTCCGCTGGACTTTGGTTCCCATTCTGTGTCAGATTTGGACGCGCCCCAAAGTGACAGGCCAGAACCGCTTACCAGGACCGTGTTTGGTCCCACGCATTTCCCATGCTCTCTCACACCAAACAGTGAGGTTTACCACAACTCGCTCGCTCTCCTTTCCAACTTCCTCCACCGGTCCATGTACTCGCTTTGTGCCTTTGCACAAAACCCCCATTCTGGAGCCCAAGGTTTTGACACATGGGAAATCATTATCAAATGAGGACACTTAGGGTCCTCTTTTTTTTTTTGCTTGTTCATTTGTCTATTGTCGTCTTTTTGCTTGCTGTCTTTTCCAGCCTCTTCCGTACAATAGGTTTGTCGTAGGCGGACAGTATACTGCGTATACTGCTCTCTGCCCCGTTGTCTCCTAATTATCCCCATTGTCCGTTTTCACATTAAATGCCATGATCTCACAAACAGAGCAGAGAGGAACTAATTAGCGCCTGCTTCTCACACACAAGGACCTCTCTGTCAGGCTGGTCATGACCTTTGACCTTCTTAAGTGCAGCATCACAGAATCATGGATAAGTACTCAATCAGCCAGAAAACCACAGAGACCCCACTGAGAGCATGGCAAATCTGATTGTGTTTATTAAATGTAATTTTAGCAATTTGTTGTCAGTTTTGTATTTTTTTTTGTGTTGATATATGTGCCCCTGAACCACAAAACCAGTCATAAGGGTCAATTTTTGGAAATTGAGATTTATACATCATCTGAAAGCTGAATAAATAAGCTTTCCATTGATGTATGGTTTGTTAGGATATGACATTTGGCCAAGATACAACTATTTGTAAATCTGGAATCTGAGGGTGCAAAAAAAATGTAAATATAAAATCGCCTTTAAAAGTTGTCCAAATGAAGTTCTTAGCCATGCATAATACTTGTATACAAATATAAACTACAAATATACCCCAGGGACTTATGGCTGGTTTTGTGGCCCAGGGTCACATATTCCAAATATATATATTAAATATTAACTCTATAAAGTGTACTGTACCATATTAATTATGCATATTTCTAAAGTCTCAAAATAATTTTTAAAGTCTCCAAATTAACATTCTGCTGAAAAACCTGTTGAATGCCTTCTGTCATCTGAACAATAGTTTCATTTTTAGTCCTTTTAGTATAATTGCAAAAAACGTCCCCCTTCTGGTTGCGATTTACATGACCTTGATTTTTAAATAACTTTACATTTTTAAATAACTTTTATATTAGTAATATTTCAAGATGAACACTTATTGGATTAAAGCAACTTAGGTTGCATAATTTAACATTTTTTAGAAAAATTAGTGGCAGGCATTGGTATGTATGTATGAGTATGTCTGTTTTTATTTCTTACATACTTTGCACTTGTTTTGGCATTCAGTGTGGATAGCAAAGAAAGAATTTCTTTGTACAGGGAAACTTGTTTTTCCTCACTGTGCACATGACAATAAACGCTTTGAATCCTTTGAATCCTTGGATCCTTTTGGGGAATGTTTATTTGTTCATCTGTCGATTATCATTGCAGTGCATTGCATTATGTGTTTTTTCTCCACAATAAAACCTAGTGCTTTGATCATAAAACTGAATCTTATTAAGACATTACTGGGAGATAAAGACTGACAACTGATATTTATGCATTTTATGTAAGTAGTCTGCTATACTGTTATAAAGATCTAGTTTATATTACAAGCCATCAGAATTTTATTTTATTGAAATGCACCAAATGTAATATTTTTGGCTCATTTTGGGCCTCTTTTTTTTTTCCCTTTTCCTCCTCGAGTATAATACTCACCAAAAACATATATGCAAGTTTTATTATTTATTTATTTATTTAATAGTATTTTGTCTAAAAATTAATTAATTGATTTTATAATCAAAAATATACATGGTTAAAATATTTTTTTTGGACACTAAGATTTTTAATGTTTTTTAAAGAAGTCTCTTTCACCAAGCCTGCATTTATTTGATTTGAAGTACAGCAAAACACAGTAACATTTTGAAATATTTCTACTATTTCAAATAACTGTTTTCTGTTTGAATATACTTTAAATTGTAAATTATTTCTGTGCTTTCAAAGCTGATTTTTTAGCATCATTACTCCAGACACATGATCCTTCAGAAATCATTCTAAAAATGATAAACATTTATTATTTATATTATGTTAAAAACAGCTGAGTAGAATTTTTCAGGTTTCTTCAATAAATAGAAAGTTAAGAAAAAAAAGCAATTAGCTAAAAAATCTTTTGCAACATTATAAATGTCTTTATCATCACTTTTGATCAATTTAAAGCATCTTTGCTAAATAGAAGTATTAATTTCTATCATTTATTTCCCCCCCAAAAAGACAAAATAAATAAATAAATCAATTATACTGACTCCAAGCTTTTGAATGGTATAGTGTATAATGTTACAAAACCTTTTTATTTCAGATAAATGATCATTTTTGGATCTTTCTATTCATCAATGAACCCTGGGGGAAAATGTACTCCATTGTTTTAAATATTGATGATGATAATAATAATAATAATAATAATAATAATAATAATAATAATAATAAATGTTTCTTGAACAGCAAATCAGCATGATTTCTGAAGGATCATGTGACACTGAAGACTAGAGTAATGATGTTGAAAATTTATCTTTGACCACAGGAATAAATAACATTTTAAAAAATATAGAAGTAGTTATTTTAAATGGTAAAAACATTTCACAATATTACTGATTTTCTTGTACTTTGGATCAAATAAATGCAGGCTTGGTGAGCAGATGAGAATTATTTAAACAACATTAAAAATCGTACTGTCCAAAAACTTTTGACTGGTAGTGTATATATATTTTATAATACATTAATATTTAATGTCTCATTTATGTCTAAATCTATATTAGTTAGGGCTTAGTAGTTCAATTATAGTGTTAACAAGCATCATTAAATACACTTAGATGATACTGAATGTAAGACAATATACATTTTCATGCAGCTTTTTGTAGTCTAATGTATTGCCATCTCTATTCTATCGTTCCCCTGCTTACACTTACTGTTGTAAGTCATAAGTTAGTCAGTGTAATTTACATTATGTGAGTATATGTGTTTATGTGTATGACCTAGTTAGCGTATGAACCACTGGTCACTCTGGGGCGAGCGCTGTCAGGCTGGCATTTGGAGATGGCTGTGGAGAATGTTGTGTATGGCGGAAAGGTGAGGATCCAACACCCTTCAGCCTGCAGCAATCAATCCTTGTCCCTGCTAGGCATATTTCACATAGCTGAGCCTGATTCTGCGCTCGCTGCAGTGAAGTCTGCGCTCTACCTCTGGAAGCGAAACGGCCCTTAAGTAGGTGTACGTGTTCAGTGGCCACTCGCAGAAATGAGGCATGTATGTGCAAAAACGCAAGCCTGTCCTCCAAACACTGGGGTGGCGCACAGCTCAGGCCAGAGGAATGCGTTGTCCGTCTGTCAACAGGATAGTTTTTACACCTTGGCAGCAGCCGAGGATTTCATAACTTGGAGGATTTGGAGGACACCTTTTGCCACAGTGCCCAGCGCTCTGTTCCCTTCTGCGCTGGAACATCAAGATCACGAAGAAACAAAAACACACATGTCCATGTTCTGCCACAGTGGCCTCATGCACTTATTTTTTTGGAAGGGTTTCAAGTAGCAGTTTCTTAAGCGCGATACTGTAAGACATCAAAATGAAAAAGAAAACTGCTGAGAAGGGATAGTTAAGTAGTTATTATTCAGCTTTTCACATTTTGGACCAGGTCTGCCCTCGACTAAAGATTTTTCTGGTTGACTAGTTGTTCATTTTAAGCATTAATCGACTTTTAGTTGCATGTTTATTAATAAACCATATAAATCATAATAATGAGCCTTTAATTCCTACATAGCCTAAGGAAACTTGATTAACATTTTAATCATTTATTGATAAAGTAATGCTTTTTTTTTTTGGCTTAAGGGATCAAGTCGGTGACACTAGCTCGTCATCTATTTATTATATATATTTATATATTATATATTTAAAGAGTTCAGATGCAAAACCCCCTAAAAGCCATCTCGGTCAAAAGTGAGATAATGACAATAAGTGAATGCTCTTAACATATTATATGTACATCAAATACTTTTACTTCAAACTTGCTAAAATCCCAGCCTCAGCCAAATCAGAAATACCAGTACTTAGGTAGAAACCTATACATCGGCGCCTGATAACAATGCATTTTGTAACAAAAGACTCTGACGATCCACGTGAGGGATTTAGAGGCTTTTGCATCTGAACTCTTCATTTGTTTTCTCTTCGAATTGGTTCATTTGAAAATAGACATTTTGCTCTCTATAGATATTTTTTTCATGTCTGTAATTCAAGTATACACAATTTCGAGCTTGAGACAACGTTTTGTTGTTATTCTGAGTGCACACAAATAAACGTAGAGTCTTTACAGATTCAAAAGATGTATTACTCTTTTCTGTGACCAAAAATGAGTATTACAAGAGTATCTTATAAGAGTATCCATCTATTCATCTACTATTCAGCTTCTACACTCCGCACAGACACTTGAATAGCGTCAACTTTACATTTTTTAAGTCACGTGTTTGCATGTCCTGCCCGATGTATTATATTACCACATAGACGATCAGTCCATTATGGACTGCGTGACTTTTTTTTCTGGGACTAAGCAACTAATACAGTTTTGGCCGTCCAAGCCTCTTCTCGTTGACTAATGGTTAGTCGACTACTAAGTAATATACAAATGACCTTTATACAGAGGTATAAAGAGTATCTGAAAACTACACTTGAGCAAAAGAACAGGTACCTTAGAGCAAAAATTACTCCATTACTAGGGTGACCATAAGTCCTCTGGACATGTTCTCTTTTTGGATAAAAAAAAAAAAAACAAATTCGTCCAGCCGGGATTCCTAAATCACCCAAAATGTCCAGGATTCGGGTTTTGCTTTCTACAGTTGCCATTCATTGTGTGTGTTTTTGTATTAAAGCCTTGCATGGGACTGTTTTTTTAATCACGCTCCCACAAACATTCTAATATTGAATATAAATTTTGTGCATCACGGAGTCATTATCAATATGCAGAATATTAAAATCGCTTTGGATGCAGCTCCTGTTGGATGTAGGGTTGCCAAATCCACATTTTTTCCATGGAATTGGGCTGATTTTAAATTGTTGTGGCAGGTTGATTTTCTCCCGTGTGTTAAAAGTTTAAAATATTACATAAATTCCATTTGACTGAAATGCTTGTATTGAAACATTTTGCATCCTACCTGTGATAAAATGTTGGTTGTTATTAGTTTTGTGAAGGATGGCCACTGTGGTAGGAAGCTTTTTAGCTGTGTTTATGATCAATCTGCATAACGGTGACTGTAAAATATGTGGTTTTGGTGTGGAAATTAAGTATTTTGATACCAAAACTAAAACGATTCCAGCGTCTCAGCCACAGGCATGGAAAACCCTAGACAGATGACCAGTGCATAATAACATATGGTAAAATAACTTTTACCAGAGTATATTTTGAATTATTTTTGTTTTCACTAACTAAGAAGTTGGACTGAACTCCATTAAAATATACAATAAATGTACACTGTATATGTATTAAATATGAACATTAAATAATAAATATGCAATGTCAATGAGTTAATTAATTATACATTCAATTATAATTATGTCTATTTTTAATAGGTCAGTCAGTTGTGTGTGTGTGTGTGTGTGTGTGTGTGTGTGTGTGTGTGTGTGTGTGTGTGTGAAAGGGGTATAGGGTTTAATTTCTGACGTGTCATGTTATGTTTTGTTTTAATTTATAAATAAATAAGCTTTCCATTGATGTATGGTTTGTTAGGATAGGACAATATTTGGCAGAGATACATCTATTTGAAAATCTTGGAATCTGAGGGTTCAAAAAAGTCTAAATATTGAGAAAATCACCTTTAAAGTTGTTCAAATGAAGGTCTTAGCAAGGCATATTACTAATCAAAAATTAAGTTTTGATATATTTACAGTAAGAAGGGATCTTTAGTTTTAGATCTTTACTTTAAAGTACAGATCTTTAGTTATAGTTTTGACCCATACAATGTATTTTTAGCTAATGCTGCAAATATACCCATGCTACTTAAGACTGGTTTTGTGGTCCAGGGTCACATAAGGTTTTGTTTTGTTTTGTTTTGTTTTGTTTTGTGAAATTACATGTAAGGTTGTGTTTTGTTTTGTTTTGTTTTGTTTTGTTTTGTTTTGTTTTATTTTATTGCTGACACTCAGTTTTAAACCAAACTGCAATCTCATTACATTAATTCACTGTGGATGCTAGATTTGTTTATAACAGTTATTTGCCGTAAATTATTATTATTATTATTTTTTTATTATTATTATTATTATTATTATTTTTAACAGATCTTGATAAGAACACATTATTTTATTTTTTGCCATATTTAATTTTTTTTTCTTGACATGAAAACATTTTATTTTATTTTATTTCTGAAAATCAGTTTGAAACCTGTGAAATTGAGTGGGGTGGAGTGAAATGACTTGTAAGATTTTGCTTTGCTTTGCTTTGTGAAGTGGATTGGAGTGACTTGTAAGGTTTTGTTTCGTTTTGTTCATTGTTTTTGTAAATGATTGATCTTATGAACCTCAGAGCAGTAAGACCTTACAAAAAGTAATACGTTACCTGTGCTAACTGAAAAAAAAAAAAAAAACTAATTCATAAATATAAAAATATATATTAAATCCAAGAATTGGTGATAATATAGTATATTAAGAGATTTACAAGCAGGTAATTTTTTTTATCAGCAATATCACAAGTGTGACAAGGTTAAGTACAAAAATCATCAAAATTCTCCAAATCTGAACCTGAGTCAGTACGTCAGTAAATTTCAAGTCCAATGCAAGGACATTAACTAGCATTTTCTTGAGAAAGCAAATCCTCTCCGGGTCAAAATGACCAGAGCACAACATAAGGATTAAGCGAACGATCTGCAGAAGGTGTGACTTGACTGGAGTGAACGCATTTAGAAATGTGAATGTGCGATTTCTGTCACAGCGTTTCAAACAAACACTTTGTACCTAATCATGCTTAATAGTCAAATATTCAAACATTTATTTTGGAAGTAGCTTTTAAAATCCACTTGGCCCAATCTGATGGGGCACGTGCCACTGACAAGCGAAGAGAGTGTCAAACACATTTACTGTATGCATGTGCAACCTCAGGACACTCAGAAGTCTGTTTGGTGTTTCAGGCATCACACTGGGTCTCCTCCTCTTACTCCTCCTCCCCAGAAGCCAGGAGCTGATGAATGCTTTGCTCTATGTGGGGCCGCTGAATGTGGCCTAGGCCTGGCCTGCACCACCTGAGTGATGAATCTGTCTTCGACAGAGCGTCTCCAGCATGCCTGACCTGCTGGGAACACAGACGCGCTCTGTGCTGCCCCTTCTGTCGCAGTGGCAATTAGAAAGTTCGGCACAGGGAGCACAAGCCCTGCTCTCATGCTGTCAGACTGCATTAGAGAGAAGTGCTGGATCCAGGGACACTAGCTCCCCTGTGGATCCCTGCGAGGTCAACACTTTACTGTACAGGACGTGCTACCCCAAAATGGCCCGGTGACTCCACAGCGCTCGCCTCACACAACGCTTACTGTCAGCCTCGGCGTTTATTATTAGCCAAATGAATTTAGCATGCTTAATCCTGGTTGTTTTTGGCTCAATCAGTCACCACACATCATTACATTCTGTTCTCTCCGTTCGTCTAAATTTCTTGTTTGCCACAAAATATGGTAACCATAGTTTCTGCCAAAATAGTTACTTGACGTATTGTTACTCCTGGAATATCATTCAAATCATGTAAGAGGTCATATTAAAATCTCTTACATTACAATGGCCTTCTGTCCATATTTCGTCTGCGCTGAGTTGTATTAATATTGTAATACTGTATACTGAATATTTTAATTGCAATATTTTTGCATTTAATACACTGCGGACGCTAGATTTGCAAAAAAAAAAAAAAAACACTTTCATTAATTCTTAATTATTTTTTATTTAAAAAAATTACAAATTTACATAGATTTGTTTATAATTAATTTGCCATATTTGTTTTTGTTTAAAACAGATCTTGATATGAAGATTTTTTATTTTATTTTATTTTATTTTATTTCTAAAAATCCATTTTAAACCATCCTGCAATCTCAATTCATTCATTCACTTTGGATGCTAGATTTGTTTATAAAAATTATTTGCCATAAAATATTTTTTATAATTTTTTTTAAAAAATAGACCTTGATGAGAACACATTTTATTAAATTATTTGTCATATTTAATTTATTTTAAACAGATCTTGATATGAAAATATTTTATTTTATTTTATTTTATTTTATTTTATTATCAGTTTTAAATCATCCTGCAATCTCAGTTCGTTCATTCACTGTGAATGCTAGATTTGTTTATAAAAATGATTTGCCGTAAATTATTTCTTATTTATTTTTTTAAATAGATCTTGATGAGAACACATTTTATTTTTTTGCCATATTTATTTATTTATTTATTTTATTTATCAGTTTTAAACCATCCTGCAATCTCAATTCGTTCATTCACTGTTGATGATAGATTTGTTTATAATATTTATTTGGCGGAATTAAAAACAAATTGAATTATTTTTATTGATGTTTTTAAACAGATCTTGATGAAAACACATTTTATTTGTTTTATTTTTATTTATTATTTTTTGCCATATTTAATTTTTTAACAGATCTTGATATGAAAATATTTTATTTTATTGTATTGTATTTTATTGTATTTTATTTTTTGCCATATTTAATTTTTTTAAACAGATCTTGATATGAAAACATTTTATTAATTTATTTTTTATTATTTTATTTTATTTTATATCAAAAAAATCAGTTTTAAACCATCCTGTAATCTCAATCCATTCATTCACTGTGGATGCTAGATTTGTTTATAAAAATGATTTGCTTTAAAAATAGATCTTGATGAGAACACATTTTATTTATTTATTTATTTATTTTTTTTTTTGTTGCCATATTTAATTTTTTTAAAACACATCTTGATATGAAAACATTATTTTATTTTATTGCATTGCAGAAAATCAGTTTAAAGCCATCCTGTAATCTCATTTATTTGCTGTGGATGCTAGATTTCTTCCTAGTAATTATATGGCATTTGTGAGAAAAGGAAGAACCAGGAGATGCACCCGAACATAATGAATTCACTAAATATACCGAACATATTAAAGCAAAAGCATTCCTTGATGTATAAACATTAGTTTTGTTTTTATTGTCCAACTACTCAAAAATGATTTTCCCCTGCAGACAACACAAGTCAAGCCTTGCCGTTATGTACACAGTCCGATTTTGCACAAAGAGCGTAAATGAGCAACTCTGGACACCCGTGTGACCGAGGCAAGGCTGGCGTCACCCGCAGCGCTAGAACTTTGGACAGGAACTCAAATAAAAGTGCCAAGGACTTGACGTCCACACACACAGAGAGGGTTGTGGTTAACAATGCCCTGTGTGGCCCTGCAGGGCAGTTAGGGACCCAAAACAGAGACGTGCTCAAAGTCCAGTGCTCTCTCCGAGCCTGCTTTTGTCTCCTTATGAATAATCTATAGTCGAATGTGGTAATCAGACCTTCTAGGCAGTCCAGCTACAATGCTCATCATTTACCCCCATTAGCAGTGCCGTTACCTCATTTCTTGGTTAACTCAAATTGCATGGAAACAAGTCAGCATGGTAAATGGCCTGCCAGAAGTCTGGACTAGGTCTACAGCGGCACATTATGACGGGGGCAATTACTGTTGGATAGGTGGACTTTGCCATTGTACGGCTCCTGCGTGCATGGTCCGTGTGGCACTGGGAAGCGCAAACACAAGATGATGAGGTCATTATTGTGCAAAGCCACATTTATTGGATATGACATCAACGGCAACACAATCCTCGACGTTCACACACGGTCGCTCCGGCTTGTGCAGACGCTCGCACAAAACCACACACACATAAACAGGCGCACGTACAATCAATCAGTCTGCACAAGAGCGGTTTACTGCACGGTTTACTGGCAATTCATAAAACTCGCGCTGTGCCACGGGCTTCGCCGGCTCATTTTTCCAACTGTCTTCACGCTGGCTTGTATAACCGACACACACTTAAACGATGATCATGTGGTTTCAATGACACTAAACTGAGATAAAGGAGCAATGTCTCCTTTTGAAAAAGAACTACTCTTTAGCACACTTTTCCTGCTTATTATGACTCAGTAATGTTTTTGGACACTTAACATGCTATTTACAATTAAACGAAAATGGATTCTAATTTAATTTCATCTTAAATGCAATTAGCTGAACCTGCTTTTTTGACCCTCTTAAGCAAAACATCTTTAAATCTAATTTCACAGTTGCTTTGTTGTTTTTAAAATATGGTTAAACAATGTTCATTTCTATTGATATGTCATGCATTTGGATAAATGCATAATTACATATTTGCAATGACTGAGTTGCATTTTAGTACTTTTAAAATAAACCTGACCATTTAAAAGATTCTTAAAGTAGTCTCTTCAGCTCACCAAGCCTGCATTTATTTGATCCAAAGTACAGCAGAATCTGTAAAATTTTGAAATTGTTTTACTATTTAAAATAAGTCTTTTCTATTTGAATATATTTTACAATGTAATTTATTCCTGTGATTTCAAAGCTGAATTTTTAGCATCATTACTTCCTTCAGAAATAATTTTAATATTCTGATTTGCTGCTCAAAAAACATTATGTTGAAAGCTTAATATTTTTTCAGGCTTCTTTGATGAATACAAAGTTCAGAAAAGCAGTGTTTATCTGAAATAGAAATCTTTTGTAACCTTATAAAATGTCTTTATCATTACTTTTGACCCATTTAAAGCATCCTTGCTAAATAAGAGTATTAATTTCTATAATTTCTTCCCCCCTTCCACCAGAAAAACAATCTTTCTTGAGGCACAAATCAAAATATCAGAATGATTTCTGAAGGGTCAAGTGACACTAAAGACTGGAGTAATGATGCTAAAAATCCAGCTTTGAAATCACAGCAATAAATTACATTTTAAAATACATTCAAATAGAAACGGTTATTTAAAATAGTAAAAATAATGTTCAAAACGTTACTGTTTTTGCTGTACCTTGGATCCAATAAATGCAGGCTTGGTAAGCAGAAGACTCTTCTTTTAAAAACATTAAAAATCTTACTGTTCAAAAACTTTTGACTAGTAATGTACACTCAAAAAACGACGATCATCTTGACAAAAGATAATCAAAATATTTATTTAAAATGTACTTTAAAGTAAAACTTTTCATTTGACATTATTACAAAGTGCACTGTTTTAAAAATTTATTTAAATGTGTCAAACATATACATGAAAGTTTACTGAAAGCTTACTGTAAGTACTCTTTTTAATTTCATTAATATTATCTGAATAATCTGCAATCACAGTTTAGTTATAGTTATCTAGGGTAAAATGCCTCTGAGGTACAATAGTATCTTAATAAGCAAAATTATTTTAGGAAATTAAAGAAGTGGCATTAAAATAACCATTTTAAAAAGGGTGCACCGTTGCCTGTTCATTTATATTGGTAAAACAATTATATCTAATCTATTTCAATATATTTTTAGACCATGTTGCAATTACAGTGTTCTAAAATTACTAAATTGACTTCATTCAATTTCCCTTAAGCTATTTTTTTACTTTTAATTTTAAAAATGCTCAAATTCTCCACTAATCTGAAAAATAAAATAAAATAAAAAAATAAAAAAAATAGGAGAAAAAAACATTTTGCAACAATCCCCCGGTGTAATAATCTTCTGTACCGCTAGAGGATGCTGTCTTACTTTTTTTTACATACCTTAAAACAAACTGAATTTAGGCTGAATTTGAAATAGCATACTAGCATACTACTCTTATTATTTGTGTCTTTTTATGTGGCAGAAACAGTACTAGTAGTGTGCTATTGCAAATTCAGTAGAATAATGTGAGCCCTGAGCTGCAGATTTATATATAACCAAATGACAGCTTGTTTGGAAGTTTTAGACAAAATTGTGTGTTTCATAGATGATGACATTTTGCACCAGTTTTTTTTCATACATAACTTAAAATCTCAGGAAGGGGAGCAGAAACTCAAAAAACAGTGTATTTGTGCAGCTGAATCGGTAAAGTGAAAGTGCAGTTAAGTTGTTGAAGTTTTAATGATACTGGCCTGCGGCCTACATGACTCTGCATGACTGTCTATTGATTATATGCTTTCCCGCTGATATTCTTCACAGAAAATTGCCAACAGGGGCAATTTAACTTCAACACACATTGTTTACGGCATTGCTCATGCCCTGCAAAAGCTGTGTGTGTGTGTGTGTGTTTTATACAGTTACAGAGGTTAACATCTCTAAATGAGAGTGTGCCAGAGAGAGAGACAATGAAAAACATCTTTTTTTAGAGCAACTGCACATTAGAAATGTAAAATTAAACAGCATTACTCACAATGCAGAGTAAAAAGCCTCTTTGTGTTGTGTTTTCAACAGTGATTCAAAGATGACTCATTGTTACGTATCGTAACTTGATCATGATTTACACTCAATCAACTAAGAACAGAAATATAATGAAGATAAACTAAACAACTTTTTTTTTGCATCTGTGTGCTCTCATACACTCTATAAGCGTTCCTATCATTTGTACAGGCTACAATGAAAAAACGCAGTGATTATCTTTTATTTGTCTTTCAGTTGTCTCTATTCTCCAGTTTGTATATCAGTGTAGTATGAGTTGTGTTCAGCAGTGTTTAGTACAAGCCGTGGGTGAAATAGATAACTTGTTAGACTTCCAAAAAGGGCAAATCACAACGTCCATTTAGCAGGAGCGTCTGTAATCTTAACAGCCCAATTGTTTGATGTTTTAATAACAACAGTCTTTATGATACACAGAAGGATCTTGTCCGAACAACACAGCATTACTGTGGCAAAGTGACAGCAAACTTAAATATTCACCTTAAGGACCCTGTTTTCTCAAAAAAAATGACCTCAGAGAACTTTACAAAACCATATTCATGAAAGAGCTGCAATTGCTACTACTTTAATCACAGCAACTGCAAGGGCGGAGGTTTGATTTTGGCATTGGTGGGGACATAACGGCAGACGACAGACATTTCATTGTTTGATCAAAATTATTGCTAGGGACAATTTAGTAGTCACTGGATATTGGTAGGGACATGTCATAGCATCCTACTAAATTCCACACCCTTGAAAATCATAACAAGCGATGTCTGACTTTGGAAACTCTAGTTCTCTCCTTAAATATGAAGAGGTCAAACAACAGATTAATGAGTAACTCCAAATTTCACTAAAAGCTTATAGACATAATTATAATATACGTAAGACTCTGAAGTGAGTTACAGTTTTTGCTAGCCTACTCTTCTGTGGAAGATGTCATTTACTTGTTTGGCAATGTAGGCCTGCCCACAGACATTTTTTGAGATTTTTTTAATTCATCTAATTTTATATTGCAAGTGACATTTCTTTCTGTTTTAAAGATGATTTCTTTGGATTATTTGACTATGTGAAAGACAATAGGCCTATAGGAAAATATAACCAGTGTTGGGGGTAACGCATTACAAGTAACGTAATAATATTACTTTTTTAAAGTAACTAGTAAAGTAACGCATTACTTTTTCATTCCCAAGAAAACATCTGAGTTACTTTTTCAAAAAAGTAATGCCAGTTACTTTTTGTTTTCTTTATGTATTTAATCCCAAGTTATTAACCAATGACTTTGCTGCTGACCTTTGTTGATCCAGTTCAGCCATACACTGCAAAAATACTTTACTTACTTAGATTTTTTGTCTTGTTTCCAGACAAAATATCTAACAATTCTTAAATCAAGAAGGATTTTCTAAACAAGTAAAAATTATTTTCTTGTTTTCAGAAAATCAAGTCAAAATTAAGTGAGTTTTTGCTTAGAACAAGCAAAATAATCTGCCAATGGGATAAGCAAAAAAAAAAAAAAAAAAAAAAAAAGTAAAAGTTTATTTCATTATTTCAAACAGAAAACAAGTGTATTTTGCTTACCCCATTGACAGATTATTTTGTTTGTTTCAAGCAAAAATAACTGACTGTTTTCAGAAAAAAAAAAACAAGAGAAAAGAGCAAATAGAAGAAGCAAATAAACACAAAACCGCATAACAACCTAAAGATAAAAAGGGTAAACTTGATCATTCAACTAAACTGTGTTAGCCTATGTTTTAAATACTTAGGCTATGATTTTACTCTGCATAGGCCTATTAAATGTTCATCATTGAAAGCGTGCATTTTTTTAGTGTATTTACTTGAACTTCTCAGGTAATATCAGTGGTGCATGTGACCTATTTCAGATGTGGCCTAAATTACAACAACAATGGTTACATACACATAATATTTAATTGTTTGATCAAAAATATTGCTATGGACAATTTAGTAGGTACTGGATATTGTTATGGACATGTGCCTTGCATCCCTACTAAATTTTATGCCCTTGAATCACAGACACCAATGCTAAATTAAGTGAGTTTTTGCTTAGAACAAGCAAAATAATCTGCCAATGGGATAAGCAAAAAAAAAAAAAAAAAAAAAAAAAGTAAAAGTTTATTTCATTATTTCAAACAGAAAACAAGTGTATTTTGCTTACCCCATTGACAGATTATTTTGTTTGTTTCAAGCAAAAATAACTGACTGTTTTCAGAAAAAAAAAAACAAGAGAATAATTTTTACTTGTCTAGAAAATCCTTCTTGATCTAAGAATTTTCAGATATTTTGGCTGGAAACAAGACAAACAAATCTAAGTAAGAAAACATTTTTTTGCAGTGTACTAACAAACAAAACTTACTTTAGATTAACATTTGTGGTTAATTTTTCTCATTGCTAAAGAGTGTTGAACTTCCTTTTCCTACAGTTCTACTGTGCAGACGTGAATTTACTTTCCCTTTAGCCTTAGGTTTATTCACTTCATTTCATTTTGGGGTGAAGAGTTTTTGCTAAGAATCAAACTTTTTTATATTAAACCAAATAAACAAGCCCTACCCAGATTTAAAAAGTAATGCAAAAGTAACACAAAAGTTGCATTACTTTCCATAAAAAGTAACATAATTAGTTACTTTTTTAGGGAGTAACACAATATTGTAATGCATTACTTTTAAAAGTAACTTTCCCCAACACTGAATATAACTTAATTAATTTGTCTTTCCAGTTAGCCAAATTTCACATAAAAATGTACTGGCTCTAAACCTCTCTTTAGACTTCTGTTAGAAGTTATGTTAGACTAATGCTGAAGCAGTAGAATCTCTATAGCCTATTACTCATCCTCTGTGTCCTCTTAAAAAAACTGTGTAAATTGTTTGGTGTTTTGTGCTGTTTAATAAAAAAAGGAAAAGAAATCAGAAAAAAAATGTCTTTAAAAATGCACCAAAGTCCTGATCTGAATCAAATGATTCGCGAACCCGCACCGAAATCTCGATCTAAATGAAAAGATTCGCTAACCTGCTCCCGATCTGAATCAAGTGATTCGCAAACCCGCTCCTGATCTGAATCAAGTGATTCGCAAACCCGCTCCTGATCTGAATCAAAAGATTCGCAAACCCGTTCCTGATCTGAATCAAATGATTCGCAAACCCTGCTCTGTAGTCCTCATCTGAGCGAATTAAATGATTTGCGAACCGTAATTTGAGATCGGGACTTCGGAGAGCGGATCGTGAATCATTCAATTCATGAAGTGATTCGCGAACCCGCTTTGAAATTCCGATCTGAATCAAATGATTCGAGGTTCGCGATTCAACCGGAGTGCTTCGAAACAGTGAATCATTTTGCGACACATTTAACTGACTGAAAAGCTCCGTTTCACCCATCACTATAAGTGCACAAACGATGCCAAAATTAAAAACAATTAATGGCTCTTTTGACTGACTGACTGATCTAAGTCACAATTTGAAACAATCAAAGCGGTTCCAGCATAAAGACTGATAGTCACTGTAAAAAGAGCAAATAGAAGAAGCAAATAAACACAAAACCGCATAACAACCTAAAGATAAAAAGGGTAAACTTGATCATTCAACTAAACTGTGTTAGCCTATGTTTTAAATACTTAGGCTATGATTTTACTCTGCATAGGCCTATTAAATGTTCATCATTGAAAGCGTGCATTTTTTTAGTGTATTTACTTGAACTTCTCAGGTAATATCAGTGGTGCATGTGACCTATTTCAGATGTGGCCTAAATTACAACAACAATGGTTACATACACATAATATTTAATTGTTTGATCAAAAATATTGCTATGGACAATTTAGTAGGTACTGGATATTGTTATGGACATGTGCCTTGCATCCCTACTAAATTTTATGCCCTTGAATCACAGACACCAATGCTAAAAAAAAGGTGTCATGATTATGAAACCTGGACAGTTTTGAGCACCAAGATAAACATCTGTCCTGGTTAGACATCACTGACTTGAATATCATCAAACTACTGTGAAAAAAGAGTAGAGTGAGAAGCCTATTCATTTTCATTTCTGAAACAGCTAGCAGATGTTCTGACAGATGACATTCAAATGAACGCTATTCAGAAGGTGTATGAATATATTCCAAAAAGATTGGACACTGTATTGAAGGTAAATTGCTTGGCCCGTGAAAAACCTGTCTGGATTTAAATAAGCAAATACATAATTGCATGTTGGCATGTTGTATGATTGCCAACAATTCTTTTAACCCTAGTTGATGCAGTGCATATCTTTTTATTTCTCGAATAATCGTGTCAGAAGATATTCCAGGATGCCAGTGTCAGGATTCATTGGACCTCATTGAACCTAAATTGTAAAAGATTAGCCACCACAGAGTCCTGACCTTAACCCTATTAAAAGTCTTTGAGATGTGCTGGACTCGACTTACACTGCCGTACACTCTAATATTTCATTGGGCTGCCTTTAGCATTGATAACATTGTGCAACAGCACAACCGCTATTTCCACCAAGAGTTGCATGTTTGCTGTTCTCTTACACTGAGAGTCAAACCACTCTGTAAAGTCACATCCTAAAGACTTTCAGTAGGGTTAAGCTGAGGACTCTGTAGTCACTAATTCATATATGAAAATAATTGCTCAAGCTCACTGAATTCTTTTTTACAATTTGGTTCCAATGAATCTTGACATTGTCATCCTTTTGAAGTGTTTGCATACACCTTGCAGAATCTGCAAAATGTTTATTATTTTACCAAAATAAGAGATATCATACAAAATGCATGATATGTTTTATTTAATACTGACCTGAATAAAATATTTCACATAAAAGACATTTACATATAGCTCACAAGATAAAATAAAAGTTGAATTTATAAAAATGACCCTGTTCAAAAGTTTACATTCACGAGTCCCTTGTTTGTCCTGAACAGTTTGCCCACTGTTCTTCAGAAAAATCCTTTAGGTCACACAAATTCTTTTTAGCATTTTTGTGTATTTGAACCCTTTCCCATCTTTTCACACTGAGGACAACTGAGGAACTATTACAGAAGGTTCAAGTGCTCACTGATGCTTCAGAAGGAAACACGATGCATTAAGTACTTTTGAACAGAATGAAGATGTGTACATTTATCATATTTTTTAAATTAGTACCCTTCAGAAGCTACAGAAGATAATTATAAGACAAAATAAGTTAAATTTACCCTGTAATCTTCAAATTTAAAATTTGATGCACTGTTTCCTTCTGGAGCATCAGTGAGCGTTTGAACCTTCTGTAATAGTTGCATATGAGTCCCTCAGTTGTCCTCAGTGTGAAAAGATGGATCTCAAAATCATACAGTCACTGTTGGAAAGGGTTCAAATACACAAAAATGCTGAAACCTGAAGGATTTTTCTGAAGAACAACGGGCATTTTAACTGTCCAGGACAAACAAGGGACTCAAACAACTATCACAAAACATATAAATAAATAAAACAAACACACACAGCTGTGGATTATTCAGGTAACAGCGCAGTATTAAGAATCAAGCATATATAAACTTTTAAACAGGGTCATTTTTATAAATTCAACTATTTTTTGCTCTTGTGGACTATATGTATACGTCTTTTGATTTAAATATCTTATTCAGGTCAGTACTAAATAAAAAATAGCATTTTTTATGATCCCTCTTCCCTCAAAATCCCTCAAAATACTTAACATTTTGCAGATTCTGCAAGGTGTATATAAACTTTTGACTTCAACTGTATGTACACTGGTACGTCTTCCATCGTTAAGAAATTAAAAGCTACACACTGCGTCAGTTAGGGTTAAAAGAATTGTTGCAAAACAATACAACATGCTATCATGATCCAATCCTAGACTCTTCAGTATATGCTTATTTAAATCCAAATGACAACTTTTTTTCTTAAGAATCATATGTAAGTTTTAGTTGTACTCGTGCCTCTTCTGGAGTAACAGTTGTGTGTGTGTCTGCGTGGGGTGAGAAAGTGACAGATGCTGCATGCCAACACTGAGGCTGCAATGAGGGTTTGTGTGCTGCATGCGTTGCCAGCTGCTTGGCTGCTTATCAGTCTTAGTCTCCAGTCACCATTCTGGATAAGATAGGACACTGTTGCTATGGCAGCCACAGTCCCATCAGGCATGACAGATTCACAGTTCCGATACAGGTTATTATAAGGTGTGTAATGGTATAAATTTTAAAATGAAATGTGGTTTATTAATGGCGGGGACTGAAATATGGTTTTATGAGCATATATGATAAATTGGCTCACTATTTGACTGATATTTAAATGTTCAATTCAGTGTTTTTAGAGAGATGCTGACTGTATTATTATTAGTTTTGAGTCTTTTCTGAAATGAAAACAGTCTGAAACTGTTGTAGCCTGGTTAAGTTAATTTCTCCACAGCAACTGTGCCTTCAGAAGTTGAGAAATCAAACATGCTTTCCAAAGCACGCCCCTCCCTTGTGTACGTCTGTAAAAAGAAGTACACAGGGGATACTATTTTAGAGTACAGATGTTCCCTGCAAGAGAGCCAGAAGCTTAATGCTTGCCCTGATTTGCTCAAAATATCCTCCATTTATGCTACAGTTTAAACAACGATGTCATTCTGACCACAATGTAAGGCATTATGCTACTATGCAATGCCACTAAACTCACGGTCACAGAAATAACTTAATCGTGCCACGACAGTATTTAATTTAAAAAAAAAAAGCAGGTTTGACATTGTCAGCTGCACTCCACTATTTACTGTTTTAACTTCAAAACAAAAGATCCCACATGCTCATCTTTAAAGGACACAATCATCCTGACACAGCAAACCAGTTTTTGTTAAGCAAAACGCAGCCAGAGGACTAGAAAAGGACACACGTTATAAATCAAAGGCCTTTCAGAGAGAGAAACTAAAGCTTCTAGGATCTACGTGGGCCATGAATAAGTGATCAGGAAAGTCTGATGAATAATGAAGGTGGTTCGGAGATAAAGCGGACAGCCGCTGAAATCCCACTGTTCGCAGATCTGAGGGTCAAAGGTTCAAAAAGCTATTTGCGATTGTATGTTTACTTATTTTCATTTTGTGCCTGCATTAACCAAAACTTACTACCTGGTTTGCACTTAAAGATCCCATGCCAGACCTAAACAAGTCAAAACCAGTTCTTGACAAGATCAGTCCTAGACCTTTGACCAAGCCAAGCACTTAAACACAGTAGATTATGCACAAACACTCATGGAAAATTATAAATACGAGACAAGAAGTGCAGACTTCATCCAGGTTGATAGCATCACACTACTGTGTGTTTGCAGCCTTTAGTCATGATCATACATGTGCCATAATCCTGCATTATATACAGTCCATTAGTGTGTGTGTGTGTGTGTGTGTGTGTGTGTGTGTGTTTGTAAGTGTGTGTAATCAGTCCTCTCAGAGAGCAAGAGCTCCTGCAGGTGTAATCTGCAGACCAAAGCAGAGAGCAGTGCTTCCGTTGAGCTATTTCTGTTCTGTTCACGCACCCAACCCTGATAATACAGCACACACTGTCTGGCTCACACTTCTTTAGTCTGCACGTTGTCAGCTAAGAAAAATGTGTGCATGAGTGTCTGCGTGAGGAATATAATACACAATGTAAAAAATAATTATGCAAAAATTATATAATGGGTTTTGCTAATGATTGATCAAATGACCGATCTGAGTTCAGAAAATGCTGCCATGGTGTGAAGAACATTTTATAAGAGAAGATTCTAGAAAAGAACCTTTATTTTTAAGAGTGTGTTTAAAACACATATAGAATTATTTTTAAATAAAGGTTCTACATTGGCATGGATGGTTCCATGATTTAACATCCAAAGAATGTTTTCTTTGTGCAAAAGGTTCTTTACAGTGGAAAAAGGTTCTTCTTCTGAGTATTAAAATGTTCTTCATACTAAGAGCTTTTCACTTTATGGTTCTTTTGGGAGTGCAACATGGTTATTCTATAACATCAATGCACAAAAAAAGTAAACCAATTATTTTTACAATCATGTGCATGTTACCTTTCACTTAAATTTGCTGAGTGTGCATGTATATAAACACATTTTTTGTCTCTCTCTCTCTCTCTGCTTTACTTCCTACCAGCAGTAAAAGGAGGCCACAAGCACACTCTAGTCGTAGCAAGACTGGAAAAACGTAGGAACGCGAGCCAGTTTGTGAGCCTCAGGCTTAGGTGTGTGGCTCTGAGAACACTCAGAGAAATGACTGAGTTCCACTTGAATGAAATTAGACAACATCGGCACAAACAGAGGCAGGCTGAAACAGTACAACACGTCTCTCACTTTCCTTTTCACTTCCTTAAAACATTCACACGGACAGATGCATTATTGCTTCTTCAGTGTGCTGTCTCATCCACCTCAGACCCATCATGCTCTCTTGGCAGGGTTTAACACTTTGGCCAGGGTTGAAGTGGACTTAGATGTACAATACTGCTGTGTTAGCTTCAAGCCTGAAGTCTGAGAAACCCACTCAGGTGTAAAGAATAGGAAAATGGCCTGTCTCCATTGATTAGACCTTCTGGAGGAAATGAGTGCTCACATTCAACAGCACATCCACAGGGACGGCGGGGCGTTCCAGGCCTGGCAAGGTTGATTGGTATCATTAGCCTCTGCAACTGCAGCTATTCATTTGTCTTGCATGTAAGTAAACAATTAATGAAGCATTTATTTTTGCAAAGGAATCTTAGTTTTATATTTAAATAAAAGCACAAGCAAACATTAGATAACAAATTGGCAGCACAGTGAGGTGCATTACAGAGGTTGCGTGCTCTCAACAAGGCACAGGGAGTCAATCAGTGGTCAATAAATACTACGCTGACCTTCCTTCAGAGTTATTGACTGACCCATCCAAGTTCCAAATTGATATTTTACGGCCACAAGTCCCATCAATGCTGCTCTCTATCATGTTCTGATTGAATTATCTGATTTGCTCTTTATTGTATGAGTTCAGCCATGTTACAGGGATCTGTCAATAAACCTTAATCAGAGGAGATTCCATAGTTAATCTGACGCTAAAGAAAATGAGGTTTGAATATATTAAATCACATATAATTTTCAGAACCAGAATGTTTTTGTCCACTAGAATGTTTTGGAAATATGTGACCCTGGACCACAAAACCAGTCGTAAGTAGCACTGGTATATTTAGCCAAAAATACACTGTATAAGTCAAAAATAGCGATTTTTCTTCTATGCCAAAAAATATATTAAGTAAAGGTTATGTTTCCTACCATAAATATATCAAAACTTAATTTTGATTAGTAATATGCATTGCTAAGAACTTCATTTGGACAAATAGTTGTATCTCGGCCAAATATTGTCCTATCCCAACAAACCATACATCAATAGGAAGCTTATTTATTCCTATTTATTTAATAAATATTTTATATTTATTGAGCAAATCCAATGTTATGGATGTGACATATAAATGGTTAGGGAAAGTATGTGTTACCAATATACCAAACCATCTGTTTATATTTTAATATACCCTTGTTGATAGAGTCTAAACATCTGAAAAATGCAGAAAAAGAAAAATCAGAAAAAGTTTTCTACATTAAAAAAAGGAAATGGTCATGCTGGATGTGAAAAAAAGGGCAACGTTTTTGAGAGACTATATACTTTGCAGGATTCCTGTGAAACGCACAAACAAGATGCAATAATACTCAAACAAATAGAGAAGCGATGGCTCTTCACAGAACATATAATCGTTTTTTTTTTTTTTTTTTTTTTTTTTGTCTATTTATGGGGAATATGTACTGTTATGGATGTGACAGGCCTGAAAATAGCATGTACCAGACTATGGAAAATCATGCACTAAAAATAAAATGAAAGAAAAAATGCTGTAAAAACTTTAAGAGAGACCTCACATGGGTATTTGAACCAGCAAATGTTGACATCTGTGCTATCAGTATAGTAAAAACCTTTGGTAAAACTTTACTTTCAGTAAAACTTTTTCATGGTAAGGTTCCTTTGCATGGAATTACCCTATTCAGCTTTCAGATGATGTATAAATCTCACTTTCGAAAAATTGACCCTTATGACTGGTTTTGTGGTCCAGGGTCACATATGTATTTTCGATGATTCGTGAGCTGAAACATACATATCCAACACACTACACTACAACTATCAACTAACAGCCTCATTTTTATTTTGTCAAATGGACAATTTTTACATTTCTAGGTTTCTAAGAAGCAGAAGTCGTCATAGTTGGGTGAACTTCTAGTGATGATTGATTATGATGGTCAAAAGCATACAAGAAGTCAAATTTGCCATCACTGCCTCAGCTTTTGTATTACAAACATTTATGCAGCAACTAATTTATGTAATAAAAAAACAAAATGAAAATACAAAACTAGATTTACCATGCTACTAACTGTGGGAATGCATCGTCACAGTCTGTGAAAAGGGATCATTGTATCAAGGTGCATTCTAAAGTCGAAGTAAATAAAAAATTCCCTTTAAAGTTTTTACTAGAAAAGATTTGTTGCTCCGTGAGCAACATGCCTCGTGAAGTGGATGCTCAGTGCGAGAACAAAACTGTCATTGTACTCCTGCACAGTGCATTTGCAGTTGCAATGCGCTTGGTGTTTGTGTGTGTGTGTGTGTGTGTGTGTGTGTGTCTGTCTGTGTGTGTTATTGTTCATCCTCTTGCGCTGTGACTCTCCTCTCTGCTGCCAGGCCAAAGCAGAAGTTCTCACATGGCCAAAGCCCTTAGTCACATGGCCTGGGCATGTGCCACATAGCGCTAGCAGTCAATGCGCAGCAACACTAAAGCTTCTCCCCTTTAACACAGATAAAGGACAGTTTAAAAAAGAACAGGAGAGAGACGGAGACCTGAGGCCAAGAGCTTGAAGATTCTAATTGAAACCGAGAACCTGAAAAAGGACTGCAGGGGAATCGATGTGAGAAACTGAGGAAGGTCAGAGGAGGAGAGAGAGAGAGAGAGAGAGAGAGAGAGAGAGAGAGAGAGAGAGAGAGAGAGAGAGAGAGAGAGAGAGAGGCAGAGCCTCACTGCCACACTGGCTGCTGCTGAATTGCATGGTCATCTTCCCAGCTGTCCCTGTACATACATTGACATCGGCTTAGCCCTAAGCCACACATCAGGAAAAACAGAAAGGGAGGGAGAGGGAACACTGTGTGTCTATATACGAGAGTATGTTTTGTTAGTGTAACAGTGCAGGAACAAGAGGGAGGGGTCCTTTCCCAGCTGTTGCAGTGTTTGCACATGGTTTATGACATTGCAGTAAGCGTAGCTCAATCCCTCTTCTAACACTGCTCAGCGTTCACCCACCCTAGGCCTAAAATGTGGCAATGATCTTCTGGGCTCAAATGGGAACTTTAGAAATTGGGTCGAAGAGCTTCAGAATGCCATCAGGCTTCTGATATGCTTTACTATGACACATCTTACTTTCTTCTATCGAGCACAGGTCATATTTAAATAGAAATGTGATAAACATTCTTGATTTGGTGAAATCATGCCTTTCACATCTTTAACCTTGAGGGCTACTTCAAAAGACAGCGTGCTGTTCTTTGCAGCCTGCATTTCGAATGAGCAGCGTCAGTCATACTGTTGCCATGGAGAGATATTAATTGCTTTATTTCAAAAACATCCATGCCGGCAAGCATTTGCATATCACAATAGCAGCTGGAGCAAATGTAGGTAGATTTTTAAGCTTGCAAACCTTTTGAATTCCTGCCAAAGCTAGAATTAAGGTCATTTACTTAGTTTCTTGAACAGCGTGTGAAATAACACATCACCTGAGGCGACATCTAGCACACAACTACACTGCAGACGTGTCAGACGGGACGACGTTGTGAGCTACAAGTGAAGATAGCTGTCTTTTTAAATCCTCTGAGCAGCACTTGTCCTTCTGCGAGATGACCTTGCGCGGTATCTTGTGACAGACCCACAGACAGACTGATGAAAGGAAAGACCACAAATGGTTATTCAGGTCCCCGCTCTGCCTGGTTTCTGGGAAACGGAAAGTGAGTGATGTCAACAATGGATGCATTTTAAACACAGCTGATTCACGGCTGCGTTGATTTGCGTCTTTAAATACATGGCGTAAAAGCCTTGCGTGCAAGAGCGATTATTATATTCTCATCTGAAATGTTTTGTATATTAACATATATGTGACCACAAAACCAGTCGTACAGTAAGTAGCACGGGTATATTTGTAGTAATAGCCAACAATACATTGTATGGGTCAAAAACATTTATTTTATCCCAAATATCATGTTTAATGAAGATATTTTCTAAATTCCCTAATTTTGATTAGTAATATGCATTGCTAAGAAATTAATTTGGACAACTTTGAAGGTACTTTTCTCCATATTTAGATTTTTTGCACCCTCAGATTCCAGCTTTTCTTTGTCAAATATTGTCCTATCCTTAAAAACATACATGCATCAACTGATAGCTTATTTATTCAGCTTTCAGATGAAAACCGACCAGTCCAGAGTCACATATTCACATGGTTACATTTGCACAAAGCATGAAAGGTTGATCTATTTCCAAATGTGTAAATCTCCTTCAGATGAATCAGCAAACACTAATCGTGACATATACACAAAAACAAATTACTTAGAACAGATTCATCTAGTGGATGTCATACACCTTTTTAATCCAGAGCTGCAGAGAAATGGAGTGATTTTGATCTGGTCTAGGCATGAATAGTCAAGCGCTAAAACTCGATTACAGGCTGAAAATAGTAGCAGCTTACTTTAATGGGATTGCAGGCTGCAGTGAGCACTAGCACTGGCCCACTGAAGGCATCCCTGAGACTCCAAACCCATCATTAAAAAGATATAGACTGTGTCTGCTCATATGTAAAAGCAGGCTGAATGAATGTGAAGAAAAGCGATGCATGAATATGTGCACCATCATCACATATGCCTATTTCTTTTTTAAAAACGTGATAGAAAATATGGATTTTTAACACTGTCAGTGGAACACATTTATTAATTACAAACAAGCTGCTTTTTCGTGTATAGTCCACACATTCATTGCAGTCACTAGGTAGATTCTTTCCAGATATTAATTAGCTATTGTTTTATATTTTATTGTTTAGAGGAATTTGATCAATGTCTTTCTAAGAGATAGCAAATATTTAAACATTTCCAAACCGGTCGTATAAGGTATTTACATTCTGGGCAGGTACAGTCACCCTTTTTTCTGGGTGACAGAAAGTAACTGGCTGAGAAAGAGGTGTGGTTGCGATTCTCAGGTCCAATCAAATGCCGCATGCACTCGAACCTGGGCGGAGATTCTACTATACAAGGGCGGGGTTAAAGACGGAAGTTCAACCGGATTGGTCGGTCGATTGCAACACTCACAAACCATGGTCATCTGCAGCCTGTCCTTGCAACTTGGAAACGTAAGAAAACCTGTGTCATTCTCAGTGTAGATTCTGTAAATATTTCGCACAAATGTGTCGAGCGTGAATTGTTGTCCGACGATGATACGTGATCGTTTTCCATCGCTGTCTTGATTATAACGCCGACTGCGATGCACGGTGTCATTAAGCAAGCAGAACACGAACGCTGTCGTTTGCAGTGTGAGATCTGAAACAATCTAGCGTTGCATATGAAGCAAATGTGTCAGAAATCCACCGAGTAGCGTTTGGCATCACAGCCGTAGGATTTAATCGACGCGTCAGTGTAAATTTGAGGATTTATAAGGTACAATTCGGGACACTACCCCTATCGCACATAGACTGAAACGTCATCAGCATTTTCCTGTATTTAAATGGTTGAGAGAGAGGAGGTCATTGCTGAAATAAGGAAGAACGCCGGTAGGTCAATTGCATTTTCTCGAAACATTTGAAGCGATGACAATGCTTTGAAAATGCGTGCGTGAAAATCCTCCATCGGCGGCCGTGCTGAATTATTAGATAAGGTGGCCTGTGTCATGATGACTTGTCGTGATATGTTAAAAGACGACCCCGTTTTGTTGAGAAAAAATGTTGTCGATGAAATCAACGGTGCATTGCCCACGGCGTTTCTCACTGCACCGTATTTATCCTCTTGATTTCGTTAAGATTGAGATGTAAAGTGCATAAAACCACGATAGAACAGCATTATGTGTGTGTGGCTGTGAATGATGGCAATGGGTGTGAGTGTAAACATGAATAGAGAATCCCTGTACGAATATATGTGACCCTGGATTATTATTATTTTGTTTAAATAAGCGTTCCTTGAGATACAGCTAGTTGAAAATCTGGAGTCTGAGGTTACAAAAAAAAAAAGCCTTTAAATTAGTACAAATTAAGTTTTTAGCAATGCATATTAATTTAAAAATCAAGTTTTATATATTTACAGTAGAAAATTTGCTAGATATCTTCATGGAACATGATCTTTACTTAATATCCTAATGTTTTTTTGGCATCAAAGGAAAGTAATTTTGACCCATACAATGTATTGTTGCTATTGCTACAAATATACCCGTGCTACTCGTGACTGGTTTTGTGGGTCACGTATTGTAAAATGGTTGGATGCTTTGATTCATCAGCTGTTTAGCATTCTGAATAATTTCCGTCTCTCTTTCTCACACAAGGGTATTAAGAGAAACTGAAGGAATTACACACAAGTGAAGATTTGCTCGATTAGGCTACATAAATGGGGGATTACGGCTTTCTGGTTAAAAACAACGCTGCAAACAAATCAGTTTTCCCAGTACGAATTCATCCACACCTGCAGCATACAGTTCACCACCAGACGGCACCTCCAAGCCCCCCGGCTTTCATCAGCAACAACAACACTACCAATGGTGGAAGTGTTGGGTCTGCTTGGCTTTTCCCAGCTGTGACGACCCACTCTAACATGCAAGATGATATTTTGGAGTCTGAGACGTCCAAGGCTCCGCAACCACAGCAAGAGAGTCAAGAAGGACAAGACAAACAGGCGCTCTCTCCGCCAGGTCACCAGGAAGCGCCGGGAATCATATCGGAGTTGGACAACACCATGCCAGAGGAGAACCAACTCGAGAAAGGGACCATGGAGAACGCTAACGGAAAAGAGGCGCTGCGGCTGGAATCTCCAGTGTTATCAGGGTTTGACTATCAGGAGACGTCCGGTATTGGTACTTTAGCACAGTCTAGTAGCTCCTCTTCGTCATCTCTTACTGGTTTCAGCAGCTGGTCCACTGCTATACCCCCCAACCCTTCCACCTTGATCGAAGAGGTTAGCTTTTTCAATCAGGCTGCTACTACTAACAATGCTCCTCCTCCGCTGCTATTTCAAAGTTTCTCTCATCACACCAGTACGGGATTCGGGGGGAACTTCTCCCACCAAATAGGGCCTCTGTCTCAGCACCATCCATCTCCTCATCCCCACTTCCAACATCCTCATAATCAGCACCGCAGGTCCTCTGCTAGCCCCCATCCTCCTCCCTTCTCCCACCGCAGTGCTGCTTTCAACCAGTTGACCCATTTGGGGAATAACCTAAGCAAGCCTCCTTCCCCTTGGGGGAGCTACCAGAGCACCTCATCCACCCCATCTTCTACTTCCTGGAGCCCAGGTGGAGGGTACGGAGGCTGGGGAAGCTCTCAGGGACGGGAGTATCGCAGAGGGCTGAACGGAGGGGTCAATCCCCTCAACTCGATCTCGCCTTTAAAGAAGTCTTTCCCAAATAACCAAACCCCATCGCAGAAGTATCCCCGCAACAACTCCGGCTTCAACACTAAACCCTGGATGGAGGACACCATAAACCGCAATGATAGCATCTTTCCATTTCAGGTAACTAAACCTTTCTTATCATTATTTTTTTAAACTACTGATGTGGTGTTGTTTTTTTTGTTTGTTTGATTGTTTTTTTTTACGGAGAAGCATATTGTTTGATTTGAAAACAAATCCGTTGCTTTTTCTCTTTTTGCATTTTGCTCCCTTTGGCCTAACCTAATCTGATAGTGGCAAAGCGCTCATGTGGCAAGTTTGTTAGATAAATGTGATAGATCAAAGCTCAGATGAGTAATGCGGTGCTGTCGCTACACTTCTGCAAGCTGTGAATGTCACCGATATAAAAAGACATGGATGAGTGAGTCAAAATCAGGGGATGGCACAAGCACAGGCAACAGGAGGGAACTGGAAAGTCTGAAACTCTGATCTAACCACTTGTGTCAACACAATTATCAGTTATTCCGGATATTAGCATTCACAAATACTAGGGACTTTTCCAAATTTAGTCAAAGAAGCTATTCTTATTACTTCTGAATCTATTATAGATGGAGGACCAACGGATGATTTGATTAAACAAAACCTTGTGATTTGAATTCAACCACTTTTGGAACATATTAGTAGTACTGCAGATAATTATTTTGGTAACTGTTTGATTTGCATATTACCAGCGTGTCTGAACTGCATTGTTGTGCATTTCGGTACACAGTGAGATTATGTTCTTGTTTGAACCGCACTGAAAACACTCACTGTTTCACATGCTCAGTGTGTCCTCCCTGTTCAGTTTGTAGCCTAATACCAAGAACAAACCTTGTATTGTGTTTGCAAGGCTTTTTCCTCTTGGTAAGCAGAGGCCTGTTGTGCTGCAACACCCAAGGGTAATGGATAAAGGCTATGAAGGCACTCTAAATCAGGTGACTGCAGACTCCATGTAAATTTTTCAATTGCGAAGCATGGGTTGCTTTGCAAGACGCAGAGATGACCTCTTTTCTTTAGGTTTATGGCCTTGGGGAGTATTGATGCATTCATTTATCTAATGGCACTATTGGTGTACATATCGAATGCCCAAATGTGCGAGCCTCTGTATGCTAATGTGTGCCCTAGTTGCAAGTTTGGACGGGTGGGGTGACAGATATCATCTGCATTTTTACTGGTGCTGATATTCAAAGCCAAATGTGAATGCAAACAGTTTCCAGAACTGTTGATATCACTTAAAGAGAACTTTATCTGCGTTGTTTGATGAGAAACATTTATGACAGGGTCTAATCACGTCTTCCTTGTCGTTTTTGCAGGAGCGCAGTCGGTCCTTTGATGGTTTCAGCATGCACTCTCTAGAGAACTCTCTGATCGACATCATGAGAGCCGAGCAGGATTCCTTGAAAGGTACATTATTCACTGCCACCATTACAGATCCTGTCTCGCATGAGTATTAAGAAATACACTTAGCGCCCCCCCCCCCCCCCCTTTTTGAGTTTATAATTGTGTTTTGAAAGTAAATATGTCTAATATAGTATATTTAAAAGTGCGGCTATTAATTTAAAAATGTATTTATAAAAAATGCTATGGAATTCTTTAACAAAATAACCTAATTATTTTGTTTTGATGCTTGTGTTTGCTGCCCTACAAATCATGCATGCAGTGTCTTTGTTGTTGTTTTATGGCCTTTAATATTGAAGTTTACAATCTTTGTTGAATTGGTTATTATTACGATCTAAATTCACTGCCCAGTATGTTGTAATCTCAACATCATACAGTAGTTTGTCTATCATTTGCCATCTTTGTTGCATCGGATCTGCAAGATGCACTTTTTGTATGATATTTGCTACATTTTAATGCTTGATATTGTTGTGGAGAAAGGTCTTCTCTGTCTTGCTCAGGAAGCAGAGTTCCTGAGGTCAAAATTAGAGTTTTTTTGGACAAAGCAACAAAGCCGAGATTACAGCTGACCATCCGTATCTGACCATCGCAGCTTACACTTTTTATACAGTTTTTAACCAGTGATCTTAGTGCAGGTGTACTTCTCCCTTTCTCTTTCAGGAAACTCCCCAGTACTCCCCTAATTAGTTTAATTTATTTAGTTAGCTTATTTGTATAGCACATTTAGAAACCACTAGAGCTGGCCCAAGTGCTTTCTCCAATAAAACCACATTCCAACAGCTTAAATCCAAAAATGATAAAATGCCCAACAAAAATACAATTTTAATACAATTTGCAATAATTCTTTCGTCATAGTCACCTCATTAATTGGCCATTATGTCAAACTGCCCTATCCTATGTCAAAACATACTTTAATTGAAATCACAAAGTGATTATTCAGTATTTGTTATTTTTATCCAAAGAGCATACTGAATGTCATGTGACCCAAAAAAGCAACTTGGTGTTAGTGCAGATACAATTTCAGGCACTGTGTAAATCAAAGAGGCCTAAAATCATGGTTTCATTCAGGCTATTCTACAAACATATCTCCAACATATGCCAAAAATATGTAACTAATGTTATTTCCATTCATCATAACAGATGTGACGAATAAAAACGGTGCTCCATACTAATGTTTTCCTGCTTTCGAGTAACGCATATACAACCCTGCGTTCTAAGTTTGGTTTTGGAATCTATTACAGCTTAGTGATTTATAGATGCCATTCGATGAGTGTTTCAGAAAGCACAGCCACAGAATGAGTTAAAAGAAGGGGCATGGAGATGCTCTCCCAATATATCACCTAAGCTCCCTTCAGGATTTGAAGGCTAATCTAGGACAAACACTGGAGAGTTGGACTTGTAGTTTCTGCACAGACCTGGTTTGGTTATTTTCACAGTTACATAATGTATGCTACTTTTATAAAAGCATAGCATTTAATAATTCTTAACAATTTAGGGTTTTAATAAATTATACGTTTGATAACCAAATGTGACCCTGGATCTTATGTAGCATGGGAATGTTTATAGCAATAGCCAAAAATTCATTGTATGGATCAAAAATGATCGATTTATCTTTTATGCCAAAAATCATTAGGATATTAAGTAAAAAAAATAGTATAAAACTTAATTTTTGATTTGTATTATGTATTGCTAAGAACTTCACTTGGACAATTTAAAAGTGATTTTCTCAATATTTTGTGTTCCAGCTTTCAGATTTTCAAATAGCTGTATCTCAATTTTTAAAAAATGTACCCTTATGAGTGGTTTTGTGGTCCAGGGTCACAGATTATCTTTCATGGTTTTCTTGTTCTAGGTAATGCTTTCCAATACTTGTGGACTTTGATGTGTATTATTGTGTATTTTAATATAAATAACATCCATTTTACTAACTGTGTTTAGACTGATAGCATCTGATAGTGTTTATTCTGTTTTATTCACATGCAGCGAGGAATTACGGGAGACGACGAGGTAAAGATCTCAGAAGTGCTCTTGCAAGTTACAACATGCCTTTGTGTTAAATTGTGTTGGTTGCCAGGCTAGGTTTTTGTACTCCGTTGTGTTTAGAAACTTCTCTCATTGTATTCAAATGAAGGACGGTAATTGCTACTTTGCCAAATCTATAGCTGCTTTTCAGTGCATATTAAGGTTTTGTTAGGTGACTTCAGCATCACCTTTGGGGCTTAACTGTGTGGCAGGTCACTCATCGTTGTTTCCTATGGAGGATGAGCGGACTTACGGAGAGGATGACAGGTCTGATCAGAGTCTGAGTGGACTGGGCTCACCACACAGTTTCCCTCACCAAAATGGCGAACGCATCGAGCGCTATTCTCGCAAGGTCTTTGTTGGCGGTCTACCTCCGGACATAGACGAGGGTATTTTTACGCTAAAGAATAAAAAGCATTTCTCTCCAAATATGCATCAACCATAACAAACGCGTTGTATGTATTGTGTATAACATTTCAGATGAGATCACTGCAAGTTTTCGACGCTTTGGACATTTGTTTGTGGACTGGCCTCACAAAGCAGAAAGCAAATCTTATTTTCCACCAAAAGGTGAGTTATTTGCAAGGACATATACTACGTAAGTGGGTATATGGCACGCCCATTGTTTAAAGCTGTGGGGCCTGAGCAAAGGCTACTGGTCAAGGTTATTGAAAGTGACTTCTTGCATACCTTCACTGAACCCGTTGTCCTTGCAGGTTACGCGTTCCTTCTGTTTCAAGATGAGAGCTCAGTCCAGGCACTGATTGACGCTTGTATGGAAGAGGATGGGAAGCTCTATCTCTGTGTCTCAAGCCCTACAATCAAGGACAAACCAGTAAGAGATTAAAAGGCTGCATCATGTCTGCAGTTCCTCTGACTTTGCAAGTTGTCAAAAAGCAGTAGAGCATTTGAAAGTTAAATATAAACCTGAAAGTTGTAACCCGCTCCAACACTGTTACTTTATAATTCCACTTTGTTTGCTGTATGACACATGACAAGCTAGTGATTTTGTTTTGCTCACTGTGTGTCTTCAGGTCCAGATACGACCATGGAATTTGAACGACAGTGACTTTGTGATGGATGGCTCTCAGCCCCTCGACCCCAGAAAAACAATCTTTGTTGGGGGAGTGCCACGACCTCTACGAGCTGGTTTGTTTGGCTTTCAGATATTACCATGATAGATGAAAAAAAAAAGTGTAATTTAGCTGGCACAATGAGGTTTTTGTAGATTATTTACAGTGTGTTGTAACAAGCATCTAGTACATTTTCTTAGACAGAATACAGGCTTGTTGCAGTATGATTGTTCCATGATGCAATTAAAGAGTAGTTCACTTCCAGAACAAAAAATTACAGATAATGTACTTGTCATCCAAGATGTTCATGTCTTCATTTCTTCAGTCATAAAGAGATTTTATTATTATTAATTTTTTTTTCTTTCCGGAAAACATTTTAGGATTTCTCTCTATATGATGGACTTCTATGGTACTCCTAATTTAGTCAAAGGGCTTTAAACCATCCCAACCGAAGAAGAAGGGTCTTAACGAGTGAAACGATCAGTTATTGCCTAAATAAATTTTACAATTTATATACTTTTTAACCTCAAATGATCATCTTGTCTAGCTCTGTGTGAACTCTGTATTTTCTCGTTCTACATCGCTGCAGAAGTACCGACCCAGTGTTTACAGTAAACGTGCAAAGAAGATCAAATGCCCTTTACAAAAAAAAGGTAAAACAGCGTTGTAGAGCGATTTTTGAAGTTGGAGGAGAAAATGAGATGGGAATTTTTTGACATACCCTAACTGTCATGAACCGCAATACACAGAGTTCATGCAGAGCTAGACAAGATGAGTGTTTGAGGTTAAAAAGTATATAATTTATTTATTTATTTTATTTTTTTTTTTCAAAAAATAACAGATTCTTTCGCTAGATAAGACCCTTCTTCCTCGGTTGGGATCGTTTAGAGCCCTTTGAAGCTGCATTTAAAGGTAGGGTCTACGATTTCTGGTAGGCAATGTTGACATTTGAAATGACCAAAACAAACACGCCCCTACCGCAAAAGGGTCTCGCCCCTGTTTTGATAGCTCCGCCCCACACATACGTACGCAACCGAAGGCAACAATCACTTGCTATCACGCCTGTTTCACACATACTCTGTCTGCAGTCCGTGTGTGTTACGTATGTGGTGCAGAAGCAGCACGGACTCATTTTGCTTTCACACAGGACGCGTTTGCAGTCCGCTCCTGATCCGTGGCTGTTCCACAAACACAACATTTATCCGTTATTTTGATTTCAAATCCAAACGTGCAGCATTTCAGCATTATGATCCTCTTTTATCACAGCACAGTAATACAATCGTTCATAGATTTATTCACGTTTAAAATCAATAAATATAAACAACGTATTATTTGATGCACTTGACTTAGATTTGTATATTAAGTTGATCAAGCAAGTTGCAACACATTTAAACACAGCATATAGCTTCCCTCTTATTGAAATTGGGCTATCACAAATAATTTAAATTAAAGCTCACCACAGACAGAAACAGTCGGCTATCGTGTCTTTCTTTTGCATTAAATCTTTATTAAAATCAATCCCGCAGGTCTTAAAGAACTTTTCTTTTCTGCATCAACAAGTGCATCTATTAGGTTGCCTTTGTTTATTTAAAAGTACACTTATCCTTGTTTTAAATGTAGCCAAGAACCATGCGTTGTCTGTGAAGCACAGTAGGCTTTATTTATGTGCATTTATGGTGTAATCACTACATTTCCGTGTCAATCCATGCTCGTTTTTACACGAACAATGTGCTCTCACTTTAATTCGACGCATGCAGCACAGCAAAAAATAGACTTGTTTTGGTAGTACTGTGTGTTGAAACCCTGAAAGGTTTAGCTCGGTTTCACGCAGAAGATGACGTTCAACCTCTGCGTCCGATCGCAGACCTTCCCGCTCCTTCTGGAAGTGACCTACTCTAATGTTTTGAGTGTTTTTGAAAGCCATTTTAAAGGTACTACTATTTATTTATTTATTTATTTTTTTTTTATTGTGTTACCCCATGACAGTGGAGCTCGCAATGATTATGGACAGACTGTATGGCGGGGTGTGCTATGCTGGCATTGACACTGACCCTGAGCTGAAGTATCCTAAAGGGGCTGGACGGGTGGCCTTCTCCAATCAGCAGAGCTACATTGCTGCTATTAGCGCTCGCTTTGTGCAACTGCAACATGGAGAGATCGATAAACGGGTGAGAGCAGGGGTTGGATCTTTGAGCAGTGTAGTATATGCAAACTGATGTAATCAAGTCCATTTGTTTTGTCTGTGCTTTGCTGAACAAAGTTCTTTAGCTTTCTATATATGCAATATTAGCACCATCTACTGCAAGGCTGGCAGTAATTTTTATACGGCCTTCTGAATGAATCTCTGCTGACTGAAATATAAGCAGGCTGACTTTTTTTTTTTTTTTTTGGAGTTTGTGTGGACCCTACACTCCATTAGACTATTTGTATTTAAATAAACACTGTTTGTGTTTCATGTTAATATGAAATTAATTACTTTAGAAAAAAGCCTACCTAAAGTTTTCATATGCATAATCTCCCTCTAAAATAAAGTTGGGCTCTTATCTATTGTATACTGTGTACAGTAATGTTTTTTTATTTGAAAATGACCAAAAAAAATAATATATTTGGATTTTTTTTTTTTTTTTTTTTTGGTTTTGTTTTGTTTTAATTTAACCCTTTTGGCTTTTTCGCACTGAAATGGCTGGAAAAATACATTTTTGAGCTTTTACGTTTTTATATTTTTAAGTTTTAAAATGTTGTTGTCTTAACCTTTCAGCTTCAGTTGGAAATGGCTCAGTTTTTAATTTGAGTTTTGATTTGTTGTTGTTGTTGTTGATGATGATGATGATGATAATAATAATAATAATAATAATAATAATAATAATTATTTATTTATTTTAATCTTTTCTGCTTTTTTTGTTCGGAAAACGTTACATTGAGTTAACTTAAAAATATTTTTATTATTTTTGAATTTTGTTTATTGGAATTGGATGACATTTGGTGACTTTTGTTACATTAATTATGTGAAAACACACACAAATCATACACATGATTCAGATTAAAGGGTTAAAAAAAAAACACTTGGTACCTTTGTAGTTATAAATGACTGTGAAAAAATAGCTCATACTAGCTCTTTTTTTTTTTTTTTTTATAAATATTCATCATTCATCATATTCATTTTAAATATCATAAAATTCTCCCAAAATTCTAAATAATAATCAAAAAATATATATTGGTGAACTGTTATCAGTTTATAATTCCTAACATTCATTTTGCCATTGACTGTAATAATCCAGTGAGATTTTTTTTTTTTTTTGTGCTCCACACAGAGATCTGATCTCATCATTATGCAGTCTGTTTGGAATGACATAAAGAAACAGAACAAACCGAGACAGACTAAATCTAGAAAAACTGTGGAAGAAGTAGTGCATCTAGGGCAAAAGCTGCTTTGAATGCAAAGAACATACGAAATGTAGATTTTTTTTTTTTATTTTTTTATTTTTTTTTAATGTAGTTAATAAGCTAATTGATAAAGAAAATCTATTTTGACAGCATCCTCATTTTACAGCATTTTTACACAAGTGCCTAAAACTTTTAACATTATCTTTGCAGGTATGTTTTAAAGCATCTTTGAGACATTTGCCACGGTTCTTCTGGGTTTAGTCCGTTTCTTCATGTCATTCCAGACAGACTATATTCGAATGAGATCAGATCTCTGTGTGGAGCACTGATGTTGTCAGACCCCGTGTGTAAACAAAAATCACACTGGATTATTACAATTAATGGCAAAATGAATGTTTGGAAATGCAAACTGACATTTCCTACTGACACACTACAGCAAAACATAGCAATAACTGACTTAAAACCATAATTTTGGCCTCAACTGTATATTAAATTGAAAGGTCATTTTAATTTGGACATTTTTGACTGCTAAGGTACCAAGAGGCTTAAGTGGTTTATTTAAGTGGTCCTTTTTCTCTATGGTCAGTCTGCCTTGACATGTGCTAAACTAAAAGTGTCTACCTTTCCTAGGTGGAAGTGAAGCCATATGTACTGGATGACCAGCTGTGCGACGAGTGTCAGGGCACGCGTTGTGGCGGCAAGTTCGCTCCGTTCTTCTGTGCTAACGTCACTTGTCTTCAGTACTACTGTGAATACTGCTGGGCAGCCATTCACTCGCGTGCCGGACGGGAGTTTCACAAGCCTCTAGTGAAGGAGGGAGGAGACCGGCCTCGCCACATCTCCTTCCGCTGGAACTGATCGGGGAGGTCAAGGCTGTGCTAATCGTATACATGCACTTTTCATTTTGCTAAGTCCTTTTTATTTAGAGTTCTTTTTTTAAGTCTAAAATTGTATTTATTCTTAAGTTTTTAATTTTTTTTTGCAGAAGAGAATGCTAAAAGAAAATGGTGTAATCCTGATTTTTGTTGAAAAGCTACATTGGTGCGCATGAAGACTTGAATGCATTAGATTTAAAAAAAAATATAGATGTTTAGCCTGACTTGACTCTGAATTACTGTTCTATCTTTATTCTCTCAGAGCCTCATCTTTTGTTTGTAATGGGTCATGTTTTCACTTTACACTGTTGAAGGCTATACACACAAGAGGCTGGAAATGTAAGGGTTCGAGCCTCGTTCGTACGACTTTAACGTTGAGGTTTGCTATTTCAGTGACTAACCTTAAATGTCTGCATGGCAAACGTGGATTCGTAGTTACTGCTTCAACAAAATGCACAGTAACGACCACAAGCTATTGAATGAATGACTTAAAATGACATTTTAAGGGGTTCATTTTGAAACGGATTATATGGTTTCAAATCTCGAAGACTTATAATTTTGAAATCCTTTAGAGGTTCTCATCCTAACAATGCTCAGACACTGTACGGTTTAAGCTAACCTGAAGCATTCTGTAAAGATTACTATTAAACTGCATCCAAGTTACCTATTACTTAATCAAGTGTAAGATCTGAGGCAAGGCTAAAGGACAACAACTAAGAACAGTAGTGATGCAGGATATGACTGTTCGTTGTGCTTCATGCACAGTTTTTTGGTCAGGCAAACCAAAGATGAGCCTTGAAGATGTCCTACTGTCTGTGATACAATGAAGATTATATATATATGATGGAAAGCTTCAATTTAATTGGTTTGATGGGTTAAAAAAAGATGAAATCAATTAACTTAAGTATTTATGAATCTTGTAATGGTTATGGCAGTAACTTTGGCTCATTTGTCAGGGATTTTGTGCTAAAAGCTAACTCAATGTTGTAGTATTTGCTAATGAGAACTTACCATGTGTTGCATTGATAGTGTTTTACTGCATGGGTTTTGCCATGGGTTAATTGGTGTTCTAACCGAGCATTGCAGTAGCTGAGCACATTTCAAAGAATTTGAGAAACAAATATTATTTTTTACATGGTCTGCTGATTTTTGTACTGTGTTTTATAGCTAATTATTTTGTCATGGACGTAAAAACCATTATGCACTACTTTTCTAAATATTGTTTTTCAAGTCACTTTTTTCCACAAACGGAAAGTCCTTTTGTGATAACTTTTTTTTTTTTTTCACTTGTTGAATATAGATTTTGTACCTTTTGTTACTGAGAGATCTGGTTATAACGCAAGCATACCTTAAGGAAAAGAGAAAAAAAAAAGCTAATATAATTTTGTTTAGGTTTTTATGTATCTCCGTGCTGAAATCCCTAGATTGTCACATATATATATATATTTAGGTGACTGTATTGTTGAAACTAATATCTAATATTTGCAAAATGCAAACAGTGTTCTGTTCTGTCTTAATGGACAAAGTAAATATTGAATCTAGCATGACACAAATTCCTTAAAATGTGTGGTACGTGTAGAAATATATACCTATCCAGTACCTACCCACTATCACTTATGAGAATGATGATACCTCCCTCATTATTGGCTGTAGAAAATAAAATAATTAACACTGTAAATTAGAGTAATGTTAGGATGCACCTTGTATCACAATGATGAATGTTCCATATTGAAATATCAATGTTTATTGTTATGTATAATTCTGAGAGGCAACAAGGTTCATTTATTCATTAGGTACGCATGAGCTAATTGAATAAGTAAGGGTTTAATTTATTTTTGCCTGTTTGTTTGTTTGTTTCAACCTTTCCCCACACTTTCGTTTAAATGTACCTTGCCCATGCACAAAGCGTGCATAACCCACTTTACTGTGTTTACTAGTCGGCAAAAAGAAGCATACGAGAGGGCGATTAGTCGCATATTGATTCAGGGTTTACTTGAATACACTTTCAAAATATTGACAGTGAGATCTGTGCAATACTTTTTCCCAGAGACCTTTACAGTGTACTTCTAATATAACCATTACTTTCAACATGTCTCACCTCACAAACTCTCCTTCAGCCATTATAACCTTTATCATTCTCTGATTTATAAATATATATATATATAAAAAATACCACTGAAATTATAGGTGTTTTTACTTTTACGTATTCACATATTTTCCTACTTGAGTTCATGCTACTGTGATTCCGATGTAAATATTAAGTGAATAATGTTTTAACCATTTACTGATATATTTTTAATTGGAATGTAATAATTGTCATTTTGATTATAGTTTTTGATCAGTACACTTATTAGATTTTCTAGTTTTAATAATCACTATATTGTGCTTCATGTCTACAGAAGGATAAGAAGAAAAAAAAAAAGATATCAGAAAATTCTCTATGTAACTGCTTATTTAAATTTACATAGTTTATAACTGTGTATGGGAAGGTGTATTTATCAATAGATTTTTATAAGAGGAATAATTTTTTTGCTATGTCATTTCTAAGTTTTAATTTTTATATTTTAAATCCATATGGAGTTATGTAAAGAAAAATATCATTTTATAGTTGGGTTAGTCATACATGTGCTTTGGTAGTCGAGTCTTGATTATTTGCAGTTAAATATTTATAACAGAATGCTTAAAGTATTTGTAATGTGAAATGTTGAATGAATAAACTTGATTGCAGGAAACGCCGTGGGTCTCGTCTTTAACTGTGTTAATCTTTGAAAGGAAATTTGATCTTCATGTTGTGTTTAAATTCACTCAACCTACATATATAAAATCAAAAATGCAAGGCATCATCTTTTGATAGTGCACAATAGGAAATGCAGTAAGCCTTGCTGTCTGAGAATGGGGTCAAATCTATTTTTAGCATGTCTGATACAGCACATGCTGCCTAAAAGGCGGTGCTATGATTACAAGGAGGACATCTGGGTGGGACCTTGATTGTTCTGGAATTGCTAAGATTAATTACTGTTGATTGATTACTGTTAGACTGAGCTGCTGAAAGGGCAGGCCTCATAATGAATGCACATAAATGCATCGATATCACTTATGCAGTTGACTTACTTGAAGCCCATCATGCATCAGTGTTTATAATCTTTGAATCATCTACTGGTGCTGATCATTTGTTTAGGTCTGAAAAGGGTATCTCTCTGATTTAGAGGCCTGCACCATTATAAAGAGGCGCACAACTGCACCCTCTGGCGGTAATGGTGTGTATATCTGTTAAAAATAAAAATGAAACTTCATTCATTCATGTCTCAGAAAACAATCTGAGTTTTAAAGGAACTCAGATAAATGAGAATGAATATAATTTATATGATTATGTATTTTAGTGTCTATTGATATAATTGCATTGCTTTTGAGCCACGCTGTACATAAAATAACTTACAGTGTAAATGCTGGGAAAGTTCATTTGCAGCATTCTGGAGCTTCACAAGGCCACCAGTGATGAGCATAAAGGACATCTGAAATGAAAAAAGCATTTTGACATTATTTATTCATCAGCATTTCATCCTTTACAAACCTGTAAATACCAGTCAAACATGAAGATTTTTAATGTTTTCCCAAAAAGTCTCCATTGCTCACCAAACCTCCATTTATTTGATTCAAAGTACAGCAAGAACAGAAAAATTCTGAAATATTTTTGCAGTTTAAAATAACTCTACTCTATTGAAATAAATTTTAAAATGTAATTTATTCCTGTAATTTCACAGCTGCTTTTTTAGCATCATTACTCCAGTCACATGATCCTTCAGAAATCATTCTAATTTTCTAATTTGCGGCTCATTTAATATTATTATGTTGAAAAACGGCTGAGTATTTTTTTTTCTTTTTTTGCAGGATTCTTAAATAGTTTAAAACAGCATTTATCTGAAATATAAATATTTTGTAACATTATAAATGTCTTTAATATCACTTTTAATCCATTTAGAGCATCCTTGCTAAATAAAAATATTAATTTCTACTTCTAATATAGATGACTCCAAGCTTTTGAATGGTATAATGATACAAAAGCTTTTTATTCATTAAACAATCCTGAGAAAAAAAAAAAATACTCAGCTGCTTTAAACAGGCTATTGATAATAATATATTTTTTTCTTGAACAGCAAAGCAGCATATTAATATGATTTCTGAGGGAACATGTGACACTGAAGATGAAGAGTAAATATGCTGAAAATTCAGCTTTGATCACAGGAATAAATTACATTTTAAAATACATTAAAACAGAAAGCAATTATTTTAAATAGTAAAAATATTTTACAATATTACCGTTTTGCTGTATGTCGGATCGAAAAGACTTCTTTTAAAAACATGAAAAATCTTACTGTTTAAGAAATGTAGGCACCATATTTAAAAATCTAGAGAATAAGATTTTGAATGAACAATAACTTTGATCATGTCACAGTAATACTTTGAATATAGCAAATATATAGAATAACAACTTCTGGAAAAAAAAATCACTAATTAATTGTATTGACAGGGATTCTGTATTTTGTTTTCCAAAATTACGTCATACGGTTTGGAACACAAAACAATGAGAGTGAAAATAAATAAATAAATAAATAAATAAATAATGAATTGCCTTGTTTAACTATTCCTTTAAGAGCCTGTCTTTGCACATAGCTCGTCCTTGTGCGTGCCTCCATTTTAAACTTGACCTGACCGTTGCCGAGCTCGACGTCTTCTGTAAAAATAGTTAAGATTTATTAAGTTTAACTTTAGTTAAGTTACACAATACATCAACTCTAGTTTATAAATTGTGGTGTTGTTAATAATGGCAACTTTCCGTAAATTACTCTACGTACCGCGCTTCGACACTCAGTCGCCTCAAACTGACAAGGAATCGGGATATAACGGAGAAAACAACAACAACCTCCATAAACTGAGTAAGAACATGAACGGGTTGACGCAAGATGCGACTCCCTTACTCTTCTCCGACGTTAAAAGTCCCGAAATAACACCGTGGTTTTCAAGAAAGGTAAAGGCAAACAATCTTTTGAGGATTTACGCGAATATGAGATCGTCGGTTAACCTGAGGCCATCTAAAGGCGGGAAATCGCGGCGCGCCAAACGCGTCACTCGCGAAGGTCCGAGACGGGTACAGCCACGCAGTATGTATTTTAAAACGCACATATTTTTATATAATACTCTGTGGAGTACAGTAGCTTCATAATTGCTCTCTGGTTTTTATAGGGGCCTCATCTGATACTTTCGGATTCCAACCAGATGCTCTAGAAGCAGAGGAAATGGTGGGATCCCTCTTATTTTGCTAAAATAATAAACATTTTGCAGATTTTGACTGAAACGTTTGAACCTTGTATTGCATTGTGTTGTGCTTCTAATATCCATGGCAGAATATTACCAGCACCAGTTTTTCTTACAGTGTCCATTTTTTTTTTTTTGTTCCACTTTATCCAGTTTATTTTTCTACCTACTTTGTAGTAAATCAATTAAATGTATTGCTTGGGCAGCAGATATACAGTAATATCTTCTGTGACCAGCCCTTCTTTATGTTCCCTTTGTATTTATCTTCAGTGCAGTTTCAGCATTTTATGGCATTTAATTTTCGTCATCATGACCTGTTTTATTTTCTATGGCTATGTCAGTCCCGATCCCGAACGAAACAGGATGTCTTGAGAACGATCAAGAGAATGGTGGAGGAAAACAGGGTCATCCGAGAGCGGCTACTCACCTTGAGGCAGCAGAGCCGAAGCAAATGAGGTTTGCTCAGTTAAAAACGGATAGCTCACTCCAAAATAGAAAATTCAGTCACCATTTGTTCACCCACACCAGGGGTGTCCAATCCTGGCCCTTAGAGGGCCAGTATCCTGCAGAGTTTAGCTTTAACCAGCTCCAAACACATTTGCCTGGAAGTTAGTGAGTCTGAAAACCTTGATTACTGTGGCTCAGGTGTGTTTAATTAGGGTTGAAGCTAAAATCAAGACAGGAACAGGTTTGGATAACCCAGTTCTACACTGATATTTTTTTTTCATTGAGCACAAAATAAGAATTTTTAAAGGATCTTCATATGAACTGCAGTTCATATTAACCATGTGTGTCAAGCTGCAACAAAAAAATTCACTTTAAAATAGCCATAAAGGTGTGTCATAATAATGCAAAATCATTCAGTTAAACTAATTTTCATTTTGCAATTCTTTTACCTTTCAATTTTAGGTGGTACCGCATGCGGTGAATTTTCTGGAGGAAAAGAATGCTGTTCACATGACACAGTGCTGTTCATAGTGTGCATTTGTGTATGTTTTAAGAATCTAAAATCTAAATTCTTATGAGTTAAAAAAATGAAAAATGTGTGGAGAAAATGAGTATGACTTATGGATGACCACTAGATGGTGATATTTCCAAAATTAAGAGCAGCTACATAAAGTGTAGCAGGGCTCCCACTTCCACATGGTCTGTTGCTGGTGTTATTCCATTTTTAATATTTATAAAAAGAATGGCCTTCTAATGTGTTCATTCATTAACTTTGAAGGGCTTCTTTCATCACTTGCTTCCCACTCTTTTGTTCCCTTCTCTCTTAGTATTTAAGCTTTACAGTGACAGAATGTATTTTGTTATTGCATGTCAGATTGTTTGTTAAAAAATATTTATTTATATATTTATTTATTTATTTTACTGACTCTAGAGGTTGCAAAAAGCAACAAAAGAAAAATAAAGCTTTTTAATTGCATATCAAGCAAAAAAAAATGTGTTAAAACATTCTATTCCTTTCCGTTTTTAACTAATTCTTGATGTTTAAAAAAAGCAACTAAAAAAAAAGGACTTAGTTAGATTTCACTGTCAGTAATTATTTTACCCACAGTAAAATTGCATTGCGTTCCCAGTGTAGACACAGCTCAACGTTGTGCTTATGCAGGTTGTGGGTTTGTGGCTGAAGTCATCAAATAGAAAAGCTATTGTTGAGAACACGACCTCATACATTTAAATTGAGATAGATGAATCATGTTGTCAAGTCAAGTCTGTATAATGAAAGCAATAAACCTGAGGCTTGATTAAAGACGATGCTTATAGTTTAGGCCCCTCTCCTGGGCGCCTGTGATGATTATGTGTTTTCCTTGAGCATCAGCTAAATGGCAGTGGGTAGATCTCTAAGATTAAATGCAGGTTAAATGCAACTCCTGTAAATGTTTGTTGTAGATTAGGATAAATTATAGAACTCAGGTAAGAAAAGGAGCAGTTGCTCGGGGATGTTTAGATCTAACAGTAACCAGCTAAACATGTATTTCGCAGTAGATTATATAGGCCTTACAATGTGTTTGGTTCATGAAATTAAATATCTCACGATGAATCACAATGAATTGATTTGAACTGCCATAAACTGTTAAAGTCCAGAACAATGAGATGCAGTTGTGCATGACAGCGTGACATGCAAGCCTTGCACATTTGATACGGATTCCAACGCTGAATTAAGCTGTAATTATTTTCACCACCAGGCTCATTTAGGTTCATGTGTTGAAACACGCTGAACAAGTGGAGCCACACCTTCTCTTTAGCGCTGTTATGAGTCCTTAGCCACAAGCAGGGGTTGCTTAATGTAATTTTCATAATGATGTGCGGATAAACAGGGAAAACACAAATTATCTCTCACAGGATAAGATAGCAAAATTGGACCACACCGCATCAATGTACACAATTTACAGACACGGTATGACAATTACACACATTTTGTTTTTTACATCCACTCTCACAGGTGTCAGAAGTTTACATTCACCTCGCAGAATCTACAAAATGTTAATTATTTTACCAAAATAAGAGGGATCACACAAAATGCATGCTATTTTTTTTAGAGTACTGCCCTGAATAATATTTTTTAACATAGGGGTGAAAACTTTTTGAATTTAAAGATCAGGGTAAATTTTATTTATTTTGTCTTCTTAGAAACATGCAAGTAGCTTCTGAAGGGCAGTAAATATATAAAATAAGAAAAATGTATACATTTCTATTCTGTTCAAAAGTTTATACCCCTGGCATCACTTTTCCTTCTGAAGCATCAGTGAGCATTTAAACCTTCTGTAATAGTTGCGTATGAGTCCCTCAGTTGTCCTCAGTGTGAAAAGATGGATCTCAAAATCATACAATCATGGAAAAATGCTGATAAACCAAAGAATTTGGACCTGAAGGACTTTTCTAAAGAACAGCAGGCATATTTAACTGTTCAGGACAAACAAAGGAGTCATGAACAACTATCACTAAACAAAACCAAAAAAAAAAAACACATGTGGATCATTCAGGTAACAACACAGTATTAAGAATCAAGGGGTCATTTTTTATAAATTAAACTATTATTTTCTCTTGTGGACTATATGTAAGTGTCTTTTATGTAAAATGTCTAATTCAGGTCAGTGCTAAATAAAAAATAACATGCATTGTGTGTGATCCCTCTTATTTTGCTAAAATAATAAACATTTTGCAGATTCTGACTGAAACATTTGAACCTTGTATTGCATTGTGTTGTGCTTCTAATATCCATGGCAGAATATTACCAGCACTAGTTTTTCTTACAGTGTCCATTTTTTTTTATTTTGTTCCACTTCATCCAGTTTATTTTTCTACCTACTTTGTAGTAAATCAATTAAATGTATTGCTTGGGCAGCAGATATACAGTAATATCTTCTGTGACCAGCCCTTCTTTATGTTCCCTTTGAATTTATCTTCAAAGGGCTCATTGAACTTCAATACAATACTGTTTTTCATTTTGGTTTTCTCCCATACATCACCATCAGCCATTTATCATTCTTTCCACTTCTTCTTTGGCATTCAGATTTAATATATTGTGTTAAATGACACATTATGTTATAATTAGTTCTAGCAGACAGATGTAATCTCTTCACTTCTTCGACTTCCGCTCTCAACTTTACACTGGCTTGATGTGGTTGGATGCACACAAAGCAGGACAAAGACAATGACAGTGACTCAGCTTTAAGCTACCACACACACACACACACCTTCTGCTACTGGTTACATTTGCACATCTTTTCCCTCACAGCGCATTTCCTTTTAACGACAGCATCCATAATTAATGAAATATCACCCCTTGAACAGCTGGAATTAGTTCTGAGGCTAAAAAGCTCTTTGTTTGAGGCACACGGGAGGAGTTATTGTGAAAGCACCGGCGCTTTGTAGTTGCTTCTTGAGCACAGTTAATACCAACAATAATAACTGACTGCTGAAACTGTAATGAGCGTACCTGTAAATATACTGCACAGATTCAGGACATCCAACCTGGGGAAGTGGCATTCAGTGTTGGCTAGTAACTGATTACATGTAATCTGGATTACGTAGTCAGATTCCAAAAATTAAGTACTTGTAATTAGATTACAGTTACTTTTTAATGGATTACATGATTACATATTCACACAATGGCAGTAAATTATTCTTAATTTATTGCTTCCCCCTAGTTCTTACATTGTCGCTTTATAAATGAATATACCACTTAGTTAACAAGAAGTTACTAAACCCTGCTGATGAGTAACTGTGCATACTATATTGTCAGCAAATCCAGTGATTTTCGCTAATTATTTATAATGGAAGTCTGGATAAAAATATTTCAAACCCGGTCAACTTTGGCATGTAACGTCATGTGTTGATGTTTATTAATGTTTGTAATGGAAGGATTTCCAAGTTTTTGACATTTTTATGATTTGATTCATCTTTAGCACCCTACAGCTTTTCATTAACCGTTGCTGTTTAATGTATTTCATGAATTAAATACACTACCATTCAAAAGTTTTTGAACAGTAAGATTTTAATGTTTTTTTTTTGTTTTTGTTTTTTTTTTAATAAGTCTCTTCTGCTTACCAAGCCTGCATTTATTTGGTCCAAAGTACAGCAAAAACAGTAAAATGTTGTTAATATTTTTATATATATTTATATATATATATATATATATATATATATATATAATGTTAAAAAACCCCACTATTTTATTTATTTATTTATTTATTTATTTATTTTTTAATAGATTAATAGAAAGTTCAGAAGAACAACATTTATCTAAAAATATAAATCTTTTGTAACATTATAAATGTTTTATAATCACTCTTGATCAATTTAAGTCATCCTTGCTAAATAAAAGTATTATGCCCAGATAAAAATGATGATCTTTGATTTTTCTATTCATCAAAGGACCCTGAAACTCAGCTGTTTTAAGTACTGATAATAATGATGAAAAATGTTTCTTAAACAGCAAATCAGCAGACTACAATGATTTCTGAAGGATCATGTAACACTGAAGACTGGAGTAATGATGCTGAAAAATCAGCTTTGATCACAGGATAAATTACAATTTAAAATATTTTCAAATAGAAAACAGTTATTGTAAATAGTAAAAATATTTCCAAATTTTACTGTTAAAGATTAAAAATCTTACTGTTCAAAAACATTTGACTGGTAGTGTATACACTAAAAGTTGCATCTGTTAATATTATGTAATGAGCTAACATGAGCAAACAGTGGAAATTTGTGGTTTTATTAATAGATGTTAAAAAAGATGAATAAATACTAGAACAAATGTACTACTAGTTACTGCATTAACCACCTTTAACTAACAAAACCTTATTGTGAATAAATCATGCTTAATGTCAAAGAGTTTTAAGGTCAGTGGGAGGCTATTATGTAGTAAGTGTTTCCTTTTTTCTCACAGACTCAATATTTAATAGTCTGAAGTGCTACATTTGCATGACTAATAATAAAAAAATAAGAAACACCTTTGTCGACCTCCCGAAAGGATCAAAGCTTTTCACTCAGTGGCCTAAACAGTCAGAAACTCTTGGCATGAAAGTCTTTTAAACTTCAACCAAGAAGGAGTGAAACTGGCCTCTTGGGCCGAGAGTCAAGAAAGATCTGTTATCAAACTAATGTTGCAGCTTGTTTTAAAAACAAAGAAACAGAAATGGACTGTGAAATGGCCGCTAATTGCAACATGGTCGTTCAGTAACGAGAAACACTCGGTCGGTGCCAGACAATGCCACAGCTAAGTGAGCAAAAGAAGGTGAAGCCAATCATGTAATGTTCTTTGCTCTTTATCACTGAGCTCTTAGCATACACCATTTCACACTGCTGGAGTTAAACTTGGAGGGTAAGGACAATTAGTAAAGGGTCTGGGTGATGTAGAGCTCGGCATTCGCCATCAGTTAAGGCTCAAAGTCAGATGGCAACACAAACGCCGGGGTATTTTCAAAAGAAGACCTATCTGTTTGCTGGGATCAAGGGACATGCTAAGACACGGTTGGTGTCTATGGAAAATAAGCAGTTGTGTTCAATTCGCTCCAGCTCGGGGACTGTGACTGAAGGGGGCTATTATATCGGGCTATTTTTACTGTCTGCCCCACGTATATGTAATTACACCAGCAGAAGATTATAGATTATTTCATGGAAAGTCAGCTGTACAACAAAGCCAATTAATCTGTCATAAATTACATGCAACAATGAGTTTCTCAAGATCATTTTAGAAAAGCATTAGGTCGACACATTCCTCCGTTGAGAGATTTACGGACTGAAATACTTACGCGGCTGACCCGGTGTTTTAGTGCGTCATGTAATGACACCGTTTAATTAACTTTCCTGGGACCACCAGCATGAAAAGAGCTGCACAGGTCAGCCGACATTTCCACTGATTATGAGCATGAACGCTTAAAAGCCTCTTTTCAGCGGCTCAATTTAAAAAGCATTAGCAATCCTGGGGATTTAAGGGTGAGCTGATCTCCGTCTCAAAAGTTGCCCTAAAACACTCACACCTCACAAATCTGAGCAAAAATGGTTTAATCTTAATAGTTTTTTTCCACTAAAATGTCCAATAAGAACTGCCAGCCTATGTTGTAACTCTAAATCGGCAAATTCTGTAGATCAAATTGAATTCACTTCCATTAATGTAAATGTAAAGAGTAAAATATATACAGTCAAATCAGAATTTTTTTCAGACATTATCACAGTTGATTCTCTATTGTTTAGAAAACAGTAAGAAAATATGACAGGAACTCAAGAGTTAAACTGTGTCAGAAATTCATCTTGATAATGTCAAATAACTTTGATAGAAAGGTATAGAACAAATAAGCAATAAGAAAATATTATTTGGCAAGTTTTTGCACATTTTTGAAGTCAAATTTAAGTATGGTAAGTAAAATCTACTTTAAGTAAAATTAGCAAAGGAATAAGTCAATTTTTACATGTAGTTAGAGTTTGATGAGTAATTTCTACTTAATTATTTTAAGTTTACCCTGCAGGCCTCAATTACAAGTCACTCAGCCACGGTTTGTAAACTGTACTCAAACATCATAGCACTGAAAAAATTGGCATTAAAGCATATGGTTTACTTACAAACTTGTACGTAAGCAAATAGAGGGTTCGTTATTGTTTTAAGGTTATATGTTGACTCAACGTAGTTATTAACCAAGTGAACACAGAGACCTCAACACTTGGCACATGATACACAATGACGGTAACAATCAGTGAATAGTTTTTGAGTATGAATGGGTCGTTTTGAGTAGAACATGAACTCTAGATGTTAAAAAACAGCGAGTTACTTAACCTAACAACAAAAGCAGCCATAAAACAGTGTAAATGCATCTCGAAAACAGCAAAAAATGTAACCTTATTTATTACTAATGCCCAAGTGCATGATGGGAACAACGGGATCATGACTTTGATATTTACTTAAACAATCTTTGTAAATATAACAAACCATTCCAAGTAAAATATACTTAAAAATTCAACTTCTAAATTCTACAAGATTAAATTGAGTACTAATATTTTTTAATTCTTGCCTGAACTAAATTATTTAATGTAAAAATTACATGTATTTTTCTGTATTATTTACTTCACCGCAAAATCATTTTATTAAACAAAAATTCAGACAACTGTTAGTATGACAATATTTACACAACTATCAATACTTTGTTGACCAACTACCAAGCAATGCTTGTTCAGGTGGTGGTGTAAAAAGGTCGCATTAGCAATTAAAGCAAAAACACATAGGCAAAACATGGTCAGGTCAAATATCTGAATACTTTTTGGTCCCAAATTTTACTGGTAGTCCACTGTATGAAGAATTTTTGGGTATAATATGTCACAGTTTACTTTATTTTGCTATCCTCACTTACATAAAAAACTAGTGTCCTACACACACTAGCAAAAAATATCACAAATAGTATCTGGTGTCTTGAGTATTTTTTTGTTTTTACTGTAAATTATGGATAATACTTTATGTTAAGGACCAGTTCTCACTATTAACTATGCATATTACCAGCATATTGACTGTTTATTAGCCCTCATCGCATACCTAAACTTAACAACTGCCTTACTAACGATTAATAAGCAGCAAATTAAAAGTTTTTTAAGGCAAAGGTAAGTTAATAGTTAGTTAATAGTCAGAATTGGTCCTTAAAATAAAGTGAGACCAAATTAGGCTACTTTTGCTTGACATAAACACTTCTGAATTTGGATTCGTCATACAAATATACTTTATTCAAAGACTACGTGGTAAAATAATTAATATGCTTTGACATTTTCTTTAGTGTGACTCAAAATCACACTTAATAATGCAAAATATTGGGTAATATAATATCCTTAAATGCCCTGGAGATTAGAAAACATACATGACATTTTATAACACTTTAAAAATGAGAAAACTCAAACCTGCAAGTCTACATTTCATTTGTTCCTTGTGGCTTCCAAAGTAGACTACACTCTTTAAAAAGGTTCTTTATTGGAATCTTCGGTTCGATAAAGAACCTTTAACATTCATGGAACTTTAACATTGTATAAAAGGTTCTTTTAGGTTATAAATGTTCTTTACACTAAGAAAAAGGTTCTTTTAGAGTGTAATGTCGCATTTAACAGTGACAAAAAAACCCATAAAAATAATCCTAAGCATATACAACGTTTAATTACGCCCCTTCAAACATTAAAATGTCAGTATGTCCAGCAGATAACCCAGAAGTGTTTCCATGAACAGTTAACGTTCCTCTAGACTGGCTCCACGGAGAAGCCGTCTTTGGAGAGAGGACACACGCTGTAACCCACCGGTGTGGAGTATATTCCTACAGGTGCAAAGGGCAGCATGTGTCTGCTGAAGGGGAAAGATTGTCCACACAAGAGAGCTGCTGTCTGGGTTTGCGTGCAGAGTGGAAACGGCAGAGTGAGGCCGGGATGTAAGATGGGTTTGCTGGTCATTTTAAGCCTCTCCAGCTCTGCCTCCTGCAGCCGCTTGGCCTTCGCTCTTCGGTTCTGGAACCAGATCTTCACCTGGGTCTCAGTCAGGCTGAGGGAGCTGGAGAATTCGGCACGTTCTGCGATGGACAGGTATTGCTTCTGACGGAACTTCCGCTCCAGGGCCAAGAGCTGAGTTGTGGTGAAAGGGGTCCGTGGTTTACGGTTCGTCTTGTGCTTCCGGAGAGTGCATGCCGAGGGACTCGGCGGTCCTGTAAAATTAGTTTATAAATTAGCTTCTAAACTCATAAACAGCTCAAGTAGGCAACTAATTTGTTTAAATACTCTACAAAGTACATAATATTACATAAATATTTAATTTTTATTCTTTTTTTTTTTGTCTTTATGATGCTGTGCTTGTCACTTGGTTTCAGAATTTATATGACATTTATCATTTTTAAAATTCATACTCCTGCGGGCAATATTCCTTATTATATAATTATTTGATATTTAAACGATGAATATGAAGACTGCACATGCAAAAATATCTGACTCCGTCTTTAAAATCCTATGCTTAGATTCAATAATTAATTTTTTGCATCTTCAGTCTTCATATATACAATGTAAAATGCAGATCTTTGTTTACTCTGCTAGAATCACTCACTGTTTCTGTTTGCATTGTTTCTTTATGCATTATTGATATATTACTTTCCTATTTGATACTGTAAAGTTGCTTTGACACAATTTGTATTGTAAAAAGCGCTATATAAATAAAGCTGACTTGACTAAAAATCACACTGACACCAGTTGATTGCAAAACTGCCTCATAAAAGTTATTGTTTACATATGCCGCGTTGTTTAATCTACTATAAAGTCCCTGTAACGTTATTTTTTAAACGTCCAAACTGAATTTTGTAACTTACGTGGTGATAATATGGATTTATTGATCCAGGAAGAGTCCTCTTTGACAGATTCACAGCGTTTGGGGAAATCCACTGACTCTGAATATATCACCGATCGTTCATCCGGAGTTATTACGCATGGCATCTGAATCGGTTCGTGAGAAGTTGTTTCTCTCTGTCCTTTTTTCGACATGAGGGCTTCGACGCTGAACGGGAGACTTTGCGTCCGGACTGAACGCTCCGGCGGAGGTGACCGTGAACCCTGGTCATCATCTTCTTCATCGGAAGACGCGTTACCTTTATACTTATCTGAAATCATTCCGGGAATAAATAACTATAGCTATATTCCACATGGAAAACGTGAGAAGGAACCTGTACACGCGCTCGCTCTCTGTTGCTTAACTTTTACATGACTAACAATAAGTTGACAAAAGTTGACAAGACTATCCAAAAGTTTGAGCCAATCACCGTTCACTCAGAGGCTGCGTCTCAAATCCTAGAGAGCCGCCTACTTAGACAGCCTTTTTTTGACACAGAATGAGTGTTTTTAGTGATGTGAACGGGTGATTGCCTCATCAGGAGATCTGCAGTCAAGTTCTTGAGCCGTTTAATGACCCTCTTGACGGATAAAAGAGCTTATTTAGAGCACAATGTAATGTTTATAGTGGGGGAAATACATATATAAGCTAAAATTAGGCTTGAAGTTTTTCTTCAAATTGCTCTCACATCAGTCATTTGTTCATTTTAGGATGCACAATCAGGCTACTTCATATAGGCTAGCTACTCATGTAAGCAATGGCCATTCTATAGGCTGAGAACTCAAAGTTGTCTAGTGATGTTTTTTAAAATGTATACAGCAATTTATCAAAGCCTAAACACAGCAACAGCAAAACCCGAAGTATGATAACATTTGTGACATACGTTTGGAGGGGAAAAAAGGTTTCAGGCTAGTGTGTAAATTACAGTAATTATATTGTTGTTGCTATTAACACCTTGTAATTAGGCTCCTGGAATCCGGTTCTTTTTTACCAGGATTTAACCGTAATACCGGAAAATTGCTACCCTCTCAAGGTGTATGGCGCCCACTCATATAGCCCGAGTCTGTCAATTTAAAGGCTATGAACTCGTCAGAGTTCGCGAGTAATATGGCATGAAATACACCGAAATTAAAACATATGTAAACACAATCTTAACTGATGGAAAAGGCTTGTTGGAAAACAAAATCAGCGTGTGCAGTTCAGGCTTCTAGGTGAGATCTTTTCAAGAAATCTCAACAAATGCAACGCAAAACAAACCGAACATGCAACTCCCTTTTTCCCACTGCCGGATTTGCATTGCACTGTGGTAATTATTTGATTCCTAGAGAATGCAGAAGTACAAGTCAGTCCTGTCAAAACTAACACTTAAGTGTCTCCACCAAGTCTGGGCTCCTGCACCATTATTACAGCTCTCCAGAGGAGTCATACTCTGTAATCGTGACAGGTTTAATTCTGTGGCAAAGGCCTTGGCTTATGGCTTCATTAAGCTTTATGAATCACTGTGTTCGCATCACTTGCGTTCTATACTTAAATGCTTTGGGAATCATTTTAGCATTCACCTTTACATATTCCCCTCAGTAATAGCAGTGATTAGGGTGCTCTCCTGAGGTTAAAAATCAGGGTAATTTGTGTTCCTTTGTGGCGTCTTTTAGATGGTTAAACTGGAGAATTAAGTATGTCGGCGAGAACAGCGAGTATTGGGCTCATTAGTGGAAAAAGAGAAAATGTCAGGAAGTTCACTCTTGCCAATGCTGTCACATAATATGCAATACAAACTCTATGTACAGGGTCAACACCGGAGGGAAGTTTTAACAGATAATCCTTGACAAGGATTTGGCTGCTGTGGCCTGTGGCGCTGTAGACAAGGCAGATTGTTATACAGCACGGGCCGAAAGGAATGATTGCTGCAGAATTGCTACAGAGAACCCAGCAAACAGGGCATGTTCCCACAACTTTCATTAACGTTTTTTCAAAGGTATTTGAAGGTTAGGACAGAACATTCGTAAAATAATGTTTATAGGACGTTCTAATAACGTTATCAATAGTTGATTTACATTCTCGTAATGTTAAGAGAAAACATTCTTATAACAACATTCTCAGAACGTTTTTATTTTGAGTTATTTGTACACGATTGAGGTTCTCGTAATGTTAAATAAAAACGTTTTTATAACAATGTTGTGTTAAGAGAAAACAGTCTTAGAGCAACAGTCTCTAAACTTTTTTTATGTTATTTGTACGCAATTGAGGTTCTTATAATGTTAAAAGAAAATGGTCTTAAAACACCATTCTCTGAACTTTTTTGCTATTTGTACACGATTGTATTTCTCGTAATGTTAAATAAAAATGTTTTATAAACATCTTTTATAAAAAGAACTTTTTTATGTTATTTGTACACAACTGAGGTTCTTAGAAAACATTTTATAACAACATTCTCAGAACATTTTTTGGTGTTATTTGTACACAACTGAGGTTCTCACGTAATGGTAAGAGAAAACGTTCTTATAACTAAATTCTCAAAACATCCTTTTAATGAAACTTTTGTTTGTTTTCATAACTTAGTGGGAATGTTAACAAAACGCATTTGTGCTAAGGCATTGGAAAACCTGTTCAGATATTGGATGACTATGATTTGATTAAAGTGGAAGACCTAATTATGTAAAGATACTTTTTTTTTCTTAAGAAAATGCAGTCAATAAGATTTGACATAAACCAGCATTGCTTTGTGTTTTTAATCAGAAAGCAATGCTCACACAGTTTGGTTTTAATTACTTTTGTATACAAACATGATCTGAACTAAAAAAGCATGACACAAACTATGCACCTGGCATGCCAAATAAATGTTAAAACATCTAGTACAACTAGTACACTGATCTGTTCTTGTTTACAACATGCTTTATATTTACTTTTTTAACTGTTTGGCCTAGATTGCTTTTGAGGGTTAGCAAATGAAACTGAAACCAAGCAAAACCAAACAAACCTTCTATTTCAGTCTGAGAATGGGAAAATGAGCAGAAATTAAGACCAACAAAGCGTTATATTATTTTAGAGAATTCACAGGATAATTCAGCATACTAAATCACTTCAGCCATTTCTATTGCTTACTTTGGCTCATAATTTAACATTGGACCAGGATTACAGAGAATGACATAATTTGATGTGCAGTTACATCATTTTGAGTACCACACAGATCAGCTGGATTTAGAAAACTTCATACCTATTAAGGCTAAAGGAAGATCTGAATAGTGCTTGGCTATATAAACATTTTATAAAGGAACCATGTTAGTTGTACTAATTAAACCATTTAAGGATAATTTTGTACCAGACTGCTGGATTAAAATTGCTTGGGAACATAATTTGCACGTTAGCAAATTTGTATTTACTTAACCACCACAAGTCAAAGTACCAAAACACCCAGAAAAAAAAAAAAGTCATTTTGAAATTCTGTAAATATACAAAATTAAATATTTAAATTTGGATCTCATAACAATTTCACTGTTCATTGCCTTTAAACAGTTCGCTTCTCTTCGTTAAGCCACGCTGAAATGTAAGCAGACCATTATGCACAATTTATGTCCCTAGAGGCGAAGTATTTGATGCGGCAGACAACCCCACTTTTAGGGTTGAACTGCACTACGGGAACATTCAGTTCATAAATGCAGCACAATATCAAACTTGACCCCATTTCTCAGATTATGTAAAAAGACACCAGATGAGGCTCTTCAACACGGCTGGCAAGAATGACGTTCAGCACAAATGCACCCAGATAGCTTTTTCCAATAGACCATATACAATGAAATATGCAATTCCGAGTCAAGAAGGAAGCCACTATGCTGTGACTGAACTTGGAGTGCCGTTGAGTGCGAGTAGTTCACATACCGAATGAAACATGCACAGTGAGCCTAATGTTTCTGACACAGCTGGATGGCCTGTCTGTGTCCCTCTTGGCTATATGGATCCAGGTTCTTATTACACCCTCATCAGCGCTTGCACAATGTAAAGCGCTTGAAGGCTTCTTCCTGACACTGTTCTATTTCCTCATGGCAATATGCAATTATACCTGCACACTGGCAGTTAAGATGACAAAACCTTGTATGGGAAAAGTAAGACAATTTTCTTGAGAATCTTTTTGGTGTGGCTTTCCGAGCAACAGATTTTGAGGAATTCTTTATAGATTTGTGGTGTTTTCTTCACACGAGCAACCGAACCCTTGTGGTTGCTTCTGTCAAGGACTTGTTTTATAATTCAGGAGGTACAGGGGATTTTATTGCTCTCTGTCACACTGTAAATTAAAAGCCGTAAAGCACTGGTTAATGAGATTGCCGTCAGCCAGGGTCAGTGGTTCACGTCTATTAAATGAAGCCTTATTGTCTGTGCTCAGTCTTAAATTGTAGCTGTATATCATTCACAATCAGGAATTTGGCCATGTTGGGCATTTCCACACCAAAGACAACCAGTTATGGGTAGATTACTTACAAATTGTAGTCTGTTACAGATTACAAATTACATGACAAAAGTTGTAGTTAGGTAGTGTGAGTACTTCTTGATTACTTTGTTTACTTTTGGCCTGACTCGTTTATCACATAGACTTGAATCTGATTATTGCATACTATATGTGACCCTGGACCAAAAAAAGAGTCATAAATCGCTGGGGTATATTTGTAGCAATAGCCAAAAATACATTGTATGGGTCAAAATTATTGATTTTTCCTTTATGCCAAAAATCATCTGGATATTAAGTAAAGATCACGTTACATTAAGATATTTCGTAAATTTTCTTCCGTAAATGTGTCAAAACTTAATTCTTGTGAGATAATATGCATTGCTAATAGTTCATTTGGACAACTTTAAAGGTGATTTTCTCAATATTTAGATTTTTTTGCACCCTCAGATTCTAGATTTTAAAATAGTTGTATCTCGGCCAAATATTGTCCTATTCTAACAAACCATATATCAATGGAAATCTTATTTATTTATCTTTCAGATTGTGTATAAATCTCAATTTCTCAAAAATGGACCCTTATGACTGGTTTTGTGGTCCAGGGTCACATATTGATGAAAAACAACAAAAAAAGAAAACATACACTACCAGTCAAACATTGCTTCTGCTCACCAAGCCTGCATTTATTTGATCTAAAGTACAGCAAAAACAGTAAAATATAGAAACATTTTACCATTTAAAATAATCTTTTCTATTTGAATGTGTTTTTAAAATGTCATTTATTTCTGCGAGTCAAAGCTAAATGATCATTCCTCAACATTCAAAAGTTTGAGCTTCAAAAGTCAGTATAGTTTGGGAAAGAAATTAGAGAAATTAAAACTTTTACTTAGTAAGGATGCTTTAAATTGATCAAAACTGATGATAAAGACATTTATAATGTTACAACATTTCTATTTCAGATAAATGCTGTTTTTCTGAACTTTCTTTTCCTCAAAGAAGCCTGAAAAAATTCTACTTTCAACATAATAATAATAATAATAATAATAATATATATTTTTTTGAGCGGCAAATCAGAATATTAGAATAATTTCTGAAGGATCATGTGACTAAAGTAATGATGCTAAAAATTCAGCTTTGAAAACAGGAATAAATTACATCTTAAAATATACTACATTATTATAAATATTTAAATGGTAAAAATATTTCACAGTTTTACTGTTCTTGCAGTACTTTGGATCAAATAAATGCAGGCTTGGTGAGCAGAAGAGACTAGAGATGAAAAATCTTACTGTTCTAAAAACTTTTGACTGGTAATGTACAATATATTGTTTCTAGCACTTGACGTTTAAGGTGAAACAGTGTTTTTTATGGTTCCACACAGAAATAATAGTAATAAAACAGAAATATGTCTGGAATGACAGATTACCACTAACATCTGATCGTGACCTCAGTATATTTTATGTCAGACACGAAACATTTTTACTTGCTCAAGGTTGCAACTGTAATCTTGACACTAAAATGTAATTAAAATGCTTCAATTTATTACGATAGATAAAACAAAGTAGCTACATGCCACAACTCCAGCAATATATTCACATCTGCAGTAAAGGCATTTCCCATACGATTTTAAAAGATAAATTTTTTACATTTCTTTGGTGGACTACAATCAACAAAACTGCTAATGACAGAAGTAAATAATCTGTGACTAAATACTGATAAAACACAAGTCTGGTTCTTTGGTTAAAAGTCCTACATTAAAAAAAACAATGGCTTCAAATCATTACTGGATTCCTATACATGTTTTTATAATTTATGACAGATTTTTGTGATATGCACAGGATGACATTATTCTGATTGTTAACCAGCAGTGCAAACTGTTGGTGTTTTAACTATATGCCCACTAGGTGTAGCAATTTCTTTGAGAAAATAAAGACAAGGCAGACTATTTACAATGCGCGTTAAATAAATGCATTATAATATCAAAAGCATTTTATTGTAAATTTGACTTACTGTGCCCATAATATACAAGTTTACAGTAAAATAAGTTTTAGATATTATAATATAATGTTATTTATCTCTATATATTTTCATGTGAAATATCCTATTCAGGTCCGTGCTAAATAAAAATGAATATGCATTTTGTATGATCCCTCTTATCTTGCTAAAATAATTAACTTTTTGCACATTCTGAAAGGTGTATGTAAACTTTTGACATCAAGTGTATTGATTGTACCCACCTGACTTGACAGTACACAGTATATTTTAGCTATTTTTTTGCAATATATAAAAAATATGAATGGAAAGAACTGCTAAGATCTGACCCCGGCTATACTTTCTGTGACACAAGATGATCTTGTGCAACGTTTTTATGTGCTCAAGGTTGCATCTGTGAGCAAATCTCTCATTGCCTGTCATTTTTTATAGACGCACAAATCCAGTTTCCATCTTTGGAGGAGTAAATAATTAGTGTGCAATGTTTACACAAAATATGCAAGGTGCGTCCAAGGTGGAATAAACCGTGGTAACTGCTCGAAGCAGCGCACAAGTGATTGACAAAGAGCACAATGGCTCTGATGGGGAGGAAAAGACGCCAGCCGATGCTGCTGTGCCGAGCTCCACACACCTGCCAACATGACCAGTGGCTCAGTCGTCTCTCTGCTCAGCAGAGCATGCAGCAAAACCAGTCTGAGAGAAACAAACTTCAGACTTTGTGTTTTCCTCTTCACTAAGCTTCAGAGAAACATGCTTACTCAAAACAAGAGGCTGGCTGAGAATCAGGTAGAATGATTCAATGATCAAAAGTCTGCATGTGCACACCCTTCACGTGATTTTTTTTACTCTTTGTTTACATCAATGTGGCAAAAACACACAGTTCGGTTCGTCCCGGTGAGATTAAATGTCACATTTAGATGAAGGATGATATATTTGCACAATGGAAATCCATCTTTCGGCTACAGCGGAGCACAAAAAGAGTCATATCCGAGCACACGGTGACTCCAGTACTCTAGAGGCTGAAATGAAACACTCTTTTTATTTCAGATGGTGTCATTATGGGAAATCCCTTTATCTCGCTTCAAAGCCCTTGAGCAGGTGTGTTTTATGAAACAATCACTTTATTCAGACTCTTAACGGCAGGGGAATGAGGCTGTCTGAAAGCAATCCTCCAGGAAGATCTCTCTCTAGTTATGCAGGTGCCATCGACGCTGAGCTTTATTTGCATTTTCAGCTCATCGAAAATGCGATCATTAAACACCACTCGCACAAACTCAGGTGGCTGAAGATGATAATTTTATATCCTTTAGGCCAGTTATTTTTAGTCGGTGTGTTGGGAATCAAAAATGGGTCGTAGGTGTGTTCTGATAGGATTGCAGACCGCAGGGGAAAATGATGCACATGCAAATAGTGAGGGCAGTGTCTGTTTACACTATAATGATCCTTGTTGGCAAAGATTGTTTTCACTAACTCCGCCCACCACTGCTCAGATATTTTACCTTCGGTACAAATAGTGTATTACTTAATAGTGTACACTATTTGTAATTCATGTAAAGCATCCGTTGCTATATGCACTAATGCACTGCTGATAATGATAATAATACATGTTTTTGAACAGCAAATCAAAATATTACACTCTTAAAAATAAAGGCGCTTTAACAGGTTATTTGCAGCGATGCCATAGAGGAGCCATTTTTGGTTCCACAAAGAACCATTCAGTCAAAGGTTCTTTAAAGAACCACCTCTTTCTTACCTTTTTATCTTTCGCCACAAAGAACCTTTTGTGAAACAGAAAGGTTCTTCAGGTGTTAAAGGTTCTTTATGGAATCATTTAGACAAAAAAAGGTTCTTCTATGGCATCGTGAAGAACCTTTAGTTTTAAGAGTGCAGAATGATTTCAGAATGATCATGTGACACTGAAGACTGGAGTAATGATACTGAAAATTCTGACGAAAGAAATAAATTCCATTTTACAATATATATAAAAAATATTGGTATCGGTATTGGCGATATTGACCCTGTATTTACTTGGTAGCCTATCGGATCATACCAAATTTTACAGTATCGCCCACCTCTACTCCATTGTTGTTTCTCCTCTGCACGCTACGTCGTAATCACGTCACTACTAGAGCAAGCTCCTGATTGGTTAATGCGGCGCGAATATTTGCCAAAGTTCAGATTTTGAATCGCGCTTCAAACGGCTGAAACGCTCAATTCGCGCCGCTTCATTCACGCGAATCCCCGCCCAAGGATGTCTATCGCGTTTTTGCATTGACTTAACATGTAAATTATTTGCGCTTAATGCTTCATCTGCGTGTGGCGTAAACGCACCTAGAGAGACAAAACATCAAAGACAGTGTATCCAGTCAAACTCTTCTGTATTTTGATTTAAATTCATCAGAAAAAATGGCCAAATTAGGCAGAAGCTAACAAGTGTGATATTTGTGACATCCTCAAATATCATAAACAAAATCATGCAGAATTGATCCAACAAAGAAACACATTTAGAAAGCAACAGAGCTGGGTAGGTTTTCTTTTTGATGACCTTCCAAAAATTGTGTAGATAACTTTTACAGAAATTGTAGTCTGTATAGTTACTGATTACAAATTACTTGATGATTACATTGTCAGCAATGCAATCATGATTATCATCAATCATTTTTGGTAATGTATTCTGACTACTTTTGGATTACTTTTAGATTACTTTTGATATAACTTATTTATAGATTTAAAAGGGGAGTATTTGCTTAAAAAACAAAGGAAAATAAAATGTATGATCACTAACAGACATGCAAATGCATTGTTAAATTATTTAAATATTAACTTTAAATCTCAGCGGATCTTTAAGTGCATATTTTAATTAGGTTTGAGAACCTCTTCATTACAAGTAATCTTGTAATCCATTAAAAAAGTAACTGATTCCATTAAAAAGTGATCTGATTGTGAGCATTTTAAAATGAAATATAATCTAATTACGAGTACTTACTTTTTTACAAAATCCAGATTACATGCAATCCGTTAATACCAAGCAATGGAAACCTATAAAGGGTTTGCACTTACGTCACAGTATTGGTCAGTATCCAATATCGGCGATACTCGGATGTAAAAAACAGCATGAATTGCATGTTTAAAGACCTATTGAATATGTTGTTATGCTGTCTAAATCACATAAAAAATGTGTGGAAGCTGCTAAATCATAGAGAGAAGAACTTAGTAAGCAGGAAAGGGCGCATTTTTCGACAAACTAAAGCTAATAGGTGGTAAAGATATGTACAAACAGTATTAATTAAGACATTAGCCTAAAATTTCACCTACACAGCAAAAACCCTCAGTGTTAAATTAACACTCTCAGTGTTAATTTAACACTCTGAGTGTGGACACATATAGACACTGAAGTAGTGTTAAAATAACACTGAGCAGTGTTGAAGTTAATGAGATAATTAGGTAATTAACAGCTGATGAATAAACATTAGTATAGACACCTGATGATAACAAGCAGAATCACCAAAGGAGAAAATCAACATTTTTAAGCAACCATTACAGTGGTCAATGTTTGCATTAGTTGGGATCTTGACCCTTATATCTTTAATATTAGATTTTGTTTGGCTGCTGTATCTACATTAAAACAAGACAAGCCAAGAGCAGCAGTCATCAGGTGATCATGATTATGTTTTAACATCATCATTATTTCACCAAGAGTCTAATCTCTGAGTTATTGTTCCTTTACTGACTATAACAGCCTTGTAAACTGACAGCAATAGATCCTGTATTTTCTATGCATTTTGGAGAAATTTCATTTAGGCAGTTCTTATTCAAAATTCAAAAAGATTTTTTAAGGCACACACAGACATCAAGAATCAGCGTATGAATCTCAACAATGGTGATAAACAGCATATTCGGAAAAACAGATGATCTAAAAAAAAAATAGAAAGACAATGTGGCAATGCATGATGGGAACCATGGATGAGTTTTGACTGGCTACCACATGCTGATTTGATGCTCACCATTGTTGTGATTCTCATGCTGATTCTTGATGTCTGTGTGTGCCTAAACTACATGTTTTGGGGTTTTTTTTTTATTCAGAACTGCTTGAAAGAAATCTTTTCAAAATGTAAAGAAAACAGATCTATTGCTGTTGGTTTACAAGGCTGTTATAGTCAATAAAGGAAAACACTGAGATTAGACGCTAGGTGAAATAATGATGATGTGAAAACTAAAATCATGTGCACCTGATGACTGCTGCTCTTGACTTGTCTGGCTGTTTTAGCGTAGACACAGCAGCCAAACAAAATCTAATATTAAAGATATAAGGGTCAAGATCCCAACTAATGCAAACATTGGCAACTATAATGGTTGCTTAAAAAAATGTTGATTTTCTCTGTGGGTGATTCTGCTTGTTATCATCAGGTGTCTATACTAATGTTTATTCATCAGCTGCTAATTACCTAATTATCTCCTTAACTTCAACACTGCTCAGTGTTATTTTAACACTACTTCAGTGTCTATATGTGTCCACACTCAGAGTGTTAAATTAACACTGAGAGTGTTAATTTAACACTGAGGGTTTTTGCTGTGTACCTGACAGGAAATGATAAGAACAAACACAAATGTTTTCAAAATTCTTGTTCTGAAAATCCTGGTTCAGTTTGTCAAACCACATTTTGTTCCTCAGACAGTTTCCTTTTATAACTTTTGACAGTCTATAGTACTCCAAATGTTTTTCCTGATCCGACTAATTAGTGGAGCTCAAAACATGACAATAACTGATCATTTTCAGCAGCAATAATCAGCAAAATATACAAGTTTAATTTGGTTCAGTGGCAGTGTTTACGTTCAGTGCAGCCAATATGGCCGATTGATAATGCATTGTGAAATCACTCTGTAAGCCAACTATTAAATGTGAAATGTCAGTTTTGTTTACTTCATTTTTTGTTAAACAGTTTTGTTTGGGTCATCATCACTCAATGTCCAATGTAAAACCCGGGTCCTGAAGCAAAACCAGTTAAGAACCGGCGCCTAAGGCTGAAGCGTGTCAGATTTGAAGACAATCACACGGAGAGAGGAACATCCTCCCATCCAACACTTTGTGGATCACAGCTCTCCCCCCTTGGCTATTACTGTCTGAGAATGTTATATCCGCGTCCCTACGACTCTCCATCACAGGATGTAGAACAACCCAGTTATGGTCCTCTGATGCCAATGGTGTGGACATTGTTTGGCTGAACGAGAGCTTGCACTTCAGTGACTTTGATCTAAGGGCTGGAAGTGGAGCTTTTTTTCTCCCCATGTGCAAGGTTGAGAGGTCTTAGCTTAGAGGTTGGGCCCATTATAAATATTTCACTGGCAATGCAAAAGTGCTAAAAGAAAAAAAAGCCTATGAGCTAAAAATACAGCAGCTTTAAATAACCTCAACCGTGACCGGCGAAATTTAGTTTAGTGTACACCTCAGCACCGCGAGAACAAGTCATCTGTATAAATGACACCGACTGTTGCCGCGGTTCAACAAAACACTATTTTTAGGGTGAGATTCGATGTATACGGAATATGTTCCCAAGGCTGTGTGTTGTGCATGTTTTAAGGTCAGAATAACAAGTACAGTGTGTTTTGACCTCTGTACGAGGGGGTGTTTGTACAACACGTTGAATGTGATGACGGTGGGAATGCTGTGGGAGATTTTGTACGCCGCAGCATCTGCTTCAGCATGTGTATTCGGATTGGAGACGTGACAGTCAATGAATACTAATTCTATTTAGCTGATGGGAAAAACTGGATTTATCAAATTAATGAATACTGAGAGAATCGTTAGACCATTTGTGCCTCATACATACTGTAAGAACAAATCACAGACGTGTGCTTTGCTTTTACACGAACTGGTGCATTGGAGGTTCATGCAGCTGTTTTCACTTTTATATTTATTTATTTTTTTCTCCTCTGGAAGCTGTTGCTCTTGTTTTGAGTGAGTCATCAATTTCTCAGTCGGACTGTAGGGCGCATGTGACATGCGGCCTTTTTTCTTGCTTTTATCTAAGCTTGTTGAACAAAAGCTAAAAAAGTTGTGGATGAAGACTAGACTTATAAACCACTGTTCGGATCACTTAATCTGCGTTACAAGTTCAGAGAGCTGATGGCTTTTAAAACAAGCTTTCATAACGGCATAAAACAGCACATTGGAAGATTTAGACTACTAATGATTTTGGAATTAAGTTGCTTTGGCAAGATTTTTGCAGTTTAGGGGGCCGCTCACAGAATGTGTCTTTCCATTTTAATGTGCTACTTTTCCATTGATTTTCTAAGTGAACATGCTAGACGGACATGTATGACCGTTGATCTCACGTTTCGTTCATGCAATCTAAAAAACGTTGGGTTATTTGGCAACCCAGCGCTGGGTAAATATTGGACAGAACACCGAACTGAACTGTGTATGGAACCGAACTGAACAACTAATGACTGTTAATGACGTATCTAAAAGCGCATCTGTACGTGAGACGCAAGAAAATAATGGTGAAAGAAGTCTTATCTTTAGCTTGGACACGGGGCTAGGCTAGTTCCATTAATGAGCCCTGCAGTGAAGTGTCAGTGTTGCCAGATCTTCATAGAAAAAAAAAACAACAAACAAGGACAAGCGCAAAAAGCAGTAAGTAACAGTAAAAACAGTAAGAAAAATCATATATCTCATATCCACCACAGACAACTTTATCAACTCCATAAAGTGCCTAGCTTTATTAGCTAAGACCAAATAACATGCCTAATGGCACTTGTAAATACGAGGACATGGCAACACTGCAAGACAGCGCTCTCTAAAGGAGCCTACTGAGCATAAACAAAACACAGCACGTTTATCAGCAGTAGTTTAAAATCGCAGGACAAAAAGAGCCTTTAGCCAAAAAATGTCACAAACTAAATGGCTAAATTCTTATTCACTCCTGCAAGACGGCAAACTGTTGCTATGGTTACAAATGCGGGAGTGGCTGTTTTGTACACACATGGAACGACTCACTCCCGCATTTAATTGTGGTTGTCACTCCTGAAACTTGCAGTGTGTGCGTGGCCTAAATGTAAATGTAAATATCCAAAGACTTAACCCAACTGGCCTGGTTAATCCATATTTGACCCAGTGTTGGGTTACCAAAATAACCCAAAATTTGGTTGTTTTAACCCAGCAATTTTTTAGAATGTACTATGGTGAATGACGTCAAGTTGACATTACAATATGGCGGACGGCTTACGTACAGCAGCTATTAAAAACAGAGAGGCATCTACATATACATATCTATGGCGGAGGAGGGATTCTGCGCTGTGCTTTTTTAAAACTATTCCTGAGTGCTGCTTCTTGCGTTTTAGACGCAAAGGCACATTTTGTGTGAACTGCCCCCTAAGTTTACATTTGCAAAAAAAAAAAAAAAAAGAACCATCATTTTATCATGATTTTTTGTGGGGATGAAACAATTACTGGTTTGACGATAAACTGTGATAAAAGTCCCCACATATTTGATATTTTGTTTATCATTAAAAAACTTATTTAAGTTACCTTAACAAGCAACAACACTTTCCAGCGCATTAATAAGAGTTATTATTTTTGAAGAAGTTGTTCACTTCCAGAACAAAAACTTACAGATAATTTACTCTCCCACTTGTCATCCAAGATGTTCATGTCTTTCTTTCTTCAGACGTGAATAAATTGTTTTTTGAGGAAAACATTATTATTATTTTTTTTCCTCCATATAGTGGACGTCTGTGGTGCCCTGAGTTCAAACTTGCAAAATGCAGTTTAAATGCAGCTTCAATGGGCTCTAAATGATCCCAGTCGAGGAAGAAGAGTCTTATCCAGCAATTTTTTTTTTTTTTTTACCTCAAATGCTCATCTAGCTCTGCATCAACTCTGTATATTCTAGTTCAAGACAGTTAGGGTATGTCGAAAAACTCCCATCTCATTATTCCTCCAACTTCAAAATTGCCCTAATATGGCTCCAGAAGTACTGGCCAAGTGTTTACAAAGTGAACATGTCAAAAAGATTAAACGCCCTTTAAAAAGGTAAAACAGTGATGTAGGATGATTTTTAAGTTGGAGGAGAAAATGAGATGGGAGTTATTCGACATACCCTAACTGTCTTGTAGACCAGACAAGCATTTGTGGTTAAAAATATAGAAATTGTAAAAAAATTTTTGAAAATAACCAATTGTTTCACTAAATAAGACCCTTTGAAGATGCATTTAAACTGCATTTTGGAAGTTCAAACTGGGGGGCACCATAGAAACATATCAATCCTGAAATGTTTTTCTTAAAAAAAAAAACATAATTTCTTTACGACTGAAGAAAGAAAGACATGAACATCTTGGATGACAAGAAGGGTAAGTAAATTATCTGTACACTTTTGTTCTGGCAGTGAACAACTCCTTTAACTACTACTATCGGAAACATTTTTGTTAACTGGGATAAAACAATTTCTAATATTTAAAAAATATTAGAATGAAAATGAGAAATGTTGCTGTGGATTTTAAATAAGTTTCATTCGAAGCACTAAAACACAAAATGAAACACTAAAACTGAAATAAAAAATTAAATCTTAGTAATAATTTAAAAAAAAAAAAAACAAACAAAAAAATGACTAAAATTACAAAAGCACATACCAAAATTACATAACAGTCAACTAAAATGAAAAAAAAAAAAAAAAAGATTTTTTTTTTAATGAACGGTAATTCAAAATATTAATTAAAAGTATAAATAATACTAAAATAACACTAATAAACTGCATTTACAATTAAAGGTGATTACGCTTTATTTAACAGCATCTTTGTTACACAGAATTACTACAGTAATAACAGCAAATTACTCATGATTATGTGACTAACATTAAATCAAACCCTAATCCTGAACTACAGTAAGTACATGCCGTTAATTAAAATGACTCAGTAATTAACTGTATAATTATACCGCATCAAGGACACCTTAAAATGAAGTGCAACCTTTTGATTTTAAGACTTGCTTAAAATAACCATTAAAAAAAGTGCATCTAAAAGGGGAAAACTGAGTAAGACTAAAAGCCCTTGTTGTTCATGAAATCATTTTCTGGATTACACTGTATATGAAATATTCAGGATGCAAAAACCCTACACAGCTGCGGCTGAGTTTATTTGCCTCTTCCTTTTCAGAGGGGGTCGGCCGGCTCCCAGGAACCCATTTGACACCCGCATTTTTTCAGCAGGGCCATATTTAGCCTGCTATTTGCTGTTTCCTTTGTGAATCTAGAATTTCTACTTCGACGTGGGCACCGGTGCAAAATTATTTAAAGCTGTTTTGTTTTGGCAAGGCCAGACTTCAAATCTCAGCCTTATTCTTTTGAATAGAAATAGAAAGGCTCAATGCACTTATGATGCCATAAGCAGGGGGGATTGTTTAACTCTGTAAGCATGTGATATCTTTCTTTTCTCTTTGTTGTTTGCATCAGCGTTTTGTTGTGCATGACTCATGCAGCTGTGGATTTCAGGTGCTCCCTAAGGTGAGTCGGACGCGAAGGAAGCAGCGCAGCATCATTTGAGAGCTGAATGCCCTTGTTGGAGGTCTAACTGTTGGCAGCAAGTGGGAATTTCAGTCATGCTTAATTGTGCCCTGCGCTTTTGAATGGCATCCAACCCGCTCCAGAGGTAACGTTGTCTTTCACAATCTGGAAATTAGCACCATTCACCACGGAGGTGCTTGCACTTCAGTTCCGCCTCTATGTTGCCAGTTTGTGTTTTTCTGAGGGGAATGCAAGGAAAACAGATTTTCTTGCTCGCTTTTTTATCCACCTAAGTCCTTCAGTCTCTCATCCTCTCAGTGCGAGAGGCGGGAGTCTTGTTTTGTTGATAGAGGGCATCTGTCCGCGAATGGCAGTGATGTGATGAGATTAGTCAGATTGGACAGGCCGCACTTCAAAAACAGGCCTAAAGGCCAGTGCATTAGCATTGCATCCATTCAAACATGACACAGCTTCCCCTGACTCCGTCCTTCAATGGGCAATCCTATTTTGGAAAGGCCAAACCATCAACCTCTAATCTACATTTACGTTCATTATGCCTGACTTCATCCTGCATTTCTCACACTTAACATGTTGCTGGGCACAAACCGTATCAAGTAGGTCACAGTTCAACAAGGGAGGATAAAATACAACTTAAGCTTGTTGTTTTTTTTTGCTGAAAATGCATTCACCCTTTGTTTGAGTTTGTTTCCTCATCAGATTTGGAGGAATGTACCAATGGATCCTCTGTAATAAATGGGTGCCGTCAGAATGAGAATCAAAACAGCTGATAAAAACATCACAATAATAATAAGTAACAAATTCATCATTAAGGTGGTTTTAACTTAAACCGCTGGTTACGGCTAAAATATGAGTTCTCTATTCATAATATTGCAATAAAAAAATAAACTATATCATGGATAGCCTGGGGTTAAGCACATTTTTCAGCAATTTTCTTCTATTTTTTGAGTGAGCTATTGCTTTAAAAGATGCGTTTATTTATTTATTCATTAGTTGTTATTTTATTTTTTGATTTTTTTTCCTCAAAACCACTAGATGGCACAAAAACCGCAGCACTTTCATAAACATCAGTTTCACTATTTAGGTAAAATAAATAAAATACATTAAAAATAATATAGTTGGTTGGTCCTTAAAGCAAGTCCTTTCAAATTCTTTACGTCAATTTTGTAATGTTTTTTTAAATGTTATAGATTTATGCAGAAATATATATTTTTTTTTTTTCAAGAAATAGAGTGTTAGAAGGTCAAGTTATTATTATTTTGTATAATAATTAAAAAGAAAACAAGTAGAACAGAATAAAAATAGAATAGAGAGTGCAAGTTAAGAGAGTCAAATTATTTTTATTTTTATAATAAAATAAATAAGTATTTAGAATAGAAATAGAATGTAGTTACTCAGTGCTAGTGTTAGAGGGTCAAGTGCAGATAGAAGAGGTTTGTCTTTAGGCATTTCTTGAAGATTAATAAATCTCCACTTTAGAGATAATCCCCATGTACAGTTGAGGTCAAAAGTTTACATACACCTTGCTGAATCTGCAAAAATGTAAATTATTTTACCAAAATAAGAGGGAAAAAACAAAATAGGTGTATTACTTTTTTATTTAGCACTGACCTGAAGAAGATATTTCACATAAAAGACGTTTGGGCTACTTGTTATTATTAGTCCACAAGAGAAAATAATAGTTGGATTTATAAAAGTGACAAAAGTTGATTCTTAATACTGTTGTTACCTGAATGATCCACCACAGCTGTGTGTTGTTGTTTTTTTTGTTTTGTTTTGTTTAGTGATAGTTGTTCATGAAACCTTTGTTTGTCCTGAACAGTTAAACTGTCTGCTGCTCTTCAGAAAAATCTTTCAGGTCCCACAACTTATGTTTTTTTCAGCATTTTTGTGTATTTGAACCCTTTCCAACAATGACTGTATGATTTTGAGATCCATCTTTTCACACTGAGGACAACTGAGGGAATCATATGCAACTATTACAGAAGGTTCAAATGCTCACACAGGTTCAAATGCTCCACAGTGAAAGCATGTAGCCTACATTTTTGTTATTTTGCCTAATATAATATAATATTGCCATATCTTTTTTTTTCTTTTTAGTACCGCCCTTCAGAAGCTACAGAAGATACTTGCATGTTTTCCAGAAGACAAAATACGTTAAATGTACCCTGATATTCAAATTCAGAAAGTTTTAATGCATCGTGTGAGAGTTTGAACCTTCTGTAATAGTTGCATATGAGTCCCTCAGTTGCCCTCAGTGTGAAAAGATGAATCTTAAAATCATATGGTCATTGTTGGAAAGGGTTCAAATACACAAAAATGCTGGAAAACCAAAGAATCTGTGGGACCTGAAGGATTTTTCAGATGAACAGCAAGCAGTTTAACTGTTCAGGACAAACAAGGGACTCATGAACAACTATCCAAAAAAAAAAAAAAAACACAGCTGTGGGTCATTCAGGTAACAACACAGTATTAAGAATCAAGCGTATATAAACTTTTGAACAAGGTAATTTTTATGAATTCAACTATTATTTTCTCTTGTGGACTATATGTAAATGTCTTTTATGTGAAATATCTTATTCAGGTCAGTAGTACATAAAAAAAAAATATTTATTATTATTTATTTAATGAAAATAAATAAATAAATAAATTTAAATACTACTGCCAGGTACTGAATTGGAGTTTCATACATATTCACTGGCACATTTTCCACCATTGTCAACACAGTTTATACAGCCCTTGTCTTTTGTCAATTGATTTTTGCATAATCTCTCTAACGCAACTTGAGCATGTTTTCATTTTTGGAGAGGAAATTACTCACTCCCTCTTAAGTCCCAGTCAGGGGGCTTCTTTGGCAAAAAGGGTGCACCATTTGGGCCTGACGTGAATGGACTGCACGGATTAGGGTGGATTAATGCGGAGTTTGCCTGATGGCTGCTGAGATTTATCTTAGCGGTACAATGTGTTATTGCTCCCAACGGGCCGCACCCACCCATCTTTATTTTGTAATAAGGTTGGATAATGCCAGCCACCGTTTCCAATGAATCCAACACTCCTCGTGTAACAAGGTGGAGACTGAGTGACAGGTTAAACGGATGTGCGAAAAACAAAAACATCACTTGTCAGCGCGCTAGCATTAAGACATCAGCATATACAGCAGTCATTGACATCAAACGTGCAGATCTGTCATCCGACATGAGAATCTGTAGACGCATTACGGCACGCTTGTGACCCTTCACTTATTAATCTGTCACTGCAATTGTATGCGAGCTATTAGAAATGCATTAGTTCTGGTAATACATACAGTAGCAGTTGTGATTCAGCCTATACATTTTAAATGAGAGGGGATAGAATTAATCTAAAGGACTGATTGCACTTCCATCATTCAGATGAGATAGTGGACACATGCCGCGTGTGGCAAATCTCTCCGATTTCTTCCACCCGCCTTTACATGTCGGTTACGGGTCATTCCCCAGCGACATGGAGAAACACAGTCATGATTCTCCCACATTTTGCCCAAAACTGACATCGTTGGGAAATTGTGGTAATGGACTGCTTATGCAAGTCTCTCTCCAAGGGGCCTCTTCCTGTCTCTCCGTCTCTCACTCTGAGGTCATCGGTAACCAATTACTTCTAAAGGCTACTACAGTGACCACAGAAGGATTCGGACACTTAGGTTACACTTAAAAATGTATGAATGTTGTGGCATTGGATGACAAAAGCAAGTGGAATTTTTCTTTAAGAAAGGAATAAAGCACAAACAGACTGTACATAAGCATTTGTTATGTTTGAAACTATAGATACACTGTGCAAAATTCATTCAGAAACATATTCGGACTCTTCTTGGCTGTGACCCATACAGTGGATCGTGTTTATAGTTAACGTGATTCTGTACACCTGTGGTTACTCTGCTAGGACACTGTGTGAACTTGAGGAGAAATTACTTCACATGTCCTCTACAAAGAACTGAGACACCTGATGATTTCAGTCAAAGCTAAAATGACTCTAGCATTATATCCAGACACCATATCTCTAATGTAATGACATTCATAGACCAGTGACCTCCAATCTTGTTTTATTAATACTTTTTGAGGATCTTACTATTGTTTAGAACAAAACCAATCAATATTTAAATCTCTAAATTGCTTTGAACATTCAGACGTGTGCACTGTAAAAAACAATTTGTTGAGTTAACTTAAAATAATTTGTTACCTGGCTGCCTTAAAATTTTAAGTTCAGTCAACTCAAAGAAGTTTAGTCAACTTGAAATGTTAAGTTGTACTAAGTGACAACTTAGATATTTAAGTTGATTCATTTAAGCCAGGTAACACATTATTTTAAGTTGACTTAACAAATTGTGCTTTTTATTTTTTACAGTGACTGAAAACAAAAATACAACATTTTTATACTATGTGAGCAATAGAGTGTTTTCACGATGCGTCATCAATTGGCCATATTGGCGGTGCTGAAAGCAAACAATGCCACTGAACTGAACTAAACACGGATATTTTGCTGCTGAAAATGGTTAATTATTGTCTTGTTTTGGGCTGTACTATTTGCTCAGACTGGGAAAAACATTTAGAGTACTATAGACTGACAAAAGTTAAAACAAATCAAGGAGAAGAGTGCAGCAAACTGTCTTGAGGAACAAAAGGTGTTTGCAGTTGGCCAAACTGAACCAGGATTTCCAGGGCCAGAATCTTAACATTTGTGTTAAGATGTGTTCTTACAATTTCCAGACAGGTAAGTGAAATACAGTATCTCACAGAAGTGAATACACCCTTCAGATTTGTGTAAATATTTTATTATATCTTTTCATGTGACAACCAGTGCATTACTCCCTACAAAAGTAACTAATTACGTTACTTTTTATGGAAAGTAATGCATTACTTTACTTTTGTGTTACTTTTTAAATCTGGGCAGGGCTTGCTTGTTTGTTTTTAATATAAAAAGTTTGGTTTTTAGCAAATGTAAAAGCCCTTTCACACCAAAAAGTGAAGTAAATAAGCCTAAGGCTAAAGGAAAATTCCATTCATGTCTGTACAGTAGAACTGTAGAAGAAGGAAGTTTAACACTTCAGCAATGAGAAAAATTAAGCACAAATGTTAGTTAATCTAAAGTAAGTTTTGCTTATTAGTATATAGGGTTCCCACACCTTGGTTAACTTCAAATTCAAGGTTTTTCTAGGTCCAGTACCCTCAAATTCAAGGACTTAATGTGGGGACACATTTCAAGTGAGAGCAAGGTTATATTGTGTTACCTTGTAAGATACATTGTTACAGTTTTCATGCGTCAAACACAAAAACATTTTTTTTTTTTTTGTATTTATTTTTGGCCATATGACAGAGATCCGATATTCTGTTTGTCCTAAATGTGCATAACTAAAGTAAATTAAGCAAGCTAGTAGGCCACAAAGTGTTGGTGAAATAACACTTTAGCGGACCGGAGGTAATAATATGGATTTTTTTCCAGAAAACTTCTTGCACAAAATAAATTCAAACACTTTCAAGGACCTTGTATGTTCTATCTATGTATGTTCATTTTCAAAAACTTTCCAGGGCCTTGACATTTTCTTTCTTATATTACACAAACTTTCAAGGATTTAAAGGACCTGTGGGATCCCTGTCAGCAGCAAAGACATAGGTTAACAAAATGAGATTAAATACATAAAGGAAACTTTAAACTTTTTTTTTTTTTTTTTGAAAAAATAATAAGATATTTTCTTGTACATTAAAAAGTAATGAGTTACTATACTAGTTGAAAAAAAGTAATCTGATTACATAACTCATGTTAATTGTAATGTGTTGCCCCTAACACTGGTGAAAACACTGAGGAAATGACACTTTGCTACAGTGTAAAGTAATGAGTGTACAGCTTGTATAACAGTGTAGATTTGCTGTCCCCTCAAAATAACTCAACACAGAACCATTATTGTCTAAGACGCTGGCCACAAAAGTGAGTACACTCCCAAAGTGAAAATGTCTAAATTGGGCCAAAGTGTCAATATTTTGTGTGGCCACCATTAATTTCCAGAACTTCCTTAACCCTTTTGGGCATGGAGTTCACCAGAACTTCACAGGTTGAGTGATGTTAGAGACCCTGCGCTCCTCTACCTTCCATTTGTGGATGCCCCACAGATGCTCAATAGGGTTTAGATCTGGAGACATGCTTTAGCAATGTAGTGATCATCTTGGAGGTGTGTTTGGGGTCGTTATCATGTTGGAATACTGCCCTGCGGCCCAGTTCTGAAGGGAGGGGATCATGCTCTGCTTCAGTATGTCACAGTACATCTTGGCATTCATGGTTCCCTCAGTGATCTGTAGCTCTTTAGTGCCAGCAGCACTCATGCAGCCCCAGACTATGACAGTCCCACCACCATGCTTGACTGTAGGCAAGACACACTTGTCTTTGTACTCCTCACCTGGTCGCCACCACACACGTTTTACACCATCTGAACCAAATAAGTTTATCTTAGTCTCATCAGACCACAAGACATGGTTCCAGTAATCCATGTCCTTAGTCTGCTTGTCTTCAGCAAACTGTTTGCGGGCTTTCTTGAGCATCATCTTTAGAAGAGGCTTCCTTCTGGGATGACCAGTTTGATGCAGTGTGCAGTGTATGGTCTGAGCACTGACCCCCCGCCCTTTCAACCTCTGCTGCAATGCTGGTAGCACTCATACGTCTATTTCCCAAACACAACCTCTGGATATGACGCTGAGCAAGTGCACTCAACTTTGGTTGACACGGCGAGGCTTGTTCTGAGTGGAACCTGTCCTGTTAAACCACTGTATTGTCTTGGCCACCGTGCTGCAGCTCAGTTTCAGGGTCTTGGCACTCTTCTTATAGCCTAATCCATTTTTACCTAGAGCAACAGTTCTTACTCTCAGATACTCAGAGAGTTCTTTGCCATGAGGTGCTATGTTGAACTTCCAGTGACCAGTATGAGAGAGTGAGAGCGATAACACCAAATTTAACACACCTGCTCCCCATTCACACCTGAGACCTTGTAACACTAACGAGTCACATGACACCGGGGAGGGAAAATGGCTAATTGGGTCCAATTTGGACATTTTCACAGGGATTTACTCAATTTTGTGGCCAGTGGTTTAGACATTAATAGCTGTACACTCACTACTTTACACTGTAGCAAAGTGTCATTTCTTCAGTGTTGTCACATGAAAAGATATAGTAAAATATTTACAAAAATGAGAGGGGTGTACTCACTTCTGTTAGATACTGCATTAGGCTAATATTTTAATTAAGACTGCTTGTGCATATTAGGGATGGCTCGATACCATAATTTTGGCTTCGGTACGATACCAGAATGTAATATTTCGGTATCGATACTAAATCGATACTGTAATAAGTAATGTTAACATACTAAAAATTTATTAGTTTATTTATAATTTATAAATAATTATTGACCTAGATTAATAAGTGCTGTAATACTGTTAGGTCAGCTCAGGTCAAGGTTTCTTTACTGTAAAGTCAAAATAAGTCAAAATATTCAAAATCACGTTATTAAGTCTCTGTCTCTGTCTCTCTGATTGTTTTTAGATTTCAGACTCAGAACGTTTTTAATCTGCTTTAAAAGTACTTTTCAAGTGTCTGAACTTCATTAGTGTTTTCTTTAGAAAACTTTGCTTCACAACATTCCAAAGCATAATATTGTACTTTTTACTTCACTGTTTCATATTAAATATTTAATACTTTATTACATTAGAAATATATTACATTCTTGCTTTTTTTTTTTCCAAGTAAAAGTAATTCTAAAATTTACTTGAGTACAAGAAAATACTACATTGTTAATATTCTTAATTATCAAAGGTAAAACAAAAAACAACTTTTATTTATGAAATGTAGTTTAGAAAAAAGTGTCATTATGCTTTGGAATGGAGTAAAAATTTTCCAAAGAAAAACACTATGATGAACTACAGATACTTTTTAAATTTAATTAAGTAAAAATACTTCACTACTGTCCACTATCATTTGTGAATAAAAGTTATTAAAATCTGAATTTTCGATTGATGCACTCACCTATTGATCTCTAAATTAGTGGAAAAGATCAGGATGAGCAAGTGACAATTGCTTGGTGATTTATAGCAACGCTTGCATACAGGTGCAGTAAGGTCAGTTTGTTCACCTTTATCATCAGTTTTGTATGCAAAATAATGCCATATTGCACTTCTACTGTCTTTATTTACTAGTTTTGAGCGTGTTGATGGCGTTTCATCAGTTTGATGATCCATCGCGTTTTTCTTTTGTCACATTTACCGGTTTTGCAGCAATTTGGGAAGTACTACAGGTGAACATCGGAACTGCAGCTTATGAAATACCGAACTGGGCAAAATGATGATATCAAACCGTTTGAAATATAATATATACCAGTATTTTTCCATTACCGGTATACCGCGCATCCCTAGTGCATATCTTCACCACATACAGTGAACAGCATAAATAGTACACCCCCTCTGAATAAATATAACAGATGTATTTTCTTAATGATCACTAATATAATTCATGGAAAATTTAAGTGTATTAAACATATACTTATGCGTATGTGCTCCAGAACTTTAAGTATACTGCTCTGACCCTTTTTGGCACTGAGTGTACCAGTTCATAAAAAATTTTCACATCTGTCCTGTTTAACTCCTGGAGGACAACTTCTTTAAATGCTCTGGTCTTTAATGGAAAATGTTGCTCAGATCGTTTCTATAGAATCCCCCACAGCTGCTCGAGAGTATTAAGGCTGGGTGAAGTACATGTCCACTGAAGGATTTTCACCTTGGGAGAATGAATATCTTCATTGTCATGCTGAAAAAAAAATGCCCAACAATGCAGGGAATGGGGAAAAGGTTCAATTTCAGTTTTTTGTATTAGATCACACAGTGGTGTGTGATTCATGACAGCGTTGGTAAAGCACAACTCCCTCACACCTTCAGCACTTATACATCCCTATATAAGAGCTTTACTAACACTGAACGTCACTGTGGAAACCAGGCACTTCTCACTGTACTCCTTCTCTAGCAACACCAGAACATTTTGGATGCTTTTGGACCCGAAATGATTGACTTGGTCTCTTGAGACAAGAGTATAGATTCCCAGAAGTCTATATTTTGTAAAAATGGGTTTATTGTGCCTTGGGCTAGAGTAGATAGTTCTGGTGAGAATAAACAACCATGCATGTCACTTCTGCAGGCTGTTTACCACTATAGAGACATCAGAGCCAGCTGCAATTCAAGAAGAACTGGTCGAAGTAAGGCTGCTCTCAGCAGGTTCATGAGCACTGAACAGCTGCTGACACCCTGGAGCTCACATCTCCGAAAACGTTAAAGCAAATTTTTAAATATTCTCTATTAATATTAACAAACAAAATTCGCACCTAAAAAAGAATAAAAAAGCTTTCTGTAAAGCAGCTTTGAAATTATGCATATTGTGAAAGGCACTGTACAAAAGAATTAGACTTGACTTAATGTTAATTTAAATTATTCAAATATTTTGACATTACATTTTTTTTTTAAATAGATGTTACCACCTGAAGCTTTTTTATTCAGTGTATAAATGTATAATGTTACCATGTGATAACATGTCAATGAACTAATTTTAAGTCAAAATATTTTTTATTTTTAGGGACCAAGCACTGAAGCACTTCTTCTTCTTCAAACTCTCTAGCGCCACCACTTGTCCAAAGTTTCACACATATTTATGCTAATAACTTTTGAACCATAAGGCACAGAAGGAAAATTCTTTTCTCAGATTCCTTGGCTCATGGCAAGTTGAAACGGACAAAAATTTAAAAATCATAAGGTGTAGTTTTTTTTCGCTATTTTTTCATTGTTTGTAAAACCTACTTTTTCGATCTCATCCTAGATGGTTTGTCTGATTTTCACCAAAATTGGTTCAGATCATCTTCAGACCATACTGGCAAAAAATTATGGAATTCAAGTTGATTAGTCAAACCGTTCTCGAATACCGCACAAATTAATTCCAAGAAAAGCACACAAAAATGGATGTGAGGCTATATCTCTGCAAAGGTTTGGCATATTGAGACCAAACTTGGTATATGTTATAACAAGCATGACCTGAGGCACCCTGCAGTGTTTCAGCGCAGTGCCACCTAGTGGTCAGGAAATACAAAAAAGTGCTCTTTTAGCTTATAACTTCTGAATGGTTTGGCCAAAAATCACAGTGCATCATGCAGTGTCAAATGATATCCAATTTTCCCATGTCAGACATTTTTAGCGTCGGGCATTTAGAATTTTGTAGTAAAATGCTATATTTTATGAACACATTGATGTATCGTTACAAAACTTAGTAGGCGTCATCAGAACAATCGAGCCTGAGAAGTTTCAAGGCAGCACCACCTAGTACTAAAATCAAATATTTGCATGCTTATAACTTTGGGTGTGGTCGACCTATTTTCACCTTTTTAGACTCCTGAATCCTTGCCGAGTCCAGCGATACCAAACATGCCAGGTTTTGCCTTATAGTTTGTGCAATGTTGCATTTTAGCGCTTAAAAAACATTTGCCAATATCTTAGAAACCGTTACACCTATCAACATGAAACCACCGTAGGAAATTCGAAAACATAGTGTGCCGGCTAAACACCAATGCACAATTGCCAAAATGAGATATTTTCAATAAATTTGACACACATATGTATGGGCACACTTTAAGGACACATAAAGAATTTGGTGGGATTGTGCCTCTTGGTGGTGCTATAATTGAATAATACATGAAATTGCCATTGACTTCAATAGAGTGTTATGATACAAAATGCTACATTTTTACCAATGCATTGGTGTACCATTACAAAACTTTGTATGTACCATCGAAACCATGACCTGAAAGTACTTAAAACATTTTGAGACAGTTCCAAATTGTGCTCAAATGTGATAACCAATTAAATCAAATTACTAGTGGTTGTTTTCATGATTTTTCACCCATTTTGACTAAAATCACCTTAAAATGGCTTTAATTACTCATTGTTGCAGTTGGTCTGATGCTTCCCTTGCCTAATGCTTGGCCCCATAATTGCTGCTTGCAGCTATATTTTATTATTGTTAATGTATCTCTGAATCAACATTAATTAATGTGCTTCATGTGGTAACTTCTAAATCGCATTAAAACAATTATTAATAAATATGAAAATTCCTTAACCTACAGTCAAACGATATTTTAATAAAGATATTTTTACTAGTGGGTGCAGGACACTACAGCCCATTTATGCAAGAGAGGATAGCAAAATAAAGTAAACTGTGACAAACTGTCACACCCAAAAACTCTAAACTTAATCAAAATTAATCAAAATTAATCAAAAACTTTGACATGATCATGTTTTGTTTTCTTTAATTGCTAATTTGACCTTTTTTACACCACAGACTGATCAATATTAAGCATTGCTTGGTAACTGGTCAACAAAATAAATATTGTCGTACCAACAGTTAACCGAATTTTTGGTTGATTGTAGACCATTACATACTTTTTCAAAGTTATCTGACATTATTAAGATGAATTTGTTCTGACACAGTTTAACTCTGAGTTCTTGTCATATTTTATTACCATTTTAGCAAATAAACTGTGATAATTTGAGAAATGTTGAAAGTGTCTAAATAAATTTCAGTTTGACTGTATACGTTACACCTTAATTGAAGGGTTAGATTAAAGAATAAACTGTTCTTTGAGGTTTTAGTCGTGCACAACAGAAAAAAAAAATGCTTGCATAGTTTTACACTAGTGTGTGGTTTATTTCTATGAAGCTGGTAAACTGAATATATGTACACACACCTCTGGTACCCATCCATTAAGTATGCATAAGTATGCTATACAATACTAATGCTCTTCATTACACTAATTACACAGTGGCCCCACTGTTTCCTGTCGGCTGACATAGACCAAACACAACATAGCGTACAGCAACAAATGACAGTGATGACTCATGCACTGCTGTTTCTGGATCTTAAGCACAGCGTCTACTGTTTAATAACTCATCCAATATGCTTCCTATTGTGTCTGATATGAGAGCGTTGTATTTGAGGCTGAGCGGGAATGTCAGTTTTGAGGGCCCCGCTGTGAGAGCTTGACTCTTACACATTCACAGAGGCTGGCAAACAAAAACAATTTGAGTCCACGGTTCCTCTGAGCCGAGCCTGAGCTTATTATCTCTATTTATGCCAGCTTTGCGCAGTGTCAAGACAGCTTGACGGTAACAAATGAAAGTTTAAGAGGTTGAGAGCCGCGCTTCCTGCTGTCTGTTATTGTTTCCTATTCAAGTTTCATCAAGTGAAGAATAAGAGCTAGAGTGCTGAGGAATTATTAATCCAGGGATGTGTTTTCTAGAGCATGTTTTGCATCAGTTAACAAACACAGTGTTCACAAAGAAAGAACAAACACGTTTTAATTTACCAAAAGCCAATGAAAAGTTTTTGAACACCATGAATCCTAATGTTTGCTTTACATATGTACTTACTCATCAGTTGTCAACATGTGACCATGGACCACAAAACCAGTCATAAGAGTAAATTTTTCGACTTTTGATTTGTTAGGAAAGGACAATATTTGGCAGAGATACAACTATTTGAAAATCTGAAATCTGAGGGTGCAAAAAAATCTAAATATTGAAAAATCCGTCCTTTAAAGTTGTTCAAATGAAGTTCTTAGCCATGCATATTACTAATAAAAAATTAGGTTTTGATATATTTACGGTAGAAAAGATCTTTACTTAAAGTCCTAAAGATATTTTGACCCATACAATGTATTTTTGGCTACTGCTACAAATATACCCATGCTACTTAAGGTTTTGTGGTCTATGGTCACAAATAGGTTAAATATCTACTTCACTGAATCAGTATCTTTCTCTAAACACCACAATACAAGTAACGGCACCAGCAAGTGTTGTGAAAGCACAAAAATACCATAAAATTGACCACATAATCAGACTCATCACAATTAATTACATTCAGTTCGCCGCAGACGTTCTCAGCGTTATCACATGACACATTGCATCACATCCAGTGTTATTTTGTACCAGGGCATACGCTTTCAGAACACAATTACAATCTCAACAATAACGTATCTATTACTTGATGACCGTAAATGAGCGCTCTGTCACATCTGCATTTTTATTTCACGGCCATCTGTTCCGCTCGTCGTTGGTGTTTAGCTTTCACGGTTTAATAATGAATCAGAGGCTTTGAAGAGAACAAGTACCACAGAACAATATACATGTTCATTATGGCAATAATGGGATGGCCGTCTCATGATTGACCATCTGCCCTCTTGTTTTGGAAAAAAAAAAAGTGAAGTCTCATGAATAAGGCAGGACGTAAAGGAAATGTAATGAGAGTGGAGAGGATGAGATAGATATTTATCAAGCAGCGATGCATTCGATTCAGATTGCACTGAATTTTATTGGAAACGACTGTGACCCTGAAGCACAAAACCAGTTTTAAGTAGCACAGGTATATTTGTAGCAGTAGCCAACAATACATTGTACAAAAGTAATTGCTAAAAATCATTAGGATATTAAGATCATGTTCCATGAAGACATTTTGTAAATTTCCTACTGTAAATATATTAAAACTCACTTTTTGATAAGTAATAAGCATTGCTAGAGAAGGCAATTTTCTCAGTATTTTGATTTTTTTGCAAACCAAGTTTCCAGATTTTCAAATAGTTCAATACTATCTCGGTCAAATATTGTCCTATCCTAACAAACCATACATCAATGGAAAGCTTATTCAGCTTTCATATGATGTATATATCTCAGTTTAAACAAAAAAAATAACAATTATAACTGGTTTTGTGGTCCAGGGTCACATTTATGGAATGACAAACATATTCACCACTCATTTGCACTAAATGCACAACATTTGTTCCAATGTATTGCAGTTTTGCCCAGCGCTTTTTTATAACATTATTACTGTACAGCCTCTTTTAAATTAAACATTCAAAGAAACATCCACACTTCGTTTAATAAAACACTGCTTCTGCAAGTCATTTGTGGATTCAATAATCGGTTCATTGTCTGAAAAAGACACTGGGAACACACGGACCACCCTCGTGTCATTCTTTGGGAAAGCATAGCTTTTTATAGAGATTAGCCTCGCTTAAGGGATGTCGCAGCCGCTTCCCCTGCTCTCCAGCACAGCAGGAGGGCTCTCTTCCCAGAGACATAATCCCAAATCCATTCCCCCCCACCTTGGAAAAGGATTGCGTTTCAGTTCTTATTGAGGCTAGGTGTCTCCATGGTATTGCTTCCCGGACAAAATCTCTGGCATCCCAAAAGGATGGCAAAAGCTCGGCGAAAGTCAGCATTGAAGGCGTATATGATGGGGTTGAGAGACGAGTTGGCCCATCCGAACCAGACAAAAACATCAAACGTCGTCGGACTGATGCAGGGAAGGCCGGCCGAGGTGCGCTTGCAAAACGGCACCATGCAGTTCAGGATGAAAAAGGGCAACCAGCAGCACACGAAAACACCCATTATAACGGATAAAGTTTTTAAGACTTTCGTCTCCCTTTTGAAGGACAGTTTGAAGGAGCTCTCCGAGCCCACGTTGGAGCTGCTGCCCATGCTGTCGTGCCGGATCTTGGCGCTTTCTGCAGCCCGCTCTAAAGCCGAAATCCTTCGGATCTGCTTCTGGGCGATTCTGTAAATCTGAGTGTAGGTTACAATCATGATGGCGACGGGAATGTAGAAGCTGATGAGCGAGGACGAAATGGCGTATGTCCGGTTGAGGCTGGAGTCACAGTTGTCCGTCAGCAGAGTCCTGCGAGACGCATTAACCTCCGGGAAGCTCACCGCTGGCTGAGCCTTGTGCCATTTGAGCTGCACCGGGATGAAGGAGATGAGCACAGACAGTGTCCAAGCCACGCTAATCATCACAAAGGCCACCCTAGGAGTCATCTTCCTCTCGTAGCGGAACGGGCTGGATATAGCCCAGTAGCGGTCCACGCTGATAACGCACAGGTTCAGGATGGACGCCGTTGAGCACATGATGTCGAAAGCCACCCAAATGTCACAAAACGCACCGAAGGGCCAGAAGCCGGCTACCTCTGTCACAGCCTTCCAGGGCATGACCAGAATGGCCACCAGCAGGTCTGACACTGCCAGCGAGATGACAAAAAAGTTGGTGACTTTAGAGCGCAGGTGGCGAAACTTTGTGACAGCTGCGCAAACCAGAGTGTTCCCGAGTAAAGTGGAGAGGATTAGAACGGACAGAAAGCAACCGGTCAGAACCCGCGTGGACCGGTCACTTTCCATTAAGCCACTGTCAATGACCGTCGTCAGGTTCACATCCATCATTATCCCATGCATCTAATATCTCACTGCATTATGAGAGCTAGACGTGAAGTGTTGGAGCACTTCATCAGGTAACGTTGACTGTGGGACATTTTTTTCATGCCAAAGTTCATATTTCCAGTTCATACTCCATTGCACATTGCATTCCAGCGTCAGTAAAATCCTTCAGGTTCAGTTCAGTTACACTGGCATGCCAATCAGAGAAACACAACAATATCATAGTAGCACATCAGTGATCCAAAGTTCAATTGATTCCTCCGCACACAGTTTTTACTCACCCTCAAATATCTGCTGGTGATCATGAAAGAGACACGTTCCAGATTCCAGTGAGCAAAAACCTGTTCCTGCATTTCTGTCAACAAACGGACAAAACTAATATTAAAGAGAATAAACACACCTACGTCAAGTCACCTACTATATAAAACCAAATATCATTAAACTCACCTAACCGCGCGTTTATCCGAGTAATGTTGCAGTGTGCTCTGTGAAGCGTCTTGTCCGCAAATAATGCGATTCGTTTGAAAAAACCGGAAAGAAAACTTGTTTCGTGCGCGTCCTCGATGAATGACTGTCGAAATGAAGGTGTTATTCCTTCAGCGTGAGCTGTGCGGGACGCCGAGTGACATGAAAAACACACTTCACACCGAGATGTGTCGTGTCCGAGCCCGAGGGGCTTGAGAAATTACTCTAACAGTAGGTCGTCCGGTTTTAGAGTCGGTGCTGAGGAAAAAAAAGAAAAGAGCATTGTGAGTCACATTGGAGCTCCGTGCATGTGCACGATGTGCTCTCGTGTTGCGATTCAATTACGATTAACTTGAAGGATTCATGATCCGTTCATTTTAATTAAATCTTTATTTTATGCTCAGGCTGTTAACTAAATGAGTGCGCTTGATCACCGCTGTCATACTTTTTTCTCTTCAGCAGGCTACTGTATATGAATGAATTGCTAGCCTAATTCATTCATTCACTGGCGTGGCGTGCTGCAGATTTTCACTGCTAACCAAAACACCTGGAATAAGGAAATGTGTCGTGAAACTCACACATCCTTGGACTGTCAAAGGTTGCCACCTAAATCAAGTCAACGAGGCCACCTAATGGGGAGTCCTGTACTAGCCTAAATGATTTTCTTCATGTTTTTGCATGTCTGTTGTTACTCTCTGATTTTTGATCTGCTAGTCTCTGCATATTAACCCTAGTAAAAGGTATTCGATTTTAAAATGCATTCATTTTATACTAAGTATAGACAAGTCTATTAACATAATAACTGACATCGCTCAAGACTTAACTGATATAAAAATTGTAATTTAACTTTTTTTTTTTTTTTTTTTGGAGTACCACTTGTGCACAATTCACTTTTTTAAATATTAGGCCTAAAATATGTTTTAATATAACTATTAATGAGGATTGTATGATATTTAAATAATATTGTCTTTAAATGCAAGATGTTTAAAGTGTACCTACAGTAAAGTATACTTGCAATAGTTCCACTTTTCCACAATCAGATATACCTTAGTATATCTTTAGTTGGATTTCAGCCCCCTTCCCTTATGTTTGAAGTGCATTAAGTAAAAAATTTGTTGTTCCAATTTAGCCGACTTTAAATATAGCAGTTTAGTACACTAAAAGTATAATTGCAGGGTACATAATGTATTTGTAGTACGCATTGCATGAAATAAATGTATTTTAAATACATTTTAGTTTATTTATTTTTCACTAGGGGAGTTACAAAATAATAAAATAATTCTGTTTGCAAAATAGTTTTTTAAAAAGCTAGCGCAGCTTCCTATATCTGACGCATGTGAAATGTTGAACTAATGACCTTATCAGATAAATGCTTAATCACCTAATTAGTCATCTGCTACTGTAAAGTGTATAATTTAGCAGTGAGTCATACTGAAAACCAGCATGCATTTATTACAGATTATTGTAATGTAGTGTGAAATACTGTTCATTGAGTTCAAATGCGACCCTGGATTTTTAAATTACATTTCAAAACTGAGAATAAACAAGCTTTCCATTGATGTATAGTTTGTTAGGATAGGACAGTATTTGGCTGAGATACTATTTGAAAATCTGAAATCTGAGGGTGGAAAAAAATATTGAGAAAATCGCCTTTAAATTTGTCCAAATGAAGTTCTTAACAATGCAAATTACTAATCAAAAATTGCGTTTTGATATATTTACGGTAGGAAATTTACTAAATGTCTTCATGGGACATGATCTTTATTCAATATCCTAATAATTTTGGCATAAAAAAAAAATAATAATAATTTTGACCCACACAATGTATTTTTGGCTATTGATACAAATATACCAGTGCAACTTATGACTGCTTTTGTGGTCCAGGGTCACAAATGTCTTGTATTCAGACTTCCACACAAAAAAATAAATAGCAAGATGCACTTTTTCTATAATAATAAATGTATGCTTTCTGAAAAAAATCAATATTTTCTAAAAGTTGAGTATAAACACACTAGGTATGGAAAGTAAAATAAAAAGTCCTATATAAAGTGTGTTTATTTTCACTGATAGAGGGTCTGCCGCAACACCTTGTTGGTGGGTTTGATGCAGCAAAGCTTTAGATCACGAGTAGATATTAGACTGATCTCAACAGCTGTCATAATTTTATCCAGATGAATGCTGCTCAACTGATTTATTCAACCTGAAAACAGGTTTCTTTTAAAAGAGAAGACATAATGGGCTATAAAATGGTCTTTTTTTCTTTGTCTTTTTTTATGCAACAACTTGGCTCATCTTGCAGAAGCTTTGAAAGACTCAAAATAAGCATCGGATACCAGATAAGATCAAAAATATCCTTTTTTCTTAAAAGTTACTTTTTTCCTTTTATTTTGGCAAAGCATTTTTGATGGCACATTCTCATAGCAGCCAATAAATGTTAAAAGCTTGTACATTTTTTATAAGCACACATGCACTATTTTAAATATTGGTCCTTGTGCATATCATAAATTAATTTAATTGTGACCCAGGACCACAAAACCAGTCATAAATATACATTTTATTAATATATATATATATATATTTAATTGAGATTTTAAAATTGAAATTCAATAAGCTTTCCATTAGTGTATGGTTTGTTAGGATAGGTCAATATTTGGCTGAGATACTGTTTGAAAATCTGGAATCTGAGGGTGCAAAAAAATCTAAATATTGAAAAAAAAATGAACTCAAATTAACTTCTTAGCATTAAATATTACTAATCAAAAATGAATTATCATTTGACCCATACAACCAATTGTTGGCTATTGCTGTTGGTTTTGTGGTTCAGGGTCACAACCAAGTATTATATTATTATTATATCACATCATTCACTGAAACCTAGAAAGGATCTATTTCCTAAGAATCAAATTCTTTGTTTGTATACTTTCTGTTTGCTGAATACTGATTATTAGCCTTGATAAGAAATCAAAAACAACACGCTTTAGAGGAAAGTAGGTTCTTGAAATATTGATATGTAATTATTAACAGATGTGATTGGTAAAGCCTCAGACCATATAAGGTGTGCTGACACATATAATTTCCCTCTGTGGCTCTTTTCATGATTAAGGTCAGTCTGTTTCAAGATCAGATCCAGATCAATACAGATATGGCTACTGGTTTCTCAGGTTAGGATTGATGAAGGTGGACACTTGAAAAATCATCAAAGACACAGTGATCTGTGAGTTTAGACTCGGCCACCAGCAGCCCATAAATCACAGCTTCAAAGCAGACGATCTGTCTGGAGTCGCAGAGGCCCGATTGAGAGCTTTTACACAACCTCCAGCTGCTCTTGCTCATGCAGTTTCAAAATCATCATCTGACTCGTATGATTTCTTTCAGCCATCACTGTCTGCCGCTGTCTGACTTAGTTTATCTCAAGCAACCAATCTGAAAGTATTGGTAGAGAACATATTTTTTTGGGGCAGGAAACCAGCAAAACCCATCTCTTCCCCACTCCTCCTCACATGACTGTTGAGATAACATCTTATCAAATGTTTTGGTACTTTTATATGGAACATTTTGTCTGTATCCAAAATGCATTTTCTCTGATGATAACTTAAAACAACAACCACAGCAAAATGCAATACAGGGAAGTGACCTCCTCAATTGTGAAATGCATGGGTTTTGCACAGAATGCATCTCGGTGTTGCAATAACAGCCACGAAACATGAGCGTATGTAGTGTATTGTCTGACTGTGATTGTGTCTCTGACTAGTCCAGTTCTAACCAGATGGGGTTTATAAATAAAGTAATTGCAGTGCAGCTGATGGCTCCCTTTGTGGTAGTGGACAGAGTCCAGATAAGGTGCCTGTATGTTTAAGTCTCTAATGTTAGATTTCAGATTAAACTGTGAAGGCATTTCCACAGATAGGGTACAAAATATGGTCTGAAATTTATTTTATTTTATTTTATTTTTAATAAAATAAAATGTGGGGTCAGGAGATGCTCAGCCTGCAGAAAATGTTAATCTTTAAATTTAGAAGGACAAAGTGCACTGATACAAATGATTTCATGGTGAAGTAAATAATCCAGAAAATAAAAAAGTACATTACATTAAATAATTTAGTTCAGGCAAGAGTTAAAGTCAGTATTATTACTCAGTTTAAGCTTGTAGAATTTAAAAGTTGAATTTTTAAGTATATTTTACTTGGAATTGTTTATTTTTTTTACAAAGATTAAGTAAATATCAAAGTCCTAATCCCCTTGTTCCCATCTTGCATGAATAATTGTCGTTCTAAGAGGTGCACTCAGTACTGCGCATGCGCACTGGCTGATCTAGCCTGAAAAAAATAAGTGCTTTTTAATGCTGTTAAAGCACAATAAACCATATTAATGAGGCGGTTCTTGTCAGATTTCATTGGTGATTTCAAAAATGAAATTTAATCATAAACTTGGTGAACAGTTATGGAGAATTTGATGTTCCCCCATATAAAGAGATAGGAGCTGCCCTTGCATGCCCGAGAGGTGTTTCAAAGAAACGTGTATTTATCTAAACTGCAAAATAAAAAATACTGGAAAATTAAGCATTTATTTATTTATTTATTTATTTTTATATACAATTTTGCACTCAGCCAGGAAGGTCAAGATTAGGTTCAAGGTACAAAATGTCAACAACAAAAAAATTATTATTTTTAAGGGGATTCAGACATTTGTTGCTTAGAACTAGCTATATGCTATATTAATTTTACGTTTAGGAATTTAACAATTCTAACAATTCTCACCTTAAGAAAGCATATGATTTGTGCCTTAATTTTTAAATATTTTTTAAAAACGGGACACAAAAGTGCACCTTATTCACTGAAAGACCCATGAACTGATTGATCTTGAAGTCTTCACATAGAGGAAGTCCAATTTCTGGCATTGGCGTCTTGTGATGCGCTCTGGAAGCTGGATGTTCTTAGTCATTGGTCTCCTGAATATTCCATTCCTGTGTTGTTAGGGATGTTTCATCTCCTCAACCGCTGCCAGCAGCTGCGGGACTGTCTGTTTCCATCCATCAGGCTTAATATTATATACATGGCCTCTTTCAAGATGCACCACATCCCATCAGCAAAGCCAAGAGAAGATAAACAATACACAGCTCAGCTGTGTCAGTTAGTGAGTGAAGTTTAATTGACTACATCACTTGCTGAGTATATGGTATATTTGCAATTGAATGTGAAGTTTTTGTATTTACGTTACTATTTATTATTGTACTAAAGAGAATGACATGCATTCAACAGCTAAATGTACTGTTTATGTGAAGGAACTTTCCATGTTGATTTTTCACAGGTGTTTTCCCTACATTTTGACTGTGCTGTAGGTATAATGGAAAGTGGCAGAAAATTACCTGTAAATGACCTTTTCCATTTTTTATGGACAGCATGAGAATCAAGACAAAGCATGAATGAGAAAATATATCTTAGAAAAATATTTGTTTATTCAGAATTTAATTTAGTATCAAATCTGTGGCACATACTGTAACATGATGTTTGTATTGTTGCAATACAAGCCAAAACTTTACAAATTAAAGCATAGCCATAAAAAATTTTTTACCCTGTGATGAAGATAACAGCACTAACTTTTTTGTATTAAATACTTTTCATTTTACAAACAAGTTTGATGATAGAGAACAACAAACACGGAGACAAATGTAATAAATTAACACAAAGCCTAAGTGTTAAAATAAAAAGTATTCTATGTTTTATCGCCGAGATTCGAGCTAGGTTGAAACGATACAGCACAGGAGACGGGATCCTGGACCAATGAATGAGCCACACAGCAGCAGTGAAATTCACTCAAAGGCAGTTTATTGAGAGCAAGTGATTTATTATATACACTTATTTAGGGAAGTGAAATATTGGGTTGTCAGCAGAAATATGGAAAGGCACAAGTCATCCTTAAAAGGAAACAGACTTTGTTAAGGAAACAGATCTTGTTAGTACATCATTGTCTAGATTTCAAATATGGGAGATAACATGAAAACTTATGTTAGAAGACATATTACAATGGACACAGGATGTTATAGAATCTTACACTAAGTCAGGACGTCCGTTTATTTACTTTTGTGAGCATAGATGATTCATTTTGCAGCTCATAATCCAGGTTTGGATGAACATAATGTTATCCTGAATCAGAGTCTTGATTTCAGATGGTGTGAATTTTGTGCCGATGTGCGTTTTGAAGTCACAGTTTGCCTCATTCTGGAAAATTCAAGAGACAAAATACATGCATTGCATTATTTAAAATGATAAACTAGCTCATCTTCTATGCTAGATAACTGCATTGTCTTTGAACAAAGGTTAAAATGATATGAGAATGTTTAACAATTGGTGTGTCAGGGGTTAAACATAGCTGAATGAACGGTGCAAATAATTCAGAACAAAAGTCTTACCTTGACTCCAGGATGAGGGATTGTCCGCAGGTTGTCAAAAATGTTGCGATACATTGATCTGGGTACTGCACTTCTAATTGACCCTAGAAAATGCTTCAGGTGTTCTGCAAATAAGTTCCTGCACTCACACTGTGTTGAAAAAGAACAATCCCCATAAGAATACATTCATGCAATTTATTATTATATTCAAAGCAATTATTTCAAAGTTCTGTAATACAGAGAAAATGACAGAAAATACTCACTGCATTCGCTATGTCTCCAGGTGTGTGGATTTGGATTGGTTCTGACGTTTCGAAAGTCTAGAAATTTGAAACACAAGTCAGTTAAACATGGAACACACAACACTACACTATTATACACTACACTACTATAAAATTCATTTATTTATTTAACAAACATACATATTTACATTTCTAATTTGCACCTGTACATAGTAAATTTTCAGTAAAACTGTCATTCTGTTGCACTGTGGAGTTTCTGTCACTACAACAAATTCCTAGTATGTGCAAACATACGTGGCAATAAAGCTCATTCTGATTCTGATTAATGTGTGCAACATATTAGTGCTTCTAAATCAAGCGTGAGGCAAGCGAAACACCTGTCAAATCACAAAGTCTCTCGTACAACTTTAATGCAAAAATAATTTACTTACATTGAAGTCATGCTGCTCGAGTTTTTCAAGCCTCATCAGAAGTTCACAGAAGTTTTTAGTGTTCGAGTTCGCATAGCTTAGAGCAAGCAGTGCGGTGAGGAGAGTTAGCAGTTTCATCTTCTTCTTTTTCTTTATGTTTAATGGCTGTTCGCTCCCAGACAAGTAGGGCTCGCTGCAGCCTGCGGTGTACGTCCAACCCCGCCCACATCCACGCGTGCCGTCAGAGGCCACACCCATCCCCGATACAACTCCGCCCACGTCCGAGCGTGACGTCAGAGAACACGCCCGTATCAAAAACGTCCCTTTTGATTGCCCAATCATTATACAAGGGGAACCCGAAAGTATGTGAAGCAATGACAGTTTCGGGGATCTATATAAAATAATAGGCGATTGTCCTTCGTTTTATTAATACACGTTTTCTTATTTTTGTAAAGAATGTCTAGGCTAAAATGGCACAACTTAAATCTAATATATTTAATATGTCTAATACACGGAGCTGATTTCATCATCATGACAGCTTGTGATATGCTTGCAATGACTAGGCTACATTAGGCAGATTGTTAATAATAAAAAACTATATAACAGGCTAATAATTATTAATAAACCTTACCTTTTTAATTTACAGCGGAGAAAATAAGTAATTGACACATCAGCATTTTTATCAGTAAGGGGATTTCTAAGTGAGCTATTACATACAAAGAAATCAGAACATTTAAGTATACAAGTTCAGTCATAATAAATAAAGTGAAATGACACAGGGAATAAGTATTGAACACATGAAGATAACAAGGTGCAAAATGGCATAGAAAGCCAGGAGATCACCTGAAATCTGTCAGTATTGAGAGAGAAACCCTGCCCCCTATCAGTACTAATTGATATCAGCTGCTTTAGTCATAATTGATGGCCTATAAAGGCTTCTCATTACCCAGGAGGCACACAGGAAAGACTTCATGATGGGTAAAAGCAAAGAACTCTTTGTAATCTTATCGTTGAAAAGCATTTTGATGGGAATGGTTATAGGCGTATTTCCAGAATGCTGAATGTTCCTGTGAGCACTGTGGGGCCATTATCCGGAAATGGAAAGAGCATCAGTTCACCATAAACCGGCCACGATCAGGTGCTCCACGTAAGATCCCTGTCCGAGGAGTCCAAAGAATAATCAGGAGAGTTCTCCAAGAGCCAAGAACCACTCGGGCAGAACTTCAGGAAGACCTTGCATCAGCAGGTACTGTTGTTTTAAAGAAAACTATAAGCAATGCACTGAATCTCCATGGCATCCATGCAGGCTCACCACGCAAGACTCCACTGCTGAACAAAAAGCATGTTGAGGCTCGGTTAAAGTTTGAGAAACAGCATTTGGAGAAGCCTGTGGATTATTGGGAGACTATAGTATGGTCCGATGAAAGCAAAATTGAACTTTTTGGCAGTCATTCTACACACTATGTTTGGAGAAGAAATGGCACTGCTCACCACCCCATTTCTGTAATTTCTACAGTTATTTACTATATATCACCTAGTATAATACTGCAAATTTGCTTTACAGTAAATAACTGTAGTACCATTTGCATTATGGGAATATTCTGTGACGTCAGAGCACACATACAGAGACTCACTGTATTTTTTAAAATTGCTGTATACTACTGTATTTGCTGTAACCGCCTCTTTGGTACATTCTACTGAGGTTGCTTTATTTTCCTCAATTCTTACATTTGGATTGACATTGTATAACGTTTGTTGCCAACCGCCATTAAATCCTAGAAGAAGTAGAAGAAGGATTGACATTTTCCGTAACTTGCAGCGTAACAGTTTGGGACTGACTACACTGGACGCGTAACATCGCTTGTAATGACTGGGAATTCATTTGTCATTCATTTCAGAAACCGCGTGAGCGCTTGGAGTACATATGTACGTCAGAAATATATCACTTTACTGTCCGTATCCACTGGAGATAGTATATGGGTTTTATATTGTCTTTTGCCGAGCCGCACCACCACGCCTCGCCACGCGAGTCCGAGGAAGGCAGGGAAGAAGCGCGCCGGCGCATCGGATTTACCCGGGGATAAAACCGCAAGAGTGGAAGAGTTCCGGAGAACATAAGCGCTGTGTGTCGACGCATCTTACGAGAGAATAAAACCAGCAATCAAGGTAATAATATATTTACGTTTGTCTGTGTGTTTATGGCAGATTTTGCACATCAGTTTAAACTTTTACCCGTAACATTTACTTGTCACATGGCGATAACTTTACCATGGCAAACTGCGCGGTCGTTTCAAACGACTTTGTCAGCTTATTGAATTAAGTTACCGATTTAAATTTGTTTTTAACAAGCAAGGCTTGTCTTATATTAACATTGGGTTAGCTAATGTAAAGTTTTTGTTCAAATGTTAGTAGTTAATGTTGGCCAGTAACCTAATGAGAAAGTATAATCGTATTTTAGTTAGGTTTACCTAAGTTTTATGGCTAGCTGCCTTTTTAGCTTTACAATTAGTTTGTAATAGTTTTTAAATAAAATTTTAGATTTACTGCATTTTTTTGTATTTGTGTTTTAAAGGCAACTCCAGTGAAGCATTAAGAAAGACGATCATGCCAGCCACCCTGAGACTGACAATTCATGGTAAGAGAACAACTATGGTTTTGAGAGGTTTCTGTATTCTATGGGGTTTGCCTTTTAAAAGTGTGCCATTTCTACTTCTTGTTTTTCAGAGAAGACATTTCTGTCAAAGTGGATGATGAGCAAAGCTGGTGGCCATGTTTTGGAACAGTACTTGGGTTTTGCAGATGGCTATCCTTTGACTGTCTTTTTTACCTAATGTGTTTCTGTTGCCTAAAGATTCTTTGCGAGGATAAATCAAGATGATACAACAAGATGCACTGTTCCAGCATTGGAAGTACTACATTGGAAGTATTGGACTGTATTTTTAAGTGTTATACATTCAATGTTTTAAATAAAGAATTTGACATTTTGGAATTATTTTGTCTGTTTTAATTTAATACAGTATTATAGAGTAAAAATATAATGAATAAAATAAAAATGAATAAAATCTAATGGAATATATATTTTAATTAATTACAATAGTATACTGATAAATTTGATTGTTTTACAGTAAATCACTCTAAAACAGTACAGTTTGCAACTGTAAATCAAATGCAGTTTGTTACTGTAATTTTTAATTACAGTAACTTACTGGCAACAGTGTTGCCAGTAATTTACTGTAAAAAACCCTTGATATGTCTAACAGTGCACCATACCAACAGTTAAGTTTGGGGGTGGAAGCATCATGGTTTGGGGCTGCTTTTCAGCAAGGGGTAACTGGCAGACTTCATATTATTGAAGGCAGGATGAATGGAGAAATGTACCGGGACATTCTGGATAAAAATCTGCTGCCATCTACCAGAAAGCTGAATGATCCCAAACACAAGGCCAAGGAAACAATGAAGTGGTTTCAAAGAAAGAAAATAAAGTTGCTTGAATGGCCCAGTCAATCACCTGACCTAAATCCCATAGAAAATCTATGGAGAGAACTGAAGATCAAAGACCATAAAAGAGGCCCAAGGAACCTTCAAGATTTAAAGACCGTTTGTGTGGAAGAATGGGCCAGAATCACTCCTGAGCAATGCAGATGACTGGTCTCTCCATACAAGAGGCGTCTAGAAGCTGTAATCACCAACAAAGGCTTTTCTACAAAGTATTAAATAAAGTGTGTTCAATACTTATTCCCTGTGTCATTTCACTTTATTTATTATGACTTAACTTGTATACTTAAATGTTCTGATTTCTTTGTATGAATTCATTATTTGGCTTGATGGCTACATCTGGTGGAAATTATGTGTCGATAGCCCACTTAGAAATCCCCTTACTGATAAAAATGCTGATGTGTCAAATACTTATTTTTCCCCGCTGTATGTAATGAGATAAATTAACATTTATTATGATCGATTTTGACCTACCCAAGGCAAAATTTAATTATATATCAAATTTAAATGGGACATTTCGATTTTGGTATTGTAAAATTATTGTAAAAGTTGCTATTGTATATTTGTCAGGTTTTTTTTTTTTTTGTTTGTTTTGTTTTTTTTAACCCTTTCAGTGGTGAGTTTAAAATATTCTATCTGGCCCCTGGGAGTGAGGGGGGGGGGTTTTTTTTTTTTTTTTTAGGCGACCGTTATTTTAGAACGTTCACCCTTAATGTTTCCATGGCGACGCGTCATGTTGGTTACGTGACACACCGCAGCCACAATAGCGCTGTATGACAGATGTATCGCTTTTATTTCGTTTTTCTGTTTTAATTCAAAATATTCACACACTTGCTCACCATGTCATCAACTATCTGATATTCCGATTCACAAATATGCGCAATTGAGTGTATTTTGTTGTTTAAAAGACGGTATAAATGATCTCGATCGTGATCTGTAACGTGAGATGGGCGTCGCCATGTTTACTCGCTGCCGCTCGTCTGCCTTTATTCATAAAAGCAGAGACACGCGGAACATGCAGGATTTAGCACGTAAATTCATCAGTTACTCCCGAAATACATGCAAGTAAGTGGCTGGTGAACTGGGTGAAGAATAGAGTGAACTTTATAGTTACTTTCACTATGTGTATCTGATATGAATAAAACACATCGGCAAATTATATTTGAATGAATTGTTATTGCTGCTTCCACAGACTTTAGACAACTCTAAATGAATCTTTTTACTAGTACATGTGTGTATTTACATGTCTAAAACATAAAATAAGCATTAGGTGGTTAAAAACACTGCATAATTGTGATAATATGACAAGTCTCTAGCTGTGTCAGAAACCGTTCACTCATTCACTCATCCCTATATAGTGTATGGCAGTTGAGTGGACTATAGAAGGAGTGAACGAAATGAAGTGAACGGATTCGGACGGTGACGCATATACTGTGCGTAAGATCTTCAAATGTACTTTTATATTAGCTTACATGTAGGCTACCTTATTTTAAAACATAATATTAATAGCAATAATACTTAAAATGACTTTATATCCTAATTATACATAACTCTGCGTCAGCTTTGTGGTTTCGTTGATGGTATATTTGTAATGTTCACAATAATTAAATACTATTAAAATACTGTCAACAAAATGAAACACACATTAACACGTGTTCATAATTGTGTATTTATTGTTTGTAGTATGTTGAAACTCCCAAGCAACATTCACGTTTTTCACATAAGATGGCAATGGTCGTAGAGCGCCCTCGGGCGACCGTTAATTTTGCATCAGAATGAATACGCTACCTATAGGTAACGAACATTTTTAAATATCGATAAAATTATCATATTTTTTTGTAAATTAACAAAGATGCCATCTCCGTAAATTAATAAAATATTAAACATAGTTAATGCCTAATAATAAATTAAATTTTAAATTTTATTTAACTTAATTAACAGCCCTTCCCTCCATAAAGTGTCATATGCCTTTTCAGTGTCAAAGAAAACAGAGACAAGAAATTCTTTTATTATTACAACTTTTTTAACCTCATTTTCAAATAATATCAGCGCATCCATTGTAGATCTCTTCTTCCTAAAACCACTCTGAACTGGTGTTAATATTTCTTTTTTCTCCAAAAAATAACTCAGCCTTCTTACTATAATTTTCTCCATTACCACATCCAGTAGATGTCAGAGCAATTGGCCTATAACAATTAGATTTCACTGCATCTTTACCTGCTTTCACCACTGGTAACACTATTGCACTTTTCCAATCTTTGGGTAAAGTGCCTTCACTCCATATATGATTATATAAATCCAATATTGCTTTAATACCTGTCTCTGGTACATTTTTTAACATACCATGATCATGTCTCTCCTTGGCGTTGTATTTTTTGAATTGTTAATAGCTATTTTTAATTCAAAAGCATTAAAATCCTCATCCATATTATCATTTCCTTGTTTCTTCATATGAACATTTTCATATATTTTAATTAATTCTTGTCTTCTTAAGAACTTATCATTTAAGTTTTCTCCATCTGAATTCTCAAAAACTATTCCAGCCTCAGGATTCCAGTCAAAAGATCTGATGATCCTCAAATGCAAAATGTGTGTTTTGCTTCATGAGAGCAAACATACATTTGTGCCTACGTAAGTCATCGAGCTTTGAACCTAACTGCAGCGTATCTGCATAACTTTTAATTCAGCTACACTCGTAGTTACATCTTCAAAAAGAATCTCAGCTAGATTCTGAACAGTTTCAGAAATCAGATGTGTCCAAGCATCTCACAGCAGCTAGATGTGACTGATACACCAAGGGTGTTGAATCAAAATCTTTCAAAATATATTTGGTGAAATAGCGGTTACAGTAAACACAAAAAAATAGCTAGTAGCATTGAACAAAGCCCATTAGCAATGTCAGTTACTAAAAAGAAATCTCTCAAAAATGACAAGTTTCACATGTCATTGAACTGAGACAAGATTTTTTATTTCCCATTCAGCTGTTGTCTTTCAAGCTGATTAAAATACAGGAGCATGATTTCAATTCCCCCAAATTTATAACAGATATAAATACAGCATAAAAATATTTAAATAATTTATAGTCACCCCAGGTTTTCCTTGGAGGTTTTAGACTGCAAATCAAGATTCACACCAACGCTGAGGCTAGCACTCTCTGCTCATGCTACATCTTTGCAGATATTATAATAATTCAACAGCCAGATTAGTGTCTACATGGAATCTAAAACCAAAAAGTTCAGAATTTCAGAGTCATTTACCCTACTGTTAGTGACGTGCTTTTCACATCTTCAGACTTTGTGTTCTAACTTTTCCCCACAGTAAAAAATCTTTCCAAAATATTCCATCATTCCACTACTTCATTCCCTACTTACTTGACCATCCTAAGCCAAACAATTAGAACTCAGAGGTCCTACCTTCAACTGATTAACCAACAAACTTGTCTTTCTTTGCCCACATTCTCTTTACCTTCACAGCACTTACTAAAGCATCTGTTAATTCTGACAAATGTCTTCAAAAACCTGAACATTTAAAAAAACATTTTAGAAAATGTTTACCAACCCCTTCAGTTTTGTCTTTAGGTTAAAATGAGAACACCTCTGCACTGTGACTGTATATTTAGCAATTATTAATCATGTGCTTTTGTTTACTGATCTTAAAAAGCTCTAAAAAGCCAAGAAGTTGACTGATGAAAAACCAGTGAAAGTGAAGAGCAGAAGCAGGTGACGAAGTAATGATGGTAAAAAGGAGCAGAGTTTATTGAATAGTCTTTCTGTGTTTGTTTTACACAGAAGTGTCTGATACATTTTGTTACTGCTTAACTATAGTGGCTGATACATTTTGGTTTTAGATCTGCGTAAGATGCACAACTCTTTTTTTATTTTCTTAAAATTTTTAACACACAACTTTTACATACTTTTAAAATTTAATCATGTGCTTCTGTTTACTGATCTTAAAAAGCTCTTCCAAATGTTGTGTCAAATTTAATTATTTCATCTTAACATCTGACCACTCCATAACTGTAGAAATGAAATCATCTGACCCAGCAGCTAAGCTGCTACCACCACAGTACGTACTGAATTTCCATGAAATGCCAAACAGAACACACTCACTGTGCATTGCAGTAGTTAAGCCAGGAGAAGACACCTGTGAGAATCATCCTTGTCCTCACTCGTGACCCAAAGTCAGAAGCCCAGTGGTCTGGGACATTCCACCGTCTGGTCATGCGAGAAACAACCCAGACTCCGCTCTTATGGAGATAACAGCTCTAATATAAATGAATAATTAATTAATGAATTAATGTAATGGATAAATAAATGACTATAATGACTAAATGATTAAATGGTTAATTGATAAATGAATGAAGAATAAATGAGGAATATACAAAAAAAAAAAAAAAAAAAAAAAAACACCACAAATGTATGGTTGCTCTTTTGCAAAACATGCACAATTTGCATGTGACGATCCTCAGATCTTTCAGCTGGTCTTTACTTTTTCTTTTTCTTTAACTCTTGTAACAAACTCTAACTTTTTAAAATTGCAATGTTAGACTACAAATGTTTGACAACTATAGTATATGCTTTTTGTTTTACACAGAAGTGTCTGATACATTTTGTTACTGCTTCACTATAGTATCTGTTATATTTTTGTTTTAGATCTGCGTAAGATGCACAACTCTTTTTTTATTTACTTAAAATTTTTAACACACAACTTTTAAATGTTTATGAGGGGCAATAAATCAAACATTTTGACACATGGTTCCCTGGATACTCTTTTGTCCATTTAGTTTTTTTGTAGGCATGGATGATTCATCGTATTGCAGTGTGAATTCCAGGTTTGGATGAACATAATGTTATACTGTATCAGATTCTTGATATCTTCTGGTGTGAATCTTGTGCCGGTAAGCGTTGTGAAGTTACAGTTTGCCTCATTCTGGAAAAAAAATCAAAAGACAAAATACATGCATTTCATTATTTAAAATGATAAACTAGCTCATCTTCTATGCTAGATAACTGCATTGTCTTTGAACAAAGTTGTTAAAATGATATGAGAATGTTTAACACTTTGTGGTGAGGTGTGTCAGGGGTTACAATTAGCAGAATGAACGGTGCAAATAATTCAAAACAAAAGTCTTACCTTGGCTCCAGGATAAGGGACTGTCCGCATGATGTCAAAAATGTTGCGATACATCGTTCTGGGTACTGCACTTCTAATTGACCCTAGAAAATGCTTCAGGTGTTCTGCAAATAAGTTCTTGCACTCACACTGTGTTGAAAAAGATCAATCCCCATAAGAATACATTCATGCAATTTATTAATTATATTCAAAGCAATTGTTTCAAAGTTCTGTAATACAGAGAAAATGACAGAAAATACTCACTGCATTCACTATTTCTCCAGGTGTGTGGATTTGGATTGGTTCTGATGTTTCGAAAGTCTAGAAATTAAAACACAAGTCAGTTAATGTTAAGAATGTATGTTAAGCCAAACACAAATGTTTCTCTCTTTGGGCTTGGTGTTTAACTATTTTTAGGAACTAACTCAAGCGTGAGGCAAGCAAAACACCCGTCAAATCACAGTCTCTCATGCACCTTTAATGCAGAAATAATTCACTTACATTAAAGTCATGCTGCTCGAGTTTTTCAAGCTTCTTCAGAAGTTCACAGAAGTTTCTAGCGGTCTTAGCGTCCGAGTTCGCATAGCTTAGAGCAAGCAGTGCGGCGAAGAGAGTTAGCAGTTTCATGTTCATGTTTGCAGAGATGCTTTCTAGAGATAATGATACGGTGGCCGAGAGAGCTCAACACGCTGCAACTTAGAAAACACATGCAAATAGAAAAAAAAAAATTAAATAAATAATAATAATAATAATAAAAAAAAAAACCACCAACAAATTAAGAAAACGTCTTCATCAGTTTGATGCGCTGCAAATCCTCGCAACACAACCGAACACAGAAACGCTCTGCAAATAGCACGGACCACAACGGAAATGTTTAAAGGTCTAATTCATAAAGAAAAAATCTCTGTAAGTGCCTTGCAGTCATCAGGGGATCATTTGACTGCTTCTAATCCTCATCATGTTTTTAGTTGTCAAAGAATATCTCAGCCTGGTCTCATTACATAGATATTTATACGTAACGTTTAGCTAAAACGTACAATTTATACGTATTTCAACGTTTAAAACGTACAAATAGCTACGTATTTTTAGCTAAAAAATGTAAAATATTTAGCCATCTTTTATTTCATTGAGATAGGCCTATTCGTGTCAATGTCTTTTATCATTTTATTAATAAGATATTTAGATTTTTAGCCCCCTAAACCTACCCCCAAATCTAAACCTACCCATTTTATAGCAAATATAATTTTTTATCATTTTATTAATAAGATATTTAGATTTCTAGCCTCCTTAGCCTACCCACAAACCTAAACCTACCAATTTTATAGCGAACATAAATATAAAACATAACTGACCAAAATATGCAGGGAAATTACCATTTTAGTAAATAAAAATATAGCATAAAAATAATATAGCATAAAAATATTTTTTTATATTCTCTAATCCCACTCCTACCTCTAAACCTAACGTTAACCGTAACTCTCTCTGTACAGTAATAAAGAAAAACATGACAGACAGAAAAGTGCAATCACAATCATTTATTTATTGCAAAAATTTAAACCGCCGTACCAAAAAGTAATCCAAATGAGACGCGTTGCAGCCGCAGTTCTCTCTAGTGGAATATAGTAGGAAATATTAATATTTCAAATATCGTCTAAAATATTACCCTGATTATTATTCTGATACACACCGGGAATCTCAGGAACCGCACTCCAGTGGTTTGAATCTTACCTCTCTGACAGGTCTTTTAAGGTATCCTGGAGAGGTGAGGTATCCAAGTCGCAACATCTAGCTACTGGGGTGCCTCAGGGCTCAGTTCTTGGACCACTTCTTTTCTCTGTCTACATGGCATCACTAAGTTCTGTCATTCAGAAACATGGCTTTTCTTATCACTGCTATGCTGATGACACTCAACTCTACCTCTCATTCCATCCTGATGATCCGAAGATAGCTGCTCGGATGTCAGTTTGTCTAACAGACATTTCTTACTGGATGAAGGACCATCATCTTCAACTAAACCTTGCCAAGACTGAACTGCTTGTGGTTCCATCAAACCCATTGTTTCATCACAATTTCACCATTCAGTTGGGCACATCAACCATAACTCCTTCAAAAACAGCCAGAAACCTTGGAGTTGTGATTGATGATCAACTAACTTTCTCAGACCACAAAACTGCCCGGTCCTGCAGATTAGCTTTATTCAACATCAAGAAGATCCGACCCTTTCTTTCGGAACATACTTCACAACTCCTTGTTCAAGCTCTTATTCTGTCCAGGCTGGACTATTGCAATGCTCTTTTGGCAGGTCTTCCAGCCAGCTCTTACAATTAATCCAGAATGCAGAGGCAAGACTAGTTTTTAACGAGCCAAGAAGGACGCACGTCACTTCTCTCTTCATCAGTCTGCATTGGCTACCAGTAGCTGCTCACATTAAATTCAAGGCATTAATGTTTGCCTACAGAACCACCACTGGCTCTGCACCCCTTTACTTCAATTCATTACTTCGGACTTATGTGCCCTCTAGAAGCTTGCGTTCTGCAAGTGAACGGCGCATTATTGTGCCATCCCAAAGAGGCACAAAATCACTTTCACGGACTTTCTCATTAAATGTACCCTCCTGGTGGAATGACCTGCCCAACTCACTCCGAACAGCTGAGTCCTTAGCCATCTTCAAGAATCGGCTAAAAACTCATCTTTTCCATCTTTATTAAACCCTCTAACTCTAGCACAGTCTTTTCTAATTCTATTCTTTAAATTATGCTCTTTTAGATTTGTACTCCATTATACTTTGTATCCATTTACTTACTGCTTGTTTTCTCTGATAAAAAAACAAACAAACAAAAAAACACCAACACTACTAACACTAGTTTTTCTCTCTTTACAATTAACAAAGCTAACACTAGCTTGGGTCTGTTCCACGCAATCGTATGGATTCTGAAGATCTGGATTACAACGCACAAATAAAATTGTTTTATTTTGTCATTATGATGCGTGTTCGGTGTATTTTATGGTTCTATTGTTAGTCACAGCATGCTGGAGAAAACGCCTTTTGTGTCCCACCATGGCAAACGAAGTTAATATTACGTGAATGGTTGCAGAAATGTTATTTATTTTAAGGGTTTAAAGTAGCCTATCACTGTAAGCCTGTACAGGTTGATTGAACTTAAAAAATTTATGGAAACTCGTTGCCCTAAAAAAGTTAATTTTGTCTGGTTGAAATAACAATTCATTTTAAGTTTAATGTACTTAAGAATTCAGTAGCATTTAATTAAAAACATTTAGTTCATTGAACTAATAGTTTTTAATGCAGTACTGTTGAAATCATCAGTACATTAAACTTGAATTTTTTTTGTTATTTCAACAAGACAAAATTAACTTTTTTAGGGCAACGAGTTTCCATAAATTGTTTAAGTTCAATCAACCTGTATAGGCTTACAGCCTAAGCTTATACTTGAGCTTAAACAGCACAAACATTTAATTTAAATTGAGCTATTTCCTGTAAATAAACTACATTACAAACAAGGACAAAGAAAGACAATGATTTATTTGAACTAATGATTTATTGGAATTCACTTAGAAAAATCATTCTAAGAATGACAAAACAAAGCCCCAGTTTTAAAGACTTAAAATTGTGTAATTGGTAATTAAAACATTTCCAAATATTAAACAAGCACAGTATGTTGTTATAATGTATTAACATTAACATTTCTCATATAAGGCTTAGTTTAAGGCATGCATTTACTTCTTTACATGGTAAGGTGATTTGTAACAGCCAGAAACCTGCCTTTCAGCTCCTTCTTACCCAAACCTAGCAGAACCTTATGTGCAGTGCATAAGTTAAGCCAAACAAAAGACAGTTGCCTGGGGTATGTTGTCTAAATTGACCATCACAACATTCCCCTTCAAGATGATTCCCATTGAGGATGGGTGGAGGCAGAAGGAAAGGGGTTGCAGGGCCACATCTTCACACATGTTGATATGAGTCTCCATCATCTGAAACTGGACAAGAATATGGACATTACTAAAATAAATGTACAGTTTTTCTAGATTTTTTATTGAATGTTTTTTGGTTTGTTTGTTTTGTTTTATGCAAGCATAATTGTTTGTTAATTATTTACACAAATGTTTAATAATATTGAAATATTACAAGTAAAGTTATGAGATTATTATCCATGACTTATTTTACAGTTTCAAAGTTTTCATAACATGAATTTAAATTTCTCCTAAATTAATTAAAATTAAAACCTCCTCTTCACTCCTTATTTAATTTATCATTGAACTATCATTAACTATCATAACTATCATTTATCATTGTTTTTGGTCATTTATTTATTGTTCTTGCTGACATAAATGCACATTAAGAAAAAAATACAATAAAACTATAAAAGAAAAACGTATTATTGATACTTACAAAACATGCTTTGAAGAACTTAGTTGGGTCATCACCAAGAAGTACTGGAAGCCCTCTAATGGCAACACATCGCATGCCAGTGAGGTCAGAAGTCTGAGGTGTAGTGGTTGCAGAGAAAACATTGTATCTTTAGTCAATATGAAAGGAAGGCAATTTACATTTATCATAATTTTGTCATTGTTACTGAAGAGTCTTAAGGTTAACATAACAGGCTGCTTTTCAAAATTCAGCAAACAACGACATCAATTTAGATTTTCATACCTTGGCTTCTTGCAGAAGACTGCTCAAAACCGGCCAGGTGAGACCTCTTTTTGACCAGAAGATTTAAATCAGCTGTGTACAGTGATGATCAAGAGAGCCATAGAATTCTTGTTTAAGATTTTTCCCAACAACCTGGTTGTTCTTCATACACCTGAGGGAAAAAAACTTGTTAATATCAGAGAACTGTCAAAATTAAACAACTGTCAAGTCAATTTGTAAATATCAAGTTTATCAGTACTCATTTCATTAATAAACAATGCAAACATAGGCATTTCACTTTACCTAAACAGAAAATATTCAGTAATCTCACAGGACTCAAGAAAATCACAAAGCTGGCAGCAAAACTTGGCTTCAATTTTCCCCTCAGATTGTTTTTCAGTTGCTGTATGAAAACGAGATAAATGTATTTTAAGGCTATTGAAAGACATAAAAGTGCATAAACATTCCTGATATAGGTATGGAAATTGCTGGTTTCTTGCATAGCTCCTATGTTTAATTCTATAGTACTTTAGCAAGTATCCCCTTTTGTCACAAGCAAAAATGCAATACTTACATTTCCAGATTATCTTGATCACTCTTGCTTTTAACTTCTTGGAATCTGCAAAGTTACACACACACAAAATACACATTTAGATTTATTTATATTTTGTTTAATAGCTGACTAGGCAAATTTACTTCGTTTGATCTGTGATCTACTTATTACAGATTACATTAATGCTACAGCTAACCAAAAGAATTAAAGTATGATCTAGCTATTTATTTATCTATCATGACATGTAACATTACGAGAGAATCTTATTAACTGAAATATAATAGCTAGCACCTTAGCTAACACCTCACTGATAAGCACAAGGTTGCATTTCTTTGATAACTCAGACAGCTAAATGATATGGATGAATATTTCTCGTGTGCAAAGACAGAGTCGGAGATAGAGAATGCCGTGGCATAGAACTATAACAGTTAGGTTATCTGTGGAGTCTGCAATCGATCGGTACAACAATGTGGCAAATACATGTAACGTAAACACATCCTAAACTTACATTTAGTTTAAAAGCTAACTGCTAGACCACTCATTTATTGACGATTAATAATGTATTGGCAGTTTGAGACAAAAATGCAAAGTCACCAGCAGACGTTAATAAAAACTGTGTTGCTGCATCCCAGAGCAGTTTAAAAACTTGCATTCATGCCTAGATCAGTCCAAAGAGCCAATCAAAATCGTCCTTGTATTGCGTGTCATTGACAACAGACTACAATAAGACATGTTAAGTACATTCAATTAAAAAAATTTCATAGAATAAAAAAAAACATGCAACTCGTACAACAAACTAAAACACTTGAGTAATTGTGCAAAAATTGGGGATTTTATGTTTATTGTATCTAAGTTATTTGAATTAAAACAATTTCAGGGCTAACAGTCTTGTTTAACATTATGTAGACCTATTCTTGGAAACAAGCTGGCAGCAGAAATCACACAGAACAGAATGAAATGTTATAATTGCATATTAGTAAACGATTATACGGAAGAGGATTAGGGCCACACAATAAAAAAATAAATAAAATCTCGAGATTAAAGTAATTAAATTTCGAGAAAAAAGTCGTTAAATTGCGAGAAGAAAGTCGAGATTAAATGTTGAGATTAAACTCGTTAAATTGCGAGAAAAAAGTCGTTAAATTGCGAGAAAAAAAGTCGAGATTAAATGTTGAGATTAAACTCGTTAAATTGCGAGAAAAAAAGTCATTAAATTGTGAGAAAAAAGTCGTTAAATTTCGAGAAAAATGTCGTTATATTTCGAGAAAAAGTCGAGATTAAATTGCGAGATTAAACTCGTTAAATTGCGAGAAAAAAGTCGTTAAATTGCGAGAAAAAAAGTCGTTAAATTTCGAGAAAAAAAACTCGTTAATCTGCGAGAAAAAAATAGTTACATTTCGAAAACATTTTGAGAGTACGGAAGAGGATTAGGGCCACACAATAAAAAAATAAATAAAATCTCGAGATTAAAGTCATTAAATTTCGAGGAAAAAGTCGTTAAATTGCGAGAAAAAAGTCGAGATTAAATGTTGAGATTAAAATCGTTAAATTGCGAGAAAAAAGTCGAGATTAAATGTTGAGATTAAACTCGTTAAATTGCGAGAAAAAAAGTCGTTAAATTGTGAGAAAAAAGTCGAGATTAAATGTTGAGATTAAACTCGTTAAATTGCGAGAAAAAAAGTCGTTAAATTGTGAGAAAAAAATCGAGATTAAATGTTGAGATTAAAATCGTTAAATTGCGAGAAAAAAGTCGAGATTAAATGTTGAGATTAAACTCGTTAAATTTCGAGAAAAAAGTCGTTAAATTGCGAGAAAAAAGTCATTAAATTTCGAGTAAAAACTCGTCGTGCTTATGCTCTGATTAAACCATGGTGTATTCAAGCAGGAGTCCTTGGGTTGGCCTGTTTTGATAACAGATGCATTTTTTGGCTAAGCCAACCCAAATTTCTCTGGTCCCACTCACATTGTGATTCCTACGCTGGTGACCGCAATTGGCTAACTCATGCGCTGCTGTCTTTAGCGCACCAAAAGCGGAACAGCGCCACTAAGAGCGCTGCATGGACCGTTATGTTATTAGCTCTGTCTAAAGACAGCACAGCGCAGACCCAAAACAATGCTTTACATGCAGGTCGATCAGGCGACCACTAAGCACTGTGAGAAGCATTCGCGTTTGGAGCAGCGCTCTCCGATAAAAAAAAACACTGCTTCTGCGGTTATTTAAACTCGTTTTAAGACAGATGAAACAGGGCTCTCATTCTCAACTACACTGACGTGGAAAACAGCAGAAACACAACAGCAATTAGTTAGAATCATTTTAAATGCAAGAATTTATATTTAAAATGGATATCTAACGCTCGTTAGATATTTGATTCGTGATGATTTGAGAAGGCAAATTGATCAGACTATAAACAGTCTTCCGCTGGTCGCTATTTGTTACTTAAAAAAACAAAAACCTATATTTAACGAACAAAAATGCTCCAAACGTTTTTCTAAATTAACTTAATAAAAAAAACGAAACAAAATATAACCAATTTGCCATTATATACAAAATGTAACCGTTTTGTAGCTTAAACAGTACTATAAACTGTTTGGGGAGAAAGGGGAAAAAGACGGACTCAGGTCGGACTCAGAACTCATTCGTTTACTGGATACATAAAAGTTTACAGGTTTAAGAAATTTTCTGTTCGCAAAAACCTGCTTCTTTTTATTTGTAAGGTATTGTTTTCGTTATTATAAACTGACTCAAATCAGTAATCAATAATAATTAGTACTTTTTCCCATTCGCACGCCTTCCTTGACAAGCTCTCGTTTATGAACGGGAATAGCATCTGGAGTGCGGGAGACAGAGCGGGCGCGGGCGCATCAGGCGCGATCATCAATTTCAAAGCAAGCTGGCGCCACGGTCCTGACCGACTTTTTTTCTCGAAATTTAACGACTTTTTTCTCGAAATTTAACGACTTTTTTCCTCGAAATTTAACGACTTTTTCTCGCAATTTAACGAGTTTAATCTCAACATTTAATCTCGACCTTTTTCTCGCAATTTAACGACTTTTTTTTTTCGAAATTTAACGAGTTTAATCTCAACATTTAATCTCGACCTTTTTCTCGCAATTTAACGAGTTTAATCTCAACATTTAATCTCGACCTTTTTCTCGCAATTTAACGACTTTTTTCTCGAAATGTAACGAGTTTAATCTCAACATTTAATCTCGACCTTTTTCTCGCAATTTAACGATTTTAATCTCAACATTTAATCTCGACTTTTTTCTCACAATTTAACGACTTTTTTTCTCGCAATTTAACGAGTTTAATCTCAACATTTAATCTGGATTTTTTTCTCACAATTTAACGACTTTTTTTCTCGCAATTTAACGAGTTTAATCTCAACATTTAATCTCGACTTTCTTCTCGCAATTTAACGATTTTAATCTCAACACTTAATCTCGACTTTTTTCTCGCAATTTAACGACTTTTTTCTCGCAATTTAACGATTTTAATCTCAACATTTAATCTCGACTTTTTTCTCGCAATTTAACGACTTTTTTCTCGAAATTTAATGACTTTAATCTCGAGATTTTATTTATTTTTTTATTGTGTGGCCCTAATCCTCTTCCGTACTCTTCCTTAATAATCAAATTAAGTGTGAATAACTAAATAAAATGAAATAAAACAAAAAAAATGTCCTGTTCTTTTTTTTTCTGTCACTCTGTTTTCATGATCTTTAAAGTAAAAACTATGTGTATTAATGTTAAAAACAGGAAGAAAGCTTTCATCAATTAAGAAATTGAAAAAATTTTTCTTTTACCGTACTTTTTTTTTTTTTTTTTTTTACAGAATTGCAGAAAAAACATACAAAATCAGGGAATTGAGACATGGGAGTATTCCACAAAGAATAATTATAAATACAAAGATAAAAGAAAAACAACAACAAAATGAATAGTATGGGTTTGCAAATAATTATGGAATTATCCATACAAAAAAGAAAAGCACAAAACTAAGATTACATTTTAATGATGTTGTCATAATATGACAAGAATTTGGCACTTTTTTTGCGAGTGTCTGAGAGATGAAACAAGAGAATCAAATTCAACATGAAAATGAGAAAAGGATACAGGGGATTTAAGCCATTTTTGCTTATGAATGATGAATTTTGCATTCAATATAAGAAAATTAACAACATATTCAACAGGTAATAACTTTTTTAATTTAGGTTTTCGTTATAAAAAATAACATCTTTGAGGATGAAGGTATGGGACACAGTTGTAAAGCTAGAAACATAAGTGCTTAAGTTAACCCATAGTTTGTTGGTTACACCACAATCAAAAAACAAATGGGCAGCTGTTTCTCAACAAAACCACAGAAAGAGCAGGATTCATCAGTGTCAGAATATCTGGCAATAGATGAGTTAACAGGATAAATACGTCAGGACGTAAGTTCATAGTGAGTTTAGACAGCATTGAGTGAGTAGATGTCGTGGACTCCGTAAGATGCTCGGTTCATTTAATTAGGGCCCGAGCCCAAAATGGGCGAAGGCCCTATTGTTCTTCTAAGGTTTTTTTTTTTTTTTTTTTCTTTCTTTCTCAACCTTCTGGGGGGTTTTGGGGGGCTTAACATGCTCAAAAACTCTTGAAATTTTGCACACACATTGGAATCCGCGGCCATCAGGACGCCGCAGAGGCTGGGACCCGGGCGTGGCACAGGGGCTCTATGGCGCCCCCTGGAACACAGTCAGAAATCTTGATGTATAGCGCACACTTACTTCCAAGTATTCATATGAAACTCGGTACACATATAGATCTCACTAAGCCAAACATCTATCATACTCTATGTCATAAGCTACGCCCAACAAGAAGTGAGCTATTCAGGGCTGTTTAAAAAACACATGCTCTGGAATTTGAAATACTCCTTCCAGGATTTCCATAGGATTGTCACCAAACTTGGTCAGCATGATCTAGAGACATTGGGGATGCAAAATTGCCAGGGGATTTTTGATATCTCGAACGGTTTGGCCGTGGCGAGGCGACAAAATTATGGCGAGAAATGAGAAACAGGAAGTGTCTAATAACTATTGCATACATTGTCTGATTCTGATGAAACTTCAGCAGTTTGTTCGTTGTATGATGCCGGTCGCATAGATGCGACTATTAGGAGTCCAAGTTATAGCGCCACCAACTGGCTGAAGGAAATGTGTCATTTTCAAAATGCTTTAAATTCAAGATCTTAATGTTACTCGATTTGCTTCAAACTTCATCAGTATAATGTCAAAACACGGCCGATAAGAATCTGTAAACAGGTTGTCGATACATTAAAAGCTGTTTCCATGGCAACGCGTCAAAGTTGAACATTTGTTTCCTGTGTTTTTGAGGCAGTTAACATGCTTAGATTTCCATGAAACGCAACACACACATCAGTATTAATGATACTTAGACACTGGCAAAAGCTCATAAATGGGCGTGGAGGAGGCACTCTATAGCGCCACCTTTTGACAATATTTGGGGGTTCGTTTTTCCTACAGTCACCAAACTCTGTACATATATTGTTCACTTCAATCCGGACAACTTTCTAATTTACATCCATTAGCCACGACCATCAGGAAGTCGGCAATTTAATGTGAATGTGAATTTTTGGAAAAAATCAGGCTGTGGAATTTTAAATACTCCTATCAGGAAAAATAAGAAATTCACACCAAACTTTTTCTGCATGATGCCAAGATACTGAAGATGCTAAATTGCGAGCGGATTTTGGATATCTTGAATGGTGTTGACGTGGTGATTTATTAAAGTAACAGTAAAAACAACAACCATAATTTTATTATATCTTTAAAATGCAGCATTCAAAGTCTTTCAAACTTTTTTCATACAGAAAACTAGTCATTCTGAGGAAGTATGCAAGAATTCAAACAAATCCAAAGCTCTATGAATTAAAGAAAATTAAAAAACAAATAGACATCTCATGTCAATCTGCCTCTATGTGTGTGTGTGTGTGTGTGTGTGTGTGTGTGTGTGGTGGTGGGTGTGTGAGTGTCAGAGTGAGTGTGGGGAAGGGGGATGGGTGGAAAGAGAGGGAGGGAGAGGGAGAGGGGGGGATATTTAAACTTTTTGTAACAGAGAGATGAAGACTGTAATACCCAGGATGAACACTGGATGGAGTCATACGCTAAGATATCTTTTAACCCATCAGAAAAAAAATACATTCACAGATCAGTTGAAATGTAGTTTACTTTTATATAATTACAGAAACAAACACATAAAATGAGTTTTATGTCCCTTACTGGTAATATAGTTTATATAATTCACATTTCGCAAATGCTTATAAATCACAATTTTTTTTTTAAAATGGTTATGGATCATAAAATGTGTAATTAACAATTTACAATGAGGTCTCTTTTTTGGTTAACATTAATTAATGCATCAACTAATATGAACTAACAATGAACAATATATTTTGACAGCATTTATTAATCTTTTAGAGTTAGTTAATAAAAATATTCCTGTTCATGTTAACTCACAGTGCATATAAACTAATATTAAAATACAACTGTGCATTTTAATTACATAATACATGTTGAACTTAATAATAATTAACATTAATAAATGCTATCTAATTATTTTTCTTGTTAACTAATATAATTAACCTATTCACACATGGAGGTCACTACAGTGGACAGATATTTGGAAATATCACACTGGTGGACTCACCATAGGGTGATTCAGCCTTTTGTATCAATTAATGACCTTGCTATTCCATGCTAACTTGTCATTAGCGGTTATCAAGAGACATTTCCATAATTTTCTATAAAGATAGATATGCACAGTTTCCCTAAAGTTATATTGTTTATTTTGCATGTGTCTGTGTGTGTTTAACTCTGTTGATGTCGTAGTGTAACCCTTTCATTGCTGTACCCCTTAAAATCAGACAGCCAGAGCGATACTGTAAATCCATGTGCCCGCTGTGCACTTTTTTCATTGATGGCACCAGGGTGGCGATTGTGCTGAGGGCGAGGGCCCGCCCATCGCTGCTTGCAGCTATATTTTTATATTCTTTTACTCTTGTGACAAACTCTAAGGATAAACTACAACCTAGATTTTGACAAGTAGGCCTCTCTTATGCTGTTGCTTAACGCTTGTGTCTGAATTTTTTTGTTTTTTTTAAATCAGCGTAAGATGCACTGGTCTTTACTTTTTCTTTTACTTTAACTCTTGTAACAAACCCTATCTTTTTAAAATTGCAATGTTAGACTACAAAAGTTTGACAACTAGTATTTGCTTTTGTTTTACACAGAAGTGTCTGATACATTTTGTTACTGCTTCACTATAGTGTCTGATACATTTTTGTTTTAGATCTGCATAAGATGCAAGACTCTTTTTTTTATTTTCTTTAAATTAACACACAACTTTTAAATTTTTATGAGGGGCAATAAATCAAACATTTTGACACATGGTTCCCTAGATACTCTTTCATCCGTTTAGTTATTTTTTGAGCATGGATGATTCATTTTGCACCTCGCATTCCAGTTTTTGTTATCCTGAATCAGAGTCTTGATTTCAGATGTGTGAATCTTGTGCCGGTAAGCGTTGTGAAGTTACAGTTTGCCTCATTCTAGAAAAAAAAAAAAATAAATAAAAAAAAAAAAAAATCAAAAGACAAAATACATGCATTGCATTATTTAAAATGATAATAGCTCATCTTTCTATACTAGATAACTCTATTGTCAAAGAGGTTCAAATGATATGAGAATGTTTAACAATTCGTGGTGAGGTGTGTCAGGGGTTAAACATAGCTGAAAGAATGGTGCAAATAATTCAAAACAAAAGTCTTACCTTGACTCCAGGATGAGGGACTGTCCGCATGATGTCAAAAATGTTGCGATACATAGTTCTGGGTACTGCACTTCTAATTGACCCTAGAAAATGCTTCAGGTGTTCTGCAAATAATTATTATATTATTATATTCAAAGCAATTGTTACAAAGTTCTGTAATACAGAGAAAATTACAGAAAATGCTCACTTCATTTGCTATTTCTCCAGGTGTGTGGATTTGGATTGGTTCTGATGTTTCAAAAGTCTAAAAATTAAAACACAAGTCAGTTAATGTGTCCAACATATTAGTGCTTCTACAGAATAGGGTAAAGCCAAACACAAATGTTTCTCTCTTTGGGCTTGGTGTTTAACTAATTTTAGGAACTAACTCAAGCGTGAGGCAAGCAAAACACCTGTCAAATCACAGTCTCTCGTGCACCATTAATGCAAAAATAATTTACTTACATTGAAGTCATGCTGCTCGAGTTTTTCAAGCTTCCTCAGAAGTTCACAGGAGGTTTTAGTGTTCTTAGCGTCCAAGTTCGCATAGCTTAGAGCAAGTAGTGCGGTGAAGAGAGTTAGCAGTTTCATGTTCATGTTTGCAGAGATGCTTTCTAGAGATAATGATATGGTTGCTGAGAGAGCTCAACGCGCTGCAACTTAGAAAACACATGCAAATAGGGAAAAAAAACACCAACAAATTAAAAGGAAGAAGTTTGGGAAAAGACAACAAGGCCCTGGACCACCATTGGACACTGCAAATCATTCTTCCAATGTGGAAATATCCATTGTCTTCTGCAGCTAAAAATGACAATATTCCAATGTTAGAACACACTGATTTACAACATTTTAAAAACATTACAAAAAGTATTACCTTTACTATCAAATGAGAGGTATTTGGAATTGTCTTTGCCTTCAAATACTCTCCTTGTTTTGTTGCTGTCCATCAACAGAGTCAGAAATTCTTGAGTAGACCCCCCCGCTGTCCAAAGCCTCTTCTTGTCAACCCAGCATCATCTGTGAATTTCACCATCAAGCTGCAGGTGGGATCAAGTGAGGATCGCCTAAAACCTCTTAAGGCACCATCCCAGACATTCGCCCGGTTAATGTTGAATCTGCTACATGATGTTTTGTTAAGATTATGTGCCAGATTTGACACCATGTCTGCAGCTGTCAGTCCATCATGTCCATCACTGTATATATATAAAAAAAAAGTTCACAAACAGCAAATAAATATTAACACTACAGCTTCTTATTTTTGTTGGTTATTTAAATCATGATTTTTTTTAGTTGTTTTGTATTTTATGGGCCCTTTATAATGAGTAAGCTATACAACACTGCTCAAAAATAATAAGCATAATTTGAACATCACAGCTTTAGTAATAGATTTTGAGTCCTCCCACAAAATCACATTCTTCTGGTAAAGCACGACGACCTGGTAGTACTTCTCATGTGACAGTACCCGTCTTTCTCTGGCAGTTTCTCTACATCCTTGAGATCTGAAGAACTGCTGTCAATGGTGATAGGTGCATAGATATGGGTATATGTACGAATTACAGCTTACGAATAGGTCAATTGATTAGCAATGCATATTATTGATTAGCGATGCATATTATTAATCAAAAATCAAGTTTTCATATATTTACGCTAGGAAAGGTATTACAAAACATCTTCATGGAACATGATCTTTACTTAATATCCTAATGATTTGGGCCTAAAAGAAAAATCTATAATTTTGACATACAATGTACTTTTGGCTATTTCTACTAAACATTCAATCACTGTCATCTGAATTACTAATTTGGTAGAAAAAAAAATGTATATAGAAAATACTAGCTAGATCAGAAATATTTATTATATATTTGGCTACTATATATATGTCACACAAAAAGATACTTAATGGTGGCAGTTCTTAAAAACTGCTTAAGATGTTAGACAAAGGAATATCCTTTGGCTTTGTAAAGGCATAAAGATGTCAGCATTTGCATTTACATTAGACTCTTTCACCCCAAGCGATTTTTTTAAAGTGAAGAATACTGCAACGCAAGCGATTTAGTCAAATGTTAACAAAGCAACATTTCAAAGGCAACGCGGTTTCAAGCTAGAACAGAGAATCAAGAAAAAACCCTGACGGGTGCAATTTTGAGTTTCCGGAATGAATGTGTGTCTTAGTGCAGATGGTTTTGATTCAGATGCTCATTGAAAAGTTGTGAAGAGAAAACTACAGACTTATGTAACGTCTAGAAGATCATACCTCCACTGAGAGACCTTGAGAGTCAAAGGCTGGAAAGTGATATTAGGCCTGACTGTAATGGTACCACCTGTCAGTCAGTCCCAGAGCGGTCATGAAGCAACATCGACTTCTGTCAGTGAGTTTCGGTGAGAGGATGATGTTCTGGGTTGCATGCATCAGCTTCAGCTAATAATGTGAGCAGTAATCGCATACTCATAAGGCATTTAGGGTCAGTGATGATACATTAAAATAGCAGGTGAACTGCAAAACTGAACACACTCAGGAAAACGTGGTTCACACCCTATTAATAAAACAACCCGCAAGAGACGAAAGAGTTGTGCATGAAGGTCAACTGCAGGTAACAGGCTTGATTAGGCTACTAAGATGAACCAGTCAGGTCATAAAGAAGTGTTTAAGCTCATCAGCCAACTTTAGCACAGAGAGCGCTTATATGTTTTTTGTCCTTCATTTTGCAGCGCACCTCTCACTGTGTGCCACTAGAGAGCACTGTAGCCATGCAAAACTAAAAACTGCCCAATTCATCCACACTAGCCTACATAATCTGTGGTTGGATGATACCGAAAGTGCACTTAAAAGACTTAAAAATGCCTGATTGTCACTTCATTAGAAGTGACCAAGTGGCATCTGTAGACAAATTATGCTGGAGCTTTTTCTCTGAAACAGCATTATCTGTGTCTTGACTTTTTCATCCAAGGTGTTTAAAATAATTTTTAGTGTAGGAAGGTATGCCCACAGGTGTTATTGTAGTGGTGTAACCACAGGTCTGTTTCTCCACAAGAACTATAACCATGGCCCACTAACGTTTGACAGCCATAGGGTGTCTAAATGCTGTTCTAAAATGTGCTAGAGCAATATTTCTATCAAATAAATTCCACTTGGTTTGACATCTCTCATGTCTAATACAATGATAGCTGCCAATTCTCATTTATTGAATGACGCACTTGACACTTTCACCACAGGTCCATTTTCCCACGCAGTTCCACTTATGTGACGACAAAATGCATTTTTTTATTATTAGTAATATGCATTGCTAAGAACCCAGATAGCACACGTAAGTCTGCAAGATGTCTGTTAAAGATCTCTTGATCTGGAAAGCATCTGCTGTGTACAAACTTTTACATACATCATAAATGTCTTAAAGACATCCAATAGACATCTATTTGATATCTGATAGGAAACTTCCAAAAGATGTATTGCAGATGAGCAAACTATGTATGGGTACGTCTCATCTTATCTAGATGAGTTTATTCTGACACAGTTTAACTCACGTTTTATTACCATTTTCTAAACTATAGCAAATAAACTTTGATATCGTGAGAAATGTTGAAGGTGTCCGAGTACATTTTGGTTTGACTGTATATGGGTGAATCTCACAAACGACGTGTTCAGGTCTTATTTATACCCAAGAATATCAATGATCAGCATAGTCAGCAAGAAGCTTTTAATGATCTCAGCGCATTTGTGACTGAGGGAGGACCAAGAAAATATGATGCCAAACTAAGCTCAAATAAGCTTGCAGATCATTTTTGCACAAGATAGTTGCATAATGCGTTTATGGTCAAGTTTTAAAAAAGACATCTGATGTCAATTAGACATCTGTATCCACTGTCAGTAATTAAATTAAAGGTGCAGTATGTAATATTAATAGTGAGTGGTTGACAGCTACTGAAACACGTAACGTGGCTCACTGTCTGCATTAAAACAGTGTTTTTAAAAGACCAAACTTAAATACATTATTAATAAAGTGTACCATAGAAAACCGTTATAAATCATTTAAAAACACTGTTTTAATGCATTAAGCCACGTTAAGCGTTTTCCTTATAATGGTTTTCTATGGGAGGAAACCCCTTAATGCGTAATTAAACACATTCTGTTCTTATTTTGTACTTATCTGCTTATTTGTACATTATATGCTTTATTAATAGTGCGTTTACTGACTTTGGTCATTTAAAAACACTATTAATGCATTAAGGCAGGGGTAGGGAACGCTGATCCTCGAGAGCCATGTCCCTGCAAATTTTAGTTTCAACCCTGAAGAAAAACATGCCAACCTGTATCCTGAAGACCTTGATTAGCTTGTTCAGGTGTGTTTGATTAGGGTTGGAGCTAAAATCTGCAGGGACATGGCTCTCGAGGATCAACGTTCCCTACCCCTGCATTAAGGTATGTTAAGCATTTTCCTTAGAATGGTTTTCTATGAGAGATAACCCCTTAGCGCATAATTAAATATGTTGCGTTTACATTATAGCTCAATTCTGCTTGTCTACATTATATGCTTTATCAATAATGTTTACAGAATTTGTCCTTTAAAAACACAGTTCTAATGCATTAAGCCATGTTAAGCGTTTTTCACGTTAATTGTTTTATAATCTCTAAGTTTGGGCTGATGAGGAGATTGTAACACCAACCTCTCAGGTTTTGAATTTAGAGCAGAGAAGTCACATGGCCAGCACATTGCACAAGAAGAGAGAAAACACATATCATATCATCATCTAAATGTATGTTAAAGATGAGTCAGGTTTGCAGTTTGGGTGTGTGTGAAATAACACAGCAGTCACTGTTAATAAGGCTGATGCAGAGGGAAACAGTGAAATGCACCAGAACGGAAGATGATAAACATGAAATAATTAGATGCCATTTTTACTGAAAGAGGTGATATCTGCGAACCATTTATACCATTTATAGTTCCTGTCAGAAGAAGTGCTGTCCTATATTCAGCTTCTGCTGTGTCACAGAGTGCCGCTACCCACTGATTCAAGTTATTACACATCTGTTTTATGCTAATTAAAATGAAGGCCCGACTGCTGAGTAATTTAATTTGTGTCATTTATTAAAGATTATTAGAAGCTGATTTTATTATTAGCAGTGGGTGCTGCATTGAAACTTGAGCATTCAAGATCAATTCAGGTTTTTTTTTTGGTTTTTTTGTTTTTTGTTTTTTTTTTATTTTATTAATATGCATCAGACAGTGGGGGCTGAGAATACTGTTCAAAAGTTTGAGGTCCTTATGAAAGAAATAATTACTTTCATCAAGGATGCATTAAATTGATCAAAAGTGAGAGTAAAGACATATTAATAAAATATATTTAAAAATCTAATTAAATAAAATAAAAGTTTGGGATCAGTAAGACTTGTAATGTTTTTTAAAGAAGTCTCTTATGCTCATCAAGGCTGCATTTATTTGATCAAAAATACAGAAAACTGTAATATTGCAAAATGGTATTACAACATAAAATAATGTCTGTTTGATTTTAATATACTTGGAAATATAATTTGTTCCTGTGATGCATGCAAAGCTGAATTTTCATCAGCTGTTACTTCAGTCTTAAGGGTAGAAATCATTCTAATATGCTGATTTGTTAGAATTAGAATTATCACTGTTGGAAACAGAATTTATACAAAATATAAATCTTATCTAACAAATGTAAATCCATGCCATTACTGTTTATTAATTGAACACATCCTTGGTGAATAAAAAAAAAAAAACTCCAATGACTTGTGCATATGGGTACAGTCATTTTAGACACTTCCAAAACAGAAGCAACAGAGATGAAAATAACATTTTTAAATACATTAATTATGCTTCCATCTTTGTTGCTACAGTTTTGGAAATTCCTTTTTTTGTTGTTCTAAAGAAGGGGGTGTCCCAATATTTTTGTCCATATAGTGTATGTACAAGTCATAAATTTGCAAATGACCATGAAATAAGCAGGATAATCAACGGCTTGCAGTGCATTAAAGGATTTTAAACCACGACGTGGAGGCTAATTACCGCCCGACACGAAGCGGATTATCCCTTACATGCTTAAACATTTAGATTAGTACTCATGGAAATTACTAAAGTAGTTAATTAAGTAGTAGGTCATTAAAGGGAAAAAGAGGGAGAAAGAGAAAGAGAAACAGACCAAAAGACATCTTAAACAGATATACAAATGGAAAGTTTTAAGATGTTATTTACTGAATCTGTTGGTCAGCAACAAGTTTTTAAGGATTAAAAACAGTAAAAGTTTAATACAACTTTAATATTTTTCCTCCATACATAAGAACGACCATATATTTTTACCCTGATTTACAGAAGACACCCACAAAAAAAAATGTCATTCAGTGTAACAAGTTCATATACCAAACAAAATATTGTCAGGCATATTTAGAACAAGAATCATTAGACAACATTAAAAGACTATTTAAGGATCACAGTTCAACCACCAAAAACGAATTATTATCATTGTTGGGGAAAGTTACTTTTAAAAGTAATGCATTTCAATATTGCGTTACACCCTGCAAAGTAACTAATTGCATTATTTAGTTACTTTTTATGTAATGTGTTACGTTACTTTTGCTTTACTTTTTAAATCTTAGCAGTGTTTGCTTGTTTGTTTTTAATATAAAAAAAGTTATATTTTTGGTTATATTATTATATTATATTAAGTTATATTATCTTTTCACACCAAAAGCCTCAGGCTGAAGGAAAAGTAAATTCACGTCTGTGCAGTAGACCGCAGAAGAAGAAAGTTTAACACTCTTCAGCATTAAAATTTAATTATTGCAGGCTTGCGTCATATTTTGAGTTGCACTCTATTCATTTTCACATTTATTCTAGAACTAAAGTAGCATATTACTCCTGATTTCTCTCAACATATGAGGACAGGAGAGTTTTCAATCAATAAATGGAAAAAAATATAAAACATCTAAATAAGTCTCTACTGCTCACCAAGCCTGCATTTATTTGATTCAAAGTACAGCAAGAACAGTAAAATTCAGAAGTATTTTTGCTGTTTAAAATAACTGCTTTCTATTTAAATATATTTTCAAATGCAATTTATTCCTGTGATTTCAAAGCTGAATTTTAGCATCATTACTCCAGTCACGATCCTTAAGAAATCATTCTAATATTATGATTTGTTGTTTAAAAAAACACTTTATCATTATGTTGAAAACAGCCCAGTAGATTTTTTTCAGTGTTCTTTGATGAATAGAAAATTCAGAAGAACAGCATTTATCTGAAATATAAATCATTATATCATTAATAGAAAGCATTATAAATGTCTTTATCATCACATTTGATCAATTTAAAGCATCCTTGCTAAATAAAACTATTTATTTGATTTCCTTCCCAAAAAATAAATAAATGAATGCTTAAAACGGAGTGTCTACTAAGCGCAAATAGCCGCCCTTATTGGCAGTGGCCATTTACACTAACTCCGCCCACCAATGAGTAACGGGGCTAGCTAGTCAACAATACAAAAGATGGCGGTCAAGCATCAGATCCAGCGGCGAAGAGGTTAAAGCGTTCGATTAATTCTTTTCGACACAGACGACCGGGGTTCATTTCCACTTTATGGCGATCTTTTTTTTTTCATCCTTTTTAAATCTCATATAATATCGGAAAAAGCATTGCTTTTCAATAAAAATTAAGGAAATAATCGAAAATTGTAAAATAAAGTAGGGGGTTAGAGTTAGGGTTAGGGTAGGTGGGGAGGGCTTATTGTCCCACTAAGGTTGCATCCATTTAATAAATCGAATTAAAACGATAATTTACACTCAATGCATAATTACTGAATACTGTTTTAATATAATACAATAGTACTAACTGCATCTATTTGCAGTAAGTATTATAAATAGCAGAAAATCCTTAAGTGTAAATAGAACCCATTGCTATTTGCACTTATTGTAAATAGTATCTAAGCTATAGCTATTTGCACTTAGTATAAATAGCATCTATCATTGAGAAAATATGTTATTTTCACTTAGTGTAAATAGCCTCTATCGCTATAGCCGCTGCCCATTTTTAATTGATACAGATAGCAGTCTGCGATCGCAGGAGTTTCGTCTCAAATAATACATTTCATAATTTTGTGCTGTAAGGTCAACTATGTCTCAGCGGTCTCTTGAGTTTGGAGTCAAAGCCATTTTAATTGACAGACGGTAAACTTGTCAGTAATCGCATGGAGTGTGCGTCAAATAAATGCCTGTTATATTAATGTTCTGTATCCTCAAACACCCCTTAGCCACTACAGGATTTCATATCAAATGCATTTTCTACTAATTTTGGCAATTTTTTAGATACCATCAGCAACTGCGGGTAGTTTGCCTCAAATAAATACGTTTTCTGTTCAAATAAAGTAAGTTCAGATACCCGTCGGCGATGGCAGGAGTTTCGTCTCAAATTAATACATTTCATACTTTTGTGCTGTAAAGTCAACTATGTTTTAGCGGTCTCTGCATTTCGAGTCAAAGCCTTTTTTAATTGATAGATGGTAACCTGGGATACCTGTCAGTAATCGCAGGGGGTATATGTCAAATAAATACATGTTATATTAATATTCTGAATACTCAAACACCAGTCAGCCACCACAGGATTTCATGTCAAATGCATTTTCTATTCATATAGGTAATTTTTAAACACTTATCAAACGCGGGTAGTTTGCATCAAATAAATAAGTTTTCTGTTCAAACAAAGTACGTTCAAATACCCATCTGCGATCGCAAGAGTTTCGTCTCAAATTAATACATTTCATAATTTTGTGCTGTAAGGTCAACTATGTTTTAGCGGTCTCCTGCAATTCAAGTCAAACACATTTTTAATTGATAAACGGTAACCTTGGGTACCTGTCAGTAATCGCAGGGGGTCTATGTCAAATAAATGCCTGTTATAGTAATATTATGTATCCTCAAACACCAGTCAGCCACCACAGGATTTCATGTCAAATGCATTTTCTATTCAAATAGGCAATTTTTAAATAGGCCTACCTATCAGCAACGGTGGGTAGTTTGCGTCGAATAAATAGGTTTTCTGTTCAAATAATGTATGTTCAGATACCCATCCGCGATCGCAGGAGTTTGGTCTGAAATAAATACATTTCATATATTTGTGCAGTAATAAACTATGTCTCAGCGGTCTCTCGTGCGTTTCAGTCAACGACATTTTTAATTGATAGACGGTAACCTGGGATACCTGAAAGTAATCGCAGGGGGTCAAATAAATACATGTTATATTAATATTCTGTATAGTCAAACACCCCTCAGCCTCCACAGGATTTCATGTTAAATGCATTTTCTATTCATATAGGTAATTTTTAAACACCTATCAGCAACAGCTGGTAGTTTGCGTCAAATAAATACGTTTTCTGTTCAGACAAAGTAAGTTCAGATACCCCTCTGCGATCGCAAGAGTTTCGTCTCAAATAAATTTCATATCAAATGCATTTTCTACTAATTTTGGCTATTTTTTAGATACCTATCAGCAACCGGTAGTTTGCGTCAAGTAAATGCGTTTTCTGTTCAAACAAAGTAAGTTCAGATACCAGTCTGCGATCGCAAGAGTTTCGTCTCAAATAATACATTTCATAACTTTGTGCTGTAAGGTCAACTATGTCTCAGCGGTCTCTTGCGTTTGGAGTCAAAGACATTTTCAGTAATCGCAGGGGGTCTGCTGCAAATAAATGCGTGTTATAGTAATATTATGTATCCTCAAACACCAGTCATCCACCACAGGATTTCATGTTAAATGCATTTTCTATTAATATAGGCAATTTTTAAACACCAGCAACCGCGGGTAGTTTGCCTCAAATAAATACGTTTTCTGTTCAAACAAAGTACTGTTCAGATACCCGTCTGCGATCGCAGGAGTTTCGTCTCAAATAAATTTCATATCAAATGAATTTTCTACTAATTTTGGCAATTTTTTTAGATACCTATCAGCAACCGCGGGTACTTTGCCTCAAATAAATACGTTTTCTGTTCAAACAAAGTATGTTCAGATACCCGTCTGCGATCGCAGGAGTTTCGTCTCAAATTAATACATATTATATTTTTGTGCTGTAAGGTCTACTATGTTTTAGAGGTCTCTGCAATTCGATTCAAAGCCATTTTTAATTGACAGACGGTAACCTCGGATACCTGTCAGTAATCGCAAGGGGTCTATGTCAAATAAATGCATGTTATATTAATATTCTGAATCAGGGGCTGAGTGGCCATCGGGAGGTTCGGGAGATTTCCCGGTCGGCCGCTAAGCGGCCGGTAAGATAAATATGACTGGCGGGCGGCCGGTATTCTTCAAATAATAGCCTACTCATTAATAGCGACGCGCTGATCAAAATGATCAGAATCTTGCCAAATGTCTTTTATAGTAGCTATTACGTACATACAAGGTCCAACCAATATTTGTAGCACTGAATTACTACTACTTCTTAATCATGGTTACCCAATTACCCCGTTAGGCTACTCATCTCTCCCATAAGTCTACTGATTTTTTTCCCTGTAGCCTTACTATCGTAATTTAATACTTATTATTATGTCTGTTGTGGTTAGCCTACATATAAATTAAAGGTTGTTTGTTTGCTCTCAAATTGATGTAGAACGGAGCAGCAAAGTCTCCTGGGAATGGAAAATGCGTTGATGACGTGAACGACGATTGCTTGCCTTGCTAGGTCAGTCTATTACAGAAAGGGATAGATCCGCTGTTAGCAATGGAAGGCAAAAGAAAGGAGAAAGAAGGGGCTGAAAAAGCCAGAATTAAAAAGAAACGGAGGCTGGAGGAGGACGCTTCCAAGTGCGCGAAAATCACAGATTTATTAAGAAATCCACGCCGGCCAACCAGTGATGGTAAATTGACAAAAAACATTTAGTTTGAGTTTAATGACGTTACTGCTAGACAGGAGCTACCAGAACAAGCTAGTTAAGTCATGTGTATATTACAGACGAATTAATAACATCATAATTTATGACTGACACTTGGATTTGACCATTTGTTCATTAGCAAAGTTCAGTTTTCTTTATAACATTAGCATTGCCACTACTGGTATAAATCAAGCTAAGCAATGAATTGGATTGTTTAGTAGCCTTACATAAAGTTAAAGTTAGCCGATGCAAGCAAGCGAGGCTTATTATGTAGGCTTATGGTAAATTTTAATCATTTTTCCAAAATGCATTTTGCTTGTTCTATGCAAATTGAGGTGTTTGTGTGAATGTCAAGTGTGGTATAACACCTGAGACTGTTTTTAGTACTTTGGTAGAAAGTCACTCAGTAGGATAGGTTTGCAGTGGGTGAGCAATGCAGTACAGAGAATGAGTTAAACACTGTATTAACAAAAGGCCTATATTGAGTTGTATTTTTTTCTTACTTGATTAGATTTTTGCAATGCATGTTTAATCACATCTAAGGGATGTGTGATTTTAGAAATTGTATGATCAAGGTGGTGTAATTAGCTTTCCCTTAAATAGACATGGTTAAATTTGTTCAACTGATTTGCTATTGTAGGCTACAATAGAGGACACAATGCACAATGTTATGAGTACATCAGAGAAGAATGTGGTGTATGGGTTTAATAATGTATAACTTCATTAGTGAAATATGATAGGGAAATGTAATGATTACAGTACAACAAGCCTGGGCCTTTACTAGAGCTAGAGTAAAATATGTATGTAGTTTTATCATTTTATTTTGATAGTTTTACCTGTTAATAATATAATACGTCGCCTTAGAATTATAAGGTTCTATCTGACATTTTTGTCAAAATTGAGTTATTCACATATTCTTATTCTGTGACAACATATTTGCTTTATGTGATGTTTCTTTTGTAAGCTGTGTACAGTTTGGGCCTTTTTTTTTTTAGAAACAAGAGTGGTTATATCTACAGATGTCTATGGAATGCAAAAACTTTGAAGCTCAATATGTCAAAAGTGCTCAGAATGCAGATAGAACCTTATAATTCTAAGGTGACGAATATATAAAAGCTTTAAACTACACTTAATTGTCAATAATTTGCCTAGTGCCATCTAGTGGTCAGATTTCCTATTTCTGTAAAATCCTTCCTAAATGTGTAGACATGGCTGGTGTTGGAACAGATGAAGTTCCACTCAACATAACACAGAACACAACATAATCTGATTAAAAAAAATAGACCTAGTATTAGATTTAGTGGACCTACATTTTCTTTGTGTTAAATTAATGTAAGGTGGTTGTGGTCGAGGGATTTGATTGGGCTGGTGGGTGGGCTGGTAGTGGGCCGGTGCGGTCAGAATATTCCCGGTGGATTTTAGTGTCCCACTCCGCCCCTGACGCCGGACTTTTTGTTCAGTCCTGAGTTCTGCAAGCTATTTAATCATGTCATTATAACAAAGCCTTTAGACGCGACTGAATGCACGTTCAGTACCGCGGAGAGTTTCACGCGACAGTTAAAACGAAACCGAAAGCAAAACCCCGGACGCATTCAAAAGCAATTTTAATATCCCGCGTTCAGAGAGCGACTATCCCAATGCGCGCAAATTATATATACACATGTATCCACTGTTCTCCTTTGTAAGTCGCTTTGGATAAAAGCGTCTGCTAAATGTCTAAATGTAAATGTAATGTATATTAAAAAAGTTTGAAAATCACTGACCTAGAAAAATGTGCGGTGTCTGTGTGGAAGCTGAACAGACATGCGCTTACTGCAGGACAGATGGATGCGCCGGTGCGGTAATTTGCTCTTAGAATAGCTTACGCCCTCATTTTTGGGCATACAGGTAAAAGTTAAACATATTTCGAATCTGTAAAGATGTGTATTCGTGTACACTCACACTAAAAACGAAACATTGCGCTTTTGTAAAATAATGAAAGCAAACAGGATGTGCTTTCTGTCGTCTCTTTTCTGTGAACTTGAGCGCGAAACTCAGTGTATAACTTTGGCTTTCAGACATTAAAATAGATCTATAGAGAGTAAAATTTCTACTTTCTCTTTTTTATGTATGCCTACATATGAAACATTCAGGCGCATCACAACTGCGGAGATGAGGAGTCGCCGACTTCATCTCTTAAGCCGAAAACAAAGAAAGCACTAGTTTATCAAAATATTATTAAAATGTTAATGCAGTCTACTTAATTTTTTTCCCTGACACATTTATAATCATAACATCTGCGGTGCGCTGTGGCAAGCTTTATGCGTGCTTGAGCGCTTATTAGGATATGTAGGCAATTTAAAGGCCAGTTATAATGATTTAAATGATTTATTAATAAACGTACGATTAGTCGACTAATGCTTAAAATGAACGACTACTAGTCGACCAGAAAAATCCTTAGCCGAGGGCAGCCCTAGTATCAACTGGCTTGGACGACCAATGTTGCTCAAGGTAATACAAGCGGTCACTGTTAATGTCAGTCATACTTTCAACACTGTTTTCAAAGGCTCTCATAAATGCATGATATTGTAATGGATCACCATTAAAAACATTTTTAAATCTCTTTTGGGTAAAGATGACAAACACTGCTGTTTTAACAATAGTGTTGTTATTTCATTTTGCATTCTCATGATGCCCATTGTGTTACTTTGCCCTTCAGTGTTGGATTCAACATGTGAATTCAAAGCATTTCCTTTTGCTCTTTGTTCCCCTGTTTGACTTCTAGATGGTTGATGTTCCACTGGATGAGGCTGTGAAAGTACCTGTTGTTGCTCCCCACATTTAATACACTGTCACTGGGTTTGATATCATCTTGCAAATCATCAGACATAACAATGGATGACGCATGGACTGTAACTTGAGGAATGGTTAACTCTTCCTGTGTTGCACCAACATCAGACTGAACAGGAACACTATTCACCAATGATTCTTCTGGACAACTCAACCAATGTTGAACAGTATCTTTAAATGTGTTGCTGTATTTCATAATACTCAAAAACCATACGTTTTGTTTTCCTGTTCCTCTTCAGGAAGTAAAGGAATGACCATATCATGTAGCTTGTTGGCCTTTTTTACAAAGCTGAACCAAAGTTTTAAACAGCATTTGCACCTGAGAGGCATTTTTTTTTCTAGTCATCAGACTTTTCAGCTCTGGAATCAGTCCTTTAATTTTATTTAAATCTTTCTTTTGTTCCTTTTGAAGACTTCCAATTGTTTGGCTAAAGCCTTTGTGGTGAGTTTAGTTTCTATTTTACCACCATCCATATCAAGACCAGTGATGTCATCAACACTCGCTTCATTCATGTTTATGCGTTTCCCAACAAATCCACAATATTCATTCAATCGAATTCTCCAGCAACATATAAACAAACTCCATCTACTTTATAGACATCGCAACATTATTTCTACACAAGACAAACCGCCAACAAACAAACTACCAACACCAGGGGCCTGTTTTAATAAGGGGGTTCAACCATCTCTAAGTTTGAACTTGAACTCTGAGTTGAATTACTCTTGAGTTTTCGGTTTCAGAACAGCTGAATTGAGTTAGTTCAGTCCACTCTGAGTAGGTTGACTCTGAGTTTAGCGTGTACATCACAACTATAAAAAGCCCTCATCAATGGAGCTCTGAAATTATGATTCACCATGGCAACAGCTCCCACCAAAAAGACCTCTGCATACTTTGAGTCAATGCTTAACTTTAATTCTGAATCACTGTTATAATATCAAAGGTAAAAAGTTGTTCTGGCAGAACAGTAAATTATTAAACTAATATTAATTGTCATGATATTCCACAGACAAAATAAAAATAATAAAACAGCTATAAAGTATAAAAACACGATTCAATCAGGTAAAGCTTTAACCATAAAAGGTTCATGGGTGTAGGCTACATGACTTTACACACGTGACATATTAAATAAATATCATTCAGTGTTTATTTCAGTGTGCAGCAGCTTTTTCCATGTAGTCTAATGCTCTTTTCACATAATTAAATACTCTCTAATCCAAAGGTTGCATTTTTTAATTAGAGTAATGAAATTAACATTTCAATTCTACTCAGCCAACAGCAAGAAGGCCTGCAAAATAATAAAGAACAGATTAAAAGGAGATTGTATTGGAAGAATATTAAAACATGAACAACAACAATAAATGTTACTTTTGTATTTGTAAGAAATAAAGATGACCAAGTAAATTTAACAGCTGTGGTGGTGGTTACAAAATATATCTCAGTAATCAGCTTCGTTTTCGGTGGGTTTGTGCTCAGGAAACTACACAAAAATTCTCATGAAGAGCGTGAGAGCGAGGCACACTTTCTTTACCAGCCGTACTAATGTGTGCTCTGCATCCCTGATGAAAACTACCATTTAAAAATGCTACCACTCAAATAAATACATGCAGCATGCATGTGGATATGGCAAAAAAAAAAAAAAAAATCAAAATAATCCTGTACATAATAATAAAATAATCCTATGTATAATAGGACATGCCGTTTCACTTTCACAGTGTCTGTGTGATGAAAATGTGTTATGAATGAATGCACCTGCACTGCAAAAATGCTTTTCTTATTCTTAAGTATTATTGTCTTGTTGTTTCCAATCAAAATATCTTAAGATTTTGATTTGATTTTCAAGATGCATTTTCTACATAAGAAAAAGGACATAAGGTATTTAGTCATTTAAGTATATTTTTCTTATTTTGCAAATCTGCCATCTGTGGGGTAAGAGAAATAATCTTGTTTCCAGTTGCGTTAAGATTATTTTTCTTGTTTTAAGTAAAATGCACTAAATTTACATTCCAAAATACTCATTAAGAAATGCATTTTTGCAGTGTAAATGATTGAATGAGGCATTTAAACATCACTTACCGTTTAAAAACGGGGAGGAGACCGAAAGAAACTGGGTTTAATGAAGAAAACCTGCACCTGACTGTAACTGACTCTGAGTACAAGTTACCTCTCTTTCAGAAACAGGCTTGACTTACCCTGCTTTCTAAGGTTTGACAAACCTCCCATTCTGAAACAGAAAATCCAGAGTTACCCTCATTTTAGGATTGACATACTCAGAGTTTTCACCTTTCTGAAATGGGCCCCAGAGCTCTTTAACATGCATAAAACCAACAGGAGCCAAACAATAACACAACCGCGCGATCATCCCCAGTGGACGAAACCGCATACCCGTTTCAAACAGCGCGCTTTCCAAAACAGCACAGCCGAGTAACAAAAGCCACACAGGCTCACCTTTGCGGTGATTGTTTACTTGCTTCTCCTAGGAGCTTTGCTGATCTTAATTCGTTGGCGTTTCAGCGTCTGCGGCTGTACAATTCTCTTCTACCAATGAGCAGAATCCTGTACTCCGCAAAGCGATGTACAATCCTTTTGCCGCGCTCGCCGAGAAGTTAAGTCTCTTTGTTGACAAAATTGTTGCGGCTCATCTGTCTTTACCAAACACCGCTGAGAGGCTAAAACAGGAACTCCATGCATTTACGATGCAACAACAATAAAACGTCCGTGAGGCAAAAATTACCTTCGTTGTTCTTCTTTATTGCTTAGATTATTGATGATATGTCTTCTTGTATTATGGTGGTCAACAAAGAATACATCGTCCCTGCTCACCCTCTCTCTCCCCGCTAACATCTCTAATTGAACAGGTGATTAATATTCCAATTCCACATAACCCTGACTCTTCACCACGAACACGTGACATAGGCAAAACACATTATCCCTTTTATGTCCACTACAAGCGTTTTTTTAAGGCTATTGGAGCACAAGGAACGATATTTATGAAGCAGTTCTTGTCAGGTTTCATTGGTGATTTCAAACATGAAATTTAATCATAAACTTGGTGAACAGTTTTGGAGAAGGTGATGTTTCCCGATTCAAAGACATAGGAGCTGCACTTGCATGCCCGAGAGGTGTTTTGAAAGGTGGCCGCCGAGTGGAATGACTTTGTTTATATGTGCTATATGTAGGTGGAGACTCTTGAAACTCCTCTCCTGCCTCAGAAACTGAGAAAAATAATAACTGCAACATCGTAAATGATGATAGCGGTATGAACATTCAGTTTCATCATTTTTAACAACATATAATTAAAATAGGAGCTGGTAATCCCAGCTAGGAGAGTACCCAGACAAGTAGTTGTACACTTCAATGCTGACAGCTAAACACTATTATAGGTGTTCAGGCTAACGTTGGCTAGATAACCATGCTTCTCTTCAGTGACATCTTAATAGAATTCTTGATAATCAATAACTTACGACTTCATAGTCATGAACAATTTTTAAAAAATATTTTAAAGCCTTTATTATTTTTCAACTCTAGAGCTGTGCAATAAAATTCGCTTTTCATTCTATACTGTCAACTATACTGTGCCATAATAGGAGTGTCCTTTGCTCGTTTTCTCTAACATAATCCATTCACAATCAAAGAGAAGTTTTGTTAGTCTAAGAGGACCGTTTCATGAATGACAAAAATCGAGCTGTGCATTTAATGATTCAGACTAAATTGAGAGTAACAAAACTATAGCAGTAACAAGTTTATGTTGAATATAGGCTATTTAATTGCTTTTACAGTTCATGATAAAACTTAAAAGATGTAGTTATTAAATTAAATCTAAAATATTTCAAATTCTACTAGTAATTTTATAAAAACCGAAAAGCAAGACTTGAAAAAACTAGGGCGTTTAAATGGCACCTGCAGCCTAGCCTCTGCTGCCATCTTTTGGTTATTAGGGTAAATTCATGTCATTCATGTCATCTTAAAAGGTCGTTTTCGTAAAAATATTTTTTGTCGTCTTTGTGAATGAAAAGTGAATTTTATTACACAGCTCTAGAGTTGAAAAATAATAAAGATTTTAAAATATTTTTAAAATTTGTTCATTACTATGAAGGCGCAAGCTTTTTGTTTACTGGAGTTAAATACTGTTCTTGCATAAACTCAGGTATTACCCTCCTGAATAACAGAAACGAAACTTTAATAGAATAAAATGTTGCATTGAACAGTGCTGCTGTTGTAGGCGTATCAGACCCATTTTAGTGACTTTTGGGGTATTCAGGCAGAAGAAATAAGGAGGTAAAATCCAGGCAGGTGGGTCAAAATGGGCCTGCCAAAATAATACCCCCCTAAATACTCAATCTGTCCATGCACATAGAATGAAATGTATCATTTTACATACAGTACTGCTATTATAGGTGTATAAGACCCACTTTAGGATCTCTTAAAATCCAGGCATGTGGGTGAAATGGCCCTTCCTAAATCAAACCCCTAATGCAACATATGCATTTTTAGTACAGAATTTTTTTTTGGAATATCATACGTTTCAGTGTAAGTGAACCCATTATTTGAATTGACTTTGGAACATACCATTGTATTAAGGCTCATACTAATTACAGTAGGCTAATGTGTATTTTTTTCATCATTACTCAAAAGAAGGTTCGTATTGATAAACTACATTTTTTTTTTTGTAAAGCCAAACACGTTAGTGTAAAATTCAACCAGTGCATAGTGGGTTTGTCTAATTAGACAAAGAAAAAGAAAAAAAAAGAAAAGAAAAAAAGCGATAAATTCTATCGAAGCGTCTACAAAATATAGCCTATGCAACGTTCTCCAGTCTCGTTTACGATTAAGTTTGAAAAGCAATGAATCACATTTCTGAGTTTACACTGCCATCTACAGGAAATTGTATAAGTGTTCATCAAATTGGACCTTTGGAGCTTGGATCAGTGAAGCATTTGACCTAAATTTCCGTGTTTACTGCCATCTACAAGAAACACTACGGTACTGTCGTAGGGGGTCGTATAATTGGGGACACACCTGTTAGAAAACTGTCGAAATAAAGTATATCTTTACTTGGACTTCAGCACTACTTCCACACATTTAAAGTACATCAAGTACAAAATTAGTTGTTCCAGTTTAGCCGACTTTAAATATAGGGGAGAGCGGGTAATTTGTCATACTGTTCATAACTCCAACACTAAAGGCTCTATCTCAAAAATCACTTTTAGCCACTTTGTGTGACTTTTTCTTCTATAGTCAATTTCCTGTTTACATGTGGTCAGGATTGCTCTAATCTGAGGTTAGCCAAATTTTCTTAGAACAAGGCAGCTAAAAGAAGAAAAATCATACAAGAGTCATCATCAGATGATGAAGAGTGCTTCTGCCTCATCTGCGTGGAGCCATTCAAACAGTCGTCCAAAAGAGAACTGGGTACAATGTGTAAAATGCAACAAATGGGCCCATGATGCTTGCACCTCAGGCCAGGCAATTTATGTGAAGATGAGTCTGATTAGTCAGAGACAGGGCATCTGTTTTGTTTAGAGGTTAAACATGTTAAGTTAAGCAAGTTATCTGCAGCATTCCATTCAGTTATCATGGATCTATGTGCAAGCCAGAGAACGTTTGAGTTTAAAAGTAAAGTGGTCCTGCCACTTAATGTGTTTTGATTGAAATGTGTATTGTTTGGATTAATATATATATATATATATATATATATATATATATTAATCCAAACAATACATGCCTAGAGAATCATGCCTAGAGAATTTATGCCTAGAGAACAATACATGCCTAGACAATCATGCCTAGAGAATTTGGGGAAAAAATATATATATATATATATATATATATATAATTAAATTTTTTTTTTTCCCAAATTCTCTAGGCATGATTGTTTATATTTCCAGTTCTGGTTTGAATTTAAAAACTAAAATCAGTATTCACAATTAAGTAGTTGTGTTCTTATTTTTAGATAATCTAGTGTGACAACTTACCCGCCGATGGGGCAAATTGTCACAAGTGCACACTCTCTATTCAACAGTCTACAACTCCGTAATGAGATCAGATATGAAAATGTAATGAATACAACATATGTGCCCAAGATGTCCTTCTTTCATTTGGTATGACATTTATACAATTGTGATGTATGGTGCTCAGTAAATGTTAGTGTGAAATGTTTGACAACATACCCCGCTCTCCCCTACCAGTTTCGTACACTAAAAGTACAGCTGCAGGGTATTTGTATTAAGTACATAATGTATAAATGTATTAGTATACGTACCATAAAATAAATGTATTTTTCACTAGGGGAATTAAAAAATAATTAAAAAAAAAACATTATCTTACAATAATACAGTTGTTTGCAATATACAGGGGTTGGACAATGAAAATGAAACACTTGGTTTCAGACCACAGTTAGTACGGTGTTGGGTCTCCTTTTGTGACCAATACAGCATCATTTGGTTTTGGGATTGACAAAAACATGCACAGTAGCCAGAGGAATTTTGAGCCATTCCTTTAATAGAACAGTGGCCAGGTCACTATGTGATAATCTAGTGTGTAGGAAAACGTTTCCTGACTCGCTCCTCCAAAAATATCCCAAAGTGCCTCAATAATATTCAGATCTGGTGACTGTGCAGGCCATGGCAGATGTTCAACTTTACTTTCATGTTCATCAAACCTCTCTGTCACCAGTCTTGCTGTGTCTATTAGTGCATTATCATCCTTATACATGGCACCACCTTTAGGGTATACAATGTCTGAACCATTGGGTGCACATAGTCAACCTTCACACTTTGCTCTTAGTGGTGGAATAAGTAGGAGTGTAACGATATATCGCAGTACGATATTTCGCGATACAAAAATGTTGCGATATGTATCGTAGAGTGATTGCCATACTTTTACGATACGACGGCAGTCTAATCCTATTGGTTGAACTGCCGACATGACCTACACTGCAACAGCTTCGCAAAGGTGGTCGACAGTCTGAAAAAAAGCAGAGAATGTGGCAATAACAACTGACGGGTGGACTTTACGGGCTTGTCAGAGCTATATCAGTCACAGCACATGTTATTACCACGGAGTGGGAAATAAAAAGTTCGGTGCCTCAGACTCGCCCGCTTTTCGAGTCACACATATCAAGTGTTTCGCGCACACATTGAATCTTGCGCCGCAAGCAGGTTTAAATGTTTTTTGCGTCGCTTTATTGGTCGTGTGAGAAAAGTCGTTTTCTTTCACCGCAGTGTCACAGAAATAGCTGTGCTCATGGAAAAGCAAAATATCCTCCATGGAGCTGTTCCATCGTGTTACCATATCATGTTGCTCTGACACTGCTATGAAAGAAAGTTTTATACTTTTATTTACCTCTTCACAACCAGTAATTAGTCAACCTGATGCCGTTCTAAAGCCATATAAGGCTAAGCCTACATTTTTTCAGATCACAAAAGAAGTAAAAAATGCTTGCACTCTCCATTTAATAAATTATAACCTTTTACAATATGTTTAACATGAAATTATCCCATGCAACTCGTTCCATATTTCAAGTGGTCTCTGAAGGCATATGGTGGGGTTTGCTGAGAAACAAATCTAAAATGTAATCTAAAAATCTCCAGTCATCGCATTCGTGCATTTATATGAGTGCATTTGTACGTGCATTTTATGTGTGCGCTACAGTTCGCGCCGGCGCGCCTAGGAAAAGCACACAAAACAGTCATTTTGAAACATCAAGACAAATAAAATCATGACTTGAAACAATACTTTCTTGTGAAAAATCTTTGTTCTGAGACAATCAGTAATATACAGCGCTGAATGCGCGCAAGAGCGCTCCCTTACTAAAAGCTTTCACTCACTTTCACTTTCGAAGCTCCGTTAATAAGCTCTCTATACTGCATTATAAATCTCTCATATACATCGACAGTTTGTAATCGACAGTAGGTATTATCTACAATTTGTTGAAATGTTAAAATTTAAATTAAATAAGCTTTCCATTAGTGTATGGTTTGCTAGGATAGGTCAATATTTGGTACAACTGTTCGAAAATCTGCAATCTAAGGGTGCAAAAAAAATCGAAATATTGAGAAAATCACCTTTAAAGTTGTCCAAATGAACTTCTTAGCAATGCATATTACTAATCAAAAATTAAGTTTTGACATTTGTGGTAGGAAATGTACAAACTATCTTCATGAAACATGATCTTTACTGAATATTCTACTGGTTTTTGGCATAAATAATAAAAAAAAAATGTCATTTTGACCCATACAACCTATTGTTGGCTATTGCTGTTGGTTTTGTGGTTCAGAGTCACAATCAAGTATTATATTATTATTATATCACATCACTGAAACCTAGAAATGATCTATTTCCTAAGAATCAAAGTTCTTTGTTTGTATACTTTCTGCTTCCTGAATACTGATTATTAGCCTTGATAAGAAATCAAAAACAACACATTTTTAGTATGTTAACTGATTGAAATACTGATATGTAATTATTAACAGATGTGATTGGTAAAGCCTCAGACCATATAAGGTGTGCTGACACATATCATTTCCCTCTGTGGCTCTTTTCATGATTAAGGTCAATCTGTTTCAAGATCAGATCCAGATCAATACAGATATGGCTACTGGTTTCTCAGGTTAGGATTGATGAAGGTGGACACTTGAAAAATCATCAAAGACATAGTGATCTGTGAGTTTGGACTCGGCCACCAGCAGCCCATAAATCACAGCTTCAAAGCAGACGATCTGTCTGGAGTCGCAGAGGCCCGATTGAGAGCTTTTACACAACCTCCAGCTGCTCTTGCTCATGCGGTTTCAAAATCATCATCTGACTTTCTTTCAGCCATCACTGTCTGACTTAGTTTATCTCAAGCAACCAATCTGAAAGTATTGGTAGAGAACGTATTTTTTGGGGCAGGAAACCAGCAAAACCCATCTCTTCCCCACTCCTCCTCACATGACTGTTGAGATAACATCTTATCAAATGTTTTGGTACTTTTATATGGAACATTTTCTCTGTATCCATAATCTATTTTCTCTGATGATAACCTAAAACAACAACCACAGCGAAAAACAATACAGGGAAGTGACCTCCTCAATTGTGAAATGCATGGGTTTTGCACAGAATGCGTCTCGGTGATGCAATAACAGCCACGAAACATGAGCGTATGTAGTGTATTGTCGGACTGTGATTGTGTCTTTAGTCCAGTTCTAACCAGATGGGGTTTATAAATAAAGTAATTGCAATGCAGCTGATGCTCCCTTTGTGGTAGTGGACAGAGTCCAGATAAGGTGCCTGTATGTTTAAGTCTCTAATGTTAGAGTTCAGATTAAACTGTGAAGGCACTTTCCACAGATAGGGTACAAAATGTGGTCTGAAATTCATTTTATTTATTTATTTATTTTTTTAGCAAATGTGGGGTCAGGAGATGCACAGCCTGCAGAAAATGTTCATCTTTAACCTCAGAAGGACAAAGTACACTGATAAAAATTATTTTGTGGTGAAGTAAATAATACAGAAAATAAAAAAAGTAATTTTTACATTAAATAATTTAGTTCAGGCAAGAGTTGGAGTAAATTCAGTATTATTACTCAGTTTAAGCTTGTAGAATTTAAAAGTTGAATTTTTAAATATATTTTACTTGGAATTGTTTGTTATTTTTTACAAAGATTGTTGAAGTAAATATTAAAGTCATGATCCCGTTGTTCCCATCATGCACCTGGGCATGAATAATTAATATGTTTATATTTTTAGCTGTTTTTGCTGTTGTTACACTATTTTATGGCTGCTTTTGTTGTTAGGTTAAGAAAATTGCTGTTTTTTAACATCTAGAGTTGATCTTCTACTCAAAATAACCAATACTCAAAAACTATTCACTGATTGTTACTGTCATTGTGTGCCTCTGTGTTCATTTGGTTCGTAACTACATTGAGTCAGCATATAACCTTAAAAACAATAAGGAGCCGTCTACTTGCTTACGTACGTGTTTGTGAGTGAACCGCATGCATTTTTTTTTTTTTTTTTCAGTGCTATGATGTTTGAGTAAGTTTACAAACCATGCCTTAGTGAATTGTACTTGAGGACTGCAGGGTAAACTTAAAATAATTAAGTAGAAATTATTCATCAAACTCTAACTACACGTAAAATTTACTTATTTCCTTTGCTAATTTTACTTAACTTAGTTAAGTAGATTTTACCAAAGACTATTGAATACCCAACACTGGTATTGTTCTGAACCGTTCTGAATAGGGAAAAATGCAATGCTCATTATGGCCACGAAGCCCCGCCTTCTTATGAAAGAACCAATCGTTGATTAGTAAAGTCAGCGCGTCAATGCAAGCTGCCGTTAGAAGTCCCGGTTGCAATAGAAACAGTCGGCGTTCAGCCTGAAAAGCACAAAGAACCATATTAATGAAGCGGTTCTTGTCAGATTTCTTTGGTGATTTCAAATATGAAATTTAATCATAAACTTGGTGAACAGTTTTGGAGAATTTGATGTTTTCAAGGAGATAAGTGCTGCACTTGCATGCCCGAGAGGCGTTTCAAAGATTATTATATTGTAATTTTTTTTTTCCCCAGAAAAAAATTACTAGAAAATTAAACATTTATTTATTTATTAGATTTAATTTTATGTTAAATAAAATGTTTCATTCAGCCAGGAAGGTCAAGATTAGGTTTGAGGTACAAAATGGCAAAAAAAATAAATAAAAAAATAAATAAATAAAATAAAAATAAAGAAATAAAGAAAGAAAAAAACACTTCATTTTAAAGAGGATTTAGACATTTGTTGCTTAAAATTAGTTACATGCTATATTAATCTTACGTTTAGATAGGAATTTACCATATCTAATACTTCTTACCTCAAGAAAGCAAATGATTTGTGCCTTTATTTTTTAATAAATACAAAAAACGGGACACAAAAGTGCACCTTATTCACTGAAAGACCCATGAACTGATTGATCTTGAAGTCTTCATATAGAGGAAGTCCAATTTCTGGCATTGGCGTCTTGTGATGCGCTCTGGAAGCTGGATGTTCTTAGTCATTGGTCTCCTGAATATTCCATTCCTGTGTTGTTAGGGATGTTTCATCTCGTCAGGACGCTGCCAGCAGCTGCGGGACTGTCTGTTTCCATCCATCCGGCTTAATGCTGTATACACGGCCTCCTTCAAGATGCACCACATCCCATCAGCAAAGCCAAGAGAAGATAAACAATACACAGCTCAGCTGTGTCTGTTAGTGAGCGAAGTTTAATTGACTACATCACTTGCTGAGTATATGGTATATTAGCAATTTAATGTGAATGTTTTGTATTTAATTTACTATTTATTGTTGTACTAAAGAGAATGAAATGCATTCAACAGCTAAATGTACTGTTTACGTGAAGGAACTTTCCATGTTGATTTTTCACAGGTGTTTTCCCTACATTTTGACTGTGCTGTAGGTATAATGGAAAGTGGCAGAAAATTACCTGTAAATTACCTTTTCTGTTTTTTACAGACGGCATGAGAATTGAGACAAAGCATGAATGAGAAAATATATCTTAAATAAATATTTATTCAGAATTTAATTTAGTATAAAATCTGTGAATAATACTGTAACATGATGTTTGTATTGTTACAATACAAGTCAAAATTTCCACCCTGTGATGAAGATAACAGCACTAACATTTTTGTATTAAATACATTTCATTTTACAAACAAGTGCTATGATTGAGAACAACCAACGCAGACAAATTAAATAAATAAATAAACACATACAAATAAATAAATAAATAAATATTAAAACAACATTTGCAATAAATAAATGTTTCATTTATATCTCCATAGCAGGACGTCCATTTAGTTATTTTTGTGGCATGGATGATTCAGCGTATTGCAGTGTGAATTCCAGTTTTGGATGAACACAATGTTATGCTGAATCAGAGTCTTGATTTCAGATGGTGTGAATCTTGTGCCAGTAAGTGTTGTGAAGTTACAGTTTGCCTCATTCTGGAAAAATCAAAAGACAAAATACATGCATTGCATTATTTAAAATGATAAACTAGCTCATCTTCTATGCTAGATAACTGAATTGTATTTGAACAAAGAGGTTAAAATGATATGAGAATGTTTAACAATTCGTGGTGAGGTGTGTCAGGGGTTAAACATAGCTGAATGAACAGTGCAAATAATTCAAAACAAAAGTCTTACCTTGACTCCAGGATGAGGGATTGTCCGCAGGTTGTCAAAAATGTTGCGATACATTGATCTGGGTACTGCACTTCTAATTGACCCTAGAAAATGCTTCAGGTGTTCTGCAAATAAGTTCTTGCACTCACACTGTGTTGAAAAAGAACAATCCCCATAAGAATACATTCATGCAATTTATTATTATATTCAAAGCAATTGTTTCAAAGTTCTGTACTACAGAGAAAATGACAGAAAATACTCACTGCGTTCGCTATGTCTCCAGGTGTGTGGATTTGGATTGGTTCCGACGTTTCGAAAGTCTAGAAATTGAAACAAGTCAGTTAATGTGTGCAACATATTAGTGCTTCTACAGAATGTATGTTAAGCCAAACACAAATGTTTCTCTCTTTGGGCTTGGTGTTGAACTATTTTTAAGAGCTAAATCAAGCGTGAGGCAAGCGAAACACTGTGAAATCACAAAGTCTCTCATGCACCATTAATGCAAAAATAATTTACTTACATTGAAGTCATGCTGCTCAAGTTTTTCAAGCTTCTTCAGAAGTTCACAGAAGTTTTTAGCGGTCCTAATGTCCGAGTTCGCATAGCTTAGAGCAAGCAGTGCGGTGAGGAGAGTTAGCAGTTTCATGTTCATGTTTCGCAGAGATGCTTTCTAGAGATAATGATCTCATTCTGCACTCTAACCCTTTTATACGTAGTTAAAGCAGGAAATAACGACGCATACACTACACCTAAATAAAGCCATGATGTAGACAGTTTCTAAATTGATTCAAGGGGAAAATACTGGGGTTTCATCAAGAATGCCACTGCCCACAGAGGAAAAACATCCCAAACTGGGATCTGTGAAAAGGTTAATTTCATTACATCAAAACTTAAATTTTTGTTGTTATATATAATAAATAATGATGAAATGCAAATGGCATTTTTTTATTCTTAGTTTATATAATACAGGATCTTGAAAGCTAGACTGTCCACGGGTCTCTCACAAATAGGTATAGTTCACCTGGAATTGATAAACTGCTGAGTTGAAGAAAAATCAATGGATCCTCTTTAGTGAATGGGTGCCGTCAGAATGAGACCCCAAACAGCTGATAAAAATATCACAACAACCCACAAGTAAACTCTAGTCCATCAATCAATCTTGTGAAGCCAAAAGCTGTGTGTTTGTAAGAAACAAATCCATTATTAAAAGTCCATAATCCATAATAACCTCCTGCTGTCTCTCACATCAAAACCAACGTATTTGTTTAGAGCTGTTTTGGACTGTTTTCATTTGTAAACGGTGCTTGATCTGTGCATATTTCTCTCCCGATTAAGACGAGAAAGCAATATTATGGATAGAGGACTCTTTATTTCATCCCGAAGCGATGTTTAAAGTTTATAATCATCTTAGTGATGGATTTGTTCCTTAGAAACATACATCTTTTTGCTAATTCTTCAAGATTACTTGTGGATTATTGTGATGTTTTTATCAGCTGTTTGGACTCTCATTCTGACGGCACCCATTCACTGCAAAGCATCCACTGGCACGCAAGTGATGTAATGTGACATTTCTCCAAATATGATGAAGAAACAAACTCATCTACTTTTTAATTTGAGCAACTTTTCAACTTCAGGTGAACTATTCCTTAACTATCATGTCCACTTCTCTTTCTACGAGGCTCTTGCACAGTCAAGCTTAATATTTAATTGCTTTGGTTTTAAGACTATTTGCATTTTATCATTGTGTGCATAGCGTTCGAGGAACAAAATGAGCGCGGGTAAATATTGACAGTTTTTTTGTGTGTGTGAGAACTAGTCCTTGAGTATCACTTGTGGAATTTTATCTCAAAAAACAGACAGTTTATGTGGGTGTCAGAGGTTTCTGTCAACATTTCTGTGGTGCTGACACACTTTACATTAGTATTTAAAAAGGTCATAGCAGACATATTTATACATCAGCGATGTCTTGTTTGAGGAACTAACTCAGTTCATTGTAAAGCTAATCAGGAAGAGGTGGGCTCGTGAGTTTCTGCAGCCGAGGGAAATCCAATGACGACGAAATAATAATTAATATAGGCCCCACCTTCACAAGCTGTAAATAATAGCAAGTGATGAATGACTCATCACTGCATCATCACTGATATCAGAATGTTTTTTCTCTTCAGCACTTATGGGCAGCCAACACATTTATAAATAAATAAAGCGACAAATCGAAAGGTTCATTCGGTGTTTAGTGTTTCTTTAATATTCAGGACAGATGTGTAGAATTTTGATTACATTTTATTAAAAGATAAACATATTTAAGGAGTACTGACTCAGAGCACCAAGAAATCACCGTTTTCACAAATTCATGTTTTTATTTTAGTGTTTTTTTTTTAAGTTTACACGTAGACAATATGTCATGATACGTTGTAGAAGAAAGTGTCTTGAATAATGTAAAACAAGGGAAACAGAACTCAGGAGCAGGCAAACACACATACAACAAAGTAGAACAGATGAAACTACATTGAACAGGCAGGGATATAAATACAAAGGATAATTAACAAAACACAGGTGTAGGGAATCTAATTAACTGAACGAGAACAGGAAATATAACCATATAAGGAAACTCAGAAACAATGACAGGGGAAACGCAAGCAACAAATTTATAAGAAACAAAATTATAAGCCTATCGATATTGAAAACTTTTGCGTTTTCACGCCTTGTTTTCAAGCATTGTCTTGTTAATGAATGGTGATAAGACAAATGATAAAAACTTTGTCTTGTAAAAGCAGAAAAGTATGGAAGCCTGTTTCCACAATGAATAAAAAAATAAGGTTAAAAAGTGCAATTACGACTTTTTTTCTTGCAATTGCGAATTTACATCTTGCACTTTTGATTGTTTTTCTCAGATTTGCATAATACAAACTCGCAATTGTGACTTTTTTTTATTTATCGCAATTGTGAGTTTACATTCACAAAATTCTAGGGAAAAAAAAAGTCAAAATTGCGTGTTTTTAACTTGCAATTCTGACTTTATTTATTGCAATTGTGAGTTTACATTCACGCAGTTCTAGGAAAATAACTCACAATTGTCCGTTTATATCTCGCAATTCTGACATTATAACACACAACTGTTCATTTGTATCTCAAAACTGTAAGACAAAAGTCAGAATTGCCTATTTTTATCTTGCAATTCTGACTTTTTTTTCTCAGATTTGCATAATACAAACTCGCAATTCTGACATTTCACTCAGGATTGCGAGTTTATATTTGTGAGTTTGTACCTCGCAGTTCTTTTTTTCTCACAATTGCAAGTTTATATCTCACAATTCTGACTTTTTCTCAGAATTGCGTGATGTAAACATTTTCGAGAAAAAAAGAACTGCGAGGTACAAATTCACAATTGGGAGAAAAAAGTCAGAATTGCAAGATTAAAACTCTTAAAACTCTAAAAACGTTTTTTATTTATCACAATTATGAGTTTACACTCATGCAATTCACCCATTCAAGCAAGATAAAAACTCGCAATTTTGACTTGAATTGTGTAAATGTAAACTCACAATTGTGATAAATAAAAAACGTTTTTAGAGTTTTAAGAGTTTTTATCTTGCAATTCTGACTTTTTTCTCCCAATTGTGAATTTGTATCTCGCAGTTCTTTTTTTCTCACAATTGCAAGTTTATATCTCACAATTCTGACTTTTTTCTCGCAATCCTGACTGAGATTTTGAGATATAATTTTTTCAATTGTGTTATAATGTCAGAATTGCAAATTGACTTTTTTCCTAGAATTGCATGAATGTAAACTCGCAATTGTAAGAATTCTCAATGCTTAAATGAAAATGAAATGCTTTTTTCCTTTGCACTTTTTGCATACAGACGACAGTGTTCTCAAAATGATCCCTAAACCCCGAAAAGATTAAAAACGCTGTATTATCCATACCAGGCCAGTAGATGGCGACGTTACTTTGTAAATAAACACTATATAAACGTGTAATACACTCCCTAAAGTATGGAAGCCCGTTTCCACCACTGAATAATAAATAAAATAAGTAATTGCTACTTTTTAATCTCCTAATTCTGATGTTTTTTCTTGCAATTGCGAGTTTACATCTCACAATTAGTTTTTCCCCCCAAATTTTAATATATAAATTTGCAATTATGTGTCATAACGTCACAATTGTAAGACAAAAAACTTTTTTCTCAGAATTGCGTGATGTAAACTCACATTTGCGAGAATTAAAGTCTTTTTCTCACAATTTTAAGATATAAATTCACAATTGTTTGTTTTAATTAGGGATGGGCATTTTCTAAAAATATTGCATTTGAATATTTAGGCTCATAAAAAAAATTCATATTCATTAATTAGGTATATTGAGAAGTTTTTGTCACGATTTCTGAACAAGCTTATGATTGGCCGTTACACAACACCGTTCTACAACAACATAACGTTATATCTCAAGGTTTTATTTTGGTTGAAAACATATTTAAACAACACATTTAACCAAAAAATATATACATATAAAAACAAAAGCATTCAAGATCAAGCAGAGCAAATGAAAAAAAATCAAGCAGACCATGCTAATTACAGTACAGAATGTACATATACTTCAGTCTGCCTATATTTATTGTGTTTACTATTGTTTCACATGTTAATTCTGAGAGAAACAATAATATCCACATGCTCAGGTGAAAGTTTGTTCATCAGTCTAATAACAATAAGAGCGGGCTGACAAAAATAATATGTAGATCATTTTGCTATCAGATAAACTCTATTCTCACCTCACTCGGGTTCAGCTGTGCTTATACCTGCAGTCCTGAATGCAGTGCTGGGTTTGGATTTCATGTGATTTCTCATTGTGGTGGTGATAAATCAGTTTCACTAATTCATTTAGTCAGAAGTAATTACATTTTGTCAGATCATTTATATATTATATATATATTTATATATATTCTTTTAAAATTAACAGCTGTGTTTGTTCCTCGGCTGCCTTAAAATTTTAAGTTGAATCAACTCAAATATCTAAGATGTCACTTAGTAAAACTTGTTATTTTTAAGTTGAGTGAACTTAAAAGGGAACTTTTAAGGCAGCCAGGTAACAAATTCTTTTAAGTTGACTCAACAAATTGTTTTTTACGGTGCAAGATGACAAACAGTCTTTCAATGTGGGCCTAAATAGATCTTAACGCTTTTGGTCTGCTTTCAGAAACAAGTGACGAAATTACTTTCTATGTTAATCAAAACAATAGAACATTCATACAGATATTCCCATTTGTTGATATATACCACTATTACACACTCTCCAGACAACCTGAATAAACACACTTGTACAGTCAAATAGCTATAAATAATGAGCACTAAACTGTATAACTGACCCATTTTACAGTCACCTGATTTCCTTCACAGTTGAGCTACACTTTAGGTGCTAAAATCTCCTAAAAGGCTCACATGTGTTTGCATTTGTGCCTGGTTCTCCCCTCTGCATTTTGACTGTTACCTTTAAATGATGCCTTAAGTGTTGTTTCACATATAGGCAGCAGGTTTCATAAGAAGTTTTGTAGATCAAAATGACATATTTGACCAGAAATGCAAGGCTAGAAGCAATTTGTTGAGATTTTACTTAAAAAAAGGGTGATTTGAAGATCACTTAGAAATATATTTTTTAATTCTCTGGTGTTGTCATTTTTTCAACATAATTTTTATTTTTACTTCATCTGAACGGTACAAAACTTGGTAAATGTTTTGGCAAATGCTATGTGGACACCAAAATTGCTTTTTCAAATGATTTGAAAAGTTTAAATGGTTCTGAAAATAAAATTGGGTTAAAAATTGAAGTTTAGAAGACAACTTGTTTAGATTTATGGCTTTGATTTTTTTGCAGTTTTAGAGTACATGGTTTGTAAATTATATATTTTGTGTAAAATGTCAAAATAATGATTTTTTTTTTTAAATATTTTTAATAATAAAGTAAAACATCTATAACTTTTTTCACATTTGCAATAATCTGCCAAGCGTCTTCTTTAAAATTAAACTAAAATAAACTTAAGTCTAAAGCATTCAAGTGTTACAACTGTTTTCCGCTGGAAATTATATTTTCAGGTAATAAATGGATTATAACTATTTCATAAATGTAATTCAGTATCATAAAACACAAATCTTAATTATCAAACTAAAATATAGTACATTCACTTAATTGGTAAAAAGTGCCAAGTGTCAGCACATTTTTTGGTTATTTTGCAAAGTTGCACATTTATGAGCTTCACATGAATCTGAGAAAGAGGACTGACTCATTTCAGGTGAGCAGCATGATGAGTCTACATTTTACTACTTGGCTTGTCTCTTAACACCATCAAATGCTCAAAAAAAAAAAAAAAAAAAAAAAAAACAGTATAGGTGTTGTCTGCCCACAGTCTGTAGTTCGTGGAATTCACCTTGTGTGGTTCTGGCCTAGCAACGCAACTTACAACTGTTTATGTTTACACTAAATATTTGATATTATATTATTAACTGTATATTGAGTATAATACTTGGTTTATGCTTTGTTCAGCATAATTTTCTTGCGATTTGTCACAACCATTTCATCATTTATCATTAAAGATGTCAAGTCAGTGGGCTTCATGACACATGGGTTGTGATGTTGTGGTCATGTTGGTTGCGAGCTGTGAACCCCGTAGATCGTTTAATTAAAAAAGGAAGAATCCGACTCATCCGTACCGGCCGAACTTCCCCAGCTTCATTTTCTCCAGTCCCAGGAGACTCTGTGGGCCATGACAACATAAGCGTGAGTGTCACTGAAGGCAGCGGTTGACACCATGTTCGTAAATTTTGAGGGAGGACATGCATTTCTGCATGTATAACAGAGATGGTGAGTGATACGACAAACGTGTTAATTTCAACCCCAAGTTCTGCCACTGCGTTTCTTCTCCGCAAGGGAGAAAAAAAAAGCTTACCAGCGAAGCAGCCCATAACACGAACCATAAAATATGACTCACATCTTAGAAGTTCAGAGGGCATTTGCACAAATCATGGACATTCCACCAAACAAGTACATCTTCCACCTCGATTTTGAAAAAGGGAATTTTTTAAAAATGTGACTGTATGTTAATATACATTTACATTGAAACAGGGTTTCTCAAACTGCGCTAAGAACTTGGTAATAATTAATTAAAATGAAAATAAATGACTTTTTTATTACAAAAACAATCAAAATAAAACACTTGAATGCTAAAAATAGTATTTAATTTGTTTACCTGCATGGCAGTGAAACCATTAAGCAATATCAGAGAACTGTGAACATGCAAATGTCTTGTTAATCTACTGAGTAGCCAAGAATACATTGTATGGGTCAAAATTGATAATTTTATAATGCCAAAAATCATTAGGTTATTAAGATCATGTTCCATGAAGATATTTTGTAAATTTTCTACCATAAATATATTAAAACCTAATTTTTGATTAGTAATATGCATTGCTAAGAACTTTTTTGCACCCTCAGATTCCAGATTTTCAAATGGTTGTATCTCGGTTAAATATTGTCCTATCCTAACAAACATATGTCAATGTATAGATCTCAATTAACAAAAACTGGTTTTGTGGTCCTGGGTCACAAATATTAACTTCCTCAGGGATGTTTCAACTAAATATTTAATATAAAAGGGTTTGGCTGACACAACAAAAACAAAAAAAAAAACTTTTGGGAACCCTGCGTTACATGAATAAACATGAAAACAACATTAAAATACCCTTTTGGGTTTGAAAAAGTTTTATCCAGACTTCCAGAATCAATAGTTACTGAAGGTCACTGGATATGACGAATATTGTGATTATAGTCAACGTTAAATGGTTTGACACTCAGTAGGAACATTTTAAAGAGAAAGAAGATTATTTAGAACCAATCAATAAATTCTGAATGATTTACTGCCATTGTGTGAATATAATGTAATCAGGTAATCCATTATAAAGTATCTGTAATCTGATTATGAGCATTAAAACATGTAATATATTCTAATTACGAGTACTTGATTTTGTAATCTGATTACATAATCCAGATTGCATGTAATCAGTTAATACCCAGAACTGCATATGTATGTAGTCAAACCAAAAATTATTCAGACACCAAATATAGTTTTTTTAACTAGTGGGTGCAGGACACAATAGTTCAATAGTTCATTTATGTAAATGAGGATAGGAAACTGTGACATATTACACCCAAAAAAATTATTAATACAGTGGACTACCAGTAAAATTGATCAAATTTGGGACCAAAAATTATTTAGACACTTTGACCTGACCATGTTTTGCACCACAAAATGAAAAGTTTGTCATTATTCACCCCCATGTCGTTCCAAACCCATAAAAGCTTCTTTTGTCTTCAGAACACAATTTAATATATTTTGGATGAAAACCGGGAGCTCTGTGGCTGTCCCATTGACTGCCAGGTAAAAAACACTGTCAAGGCCCAGAAAAGTATAAAAGACTTTGTCAAAATAGTCCATCTGCCATCAGTGGTTCTACCATAATTTTACAAATCTATGAGAATACTTTTTGTACACAAAGAAAACAAAAATAATGACTTTATTACTGCCACTCTAGCGCCATTTTAGAGAGTATCCACTGGACACAAACAGCGTACACTGTACTCTGTCATGCTGCAGCACACGGATAAGTTTTCTATGTTTATTTATACTTTGATTTGAAAACAGCGTATCCGTTTGCATCCAGGGGATACTCTCCAAAATATGACTCACATCATAGAGGTTCAGATGTTCAAGGACATTTGGACAATCCACCATACATGTACATCTTCCACCTCGATTTTGAAAAAGGGATTTTTTTTTTTTTAATGTGACTGTAAGACAATATACAGTTACACTGAAAAAGGTTTTTTCCCAAACTGCGCTTAGTGTGAGAACTTGGTAAGAAGCTAACAATGAATTAAAATGAAAACAAACTACTTTTTTATTACAAAAACAATCAAAATCAAAACACTTGAATGCTAAAAATGGAAATATATATATATATAAAAAGAAATATTTAACATAATTTAAGATATTTTGGATGAAAACCAGAAGCCTTGTATTGCTGTCCCATTGACTGCCAAGTAAATAACACTGTCAAGGCCAGAAAAGTAAAGAAAGAAAACAAAGAAAACAAAAATAATTACTATTCAACAATTTGTCTCCTCTGTGCCATTTTAGATACTATCCACTGGACACAAACAGCATACACTGTACTCTGTCATGCTGCAGGACACGGATACGTTTTTGTTTATGTAATATGTTTATTTACGCTTTGATTCGAACGAAAACAGTGTATCTGCATGACGCAGCTGACAGAGAACAGCGTACGCGGTTTGCATCCAGGGGATATTCTCCAGAATGGTGCTACAGTGAAGTGGAGGAGACAAATTGTTGAATAAATTCATTATTTTTTGTTTTCTCTTAGCTTCGTAAAATTATGGTTGAACCACTGATGACAGATGGACTATTCTGACAACGTCTTTCATACTTTTCTGCCTTGACAGTGTTATTTACTTGGCAGTCAATGGGACAGTACAAAGCTCCCAGTTTTCAACCAAAATATCTTAAATTGTGTTCCGAAGACGAACGCAGCTTTGTGATTAATGACACAATTTTCGTTTTGGGGTGGAGTAACCCTTTTACAACCTTTTTACACCACAGACTGAACAAAATCAAGCATTGTTTGGTAACTGGTCAACAAAGTATTAGGCCTAATAGTTGTGCAAATATTGTCATACTAACAGCTGAATTTTTGGTTGATTGTAATCCATTACATACCTTTCTATCAAAGTTATCTGACATTATCAAGATGAATTTGTTCTGACACAGTTTAACTCTTGAGTTCTTGTCATATTTTATTACCATTTTCTAAACTATAGCAGTGTTTCCCCTGCCATAGGAGCACCCCCCATCCCCCTTGAGGGTCAAGTTAATTTTATTTTCTAGCGCCAGATTACAACAGAAGTAATTTAAGGTTACCTTTCCTACAGAACAGGTCTAGACATTGTTCTTTTATTAAACAAACTAAACAGACTTATGTTATTTTTCTTATTTACACAACGGCATGTCATTTCTGTCTCTACATGGTCGCACGTCTACAATTTTTCCTCCGCGAAAACACTGACGGGATCGTGGAGTCCCATAAAACCGGATTTTTCTCTATAGCGCAATTTTTTGATGAATAAATGGTAGGTCTGTCACTTAATTCAAACCGCGATATTGAGTGTCTGTGAATATTAAAACGCAAAAACACAGTTTAAATATGAATCCTGCATGTTTAGATTGTATCCGTATGTATGAATGGCGGAAACGCGGTTTTGTTTATTACACAAATACGCGTGATGCTCGCGGTGATTGTCGGCCTCTGCGTCTCACTATATGACGACATCAACAAATGAACTTAATCTTTAGAGATACTGTGAGAGTCACTTCATGAGAATTTTACAGTTTCATTTGAGAGAACTAACATCAAATCATACTGCATACATATAGAAACTAAATGGCAACCTGTCAAAATAAATGTACGGTTTAACTATGGGTTTTTGTTTTTCTTCCATGTATTTATTTTTACAATAAAGCCATTTGTTTACCAAAAAATAAGGTGGTTTAATTTTCATTTGATTAAAAATAAATGAATCAGAAAAATTGAAGTGCAAGAATTTCTGGAAAAAAAAAGAAGAAGAAAATTTTTTAATTAAGAGTTCTGGACTTATTTTTTTCACTGAAATAAATGTTTTGTTAATGCACAGAGAATAAAGTACTGAAAAACAGTTCCGTTGGGTATCTGCAAGGCACCTGGCAACACCAGCAACTCAATTTGTTTAGGCATAACCACTTGTTGCAACCGAGATATGCAAAACAGCATGTCTGAATGCACAACACATCGAACCTTGAAGCAAAAGGGCTTCAGGAGCGGAAGATCACAGTGAGTGCCACTCTTATCAGCAAAGAACAGGAAACTGAGAATACATGCTCAACTAAAATTGGACAATAGAAGACTAGAAAATTGGCCTGGTCTGATGAGTCTCAATTTCTGCTGCGACATTCAGATGGTAGGGTCAGAATTTGGCATAAAAAGTATGAAAGCATGAATCTATTCTTCCTTGTATCAATTGTACAGGCTGCCACAGCCCATCTGAGTACTGTTGCTGACCATGTCCATTTCTTTATGACCACAGTGTACACATCTTGTGATGGCTACATCCAACGGGAGCTTAAATGTGACCATGGACCACATTTGAGACCAAATTGAGATTTCTACATCACCTGAAAGCTAAATAAATAAGCTTTTCATTGATTTATGGTTTGTTAGGATAGGGCAATATTTGACTGAGATGCAACCAATCTGGATTCTGAGGGTGCAAAAAAAAAAAAAAATCTAAATACTGAGAAAATTAAAGTTTAAAGTATTCCAAATTAAGTTGTTAACAATGCATATTACTAATCAAAAATACAAACAAAATATCTTGGAACATGACCTTTACTTAACATCCTACTTAATATAATTTTTGGCATAAAAGAAAATGTATCATTTTGATCCATACAATGCGTTTTTGGCTACTGCTGCAAATATACCAGTGTGACTTACACGTGGTTTCGTGGTCCAGGGCCACAAATCATCTCAAACTGGTTTCCTGAGCATGACAATGAGTTCACAAAACTCAAATGGCATCCATAAACACCAGATTTCAATCTAGTAAAGCACCTTTGGGATGTGCTGACAAATCTGCAGCAAGTGTGTGATGCTATCATGTCCATGTGGACCAAAAACTCAGAGAGAAATGTTTCCAACTTGTTAAATATGCCATGAAGTAAAGCATTTATGAAAGCAAAAGGGAGTCCAACCCAATAACATAGGTATAATTTTACAACTTTACCATAACACTTACTTAACACTTTACCATAAGGTTCCATTTGTTAACATATAAACTACATCAGTTAACATAAACTAACAATGACAAATATATCTAAAGCATTTATGAATTTTAGTTAATGCCAATTCCAACAAAACACATTACAAAAATCAAAAGTTGAATCTATTAATGTTATTTAATGGACCTGAGGTAACAATGAATGGTTGTTTTTTTATTAACTAACGTTAACAATGTAATAACAATGTATTGCTCATTGTTAATAATGTTAGTTCTTGCATTAACTCTAGTTGGAACCTTGGAACAAATGGAACCTTATTGTAAAATGTTACCTTTTCATTGTTAATTAATGTTAACTACATGTTAAGTGCAAACTACTGCACTTAAAAGTTAACAAATATAATTTTATTGTAAAATGTTTTGTTACCATTAGTTAACATGAACTAAGAAGGAACAAAACTTCTACAGCATTTAATAAACAAGTTACTGTCAACATTTACGAATGCATTATCAAAATCAAAAACTGTTTGTTAACATTAGTTAATGGCCTGTGAATCAACATGAACTAACAATGAATGACTGTATTTTCATTAACTAACATGAATATGAACATCAAAGATGAACAAATACTGTAAAAAAAATGTTTTGCTTGTTGTTCATGTCATTAGAACATTAGCTAAAGGAACCTTATTGTAAAGCGTTAACATATTATGTAACAGTAATAGCTAACATGAACTAACAATGAACAGCTGTATTAACTAACACAACATTTGCTAATTAATTGTGAAATTTATTAGCATTTTCTGAGTGAAAATTGTTCTTACCCTTTTTGTTTTTAATGTGTAACAAATGATGTACGATAATGCTATATATATATATATATATATATATATATAGCAATGTACATATATGTGTGTGTGTGTGTGTGTGTGTGTGTGTGTGTGTGTGTGTGTTTTGCGGTGCTCAATACCCTACACCTTTTACCTTATTAGGGGCCAAGCCCGAAGGGCTGTAGCCCCTTTTGTATCTGTACGCTTGCTTTATTCTTCTTCTTCTTCTTCTTCTTCTCGTCCAATGGGAGTCTATGGCAGCCCCATGAAGGGAATGTAGGAAAATGATGAAATTTGGCACACTTCTAGAGATTGCCATGAATAGTCAACTGACCAACTTTGGGGTCTCTAGGACCAACTCTATAGCGCCACCACTAGTCCAAAATTTCAACATTTAAACTGTAATAACTCCTGAACCCCTAATTCTAGAAAAATGAAACTTAGTACACCTGATTGCTCTCCTCATGCTGATCACATTCAATAGCTTACATCAAGACTCCACCCCTTACAGTAGCGGCCATTTTGAAAAGTACAGTATTCGGTTTTATCCCTACTCCTCCTTCAAAACTGATCCAATTCTTCTCAAAATTGGCTCAGATGATCTTTGGACTGAGCTGCACAGACGTGACTAAACAGATTTTTTTTTACTCATCTTTGTTCAAAAGTTATGATGTCACGAAGTTAACAAGCCTGACCCAAAATTGGTTCAGAGGCTATAACTTGGCCAAACTTTGATCAACTGAAATGAAACTTGATACACTTCATCTACACCATGATCTGAGGGTCCATGCCAAATTTGGGAACAGCGCTACCTATGGGTCATAAGATAGCAAAAATGCACATTTTTGCTCATAACTTCTGAACAGTTGATCAGAAAATCATTATCTGAATCTGATGATATCAATTTTGCCAGGACCGACTAAACCACGTGACCGCCATTTTGAAATGTCATAAATTGCAATATCTTTTGAACCTTTTGACAAATGTGCACAAAAATCAGTATGGATGATCGACAGCATGTCCCGGAGGTACCCGAGAAGTTTGAACACAGCGCCACCTAGCGTTCAATAGATATAATGACTTTTGTCAAAACAGTTATAACTTTCTTGCCCAAATATTATAATTTTGATATTATTTAATTCCCTGGTTTATGCAGATTCCAATGATGTCTCATTTGTCATTTTCCATTAATGTGTCTGTCAGCCATATTGAAATAAATGAAAAACAGTGTTTTTGCTACTCTTCCTTCAAATTTTGCTCCATTTTGTACAGAATTTCACCAGATGATCTTTGGACTGAGCCGCATAGACGTGACTAACCGGATTTTTGATATTCACTACACTACCGTTCCGGAGAAATACCTCTCCAAAGTCAACCGTGCCTGTGTTTGTTGACTTATGCTAGTTAGCTTAGCTTGCTAATTGGTTAGCATGCTAACTGGCTGCCATTTGTTCTAATGTGGCTCTATGGCTATCTGGTTAATTATAAAGTACTTCAGCATTAAATTAGCTTAGCATGCTAATCTGGCTAAAATGCTAAGTTATGTTTTTTTATGAGCTCATTCTCACACCTAAAATTCTCTTCCAGAGCCAGTCAAGCACGTGTTGATTGAGTGGCTCACTCTGTTAAGCCACTGGCTTTGAAACCTGAAGCCTGTTGTGTTGTGGGTTTGAATCCTATGTGGTGCAACTTTATAAACCTCTGTGTAATGTTGTGCTCTTTTGATTTGTTTATTATTCAGATCAGCATTGTACAAATCCATATTGCTCCTGATTTAGAAATACATGCGTTTATCCGTGTTACGTTCATTTTCAATTGAACTTCTGTTCAATCTCATGTCATTTTTGCCAATAATTCTGAAGCGGTTGTTTTTTTTACATTTATTCTATTGCTGCCATTTTTGCTCTTCCTGCTCTGCTCTGCATTACAGCCCTCCGTGGGCTTGGCCCCGCAATCGCTGCTTGCAGCTATATTTTTGTTTATTTTCAGGTTAGGTAAGAAGTTGAATCTGTCCTATCCTATAAGCATTTGAATTTTCATACTCACAAAATAAACTGATTTTTCGATTAATCGTTTTTTTAAATTACGTCGATTCGATATTGATTCTTAAAAGCCGTGTATCGATCTTTTCCCGATATTTATTTCAGCAAACATTTAAAAAAAGATCTGGTGTGAATCTTATCATTGGTCTACTCCACTAGATGTCATCCTCTTATTTTACATTGCACGAATACAACAGAAAGCATGTCATTTATTCATATATCCGCAATGAATGAATGAATGAATGAATGAATGAATGTATGTATGTATGTATGCATGTATATCGGATGCCATTTTGTTTACTTTCTTTATGTCTTCGTTTAGACATAAAGAAATCAAATTGTAGAATGCATGCTCAACACCACAGAGTGCTTCCTGCGACAGTTAAAATGAAACCGAAAGTAAGACTCGCATGTGCATTGAAAAGCAATTTTAAGAGAGCGACTCCCCAATGTGCGCAAATTAGGCTACATGTGTCATGAACTGTCCCGCTGTGGCTCCCTCCTTTCACCCCTAGAGGGAGCCTTCACTTCATTATGGACATTTACTCACTCCATTTCCCATAACACCTCTCTCATGAACTTCCTGTGTCCTCTCACCTCTCACCCGTCGGCCATCTTGCTTCTCACACAGTATTTAAGGACCGGTTCACCAACAGTCAGTTTGCGAAGTCTTGAATAGTTAATACTGTCAATTCCGAGCGTTATTTCCTGGTTGCCCTCCCGTTGCCAAGCTCCTTTGTTCCTGGTTTCCGTGACTGTTCTCCGCCTGCCTTGCCTGCCCCTTGGATTACCCTGCTCGCTGCCGGCCCCAGACCTTCACGCTCGGATACTGACGCTTCTTTGTTTTGTCCTATGTTGCCCATGTTTGTTCCTGCCTGACCCTGTTTGTACGACTACGAGTTCTGTTAATAAAGCTAGCACTTGGATCCACCTGTCTACGTCCCGTCAAGTCACTGCTGTTCCTCCAGAGTCAAGTAAAGTCACAGCAGATCCCTCAAAGCCAAGTCAAGTCACTGCTGTTCCTCCAGAGTCAAGCCAAGTCGTCGCAGTTGCTTCTCCAAAGTCAAGTGATGTAGCAGCTGTTCCCCTAGAGCCAAGTGATGTCTCAGCTGTCATTCCAGAGTCAAGTATTGTCATCACAGCAGCTCCTCCCTCAGTCAAGCGTCGTCGCCGAAGCTCCTCCCTCTGAGTCAAGTCCCGCCACAGTTGCTCCACCTCCAGAGTCAAGCGTCTTCGTTGCAGCTGCTCCGCCTCCAGAGTTAAGCATCTTCACAGCAGCTGCTCCGCCTCCAGAGTCAAGCGTCTTCACAGCAGCTGCGCCGCCTCCAGAGTCAAGCGTCGTCGCCGCAGCTGCTCCGCCGTCAGTGGCAAGCGTCGTCGCTGCAGCTGCTCCGCCGTCAGTGGCAAGCGTCGTCGTCGCAGCTCCTCCTCCTCCAGAGTCAAGCCTCGTCGCTGCTGCTCCTGAACCCTGTCTCAACACAGCTGCACACACACCAAGCCAAGCCACAGCCACTGCTCCGGCGCCCAGTCAAGTCACAGCTATTGTTCCAGTACCAAGCCAAGTCACAGCAGTTGTTCCTGAGCCCAGCCCCATCACTGGCACCACTCCTGTGCTGACCTTCACTGAGGCCATGCTCCTCCTGAAAACTGCTCTTTGGGTTGTCTGAGCCGCATATACCACCACCGAGTCCTCAAAGGTGGCGGCTTTCTCTGCAGAACCTCTGAGGGTGGCCTCCCCCGAGGTGGTGGCCGAGGCCACGGATCCTCAAGTCGAGGGGGAGGTCGCACCTGCTCCCTGCACGGTGGTACCGCCCAGTAACCCACCCCACTCTGAGCTCTCACCCAGTCCCAATTGGGCCGCTGAGGCCCTCTTTATGCTGGGTATCCAGCCCACCTGTCTGCTCCACCCTGGGGGGACTCCATTCCGCCCTGGAGGGCTCCTGTCCTGTCTGCTCCGCCCTGGGGGGCTTCTGCGCTGCCCTGGAGGGTCCCTGTCCTGTCTGCTCCGCCCTGGGGGGATTCTGCTCTGCCCTGGAGGGCTCATGTCCTGTCTGATCCGCCCGGGAGGGCATCTGATTCTCTCTCTGTGTGTGTGTGTGTGTGTGTGTGTGTGTGTGTGCGTGCCCTGGAGGGCGTCTGACTCTCCTGATCTGCCCTGGTGGGCGTCTGACTCGTCAGCTCTGCCCTGGAGGGTGCCTGCTCTGCCCAATCCGCCCTGGAGGGCATCTGTTTCGTCTGCCCTGCCCTGGAGGGCGCCGGCTCTGCCCTGGAGGATGTCTGCTCCGCCAGCTCCGCCCTGGAGGCTGTCTGCTCTATCTTGGTGGTCTCCTAAGCATCTTTGGCAGCTCTGTTGCTCTGCTGCCATTCCGGCAGCTCCTGGACCATTTGCCCTGCCTAACTCTATCAGCCCGCATGGACCTGGTCCTCCCCTCTGTACTCTGTCCCACCCCCCCCTCCCCTTGGTGTTACTGGACTGTGCTGAGCGTCTGGAAGCCGCGGGGGGGGGGCTCTGTCATGAACTGTCCCGCTGTGGCTCCCTCCTTTCACCCCTAGAGGGAGCCTTCATTTCACTATGGACATTTACTCACTCCATTTCCCATAACACCTCTCTCATGAACTTCCTGAGTCCTCTCACCTCTGTCGGCCATCTTGCTTCTCACACAGTATTTAAGGACCGGTTCACCAACAGTTTGCGAAGTCTTGAATAGTTAATACTGTCAATTCCGAGCGTTATTTCCTGGTTGCCCTCCCGTTGCCAATGTAGTGTGAGGTCTCCAAAGAAACAACACCCCAATCATAAAAACTCGCTAATGGACTCCTCCTTCACCAAATAACTGCGATAACTCTCACTTCTCCTTTCCACTTCAAAGAAGTCGGTGGGGGAAGATGGGACTTGAGAATTGCCATATGGCTTAGGAATGGAGGACCTGGCATCTGGACAAAGGGAAGAATCCATATTCTCAGTTTTGGCCACCAAAAAGGGACAGAAATGTATAAAATGTATACCCTGTTACATTAATTGTCTCTCTATGTTACTCTACCTCATTAATAACCTCAGGGACAAACATATTTGAACTGTATCTTGCCTGTATTTACATTTCTGTATAATCTATAAGTAGTAGTGGGTATAATCCCTACGTGTTTGATATCTAAATGTTTCTCTTTTAATTTCCTAAATGGTAGTGCATAGCTTTGTGCCGTGTCTCATACTCCTATCATTTTATTCTAGTCTAAGTTGATTTAATCTTCTGATGTGCGAATTCCTACGGGCGGGTGATGAATGCAAATGAGAACTGGACTAAGACAAAGGAACGCACTTCGCGCCCAAATTCGAACTAGTACATTGGCTGCTCCACCCGAAAGAGGCGGAACACATCAGATCTTTAAAACATCAGTGCACAGAGAAACTGCGCTCGTTTTGGATTCCGTGACGCTGCTCGTCTTCGCGCACCGCGCTCGTCCGTCTCTCTCTCTCTCTCTCTCTCTCTCTCTCTCTCTCTCTCTCTCTCTCTCTCTCTCTCTCTCTCTCTCTCTCTCTCTCTCTCTCTCTCTCTCTCTCTCTCTCTCTCTCTCTCTCTCTCTCTCTCTCTCTCTCTCTCTCGAGACCGGTCCCCCCTCTTCGAGACCGCTTTCTTTTCCGCAGTTTACTTCAGCTGGATTTGCCTCATTTCGTCAACTTCTTCGGAAAGCCACGGGATCGGACGGACACACTCACTCCCAATCGCACTGAACCAACCCGGATTGAACTCTTTCTCTCTCTCTCCTCGCGGATCAGGACCTGAAATAGCGCCCACTCCGAAATCAATGCAAGTATCTGATTTAACTTAACAGCTGCGCTTAAGATTTGCCCCTTTTAAATAAGGTGAAATTTCCAATGGTTCGTGCAGATGTGGATAGCTGATTTAATACTGTACTTTTACTTTACCTCTCCTTTCTACCTTTTCTTACTTTTCGTGTTTTATGTGTGTACTGTTTTGGTTTGCTAGTTAGTTATTTTTCCCCTCGTATGTAACCAATAAACCCTCATTTGTATTCCCAGTTGAACTTGTTACCGTTCATTGCTCACATTTCACGTCACTTAAACTGAAGTGATTTCGTTACAAGATCTGACAAAGTATCGTAACTTGGCCAATTACAGTGAGAATACTGTTTTCCTTGGCCTGGAAAGTACATTTCTTAGGATTAATAGAAAATCGATTATGCCCTCGGTGGACGAGCGCATCCAAGCTCGGTGTTGTTATTGATTCTGCTGTGTCAGATAAGCATATAAAATATCTATAATTAATAACCATTGATTATGCATATTTTATTGTGCTTAAATTAATAACTTTCGTTACACCAAGCTCCTTTGTTCCTGGTTTCCGTGACTGTTCTCTGCCTGCCTATCGACCCCTTGCCTGCCCCTTGGATTACCCTGCTCGCTGCCGGCCCCAGACCTTCACGCTCGGATACTGACGCTTCGTTGTTTTGTCCTACGTTGCCCATATTTGTTCCTGCCTGACCCCGTTTGTACGACTACGAGTTCTGTTAATAAAGCTAGCACTTGGATCCACCTGTCTACGTCCCGGTTTGTTACAGAATGACATATCTAGGCTGTTATTAGCATGTAAGCTATAATAGGTTGTGTAGTTGTCTATAGCTCTGTATAATGCTTGAAAAAGTCTCTATTGGCACTTTGAATATTAAGAGAGTAGCCTACTTTGATTATGGCTGCATTTATTGTTTGCACTTAATAAGACTAAGAAAGAACGGTGTTGTTTATTTTTTGGTTATTTATACTGTTTTAATTTATGTTCAATTTGTGAAAAGAACTTCAGTTAAGAGGTCAAATGTTCTAGAAGCCCATAATTCATGAACCCCCATTTTGTGCCCCCAATACCATTTATTATAATCGTAATCGCAATCAATATTGACCTCAATAATCGCAATATGAAAATTTTCCCAAATCGTGCAGCCCTACATTTAGTCCACAAGAAGAAAATATAATATTTGAATTTATAAAAATGACCCCGTTCAAAAGTTTACATCGACTTGATTCTCAATACCACATTGTTACCTGAATGATTCACAGCTGTTTTGTTTAGTGATAGTTGTTTATGAGTCCGTTTTTTGTTCTGAACAGTTAAACTGCCTGCTGTTCTTCAGAAAAATTCTTTAGGTCCCACAAAATTCTTTGGTTTTCCAGCATTTCTGTGTGTTTGAACCCTTTCCAACAATGACTGTATGATTTTGAGATCCATCTTTTCAAACTGAGGACAACTGAGGGACTCATGTGCAACTATTACAGAAGGTTAAAACACTCACTGATGCTCAAGAAGTAAAAAACATGCATTAAGAGCCAGGAGTGAAAACTTTTTGAATTTGAAGATCATGGTAAATGTAACTAATTTTGTCTTTTTGGAAACATGCAACTATCTTATGCAGCTTCTGAAGGGCAGTACTAAATGAACAAAATATGCTTTAGGCAAAATAAGAAAAATGCACACATCTTCATTCTGTTCAAAAGTTTACACCCTCAGCTCATAATGCATAGTTTTTCTTTCCAGAGCATCAGTGAGTGTTTGAACTTTCTGTAATAGTAGCATATGAGTCCCTCAGTTGTCCAAATCATACAGTCATTGTTGGAAAGGGTTCAAATACACAAAAATGCTGAAAAACCAAAAACAAATTGTGGAACCTGAATGATTTTTCTGAAGAACAGCAGGCAGTTTAACTGTTTAGGACAAACAAGGGACTCATGAACAACTATCACTAAACAAAAAAGACAGCTGTGAATCATTCAGGTAACAACAGTATTAAGAATCAAGTGTATGTAAACTTTTGAACAGGGTCTTTTTTATAAATTCAGCTATTATTTTCTCTTGTGGACTAAACATCTTTTATGTGAAATATCTTGTTCAGGTCAGTACTAAATAAAAAATAACATGCATTTTGCATGATCTTTCTTATTTTGCTAAAAAAATGAACATTTTGCAGATTCTGCAAGGTGTATGTAAACTTTTGACTTTAACTGTATATAAAATATATATGTATATACAGGCTTATGATATTGCTCTATTGTTCCATGGAATGTCTGGATACTGGATTCTGATTGGCTGGCAGGTGTGCAGTAAAACTATTTAATGCACAGGTAGTTCCAAGTCAGTTTAAAATCACTGTTCTATATTAATGCGCTGCTTTAATTGATGCACGCAAATGCACACACACAGAGAGAGAGAATAAATAAATATAAAATGTCAAATGTTTTAAATGTGAAAAATCAAGAAATTCATAACAAGCCAAATAATCTACATAAGCTCAAAACACCATATAGATGGACTCATAGTGCTGCTGAAACATTATGTATTGAAGTACTGAAGTCAAATGAAATAGTCAATTCCATAACACTGTTTAACAATTCAACATATGATAATAATCAGAAAGGAATAAATTTAGCAATTAAACAAATTAATGATATTTTTGAAAATATAGCAAAAAAGGCAAATTTAAACCACTACTAAACCACTACTACATATAAACACAAAAATAGAGCTAAACAAAAACCTTTAATTTTAATTTCAAATCAAAAACACAAAGATCCAGTCAACTTAGAATTATGCTTAAAGCACTCAGAACTTTTGAAACAATACAAAAACACACTGAGACAGAAAAAATTGAATTATTATTACACACTTCAGAAGACAGAAAACACAATTGATCAGGGACAATTCTGGAGCACTTAGAACAGTCTTAATAATACAAAGCCACAAGAACTAGCAATACAAAATGGTCAAATTTGGAAAGATTATTTTGAGAAGCTCTACACACATCAGACTGACCCTCTGAATAATCCTAACCAGTTAAAAGTCCTTGAAAAATTGAAGGTTCTTGAATCTTGTATCAAAAACAACCAAAATCCACTAGATTATCTAATAACCCAACAAGAACTTAGCGAAAAACTGAAATCCCTCAAATGTAAGAAATCCTGTGGCCCTGACAACATAAAAAATGAGATGCTTAAAAACAGCACTCCTGAATTTCAGACTGCATTACTCAAACTTTTTAATTTGAGTTCAGGCATTTTCCCTGAGGTCTGGAACACAGGACTCATCTCTCCTATCTTTAAAAGTGGAGACAAATCAGACCCTAATAACTACAGAGGGATATGTGTAACCAGCAATTTGGGAGAAGTATTTTGCTCTATAATCAACTCTCGAATCTCATCTTTCTTAAATCTACACAATGTCATCAGCAAATCTCAAATTGGCTTCCTCCCTAAACATCGAACCACTAACCATATTCACACACTGCACACATTAATAAATCAACATGTACACCAAAAGAAAGATGGAAAAATATTCGCATGCTTCATAGATTTTAAGAAGGCTTTTGACTCCATTTGGCATAATGGATTGTTTTATAAAATCATTCAAAGTGGCATAGGGGGTAAAATATATGACTTAATTAAAAACATGTATAACCAAAATAAATGTGCAGTAAAAATTGGACAACAAAGGACAGACTATTTTTCTCAACAGCGAGGAGTGAGACAGGGCTGCTGCCTCAGCCCAACTTTATTCAACTTATATATCAATGAATTGGCCGATCTACTGGACCAATCAAACAGTGCTGGACTAAAATCATTTGACACAGAAATCAAATATTTACTGTATTACGCAGACGACTTGTTAATTTTATCTAAAACACCAGAAGGTCTCCAGAACCAACTTAACATTTTAACTAAATTCTGCCATGACTGGACTTTAGAAGTCAACATCCAAAAAACTAAAATTATGATATTTCAGAAAAAACCCAGAAATCTAGAACATAAACGCATATTTACTTTAAACAACACCACACTTCAACATGCTTTACAATATAATTATCTTGGCCTAGTTTTAACTTCCACTGGAAATTTCAATTTGGCAATAAAAACATTACTTGTAAAAGCACGCAGGGCACTGCATGCCATACGAATGAAATTATTTAAAATAAACATCCCCATCAGAATTTGGACAAAGATTTTTGATAGTTGTATACTAATTAGCATAATACTAATTATTATACTAATTATATACATAGCCTATGTATGCATTTATTTATTTATTTATTTATTTTGTATACACATCTGTCTTAAATCCAATGTAATCACTATGCTTTGGCAATACATTGTAACAATTGTCATGCCAATAAAGCTCATTTGAATTTGAGAGAGAGAGAGAGAGAGAGGTCAGAGATTGCATTACGCATACATAAACTTGTTGTCATAGCCTAGATACTAGATCGCTACATTATATTCCTCAGCAATGAGGTGGTAAAATTGCTGTTTTTTTAATTAATTTGTTTTTTGTAGAGAGAGATGCACAGACGCGCATCAGGCAGGTAACACGCACATACAACTATCATCTCTCTCTTTCTTCCTCTCTCTCTCTCTGTCTTTCTCTCTGTCAATCAATAATTAATTTAAACAAATTGCTATAATTCATTCAAATAAAGGTGATCTTACCACACCATTTCATCTCTGTGTCTGATTTGATTCGGGCAGAACGATAGAGCTGATGAGCTGTAACTGATAAAAATAACCATCATTTTTACCCATTCGGTCAAATATTGCCCTGCAAAGAGTAATACTAGTTGTAACTTGTGTATACATTTGCAAATGACAATGGAATAAGTGGGATAATCAATGGCTTGCCATGCATTAAAGGATTTTAAATGCACTTCACGTTTTCGAACACGTTTATTTTTAAAAATAAAGTCTTTATTGCTGACTCAACATTTTGTCATGCGAACAATGTAACTAAACTCAACATCACAGTTTCACAAACCTAAACACATTTAAATACTACTATTTATATAAAATATTTATTGAACAATATTTAATAAACAACAACAACAGCCATCATAAAAGTTGCCAGGCAATTCAGTCAAACGAAGACAGCACTCTGATATACAGCACTGAATTATGAGATTTTGCCGAAACTATCTGCTCTGGAACACATAATAGTTCAATGAGACCAAAGATTGCCCACTAGATTTACCCAAAACGAATTACATCTCATGTTAACCACTATAGAGACATCAGAGCCTGCGGTAAACTCCAGAAGATCTGGCTGAGGTGAGATTGCTCTCGTTCAGGTTCATGAGTGCAGAATGGCCGCTGAAGATCTGGATCTCTCATGATCCAATTGCTACTCAAAACTAGCCCAAAAGTAACCCAATAGCATTTTGAGGGGGTTTCCCAATAAAAACGGCATTCTAGGGGGTAAAATACATGTTTTTTTGGCAGGGTTCCCCTGGTAAAATTAGCGGTCCAGGGGCTAAGTATTGCATTATTGGGGTCGCTTCAACATGAAAAACAACCCGCGGCAACAGTGGTGAAGTAGCCCAATTCCGCGGGAAAACCACAGAAAACCACTGCTCTCATGTCTGAATAGACATCATCTTTATTAACAAATAGCATATTTGAATTATAAACAACCCTGAAAAAATATTAAAACTGCATTTCGTGACACAAAAATAGTAATATTTACAAAATTATACTGATTTGAGGACCAGAAAGAACTGTAATATACAACAGTTCTTTCTGGTCCTCAAATTAGTATAATTTTGTAAATATTACTGTTTTTGTGTCACGGAATGCAGTTTAATGCAGTTTTTGATTCATATATATTATATTATATTATATTATATTATATTATACACACACACACACACACACACACACATACACATACCCCTGGACCACAAAACCAGTCATAAGGGTAAATTTTTTCAATTAAGATTTATACTGTGAATAAATAAGCTTTCCATTGATGTATGGTTTGTTAGGAAAGGACAACATTTGGCTGGGATACAACTATTTGAAAATCCAAAATCTGATCAAATTGTTAAGAAAATCGCCTTTAAAGTTCTTAGTGATGCATATTATTAATCAAAAATCAAGTTTTGATACATTTACGGTAGGAAAGATATTACAAAATATCATCATGGAACATGATCTTTACTTAATATCCTAATGATTTTGGCATAAAACAAAAATCAATAATTTTGACACATACAATGTACTTTAGGCTATATATATATATATATATATATATATACACACACACACACACACACATATATACACAGCCTAAAGTACATTGTAAAAAAAAAAATATTATATATATATATATATATATATATATATATTTTTTTTTTTTTTTTTTTTTTTTTTTCTCTCCAATCTAACATTCAATTACTCTGTTATTTGAATTACAAACTTGGCAGAAAAGTTGTGTATAGAAAATACTAGCTAGATCAGAAAATTGTGTTAATGTTGCTGTTTATTATATATTATGCTACTATATATGTCACACAAATAGACACTGAATGGTGACAGTTCTTAAAAACTGTTTAAGATGTTAGACAAAGGAATATCCTTTGGATTTGTAAATGCATAGAGATATCAACATTTGCATTTACATTAGACTCTTTCATCCTAAGCAATTTTTTAAGTGAAGAATACTGAGCGATTTAGTCAAATGTTAAAGCTACAAGCTCTGAAAAACAACATTTACATTTCGAAGGCCACACGGTTTCAAGCTCAAACAGAGAATCAAGAAAAAACCCTGACAGGAGCAATTTTGAGTTTCCGGAATGAATGTGTGTCTTAGTGCAGATCATACCTCCACTGAGAGACCTTGAGAGTCAAAGGCTGGAAAGTGATATTAGGCCTGACTGTAATGGTACCACCTAGTGTTAGTCAGACCCAGAGCGGTCATGAAGGAACAGCAACGTCAATGCGTCAATGAGTTTCGGTGAGAGGATGATGTTCTGGGTTGCATGCATCAGCTTCAGCTAATAATGTGAGCAGTAATCGCATACTCATAAGGCATTTTGGGGTCAGTGATGCTACACTAAAATAGCAGGTGAAATGCAGAACTGAACACACTCAGGAAAACGTGGTTCACACCCTATTAATAAAACAACCCGCAAGAGACGAAAGAGTTGTGCATGAATGTCAACTGCAGATAACTGGCTTGATTAGGCTACTAAGATGAACCAGTCAGGTCATAAAGAAGTGTTTAAGTTCATAAGCCAACTTTAGCACAGAGAGAGCTTTTCTTTTCTTTTCTTTTGTCCTTCATTTTGCAGCGCACCTCTCACTGTGTGCCACTAGAGAGCACTGTAGCCATGCAAAACTAAAAAATGCCCAATTCATCCACACTAGCCTACATAATCTGTGGTTGGATGATACCGAAAGTGCACTTAAAAGACTGACTGCCTGATTGTCACTTCATTAGAAGTGGCATCTGTAGACAAATTATGCTGGAGCTTTTTCTCTGAAACAGCATTATCTGTGCCCTGACTTTTTCAACCAAGAAGTCCGAAAATCATTTTTAGTGTAGGAAGGTGTTTACCATCAAGTGCCCACAGGTGTCGTATTAGTCATGTAACCAAAGGTCCATTTCTTCACAAGAACTATTATCGTGGCCCACTAACGTTTGACAGCACAGGGTGTCTAAACACCCTTTATAAAATGTGCTAGAGCTATATTTCTCTCAAATAAATTGCACTTGGTTTGACATCTCATGTCTAATACAATGATAGCTGCCAATTCTCATTTATTGAATGACGCACTTGACACTTTCGCCACACGTCCATTTTCCCACGCAGTTCCACTTACGTGACGTCTGTTTGTATTAGCTCTTGTTTTCTATCAGAGAGAAAAAAAATAGTTTTGTTTTCCTGAATATCGACTGAGCGAATGGTTCCATAAAGCCATCAGTCCGTTGAACGAATCAAATCATTCAACGACTCGTTCATTAGGCACCAACTTGCCGCCATATACGGTTTAGTTTCAGATTTAAAAACATAATTTATTTCCCCCCCCATCATTTGACATTTATATGTTCAAAATGTTATATTTAAAAGTAAATACTGATCATACTTAAGAATTTGACCTAAAAGATGACACAGAAATGAGAAAAATCAACCAAAAATGTATTGACATCTTTTTTTTTTTTTTGTGGATCGAAGTTAGCAAGTGCTAAAGCAGGGGTAGGGAACGTTGATCCTCGAGAGCCATGTCCCTGCAGATTTTACTTTCAACCCTGAAGAAAAACCATGCCAACCTGTATCCTGAAGACCTTGATTAGCTTGTTCAGGTGTGTTTGATTAGGGTTGGAGCTAAAATCTGCAGGGACATGGCTCTCGAGGATCAACGTTCCCTACCCCTGAGCTAAAGCATATATAACCCATAATTATAATTTAAACTTCCTATAACGTGACTTCGGACCAACAAAAATATCAATTGCCAAAAATACATTATATGCGTCAAAATTATCGATTTTTCTTTTATGCCAAAAATCATTCAGATATTAAGTAAAGATCATGTTCCAAAAAGATTGTTTGTAAAGTTTGTAAATTTCCTACCGCAAATATATAAAAACATATTTTTTTAATTAGTAACTTGCATTGCTAAAAACTTCATTTGGATGAAACAAAACAAAAAACAAAACAAACAAACACTACTAACACTAGCTTCTCTCTATACTATTAACAAAAAAGCAAAAAGAAGGCCTCTAACACTAGCTTGCTGTAAAGATCATGTTCCAAGAAGATATTTTGTAAATTTACTACTGTAAATATATCGAAACATATTTTTTAAATTAGTAAAATGCATTGCTAAGAACTTCATTTGGACAAATTTAAAGGCGATTTTCTCTATTTTTTGCACTCTCAGACTCAAATAGTTCAAATAGTTGTATCTCAGACAAATATTTTCCTATCCTAACAAACCATACAACAATGGAAAACTTTCAGATGAAATCTGAATTTCGAAAAATGTATATTTATGACTGGTTTTGTGGTCCATGGTCACAAAAATCTGGGGTTTTGCCTCGTTTTCGTACTTGCTGATGGTAATGACTGAAAAGTAGTTTGACCAATTAGCATGCAGGCTTTGTACATAATCAACCAATCCAATCATAGCGTGTGAGAAGGCAGGATCTACATCGAACGGTAAAAAATAAACAAAATAAAACAAAATTATTAAAATATTAACTTTTGTGAAGTACAAAAGGCATGGCGGATATTAAAGGGATGGTTCACCCCAAAAAGAAAATTTGATGTTTATCTGCTTACCCCCAGGGCATCTACGATGTAGGTGACTTTGTTTCTTCCGCAGAACACAATCGAAGATTTTTAACTCAAACCGTTGCAGTCTGTCAGTCATATCATGGCAGTCAATGGCTACCAAATCTTTGAGAATAAAAAAAACACACAAACAAAACCAAATTAAACTCTGCGGCTCCTGACGATACACTGATGTCCTAAGAAACGAAACGATCGGTTTGTGTGAGAAACTGAACAGTATTTATATCATTTTTACCTCTGATTCTCCACAACGTCCATCTGTCCTGAGCGCATGCACAGCTCGGCTCGTGACACGTGAACACGCTCTGGCTTAGTACACTCAAGCGCCGGAAGCGATCTGCGCTTATACGTCACTCATTGTTTACACAGTGCACGGCGATCGAGCACCCACGGAAAAACACCAGATATTCTCGGTTCATTTTAACCAATTAGAAGTGTATTGTAGCTTGTACCACTTTATTCTCGTTTTCATAGTTTATATTTGCAGGGCTCGCAAAAAAAGTCGTTGGCATTGAGATTACATCTTACCTATAATGCCTGATAAAACAACATTAATGAGCGCGGTGCTGCTTTGTGTACAGCTGTTTCTATGGAAACCGTAATATTTCAGCACTCCGAAAGCGCCACATAAGCTGTGTCTCATTTAGAAGGATGCGCCCTCCGGAGGCCGCATTCGAAGGCTGCATACGTCATTGAGGCTGTCTCGTTTCAGAAAAGCAAGTAGGACACTACGAATGCGCCCTTCTTTCACAGGAATTCGAAGGATGCACGAGGTGTATCCTTCCCTGCTACAGATAACCCACAATTCTTTGCGTCGCTGTAAACAACTGTCGTTAATTTGAAAAATGCCGGTGCAGGCAGATGTACACACAGGCGAAGATATGATGTTTACAATTTACATTATATCGCCTCTGGTAGATAAACGTTGTTAAGCATTGTTCTTAATACCCTCCTTTTTTCTCTAACAGATACGCTGCAGCTGCTCAAAGACTGAACAAAATAAAACAAGTAAAAGCATTTTTTTTATTACTTTCCAATTTTATAAATAATTTTCCTTAATTTAAGTAGTGTGAGAGTGCAACGATGCTCTAAATGTGTTGGCATAGCAACGTGATAAATACAGTTTCCTTTTCCGCCCATCCTACGAAGGACGTCTCGTTTAATTCTAGGCTGAGGACACTTCTTATACACATCCTACAAATGGTGCAACCTCCAGAGGATTCGACCTCCGGAGGGCGCAGCCTTCTAAATGAGACACAGCTATAGTGGCAGTGTGTTAATTTACATTTCCAATAATTTTTTCAGCTGTTTATGGTCAATTATTGCAAATATCGACACATGTTTATGCAGCATAGAGTTGTAAATGTGAAAGAAGTTAATGTGCCTTCTAAAAATCTAAGCAATTAAGACAGTAATGTGCATGTTTTAAATAAATATAATAATTAATATACTTGGTTTATCCCTTTGAATGGTATAAAGGATGCTGTTGTATAAGATAATTGGTTTTTGTGAAAACCCGTATCTGAACTGTAAATCATAATTTTATGGCTTAATATGTTACGTACATTGTCCAACCCCACTCATACTGTGTTCATTTTACTTGTGCAGCTCTAAAAAAGGGTCATAAATTGCCTATAAATTGATACCCTGTAAATAGTGAAATAAAATTACTTCTTTGATATTTGTTATTTGTGTGTTGAAAATATTTTTGATTGATATTTAGACTCCTATCTGATTTTCTATATTTCTATGAAAAATAAATAAATTAAAAAAGCCCTGATTTGAGGCAGGTTTTGACGTTATGCACGCAGGACAGATGGACGTTGTGGAGAATCAGAGGTACAAAATGATATAAATACTGTTGTTTCTAGCACAAATTGATCATTTTGTGTCTCAGGGCATCAGTGTATCATCACGAGTCATAGGGTTTAATTTGGTTTTGTTTATGTTTTTTTATTCTCAAAGACTTGGTAGCCATTGACTGCCATTATATGATTGACAGACTGCAACGGTTTGAGTTAAAAAAAAATCTTAGTTTGCGTTCTACTGAAGAAACAAAGTCACCTACATCTTGGATGCCCTGGGGGTTAACCAGATAAACATCAAATTTTCATTTTTGGGTGAACTCTCCCTTTAAGTCTGCACTCTTATTCTTAAAATGTGTGTACATTCTTGTTTTTTATTGTGTGTGAAATTATTTATTCCTTTAAAGTAGTTTAGATTCATTCCAATAATCTTTAAAAGTAATTATAAACGCTTGGCATAAATGACTAGGTGTTTTACACTAAATAAAATCAACATGAACCGTTATGTTCAGAGATATTAGGTCAAGAGCAAAGTCAGCAGAGTGCATCGATAAAACAGGAAACTGCACAGAGCATTTCTAGAAACAGAGATAGGGATCACAATGCAAAGCCACATCTGAGCAAGAGCTGTACTACACTTCTGACTAAAAAATGCTGAAGCATGATTGCACTGACTGTTATTAAATTCATACAGACACAGTTATTTTTTCCACTCAACAAGTGTAATTCACAAATGATTGTAATTTTTTTTCAAACAAATCTAATGTTATTTTTAACGCCTTTATTTCTGCATCTTCTGTTTAAAAAAATATTGTCATGCTTTTCAGTGCTGGTTTTAACAGATAAGATCTATAGATTTCTCCTGAAGTCTTGAAGGTGTGAGATACAGGTTTCATCAAATGAAGCACGCTTACTTTACCACGTTTAACTTTCAAACTCATTTGCATACATATGACTAGTCAGTTTAGAGTAAAACGATACCAAATTTAGCTTATAATTAATCACAGACAGCTCAAGTTTAGATCTCGTTGTTATTTACCAGTTATGAACTGGTATCATGTTAAGTCAACAGAATAAACACATAGAATAGATTATACTTAATAATACAGTTTCTCTTTCTTACCTGAAGGCACAATAAGCCCAGCCAGCAATACTGAGGCGTGTCTCTAAGGTCTTTTAGATTCTGATGAAGGTATCTTGCACTCGTGTGACAAACTGTGAAACCATCTATAAGCACATTTGCAACATGTCTTTAAACATTAAAGTGTTAGTAGACTGCAAACACCTTTTTTTTGATGGTCTATTAACAGACATTCTACTGACAATAAGTAACTTTACAAGTGCATGTCAACTTATTTCGCAAACCTCAACCTAAACAGACTTGACATGCACTTCAGTGTTACAGTTAGAAGAATGTCTAAAGTGGCCTATTGAAACAGTATAACCGATGATTATATTTTTTCTCAAGTGTTAAAACAAGAGCATCCATGAAAATGTAAAATGCAAACTTTAGGTTTGAACCACAGTGGTTTCTGCAAGCATTTGTTAGTTCAGTGTTACACTTATATGTAGTGTTCCTTAACGAATGGAATAATGATATATGACAACTCTCATTTTTCATTTTCACAAATAACAGCATGTGTCACAGAGCTCAAGACGTGTGACAGCAGGTGTCAAAACGAACATACAGAGGGACAATAGAGCGACAGCACCCTCTGCAGATACACCATCAACTACAGCACTGGATTATGGTTTATTTTTTATTTTTTTGGTCATAATAATTTTAAAGGGATCGTATAAGCGGACAGAATGTCTCAATGTCATTGGCTGCACTAGTTCTGATCTAGCTAGTATTTTCTATATTCTACTTTTCTGCCAAGATAATAATTAAAATGACAGAAAATTTTATTTTTGATTGAATATCTGACCCTGGACCACAAAACCAGTCTTGTGTAGCAATAGCCAACAATGCATTGTATGGGTCAAAATTATATGCCAAAAATCATTAGGATATTAAGCAAAGATCATGTTCCATGAAGATATTTAGTAAATTTCCTACCGTAAATATATCAAAACGTAATTTTTGATTAGTAATATGCATGCCTAAGAACTTCATTTGGACTCTTTAAAGGTGATTTTCTCAATGTTTTGATTTTTTTGCACCCTCAGATTCCAGATATTCAAATTGATATCCTATCCTAACAAACCTACTTCTTCAGCTTTCAGATGATGTATAAATGTCAATTTAAAAAAAAAAAAAAAAAAAAAAAAGATTCTTATGACTGGTTTTGAGGTCAAGGGTCACATATTAAAATTCTGGCCAAAACTAACGAGCTGATGAATAGAAGATATTTTTGCATTTATGTGACCCTGGACCACAAAACCAGTCTTAAGTCGCAGAGGTATATTTGTAGCAATAGCCAAAAATACATTATATGGGTCAAAATTATTGAGTTTTCTTTTATGCAAAAAATCATGAGGATATTGAGTAAAGATCATGTTCCATTAAGACACTTTGTAAATTTTCTACTGTAAATATAGAAAAACGTAATTTTTGATTGGTAATATGCATGGCTAAGAACTTCATTTGGACTCTTTAAAGGTGATTTTTTCAATATTTTGATTTTTTTGCACCCTCAGATTCCAGATATTCAAATTGTTGTATCTCATCCAAATATCATCCTATCCTAACAGCCTATTTCTTCAGCTTTCAGATTATGTATAAATCTTCAAATCTTTCAAGAAAATGGCTCTTATGACTGGTTTTGAGGTCAAGGGTCACATATTAAAATTCTGGCCAAAACTAACAAGCTGATAAATAGAAGATATTTTTGCATTTATGTGACCCTGGACCACAAAACCAGTCTTAAGTCGTAGAGGTATATTTGTAGCAATAGCCAAAAATACATTGTATGGGTCAAAATGATCTTTTATGCCAAAAATCATTAGGATATTAAGTAAAGATCATGTTCCATGAAAATATTTTGTAAATTTCCTACTGTAAATGTATAAAAACCACTGATCAGTGATAAAAACTTTGATTAGTAATATGCATGGCTAAGAACTTCATTTGGACAGCTTTAAAGGCAATTTTCAAATAGTTGCATCTCGGCCAAATATAGCTCTATCCTAACAAACCAGACATTAATGGAAGGCTTATTTATTCATCTTTCAGTTGATGTATAAAGGCCACTTAAAAAAAAAAATAAAAACATATTTTGGAACTAATATTAATGCAAATATTCGGGAGAGAGAAAAACAAAACCAAATCTAAAAAGCTTGAAGAACTTCATTTTTTAAACATTTTTAAAAATTCAAAGGAAGGCTTGGAACGACTGAGCTTACTTTTTGCATAAAGCATGCAATCATTACACACAAAAATACAAAATACTAAGCAAATATTATTATACTATTATATTTCTTGATATTTTAAACTAGCTCGAACAATTTATAATTTTGTTGTAACCTTTTGTCATTTTATTAGTTTCTATATCATTTTAAATTTATAAATACAGCTATTTTATGGCAATGCTGCACTCTTTCTCTCTTGCTTTAATTTTGCAACCCTGAACCAACATACAAAACTACCAAATTTTGTATGTTTAATCACAACATATAATCATTGGCATTAATAGTGCACACAATTTGTTTGAATACATGTCATTAGCTGCATGGTTTTTACTGTACATACTGTACATTTTCATAGTCACCACTGACAGGCAACTGTAAACTTTAATTTTCTGTGAAGCTGCTTTGCAACGATTTGTATCGTGAAGTTCAATTAGGACATTTAAGTCATTTTAATAAATGTGCCTTAGGACAAAACATTACTGGTGTGCATCTTGAGACAAAACAAAGGCACTGATATATCCTTAAGATATGTCAGTGCAAGTTTCTTTCACTTGAAACAGCTCAGACTTGTCTGTGAAACCAGGGGTATTGTATTCTAAACTACTCTAAACAAACTTAAACATTATTTCAGTTAGTTGCCAAGGCTACTTCCAATTTTCATTTGTGACCCTGAACCACAAAACTAGTCAAAGGTATATTTGTGGCAATAATTATGGAGTTTTCTTTTATGACAAAAATCATTAGGATATTAAGTAAAGATCATGTTCCATGAAGATATTTAGTCAATTTCCTACCGAAAATACATCCACATTTTTGATAAGTAACATGCATTGCTAAGAACTTTGTTTGGACAACTTTAAATGTGATTTTCTCAATATTTTTATTCTTTTGCACCCTCAGATTGCATATTTTCAAATAGTTGGATCTCAGCCAAATAGTGTCATATCATAAGAAACCATGCATCAATGAAAAGCTCATTTATTCAGCTTTCATATTATGTGTAAATCTCAATTTTGAAAAATTGACCCTTATGACTGGTTTTGAGGTCCAGGGTCACATTTTTCTTTTATGCCAAAAATCATGAGGATATTAAGTGAAGATCATGGTCCATGAAGATATTTAGCAAATTTCCTACCATACGTTTTTTTTTTTTTTGCACGCTCAGATAGCAGATTTTCAAATAGCTCTATATCAGCCAAATATTATCCTATCCTAACAAATAAATAAATCAATGGAAAGCTAATTTATTCAGTTTTCAGATGAAAAAAAAAGACCTTTATGACTGGTTTTGTGGTCCATGGTCACATGTATTTAGCCAATATTTATGCTTTATATTAATTTGGCTTTACTTCAATTAAGGAAAATGATTTTTAAGTAAACAATAAGACCATTGCCATGAACTAATAGTAACTTTTTCATGACATGGTAACAGTCTAGTAATAACAACAACATCCACACTGTTCTTGACATTGTTACTTTGTTCATTTCTAGGTTTTATTTTTGCAGTCAACTCAATGCCAAAAAAAAAGTGTCCCAATTTACCTGAAAGCATCCTAATTAATGAATTACATCGATAAAATGAAATTAGATTCCCAAAATGCTAAATCTGACCTAAATAAAGGTGCTGACAAGCAATGCTGTGGCACAGCTCGATAAAGCAGTCATTAGTTGTGGTTGTGCGGCATCTTCAGAGAACGTGAGAAACTAAGCCTCATTGGTTCATTTACATCACTGTACGTCTCCCCTCTGTCTGTCCGCATAAGAATGAAAGAAGGTCAAAGGGATGTGGCAAACGGTTACTTTAGAAACCAACAGATGATGAGGCTGAATGACAACAACAATCTGAGACAATCAGCGTTGCATCAGTGGAATCTGTTGCTACAGCAGTGGTCATAATTAGTGTCTAATTTAAGGCGGATGACTAAAAAATAGCCAGTAAGGGTGATCCCCCTTCATAGACATTACACTTTAGCACTATTATTATTATTTTTATTATTCTGAGTAATGCCTGATGGTCCCAAGTGCAGTGAGCTAATAGTGTCTTCTCCTCCATTTTTAAGGGGATTCTCAGCATTATTGCAATTCTCTGTAATCTATTAGCGATTATGGGGGTGTGAGCATTTCGGGATTTTTTTTTTTCTTTGACACGTAATCAAGAGAATCAAGGTAGTGGAGGAGAATTGTCACTTCCTCTGTCAGCGCTATAAGAAGACAGATCAGTGCTGAAGCTATGAAGACCATCTTAGCATCTGCAGACCTTAGGAGGAATCGATACGACCAACATGAGGACTCTTGTGCTGTTGGTGCTGACAATCGTAGCCGTTACTGGATCGAGACGGAACAAAGCGGAAGAATTTCTCCTAATGGAAATCATGGATAATGTTGACCAGATCCTACAACAAAGCTCAGCGTCGGTAAGAAGCGAAAAGGATTATTTCATCTGGTTCTGAAGAGCCAAACAGTGTTTATTTTCTTACTCTAACAACCTACAACATTTCTTCCACAGAATCTCAGCCAATTTGTAAAAGATGTGTTCCCAGCAGCGGGCTGCTCAGTAAGTTGAATTTTAAATCACAGTATTTGAAAACGTACTTTCCGGATACTTGATTTCATTGATCTTATTAACTGCATATGGTTTTACAGGAGAAACACCTGTGCCAAGCAGCAATGGTTATGACAAACACGCATCTAAACCACTGCATGCTACACAGACGACTGTTTGCCTATGCAAATTATTCAGGGGTAAGTCATCTTCATTTATTCAAGATATCCGAGTATCATTCTGTGCACAAACCAATGCTATGTGCTTATACTATCAACATGATTCTTATACAGATGTCATTTACATTTTTCAGTCAATAGACCAGTATTTGCAACTACTAGAAGTTCTTTCGGCCCCACTACACTGTAAAAAACAAAAAATGCAACAATTTGTTGAGTCAACTTAAAATAATTTGTTACCGTGCTGCCTTAAAATTTAAAGTTCAGCCAACTCAAATTATTTCATTCAAGTTGAAATGTTAAGTTGTACTTAATGTAAAGTGACAACTTAGATATTGCAGTTGGCCAAACCAAAAAATTGTTTGTTAAACTTAACCGCTGTTTGTTACTTGGCTGTCTTAACATTTTAAGTTGAATCAACTCAAATATCAAAGTTGTCACTTAGTAAAAAGTAACATTTCAAGCTGACTAAACTTTTTTTGGAGTTGACTGAACTTAAAATTCTAAGGCAGCCAGGTAACAAATTATTTTAAGTTGACTCAACAAATTGTTTTTTTTTTTTTACAGTGTAGTATCACCCAATTGAATGGCAATGCTTGTTTGCACGACTGATTTTACTAAGCTTGACTTATGACTGACTTAACTAAGCTTGACTTAATTAAGCGCAACTTATTGTCACTACTCTCAGTTCTTTCTGCCCAACTAGTGTCACCAAATTGAACAGCAATGCTTGTCTGAATGACTGACTTAACTAAGCTTGACTTAATTAAGCCCAACTTAACTAAGCTCGACTTAACTAAGCTTAACTAAAAACTGGCTTAGTTAAATCAGTTGTTAGATAAGTTAAGCTTAAGTTAACTAACGGACGATTTACCTAAGGTTTAGCGCAGAGCGAACAATGGAAATAACACAGTTTTTAAATAATGGGTTTAAGCAACATCAATTTTACAAAATCAGACAATTAGCTACATCTACAACTGTAGATTCACTGATTTTAAACTGCTTAAAGGAAGAGGTTCGATGTAATCTAAGAGAGCTAAATGTGTTTTTTTTTTCCCCTCCACAGCACCATCATTGTGCCGTTTCCGCTTCAGAGGAACACAAAATGGGTGTTTTTCTGACAAAAATCAAAGAATGCTGCCAAGAACAATACTCTAAACTCATGAGGCAGAAAAGAAATCGGAAATGACTCTAGATTTACTGCTTGTGAACACAATATTATATTTTTGTATTAGTATTTTGTATTAAACTGTAACATTAATGTTAAATTATTTTTTTATTAAGTTCATATTTATATATTTATTGTATTTATGAATAAAAGTATATTGAACAGATTTTTTTTGTTTGCTTGTCCTTTCTGTAATTTGAATTAAGTAAATAAAAACAACTAGTTTTTTCCTTGTAAAATAATTTAATAATTTAAAGAGGAGTACGGGGGGGGGGAACGTAAAATGTAAACATTTTTTACATAAGACTAATGGTACTACAGTGCACAATGAAAATACATTACAATTAGAGTAAACTGAGCTAATGGCACAACAGCCAGGGAAACATGGCATGCACATTTTCACTATATATATAAAAAAATGAAGTAGCATAGCTTGTGTACATTGAGCTAAAGCAATTGCACGCTGCCAATTGTATAAAACATTAAGATTAGATTTGTTTCTCAATAGCATATTCCCTGACGGCAAGCTCATCATCCCAGCCATCAGTGTAAAGCTGAATATACAGTAACTGTTTATGTTAAAGGTGAAATGTGCCTTTTGGAGTGCTACCGTTAGCGGACATTTTACAGCAAACTATCCTCGCCTAAACCCAGCTTTGGAGCAGCTCTGGAGTTTCCTGCATATGAACACATGATTTATTTTCATCTACACTTTTGTCAAAGTGCCTTAACATCACAAGAATCAGTATTTCCTAAGACATATACTGGACTGGCCTTGAAAATGGACAAAATATGGTAGTCTTCGTCAGACAAAAGGCTCACTGCAGCAGGGATTCAATCGCAGCCTCTGGTTTGGAAGAACGTTTCCTGGAACAAACAAAAAAAAAAAAAAGGCATATGTTTCATTCAGATGATTTACAGAAGTGCATTTGCAAATTCAGTTCACTCAAACATGACATTAAACAAAGACATTTGTAATATTAAAAACAGATTTTGTTTTAAGTTCTTTCTTTTAAGCTTTCAATTCATGAAATATATATAAAAAATTAGTTTTTTTATTTAATAATATGTGTGTGTGTATATATATATATATATATATATATATATATATATATATATATATATATATATATATAGTTATATTTAGTTTTTTCACAAAAATATTAAGTGGCACAATCATTTTTAACATAATTGATAATTGAAAATTCAGCTTTGCATCACAGGAATAAATTATATTTTATAATATATAGACAAAGAAAATTGCTATTTGAATATTTACATTTATTTAAAATGTATAATGTATTATAATATTTCACAATATTAATGTTTTTATTGTATTTTTGATATTATATAAATATATATATATATATATATATTATTTATTACTTTTTTATAAATACATGTGTATCATAACACATAATTATGGACAGAATATTGTGATATAGGCTCATAATATGCGTTCAGCAATCACAGATTATACCTTGAAACAATATTTAAAATCATACCGCTAATTAATGCATCATGAAAGAAACTAAACTGATAAATTATTAAACTGTAACTAGCTGTAAGAGTCGGAAGCATTTGTGTCTGCATCACTGCAAAGGCGTGAACCAGAAGTCCAAAAATAAAACAAAAGCATCACATCTCACCTACGACCGGTTTTAGGTCTGGACTTTCCACTCTTTGATGTCCGAGGCCTTTCTAGTTTCATTAGGGACTGCCTCATGCTCTCTTCAGTGTAGGCCAGATACACATGGGACAGGTCTATTTCAAACGGCTGAAACACAAAAGAGGGACAGAGGACGAAAATGAAACGTGAAAAGGGAGCAGCATGCATCATGTTTGCTTCACTAGATCTGAATGGACGCTTACATCTTTTTCTTTCTTGTCCGACACGGGTGTCTGTTTTCTCATGTTGTTGCCAGTGTAGGCCACACATTTCTAAAAAACAAAAAACAAAAAAACAAACAGCAAATAGATCAACTGTATTATAAATGCCAGATCTGAGAGATGTGCAGAATGAAAAGTGTTAAAGAAGCTCACTAGCTGCCATTCGCCAATGTCCTCGTTCCAGTGCACATAGTTCTCAATCATCTCCTGTACACAACACAACCAGAAAAAGATGTTATTTGCATGCTTTCATAGTAGTGCAACTAAAAAATTAAGTGAAGTTCGTGATAAACTCAAGAGTAAATAAGCAAAGCTAGTTAATACAGCTCATTATTTGACTAAACTGCATTTGTAATGCTCCATTCTTAAAGAAAGATCACTTAAAAAAAAAGAAAATTCTGGCTCCAAACCTGTGTGATATTAGCATATTTTAAACAGCGTTGGTTAACGACTGATTTATATTGCACTGACTGAAAAGAAAAACAACAACAACATTTGAAATCTTTTGTTTTACAGTTCAAAGTCAGTTTTAGACAGTTTTTTGCAGAAGATTGGGGACTTTCTGTACAGTTAATTTGCCCACTCAGTTTTGAAATTTTTACCCCTTTATTGTGCAAGGGCAGCATTTCACACTTTATATTATCAGCAAAATGATCAAACTAATCAAATCCTGACAAGGGGGAAAAGTGAAAAAATGATTTGCACGCTTATTTAAAATGCAAGTGCTGCATCCTGCTGCGTTAGTGCAGGAGAAACAAGAAACTTCAGTTATTAAAACAGGGTTTCTGCAGGTTAAATGAATGTAAACGTAAGATTACTTTTTAAAAGACCTTTTAAGACCAAGTAGAAAATGTTAAGGGAACACAATATACATCTACATGTTCTCTTAATGTAAATGTCCTGGAAGACAATTTTTTTTATTAGCAACAGTTCTAAAATATAAGCTCTAATCAATATCCATTACTTTTACATTAATTTAACAAGCTTATTTGTGACTCTGGACCACAAAACCAGTCATAAGCCTCAATTTTTCGAAATGAGATTTATAAATCATCTGAATGTTGAATACATAAGCTTTCCATTGATGTATCTGTTAGGATAGGACAATATTTGGCCGAGATACAACTATTTGAAAATCTGGAATCTGTGGGTGCAAAAAAATTTAAATATTGAGAAAATCACCTTCAAAGTTGTCCAAATGAAGTTCTTAGCAATGCATATTACTTTATTACATATTACATAAATATCTAAATGGAACATGATCTTTACTTGATATCCTAAGGATTTTTGGCACAAAAGAAAAATCTATATTTTTTGACCAAAGTGACAAATACAATGTATTTTTGGCTACTGCTACAAATATACCCCTGTGACTTAAGACTGGTTTTGTGGTCCAGGGTCACATTTGTTCTTATATAAATAGCTCTGCTACCAACCATGATAATATGAAATAACTTTTACTGCATCTTCTGATCACACTGCAAAAAATGATGTTCTTCCCCAGTTATCAGGGTTCATACAGAAAAAGCAAAATGAAATTGCATGTATTTCAAGGACTTTTCAAGCACTACTTTTTTGGTTTTCAAGGACTAAAATCAGAGATCTCACTTATTATAATTTCCAGCGATATCATCGTCTTGATTGCACAGATACTATTTGAACTGAACTGAGGTGGATGATGACACACTGAAATCAATGATGAACTGACTTAAACTGAAAACTGAGCGAAGCCTTTTATTTCAATGGCTTGCACTGCGGGAGGAAGGCTCGTTGCTGCGTTGACCAAAGCTCACACGCAGCGGAGTGCACCACTGAGTAAATTATCAGGAACTTTCTTTTCTGAAAGTGGAGTAATCCAGATTCTAAGATTAAGAAGTCTAAGACTAAATTTAGATCAACTTGATTTCATTTCAACAGAATAAAACTATATTCTGATAGGAGTAGAATTATTGCACATGATCATATAATATGTGATGTGATCTGGGATCAGTATCACAAGTCAAGTATCACAAGTAAAAGTCACTTTACTGTGGTAAAAGACTTATTTTAGTCACTGTACATGTAAAAAGATACAAAATGACCCCAAGGAACACAGAACACTTGCAAACATTAGAACATTAAATGTATATCTGTTCATAAAACATCACAGATTACAGCGTACAGGCTCTCCAATTCTTCTTCTCTTCTACTCTGGACTTATTGCTGGACTTATGTCCCCATGAAATCAAAATTACATTTTTTGGCTTTTAGTATGAATATGTTAGCCTTAAGGTTATCTATAAGCTAGTGTGCTCCAAAACAATGGCAGAATTCGCGTTTACAAGATACGAGCATTTAAAACACAGTCTCATCACTTCCGCAAATATAAATCAACGATTTTGATGGCATCACGCTGCACTTCAGCATCTCAAACCTTCTGTCCAATCAAATGCTCTCTAGAATCCGGAGTGTCCCGCCCCCTACTCTATAAATAGACGCTGAAGCTGCGGCTGAGAGATCAGTCACTTGTTCACAGTGTTAGTGTTTTCTGTATGGTGAATGGCATGTAGTGCACAATGTAGGCGATAGGGAATGATTCAGACAGTAAAATATGCTTTCCTTCAGGGCAAATAAGGTCTGGTTTCACGTTGTGTCACAGTCTACTCTGGACTTTGATTCCGGTCCACAGATGCGATCGCACGGAGCATATAATATGCGCAGTCGGCATGTATTAAACTACACAGCCTCAGCATGATTATGATCACCAAATTGTTTTAGTAAGAGTTTCATATTGAATCTAGGGGGTATCTATGTCATAAACTGCCAAATGCGGCTTTACCAAGCTCAACGGCTCTGGCCAGAGCAGATAAAACTGGAATGCTATTGGCCATTTTAAAAAAGCGTTTTCCTGTTTCAGCTGAAATTACGTCACCACATAGAGGAACGCTGTGTGTTTCAAGGCACCTCAGTGGACCTTTAATACAAAACCAGACACAGTTCGAGGTTGTAACTTGTAGTTTTGTGCTTAAACTTGTAGTTTTAGTTCAGGCTTTCACCATTTGAACTAAATGAAAGTAATGCATAGCGATTTGAAATGGTCCTGGGGGCTCTTTAAGAATGAGAGCTGTCTGTACTGCTAATAAAGCTATACTGCATCATTACACAAACAGACTGATGTTACCCCGAAGAGCACAGTTTATGCTGTTTATCATGGGCTCTAAACTTTTGATCACCCCTTGTATGTTTAGATAGCACAAATAGTGTACCTAGTAGTTTACATTTAGAAAAGCGAGCACAGCGCAACTGTTTGACCACCTGTGCATTTAGTCATTGGACTCCTCCTTTTTAGTAACTTCCTTTTACGTTCCTTTATTTCTGGATGTGAAACAGTGCAAGGGAAAAAAAAAAAAAAAAAAGTTAAGGGAAAGCACCTCCGCAGCAGCGCATTCTTAACATATGACAGTCTTTTCTGCTTGCTGCAATAAATATGCAAAGATATTTTCCGAGATGATAGACAAGATGTTAGAGAATAATAATTGAATGAAAACCTAATTTAAAAAAAAAAAAAAAAAAAAAAAAAAAAAAGACATTTAACCTATTTTTCGAGTTTTTTTGAAAATGTCCCAGCGTGACATCCCCAGATCGCATTACACATGCACATGTCTGACATGAAGGTTTCTTTTGACATAGATTTGACATTTCCTGTGATCTAGAAAACAGTGGTTTAATGAAGCTGAAGTTTGAGATCTTTATCAACAACGCCATGTTGTGATCACTAGATTATATATAATTCCTCAACCTCTGTAAGTATTATTTGATAACTTCACTGTTATTCTAAAACATGGCAACAATAAAAAACGAGGAGGTTTGTTCAACGTTTTGACAGGTAGTGCATGTGCATGAGCATAAATACAGACCTGATATTCCTGAGGAATGAAGTTATCAATGATGAGCATCTGTAGACGCAGCTCTCTGCTCAGCTGCCGGATGTTCTCCAGCAGACCTTCGATCTCTCTGTGATGCTCTTGCTGTAAATCAGCCATCTAAAACAGAACAGATGTTCTCCAGTAAAAAGTTAGTTCAGTAGTATAACTAACTATAATATCTGTGAAAGTGATTGCACCTCAGATTTCGCTGCCATCAACATGGTCCACACTTTCTTCAGTTTCTTGGTCTTGCCTTGAGCCTCTTCCTGTAAGCTAGTGTATTTCTCCTCGATGTCCAAGCGCTCTTGCTGTATTAGAGACATTTGCAAACATGAAATCACTATGTAATGCTAAAAGAATATTGCTCAAGCATGAACCTGTTCATCTCTACCTCCTTTTCCTCAAGTTCTCTTCGGAGCTGCTCGGCCCTCTTCCTCCTCTCCTCCAGTTCATTGTTGGATTCTTCCAGAAGCTTCTCTTGCTCCTCGGCTTTAGCCAGTAAATCGACTCCACCAACAATAACTCTCTTCTCCAGAGCAGACAGCTTCTCAAGTAATAAGTGATGCTCTTGTCTGAGGAAGAGGAAACAACACAAAGCATGACACTATTATACTCCTACACTTATTAAGATCATAGTTTTGGAAGACAGGTTTGATGACCCACTGGGCTTTGAGAAGGTCCTTCTCTCTTTTCTCAAGCTCTGCACGTGCTTTGTTCCTCTCTTCCTCCTCCATGTCCAGTTTGGCCTCCAGTGCTTTCCGTTCCTCTTCGATCTTAGCTTGCATCTCCACCATCTTGTCAGGAGACACCTTCTTCCTCCCTTTGCATGGCACAGATATAAAAACAGATTAAAGCCTTAGAAAAAACATCTAGAAACACTTCTAGCACACTGCTGGTATGCGAAATAAAGTTCCATCAGATGCACCCACTAAAATTCATCCCAGTTTCCTTGTAAGGAACTATAAACAAAAGTATTTCCACAGTACTTGATATGCAGTGCTGGGTAGATTACTTACAAATTGTAGTCTGATATTAATTACAAATCACATGATGAAAATTGTAGCAAGTAACTTAATCTGGATTAAACTACATTGTAAAAATAAAAAAAAACATTTGTTGAGTCAACTTAAAATAATTTGTTACCCTGCTGCCTTAATTTTAAGTTCATTCAACTCAAATAAGTTTATTCAAGTTGAAATGTTAAGTTGTACCAAACTAAAAAATTGTTAAACTTAACAGCTGTGTTTGTTACTCGGCTGCCTTAAAATGAAGTTGAATCAACTAAAATATCCAAGTTGTCACTTAGTAAAACATAACATTTCAAGCTGACTAAACTTAAATATAAATATATAGTTTTTTTAGTGTACTGTGATTACTTTTGACTTCACTTGTTTATCACAAAGGCTTGAATGTGATTATTGCGCACCATATTGATGAAAAGAGAGATAGAAAACACATTTCATTCTTTTGTTAAAATCAAAATCATGACATGCATTAAATGGCAAAGGTTCATGATAAAGCTGCAGGGTGTTCATAAAAAGCTATTAACTAATGAAATCATAAAAATTTCAAAAGCTGGGGAATCCCCACATTACATGAACAAACATTAATAAGCATGATATCATGACATTACATGGAACACGTTTTCCAGGTTTTATTATTATTAATATTTTTGTCTAGACCAGGTCATTGCATATGATGAAAGACTTATTTCGCAGATATGCATCGGCAATGTTTTGTAACTTGCATAACTGCATAAAATTAAAACATAAAAAACATAATCAGAACACAAAAACACAAGAACTGGGGTGAATCAAAAATTAAGAATAATTTACTGATATTGTGTGAAAATTATGGAATTATTCAGTGAAACAATCCAATTTCAAGTACTTAATTTATTGGATCTGATTATGTAATCCAGATTACATGTAATCAGATATTACACAGCACTGCTGACTGATAACATGTCTACACTGTAAACTTATTGCTAGCTCAGACATTTTTCACATAAGGTGAAAAATTAGGTTTATAGCTGTCATACAGTCAAACCAAAAATTATTCAGACACCAGACATTTTTTTTTTAGATTTTGGTACTAGTGGTGCAGGACACTATAGTCCATTTATGCAAGTGAGGATATCAAGTGACATTATACTCTCAAATTCTTCATACAGTGGATTACCAGTAAAATTTATAAAAATTGGGAGCAAAAATTTTATTTGATTTGACACTTTGACCATTCTGACCATGTTTTGTTACATACGTTTATTAAAGTTATCTGACATTATCAAAATGAGTTTGTTCTGACACAGTTTACCTCCTGAGTTCTTGTCATATTTTATTATCATTTTCTAAACTATAGCGAATAAACTGATATTGTGAGAAATGTTGAAGGTGTCCGAGAACATTTTGGTTTGACTGCATATGGGTGAATCTCACAAAGGTCTTATTTATACCCAAGAAATCAATGATATTTTACATTAAGAAAATGAAGATTGTTCTGATTTTACAATTATTTGTTTAAATGTTACATTTTAATAATTTAATTCATTCTTAGCTTTCTATCAAATCATAAACCCCCTGCATTTCCCCTCACAAATCTTAGTTTAAGTAACCCTATCAAAATACAGTGCTGTATTTTTTTTGTCTCACCCATCTTGACTTATCTGAACAATCTCACCTTCCCCTTGTTTCTCAAATGCTATTGATTTTAATTTAATTTAAATTAAAACCAATTTTAAAATAAAAACGGATAACTCAGCATGTTTAATTTTTGATGGTCGGCAAGAAGCTTTAATGATCTCAGCGCATTTGTGACTGAGGGAGGACCAAGAAAATGAGCTTGGAGATCATTTTTTCACAAGATGGTTGTATAATGCGTTTATGGTCAAGTTTTAAAAAGACATCTGACGTAAATGTCAATTAGACATCTGTATCCACTGTCAGTGATTAAATTAAAGGTGCAGTATGTAATATTAATAGTGAGTGGTTGACAGCTACTGAAGTCCAAATTCAAGGAAAATTCTAAAACGCTTAACGTGGCTTACTGCATTAAAACTGTGTTTTTAAAAGTGCAATTTAAAATACATTATTAATAAAGTGTGCAATAGAAAACCGCTATAAGGAAACACTTAACATGGCTTAATGCATTAAAACAACATTTTTAAAAGATGAAACTAAAGTTTGTCTGTACATTGTATGATTTATTAATGTTTATGGAGTTTGGTCATTTAAAAACACAATTTTAATGCATTAAGCCATGTTAAGCATTTTCCTTGGGAGTCGCTTAATGCATAATTAAACACGTTGTGTTCTAATTCTGTACTTATCTGCTTCTTTGTACATTATATGCTTTACATATAGTCAGTTTATGGAGTTTGGTCATTAAAAAACACTGTATTAACGCATTAAGACACGTTAAATGTTTTCCTTATGGGAGGAAACCCCTTAATGCGCAATTAAACATTGTGTTAATATTATCTGCTTCTTTACACATTATTTGCTTCATTAATAATGCGTTTACTGAGTTTGGTCATTTAAAAACACTGTATTAATGCATTAAGCCACGTTAAGCGTTTTCCTTATAATGGTTTTCTATGGCAGGAAACCCCTTAATGCATAATTAAACACATTGCGTTCTTATTCTGTACTTATCTGCTTCTTTGTACATTATATGCTTTGTTAATAATGCGTTTACTGAGTTGTCATTTAAAAACACTATTAACGCATTAAGGCACGTTTTCCTTATAATGGTTTTCTATGGGAGGAAACCCCTTAACGTGTAATTAAATGTGTTGTGTGTGTGCATTATATCTCGTTTCTGCTTGTCTGTACGTTATAGGCTTTATTAATAATGTGTTTACAGAATTTGGTCCTTTAAAACACAGTTCTAATGCATTAAGCCATGTTAAGCGCTTTTCACGTTAAGCGTTTTATAATGTCTCCAAATTCAAAATATTGGAGATTCATTTCTCCCTTCCCCTCCTCCTCACACTCGAAGTTCATGTGGGTTGCCAGATTTAGGACACATAACGGGAATGAGCACAACTGACAATAAAGCAATATGCTATAAGCTGATGAGCTGATTCATCCGTGTTTAATATCCCTTTTTAGTTTTATGTCGTGGCTTTTTAGGTCGGTAGAATCTGCAATCTCTTGACCCAGTTCATTTTCTGGCTTCCATGTCTGCAATACGTTATGTTTCCACTAACCCAGGGTGTCAAAATACTATTGGTTAAACTGGCAGGGGGCAGAGTCACAGCCCAAAACAAAAACAGACATTCCAACACATAACACAGATTTTGAAGTAGAATATCTGTAGCATTGTTTCTCAGAAAAACAAGCATGGGAACTTGGCATGTTTCATAAATATATGCATATAGCACCTTTAAATTAACTTCAGAAAGCTTTTGTTCTGTCTGACCATCTCATTTGTGGCACATTGAAACAGCACATTTCTAGAGTTTGGAGGTGACTGGAGGTTGGGCTGATGAGGAGAACACCAACCTCTCAGGTCTTGAATTTAGAGCAGAGAAGTCACATGGCCAGCACATTGCACAAGAAGAGAAAAAAAAACACAACCACATATCATATCATCATCTAAATGTATTTTAACGAGGAGTCAGGTTTGCAGTTTGGGTGTGTGTGAAATAACACAGCAGTCACTGTTAACAAGGCTGATGCAGAGGGAAACTGTGAGATGCACCAGAACGGAAGATGATAAACATGAAGTAATCAGATGCCATTTTTACTGAAAGAGGTGATATCTGCGAACCATTTATAGAGTTCCTGTCAGAAGAAGTGCTGTCCTATATTCAGCTTCTGCTGTGTCACAGAGTGCCGCTACCCACTGATTCAAGTTATTACACATCTGTTTTATGCCAATTAAAATGAAGGCCCGACTGCTGAGTAATTTAATTTGAGTCGTTTATTAAAGATTATTAGAAGCTGATTTTATTATTAGCAGTGGGTGCTGCATTGAAGCTTGAGCATTCAAGATCAATTCAGGTTTTTTTTTTTTTTATTTAAATTTCATTAATATGTATCAGACAGTGGGGGCTGTTCAAAAGTTTGAGGTCCTTTTGAAAGAAATTACTACTTCAGCTCATCAAGGATGCATTAAATTGATCAAAAGTGAGAGTAAAGATATGTTAATAAAATCTACATCAAATATACACTACAGCTCAAAAGTTTGGGATCAGTAAGACTTGTAATGTTTTTTAAAAAGTCTCTTATGCTCATCAAGGCTGCATTTATTTGATCAAAAATACAGAAAAAAAAACTAATATTGCGAAATGGTATTACAATATAAAATAATTTTAATATACTTTTAATTTTACAGCATTTATTAAAAATATAAATCTTTTCTAACAATGTCAATCTATGCCATCACTATTTATGTAATTTAACATCCTTGGCCAATAAAAAAAAACTCCAAACACCAATGACTTGTGCATATGGGTTCAGTCATTTTAGACACTTCCAAAACTGAAGCAACAGAGATGAAAATACAATTTTTAAATACATGAATTATGCTTCCATGTTTGTTGCTACAGTTTTGGAAGTGCCTTTTTCTGTTCTAAAGAAGGGGGTGTCCCAATAATTTTGTCCATATAGTGCATGTACAAGTCATTGACGTTTGGTGATGAGTTTTTGGCTCAAGGTCTGCATTTAAAGTCACACCAGAGGTGTTCAGCTGGAATTAGGACTTGGCTTTATGCAGACCAGTCAAGTTCTTCCACACTGACTCAACATTTCTCTATGAACCTTGCCTTATACACAGAGGCAGTGTCATGTTAGAATAAAAAAAGTGTCCTGTCCAAACCTCTGCTATAAAATTAGAAGAACACAATTCCCTAGAATATCATTATATGCTTAAACATTAAGCTTAGTACTCATGGAAATGACTAAAGTAGTCAATCAAGTAGTAGTTCATTAAAAGGAATTGGCAATATAGTGTATATTAATATAGAAAAACATTGTTTTACATCATAATAATATTTCACAATATTACATTTTTTTCTGTATTTGAGATCAAATGAACAGCCTTGAATGGCAAAAGAAACTTCTTAAAAAAAAAAAAAAAAAAAAAGCAAATCACTTTTTAACAATTATTAAAATAGAAAACATTTCACAATATTACAGTTTATTACTGTACGGCGTTTTGATCAATTAGATGGCACATTGGTGGAGATTTCTTTCAAAAACATTTCTCAAACTTTTGAATAGCAGTGTACATTTACATGAGTGTGCTGATGTCTGGGCGCAAGAGGGATTGTGTATTTGGGAAAGACGGTGATTAAGGGAGCACAAGAGGTAGGAATGATTGACATTATCCATGTGCTGCTCCCACTCACTAGTCTGGGATCTCTCCTCAAAGTGCTGCGCTAAATAACAGGCAGAGTCTGAACTACTGCTGCCACTGTCTGCAAGAGAGAGCGAGACTGAAAGACCACCAACCCACCACATGATCAGAGACAGAGATACAGAGAAAAAGAGAGACACAGAGAAAGAGACCAAAAGACATCTTAAACAGATGGAATGTTTTGAGATGTTATTTACAGAATCTATTGGTCAGCAACAAAAACAGTGTTTCAAGGATTAAAAACAATGAAAGTTTAATACAACTTTAAATTTTAGAACGTGTCCTGTTTAATTTTATCTTTTTCTGAGCAAAAACATAATGCCTATCTTACATTTTTAGCCTGATTAACAGGAGACACACACTAACTTGTCATTCAGTGTAACAAATTCATATATTAAACAAAATCTTGTCAGGCATATTTAGAAGAATCATCATTAGACGACATTAAAAGACTATTTGAGGATCACTAATTTATTATCAATGTTGGGGAAAGTTACTTTAAAAGTAATGCATTACAATATTGTGTTACTCCCTCAAAAATTATGTTACTTTTTAATGGAAAGTAATACTTTTTAAATCTGGGCAGGGCTTGCTTGTTTGTTTTTAATATAAAAAGTTATATTTTGGCAAATGTAAAAGCCCTTTCACACCAAAAAGCCTCAGACTGAAGGAAAAGTAAATTCACGTCTGTACAGTAGACCGTAGAAGAAAAAAAGTTTAACACTATTCAGTATTGAAAAAACAACAAATGTTTGTTTATCTTGAGTAATTTTTGCTTATTAGTATGCTTGAATTGGATCATCGAAGGTCAGCAGCAATGACACTAGTTAATATAATAGGATTAAATAAATGAAGGATATTTGTATTTAATTATTGCAGGTTTGGTTCATTGTGAGAAGCATTTCACTGATTTTTATTTATTTTGAGGAATACTGAACTCTTTTGTGAGATTAATTAATGCAATTAATGCACATTTATTCTAGAATTAAAGTAACATATGTAAGATATTAGCTCAAATTATTATTATTATTATTATTATTATTAGGGAATCAAATGGGAATCATAGGCTATCTAACGATTCGATTCAGCTTGATTAAATTAACTTGGTTCAGAATCAATAATTTGCACCCATTAACTGTTCGTCCAGCGAAATGGTTAAATTAGTACATCTTACCAATTCTGAGGTTTATAGCACTTCTTGGGCCCGACAGTGCTACAAACAGTTATTTTGTTAACTCTTAAGAGCAAGGTAACCAGGATCTTGGCATATTTGACCTTAAAATACACAACACAAGACAATGCTTCTTTATACACGAATTTATTCGAATTACTCTAAGACACACAACCTAAACTACTAACACATAAACATACACACGCACACACACATTCATACATACTGTTCTAGAGGGTTATGGGGTCAACAGAGCTTAAACGGAATCCCAAAGCAACATTACTAGCAATTGCTACTATAGTTCTTAGATTGCACCCTGGTAGAACCACAAAAGCAGAGATTCGTCTTTTAGCTGCTAATAAGGATTTTATGCACCAATTCAGCGAGCAAAGAAGATTTTGTTTACTTGCGTCCTGTTTGAACAGCCGGGGTTTTCCTCCGTGACTTTGCCGGGGGTCCTGATTGGTGCTCGTAGATGATGTCTTTGGGAAACACGTCAGTGATGAGTGAGCTGCTTGGCTGGATGGCTCCGATTGGTTCCCGGGTTACGCAATGTGATGCGCGGGGAGTTTCTTCTGCAGTCAGAGTTGCCAGACGCAAAGTCTTTGAAGAATTCGGCCGGTTAGCGGAGCTGAGTCTTTCTTGTAGGGTTCTGGATGGCACAATCGCGTGATGGTCAGCGCGGTGGAATGGCGGCACGCGGCGAAAGGCGCACAGCGAAAGGCAAGCGAAAGGCAAGGCATTGTTAGAAACATAGGGTTTTAAACCAGCCATCTTGGTCCGTCCCCATTCAGGTTTGCTCCAATCAGATCGGGTTGTGGGGCGGAGCCATGCTTCAGGTGGTTCCTCCTTGCATAAATTAACCTGTGTCTCACACGTGGTATATCTGTGAGTTTTGTCAATAACTTCAATAAACTTTTGTGATGCGAATATTGTAACCAATAGTAACTTATCATTCATCTAAACATATTGGAAATAAAACAAGCTTCTGGTCAACACCAAACATCAGATATCTTGCATACAGTCAAATACATTGTAGCCTTATCTACTAAGGGAAATATAATGCAAACACATAAAAGGGGAATATATTCACTCATACACATACACTCGATTACACAAAACACACCACACATATCGGAAGGTAAAGAACATACTATTCATCGGTACTGTTACTCTAATTGTGGTAGAAATAGTCAGTTTTAAGAGTTTGTGTATTCTGAATAGCCGTCCACGGTTTAGTAGAATGCAGAAAGGAGGGGGTCTGGGTGACCAGAGTGTCCGGAGGTCATGCTGTGAAGCCCCTTTGAACCTTACCGGCTGGTTCCTATCATTATAAACCTTTCATTGTATATTTGATTGTCAATTCACGTGTACCTGGTAAGAGATACACTGCATGCTCTGGTTGCCTGAATGAGCCTAGATGAAAGGGGAGTTCTTGTCTTCCATCGATTGAATTAGGGTTTTAGCTATTTAAATTCCCTAAGAGATAGTGACCAGGAAAAGGGGGAGCTGGTCTGGCCCATTTTACAATAGGCACATGGTCGGGGAGATGACTCTTTTAGATTTGACTGGAATGTGGTGATCTCTGCAGTTTGATGATCTGTTCGACCGAGGTCCCACATATCCCCCTTTTGCATGGCGATGTTCCAGGTATGAACATCCGGCAGGCACTGGAATAAGAGGCAGAGAGAGAACAGACACAAACAAGGCACAAACAACATCTCCATCACAAGCTGAATTCTGGTGCAGGGCTTTAGCTATTTTGGGCTGGTAGCGTTAGAGATGCGTGGGACGACGTAGGAGTGTATTGGTGAGGATTGTCACGAATTGGATGTTTTGATCAATCTAATCATCAGTCATAATCTCAAACGGTTTGATGAGTTCTCGGGTTCAGGTTCTCAGTTAGCTTTGTTAAGTCAAAAATGCATGGAATCTTACCCGAGGCCGGGCTATCGATTGAGGAGCCTACTCCTTGAAGCGTATGGGCCATGAGGGAGGTTAAGATTTGCATTCAAACTAAAACGTTTTGTACGACTGCAGATTGTTTGTTTATGAATTTGATAATTTGGTTTGGACCGGTGATGTGAGCGCTAACGAACTGTGATAGTGCCATTAAGTGACTTCCCCAAGGTTTGTAAGGCATGGCTCTGGTTTAAGAGCTGATGTTAAACAGAGTACTACAGCCACAGCAGCCCCAGCAGGGTGCCCAAGAATCGCTTGAAACACTGGTTGTACCCGCTTAATTCAGCCTGGGTTACAGTAATTTCCTTAAATTGGTGCAGCATGTGTTTCACATCTGCTTACATGTGGGCTTAAGGCTTCCCAAGTCCGACAGGTGCCTACCCAAGTGGTTTGGGGGGCTGAGAGGGGTGTAGTGTACTCTGAAAACATTGCAAGTCAGGCTCACACCTTTCGGGTGTCAGCTTTTACGGTTGGTCCTGGTGACAACTTCTGGCTAGGCATAATCACAATTACGCAGGGACATAGCAGGGTATGTCTGAACATCCTCCTGGTAACAGACAGGGAATAAACGGGAAGTTAAGTCGTGGGGATCATGATTTGTTCATCACTAACCAGGACTTCTAGCAATAAATCACAATAGCTTGGTGTACGGGGTCAATCCCATTTTCAAAACCCTGGAATGAGAAGTGAAAATGAGAAAGAGAAGAGAAGAGAAGAGGAGAAAAAAAAAAAAAAAAACACACAAAAAGAATTGGAAGGCTAGAGGGGAAGGAAAGACATAGAGAGACAGAACAGAAAACACAAACGGACACGAGGGCACTGTCTGGTTAGACAGCAAGGGTGTGTCTCCCATGTGAGAGACAGCTCCTCTCTGCTGGACGTAGGTTGTCCTAGCAGTGCGGCGGAGGAGGGTGTGTAAGTGATATGTGTTGTGTTTGGGAAGGTAGCTGTGTTTCCCTAAATAGACAAAAACTGGGTTAGTGGTGTGTCTGGACTGGTCGGTCTGTGTCAGTGGGTTTGGTCTCCCCCTTTTTCTGTTGCTTGGGGCTTGCAGCATGTCGGGCATCTTTCACGTATTTGTCACGTCTTGTTGCATGCCAGGCCTGTTTGTGTTTGTTGTAGGTGGCCTTGGCATCATGGTGCTCAGCGCATGGTGCATTGTTGGCGTGCATCATCAGTCCCCCTTTTGGCTTTGAGGGCCTACAAGCCGTGGCGCAGTCAGGGGCTCAGAGACATATTTGAGGACGCCGTCTTGTAGATGCAACAGGTGCTTGATGGGTTGGGGGGGTGGATGGATGAGAGTGATGTTTGAAAGTGTTATGATTGAGTCCTTGGAGTTGAATTTGCAGGGATGGGTGTTGTGCGGTTATACAACAAAGTTCCATCAGCGGCAGGTTATAGTGGTAAATGATGGGTGGGTTGGGTGGGTGGGTGGGTGGGTGAAAAATGAGCAAGACTCTTCATGAAGTGTACCTGCCGTGGTATCTGTGGTTTGTGAGGATTTGTTCCTCTGGGATGTACAGTGTGTTGCTGGAACAGTTTTGGCAGGCCCTGAAGTTATGGAGGTTACAGAGTTCTGAGAATAAAGTGAAATAGTCTTGTTGTCTGTGGTTTGTTGAAACAGGTGGTTATGGCCTTCTTGTCCTGCTATTAGTCAGGCCAAACTTTGAAGCATCCATTGGCTTCCCACACGCCCTTATCTGACGAGCTTTGCTGGTTCCATGGTTCCCATGGGTTCTCGTGGGGCCTTGGATAGTCACAGGATTCCTCCCGGTAGCGTTCAGGTGTGTGTTGACGCTCCTGTGTTCTATCCCAGCGGTTGCTCTGCTGTTGAGGTTGGGTACTGCTATAGGAGTCTCGTTCTCTGTTAGATGAGGATGATCTCCATTCGTTAGGTGGCAGTGTGACGCTGTCGTGGTGTTGGGCATCCTCTAGAGCCATTACTTGACTGTGAATGGAAAAGTCAAGCACTGCCGTGGGTTTAACGCCCTTTTCTGATGCCATCTTTTGTTTGGTGTAGGCTTTGTGCGCCAGTTCTCGCAGCTGCTGAGATGTCATTGTCTGTGGGCATGCGAGAACACCAAGATGGTGGCTTACCCCAGGATGAAGGTTTGTCAGGAAGAGAACTTTGAAATTCAGGTCTTGTTCCATGTCAGGTTCGTTGCGAGCTCCGAAGTATGCTCGTCTGAGTCGGTTGTAGTAGGCTTGGGGGATCTCATTGCGACCCTGTTTGGTTTCGAGGGCAGCCACTAGTCCGTGTTCTGAGTCTGCGAATTCTTCAATGAGGGCTTGTCGGAGCAGGTGGTAATTAGTCTTTGTGTGGACAGGCTGTCTGTCCATGAAGTTCCGCACCTCAGGGCTTGATGTTGTTCGCAGTAAATAGAGTCTCTCTTTGTCAGTGACGCTGGGTCTCATTTCCAGGTGACAATCAACATCTTGCAAATAGGCTTGGATGTCTTGCCCATCTGGCATGCTTGGAATGAATTGGTTAATGTTTCTGGCTAGCTTGGCGAGGTCTCTGAAGTCAATGCCACATGATGGTCTGTGGCTGGCTTGTGAGATTTCTCTTGGCTTGATAGTGAGGTAGGTTTCTTCGGAGAGAGCTGGTGAAGGTTTCAGCTTTGCTCCCTTCCTCTTTTGGTCACGTGCCCATTCAGGAACAGGGGATCCGATCCTGCTTGGTAGGGGTGAGGTTAGGTCACGTCGCGTTCTAGTTGTTTCAGGACGCAGTTCATAAGCATGTTTGAGTTCATCTTTGACGTTGTCAGACTCTTCTGTGATGTGGTCTAACTGTTGCGTTAGATGGTCAATCTCAGTTCTTGCCTCGTTTAGGTGAGTTTCAAGGGCTTTAATTCTGCTGGTCTTGTCCCTGAAGTCCGTCTTTGCCTTTTCCAGTAGCTGTTCAGCATACTGTAGCTTGCTCGCGAGCTCGGCGTAAGCTGGTTGGGCTTGTTCCCTTTCTTGGGTGGTTGTTGTCAGAGCCTCTTGTAGTCTGGCGATCTCCTTCTTGGCACTTGCGTCTGTCTCATCAGATCCTTCATGTCGCTCTTGCACTTCCATTTCTAGCTGCTTGATGCGTAGTTGTGCACGTGTCAGCTCCTTCTGGAGATTGGCAGCATGTCTGTCGCTCAGCTTGAGAGTGGCGATGAGGGTGTGGCTCAAGGAACTGGAGATCTTGGCTAGTTCTTTGTGGCTGTAGCTTTGGCATGGGTCATGTTTCATAATGCTTGTTAGGCTGTCACCCAGCTGATCTTGTGTCTGATGTCTTAGGGTTTCGGCGGCCTTAGGCAGGAGGCTGTCTGTCATGGCGCTCAGCCAGGCCTCCAAGTCCTCCCAGTGGCCGACGGGGTCTGTTGTGCGAGACATTTCGACGCAGTGAGGGAGACTTAGACCACTGACTGACACAGACCTGGAGAAGGAAGCACAAACAAAACAAACAAAGCGAAAGCAGAGGTGTGAATGTGCGGTGTCAGGTGTGGGTGATTTTGGGTGTGTAGTGGGTTTCAGCGTGGTCCTCTGGTGGGCGTGCTTCTTAATCGTGGGTGCTATGAGGGATGTTAGTGGGCACGCACGAGGGGCACAGCTAGAGAACAGAGGGAGAGAAGAAGACAACACACAGAGAGAGGAACAGAGTGGTCGTCGGCTGCTTCCCCCTTTTCCTGCAGGGGAAATGAAAAAAAAAGAAGAAAAAACTATATATACGTATTATGGGAAGACAGTTACTGCTAACTGTGAGATGAGAGCGACTGGAGAGAGAAAGAGAAAGAGAGAGATACTCTTTTCTGGGAGCAGACTGAGTATAGTTTAAAATTCTTTCCCCCTTTTTTGTGGGGTCTCACACCAGGACTGTGATTGTTATTGTAATCTCCTCCAGGGTGAAGGAGCGAACAATAACAATGACAGTATTGGCTTCTTAGTTGGTAGGATTGGCACCGTACACCATCTGAAGCGTTCCTAGCGGCGGGTTCACGCCTGGTACCTATCGGTCCTCTTTTGACCTGTTTTCGTCTTGGGCTGCGGGGTCGCGATGGAAAGGGAAGTGAGAGTTAGGCAAGAGTTTAAATTATGTTTTCAAGTTAAACGAACATTGATTTAAATGTCTTTTAAAATTCTCTGCTTTTATGATTCTCACAGGTAGATCGCAGAACAGTAGCCGAAGTCAAATCAAAGGACAGCTAGGAGTGAGAGAGAGAGAGAGAGAGAAGGAGGGAGAGAAAGCAAAAGTAAAGGAAGAATAAGAATGTTTAATTCCCAAGTGAAATTGTGATTTCGAGTCAGTAATTATTGTTAATGATCAAAATTGCCTTCAGTACTTTCATTAAAGTTTTGGCAATGCAGTTGTGATTACATTAATCAATAAGTATCACTGATGTATGGGAGGAGAAATTGTAATTGTGAGTGAAATTGAAATTTCAAATTTGATTGTTAATGATCATAAATCATAATGTCTCATTAAAAGTTTTTCAAAGTAGTTATAATTCTATTAATCGATTAGTATCATTGAATGAAACTGAAACTTCGAAAGGGTAATGATAGTTAATGATCAAAAGTTATGGTGTCTCATTAGAGTTTGATCAAAGCAGTTGTAATTAAATTACTCAGTAAGCATCATTACAATGTGGGACGGAACATAGTTCTGGAATTAAGTGAAAGTTTCAACCCAGTGATGATATTAACTGAGTAATAATTACCGATGTCTTCCGAATTGATCAAAGTCAAGTCAAAGTCAAAGTCTGCTTTATTGTCAATTCTGCCATATATACAGCACGTACATACAGAGAATTGAAATTGCGTTACTCTCAAACCCTAGATGATACATACTAGTTGATGCTCAAATCAACTAGAATTCAACTTAATCAACAAGTATCATTACCATAGGGAAAAAGCCATTGTAAAGGAAATCAGATTTCAAATCAGCAATGCGGGTTATTGATTAAAATTTATAATGCTTCGTAAGATTTGTTTTCTTTCTCAAGCAGTTATAAATGGATTAATCAATGAGCTTTGCTGAAGTCTGTGCGAGGAAACATGCTTAATTACGATTAAAGTTTCAAATCAGGAACAATATTCAGTGATTAATCTTTTAATGTTGTCATTAAATCTTGTAAGGTTACAAGGAGATTAATCAATTAATATCGTCGAAGTAGGGCAATGAGACAATTGTGATTATGGTTAAAAACAGCTTAACTGATTAACAAACTGCAGAGGGATGGTGAACCTCAAACAATATTTAAAGTTAATTTTGCAATTAAACTTTAAATATTATTGAAATTGAATAATGAAAGTTAACTTTTGCAATCAGGGTTTAAAATCATAATCAAAATTCCTTTCAAATGGGAGGAGGAAAGAGATAGAAATAGTAATAGAGAGAAATGTAGTATGGAAACCCGTTAAAGTTGAAGATGCAAATGATTGAATCACCCAAACACTATCACACACACTGTTATCAGCCAAAGAACTAAGAAATTGCTACAAGTTAGCCACTCAATGCTAACAGCTTCGCATCGGCTCCGATGCGAATGCGTTAGCCTCTGTTAGCCTAACTGTAGCACGGTCTGTTTACAAATACGGCGCGGCGGACTGCGCCTGCGCACGAAAATTTTACTCCGGAAAGGAGGTCTTAGGGTTTCCGGGTCGCGGCCGTTCCTATGGCAGCGTAAACAACAATAAACTAGCACGTGAACTACACGCAGTGTGAACACATTGCGGGAAACGACGGCGCGTTTCAATACAGCACAGCAAATAGACACTATTTGAATTCTTATAGCGCTGAACAGTCTCAACTCGTCAGAGTGAGAACTTTTATCTACAGATTTACTGCAGTCAATAACGTTATTGAATTACACAATTTTGCTTGATCAAGATTCACAATTCTCCCAAAAACAACGCTTGGACACTTTTGAGTGTAGCGTTCTAAGTTCACCAGTTTCAAGTGAATAGTTGGTAACAGAGCATTAGGTAGCGAGCCTATCATCTGTAACCGGGAGAAATCCTAGTTATTTCGTCATTGGAACACGCAATGCAAAATTAATTCTAGGATAAAGGCCTTATAAGAGAACCATCAGGAACACGCTGATTTTCTCCGTGTGCGCTTTTAAGCGACTTAATGTCTCTGGCAGACAATCTTTAAACGTTTACTGCAGTTAAAAAAAAATCTTCGCAAGAAGAATCGAGTTACTCTTTCATTCATTCAACACACTGGCAGCCACAATAAAGTATACAGTAACACAATAAACTGTTTCTCTGTCTTTGATCAATTTCTTCCGGATAAAATTGAACAAATACCACAAAAATGTCTTGGTGTTATGAATTTTTAAGTCAAATTATGCCAGCGTTTTTTCCTCCACCATTAAATATGTAAGATATTAGCTCAAATTATTATTATTATTATTATTATTATTAGGGAATCAAATGGGAATCATAGGCTATCTAACGATTCGATTCAGCTTGATTAAATTAACTTGGTTCAGAATCAATAATTTGCACCCATTAACTGTTCGTCCAGCGAAATGGTTAAATTAGTACATCTTACCAATTCTGAGGTTTATAGCACTTCTTGGGCCCGACAGTGCTACAAACAGTTATTTTGTTAACTCTTAAGAGCAAGGTAACCAGGATCTTGGCATATTTGACCTTAAAATACACAACACAAGACAATGCTTCTTTATACACGAATTTATTCGAATTACTCTAAGACACACAACCTAAACTACTAACACATAAACATACACACGCACACACACATTCATACATACTGTTCTAGAGGGTTATGGGGTCAACAGAGCTTAAACGGAATCCCAAAGCAACATTACTAGCAATTGCTACTATAGTTCTTAGATTGCACCCTGGTAGAACCACAAAAGCAGAGATTCGTCTTTTAGCTGCTAATAAGGATTTTATGCACCAATTCAGCGAGCAAAGAAGATTTTGTTTACTTGCGTCCTGTTTGAACAGCCGGGGTTTTCCTCCGTGACTTTGCCGGGGGTCCTGATTGGTGCTCGTAGATGATGTCTTTGGGAAACACGTCAGTGATGAGTGAGCTGCTTGGCTGGATGGCTCCGATTGGTTCCCGGGTTACGCAATGTGATGCGCGGGGAGTTTCTTCTGCAGTCAGAGTTGCCAGACGCAAAGTCTTTGAAGAATTCGGCCGGTTAGCGGAGCTGAGTCTTTCTTGTAGGGTTCTGGATGGCACAATCGCGTGATGGTCAGCGCGGTGGAATGGCGGCACGCGGCGAAAGGCGCACAGCGAAAGGCAAGCGAAAGGCAAGGCATTGTTAGAAACATAGGGTTTTAAACCAGCCATCTTGGTCCGTCCCCATTCAGGTTTGCTCCAATCAGATCGGGTTGTGGGGCGGAGCCATGCTTCAGGTGGTTCCTCCTTGCATAAATTAACCTGTGTCTCACACGTGGTATATCTGTGAGTTTTGTCAATAACTTCAATAAACTTTTGTGATGCGAATATTGTAACCAATAGTAACTTATCATTCATCTAAACATATTGGAAATAAAACAAGCTTCTGGTCAACACCAAACATCAGATATCTTGCATACAGTCAAATACATTGTAGCCTTATCTACTAAGGGAAATATAATGCAAACACATAAAAGGGGAATATATTCACTCATACACATACACTCGATTACACAAAACACACCACACATATCGGAAGGTAAAGAACATACTATTCATCGGTACTGTTACTCTAATTGTGGTAGAAATAGTCAGTTTTAAGAGTTTGTGTATTCTGAATAGCCGTCCACGGTTTAGTAGAATGCAGAAAGGAGGGGGTCTGGGTGACCAGAGTGTCCGGAGGTCATGCTGTGAAGCCCCTTTGAACCTTACCGGCTGGTTCCTATCATTATAAACCTTTCATTGTATATTTGATTGTCAATTCACGTGTACCTGGTAAGAGATACACTGCATGCTCTGGTTGCCTGAATGAGCCTAGATGAAAGGGGAGTTCTTGTCTTCCATCGATTGAATTAGGGTTTTAGCTATTTAAATTCCCTAAGAGATAGTGACCAGGAAAAGGGGGAGCTGGTCTGGCCCATTTTACAATAGGCACATGGTCGGGGAGATGACTCTTTTAGATTTGACTGGAATGTGGTGATCTCTGCAGTTTGATGATCTGTTCGACCGAGGTCCCACACATATTACTCCTGATTTCTGTCAACACGAGGACAGGAGAGCTTTCAATCAATTAAAACTGGCATTACTTATTTGAAAAAGTAACTTGATATTTTCTTGTAAACTAAAAAATAATGCGTTACTTTACTAGCCACTTGAAAAAAAGTAATCCGATTATGTAACTCACATCACTTGTAATGCGTTATCCCCAACGCTGTTTATTATCAAATTTAAATCTTTACCAATCCTACTAAACCTGTCCTTCAAAGTTTCCTTCTGCCTTTTCCAATCCTTCTAGGTTTTACTCATTTGCCAGCAAGACATTTTTAATCATTCAAAATATAGTGAAATTTAGCAAAAATCACAAATTGTATCATCTAATTTTATATTTACAAAACTTATTTGAATCATTAAAGTAAACACATTACTTGCATGTAATATGCTTTCTATGAATATGAAATCAGTTTCACACATTTATTTTGGTGCAGACACCAAAATGGTGTCTTTTTGACCCATATTCTTAATTGTTCTACTTTCTTGCCTCTTTTAGTATTGTGTTATATTTCATTTAATTGCCTTAATTCTTATGCATGTATGTATTTTTTTTCTGCATTTTTCACCAAGTCAAATCCCTTATGAAGCTTATGAAGCTCAAACTGCTGTCATTAAAGCAAATAGAGGAAAATCAAATACTTGAAATCGCTGATTATTTTTCCAATTCAGCTTCTCGCTTAAGCTGAGGCCGATAACAATTTTATGATGACAAAAAATGCATTCACTTGTGGTCCTAGATGGTTGGACTGCATGTGGGCACATAGACACTACAGAGTCATTGCCAGGCATTAACTGTTTGCGTTTGTGACGCACAATGAAACTACATTTGTTTGATCTGATGGTCTAGACAAGCAAACCAAAGCCACATTGTTTCTTCCTCCACTGATACTCTGATATCCAGCAATTGAAACCTAGATGACGTCAGGGTACCTGCAGCCCATCTGATGCTTTATAGCTTTTAATTCCAAAAGGTTTTATAAATAATCCTGAACGAAAGTTTAACGTCTTGATTTTTAGCTATTAAACCACATTATCTAATAAGCTCAAAGACCAAAATTAAACACAAAACGCTCCTGACTCATGACCTTTGATTTGAAGCAAATCTTGAGGTTAAAAAGTCAAAACCACAGTCTGCATCATCTTTCTAAGAGACCTCTTTGATTAATGTTGCCAAGTCATGAAATGGGACCGATAAGGGGAAACTCATACCTCTTCGTTTCCTGCGTCTCTCACCACCATCGCCGACTTCATCTTCACCCTCATCCATGTCATCTGATCCACTTCCGTCAGAGCCGGAGATCTCTTCACCTGAGCAGTAATAAAGCATAGCATGCGATTATGTCTCAGTACTAAACAAATATAAATACTCTGGCTCTGTACCCAAATCCTAGTGTGTCTCCTACTTCGACAGAATTGTAGGAACCATAGATGCACTTCTTAAAGAAAGCTAAATTATTCTGCCCTTTTCAAGATACAATATTTCATAAAATTCTACATCTATCTTCATTAAATGTGAACCAGGACCACAAAACCAGTCTCAAATAGCATGGGTATATTTGTAGCAATAGCCAAAAATGCATTAAATGGGTCAAAATTATCAAATTTTCTTTAATGCCAAAAATCATGAGGATATTGAGTAAAGATCATGTTCCATATCATGTTACAAAGATACTTTGTAAATTTCCTATTGTAAATATATCAAAACTTAATTTTTAATTAGTAATTAAGAACTTAATTTGGACAACTTTAAAAGGTGCTTTTCTCAAAATTTTGATTTCAGTTCCAAAAAAAAAAAAATGACCCTTATGACTGATTTTGTGGTCCAGGGTCACATATTAAAAATGGAGGAGAAAGCATATACTACCATTCAAAAGTTTGTGGTCAGAAAGAAAGTAAAACTTTTATTCAACAAAAAACTACTAGAAATGACATTTATAGCTATACAAAAGATTTTAAAGCACCACAACCATTTTTTTAATATAGATATTAATCAGAAATGTTTCTTAGGCAGTAAATCCGCATATTAGAATGATTTCTGAAGGGTCATGTGACACTGAAGACTGGAGCAATGATGCTGTAAATGCAGCTTAATAAATTTAATTTTTAGACATTCCAAAAAAAAATATATTATTTTTACTGTATTTTTAATTAAATAAATGCAGCCCTGATGAGCTTATGGACTTCTTTCGAAAACGTACAAAAAAAAAGCCAACCCCAAACTTTTGACCAGTAGCATCCTTTTTTTCTTAATATAAAACAAGATTATTTTTAACTTCATTTTTGCTTATACTTTACTTCTCGCATTAATTACATTTCTGTAAGATTGAAATTATGGTTCCTCTGATTAAAAAAAAAAAAAAAAAAAAAAAAAAAAAAAAAAAAACAATAGAGAGATTTACTTTGTAATCAAGATATGACAAATCGTCAAAATGCTGAGATATAACTCAGCTCACCTAATCTATCTTTATAATCTAACTCTCAGCTAAATATTAAGATATCTACTGTAAGTGTTAAAATCTTATGCACTAGGAAATTCCCTACTGCAGCACTCTAGGAGCCAATAAGTCACACCCTGAGAAGCAACCCTGACAAACACCGGGCACAGCAAAAACTGATGAGGTGTACCTTCTTCCAGTTTTTTCTTGAGCTCTTCGATTTCCTTCTGAAATTGGCGCAACAGTGCGTCCTTGGGGTCCTCATTAATCCTAGCCTTATTCTTGATGTTTTTGGCACGGTTGGCATAACGAAGCGTACTGATGGTTTCGTCGTAGTTGTAATCTGCTGGGCCGATGTTTGCACACTGCAAAATAGGAAAGCATTAAATCAGAATCATACCGTGTGCAGTACTTTCACTAAAATCAGATTCAATGCAGATCCAGCAATTTAATCAACAATAGCGATAGTATATAAGCCAAGGCTTGTATCTGTGTGCACACTGACTATCATACCATCATAGTTTTGGAGTTTCCTCCTAAAGAGTCCTGTAAGAGTCGGGTGAGTTTTGAGTTCCTGTAGGGCACGTGGGTGCTTTTCCCATCTACCAGTGCAGAGATAACATTTCCCAAAGTGGACAGGGACAGGTTGATTTTTGTGGCCTCTTTAAGACGTTGACCAGTGGCGCCTGTTTTTCCTTGTCTTTCAGAGCCCTGAGCAACAAAACATCCCCTTTAGTAATGGAAAGTAAACCAAGTTAACGTAAAGCTCATCCAGATGATGTAGGCCGCTTACCGCAAGATCAACCAAGTGGAGCTTTCCCATGCGCACATGTTGATTCCCATCTATGCCCTTTTCACTGCACTCAATAGTTATGGTGAAGATAGCATGGGAACGAGAGCTGTGCTCGTTCATATTAGTCGCACCCACAGAACCTGGGCAAGGACAAATAAACACAAGCACAAATGTTTAAGGCTTCCTGTCTAGAGAGCACCAAACTCACTGCTTAAGTAATGCACTAACATACTCATTCTGGTCGACTTGTAATTGATTAAAATAACAGATTAGAAATAAAGCAGTCATCCACACTCAAGACAAAACAGGAATATTCACACCCACATACAGGATGCATTTCAAAGACTTTACAGATCTAACTTTGCATGCCCTAACCACATTTATAGAGTTTACGTAATAAAATTATTTAAATATACTCACGGTTTTTGTGTCCGAGGGTCATAATCCGGTCCATATCATCAGCATTGTTCACCACATATCCAGAAAGATCCTTGATATAAACTCCTACATCAGGTCTCTCCTTGACCTGTATTGGGAGTTCAGCATTCATCATTTGCAGAAATTTGCCTTTACATTTCCAAATTCAGTTTCCACAACAAATGACATTGCATTATTTCAATGATTCAACCTTTACTTAAGTCAAACTTCCTCAATTACAATGAAACTAAAATAAAGACACAATCAAATGTTTAGGGTCAGAAAGATATACAGTGCCTTGCAAAAGTATTCATACCCCTTTTTCACATTTTGTTATGTTGCTGCCTTTTGTTAAACTCTTACTTTTTCCCACATCCATCTACATACCCCATAATATAAATCTGCAAATTTATAATAAAAAAGAAAGAAAGAAACTGTAATGATTCCATTGCATAGGCATTCATACCCTTATCTGGGAATGTTAAAATTTAGCTCAGAAGCATTCATATTGCTTGCAGATGTTACTACACTTCGAGTGATTTGGAAAGACAAGCATCTGAAAATGCATATCAGAGCAAAACCCAAGCTCTGAGGTTAAGAAACATTGCCTGTAGAGCTTAGAAAAAAGGACTGCATCAAGCCACAGATCTGGCAAAGATTCTGCTGCATTGAAGGTTCACAGAAGCATGTAGTCTCAGCTACCCTTGATGGAAGAAGTTTGAAACAACCAGGACTCTTCGTAGAGCTTGCCTCCTGGCCAAACTGAGCAATCGATGGAGAAGGGCTTTGGATAGATTGGTGAGCAATAACCTGGTGGTCACTCTAATTGAGCTCCATGATCATACGCGGAGACAGGAGAAACCTACATATGGACAAACATCACTGCCACACTCCACCAATCTGGGCTTTATGGCTGTGTGGCAAGACTCAATCCTCTCCTCAGTGAAGACACATGCAAAAAAAGCATCTAAAGGGCCCTCAGACTGTGAGAAACAAGATTCTCTGGTCTGATGAACCTCAAGCCTAAGCATCATTTTTGAAGGAAACCAGGCACTGCTCATCAACTGCAGAGTACCATCCCAAAAGTAAAGTGAGCTGGTAGCAGCCTCATGCTGTGGGGTTGTTTTTAAGCAGCAGGGACTGAGGGACTCGTCAGAGTAGAGGAAAAGCTCAATGCACCAAAACATTGAGATGGCCTTAATGAAAACCTAGTGCAGAGCATTCAAAACCTCAGACTGGTAGAAGGTTCACCTTCCAACAGGTCTTAAGCACACAGCAAGAGTGGCTTATAGACAACTCTGTGAATTTCCTTAAGTGTCCAAGCCAGAGCCTGGGTTTGAAACCAATCAAACTATTCTGGAGAAGCCTTAAAATGTCCTCCAGACCCCATCCAACCTGACAGACCTTTAGGTGAAGTGGTGAGACGAAGAATGTCAGATAACTGCCAAATGCCAGATGTATAACGCTTGTCACATCATTCTTAATAACACTTAAGGCTTTACTGAGCTAAGGGTATAAATACTTCTTATAAATTTAAATTGTGACAATTCTGTTTTTGCTTTGTCATAATGGTGTAAGGACTGCAGAAAAAAAAAGAAAAAAAGTTTAAAGCAGTTTAACAAAATGTGAAAAAAGGGGGTGTGAATACTTTGCAAGGCACTGTATACAATCTTTTTTGTTTAAAAGAAATGAATACTTTTATTAAACAAGGACAGATTAAACTGATAAATAGTGACACTAAAGTGACATCTATAATGTTACAAATATCTTTCAAATAAATGCTGTTCTTTTCTATTCATCAAAAAAAATCATAAAAATATAACATTTCGTAATGATTTTATGAAATCTAAACAATGACCAAAATAATGACTGTCTTTTAGTTGTGGCATACAATTTTGTCCTTAAATAGACTACCAGTTTTTATTTTTAAGAATTCTCTTCTACTGACCAAGCCTGCATTTATTTGATCCAAAGTACAGCAGAACTGTAATATGTGAAATATTTTTACTATTTAAAATAACTGTTTTGTATTTGAATACATTTTAAAATGTAACTTATTCCTGTGATCAAAGCTGGATTTTTAGAATCATTACTCCAGACACATGATCCCTTGGAAATCAAATGTTCTTTTCTATTCATCAAAAAAAAAAAAAAATCTTAAAAAACTAAAAATTGTGTTTTTACAAAAATATAAAGCAGCTTGAGTGTTTTCAATCAGATAATCAGAATTATTGATAATCAGAATCAGGTTTCTTGAGCATCAAATCAGCGTTTTAGAATGATTTCTGAAGGATCATGTGACACAGAAGACTGCCATTATTCAGCTGTGCATCACAGGAATAAATTACTAAATATTTCTAAATACATTCACATAGAATATGTGATAGATATAAATTGAAATGCTGCATTTTTGTTCAAATAAATGCAGCCTTTGTAAACATCACCTTTTAAAATATTATAGACTTAAAAAAAAAAAAAAAAAACGTTTTCAAACATTTGAATGGTAATGTTATGTTGATATTTATACAATGCATAAAAAACTAAATAAAATCCCAAACTTTTGAAGGGTCATGTATGTTGTTGTTAATATAAAGCAATGTTTGTCGACAATGGTTGTGGAGAAAATCTGCACCAAAAATCTGATTTACACTGTATTAAAAAAGCTAAATATGTTCAAATGTGATAACAGATTAAATAACTACTTTCCAATTCGTAATGAAAGCATTATCAAATGATATCAAACACGGAAAAATATACAATAAACAATGCCTCGAAGAGTATGTGATATGCAGAATTCGTTGAAAGCTCAAATTTTTTTTTTAATTCCACAGGAACTGGTGCAGTTTTTCTGTAGAATTCTGTGGGTGCAGATATCATGCGGATATGTGCATTAGTCAAGCACTTCATGACCTAAATTGCAGGGCCTTATTAATGACACGCCTAATAAGTGCAGTGATGGGGAACTGACAAGCTCTGAACTTTTGAAATGTGTTGGTTTCTCACCTCCAGCCTCTGCATCTGGTCCTTTCCCAACAGGTCTCTCACCTCCTCATTGTATATTTCCAAATACGAAACTCTTACCAGAAACCTGCCAGATGACACACGTCAACAGAGTTCATCTTAACACCCTGACAACTTAGAAAGGGCGTATCATGACAAATGATAAGAATCTTCACGATTAATAATGAGACCTCTACACAGCACAGCATTCAGAAACAATCCCCATTCTCACCTGGTGTCTCCTTCTGCTTTTGCGATGTGACCAAATACATGAGCAAATGAATTTGGTATGATTCCTCTGAGTTCAGGCACTGCCCTGACACCCTCCATAGTGAACGTCTTCCCTGTGCCTGTCTGGCCGTATGCAAATATGGTTCCTAAAAAAAAACAATTGCAAAAATTACATCTTCAAACTTGCAAAAAAAAAGGTGAAAATATATTAAAGCAAAATTTCATTGACTTACCATTGTAACCCTCTAATACGGAGTCAATGATAGGTCGAGCTGTTAAATTATACACATCCAGCTGTTTACTGTCTGGACCGAACACTGTGTCGAAGGTGAACGTCTTTGGCGGCTCACTTGTCATATCAAGCTTGTTCACAGTAATCGTTCCTCGGATCTCGTCCACAGTGACGGCCTGCTTGTGTCCCATCACCTTCTCCTTTTCGTTGAGGGGTCGACATCTCACCACCACCTTCACATTATCACTCACCTCCACCTTCTCTGGTTTATCCAGCTTATTACTCTGTACAAACAGAAACCGGTTTGTCAGCAAAAATATAATAGTTCATCATAAAAATACAACATTTCTTAATGATTTTATGCAATCTTAACTATGACTAAAATAATTTGGCATACAAACTATGACTGTCCTTTAGTTGTGGCATAATTTCCTACAATTCTGTCCTTAAACACACTACCAGTCAAAGGTTTTTGAACAGTAAGATTTTTAATGCTTTAATTTTTAAGAATACTCTTCTGCTCACCAAACATGCATTTATTTGATCCGAAGCATAGCAAAACTGTAATATTGTGAAATATTTTTACTATTTAAAATAACTGTTTTGTATTTGAATATATTTTAAAATGTAATTTATTCCTGTGATCAAAGCTGGATTTTTAGCATCATTACTCAAGTCGCATGAACCTTCAGAAATCATTGTAATTTGCTGATTTTATTATTATTATCAATATTTAAAACTGCTGAGTCACTTTGTTTCAGGATTCTTTGATGAATAGAAGATCCAAAAAGCAGCATTTATCTGAAATAAAAAGCGTTTGTAACATTATACACTATAACACTGAAAAGCTCGGAGTCAGTATAATTTTTTTAGAGGGGGAAGAAATTATAGAAATGAATACTTTCGTTTAGCAAGGATGCTTTAAATTGATCAAAAGTGACGATAAAGACTTTTTACGTTACAAAAGATTTCTATTTCAGATAAAAGCTGCTCTTCTGAACTTTCTATTCATCAAAGAAACTTGAAGAAATCCTACTCAGCTGTTTTTAACAACAATAATAATAATAAATGTTTCTTGAGCAGCAAATCAGAATATTAGAATGGTTTCTAAAAGATCATGTGATTGGAGTAATGATGCTAAAAATTCAGCTGAAAAATCACAGGAATAATTTACCTTTTAAATATACTCAAATAGAAAACAGTTGTTTTAAATAGTAAAAATATTTCTAAATTTTACTGTGGATGCTGCACTTTGGAACAAATAAATGCAGGCTTGGTGAGCAGAAGGCACTTCTTTAAAAACAATACAAAAGTTCACAGTGTCAGTAAGAGTATGCAAATGAGTGGAATATTTAATGCAGTATGATTACTGTCAATACCAGTTAACCATTGTTAAATGATGCAAGCAAAAAAATTTCAGTTTTATTTGGGATACTCCAAAAACGTTTAAAATGTTATTTGCACCTTACAATGAAGGACTTGAGATGAAAATACAATTTACCAGAAAAACAAACGCGATATTTCTTGCTGTGCATGTATGTCTACTGCTAGACATTGTTAGCAGACAAATACAATAAACGTGAAACTATTCAGCGTTTTATAGCTTGTTTATGTTCTTAAAGTCACAGAACACTGCTAAATACTGTGCTTATAGGTAAACAAACATCAACTACGGCTTTTAAAGTGTAAGCTATGGGTACTTAATGCCTAACCTTTATTGTAAAGGTCATTAGATGTTGAATATATTTGATAGGTGGGGTTGATGTAACTCGACGCTGTTGCTAAGCAGCGGATATGACCGCCTCGGCCTTCAAGCTAACAGCTAAATGAACAAACAATAGAAAACCTGATTATTTGTTTTACGCAGAAAATAACAAGTTACCCGTTATAAGCAGTTTTAACCTAATGTCTCCTAAACCTCAATAAATCTTAGTCGTTGAGAGATCACACCATCGTTAAACCCCCCTGAGCTTGCTATGAAGCTAATAATTAGCAGGCAGCTAGCGTGATGTGCATAAACAGCTCTAACCACTGAAATGACAAAATCATCGCAGAATAGTTAAATGCATCATAGAATTGAACAATGACCCATAAACGCGCGATAGAAAACCCTGTCAAATAACGTTAGCAGTCTGTGGATGTCTGCATGACATTCCGGTTGCAAAGCAAAGGAATGACGGGAAGGTGGGGCATAACAACACAAACAGTACACAGCGATAAATGAACATACGAAATTATAATCTTACCGGCATTTTCAAATGCAGATTTATGGCTCTTTATTAAGACCTAAATAACAGAGTTTTCGTCTGGAATGATAACCGATGAGCTCATTCGGGTGGGTGATGTATTTTTCCAGCTCAAGCGCCCATCCCAACCTGCCCGCTGCTGCATTTACTGGACATGCGCAGCAATGCGCGCTCCCGGTTTCATCTAGGGCTAATTTACATATTTATGGATATCAGTGGGTAGATAGTTTCCTTACAAATTGTAGTCCGTTACTGTATACAAATTACATGGCAAAAATTGTAGTTAGTAGTGTAGTCCATTACATTACACATATTAGATAATAAGTAAGGCAAGTTACGTAATAATTAGTGCTGTCAAAGGATTAATCGCCAATTAATCGCATCCAAAATAAAAGTTTATATTTACATTTACATATTTACATTTATATTTACAATTTACACATTTACTATATGTTTGTGTACTGTATATATTTATTATACATCTATAAATGCACACACATGCATGTATATGTTAAGGAAAAATATTTTGAATTTATATCTAAAATATTTATATTTATTTATAATCAATAGGGTTGTCAAAGGATTAATCGTGATTAATCGCATCAAAAATAAAAGTTTATGTTTGCATGCTATATGTGTGTTTACTTTGTATATTTATTTTGTACATATAAATGCACACACATGCATGTATATATTAAAACTAAATATTTATATGTATATATATTTATACCTGTATACAATGTAGATTCTAAATAAAAATAAATATTTTAGATATAAACCTAAAATATTTTTCCTTTATTTATGCATGTATGTGTGTGTATTTATATATACATAATAAATATATACAGTACACAAATATATAGTATGTAAACTTAAACTTTTATTTTGGATGCAATTAATCACGATTAATCGTTTGACAGCACTAGTATAAATATATATACATATAAATACTTAGTTTTAATATATACATGTATGTGTGTGTATTTATATGTACATAATAAATATACAAAGTAAACACACATATAGTATGCAAACATAAACTTATATTTTGGATACGTTAAAACTAAGTGAGTTTTTGCTTGAAACAACATGCATCATGCATTGTTCAGTAAACCCCAGAAAGTGCAGTACACAACTGTTCCATACTAAGCCAGTCTTTATTAAATCTTTATTAATTATTCTTGTAATAGCAAAAATATCTAGTTTTCTGCTTGAAATAAGATTATTTTGCTTACCCCATTTGCAGATTATTTTGCTTGTTTTAAGCAAAAACTCACTTAATTTTGACTTTTTTTTTCTGAAAACAAGACAATACTTTTTTACTTATCTAGAAAATCCTTTTTGATGTAAAAAAATGTTTGATATTTTGACTGGAAACAGGACAAAAAATCTATAAGAAAAGCATTTTTTGCAGTGTAAGAATCAAACTTTTTTATATTAAAAACAAACAAGCAAGCCCTGCCCAGATTTAAAAAGTGACGCAAAAGTAACGCAAAAGTAATGTAACGCATTACTTTCCATAAAAAGTAACTAAGTAATGTAATTAGTTACTTTTTTAGGGAGTAACGCAATATTGTAATGCATTACTTTTAATAGCAACTTTCCCCAACACTGCTGACTACTTTTAGATTAGCCTACTAATAGGATAATGTTGTACCATATTGACAAAGAGATTGAAAATGCATTCCATTCATTGTAATTTACAACACACTGTGCATTAAACATTGCATCACTGTTTTCTAAAACTGGGGTTTATGAACGAAATGCCCCCCTGCAGGGGGGTCTGTGAGTTTAATGAAAAGCTACTAATTAAATCATAAAAATATAAAATAACAACAACAATTAAAAAAACTACTGCATTTTCTTTCTTTTATTGTTTGTTTACTACAGTTGCAATCAAAAATATAGCTGCAAGCAGTGATTACCGGGGGTTCAAACGCTTTAAGGCTTTTAAGCCCATATGAAAAAATACAAAGTAGCAAGCCTTTTTTTATTTGTATTTGTATTTTTTTGCAAATACAGGTAATGTACCATAGCAATATTTTGTTTTGTAATGTTTATGATGCGATTGGGCTACTTTTGGGCTACTTTTGAGTAGCAAATGGGCGGGTTTTGTTGTGAAAACCTGGCAACCCTGATTAAAATACAAAAAAATTGTCAACGCTAATGCGAGGGTGCTTCTAATGCCACGTCTATGGAAGGGACGGTTAATTATTTTTTCTAATTTTTTTTTCCCTTTTATTGTCATGAAAGTCATGAAAACACTTCCGTGGAGTTTTTCTTTTGCTATTTGATATATTTGCAGTACTCTTCCATTCACTGCTCTTCAAGTTAACCCAACTATGACGAGAAACCCTAAAATGTGAAAAAGGTCCATAAGGTTTTAGTGCTACACACTCGAACACCTAATTGTTTAACCCTTCAGAAACTCCAGTACTTTACAAATGCAAGCTTTTCTGAAGATCCAGGGTTGTATAAAAATTGCATCTAGTTTACTGCTTACTGGTATATTAAAGGTAATAATGTCAATATATAATGTATTTTTGAGTTCTAGGATTTTTTAGTAACACAGCTATGTCAAAATTATTCAACCCCTATTCAACAATACTGTGTTTATGTCACTTATTTGTATGGCGGGGAACAAAATGGTCTTAAACCACAATTAAGCCTTTAGAAACTTCATTAGAATTAGCTTGAGCTGTTATACATACATACATTTAGCCCATGCATATGTGCTGAAGTTGAGTAGCAAAAATGGCAAAGTCAGCAAAGCCCTCACAAAAGCTAGAGAAGATTAGTTTTATTACATTAGAAAGTCTAAGGCTATGAAAATTAAAAGTTTGTAGAGATACAGCTGACAGCCTTATTCCTTAGCTTTAAACATGCTGTAACCCTTGAGACTGGTGAAGAAAAAGCACAATTTTTCATTTGACCAGAGCAATTGAGAAAAACCTGCAATGTACAGCCAAAGACTTGACCTGATGAAAAGAGGAATAATATTTCAGTGTAAAGTATAAAAGGAACACAAAAAACTATGACCTTTATGTTGGGGCATCTTGCTGAATACCACTCTTGACCAAGAACAAAAAGGCTGAACATGTTAAAATTCATTTGGATAGACCTGTGGAGTTCTGGAAGAATGTTTCATGTGGTGATGTGGCCAAACTGGAACTGTTTTGGATCCATGGGTGATATGTCTGGTGCAAAACAAGGCAAAGTTTATAAGCAGAAGAACGATGATCAATTGACTTTTCTGCAGGACAATCATCCCAAAGTATACATCCAAATCTACTTATGCTTGGTTCAGGGATCAGTCATAGAATGTACTTTAGTGGCTCCAGATTTATTTCTCATTGAAAGTAACTGATTGAATTTGAAGAAAGCATTTCTCATCTCTCATCTCTGGATGTGGATGCAGCCACAGACACCTTATGCAACACCTTAAAGTCTTGTCTCGACGATATCTGTCCTCTTTCCACCAGGCCAGCACGGGCTACCCCCTCTAACCCCTGGCTGACTGATGTTCTTCGTGAACATCGGTCCAAACTCAGGCAAGCAGAAAGAAAATGGCGCAAATCTAAACACCCGTCTGACCTGAGTATGTACCAATCGTTGCTTTCTGCTTTTTCTACTCAACTCCACACTGCCAAATCCTCATATTATCATAACAAGATCAATAGTGCTTCTGACATGCGCAATCTCTTCAAAACATTTAACTCTCTCCTCTGTCCCCCTCCACCACCACCCACCACTACACTAACAGCTAATGATTTCGCACAATTCTTCACAGACAAAACTCGAACAATCAGCAAACAATTCTTAGCCCCTCATACACATGACTTACAACCCACCACACCCACTTCAAACACTCTCACTTTCTCCTTCTGTCCCCTCACTGAGACAGAAGTATCAAAACTTCTCCTCTCCAGCCACCCTACAACATGCCCACTTGATCCCATCCCCTCACACATTCTTCAAGCAATCTCTCCTACTGTCTTACCAGCACTCACACACATCATAAATACATCACTCCTCACAGGCACTTTTCCAACTTCTTTTAAGCAGGCTCGGGTAACCCCACTGCTTAAGAAACCAACACTGAACACCTCACTTCTTGACAGCTACAGACCAGTCTCTCTGCTTCCATTCATAGCAAAAACCCTCGAACGAGTTGTTTTCAACCAGGTATCATTGTTCTTTTCACAGAACAACTTACTGGATCCTAACCAGTCAGGTTTCAAGAGGGGCCACTCAACTGAGACTGCGCTACTGTCAGTTACTGAAGCCTTGCGGACAGCAAAAGCTGATTCTAAATCATCAGTTCTAATTCTGCTTGATTTATCCGCTGCTTTTGACACCGTCAACCATCAGATCCTCCTGTCCACCCTCTCATCGCTGGGCATCACAGGAACTCCGCTTCGCTGGTTTGAATCCTATCTCACCGGTAGGTCATTCACGGTAACCTGGGGAGGAGAGGTATCCAAAACACATCAACTGATCACTGGGGTTCCTCAGGGATCAGTTCTTGGTCCTCTCCTCTTCTCCATATACACAACATCACTGGGTCCCATCATAGAGTCACATGGCTTCTCCTACCATTGCTATGCTGACGACACACAACTCCATCTTTCATTTCAACCAGATGATCCAACAGTACCTGCACGGATCTCAGGCTGCTTGGCGGACATCTCAACGTGGATGAAAGAACATCACCTCCAGCTTAACTTGGCAAAAACTGAGCTTCTTGTTTTTCCTTGCACTCCAAACTTACAGCATGGGTTCACCATCCAGCTGGGCTCTTCCACAATCACTTCTTCAAACTCAATCAGGAATCTGGGTGTCATCTTTGATGACCAGCTGTCTTTCAAAGATCATATTGCAAAGACTACTCGATCTTGCAGGTTTGCTTTGCACAACATCAGAAAGATCAGGCCCTTTCTAACAGTGCAGGCTACACAACTTCTTGTCCAGGCCCTTGTCATCTCCAGACTGGACTACTGCAATGCTCTTTTGACTGGTCTTCCATCATGCACAATCAAACCTCTACAAATGATTCAGAATGCAGCAGCACAGCTGGTCTTCAACGAGCCCAAAAGAGCACCATGTTACACCTCTCTTTATCTCCTTGCACTGGCTCCCAATTGCGGCTCGTATCAAGTTCAAGACTCTGATGCTTGCATATAGGACAACCACAGCTACTGCACCTGCTTATCTGCACTCGCTATTGCAAATCTACACCCCCTCCAGAACTCTGAGATCTGCTAGTGAGCGACGCCTTGTGGTACCATCACAGAGAGGTGCTAAATCACTATCCAGAACATTCTCTTTTACTGTTCCTGGCTGGTGGAACGATCTTCCTACCCCTATCCGGAATGCTGATTCCCTGACAAGCTTCAAGCGACAGCTTAAAACTCATCTCTTTCAACTCTATTTGCTGTTACCATAAAAAAAAAAAATTAATCTCTTTATTCCTTCCCTTTCTAGCTTGTACTTGTCTGAAGCACCACTTGAAATCTGGTATTATAGCACTGCCTGTGTCTGTTTGTCTCCTTAAGAAGAATCGCTCTATGTTCTCCCAACTGTATGTCGCTTTGGACAAAAGCGTCTGCCAAATGCCTAAATGTAAATGTAAATGTAATGTATATGTAAATGTAAAGCAGTGGCAATGTGAAAACCAAAGATTATCAGTGATCTGGAAGCTTTTTCAGGCGAGGAATGGGCCAAAATTGCAGTAGAGATATGACAGAAGCTTCTAGGCACTTCTAGGCAGTGTTTCTGAGTGGTTTTTAAGAATAAATGATTCTGCGCAAAATTTGACGTTCACTGTAAAAAACAATTTGTTGAGTTAACTTTTAAAATTTTAAGTTCAGTCAACTCGAAAAAAGTTAGGTAGCTTGAAATGTTACGTTTCACTACGTGACAACTTAGATATTTGAGTTGATTCAACTTAAAACTTTAAGGCAGCCGAGTAACAAACACAGCTGTTAAGTTTACCAAACAATTTTTTAGTTTAGTCAACTCGGATATCTAAGTTGTCATTTAGTTCAACTTAACATTTCAACTTGAATGAACTTATTTGAGTTGGCTGAACTTAAAATTTTAAGGCAGCAGGGTAACAAACTAAGTTGACTCAACAAATTGTTTTTTTTTTTTTAGTGTTTGGGGGTTGAAAAATGTTGAACATTAATGTTTAGAGCCAGTTTGAATTTTATCATGATTCATCAATGTTACATACTCTGAATCACAATCATATTTTATCTTGTTTTCAGCCAAAATATCCAAAAATTCTTAAATCAAGAAGGATTTTCCAGACAAGTAAGAATTATTGTCTTGTTTTCAGAAAAAAGAAGTCACAATTAAGTGGGTTTTTGCTTAAACAAGCAAAATCATCTGCCAATGGGCTAAGCTAAATAATCTTATTCCAAGCAGAAAACTAAATTATTTTGCTTACCCCATTGGCAGATTATTTTGCTTGTTTCAAGCAAAAACTTTTTTCTGAAAGCAAGAAATTTTTTACCTGTCTAGAAAATCTTTCTTGATTTAAGAATTTTTAGACATTTTGGCTGAAAACAAGACAAAAAAGCATTTTTTGAAGTGTGTAATCAGAGGTGGACAGTAATGCTGTAAAAGTACTTTTCAAGTATCTGTACATAATATTGTATAATTGCATAATATTGTACTTTTTACTGCACTGTGTTTCATATGTTTCAAATATAATTTAACACCTAATTATATTAGAAATCTATTACTCTCTTAATTTGACTTAAGTAAAAGCAATTCTTTTTTTTCTTTTTTTGTTACATTTTTTATGTTTTTAAGTATTAAAGGTAAAACAAACAACAACTTTTATTCATGAAATGCATGACATTATGCTTTGGAATGTAGTGAAGTAAAGTTTTCTGAAGAAAAACACTCTGATAAACCACAGATTCTTTTTAAATTTACTTGAGTAAAGTAAAAAATACTTCAGTACTGTCTGCCTCTGCATGCTATTCATAAAAAAGTAACTGTAATCGGATTTTAAAGTATTTTAAAATGTGACATAATCTACCTAATTTTTAGAATCTGATTACATAATCCAGTCTGCATTCTCAGATACAGCAAATGATCACTCCTACCAAATTCAATTCAATAAAAGGCAAAAAAAGTAGAAAATTCTGAACTCTTTCTGTTTATTATTATTAGTTTAACAACTTCCCAAAATTCCCCCCAAAAAAGGGACTGAGAACAGGAACGTGGAAGAATTCCATCATCAGGATATAGATACTATGTTTTATACAACAAAACGAATCCACCACTACTGTACTGAGACAAAAGGATTTTGTGCGTGAAAAAGACAATCTTGAGTAAGTCATCATTAGGCCTCCCTGTATCCAGCAGTCATAGATACTGATTAGTTTCCTAGAATGAACAAACTTCCCCACCTCTCACCCCGTCTAAAAGTGCAAACAGTGATTCAACATACAAAAAGGCACGTTTATCTGTCAGAACTAACTAATGATGAAGAAAAAAATAGTTGTTTTTGTGCCAGGTGGGTGTGCATGAAACAGACATGATTTGTCATACATAAATACACATAATATTGCTTTTACTTAAGGTTTATGACACAACAGGCTAAAACGGTGCGGCTATAAACACAGCACTGTGGCACTCAAAGGACTTTGTCTAGGATTTCCAGAATGCTGCTGTTGAAAAGGCCAGTTTTTCCACTGATCTCCTGGGTCACGAAAAGCCTTCCGTCTGCTCGAGGCCTCTGAACGACGACCGTTTCTCCTTCCGTCAGCGTGAGCTCTGCGTCCGTCTTAGCGGTGTAACTTTTCATTACTCTACATCTGAAAAGCACAACATTAGAATGCATTAAACGCAAAACGCCAGGATGTGCCATACAAGATATCTACATGCTTCTTCAGATTCTGACAGGAAATGTTTTTTTCTGTTAACAGTTTCGGTGAATTATCTCAACAAATCTCGTAAAAATACTATATCTGCAGGCGAAAAAAATCATTTCTAGGTAATTTTCAACACAATTTGATCAGATAACGCAATACTTCCTTTCAAAGTCGCAGTCACGAAAACCTACCTGTTAGAGCCGGGCTGGTTGTTGATGAGCACTGGCTTCATATTTAGTGAGAGGCAGTCCATTGAATGATCCAGGCCTGTGCTCTTTCTGGGGGTGAGTGTTTTTGTGTCTTTAAAAGCTAATGTACTTCCATCCCGACCCAAGATGGCCGAAGGATTCCAGTGTTCCAGAGTCGAAAGACCAGGTTGGGAACTAGAGATTTGTCCTGGAGATGAGGTGGACGCCATTTTTGATGTCTGAGGAGCATCATGAGTCAGGAACCGCACTGACTTCACTGGCTAAAAGAACAACAGCAACAAAATAAATATGATAAAATTCGTTTGAACATTTGAGAGCATTTTAGGATGAACGACCCCATTCACAGCTCTTAAACCTAAAATGCTTGTGGTTTTACCTTCTCTGTGTTGTGCTTATGAGTGTCTGGTTTGACCAGAATGGACTGAGGCGCCGCAGCGGCCTCTTTCTGGACAGGGTCCCTGCTGATCGTTTGATATCCACCAGTAGAGGGAGCTGTTGTCTCGTATGCCCAATGCTGCGCCTTGATGGGGTTTGAGAACAAGCCGTTTCGCTTTTTGGGAAGAACCGGTGAGCGGCCGAAAGTGTAGATCTGCCCCAAATCCTGAGGCGGAGGCTGAAGGCTTACGATGGAATTTGAGTTGTAGTTTCCGTGATGAGGCAACCCTATACAGAAGCCAGAGAGGAAATGTTAAAGCCCATCAGACTGAATAATATACCCACACTGCAGAAGATTTCTGCATCTCAACTAAAACCTAAAAATATATGCGTTTATGTTAGTGCATCATGGTTTTCATAAAAATATCGGAAATGTTTCTTGGAAAGCAAATCAGCATATTAGAATGATTTCTGAAGGATCGTGTGACAGAAGACTGGAGTAATGATAACAGGAATACATTATATATTCACATAGAAAACTGTCATTTCAAACTGTAATAATATTTCACAATATTACTGCACTTCATCAAATACCCCCTTTCAGAATCTGCTAAATTTTACCAAAATAAAGGATCATACAAAATGCATGTTATTGTTCATTTAGTACAGACCTGAATAAGATATTTCACATAAAAAATGCTTACATATAGTCCACAAGAGAAAATAATAGTTGGATTTATAAAAATGACCCCTTCCAAAAGTTTACATACACTTGATTCTTAATACTCTGTTGATACCTGAATGATTCACAGCTGTGTTTTTTGTTTAGTGATAGTTGTTCATGAGTCTCTTGTTTGTCCTGAACAGTTAAGCTGCCTGCTGTTCTTCAGAAAAATCTTTTTGGTCCCACAAATTCTTTGGTTTTTCAGCATTTTTGTGTATTTGAACCCTTTCAAACAATGACTGTACGATTTTGAGATCCATCTTTTCACACTGATGGACTTATATGCAACTATTACAGAAGGTTCAAACGCTCACTGATGCTTCAGAAAGAAAAAATATGCATTAAGAGCAAGGGGTGAAAACTTTTGGAATTTAAAGATGAATAAGGTAAATGTAACTTATTTTGTCTCCTAAAAAACATGTAACTATCTTTTATAGCCTCTGAAGGGCAGTACTAAATAAAAAAAAAATCATGATATTTAGGCAAAATAAGATAAATGTACACATCTCTATTCTGTTCAAAGTTTTCAGCCCCCGGCTCTTGTTTGAACCTTTTGTAATAGTTGCATATGAGTCCCTCAATATGAAAAGATGGATCTCAAAATCGTACAGTCATTGTTGGAAAGGGTTCAAATAAATACACAAAAATGCTGGGAAACCAAAGATTTTTCTGAAGAACAGCAGGCAGTTTAACTGTTCAGGACAAAACAAGGGACTCATAAACAGCTATCACTAAACAAAAAAAAGGATCAATAAGGTAACAACACAGTATTAAGAATCAAGTGTATGTAAACTTTTGAACAGGGTCATTTTTATGCATTCATCTATTATTTTCTCTTGTGGACTATATGTAAACATCGTTTATGTGAAATATCTTATTCAGGTCAGTACTAAATAAGCAATAACATGCATGTATGATCCCTCTTATTTTGGTAAAATAATTGACATTTTGCAGATTCTGAAAGGGGGATGTATCTTTTTGACCTCAACTGTTCTAATAGTTCTAATAGTTTTTTCTGTTTGCAACAGTTGCACCAGCTGAAAGTTGACTTAATCTGTCACAGCGTGTCAGGGCTCGTTGGCTCTCACCCCTGTGCGTGGCGTGGAGGGCGCGTCTCACTGAGCTCCATCCCTGCTTTCCACCCAGCTGCGGTGCTCTCCCAGGACTGGCAGATGACATCACAGCCATTGTAGCTGAAGGGGTGTCGCCGTTCATTCTGTCTAGGGCCAGGACAACAGCCTGCGGCTTGTGCAGGGTGTGGCGCTTTGTTGATACTGTGCTTGTATTAGGAATGGCAGGTTTGGTTTGTTCAAGAAACCTTGCAGACGTTCTGTGGGAAAGTCAGGATGTTACTGTAACCTCGACTGCCAAGATAATATTGCTTGTGCTTGTAAAACTAAAACAGCTCTAAGTCACAACTGTTTTAACGATATGTGGACTGATATTAAGAGTATGTCACTCACTTTGCAAAAAACAAACAAAACTTGAGATTCCAAAAGCATTCACAGTGTGATGAAGCATTTTAATGCAAGATGAAAGCCAAAAATATCCCTGTATGGGGTTTTGCTTTCATATTTATATAGTTAAGGATCCGCCATATTGGCGGCACTAAACGTAAACAATGCCACTGAACCGAACGACACTCGTGTATTTTGCTGATTATTGCTGCAATTATTGTCATATTTTGTGCTGTACTAATTGGTCGGACCGGGAAATACATTTGGAGTACTATAGACTGCTTTACTATAAAGTTACAACTAATCAAAGAGAAGACTGCAAAAAACTGTCTGAGGAACAAAAGGCATTTGTGGTTGAACCAGGACTTCCAGGACAAGAAACTTGACAACTATTAGGCTAATATCTTAATTAATACTGCTCCGCACGTACTGTATCTTTACCACCTATTAACTTTAGTTTGTCAAAATATTGCACACCTTTTTTTAAGTCCTTCTCTATATGATTTAACAGCTTCCACACATTTTTTCCACGGTTTAGACAGCATAAATTAGCAGAACAATGTATTCAGTGGTATATTAACCATGCAATCCTTGCTGTTGTTTACAACCAAGTATCGCCGATATGGTTGCATATTCAGATAAACCAAATCGCGATGCAAGTCATAATTATTAGCATGTGAGCAAATGTGATCATTTTATACAATATTATACAGTTCAACAAACAAGTTAATACTGAGTGAGTTACATTTTAGGCACAATATTGTTGTCTTTTCTGTTTCATGAACAAAAATAGTTCCAATCAAAGCTGGAGCAGAACATTTGTACGTCTCAAAGCAACACTGCAGTGTTTTGTTCCTGAATCAGTTTTTGAACAAATCATTTGAGTCAATGATTCAGTGATCTATTCGTAAAGTCACTTCCTTTGTTTCTAAATGAATTATTTGTTTCTCAAATTGAATGAATGATCTCTTTCAATCAGTTTAGACACAATATTGTCTTTATATATATATATATATATATATATATATATAGGCAATGAAAATAGTTCCAATCAAAGCCAGAGCAGAACATTAGTGTCTCAGAGCAATGCAGTGGCATTTCGTTCCTAAATAAGTCTGTTTTTCATGAATCAAATCAGTTAATTAATTTAATTAATTAATTAATTTGTAAAGACAACCACTTGCAAAGTTTCTAAATTAATCAGCCACTTTGAACGACTCGTTTGAATGAATGATTACATTTTTAATCATTTTAAACACAATATTGTCTGTTTTTTTAACAATATGGTCTGTTTCGCCAACGAAATAGTTCCAATCAAAGCTGGAGCACAACATTTAAATATCTCAGAGCAACACTGTGGCGTTTCGTTCCTAAATAAATCTGTTTTTAACGACTCATTTGAGTCAGTGATTTAGTGATTAATTTGTGAAGACAGCCACTTGCATAGTTTCCAAATTAATCAACAATTTTGGAGAAATCGTTTAAATGAATGATTCAATTTTTTATAATTTTAGACACAGTATTGTCTGTTTTTTTTCCTGTTTCTGCAACAAAAACAGTTCCAATCAAAGTCGAAGCAGAACATTTGTGTGTCTCAGAGCAACACTGTGGCATTTTGTTCTTAAATAAATCTGTTTTTAACGAATCATTTGTAAAATCATTTGTAAAGACAGCCACTTGCATTGTTTCTAAATTAATCAGCCATTTTGAACAAAACGTTTGAATGAATGATTACATTTTCAATCATTTTAGACACAATATTGTCTGTTTTTTTCTGTTTCTGCAACAAAAATAGTTCCAATCAAAGCTGAAGCAGAACATTTGTGTGTCTCAGAGCAACACTGTGGCATTTCGTTCCAAAATAAATTGGTTTTTAATTAATCATTTGAGTCAGTGATTCATCTGTAAAGAAAGCCACTTGTTTCTAAACTAATCAGTCATTTTGAACTAATCATTTAAATGAATGATTCAATGCATCACTCATGAAGACAGGAACTTGCTGCCACCTACTGGTGGTTTTAGTGTCATATTAGTTTATCCATGACAGGCACACTCAGCAAAATGTTGTTTAGCGTAAATAGAAATATCGACATATAATTTTTAGTCAATATCGCACACCCCTAGTAATGAGAAGAAAAATGTGTTGGTGGTGTTGTCACTTTATGTAGCCCAACTGTACTATAAAGTGTACTTCTGCTCACCTGAGCACAGGTGTAACATAGTTGGCTGGCAGGATTCCCACTTTGCCTGTTCGGAGAGACAGTCCACGCAGCCAGCCCTCCTTGAATTTCCCATAAACCCCCACCATTTCACCCTTCCTCAGTTCCAGCTCCTCAGAGCGATGAGGCGTGTAGGAATACAGCGCTGCACACCTGAACATTTCATCAGGTTAAAGAATGATAATACTGCCATTATTTTTTGCTTTAATGCTAGAAAAACTTTTAGATGATAATCAAAGATAAATATGATCTCAAAAACACTTACACACTGATGGAAAGCTGCTGGGTGGCGGACATCTTGCTCTCTGACGGCAGGGGGGGCGCCTGAGGGTTAATCAGTGCCATGGTGATGGTCGGCGGACTTTCACTGTTCATTGTTCTGTCTCTCTGTAATAGTCAGAAAGTAACTGGTAATTTTCTTATCTTTGTGCAGACACTTCAATACAAGTGGAGAACACATTTGTTGAACTCAAAGTTAACATTCATGCTTATGTAGCCTTCTGATAATACAGAATTCAACATATGCAAAGTCATTTTTAACAGACAAATTTTCACTCACTGAATACTTTGAATCTTGGCTGAGTGTTTTAAGGTTAATTAAGTAGTCATTTTGTGTATTTCTTTTGCAACACATCAAATGAAACATCTCTGACATCATTTGCACAGCTGACTCAGAGAGAAAACCTCAGATTGAGACTTTTCCAAAGCACTGATAACAAACGACTAATATTAAGACCATGGGCTCGTGGAGGAGAGTCTGGGTAGTTGAGTCATGATGAGTCTTTATACTAATAATAGTGCGTTACAAGAGCATGATGAAACAAGAGAGCGATCTGTGAATTCTGTAACTTTGACAATTTCCACGCCTCTCTTAATCACTTACACCTACAGTATCTCCCATAATTATCTCAGAGAGAGCAGGTGATTACAGCTTAGTTACATCAGCACTGCCACTGAAGACACCGAAGGCCTAGAGAGTTATACATTAACGCATTTTATTCAAAGCGACTTACAAATGAGAAATACAGCATAGGTGATCCATCTTAGCGAGGTGGTGACATAAGAAGTGCTGCAATCTAATTGTACCAGATAAGTACAATAGAGCATGTATTTTAAGAAAGTCAGTTTGCTTCCACATTATATTGCACTAAAGTCCTGCTGTAGGATTTACTTTGAAACTATTTTCACTCAGAAATTGCTTGTAAATTTCATCGAATTAACATGAAATTTGAAGTAGAAAGACTGAACATAGCCTAGGCCTACACCAAAAATAAATAATAAAAACAAACAAAAAAAACTCCAAAAATGTATTATTTACAACTTCAAAAATATTTATTTACAGGGTAGACTACCACAACTACTACATACTCTTGTCAAAAAATACTACTGTAGTCTGTCTTAGCTGTAAATTTAGGCTATTTTTTTTTTTTTTACCTGGCAACACATTTGTATCTGTGCTTTTTTACTTTTTTCTGTTTTGGTTTTATAACTGCACTAGGCTACCTTAATGGTTTGATGTTTTTGTGCTGTTTATAATAATAAAAATGATTCAAAGTCGTGATCTGATTCAAATGATTCGCAACGCGCTCCGAAGTTCCGTTCTAAATCAAAAGATTTGCGAACCAGCTCTGAAGTTCCGATTTAAATCAAACGATTTGAGAACCTGATCCGAAGTCATGAACTGAATCAAAAGTTTCACAAACCCGCTATGAAGTTCCGTTCTTAATCAAATTATTCGCAAATCTGCTATAAAGTTCCGATCTAAAGCAGAAGATTCACAAAACCGCTATCAAATTCCAAACTGAATCAAATGATTCGCGAACCCGCTATGAAGTTCTGATCTGAATCAAATGATTCGCGAACCCGCTATGAAGTTCTGATCTGAATCAAATGATTCGCGAACCCGCTATGAAGTTCTGATCTGAATCAAACGATTCACAAACCCACTATGAAGTTCTGATCTGACTCAAACGATTCACGAACCCACTATAAATTTCCGATCTAAATAAAATTATTCGCGAATCCGCTATGAAGTTCTGATCTTAATCAAAAGATTCACAAACCCGCTCCAAAGTTCCGATATAGATTAAATGATTCGCGAACCAGCTATGAAGTTCCGATCTGAATCAAAAGATTCACAAACCCGCTATGAAATTTCATTCTAAATCAAATGATTCACAAACCCACTATGATGTTCCATTCTAAATCAAAACATTCGCGAACCTGCTATGAATTCCGATCTGAATCAAATGATTCGCAAAAACCCGCTATGAAGTTCCGATCTGAAAAAGATTTGCGAACTCTCTCCGAAGTTCTGTTCTAAATCAAATGATTCACGAACCCTATAAAGTTCCGTTCTGAATCAAAAGATTCACGAACCGGCTATGCAGTTCCGTTCTGAATCAAATGATTCACGAACCCTATAAAGTTCTGTTCTGAATCAAAAGATTCACGAACCCGCTATAAAGTTTCGATCTGAATCAAATGATTCGCGAACCCGCTGTGCAGTGCCAAACTGAATCAAAAGATTTATGAACCCTCTATGAAGTTCCGATTTAAGTTCGGGCCAAGATGGCGACCGAGTAACATCTATTGTGCTGAAGCTCTGCCCTAGTTTTGTAATTGATATGCCTAAGTAACTTGATATGTAAAAGGGAATATAATAATAATCTTGTTACTGATTCAAGTAAGTCTTTTTTAGTTCTTTCGTCTTTCTAACGATTTTTAAACTTTTCAACGAGCGCGATGGATGAAGATAGGCCTGTTCGAGCTGCCATGCATTCATACGCAAAGAAATCTCTGGATGCCGCGTTCAAGAGGAGTGACGCAGCAAATACCTCTGGATCGAAAATCCCCCTACCTGAAACTCCTAAACCACCCTCCAAAAAATCGAAAATGATCGACAGAGTGGCGTCGGAACATCGGATGGTCTCCAATCTACATCTGTTGGAAGTTTTGGAGCGAGTTGAAAAAATGCAAGTGGAATTTCTGAATCGCATGCAATCCCTCGAGACAACAGTGAAAGATAATACGAATTCGTTGAACAGTGTAACGGAGGCGCTTGAGTTTATGAACAATCAAGTAGAAGAGGTGACAAGAAACGTGAGCTCATTACAGAACCGGGTGGAATCACTCGAAAAGGAGAACTATATGCTGCGTGACAAATGCGACGAACTGGATGCTTACAAGAGGAGGTGGAATCTACGAGTGGCCGGTGTTCAGGAGCAGCGAGGAGAAGATGTCCGGAAGATTCTAATCGACTTATTCAGCAAAGTTTCTCCTCAAATAGCAGACCAGCTCCTCTACACGCTTGACGTCGCCCATAGACTGGGTCCCCGCGCTGAGGGAGCTCGCTCGAGCCGCCGCATCTTCGTACAATTTCTTTCGCGAAACATCCGGGATCAGATCTGGAGGGATGCCAGAACCGCCGCCGTCCTCAAAGAAAGGAAAATCAGGATCTTTGAAGACCTGACGCAAACCACCAAAGACGCCAGGAACAAACTTTGGCCGCTTGTCGAACGAGCGAGAAAGGAGGGGAAGAGAGCAGGCTTTAGAGGCCCCTTTGCATATATTGATGGCAAGAGGATTTCTGCAAAAGACCAGTTGGGCTGAATGATGCTGTGGCATCCTCAGCGAAGTTTCAGCGCACCAGATGACACTTTCTGATACTCACGGAACGGGTATAAGCGCGGAGTACGCTCCGTGTTGTTGTTGTTTTTTTTTTTTCTTTCTTTCATACAGGATGGGCAGACTATTCAACTAATGTTAATTGGAATCTGGAGCCAGTAGATTTAAAGGTACCATTACCTATTTGGTGTCTTATTATTTCAGGTGCTTTAACTAAATTTTTAACTTTTATTTTGGGAATTACTCGTGTGGGACATTGGTCATAAATATGGAAGATTTACTTTTGAATCCATCCTTTGCTTTCAGTGAGACTGGGTTCTCGTTTGGAAGAAGATATTTAATTTTAATGACTGAAAGAAGGACGAAAGTGAGAAAGAACAGACTAAAGGTGGGGAAAATAAAAAAAAACGAAAAAGGCCTTTATTTTAGCCCTTATACTTATTATATTCCTCAGGTTGCAGGGTCAGGCGAACTATCGCATTTTTTGTGTTATTCTACTGAAGTTTCTACTGTTCTAATTGATATCTTGCTCTAGTTATATAGGGATTATTCTCTAGTTTCTTTTTTATATCTTGTCTTTGTTTTCTTTAAATGCCAGGGGTTTGAAAAATATTGTCAAAAGGAAGGCTTTATTTTTGTTTCTTAGAGGCACAAAGTTTACATTTTAATGGTAATATTCTGGAAACCAGCACTCACACTTTAGGTATTTTCCTAATAATAGTAGTTGCTATGAATCAGTTATTTGACATGCACTTATACAGTCCAATTTTATTTTGTAAGTGACTTCTTTTTTTATTTTTGAAAACAGAAAAGAAGATTATAGTAAATTGAAAGTTGCCTATGGAAAATACAAAATTCTGTTCATCTGAAAGCAATGGAAACTGTATTTTGTATTGTGTAATTCTATTACTTTGTTGTTGCTTACCCTGGCTACACATTTATATGTATATTCTTGTCTTTTTGTGTGTGATACTGTTATCTGTTAAAATACTGTGTAATTAAAAAAAAAAAAAAGTGTTTTGAAAAAAAAAAAAAAAAAAAAAAAAAAGAAGTTCCGATTTAAATAAAAATGATTCGTGAGCGGGCTCCGAAGTTCAGATAAAGTCACAAGTTTGAGTTTGAATCAAGTTTGAGTTTGAATCAAACGGAGCGGTTCCAGCGTAAATGACTCACTCATTGAATCGGTTTGTCTGCTCTTCCGCATTTCGGGCCTTCATCCATGTTTACGCGACGCTGTACTAGCTTAGCTCGCTGGTTTTATGAGATTAACTGAAATAAGCCAAAAAGTAGGTTTACATATAAAATAATTTATCATTTGCTGCACCTCATATGCATGTTGCATGGAAACATTGTGCATTATGGTCGAGTTTGTAGCTTAATTCACTATTTTTTTGTCAAGTATACAGTGGTGTCTGTTTATTCTTGTTTCTGAGTGTCTCTCCTCTTCTACTCTACAGTATCTGCTCATGGATTACTATGTAGGTGGAGATCTGCTGACGTTGCTGAATAAGTTTGGTGATAGACATTTCTTTATTTTTTAATCTTTATTTGTCATCTTATTATTTTACCTTCTGATAAGTAAATTAATCTAATTTCTGATATCTGGTCTGTCTGTTCTTAATCTCCCTTTAAATGTTTGTCCCTTTAATGTCCCTTTAAAAATTAGTTTATACTCCTATTTTTTTTTTTTAATTGATTTTACCCTGTTCTTGTCATGAAAACAATGCCACTGTGTGGTTTTTGTTTTGTTTTTGTGCAAAGTGGGTGAAAAATAATTCACTGTGTGACAAAGAATATTAGAATGCATTTAATGATAAATTGCATTAATCTAAAATTTAGTTGTAAAAGCAAAAATATTTTTTATATTGTTTTCTATTTTTATATAGTTAAGTACCATACTGGTCTGATTATAAGACGACCCTTTTGGAAGGTATAAAAAAATGTCTGGGAGAGAAGAGATGAGCAGACATATGGATAAATTTGAAGACACAAAAGAGAACTCAATTCGGTCCACTTTTCTGAGTGCCTCTCACACAGCACACGAGTAAGTTACTCTTTTGCGTCTCATGAACAGAGAAATGCACAAAAAATTATGTCGATTATCCGTTTTGATGAGTATTCATGTAAACACACTCAGTTACGTCTTATGTGAATGTAAACAATTGGGAGACTATCAGACATATATCAGTACATTGCATCTGTGCGTTCAGTTTTAAAGGGGCAGCAGCCCAATTTAGTTGCTATTGTCTGTGGCACTGATGTTAATCAAGCAACAAAAGAAAGACAGAAAACTGCTCTTAACTGAGTCACTTTAGTAGCCCTAATAAAGATTAATCTAAATGTATTTATATACATAAATATCTGCTTAAAAGAATGAAGAATGTGATAAATTGTTATAAAGAATGGTATAATCATTTAATTGAAAAGAAGACCATGTTCTTGTTCCTTAATGAGAAGTGGTTTCATTTAATTTTAATATAAAGGCATGTTGCACGTCACAGCAGTTAAATCTGTGTCTGTCATGATAAAACCTTAACATAAAACCTATATAATGAGTTTGGTCATTTTAATGTTTAAAGAAATCTTTAATAAGTGCATTACACTGTAACTAAACCCATTAGATTTTAGCCGAACAAATCTACTGCAGATTTAAAACTAGACTAAAACTAAAAACTGTTCAGATGACTAAAATATGACTAAAACTAAATGGATCAAAAGACTATGAATAAAACTAAATCAACATTTGCTGTCAAAATTAACACTGGTTTTAGAGCAAAACTACTTTGTTTTGTTTCTAAATAAATCTGTTTTAACAAATCATTTAAGTCAGTGATTCAATGATTAAAGTCAAAATGCCAGCCACGTGAATCAGCCGTTTTGAAAAAATCGTTTGAATAAATGATTCAATGAATCACTCATGAAGACAGGGACTTGCTGCCACCTACTGGCGGTTATAATGTCATATTTATTTATCCATAACAGGCCTAAACCAGCCAATATAGCAGCACAAAAAAACACACAGATTATGCAATAACTTATTTTGTGTTCCATTGAAGTAAGATGATGGATCTGCACTGGTGATGATTAAATAATGATGCAGTTTTTATTTTTAGGGTGAAGTGTTACTCTAAATATTTTCTTTCCCATCTAAAAGACCCTGCTGAGTCAGAAACAGTGGGCATGTTTCCTCTGACTTCAGCGTGTTGCAAAATCCAAAGGAAAAATGCAAAAAATAATGCAAAAAACCCAGTGCTAACTGGCCTCCGGGCAGGCCACAACACGAGTGACTCGTCTCTCTCCGTAATGTGATGTTCTCCTCGCCTTCTATTAATGACACAGCTGATGGCAGGAGGAGAGACAGAGAGAGAAAGAGAGAGTCCCTGCTCAGTGGAGAGGAATGAGCCTTTCAACCAGATAAGAGGAAAGTGTTATGTAACCCTATATGAGTCATGAGCTTGTAAAGCGGCGACAGAGAATGGGGCATTTTTAGCTCTCAAACACGCTGGCTTCCTCTCACACAGGAAAGCATCTCATACTGAACGGAACAGCTCGTATTGGATGGTTTCTAATAAAATAAGATATTAGATATTCTAATAATCACAGACAACAAAAACAAACACTTCTGAGACTCATCACCTCTCTCGTGAATCCAAATAGGACGTTAAACTCACCGCTTATCATTTAGTGTAGCACCGAATGAAAAAGAAACACATGCACATGAACAGCTGATCATCATTCCTTCACAAACACAAAGGGCCTGCTCACCTTAGGCAAGTTCCTGCGAGAGCTCCTCAGACGTGGCTTGTTAAATGTGGCGAGTTGTGGCGTCTTTCCGGAGGATGGCTGTGCGCTGGAGCTGATGTGAGGCGGCTGCTGGCTCTGGCTGAGGGGAGGATGGTTCAGGCTGTTCAGGAGACTGACATTTGGAGGCCTGGCCGACTTGTGAGATGCTCCAGCGATCCGCCTGGGGACGCAAGCGTCGCCGTTGACCCTGCCGCCGCTCCTCGGGTGCGATTCCACCGAGTCCCTCCTTTTGCGCTTTTCCAGAAGCTCGTACGCTGCCGGATTTGGCTGCAGCGGGAACACACAAAAGAAACCAAGACGCACAATAAAGTCACGCTGGGGTTGCATAAGCCGCACTACCTGCTGCGTCTGAGTTTAAAAAGTGCTCTTAGTTCCACCTAAACTTCCTGCGTAAGTGCCAGCCAGAGCGGCTGATCTGAGGAGCGCAGCGTTAAGATGGACTGGTGCAGCACATGTGGGCAGGAGGAGTGACGCTCCCCCCTCTCTGTTCCCATGATGTGCTGCTCTGCCACCAAAGTAAAAGAAAGCATTACTGTGCCTTCACGCCTGGCTGCTCGCCGCCGAGACGCCCGACCAGTGCTGAGAGCGAGGCTGGCTGCTTTATCTGACTAACCTCAGATATAATCCAGCGCACGGATAATGAAAAGCATTCCTATCTAGAGCTTAATTATCCGGTGGCATGTGAAGTTCACCGGAGCAGCTGTGGCGGAAGAACGCACATGTCAGTCACAGGACTGCAGCGTCACAGATAACCCTGTTATCACACTCTGTAAGTAGCAGCCTCCACTGCCAGGGCTGACAGATGAGGGCCTATTGTTCTGAATTTAATCGTGACATTAAACAGAGAAATGATTAGGGGACTGAAAAGGGCTGGCATGCAGTGGCGAAGATTTCACGTCACACTTGAGTGATTGTCATCACATAAAGGCTTAGGAAGAGCAAAAGAGTCAAAAATATCTGGGTTATATTTCATTCCAAAAATCAAAGCAATAAACGTGACCCTGGACCACAAAACCAGTCTTAAAGTCACTGGGGTATATTTGTAGCAATAGCCAAAAATACATTACGATAGATTTGGATATTATCATTAGGATATTAAGGCGAGACACTGCAGGCAAAAACAGTTTTTTCAGTCACCTGTCAAATTTGAGATTTTGGGCTTTTCGGTTTTTCATAAAGTGTATTTTCAGACTAGTGGAAGGAAAACAACCAAAAGACGCTTTTAAGTGTTTTTTTTTATAGCACTTTATCTATTTGTGTCAATAGATTTAAATTACTATACATATTTTTAAAGGCCGTTTTCTCAAAATGAGTTTTTTCTCCTACACTGAGCCATAAATCTCCACTTCAGTAGCATTTACACACGCCAAACATTTTTATTCTTGTCTATATCCTATAGGTTTTTTACAGAGGGATTTGTTTATATATAATTTGCTTGATTATATACAACATTTTATACCCCCAAAATTTTAAAAAATATAAACATTTTTTGTCTGTTTTAAGTATTTTCTGAATTATGTGACAAAATGACATACCCAAAATTTCCTCTGTAAAAACATTTGACTTTAATATGCCAAAAAAATTAGACAAGAATTTTGAAACTGACTTCATCCAGTGTTTAGATTTTTGTACTAGAAATGTATGCAAATTAGTGCATATTTCAATAAACAATGCCTCATTCGCATATTTAAACATCACATTTTAAAAAACTTGTAATACAAAAAATGTTTGCAATTATCAGTGTAAACAAGTAACTGGGTAAGTAAGGTGATAACTATTAGTTCATTTTTTTTACCCTATTCACCTGCAGTGTCTCGTCTTAAGTAAAGAACATGTTCCTTGAAGACATTTTGTAAATTCATTTGGACAAGTTTAAAGGTGATTTTCTCAATGTTTAGATTTTTTTGCACCCTCAAATACCAAATTTATAAATAGTATGTATCTCAGACAAATATTGCTCTATCCTAACAAACCATTATTTATTCAGCTTTCAGATAATGTATAAATCTCAATTTCGAAAAATGTACCCTTATGACTGGTTTTGTGGTACAGGGTCACAAATATGATATGCACAAAGAGCCTATTTTTAGGATCATTACTTTTCTCTTTTTTTCATGACAATTAAGCAAATTTCCTCCATTCTTAGTGCTCTAATACTATTCTCATTACTGTAGTTGGGTAAATCAGAGGGTTTATGTCTGTGGCGGCACTGCAGGGGTCTGCCAATTACTGAACTTTTTCTGAAAGAAAATATGTATTAAGCAAGTTAAGACAAAGCTAAAGTTATAAAGCAAAAGTTCAGAAGTCCACATTTACATTTAACCAGAGATCAGGGTCATTAGAGTTAACTAAAACCATAAAAAATGAAATAAATAAATAAATCATTACTTGAAGTAATTTACTTCTCAGCTAGTTTTCAAGGCAACATTTCTCATTTTTATTTTCATATTAACTTAATGTACTAAAATAACTAAAAGCAAAATAAAAATTATTAAAAAATATTTAAAAACAGCTAAAGCTAATAAAAAGGCCCATTTGGTTTAAATTATTAAACCGATTTGAATGTAAAATTTAAAGCATGCATTATTGTTAAACTGTCTTTAATTTATGCTCATTTTAAAACACTGTCCAATATTTTTACATTGCAATGAATATTTAAAATAATTCACCTGATGCAAAATATAATTTCTTGTTCCAGTCAAAAGTCAAAAGGCTTTAATGTTTTTTTTTTTTTAAAGAAGTCTCTTCTGCTCACCAAGCCTGCATTTATTTGATCCAAAGTATGGCAAAAACAGTGCCCTTTTTTTTAAAAATATTTTTACTATTTAAAATAAATAAAATAATTTTCTATTTGAATATATTTTAAAATGTAGTTTATTCCTGTGATTTCAAAGCTGATTTTTAGGATCATTACTTCAGTCACATGATCCTTCAGAAATCATTCTAATATTCTGATTTGCTGCTCAAAAACATTTATTATTATTATTATGTTGAAAGCAGCAGAGTAGGATTTTTTGTAGGTTTCTTTGATGAATCAAAAGTTCCAAAAAACAGGATTTATCTGAAATACAAATCTTTTGTGACATTATAAATGTCTTGATCATCACTTTTGATCAACTTAAAGCATTCTTGCTAAATAAAAGTATTAATTTCTATAATTTCTTTTCCCTAAAAAATTATACTGATTTCAAGCTTTTGAGTGGTATAATATATAATGTTACAAAAGCTTTTTATTTCAGATAAATGCTGATCTTTGGATATTTCTATTCATCAAAGAATCCTGTTAAATATTAAATATTGATAATTTAATTAAAAATCACATTTTAAAATAGATTCAAATAGAAAATAGTTATTTTAAAGAGTAAAAATATTTCACAAATTACTGTTTTGCTGTACTTTGGATCAAATAAATGCAGGCTTGGTGGGCAGAGGAGAATTCTTTGAAAAATACTAAAAAATCTTTTGACTGGTAGTGTATTTTATGATTATTGGGGTTAAATATGGTCTTTGGGAAATTCACCATGATTTGAAATCGAGAATAAAAGCCTGTTGTCTTACCTCTGTGAGCTGCAAAGGAAAGATTCCAACTTTGTCTCCAAGTTTACCTTCAACCCAATTTTCATTCACTTGTTTGATAAGAGTAATGCTGTCTCCCTGCAGGGGAAAGAGAGAGAGAGATAGGCATGTGTTAGGCAGCTGTGGGTGCAGGACGTCCCTGAAGATGTTTACTCGGCTTGAATCACTCTAAGCTGCAGGCCCATTACACCCTTAACTCGGCTCCAGACCCATTTGGACCATCTGCTCTCAGGGAGAGGAAAAAAAAACACTCCATGAAAATGTCCTTTAATGGATGCTGTGCCTGAGTCAAAACTGTTATATAATTCAAGTCCTGCGGTGTGACTAACAATACTGCTACATTACTGAGCCCAAAGAAGACAACTTTATTTGCTTCCCAGGTTTCACATTATGAATCACACAAATGAGTCGAGTAATACTAAACATGTTTATGTTCAACATACAGTAGCCTCAAAAAATATTTAGACACTTCCCTCACACATAAAAACCTAGGAATATCATTAAAGTGACATATAAAATGCATATACACTATCAGTCAAAAGATTTTTAATATTTTTTAAGTCTCTTCTTCTCACCAAGCCTGCATTTATTTGATCCAAAGTACAGCAAAAACAGTACAGTTTTAAATATTTTATTATTTAAAATAACATTTTTCTATTTGAATATATTTTAAAATATAATTTATTCCGGTGATTTCAAAGCTGAATTTTTAGCATCATTACTCCAGTCACATGATCCCTCAGAAATCATTCTAATATTCTGATTTGCTGCTCAAAAACATTAATTATTATTATTATACATTATAAATGTCTTGATCATCACTTTTGATCAATTTAAAGCATCCTTGCTAAATAAAAGTATTAATTTCATTCATTTTTCCCCCTCCAAAAAATTAAATAAAATATAATACTGTATAACTGTTTTAAATATTGATAATAATAGCAGTTAAAATGTTTCTTGAGCTGCAAATCAGCATTTTAGAATGATTTCTGAAGGATCATGCGACACTGAAGACTGGAGTGATGATGCTGAAAATTCAGCTTTGATCATAGGAATAAATTGCATTTTAAAATATATTCAAATAGAAAGCAGTTATTTTAAATAGTAAAAATATTTCAAGATTTTACTGTTTTGCTGTACTTTGGATCAAATATATGCAGGCTTGGTGAGCAGGGGAGACTTCTTAAAAATCCTACCTAAAAACTTTTGACTGGTAGTGTAATAAATTGGCATTCATAAAATAACCTGGAACCTAAACATTGATTGGTGATAAAAAAAAACAACACATAATTTTTCAATAACTGTCCTCGGTCATGATGAGAACATAATATTATTATTAGCATAAAGTACCAATAAAATATACTTTTTTCAACAATTGCCATTTGTTTCTTATACTCCAAGCAATGTATTGACATTATAAACAAATAAATAAAAATCACACTATATATACAATATATACTATCTCACAATTCAGACATTTATTATAAAAAAAACTTACAATTACATAAAAATGAACAGAATTTTTAGAAAAATTTAGAATTCTGAATTTTTATCTCACAATTTCAGACTATTTGCTCTGAATTATTATATATTAAGTCCAAATTGTGATATATAAACAGAATTGTGAAATAAAATGTCTTTTTTTTCTGTGTCAGAAATGGGCTTCCATAACTTTCTGGTCATTGCAAAAATGGATTAGGAAAATTCAGTCCAGCATCATTTTAGCAGATGCCACTTGGTTTGATGGCAATTAACTGTCTGTTTTATGATTCTGACATACCTTTTTTATGCACATTGTTCGTTAAATTGTTACAAAGGATTGTGATTAATTGAATGCTTTTTTAAGTTGTTACTTTGCACCTTTCAAAGTCAAAGTCAAAGTCAAAGTCTGCTTTATTGTCAATTCTGCCATATATACAGCATGTACATACAGAGAATTGAAATTGCGTTACTCTCAAACCCTAGATGCATACAGGTAACATTAATAATAACAATAACATAAGAAGTAAAATACACTAACGTACAAAATAAATAATATATATATAAATACAAATATTACAGTAAAAGAGTCAATTTAAAAAATAAAGTGGCATTTATGATAGAGATGTATGAGATATAAAGTGACTTATGAAAATAAAGTGGCAATGGCAGAAAGTAGTGCAAACCAGACAAATAGTCAGTGCAATGTTGGTGTAGTTGGTGTAGTGCAAGAGCTTCAGTACTGAATTATATATATTTATATACAAATCAGTGCTGTGCTTTCAAACACTACTTTAATATGCATTGTATACAGAGGGAATAGGGACAAAATCATCCGTCATAAAAAAGCTTCAATCAGGTTTGATTTTTTTGTGTTTTCGCATCCGTAGCAAGCATTTTGATAGGAAAGGATGACGAATAAGAAAAAACGCAAGACTCAGTGAGCAATTAATTCAAAATACAGGTAACGTTAGTGACAACCACTTTTACAGAAATGCTATGCAGTGTGTGTGAAACCGAACTGAACAACTAGCAGTTAATGAGGTTTTTAATGTGCATAGATGTGTCTCTCTTCTGTATGTGTGGTGAATCTATGGGTGAATCACAGGGAAAGCAGTACCAGCCTCGACTCGCTTGTGTTGCCAGATCTTGCTAGAAAAATCAGCAAACAAGAACAAAACCATAAAAGACCGAAGTAAATCCAAATGCTTTATGCTAATAAGACCAAAATATAGCGACTCGTGCCTGCTCACTTTGATAACCCCATAAACCGATTGCTTTTTGATCCGAGCTTAAACAACAAGCCCAAAAAGCGCTTGTAATGAGTGATCATGGCAACACAGACAGCACGCACTCTGTGAAGCAGCCTGAACATGCATAAACAAAACACAATGCCTCCGTCCAAACTGAAAACTGAAAATAATGAGCAGTTTGTCACTATAACATTACGTTTGCTACAATAATGGATAATAAAACGTTGGTATGGTTTCCAAGCTGTCAATCATCGCAGTTGTGTTAGTGAGTCTTGTTCCGTACATATGCCTACATGTAACCAGAATTTTGGGGATTTCACTCCTGCATTAAAAAGGCCTTTTTTTGTGGCTGCTAAAGGAGCACAATAATCACAGTTGTCTGAATTGACTGCGGTAAGATAAAATAACCGTGATCAGATGGTTCTTTAACAGAAGTGGGGGACTTGAGTCACATGACTTGACTCAAGTCAGACTTAAGTCACAAATTTTAGGACTTGAGACTTGCTTGACAAATATTCATAAAAGACTTGACTTTCACTTGATATTCATGACTCGGACTTGAGTTGAATGACTCAAAGTAACTTTTGTTTAGTAAATATTTGTTTGTTTTCTCAAATACCGAGGAGTTAGCTGTATGATTTTTGAAAGATGTAGTAGTCTACTTGTCACTTCCCTGTGAAACGTAGGCTTGACCTTACTGTTGCTTACATGCAAAACAGAGGTGGGTCATTTCGTGTCAATTCAACTAAGCTCAAGCTCAGCTAAAATTTTTGACTTTGCTAATATTTTTTTCTGAGGAACGATAGACATGTATAGTGATGAAAGGGGGTAAAAATTACTTCCGAAAGATGGCAGAATCATTATCTTTTTTTGCACAGAGATTAGTAGTTCTATTAGTAAAATCTATAGATTTTAGCAATCGTTGCATTATGTGCCAATGCTGACCATTCAAAAATGGAGAAACAGCACTTTTAAGTTTTTCTCCAAAGATTACATGCCTGCTACTCAAGAAGTGTTAAAGATATTTTAATGCCCTTTTAGATATTGGGTCGTAACAAACTTTACTTTTGGTGTCTTTATTTTTAATGCCCTGTGAGATTTGGTTCCAGAGATATTGGAATTTTAATGTACACATTTTCAGTGGTCAAAAACAAATATGGGTAATTTTGAAAAAATATGATACTACTTTTCTTTTAAAAAGTAATATGTGAAGAACCAATAATGTTAAAACTAGAGATGTATCTTGTTTCTTTCCGTCAGGACAACTGCATTGAACATACCAGTCTGAGCGCCATTAATATTATTTTTCCAAAGTTTGCGTGCCTTTAACTCAAGAAGCATTAAAGATATCACAATGTGATTTTAGATTCTTGTTCTTGATAAACTTTACTTTAATAATATTAATTTTCAAGGCCCTTTGATAATCAGGTGCAAGGTTTGTGTGATTCAATCATTGTTTTTTTTTCTTGCTGTTCTTTTGTTAAAAAGGAAGGATCTAACTTAAGGATGTGTTCATGTCCCATAAAGGTGACGTCTGTTTAAAGAATGCCATTTGGTGACATAGAAACCTAAATTGTACTTGTATTGTACATTATACTTAAATTGTTTAATACTTTTTCATGGTCCTCTGCAATGTTTGAGGCATATTGAAACAGCTGTACCTAAATACTTTTTATGCTGGCCTAATTTGAGTTACATACATAGTTTAGTTTACATTTTTTATTTTTTTATTTTTATTGTATTAACAACTTAAATGTATGTGGACACCTTTTGGATAGAAATGCATATTGCAATTTTTTTTTATTGCAAATAAAACTCCCATAGTCCATAACTACTGTAGTTTTAACCTATTTTAATATATAAATTCAGTTAATTCATGCAAAAGTTGTATGACTTGACAGTGACTTGCTTGACCCAAGCTATGACTTGACTTGAATTGCTTGATTCTCACAAAAATTGACTTGGACTTGCTTGAGACTTGAAGGTTAAGACTTGAGACAGACTTGTGACTTGAACATGTGTTACTTACTCCCACCTCTGTTATTTAATATTCGTGACAGGCCTAGGTATATCTATAAAGTAAAGAGATTAACCTTGAAGAAGGTTAAGCATTCCTTGCTGTCCCCTGGATCCAGATTGTTAGCGTTGAAGTCATAAAGCGCTCTGCAGACGGCCAGAGGCTGCGGCTGCTCACTTATGACTCGCACCACATTCACTGGAACCAGACCGCTGCTGTCTTTGCCTTCGCCATAATACCAATTGTCATCTACTCTCCAGCGCAGGTAAATGACGTCACCCGACTTCATCGTGAGCTCCCCAGGTCCGTTACCCTGGAAGTCGTATACAGCTTGAGCTTGCACCTGAAACAAATAAAATCAAGATTGTGACTTTTTTTCATGACAATTACATCCATCCAAAGACAAAAGATTAACATAATTTTAATTATTACAAAAATTAATAGTCATACACAGTGTTGGGGAAGTTACTTTTAAAAGTAATACATTACAATATTGCGTTACGTCCTAAAAAAGTAACTAATTACGTTACTTAGATACTTTTTATGGAAAGTAATGCGTTACATTACTTTTGCGTTAATTTCAAATCTGGACAGGGCTTGCTTGTTTGTTTTTAGTATAAAAAAAAGTTTAATCAGATGTAAAAGCCCTTTCACACCAAAATGAAATTAATTGAATACGGCTAAGGCTAAAGGAAAATTACCTTCACGTCTGTACAGTAGAACCGTAGGAAAAGAAAGTTCAACACTCTTCAGCAATGAGAAAAAAAGCCCAAATGTTAGTTAATCTAAAGTAAGTTTTGCTTATTATTACACTGCAAAAAAAAGCTTTTCTTTTGTCATGTTTCTAGTCAAAATATGTCAATTTCTTAAATCAAGGAGGAGTTTCTAGACAAGTAAAAATTATTGTCTTGTTTTTTCTGAAAACAAGTCAAAATTAAGTGTGTTTTTGCTTGAAACAAGCAAAACAATCTTGTTTTCTGTTTGAAATAAGATTTTTTTTGCTTACCCCACTGGCAGATTATTTTGCTTGTTTTAAGCAAAAACTCACTTAATTTTGACTTGTTTTTTTTTTTTGAAAACAAGAAAATAATTATTTACTCATCTAGAAAATCCTTCTTGATTTAAGAATTTTTTTTTTCTATTTTGGTTGGAAACAAGACAAAAAATCTAAGTAAGAAAAGTATTTTTGCAGTGTATGGTTGAATTGGATCAACAAAGGTCAGCAGCAAAGTCATTGATTAATAACACAGGATTAAATACATTAAGGAAATATAAAAGTAACTCAGATATTTCCTTGGAAATTAAAAAGTAATGCATTACTTTACTAGTTACTTGAAAACAGTAATATTATTACGTAACTTGCATTACTTGTAATGCGTTACCCCCAACACTGTTCACACACCATCGCAGCAATGATATACTGACTTTACTATATGGTCATTTATATGTCTTTATATATTATATATAAATGTATGGCTAGATATCTATTCCTGCATTGCAGAATTAAAAATCGAATGACAATAATAAGCAAATATGGACAGGCTCAAAGTAAAACATCTGTACATTTAAAATGTACAACATTTGAAAGAGTGAAGACATTTAAAATGATTTCTGTTTTTTTTAAAAATGCTTTAATAAATGTAATAAATATATTTGATAAATGCAAAAAAATTAAATGTATCAACATTTCCACATAAAATATGATATTGATGATAATCAGAAATGTTTACTGAGCATCAAATCACAATGTAATGATTTTGTAAGGATCATGTGACACTGAAGACTGGAGTAATGATGCCGAAAATTCACCTTTGATCACAGAAATAAATTACATTTTATAATAAAAATAAAATAGAAACATTTTTGTTTTAATATTTCACAATATTGCTGTTTTTACTATATTCTGAACAAATAAATGCAGCTTTGGTGAGCAGAAGGAATTTATTAAAAAAAAACAATAACTGTAATGTTTTAACTTTTGCCAGGTACTTTAAATATAACTATTCTATTCAATTCTATTCTATTCTATTATTATCATGATTATTATTTTACAGGACTATAGTATGTATTGTTACAGATATAATTTTTAATGTGACAAAATATATTTTTTTAAATAGTAAGTGCCGAGGTGTGGCTTGAGGGTGTGGTCAAAAGTTCCTGCTTTTTTGTTTCTAGCTGATCACATGCCTGATATTATAGTAACTATTGTGTGTTGTAGGAAGAATGGTGACTTGATCTTAAACAGGCAATATTTATTTTATGTATTTGTTTTTTGTGGGGCATGGACTATGAAAAGTAAATTGAATTCTGTATAAATCATAAAAATATTATGACCCTTTGTTTAATGCATTATGATATAGCTGTTGTACTGTCTAACAGCTTAACAGATTTAGAAATATATTTTCTCTATACAAAATATTTTTTAGATTTTATTTTTTATAAATATTTTGAGTACAATTCAGTATGATCTGGACACTCTATAATATCTAATTTATTCTGTTTTTTTTTTTTTTTGGACATTGTTATTTTGTTTAAAAAATCTAATTTCTTAGAAAAGTGAAAGATTAACAAAAATGTATTTTATTATATACTATATATTAATAAAATATATTTTATTAAATATATATATATATATATATATATATATATAATGATGGGGAAACATGCTTAACATGCTTAATAGTTTTAAATAGTTTTAGCAGATTCAAAAAAAAGATCGTTCTTTAAACAGGCATCATATTTTTTCTAAAGCAAAATATAATATTTATTTTATGTATTTGTTTTTTAGTGGGTCGTGGACTATGAAAAGTAAATTGAATTCTGTATAAAACATAAAATTATTACGACCCTTTGTTTAATGCATTATGATATATATACCTGTTGTACTGTCTAACAGCTTAACAGATTTAGAAAAAATATATAATTATAAAATATATAAAAATGTTTTTTTGATTTTAATTTTTTTTATATTTGGAGTAAAATTAAATATGATCTGGACACTCTATAATATCATTATATTCTGTTTAGTTTTTTTGGACATTGTTATTTTGTAAAAAAAAAAAAAAATCTAATTTCTTGTCTATAAAAGACTCAAATAATATTAGAAAAGTGAAAGATGAACAAAAAATGTATTTTATTATATATATATACAGGTCCTTCTCAAAAAATTAGCATATTGTGATAAAGTTCATTATTTTCTGTAATGTACTGATAAACATTAGACTTATATATATCATAGATTCATTACACACAACTCGAAGTAGTTCAAGCTTTTTTTTGTTTTAATATTGATGATTTTGGCATACAGCTCATGAAAACCCAAAATTCCTATCTCAAAAAATTAGCATATCATGAAAAGGTTCTCTAAACGAGCTATTAACCTAATCATCTGAATCAACTAATTAACTCTAAACACCTGCAAAAGATTCCTGAGGCTTTTAAAACTCCCAGCCTGGTTCATTACTCAAAACCGCAATCATGGGTAAGACTGCCGACCTGACTGCTGTCCAGAAGGCCATCATTGACACCCTCAAGCAAGAGGTCTGTGGGAAGGAAAAAGTGTGGCAGAAAACGCTGCACAACGAGAAGAGGTGACCGGACCCTGAGGAAGATTGTGGAGAAGGACCGATTCCAGACCTTGGGGGACCTGCGGAAGCAGTGGACTGAGTCTGGAGTAGAAACATCCAGAGCCACCGTGTACAGGCGTGTGCAGGAAATGGGCTACAGGTGCCGCATTCCCCAGGTCAAGCCACTTTTGAACCAGAAACAGCGGCAGAAGCGAATGACCTGGGCTACAGAGAAGCAGCACTGGACTGTTGCTCAGTGGTCCAAAGTACTTTTTTCGGATGAAAGCAAATTTTGCATGTCATTCGGAAATCAAGGTGCCAGAGTCTGGAGGAAGACTGGGGAGAGGGAAATGCCAAAATGCCTGAAGTCCAGTGTCAAGTACCCACAGTCAGTGATGGTCTGGGGTGCCATGTCAGCTGCTGGTGTTGGTCCACTGTGTTTTATCAAGGGCAGGGTCAATGCAGCTAGCTATCAGGAGATTTTGGAGCACTTCATGCTTCCATCTGCTGAAAAACTTTATGGAGATGAAGATTTCATTTTTCAGCACGACCTGGCACCTGCTCACAGTGCCAAAACCACTGGTAAATGGTTTACTGACCATGGTATTACTGTGCTCAATTGGCCTGCCAACTCTCCTGACCTGAACCCCATAGAGAATCTGTGGGATATTGTGAAGAGAAAGTTGAGAGACGCAAGACCCAACACTCTGGATGAGCTTAAGGCCGCTATCGAAGCATCCTGGGCCTCCATAACACCTCAGCAGTGCCACAGGCTGATTGCCTCCATGCCACGCCGCATTGAAGCAGTCATTTCTGCAAAAGGATTCCCGACCAAGTATTGAGTGCATAACTGAACATAATTATTTGAAGGTTGACTTTTTTTGTATTAAAAACATCTTTCTTTTATTGGTCGGATGAAATATGCTAATTTTTTGAGATAGGAATTTTGGGTTTTCATGAGCTGTATGCCAAAATCATCAATATTAAAACAACAAAAGGCTTGAACTACTTCGAGTTGTGTGTAATGAATCTAAATATATATGAAAGTCTAATGTTTATCAGTACATTACAGAAAATAATGAACTTTATCACAATATGCTAATTTTTTTAGAAGGACCTGTATATATATATATATATATATATATATATCTATTAATAAAAAATCTTTTTCAGATTTTACAGTAAGTATTGTGGTTTGTAGGAAGGATTTTGACTGTCGCAGATCTTAAATAGGCATCATATATATATATATAATGATTGGGAAACATGCTTAATAGTTTTTAGATATTTTTTAAATATATATTTGGAGTAAAATTAAATATGATCTGGACACTCTATAATATCTCATTTATTCTGTTTTTTTTTTTTTTTACATTGTTAATTTAAAAAAAACTAATTTCTTGTCTATAAAAAACTAAAATAATATTAGAAAAGTGAAAGATTAACAAAAATGTATTTCATTATATATAATGTCTATTAATAAATAATCTAAAAGGCAATTAAACTTCTGCAAGACAATTTGCAAATAACACATCATCTAACATGCTGCTTTTTTTTTTACAGGACAACAGCATGTATTATTACAATATAAGATATGTTTTTGTGTATAAGTGTTGAGGTGTGGCTTGGGGGTGTGTCAAATTGTTTTTTTTGTTTGATCACATGCCTGATATTACAGTAACTCTTGTGGTTTGGAAGGATTTTGACTGTCATGAAAATCATGTTGCAGATCTTAATAGGCATCATATATATATATATATATATATATATATATATATATATATATATATATATATATATATAAAATGATGGGGAAACATGCTTAACATGCTTAATAGTTTTAAATAGTTTTAGCAGATTCAGAAATATATTTTCTTTATACAAAATCGGGGTCAAATATGATTCTGGACACTTTTTAGGAGGTTCACTCTACACTCTAAAAAAAAGATGGTTCTTTAAACAGGCATCATATTTTTTCTAAAGCAAAATATAATATTTATTTTATGTATTTGTTTTTTAGTGGGGCGTGGACAATGAAAAGTAAACTGAATTCTGTATAAAACATAAAACTATTACGACCCTTTGTTTAATGCATTAAGATATACCTGTTGTACTGTCTAACAGCTTAACAGATTTAGAAAAAATATATAATTATAAAATATATAAAAATGTTTTTTTGATTTTAATTTTTTTATATTTGGAGTAAAATTAAATATGATCTGGACACTATAATATCTCATTTATTCTGTTTTTTTTTTTTTTGGACATTGTTATTTTGTAAAAAAAAAAAAAAAAAAACTAATTTTTTGTCTATAAAAGACTCAAATAATATTAGAAAAGTGAAAGATGAACAAAAAATGTATTTTACTATATATATATCTATTAATAAAAAAATCTAAAAGACGACAAAAGACAATTTGACAATTGGCTTCTGCAAATAACACAACATCTAACATGCTGCTTTTTATTTTTACAGGACAACAGCAAGTATTATTACAATATAAGATATGTTTTTGTGTATAAGTGCTGAGGTGTGGCTTGGGGGTGTGTCAAATTTTCCTTGTTTTTTTTGTTTGATCACATGCCTGATATTACAGTAACTCTTGTGGTTTGGAAGGATTTTGACTGTCATGAAAATCATGTCACAGATCTTAAATAGGCAACATATTATATATATAGTTTTAAATAGTTTAACAGATTCACAAATATATTTTCTTTATACAAAATTGGGGTTAAATATGATTCTGGACATTTTTAAAAGAGCTTCACTCTGTGTTTTTTCCCGACCTTTTGATTTTCAAATCTGTAACTGTCAAAGCACTTCATTACTGATTTTCTGGAGCTCAAAAATCCAACTACAGACTGTCAACACACTCTCAACAGGTAAATGATTTCATTCAGATATTTAAATACAAAATTAACTTTAAAATTATATCTGGTTTCCAAACAAATAAGTTCTTTTCTCTTCTTTTGTGATCACATGTACTGTAAGTGTGAGCAACTCTTTTAAGTTGAGGATACTCCTCTTTTCATTGAATTTCTAAGCCATATTGTTGTTGTTGTTTTTTTTGTATTACTTATTTCTTAATTACCAACAGAGGCCACACTCTAAAAACGATGGCTCATTACTGATCTTCTAGAGTTCAGCTAGCCAACTACACAGACTGTCAACACACTCTCATCAGGTAAATTATTTATTTCTTATAATGTATATTTTTTTAAACTGTAACTGGTTTCCAACCATGTCTTTTTCTCTTGTCAGATAAAGAGAACATGAAAGTGTGACCAGCTCTGTTCAGTTAAGGAGACTTCTCTCCTCTTCACCACTCAGTAACAAAAACATTTAACTCATGGTCCTTTTATCTTTTTACCTAAAAAAAGGGGGAGGAGACGCATTGTAAATCTAACTCAATTGTGTATTTCAGATGCTGGCACCTCTTAAACTTTGTCATCTGCAAAGGGAAACTGACACCAAGTCACACTAAAATACACATAATGATGGATTTACAGCCACCATAGAGGATTATGAAAATACATATTTCACTGGAACTTGGTCTTCATTTCACATTTTTCTGTTTCTATTTTGTTTTACTTCTTTAAGTATTTATGTTCAATGCCAATCGTCATTTATTAATGTATTCTGCTAATAACTGTTGTAATAGCACTGTCATTTTTGCTACAAATTCACGTCATTAAAAATAAAAGTACCTAATTGACATGTTGTTGTTGCTGTTTTTATGTAAAACCTACTACAAGATATTGTAATACCAGGCAGACAGAGGAGAAAAAAACACTATTAATAAATAGTATGTTCAAATAATATTCATAATTGTATAAATATATTAAAAAACTAATATTGATTAAAACTTTTAAGGTCCTATAGCATTTTTTTTCAAAGCGTGGTTCTTTATGGAGCCCTATAAAAAGGGTTCAATTTAGCACCAAAAAGGTTATTGTTACAAGCCAAAGAACCCTTTTCTGGTACTGTTTAGAACCATTTTTCTTAAGAGTGTATAATATTTATTCTGTTTTTTATTATTATTTTGGACATTGTTATTTAGTAAAACACATTTTTTTCTATAAAAGAATATATAATATTAGAAAAAGCGAAAGATTAACATAAAAATTTATTTATTATATATAATATATGTGACCCTGGACCACAAAACCAGTTTGTACATATTTGTAGCAATAGCCAATAATACATTGTATGGGTCAAAATTATCATTTTTATGCCGAAAATCATTAGAATATTAATTAAAGGTCATGCTCAGTGAAGATATTTTGTAAAATTCCTACCGTAAATATATCAAAACGTATTTTTTGATTAGTAATATGCTTTGCTACAAAACATCTGGACGACAACTTTAAAGGCGATTTTCTCAATATTTAGATTTTTTTGCACCCTCAAATTTTCAAATAGTTGTATCTCGGCCAAATATTGTCCTATCCTAACAAACCATACGTAGATTGAAAGCTTAGTAAAATATATAAAAGACAATTAAACGTCTACAAGACAAAAGACAACGTGACAATTAACTTCTGCAAATAACACGACACCTAACATCGCTCCAGTACGTCAAATGCATGTATACTAAATTAGACGCATGGAATGAGAAACCCAGTGGGAAAAGTGTCCCCAGAGCTCAAAAGCATCCCAAACTTTGAAACAGCATTACAGTTTGTGTCTCCAAATGCAGTGGCTTTTTTCCCAATTGAAACTCAAGTCCACCGACCTACTTAAACCAAACTAAGGCCCAGTGTGTTTCAGTGGACATTGTTAAATAGAGATAATGGGGCTCTTAAGCAGATCGAATTGGCAAACTGATCTCCCATATAAACCGATATATTTAAATATATATAAACATTTTATCATCATGCTTATGCTGCAAAGAACTATTGTTCCACTGAAAAACCAACATCACGCTCCGTTTGATGTGGCTTGACATCAAACACAGCGTAATATAATAGTTTTAAAATACTGCTATTCTATATCAGCATAATAAATCTAAATCACATCATAACTCCTAAAAGATAAAGCAAGCAAGCAAGGTCACAAACCTTAGGGGCACATCGCAAAACACACTAACAGCAACTACAAAACAAAAAAAAACGACAAAGGCTGTGCATTTCAAATCATTATCCACGCTCTAATGCAACAAAGGTACATGTTGTACTTCTTACCCCCTGTTTGTTCTGCCCCGGATTGGACGGATCTTGAATGTAACTGCTTAAAAGGTCCTCCTGGACCGCAGAGCTGACATATCTGACGGATCTGTCCCTCGGCGTGCCCAGCGGACCCTGTTCCTGCAGGCTTTCTAGGAGTCTCAGCAGCAGTGGGTTGGTTGGGAGCTCTTCCACTGATCCTGGAACAGCAGCTCTGCACTCTGGACAGCACATCTGATGAGGGTGTGAAGCCTCGTGCTGCTGAAGGCATGCTTTACAGAACGTGTGCTGGCAAGGCAAGACCTTGGCAGACACGTCCAAAGGCTCCATGCACAAAGGACACTCCAATAGGTTCAAAACAGCCAGATCCTCCATCACGCAGCTCCTCCAGCACACCTGACACACAGTTTATACACAGTTTTATAACTGAGTCAGAAATACACATTGGATACCTCATTATATAATGATTTTTCACTGCAAACTTATTTGTGATAGCCGGAGCTGCGTACTTCCGTCAACACCTGTTCATCACGCTATTGTAAATATGCAAACAGGTGTGAACGCAGCGCGACATTTGTAAATACAGACACGTTGATGTTCAGCTTATACAGCTATAATTTACCTCAATTAAGCTTACGTTTCAAAAGCGTTCGTGATTCTGTCGAAACCAAAAGGAAGTTTTCATTGAAATCAAGATCGGAGCAGTCGCGAGTGACGTCACGTCTACCTGGTTACGCGAAACACGTTCGCAGCTAAAAACGAGTTAGGTATCAAATTGAACATTGTACTGAAATAAGTTAAATATTGACGTACCTGATGTCACGCAGGAGGTAGAAGAAGAGAGAAAAGGCTACAGGCGATTGAGGGAGAAGCTCTAAACTGGTTGTGCGCGGACAGGTGTCATCTTACAGTTCAATGTCACTGAGATTCAGCCGGAGACATGGACTGAATATGACGGGAAACACTACGGAGGACTTCTTTAGTCAAAATAATGTTTTCAGGGCAACTGTCCACCTGTATAAGTTCAAGTATATTGTCTAAATGATAATTAATCAGTGATTTTTTTCTCGTCAGCTTAGAGATTCAGATAACGACGTTTAAACAAATGTGTGTCCTTTATTAAGGGCTAATTAACAATAGATTAAATAAGCATTCAAATTAAAATTGTTGTTTTAAACAAATGCATTTTTTTAACAGATGGTCAGTAAAGATGCTAAAACTTTTGAAAAGTATAGTTTTTATGTTATTACTTTATTAAGGGCTAATTAACAATAAAGATTAAATAAACATTCAAATTAAACAGACAATTTTGTGCAATATTTGTTAAATATATTGATAATATAAAAACTATTTGAGAATGTTGTTATAAACAAATGCATTTTTCAACAAATTGTCAGTGAAGATGCTTTAACTTTATTTTATTACTTTATTAAGGGCTAATTAACAATAAAGATTAAATAAACATTCAAATTAAATAGACAATTTGTGCATTATTTGTTAAATATAATGATAATATTAAAACTATTTGAGAAATTTGTTTAAAACAACAGCATTTTTCAACAAATGGTCAGAAACTTAAACTTTTAAAAAAGTTATTTTATTGTATTTTATTATTTTACTAAGGGCTAAACCATTTGTCCAATATCTGTTAAATACTGTATAATATAAAAATAACTATTTGAAAATGAGGCTGTATATTTTGCCATAAGCTAGTTCATTTGGGGCCAAAATGTTGGTTTAAACAAATGGACAGTAAAGGGACTTAAGTGGTTGAAAAGTATTATTTTTATTTTATCACTTTATTAAGGGCTAATTAACAATAAAGATTAAATAAACATTCAAATTAAATAGACAAATTGTGCAATATTTGTTTAATATATTGATAATATAAAAACTATTTGAGAATGTTGTTTTAAACAAAACAAAATTTCAACAAATGGTCAGTAACTTTTTAAAAAAGTTATTTTATTTTATTATTTTATTATGGGCTAATTAACAATAAATAATAAATAAACATTCAAATTAAATAGACAATTAGTGCAATATTTGTTAAATATGATGATAATATAAAAAGTTTTTGAGAATGTTGTTTTAAACAAATGCATTTTTTTAACAGATGGTCAGTAAAGATGCTAAAACTTTTGAAAAGTATTGTTTTTATGTTATTACTTTATTAAGGGCTAATTAACAATAAAGATTAAATAAACTTTCAAATTAAATAGACAAATTGTGCAATATTTGTTAAATATATAGATAATATAAAAACTGTTTGAGAATGTTGTTATAAACATGCATTTTTCAACAAATAGTCAGTGAAGATGCTTAAACTTTTGAAAAATGTAATTTTATTTTATTATTTTATTAAGGGCTAATTAACAATAAAGATTAAATAAACATTCAAACTAAATAGGCAAATTGTGCAATATTTGTTAAATATAATGATAATATAAAAACTATTTGAGAATGTTGTTTTCAACAAAACAGATGGTCAGTGAATATGCTTAAACTTTTAAAAAATTTATTTCATTTTATTATTTTACTAAGAGCTAATTTACAATACAGATGAAATAAACATTAAAATGAAACCATTAAATACTGTATAATGATCATATAAAAATAACTATTTGAGAATGAGGAACAGGGCTGTAAACTTAGCCATAAGCTAGTTCGTTTGGGGCCAAAATGTTGGTTTAAACAAATGCATTTATGAACAAATGGTCAGTAAAAGTGCTTAAACTTTAGAAAATTATTATTATTATTTTATTTTCTGTATACTTTCTATTTTTAAACCTGTTTATAGCAAAATTTGGCTAAAATACAGTTTTGTGTGATTTTGAAATCTATAAAAGTCCTAATTTACAATAAAGATTAAATAAACATTAAAATTAAATGTGCAATATTTGTTAAACATAATACAACTTTTTGTTGTTGTTTTTAGAGTGAGGAACAGGGCTATACATTTAGCTATAAGCTAGTTAGTTTATTATTATTATTATTATTATTATTATTATTATTATTATTATTTTATTTTCTGTACATTTTCTGTTTTTTAACCCTGTTAGAAAAAAATTGGCAAAAAATAATTTTGTGTGATTTTGAAATATATAAAAGGCCCAACTTACAATAAAGATTAAATAAACATTAAAATGAAATGAACAATTTGTGAAATATTTGTTATATAATGATAGCAGGAAAATAACTATTTGAAAACGAGGAACTTAGTACTTTATTTTCTGTATATTGTCTGTTTTTTTAACCCTGTTAGCAAAAAATAAATATAGCAATAAATAAAATACAGTTTTGTGTGATTTTGAAGTGTATAAAAGACCAAATTTACAATAAAGATTCAATAAATATTAAAATGAAGTGGACAAATTGTTAAATTTTTGTTAAATATAATTATAATACAAAAATAACTATCTGAGAAGGAGGAAAAGGGCTGTAAATTTTGCAATAAGCTAGTTTATTTGGGGCCAAAATGTTGGTTTAAACAAATGCAACAAATAGTCAGTGAAGGTACTAAAAAAATACTATTATTTTATTTTCTGCAAATTTAATATTTTTAACCCTGTTAGCAAAAATTTTGTGTGATTTTAAAATAAATAAAAGGCCTAATTTAAATACATTTGTATTTAAATTTAAAAAGGCCTAACAATAAATATTAAACAAACATTTTTGTGAAATATGTTAAAGATGATGATAATATTCATATAACTAATTGAGAACTGTATGGCTGTACATTTTGACATCAGCTAGTTAGTTTGAGCCAAAATGTTGGTTTTCTAGTTACTGATAAACCTATAGCCTACTTTTGTTGAATGGAAAATGATTAAGAGATGATTTACTTGTGATCCCATCAGGCTGTAATGTTTTACCAGTAAATATCAGTTAAACAGATGCTCAAAATAGTTTGATACAATCAACATAAAAACTACATTTTAGGATAAAGACAGATTTGAAGTGTTGTTTTTCATGCTGGTGTACAGTAATATTATGTTATATCATAGTTTAGAAAATAAATCCCACAACAAAATTGGATTTGTGCATGTAATGGTTGAAAACCAAAGTTTACTGTAAGACACCCGATACAGAGATCAATAGCTGAATGAGTTATAATTTAGAAAATGTAATTAGAAGCTTCAGGTTCGTTTGAAAATAATACTGGCGCCCTCTAGCGGTGAACAGAAATGTAACATTGCCTTTATCATTCCATTAGTCATGTAAGTTTTTCATAAAAGCAGCCCCATCTGGGAACTTCTTATCTTTTTTTAAAACTTCCAAGTCATAAGATTCGTCTTACATGAATAGGCATATGCTTCAGTCAGACAGATTAATGAGCAGTGGATCTATTGACGGATAAGACAAGACAGGCCTAATGATGATGGGAGCTCTGGTAGTGACTGCAGCCTTAGTCAGCGCATAAATCATCTTCTGCTTTAGCCTGCAATGAAACAATCCAGACATCTGTTTTGAATCTATGGGATTTCAATTTCACACATCCCTTAAACCCCAAAGTCCCGTTAACATCTCACGGCTAAATTATTCATTAATATTGGCTCTGCGTTCTGCACAAGTTCAGGACATTCACTTAAATTTTTTAAAGCTGCATGAATTTTTTATCTGTTTTGTAAGTCTGCAGAAAATGGGAGTTTTTTTGTATATGTTTTAAAGATTCTTTAAAAGAAAGATTCCTGCTTTGTGGTTGTCTTGTAGTTTTAATTGAAGTGCTTTGTGCTTTTCTTGTACTTAGTTTGTTAGGTTAGGTTAACGAGCTGACAAAACTCAGTATGAGCCTTTGGCTGCTGTAGGGTTCAGTGTGATGGCTGGAGAGCAATTGCAAAAGCTTTAAAGGGCCTTTCTGGCTTCTTAAATGAGGGAAACAGAGCAGATCTGGCCAGCAGAGGGCGCAGTTTGCATGCCAACATAAAACACATTTTAATTGTTTACGCTTTACAAAGAGTTTATCACTGGCTCACAATAACGGCAATCCATTGCTTTTCTCACTTCATATTTCATTCGACTGCTTTGTTTGTTTTCGATCTTGCTTTCAGATTTGTGCTTTCTCTGCAGTTTTAAGTAATCAAGTCATCCGAGTTCTGTGGGAATGAGTCTATGGGTGTTTACAGGCTTCCATTATACACCATCAATTATTCATGGGCTGATTATAAGGCTATTGTTTCCTGCCATTATTTCTGAGAGTTTGCATTTATAAAAATTGCCCACACACATGTAGGCAACACTCTTTTCTAGTTTGGCTGGATGTAGAATTTACTTTCGTAACTAGCCTACTACACCCACTTGTAATGATTTATTATGTGTTCTACAGGCCAGAGAGAAATCAAGAGTGAATCTAAATGCTCTTAAAGGAACACTCCACGTTTCTGAAAATAGACTCATTTTCCAACTCCCCTAGAGTTAAACAGATGAGTTTTACCATTTTTTGAATCCATTCAGCCGATCTCCGGGTCTGCCGTTAGCACTTTTAGCATAGCTTAGCATAAATCGCTGAATCAGATTAGATCGTTAGCATCTTGTTCAAAAACGACCAAAGATTTTCAATATTTTTCCTATTTAAAACTTGACTCTTCTGTAGTTACATCGTGTACAAAGACCGACAGAAAATGAAAAGTTGTGATTTTCTACGTTGATATGGATAGGAACTATACTCTCATTCCGGCGTAATAATCAAGAATTTTGCTGCCGTATCATGGATACATTTGCTGCCGTACCAATGATATATTACGCACACTGTAAAAAAATAAATCCATAAAATTTACGGTAAAAAAACGGCAGCTGTGGTTGCCGGAATTTTACTGTAAAAAAAATATGTTAGCAACGTTTTAAGTTTCACGGTTTTCACTTAAATTTACAGGTAAATACCGTAATTTAATTAACTGATATAATGGTAATTTACCACGTTATTGAAGTACTGAAATCTGTTTTGTACCTTTGTAACACACTGATAACCACCAAAAGCAGGTGGTGATGAGAAAGTCACATGATGAACCAAAGCCCATCACAAGCAGCTTTTAAATATTAACATACATAAAAGGTGCACAGTGTCATTCACACAAACGCTAAACACCATCATGATAACACACATGAAACTGAAATAATGCAATAAACATTAATTTAACAACATCAGATGTAGCATACAACCCTAATGTACAAACCTGCTAAGAAAAAAATAAGAAGAAAGAGTTATTTCAACAACAACAACAACAACAACAAAAATATTTTTTTTTTTATAAATTTTTTTATAAAAAAAAAAAATGTAACACAGGGAATTCTGGGAATGTCAAATTACGGTTATTCACTGTAAATTTTATAGTCTTTTACCGTTAACCATTTAACAGGTTTTTACAGTAGCATTTTTACAGTTTTTTTACTGTTAAATTCACAGTTATTTTTTACAGTGCAGTGCCTGAATATAGTCCCTAGCTGGGGACTATTTTCAGGCGCTGCGTAATATCATTGCGCCTGCTGCACCTATGGTATGGCAACAAAGTTCCCTGATTATTATGCCAGAATAAGAGTATAGTTTCTATCCATATCAGCCTGAAAAATCGCAACTTTTCATTTTCTGTCGGTCTTAGTACACGATGTAACTACAGAAGAGTCAAGTTTTAAATAGGAAAGATATAGAAAATATTTGGTCATTTTTGAACGAGATGCTAACGGTCTAATCAGATTCAATGATTTATGCTAAGCTATGCTAAAAGTGCTACCAGCAGACCCGGAGTTCGGCTGAATGGATTTTAAAACGGTCAAACTCATCTGTTCAAATCAAAAAAATGAGCCTATTTTTTTTTAAAAAGTGGAGTGTTCCTTTAAGAGTAGTGTCATTTGTGTTTTCCTGCTGGGGGATGTCAGTCTGTTGTTTGTATCTTTTTGGGATGCTACAGCACCTTCTGTTTGTCCTGTGCGTCTGATGTTTTGTTAATTATGGTCATATCCATATGTGCACCATTTGTGGTTATGCAGCTCGCAGGGTGTTTAACGAAGAGCCGGCTGCGCAAGACCAACCAGAACAACAACATTTTTTAAAGGTTAAAAGCCACACACAAAAGGTTAAAACAGTTCCCAAAGATCAAACTGTACAGTATAATCTCTACATTCTGCAGATCAAAATAAACACTCAAATTAACCCTTGACAGACAGACAGACAGACAGACAGATAGATAGATAGATAGATAGATAGATAGATAGATAGATAGATAGATAGATAGATAGATAGATAGATAGATAGATAGATAGATAGATAGATAGATAGATAGATAAACTGCCTGCTGTTCTTCAGAAAAATCCTTCAGGTCCCATAAATTCTTTAGTTTTACAGCATTTTTGTGCATTTGAACCCTTTCCAACAGTGACTGTATGATTTTGAGATCCATCTTTTCACACTGAGGACAACTGAGGGACTCATATGCAACTATTACAGAAGGTTCAAACGCTCACTGATGCTCCAGAAGGAAAAAATATGCTTTAAGAGCTTTTGAACAGAACTTTGAACAGAAACTTTTGAACAGAATGTAGATGTGTGCATTTCTCTTATTTTGCCTGAGGCTACAGAAGATACTTACATGTTTCCCAGAAGAAGAAATAAGTTAATTTTACCCTGATCTTCAAATTCAAAAGGTTTTCATTTTTTTAACTACCTGTAAACGCTGCATTGCCATGCATGGCCAAATAAAATAATCATTAATAATTAATAATTAATACGGCTGTCAAATGATTCATTGTGATTAATCACATCCAAAATGAAAGTGTATGTTTACATATATGTGTGTTTACTTTTAATATTTAATATGTACATATAAATACACACACATGCATGTATATATTAAAACAAAATATTTATATGTATATATATTTATATCTGTATACAATTTAGATTATAAATAAATATAAATATTTTAGATATAAATCTAAAATATTTTTCCTTAATATATACATGCATGTGTGTGTATTTATATATACATAATAAATATACACAGTACACAGACATATAGTATGTAAACATAAACTTTTATTTTGGATGCGATTAATCAAGATTAATCATTTGACAGCACTAATAATAAATAAATAAAAAAACCTGTGTGAGATTGGTAGCTAGCTAGTTTAAAAGATTGTATCGCATCTAGATTCAGCAACACCTGCACCATTTTAATTTCACTTTCTTTCATTTTAATTCTCTTTTATCAAAAGACTATTGAAAGTAGCCATTCTTTCAATTGAGAATACACGAAGATGAATTTGCCAAAATAATTAAATTAAATGAATTAGTAGTGAACAGGTTTTTTTTTACTTTCTTTCTGTCTTTTTACATTTTGGGCTGCTGTGCCAAGAGTATGTGCAATGCATTAAGTAATTTTACTTATCAAAAATTACATTTTGATATATTTACGGTAGGAAATTTACAAAATATCTTCACGGAACATGATCTTTACTTTATATACCAATGATTTTTGGCATAAACAAAAAATTGATAATTCTGACCCATACAGTGGATTTTTGGCTATTGCTACAAATATACCTTTGCTACTTAAGACTGGTTTTCCAGGGTCACATATGTATCTCTTCTGCTCACCGAGTCTGCCTTTATTTAATCCAAAATACAGCAAAAACAGTAAAATATTGAAAATTCAATATTTTTACCTTTTACAAAAATCAGTGGTGCTAGTATTATATTGCTCATATGTGACCCTGGACCACAAAACCAGTCTTAAGTAGCACAGATATGCCAAAAAAACATTAGGATATTAAGTAAAGATCATGTTCCATGAAGATATTTTGTATATTTCCTACCATAAATATATCAAAAATACATTTCTGATTAGTAATATGCATTGCTAAGAACTTCATTTGGACAATTTAAAGACGATTTTCTCAATATTTAGATTTTTTTGCACCCTCAAAAGGATTTTCAAATAGTTGTATTTCACCCAAATATTGTCCTAACAAACCATACTTCAATGGAAAGCTTATATATTCAGATTTCAGTGATGTATAAATCTCAGTTTCGAAAAATTGACACTTATGACTGGTTTTGTGGTCCAGAGTCACATACAGTATATTATTTTAGATTCATATCATTGCAGCCAGAGAAAAAGATGTACAAACAAATGTGCAGATCAAAATATTCCAAATATTGTTTGTGTGACAAACACAAGAGATAGATTTGTTACAAAAAGGTAAAAAAAAAAATCCCCATGGATCAAAATATTCAACCCCCCTGCTATGAAACAAAGTCGAAAATCTGTCACACTGGATCAGCTTAATTATCCCTGTCTGAAGGCCTTGAATCTAATTTGGAAACCAAATGTTAGCTGTTTCAGTAGCAGGTGGTCCCCTGCCAAACGTCTTTACCATCCATCTGCAGTGCACCTGTGCTCTCATTCTGCTTCTGCTCTGGTTCGGCAGGTTATTATATGAGCCGCGTGTCATTCTCCATTGAGAAATGCATTGTGCCTCTCAGCTCTGGGCGATGACACCACAACACAAGAAGCCACTGTACATGATCGAATTAATGACTGAACATGCCACTGGACGCTGATACTCCACCATGGCGAGAAGAACATCAAGCCGCTTCGGCCCGCCTCAGATCCGCTGTGACCTGATACTGCTGTGCATGTCCATTAAGAACGGCCTGTCATCAGTGTGGCATCTGTGATGTTGTGACATTCTGCCTGACCTCTAGGCGAGCCGTCTAAGGTCCTGTTTGCCTTCTGGACCTGACGGGCCTTCATCAGAAATAAACCTCAAGCGCTCCCATTACAGAGGACATTACGTTCATTTGCAGGGAAATTATCTGATATGTCCTGGGTCCCATTTGTGACCCATTTCGTTTCAAATATACGCCAAGAATATTTTGTAAACGGTGAAGCGCAATGAAATATACTTTTGAAATAGAAAATATTGTACTTTCAACCCTTCGCATAAGAAAAATATACTTCAAATTGTATTTCAAAATATATTCGTATATGTTTTATGTATATTATAAATATATAAATATTACAAATGTTTTCAAAAATATTTATGCAATGTATATTTTATTGCTGTGTATATTTTGAAATATATATATACAATTGTAAAATACAATTTTAAAATATGTTCTTATAACATGTGAATGTATTTTATTTCAAAAAATATTTATGCAAATATATTGTGAGGTATATTTTAGTAAATATTTTTTTTGGCCATTTTTTGAATATATTTTAATACATATACTGTACATTGGGAACTATTATATTATATCATATGTGAATGCTTTTTCTTAAAATTAAATAAATTTATAAACAAAATATATTTTCAATGTTTTTTTAATTACATACTGTACATATACTGTTCTTATATACTGTTTAATTATATACGTATTTTAAAAAAATATTTATATATTTATGCAAATATATTTTGAAGCATAGTTTAGTAAATATATTTTTGTATAAAGTTTGTTGTTATAACATATGTTTTTTCTAAAACATGAAATATATAGTGCTAAATATATTTTTTCTATTGTTCTTAAATATTTTTTGTATGCAAATATATTTTGGAGTGTATTTTAGTAAATATATTATTTGTCCATTTTTTTGTATATGTTTACAAATATATGTGAATATATTTTTTATTATATATTAAATACAATATAAAAATATTCAAAAATATATATATATATATATTAAAACATATTTTATTAAACATATTTGGCCATTTTTGTATATTTTAGATACTATATATTTTATTTTATTAATTTATTTTTTTATATCCATGCAAATATATTTTGAAGCATATTTTAGTAAATATATTTTTTGGCCATTTTTTGTATATATTTACAAATATATTTGAATATATATATATATACATCGGGAAATATTGTATTATAACATATGTGAATGCATTTTCTTAAAATGAAATATAGTGCAAAATATATTTTTCAATGTTTTTTTTATTATATATTGTAAAAATATGTGCAAAAATATGCATATATTTATGTAAATATATTCTGAAGCATATTTTAGTAAATATATTTTTGTATATTTTGAAACAGACATTGTAAAGTATGTTATAATAACATATGCAAATATATTTTCTTTAAATGAAATATATAGTGCAAAATATTTTTATGCAAATATATTTTGGAGCATATTTTAGTAAATATATTTTTGGCCGTTTTTTGTATACATTTACAAATATATTTGAATATATATATATATATATATATATATTCAAATATATAGTGAATATAATATAAAAATATACCAAAAATATTTAGATATTTATGCAAATATATATTTGAAGCATATTTTATTAAACATATATTTGGCAATTTGTATATTTTATATATATATATATATATATATATATACATATGTGTGTATGGGTGTGTGTGTGTGTGTGTGTGTGTGTGTATATATATATATATAATATACAAATGGCCAAATATATGTTTAATAAAATATGCTTCAAATATATATTTGCATAAATATCTAAATATTTTTTGTATATTTTTTATATTATATTCTATATATATATATATATATATATATATATATATATTCAAATATATTTGTAAATGTATATAAAAAAATATATATTTTTTTATATATATATATATATATATACACACACACACACACACACACACACACACACACATTCAAATATATTTTTTAAATACATTTCAAAATATACTATATATTATTTATTTTTGGCTGTATGGAGTGATGTGTTTAGTGTTGGTGTGTGTAGAGCTTTACATCTGGGTATGAATATTAAAAATGGGACAATCATGGCACATGCATAGGACTCAGTCTATACTGAAGCCAGCTTTTAATTGAAGAACACATAAACAGCTGTCAGAACAAGCCACGGACCTAAATATAGGACGCACACACACAAACATGCATGCAAGCCAGCTGCCTCCCTGTTTGTCCTCAACTGAGAACACTCTATTTCCACGACACTGAAAAAGCGAGCGGGAGAGGGGGGCTGACTACAACATAAAGCCAGACTCTCCTTCTCTCTGCCCTGGGTTAAGGCTGATTAACTAGCAAAATTAGAAAACCAACCACAATGGCCTCACGCCAAACACATTTTTGAAATAATTGATCTCTCCCAATTCCCTCATGCTTTATTCCCATTGATTTCCAATGAGTGCTATCGGCCCCCGAGGAAAATTCCATCGCTGGTGAATAAGAAAGCAGGAAGGAAAATGAGGCCACATTTAACATCGGTGCACACAAAAGCAGTCTGTCTGAATGCTTACTGAACTGATAAGACCTTTATTTATTATAGCATGGCTACTCATAAACAAAGAGAGAGAGGCACGGCTCTCCGGTGAAAAATAGAGAGCGCTCACGGTGATTTCGATTTTCAGAAAGGAAAGAAAATTCAGCTTTTTGAGTTGTGTTTATGCAGCCCGTGTGAAACAAACAGTCCCCCCTTTTATTATTTCCCCAGATAGCGTGCAATAAGCTGTTCGCTTTCAAAGTGAAACTAGTAACATGATTACATAGCTTCCCACATGTTTGTAAATGATGAAACTAATTCACATCTGAAATTATACTGGCTGCCGTTCCCACACTTATCTGCTGGGAAACAAACCAGCTCAATAATCGGGGCTTTGATGTGTTTGTCTGTATCTAATTCCAATTCCATACAAAGATTTCATTTTTGAACTCAGCCGAGGATCCAGACACAGTTCTTTCGCTTTAAATTTTACGCCCCAAGTCCCCAGAGTTTTTGTTCCTTTATTAAACGCTTGCAAGCAAAACTTATTTACAACGCTTCTGTATGCGATCTGTCGGTGCATGCACTGAAAATATATCTGTCATGTGCTGATCATTTATTTCATGCATAAAGATGCTTTTTACAAAATTATGGGCTCACCTGTATTAAAAATATTTTTGACACAGAAGTGCAATTTGTTTGTCACTGGACTGAAATTCAAAAATGAAATTCCAAAAACAATTGGTTTGATTGATGAATCTCACAAAGCCTGCAAAACATGTCTGGTTTAAATCTGAATAAAGATCAGTGTTGGGGAAAGTTATTTTTAAAAGTAATGCATTACAATATTGCGTTACTCCCTAAAAAGTAACTAATTACGTTACTTAGCTACTTTTTATGCAAAGTAATGTGTTACATTACTTTTGCGTTACTTTTGCGTTACTTTTTTAATCTGGGCAGGGCTTGCTTGTTTGTTTTTAATATAACAACATTCAAATCTTAGCAAATGTAAAAGCCCTTTCACACCAAAATGAAATTAAGTGAATAAGCCTAAGGCTAAAGGAAAATTAACTTGACGTCTGTACAGTAGAACTGTAAAAGGAAGTTCAACACTCTTCAGCAATGAGAAAAAAAAAACACAAATGTTAGTTAATATAAAGTAAATTTTGATTATTATTACACTGCAAAAATGCTTTTCTTACTTAGATTTTTTGTCTTGTTTTCAGCAAAAATTTTGGATTTTTTAGACATGTAAAAAATTGTCTTGTTTTTTTCTGAAAACAAGTCAAAATTAAGTGGGTTTTTGCTTGAAACAAGCAAAATAATCTCCCAGTGGGGTAAGCAAAATAATCTTGTTTTCTGTTTGAAATAAGATTTTTTTTGCTTACCCCATTGGCAGATTATTTTGCTTGTTCTAAGCAAAAACTCACTTAATTTTGACTGTTTTTTTTTTCTGAAAACAAGAAAATAATTATTTACTTGTCCTTCTTGATTTTAGAATTTTTTTGATATTTTGGCTGGAAGCAAGACAAAAAAAAAAAATCTAAGAAAAGTATTTTTGCAGTGTATGGTTGAATTGGATCAACAAAGGTCAGCAGCAAAGTCATTGGTTAATAAAATGGGATTAAATACATTAAGGAAACAAAAAGCAACTCAGATATTTTCTTGGAAATTAAAAAGTAATGTGTTACTTCACTAGTTACTTGAAAAAAGTAATATTATTACGTAACTTGCATTACTTGTAATGCGTTACCCCCAACACTGATAAAGACTATACAACAAATCCTACCATAGTATAATAATATTTTCTTAATCATAATAATTAAGCAATATGTCATTGGTAGTTGTGCAGTATGAACTGTTCTGCCAAAATTAAATCAGTAAAGAATTAAGTGCAGAGAATCTGGGAATGAAAATGAATCTGTGTTTTTGAACAAATCAGTTGTGTGAATAATTCAATGACTCGCTCCTCTTCTTTCTTCTTCTGCTTGGTTTAATGGCATTTGACAAACCAACTGTTGGTGCATTTCTGCCACCTACTGAGATGGAGCAAGAAGCATTGAGATTGTAAAGTAGGGTTGTAAAGTATGTTACATGATATGAATGTATTTCATTAAAATTAAATATATAGTGCAAAAAAAAATTTCAATGTTAATATAAAAATTATATAAATATATATGCAATTATATTTTGAAGTATATTTTAGTGAGTATATATTTTTTTTTATATATATATCGAAATACATAAATATAAAACACTGTTAACACTTTATGTCATAACATATGTGAATTGTATTTTCTTATGTTTTTTTAACATATTTTAAAAATATTTTTACAAATATTTATGCAAATATATTTTGAAGCATATTTTGGTAAATATATATTTTGGCCATTTTTTGTATAATTAAAAAGATATTTATATTCATATAAACATGGTATGTTGTAACATATGTGGATTGTATTTTCTTCAGATATGTTTTTCAGTTTTTAAAAAAATATAATTTGAAAATATTTTCTCAAATATTTATGTAAATATATTTTGAAGCATATTTTGATAAATATATTTTTTTATTTAAAAATATATGGCCATAAAATATATAGGTCAAAAATGAGATAATAATACTGAGTGAATGCTCTCAACACATATTATATGTCCGTCAAATACTTTTACTTCAAACTCGCTAAAATCCCACCCTCAGCCCAATCAGAAGTACCAATACTTAGAAACTTATACATTGGAGCCTCATAATGCATTTTTTAAAGAAAGATGTCAGATGTATTTAGATAAAATATATGATATTTTATTTGTTTATATATATATATATATATATATTTATTTTCTTTTTTTTTTTTTACAAATCAGTTGATCAGTTGTATGAATAATTCAGTGATTCCCTCCTCATCTTTCTTCTTCTACTTAGTAGACTTCTATTTAGAAGTTGGTGCATTTTTTGCCACCTATTGAGAGCATGAAGCATTGAGATCAGGGTTGCTGGGTTTTCACAACAAAACCTGCCCAATTGCTACTCAAAACTAGCCCAGTCACATTTCGGAGGAGGTCCCCAGAAAGGTAAAATACATGGTTTTTGGTGGGGTTCCCCTGGTAAAATTCACATTCCAGGGTCTAAATATCACGTTATTGGACAAAAAAAATATATATATATGCAAAATATATTTTGAGGCTTTTTTTTTTTTTTTTGGTATATTTTGAAGTATTTTTAAAAATATTTTAGTTATTTTTTTCACCAATGGGTAATGAGTTTTTCCCCCATTAGTGGGCTATTAAGAAGGAATGAAGAATAGAAATAGGTAAATCTTTGTCATGAAAATGGAAAAAAATAAAATTTTCATTATATTTATGCCTAATATAGTACATATATGACCCAGACTTGGCCGAAACTCCCTACCTTTTTAATTTATTATATTGTAAATGCATGATTTTTTTTACTCATTCTTACAAATTAGCACCCTGACTCTCACATGATTGTGATGCTACCCAATTCTGACAGAGCGATGACGTCTCTTTATTGAGAGTGGCTGAAGAAGCCAGGCCTGAAACGCATAGCACATGAGGAGAAGTGACAGAGAAAGAGAACCAAACCCAGGCCACGGCTGAAAATGAACCACGTATTCACAGTGTGGCAACATAGCATGACTAAAATGTCGCCTGCACCCCGAGGCATTCCTTGAGTATCTCTCATGGGTCACAAACCACCCCATCATCATGGCAAACACACAGAGCTGGGCTATTCTGTGTTCATTTTTCAACAGCGACAGCTTGCCCTCTCCGAAACATGTTAGACAAATACTCCAGTCTGGTGCCATTTAGAGCCTGATTTCATTTTGAGTTCACGTTTTTTCTTTCTTATTAAACGCTTCTTTCAAGTAATCAGTTTTCTTCTTGTTTACCCACGGCGCCCTGTGGCTCACGACTCATCAGTTCACCTGTGCAGCACGCAGGAGATATTAAGAAATATCTGTATCTGCGAAAAACAGCCTGAATCAAAACAAAAGTCAGCCAGGCCGGGGGTCAGGCTATAGATTTAACTTGAGTTCATTAAGTGCAGCAAGGCTCATAGACTTTCTCAAGGCTCACCTTGCAACATAATGACTCTGGTGCCTTGATTTGATGACTCAGTGATTCTTTGTACAGATGGAGCAGTATTAATGTTATCCATAGCAATAAATTACAAGAGTAAGCAAACTGTTTGCAATGTACTGACGTGACAAAAATATTCAGAACTGAATTTTTATATTTTCTTATGAAAAATGAGTGGAAAAACTCACTGACGTGATGCTAGACTGTTGTTGATGGCAAAAACTGTAGGCCAAAAGAGTAGAATGTCAAAAGTAAAAAAAAAAAATGCAAAAAAGTAGAGGTAATCAAATGCCCATTTTCCACAAGTTCACTGCAAAAAATGCTTTTCTCACTTAGATTTTTTGTTGTGTTTCCAGTCAAAATATCTACAAATTCTTAAATCAAGAAGGATTTTCTAGACAAGCAAAAATTGTCCTGTTTTCAGAAAAAAATAAGTCATAATTAAGTGAGTTTTTGCTTAAAACAAGCAAAATAATCTGCCTTATTTCAAGATGAAAACTTGATTATTTTGCTTACCCTATTGGCAGATTATGCTTGTTTCAAACAAAAACTCACTTAATTTTAAATTATTTTTTCTGAAAACAAGACAGTTTTTACTTGTCTAGAAAATCCTTCTTGATTTAAGAATTTTTAAATATTTTGGCTGAAACAAGACAAAAAATCTAAGTAAGAAAAGCATTTTTTGCAGTGTTGATATGATTCTTTCGGGTCTTAATGAAAAGTCTATTACATACTTTGGTTAAAATTGCTTAATGGTAGTGTAAAACCACCCCATTTATACCTTGTCAAAAACAGCTCTGTTCACAGCAGGGTTGCCAGGTTTTCACAACAAAACCCGGCCAATTGCTAATCAACCTGCGGCAAAAGTATTATAGCCTGGTTCACAGAGATCCGTTTCAGTGCATGTCGCTTTAGCCCTTCAGATGTGCGTTTAAAACATTGACAATGAGAAAATATGTATACTGTACACTGCTGTATGTGTTTTCATATCATTTTGATGTATAATTTGATGTCTAGGTGCTGTATTAAAAGAGAAAAAAAGAACAGCAGTAAACAATGTGAGAGAAATACAGGCAAGTCCAACCCAAATGTTTAATGTCATGATTGTAACCATCTATTTGCATTAATTAATGTCCAGCTGCACACTTTTATGCATTAATAAGCCAGTGATGTTGCAGATTTAAAGCTAGTGATGTGAAACATCTAACTGACATGGTTATGACATATACAGTGAGGAAAAAGATTATTTCATCCCCTGCTTGTTTGTACATTTGCCCACTGACAAATAAATTATCAGTCTGTAATTTTAATGGTAGGTTTATCTGAACACTGAGAGACCGAATAACAACAAAAATAATCCAGACAAACGCATTTTTAAAAAAAGTTATAAATTGATTTGCATTTTAATGAGTGAAATAAGTATTTGACGTCCTATCATTCAGCAAGATTTCTGGCTCCCGGGTTTCTTTTATATAGGTCACAAACTGAGATTAGGTGCACTTTCTTAAAGGGAGTGCTCCTAATCACAGCTTGTTACCTGTATAAAAGACACCTGTCCAAAGAAACAATCAAACTGATTCCAAACTCTCCACCATGGCCAAGACCAAAGAGCTGTCCAAAGATGTCAGGGACAAGATTGTAGACCTACGCAAGGCTGGAATGGGCTACAAGACCATCACCAAGCGGCTTGGTGAGAAGGTGCCAACAGTTGGTGTGATTATTCGCAAATGAAAGAAACACAAAATAACTGTCAATCTCCCTCGGTCTGGGGCTCTGTGCAAAATCTCACCTAGTGGAGTTTCAATGATCAAGAGAACGGTGAGGAATCAGCCCAGAACTACACAGGAGGATCTTGTCAATGATCTCAAGGCAGCTGCGACCATAGTCACCAAGAAAACAATTGGTAACACACACTACATCGTGAAGGACTAAAATCCTGCAGTGCTCACAAGATCTCCCTGCTCAAGAAAGCACATATAAACCCAATAAACATCTGAATGATGGGATAACTGAGTGAAAGTGTTATGGTCAGATGTGACCAAAATCGAGCTCTTTGGCATCAGCTCAACTCGCCCTGTTTAGAGGAGGAGGAATGCTGCCTATGACCCTTAAGAACACCATCCCCACCGTCAAACATGGAGGTGGAAACATTGTGCTTTGGGGGTGCTTTTCTGCTAAGGGGACGATGGATGGGGTCATGTACCGTCAGGGCCAGGGCATTGAAAATGGGTCGTGGATGGGTATTCCCAAAACACACAGTTAAGGCAACAATGAGTGGCTCAAGAAGAAGCACATTAAGGTCCTGGAATGGCCTAGCCAGGCTCTAGAACTTAATCCCATATAGAAAATCCAAATGTAATGACTAAATGTAAATGTAAAATCTGTGGAGGGAGCTGAAGGTTTGAGTTGCCAATGTAACAGATGCTGTGTTATTAATTTCACTCAAAATTTTACCCCTTGTAATTATCAATTATTTTATATTTATTTAGTTTCACATTCTCAATCACTTTTTTTATTTTAATTTCATATATATGAGATTTCATGACTTCATAGTTGTTTATTTTTTAGTGGCTGGTATATTGTTAAATATGGTAAGTGGTTCCTTTAAGTGTTGTGTTCTGGTTCCGGCTGTTCTCCGTCAGTTCGCGGCGATTGCTACTGAGGAAAGGTGAGTTGCACTGAAGCTCCGTCTAAAAAGTTTAATATGAGTTTTGTTTATTGTAGTAATACATGTAATTTTGTTCTAAAAATCTCTTTACTCTTATCTAAACATGTATGAAGTAGTGATGGGCAAATGAAGCCTCATGAAGCACTGAGGCTTTCCTCTAACTGTTTCGGAAAAGATTCGAAGCTTCGAGAGTGTCAAAAACAGCACCCTCTGGCGGTTAGTAAAAAATAAAACAGCCCTTCGGACGAAGCAGCCATCACACATTCCATATATCAATGCATTATACGTGCATAAATAAAAGCTTGACAGTATGTGTGTGTTTGGTTGTTGAATTTATATCTCTGATTAAGAAGTATGAGTGTGCAAGCTTTTGTGGTTAATATGTTTTGTGAAGGGGTCAAATATTTTTCACTCATTAAAATGCAAATCGATTTATAACTCTTTTTGTTGTTATTCTGTTATTCTTAGATGTCCAACCAACACTCGTCCAGCGAATGTTTAGTGAGAACGTCTGTAAACTATAGTGGAATAGTACTGTTTTGGCCATAGGTAATAATATCCTAATACTCATCCAGCACACTTTTAACAGCACTTATCTGTGATCAACATGATTAGGGACTCCAGTTAAGGAAGTATTTGATATTCATCAGATTTAAAGCCTGACAGAAACATCCGTTTCTCAGTTCTGACACGCCTTTGTCAGTTGAGTTGACTAAGTTCAGTATCGGTTGAGAAGACTAAGTTTAATACTTGCACTTTTTGCCCATTTGAAAGAGACTCTGATGCAATTCACTGAGGCTCCAGATGATCTCTGTTGAAGTTTATAGTCAAGAGAGAACCAGGTTTAATGCAGAAGGTCTTTGATGAATAGAAAGACAAGGCCGCAGCCTAGAGCAAACTTAGAGGACCTTCGAAGACTTCTAGCTCAGCATCACCTTCACTGTCTTTTAAATATTTTATTTTTGCGAGTTTATATCTGGCAATTCTGACTTTATAACTCGCAAGTGCAAGTTTATATTGTGCAATTCTGAGAAAAAAAGTCAGAATTGTGAGTTTATAACTCGCAAATGTGACTTTATATCTCAATTCTGAGGAAAAAAGTCATAATTGTGAGTTTAGTGCATTTTTGGCTTTATAACTCGCAAATGTGACTTTATATCTCACAGTTCTGAGGAAAAAAGGTCATAATTGTGAGTTTAGTGCATTTTTGGCTTTATAACTCGCAATTGCAACTTTATATCTCACAATTCTGAGGAAAAAAGTCGTAACTGTGAGTTTAGTGCATTTTTGGCTTTATAACTCGCAATTGCAACCTTATATCTCACAATTCTGAGGAGAAAAATCTGAATTGTGAGTTTAGTGCGTTTTTGGCTTTATAACTCGCAATTGCAACCTTATATCTCACAATTCTGAGGAAAAAAGTCATAATTGTGAGTTTAGTGCGTTTTTGGCTTTATAACTCGCAATTGCGACTTTATATCTCACAATTAAAAAAAAAAGATGTCAGAATTGTGAGTTTATATTGTGCAATTCTGAGAAAAAAAGTCAGAATTGTGAGTTTATAACTCGCAAATGTGACTTTATATCTCAATTCTGAGGAAAAAAGTCATAATTGAGTTTAGTGCATTTTTGGCTTTATAACTCGCAAATGTGACTTTATATCTCACAGTTCTGAGGAAAAAAGGTCATAATTGTGAGTTTAGTGCATTTTTGGCTTTATAACTCGCAATTGCAACTTTATATCTCACAATTCTGAGGAAAAAAGTCATAATTGTGAGTTTAGTGCATTTTTGGCTTTATAACTCGCAATTGCAACTTTATATCTCACAATTCTGAGGAAAAAAGTCGTAACTGTGAGTTTAGTGCGTTTTTGGCTTTATAACTCGCAATTGCAACCTTATATCTCACAATTCTGAGGAAAAAAGTCATAATTGTGAGTTTAGTGCGTTTTTGGCTTTATAACTCGCAATTGCGACTTTATATCTCACAATTCTGAAGAAAAAAGTCATAATTGTGAGTTTTGTGCGTTTTTGGCTTTATGACTTGCAATTGCTACTTTATATCTCACAATAAAAAAAATGTAAGAATTGTGAGTTCATATCGTGCAATTCTGACTTTATTACTCACAATTCTGAGGAAAAAAGTCATAATTGTGAGTTTAGTGCTTTTTTGGCTATATAACTCGCAATTGCGACTTTATATCTCACAATTAAAAAAAAAGATGTCAGAATTGTGAGTTTATATTGTGCAATTCTGACTTTATAACTCACAATTGCAAGTTTATATCGTGCGATTCTGAGCAAAAAGTCCAAATTGTGAGTTTATATCTCGCAATTCTGACTTTATAACTCACAATTGCGACTTTATATCTCAGTATTCTGAGGAAAAAAGTCATAATTGTGAGTTTAGTGCATTTTTGGCTTTATAGCTTGCAATTGCTACTTTTATATCTCACAATTAAAAAAAAAAAAAGCCAGAATTGTGCTCGGCATCACCTTACCTATCTTTTAAATATTCAAGAAGATTCTTGACTGTGATCTTCCAAAGCATAAGGTTATAACACCATCGGGAGACCAGTGAGGAATTGTACTTCCGGAGAGTAAAGGTAATAATGCTTTGTCTTCTACATTTGAGCAGGTGATACAAGGAAAACCTTTAAGATTCTTAACACTAAAATGGATGGATGATTTCATTCATACTACCTATATTCATAATTTTTTGTAATAGTCATAAAGCATTTCAAACCACATTTGAGACACCGACACAGCTCTCTAGAATTGTGGCACCAATTTTGTGATCCACCAGGCTTAAAAAGTAGTCCAGACCTCTTAGAACCAACCCTTAACCCTAAGTATAAGTGATAACAAATGTGCTGCTTAGCGGAGCGAACACGGCTAATAAATAGAAGTGCTCTCAGTGAGACTTTGAGTTGCCGCGTGTGGCTCCTCTTTTAAAGAGTGGGCCGAACAGATCACTTAAAGGAGGAAAAGTGCAAGCTTTTATGACAAATGATCTCTCTCGGCCCCCCACCACACCATCAAGGAGGTAAACATCATCTGTTCTGGCCCTGTTTTCTGATGGGTAGATAATAACTCACATCAGGAGGCTAAATGAAACTCACCAGGAAAAGGAGGAGCAAATTACTCTGCCTTTCCAGCCCTTGACACTCGTAGCAATAGAGATAAATGTTGGGGGTGTTTATGAAGCAGCTCAACACAAATATTTTCACCTGATTAGGTGCCACAGCGTATTCCTCCTGATAACATATCAGGTTAGCGCCATTAAGTATTTTTGTTTGAATGCGGTGCTCGTACAGTTTCTATATTTTGAAAATGCATTTGCCATGAATTACTGATAAAATGTAATACTATAAATTTGAGTGAGCATGAGATTTTTTTCATCCTAAATCATTGTCTAATACATGTCTCCTTAAATAAGAGCTACTTGTGAAACAGAAGTCAGAACTGATGTTTTTTTTTCTGATGGCAATGACTTGTTGAATGTTTCTTTCACAAAAAACTTGTTCTGAGAGTATATAAGTCGTTGACCAGATACAAAAATCTTTGAAAAGGAAGGCTTACTTAACAGCAGCAACAAACAGACATGTACAGCTATTTACAACAGTGATATTTACCACAGTGAATTCAATTAACTGTAGGGCATGGAAATCTTTGAAATTAAAAATATGTAAAGATAATTGTATTTTTCTTTAATCCCAAAAAAAAAGAAAGGAAAAAAGTCAGAATTGCGAAATATAAACGTACATTTCTGAGTTTACATCTTACAATTGCGTTTTTTTTTTTTTTATTCCCGCCACGGAATAAAAAATAAAATGACTTTTTATCTTTTTTTATATTAAAAAAAAGACTTTTATCTCATCTTAATTCAGACGATTTATTTATTTATTTCTCGCAATTCGCAAAGTTTGTTTCACAAATCTGTCCTTTTTTCCTCAGAGCTATGAGATTTTAGAATTTGCAATTCTAAGAAACAAAAAGACATAGACACGAATAAAATTCTCACATTTCTTTTTTACATCCCACCACTAAATTAAAAACAAGAAAAAGGTAAATGCAACTTTTTATCTCACAATTCTGATATAATGATAATTGTGAGAGATACTATACTATATATTCTAACTATAACTCGTAATTGTGAGTTTGTATCACTCAGAATTGCATGATATTAAACTCACAATTTTGACTGTTTATATTGTGCAATTCTGAGAAAAAAGGTCATAATTGTGAGTTTATTTTATGCAATTCTCAGAAAAAAGGCAGAAGTGCATGAAAGAAACTCACAATTTTGACTTTTTTTCTCATAATTGTGATACAAACTCAATTACAAGTTATAGTTTCTCACGCAGTTATAACTATAACTCACAGTTGTGACTTTATAACTCACTTCTGAGAAAAAAAGTCTGAATTGTTTATATTGCGCAATTCTGAGAAAAAAAGGCAGAATTGTGTTTATATTGTGTAATTATGAGAAAAAAGGCAGAATTGTGAGTTTATATTGTGCAATTCTGTGAAAAAAATGCAGAATTGTGAGTTTATATTGTGCAATTCTGTGAAAAAATTGCAGAATTGTGAGTTTATATTGTGCAATTCTGAGAAAAAGTCATAACTGTGAGTTTATATTACGCAATTCTGAGAAAAAAGGCAGAATTGTGAGTTTATATTGTGCAATTCTGAGAAAAAGTCATAACTGTGAGTTTATATTACGCAATTCTGAGAAAAAAGGCAGAATTGTGAGTTTATATTGTGCAATTCTGAGAAAAAAGTCAGAATTGCATGATATAAACTCACAATTTTGACCTTTTTTGTCAGAATTGTGATACAAACTCAATTTACAAGTTATAATTTGTCACGCAATTCTAACTATAACTCACAATTGTGACTTAACTCACTTCTGAGAAAAAGTCTGAATTGTGAGTTTATATTGTGTAATTCTGCGAAAAAAAGGTTATAATTGTGAGTATATTATTCGGAGAACGTCATAATTGTGAGTTTATATTACGTAATTCTGAGAAAAAAAGGCAGAATTGTGAGTTTATATTGTGCAATTCTGACTTTTTAACTCTCAACTGTGAGTTTATATTGTGCATTTTTGAGAAAAAAGTCAATTATGAGTTTACATCGCAATTCTGAAAAAAAGGCAGAAGTGTGAGTTTATATTGCAATTCTTAGAAAAAAAGGCAGAATTGTGAGTTTATATTGTGCAATTCTGACTTTTTAACTCGCAACTGTGAGTTTATATTGTGCATTTTTGAGAAAAAAAGTCATAATTATGAGTTTGTCGCAATTCTGAAAAAAAGGCAGAAGTGTGAGTTTATATTGCAATTCTTAGAAAAAAAGGCAGAATTGTGAGTTTATATTGTGCAATTCTGACTTTTTAACTCACAACTGCAAGTTTATATTGTGCAATTTTGAGAAAAAAGTCATAATTATGAGTTTATATCGCAATTCTGAGAAAAAAGCAGAATTGTGAGTTTATAATGTGCAATTCTGACTTTTTAACTCGCAACTGCAAGTTTATATTGTGCAATTTTGAGAAAAAAGTCATAATTATTAGTTTATATCGCAATTCTGAGAAAAAAGCAGAATTGTGAGTTTATATTGTGCAATTCTGACTTTTTAACTCGCAACTGCGAGTTTATATTGTGCATTTTTGAGAAAAAAAGTCATAATTATGAGTTTGTCACAATTCTGAAAAAAAGGCAGAAGTGTGAGTTTATATTGTGCAATTCTGACTTTTTTAACTCGCAACTGCAAGTTTATATTGTGCAATTTTGAGAAAAAAAGAATAAAATAATTCTTAGATTCTTAAAAGCTAGAATTGTGAGTTTATATTGCATTTCGGAGAAAAAAAAGTTTTTATTGTGCTTTTTAACCCGCAACTGCTACTTTATATCTCACAATTATGAGAAAAAAGTTAGAAATGTATTGTAAAAAGTTGGAATTATCTTTTTTTGTGGCGGCAAAAAAATTAAAAAAAGAATTCTGACTCCTTTTTTCCCTGAAAAAGTCTGAATTGTGAGATTAAAAAGTCGTAACCCCGTTGTGAAAACAAGCTTGCATACAAATTACACAAAACTACATACAATTTAACATAAATCCAATTTCTTTCCCACCCTCACATACAGTACTAACAGCCATCTTTTTCTGGCAGTGTAATGCACAGCTCAATTGATGTGCACAGAAGTTAATGAACCCATATGTTGCGGTGGATGACTGTGACAGCTTGTGCATTTTCACAAAACATTGAGGGAAGATTGTAGACATCAGCTGTCTCATCATTTCCTGCACTGACATATTAATAATCCAAAATACAAATACAGTACAACACAAATGCCACACTGGAACAAAAATAAATTAATAACCTAATTATCTCATGCTTTCTAGATTACTAAAGCGCTTGTAACAAATGATGAGCTTTTCCACAGTAAACAACTAACCACAAACACAACACGCTCTACAGAAGAGGGATTTATTTAATTAAAACGGAGTCACTCAGTGTTTCCAAACGAAGTGGTCAATGTTCAGACACAGACATTTTACACGTCCTTTAATTTAGGAGTGGTTCAGCAGTATTGGCAGCAGACTGTTTCTCTCAAGGCAATGTTGAATTTATCTCCAAACCCAGTGTTTATCTACACACATATTGAAATGGGGGAAATACTCTGAACTAATTAGCGGTGCTTAAAAATGCATTTTCACCTTTAGCTATAATTCTAGCGTGCATCTTTAATCACAGCGGGGGAATTGCTCGCATACTGAACGATCTGCTTTCGTCATCTAAAGAAGTGCAAGCCGAATACAAACCCCAGGGAAAATGCATGGGCTCATTTGGACACCTTTTAGCGGATATGTATAAGCAGACACATAGAGTATAGTGATAAATTAGTTCATTAAATAGTCCACTGCAAGAAGAAATGTTTTCAAGTAATTATAAACACACTTTTGGAGAGTGAAACACATAACAGAGTGATCTGACTGAACTGATAAGCCTGAGGTGAAAATATTTAAGTTAATTATCAGACGTTAAACTCTGCGACATGATGTCAATTACCCGCATAATCATTTAGTAAAGAATAAGTGTGTTTACAGTACAATGGGGAAAGATGTTGCACTGAAATAAATGTTACAAAACACATTATTTGGTCCAGACGATGCTGTTAGCAAGAGACTGAAGTACACTAAAAATCCAGTACTTACTGAATAATATACTTTAAAAAATTATACTTAAGTGCAAACCGAATGTAATATTTTCTGACACTTTATTGCATGTTTTTTGACATCTTATATGTACATTTTATAATAATTACACCTGTCATCTCTGAAATATGGTTAAAGTGTACTTCTGAATGTAGATTTATTTATGGTAAATAAAATATATTTAATGTTAATTACATTGAAGCTGGTGTATCTTTGTGTTTACACATTTGTAATGATTAATGTGAAATATACTGCCATTTAGATGTGATATCAAATAACTAAAATAACTCAAATGTGACAAAAATACATTGTGTGGGTCAAAATGGTCAGTTTTTGTTTTTTGCCAAAAGCTATTAGGATATTAAGTAAAGATCATGTTCCATGAAAATATTTAGTAAATTTCCTACTGTTCAAATATCAAAACTTAATTTTTGATTAGTAATATGCATTTCTAAAATGATAGATTTTTCTTTTATGCCAAAAACTATTAGGATATTAAGTAAAGATCATGTTCCATGAAGATATGTAGCAAATTTCCTACTGTTCAAATATCAAAACTTAATTTTTGATTAGTAATATGCATTTCTAAAATTACTGATTTTTCCTTTATGCCAAAAACTATTAGAATATTAAGTAAAGACCATGTTCCATGAAGATATTTAGCAAATTTCCTACTGTGCAAATATCAAAACTTAATTTTTGATCAGTAATATGCATTTCTAAGAACTTCATTTGGACAACTTTAAAGGCCATTTTCACATTTCACATTTTGCACCCTCAGATTCCAGATTTTTAAACAGTTGCATATCGGCCAAATATTGTCCTAACAAACACCAAATGCCGGAATAAAAAAATAACAAAAACCTGTCTTGCACGACAGACTTCACTGGAGTACTGTGGGATGAGTTTAAATACTGTTTAAGTAAATGACAGCAAAGAGCTTAACTTCTGAATTCCTTTAAAACTGAGAAGAATGCAGAGTGACTGATATAATTGGACCATAAAATATTAAGACTATGACGCATCAATCATACTTCAGTGTTCGACGGCGGGCCTTGTGATGCAGCCAACACAGTTTATGAGTCACTGTGGCTTTTCTTCATGTGATGCACATGTTCATGGTGCAGAATGACAGGGTGATGACACTATGTCTAGTTAAGCAAACGAGAAGCAATGATGCATGAATAGATTATGTTAATTGTGAGTGAAAACCATATGCTACACATGTCCGCGTCTTCTCCCGTACCGATCATCAACCAGCAGATTAAAGGGATCAGAACTGGTATACGATTTCTGAAATTCAATTCGTGGGCACTGATACAGGCGAAGATGACTGTGCCGATAACCCACACCTTTGTCCGTGAAATCATTTCAGCAGCAAACTGATGAATGTGTCACACATGGGCTGGTCCTGATGAGAACTTCTCTGTGACTGTGCCGCATCAAGAGTACAAATTAACCCTCAGTCAGACCTTAAATGAAAAAATACAGGGAGTTACAGTGTAACTTAGTTTTAGTTATCAGAGCTCCGTGTCTCCAAGATATATGTAGCTTGATGTTTGCTAAAGGGCTTTGAATGAAGTATTAAGGCAATAGATCATCCAAAAATGAAAATAGGGATAAAATTTAGATTTAAATGTAAGATTTGAAGTGGTGCGGATTACTTGTGGACTATTGTGGTGTTTTTATCAGCTGACTCTCATTCTGACGGCACCCATTCACTACAGAGGATCCATTGTTGTGCAAGTGATGTAATGCTGCATTTCTACAAATCTGATGAAGAAACAAACTCATCTACATCTTGGATGACCTGAGGGTGAGAAAAATTCTGGAAAATGTTAATATTTAAGTGAACTATTCCTTTAAGAAGTTTGCAGTAATGACATGAAGAAAACATGTGGCTTGTTGAGGAGAGGTGTACTGTTACATTTCTAGATCATTAAACTTGTGACTTTATACCTGGTGCATAATAAAACAAATGAACTGAGTCACATTGTATTGAAAGCCTACTTAGAGATGGTGTTTAGATTACAGATATAGAAGATTTTACCAAATTGCAATGCTGAGAAATAAACCCAGTGAATTCATTCTGTGAAATTAAGTGTTCATCCCCCATTATATACAAAGGTTATTTATTAAATATGATGAAAATGGGTAATTTTAAGCCTTAGTAATAAATTTACAAGTCTATTAACATATTTACTGACATATCACTCAAGACTTACTGATATAAAAATACTGATATAAAGAGCACTACTTGTGCACAATGCACAAGCATAAAATATATTTTTATATATATATATATATATATTATATATTAATATTAAGCATAAAATATGTTTTAATGTCATTATTGATGAGGATTGTATGATCTATAAATAATATGCAAGATATTTAAAGTATACTTGCAATAGTTCCACTTTAGCACATCAGATAGTATATCCTTAGGTTGACTTTAGCACTACTTCCACACAATTAAAGTGCATTAAGTACAAAAGTAGTTGTTCCAATTTAGCAGACATTAAGTACCAGTTTAGTGTACTAAAAGTACAATTGCAGGGTATTTTATTAAGTGCATAATATGTACATTTATTTGTAGTATACTTAGCATGAAATAAATGTATTTTAAATACATTTTTAGCATATTTATTTTTCACTAGGGTATAGTTTGCATTAACAATAAGATTTTTCTGTAACTAAGCTGCTGGGTCATTTTAATACTGGACAAAACAACCCAGCTGCTGAGTTACAGTCAGAGCGCAGGATTTTTTGCATCCTCTACAGGAGAGAGCGGTTCTCAGCGCCACCGATTTTGTGGACTTCTTCAGCAAAATATAGGTTTGTATACATTTTATTTCATTAAGGTCTTTAATGTGCTGTAAATGATATTATTTTACACAATGCAACATACGAGGACGAGATGTCAGTCTGATAAATGCATCAGCAGCTGTTGTTTCACAGGATGGATTTTATTTGTTACAATACTAAATTAATTTTAATTTGATGTTAAAATATGTTCTCTAATCTCAGTACTGTTTGTTTACGGGCAGGTTATAGAGTCAGTCCCAGCATCTTTAAGCTATGAGTGAAATGCGAGGCGGTGGTCTAAGGTTCGAAGTTCCCCCTGGCAAACAGCAGCCCATCACCGGCTCAGATTTCGCGACATGCCAGCACAAAAATTAGCACTATTTCGGTGAAAAGTGATTACACAGAAGAGTTGAATATACTTAATGCTATTTTTAAATATATATATTTTTTTTTTCTAAAATGTTTGTTAAATGAGTTTAAATGTATGTAATATTGTAAACTAAACCCAAATAAATTCAGTTTGTCTTATACTTTTGTCCATGGGTGTTCTTGCGCTTAAAAATAAATGTTCATCTTTTGATTATTGTTTTTGCCTCTGTAATTCTGTGTATGATTTTAAATTTCCAGCCCATTTTAAGCCAGCAATATAATAGTTTTTAAACAATAGTTGACTTAAATAAAACAAGCCAGCTTGCTGGGTAAAAAAAAATTTATGCAGCATGTAGGCATTTGTTCAACATTTTTTAAATTTTACTTTTTTTCAGTTTGTTTCAAAATATGTAAAATGAACATTCCATTAATGTTTGCAGAATGTTAGAATGGAATGTTCTGCTAACGTTCACATAAACAAGAAAAAATGTTTTAGAAACTGAACATTTTAAACGTTCAGAGAAATTAATGGCAACATTAACAAAGCTTTTTCTTGGAATATATTTTTGTTAACAGGGTTATATTTAAATATGTAATTATTTAAGGCGCGACACTGCAGGCAAAAAACAAATGGGTTTTTGGTTTTTCATAAAGTGTGTGTTTCAGACTAGTGGAAAGAAAACATCCAAAAGACACTGTTAAGTGTTTCTTTTATAGCACTTTATCTGTTTGTGTCAATAGATTTCAATTACAAAAATGATTTTTTTTTTCTACACTGAGCCATAAATCTCCACTTCAGTAGCACTTGCACACACCAAACTTTACATTTTTTTTCTTGTCTGAGAAGGATTTGTTCATATATAGTTTGCTTGATTATATACAACATTTTATTCCCCACAAAATTGTAATATATATACACTGTTTTTTGTCTCTTCTAAGTATTTTCTGAATTATAGAGTGACAAAATGACATACCCAAAATTCCCTCTGTAAAAACATTTGACTCTAATATGCCAAAAAGATTAAATAAGAATTTTAAAACTGACTTCATCCAGTGTTTATATTTTTGTACTAGAAATTTCAATAAACAATGCCTCATTTGCATATTTAAACTCAACATAAAACTTGTAATACAAAAAATGTTTGCAGTTATCAGTGTAATCAATCAACTGGGAAAGTAAGGTGATAACTATTTGTTTTTTTATTTTTTTACCCTATTTACCTGCAGTGTCTTGCCTTAAAGAACTAACTTGTTTTTTTAGCAATTAACCATTTTGTAAGTGCTAATATGTTTGTTTGTAAATGTAGGTGTGAGTGTTTGTATTACAAGGCCAGAGGGAGTCCAGGTTACATCCAAACATATGGCGTCTTGTTTCAGCGCATCAACATATTTCATTTGTCTTTGCAATTCTCTTTACGATGCGCCATAAATTTTGCCGTAGCTTGTACCTCGGAGTTGAAAGCAGGCCCCGTTTGTACTGCCCTGTGGCAGGCCTGATTAGTAACCCTGGGAAATGATTAATAACCACTGGGATTGCTGGTCAGAATGGCTTAATTGACTTTCTGTAAATTCGGAGGCAGTCCTTGAGAGAAGATTAGGTAATGAGGGGGAAAATGACAAGCCGCCGCAGTAAATCTCTCCTCCTCTAGCCAAGCGCGGTAGCAGCGTGAATGAGAACAGGTTCGCAAGCAGTCGCCGGCCGACTGTGATGCTGTCGAAGTCGACACAGCTCGCTGACTCCAGGGTAGGCTGTTTATAGGTATCTTGCCATCTAACTGTCTCTCTCAGCATTAATCTATACTTAGAGCCAAGAGGGGGGAAACACAGATGAGCATCGGAATTTTACAAGGCCTGCATCCCTTCCCCCCTGATGCTTTTGCAGGAGCCAAAGGCACCTCTCTCATTAAGGGCTGCTCACCTGCAGCGTTGGCGCCCGGCTCTGCTGAGGGCGGCTCTCTGGGGAGGACACTGAGAGTCGCGGATAAGAGTCAGGGGCTGCGTTGCTGAGCACAGAGAAAATAGAAACCACACAGAGAAAAGTGTGGAAGCTCTCCCAGGATTGAATAATGGGCCGTGCTCTTTCTTACCACACTGTGTAGCTGATGGAAGGACAGTTTGTTTGTGCCTGAAATCGAAAGCAGCAGCCTTGCTGCCTCGCTGACCAGTCAGTCAACTCAATTTATTGCTTAGAGACTTTCACAATAGTAGCAGTGCTGTGAAAGATGACAGTGGCAAGATTCCTAGGGAGGAACCAAGACTCTACAGCCAAATTTGACGAAAAAATGTCTTTGTTGTCCTATCGTTTTCATATTTGCTAAAGATAGACCAATAGTGTTCAGGCATTGTACAGTCAAAAGTTTACATACAACTTGCAGAATGTGCAAAATGTTAATTATTTTACCAAAATAAGAGGGATCATACAAAATGCATGTTATTTTTTATTTAGTACTGACTTGAATAAGATATTTCACATAAAAGATGTTTACATAGTGTCACACCCTCAGCACGTTCCCTCAGTCCTAGTCACCACAGTCAGTCACCATCTGGCCAATCCCCGACACGCCACACCCGTTCACCATCACCAGAATACTAATCACCCACACCTGTGCCAGCAATCACCACTCCCTATATATACTTACCCTTGCCATTCACTCACTGGCTGGAATTGAAGTCATATGGACACTGCTTCGTGGATTCCTTCCCCGCCGTTTCTCCTGTGCTCCTCCATGGACTTACTCCGTGAACCTGTGGATATAAACACCTTCATTAAAGGGAAGTGACTTTTGCTATGTTGGTGATTGCTGTGAACTGGAACTCACCTGTTGAACTGTGTTTGCGAAAGCTCTCAGCTCGACGCATCTACTTATAAGTCTCACCTGTTTGAAGTGTTCTGCTTTCACAATAAAACTCAACAAGTAATTCCTGCCTTCTCTCGTTTGTGTGTGACCGTGACGCATATAGTCCACAAGAGAAATAATAGTTGAATTTATAAAAATGACCCTGTTCAAAAGTTTAAATTTTTAAACTTTAAAATATATATTTTTTTTAATTGTGTGTTTTTTTTTGTTTTTTTTTTGTTTTTGTTTTTTTTTTTGTTTTACTGCTGTGTTACCTGAATGATCCACAGCTGTGTTTTTTGTTTAGTGATAGCTGTTCATGAGTCCTGAACAGTTGAATTGCCCGCTATTCTTCAGAAAAGTCCTTTAGGTAGCACACATTTGTGTATTTGAACCCTTTCCAACAATGACTGCATGATTTTGAGATCCATCTTTTCACACTGAGGACAACTGAGGGACTCATACGCAACTATTACAGAAGGCTCACACTCTCACTGGTGCTCCAGAAGGAAACAAGATGCATAAAAGCAGGGGGTGGGGGTGAAAACTTATTGAATTTGAAGATCAGGGTAAATTTAATTTATTTTGTCTTCTGGGAAACCTGTAAGTATCTTCTGTAGCCTCTGAAGGCAGTACTAAATGGAGGAAAAAAAAATAAAGATGCAAAAAATGCATGCAAGAAAAATGTGTGCATCTTCATTCTGTTCAAAAGTTTTTCACCCCCAGCTCTTAATGCATGGTTTTTCCTTCTGGAGCATCAGTGAGCATTTGAACCTTCTGTAATAGTTGCATATGAGTCCCTCAGTTGTCCTCAGTGTGAAAAGATGGATCTCAAAATCAACAGTCGTTGTTGGAAAGGGTTCAAATGCATAAAAATGATGAAAAATCAAACAATTTGTGGGACCTGAAGGATTTTTCTGAACAACAGTAGGCATATCAAGTGTATGTAAACTTTTGAACAGGGTAATTTTTATAAATTCAAGTATTATTTTCTCTTCTGGACTATATGTAAACAGCTTTTATGTGAAATATCTTATTCAGGTGAGTACTTAATAAAAAATAGCATGCTTTTTTTTTATGACCCATCTTATTTTGGTAAAATAATCAACATTTTGCTGTTTCTGCAAAATGTATTTAACTTTTGACTTCAACTGTACATTTTGCATGAGAAAGTGGGATCTACAGAGAACAGTCAAAGCAATACAAATAGGATAGACAGTTGATACAGGGGTAGAGTTGAGACACCTTAAATAACTTCAGTGCGCAACTAGTGTGATCTGTAATATTTGCTTTGGATATGCGTATTATCAAATTTCCCATGATCGAAGAGGGTGCTAAAACACATGTGCGACGCAAATATCACAGAGCAGACGTGTTGCACACAGAAGTTATTTAAGGTGTCTCAACTGTACCCCTGTACCAGCTGTACCTGGTCTACCCTACCTATACATAAAGTAAATAAATAAATTACTCATTAAAATTTGATATGTTCTAATAACATTGAGAGAAAATGTTCTGAGATGAGCATCTGAACACATAAGTGTAACGGTACGTTGTAGGAGGAGGCAGGAGACGTGGAAACGTAAACCGTTTTTAATAAAAGGAACACAAGGGAGAAATCCAAATCAGGAGCAGGAGCAGAAACGCTTACATAACTAGAACTAAACACAGGTGTAGAGAACCTAATTAACTAAACAAGAACAGGAACCAAACCAAATATGGCAAAACAGGAACTGAAACAGGGGTAAAACATGGAATACAAGTCCATGACCCTGACAATAAGAACTATATATGGATTATAAAATATACATTAAAAGACTGTTTAATATAGAAGCCCATTTTCCGAAAAAAAAGGTTATTTCCACTTTTTTTTTTTTTTCTCAGAATTGTATAATACAAATTCACAATTCAGACTTTTTCCTCAGAATTGCATGATATAAACACAATTGTGAGAAATAAAGTCAGAATTGCTAGATATAAATTTGCAATTTTTACTTTTTTCTTACAATGGCATCATATAAACTCACAATTCAGATTTTTTTTTCTCACAATTGCATGACATAAACTCACAATTAAAAAAATTGAAATAAAGTCAGAATTGTGAAATATAATTTTTTTTTGGACTTTTTTTTCTCGCAATTCTGACTTTTTTTCCCATTGTGAGACATAAACTCAATTGCGAGTTATAAAGTCCAATTTTGATAGGGAAAAAAGACTAATATGTTCTCAGAATTGCAAATTTATATCTCACAATGTTGACTTAACTTACAACTGAGTGTTTTAAAGAAAAATGTCAGAAATGTGAGTTTATAGCTCGCAATTCAGACTTTACATCTCTTAATTCTGAGAAATAAAGTCGCAATTGTGAGTTTATATCATGCAGTTCTGAGGAAAAAAGTCAGAACTGTGAGATAAAAAGTCCCAATTACCTTTTTTTTATTATTATTATTTAGTGGTGGAAACGGGCTTCCATAGTTCCATGACTTCCATGCAGTCGGATTGGATTTTGTGGAAGACCACCTTCAAGCCTTTTTTTCTCAGAATTGGGAGACATAAACTCACAATTGTGAGTTATAAAGTCCAATTTTGATGGGGAAAAAAGACTAATATGTTCTCAGAATTGTGAGTTTATATCTTACAATTTTGACTGCGTTTTTTTTTAAAGAAAAAAATCAGAAATGTGAGTTTATAGCTCGCAATTCTCTGAATTCTGAGAAATAAATTGCAATTGCGAGTTTATATCAGGCAATTCTGAGGAAAAAAGTCAGATTTGTGAGTTTATATCACGCAATTCTGAGAAAAGAAGTCAGAATTGTTAGATAAAAAGTCGCAATTATCTTTTTTATTTTATTATTTAGTGGCTTCCATAGTTTGATAGTGACTTCCATGCAATCGGATCAGATTTTGTGGAAGACCACCTTCAAGACTTTTTTTCTCAGAATTGGGAGACATAAACACACAATTGCGAGTTATAAAGTCCAATTTTGATGGGGAAAAAAGACTAATATGCCCTCAGAATTGCGAGTTTATATCCTGCAATTCTGAGGAAAAACAGATTTGTGAGTTTGTATCACGCAATTCTGAGAAAAAAGTCAGAATTGTGAGATAAAAAGTCGCAATTACCTTTTTTTTCAGTTATTATTCATTGGTGGAAATGGGTTTCCATAGTTTGATAATGACTTTCATGCAATCGGATCAGATTTTGTCGAAGACCACCTTCAAGACATTTTTTTTCTCAGAATTGAAATTCCAATTTTGATTGGAAAAAAGGACTAAGATGTTCTCCGAATTGCGAGTTTATCTCACAGTTCTGACTTAATAACTCACAATTGCATGATATAGTCAGAATTGTAAAATGTAAACTGCCAATTCTGAGAAATAAAGTTCACAATTCAGAATTGTGAGATAAAAAGTTGCATTTACTTTTTTTTTATTTTTTATTCAGTGGCAGAAATGAGCTTCATAGCTTGATAATGACTTTCATGCAATCGGATCAGATTTTGTGGAAGACCACCTTCCAGACTAATGACACAGAATGAATTTAGGAGATCCTTTGAGATGTCTAAGGACACATTACTTATTTTGTAGTATAAATGTAAACATGAATTAAAAGTAATGATAAAAAAATTCACATTTGTGTACGAATAAACCTTTTTCTTCTTTTAACAAACCAGTCAGCCAGGATTTTGGGATCTCACAGACAGTGAAGGATCAGGCTTCAAATATCTTTCACATGAAGACATCACATTTGACAAGATGTTACATAAATACTGGACTCGGATGTGCCTTGATGCTTTCCTACCTTTGTATACATGCTTGAAAAAGCATGTCGAGATTTTGTACAGAGCCATTGAGGACCCAAGTGCCTTTGGGCTGAAAAAGAGAAATGTGCAGTTTCATGTTACGAGACCTGCTATCCTCAGAAAAATGAATTTAATTCTTCCTGTGACCCGATTATCAACTCACTTACAAGTTCATGGACATCCAAAACTAGTTTTAGGTCAGGAAATAAAAAATCTAGACTGCAAGTGGAAATCTGAGTTCTACAATAAACCAACTTTAATTAATGAAGGACTACTGCAAGCAAAAACACACAGCTTTTCAATTGAGACCTGAGGGGGTGATAATAATGCAGCTCAGCTGGAGAAATCAGCACAACCATGAATCTCGACAGCGCCGAGAAGAACTCAGAGGGCAAATTTGAGCTAAACCATATCATTTATTCTGTGACTCTAGGAGTGTTGCTATGAGGCAGGATCTTCTGCGCTTCGTACTGAGATGCTGCGGCTAAAATAAATATATTACATAACGCACTTTTACATGCTAGAATAGACCCTGACGTCCTGTAATGCATCATTCTAGACAGCATGCCATTAAAGTGCTGAAAAAGCATCAGTACTGTGATAGAGTACATGAACATGTTTTTGGCTCCTTTTGCTGGGAGATCATTTCCTACTTTAAGCTACTGTATTAAATAAAGCCTGATTGATTAATACTGTAATATACTATACAGTGACCCCAAAAGGTATTTACAGAAGCCAGCCAAATGTATGAAGTGCAGCTTTGAGGTGAATTACAACATTACACACTTCATTTTCAAACAAAAATGTGTTTGAAAATCCGTAAGTAAGACCGGTACAAGACTCTATATTTTATGACTCTATACGACTTTAATGAGGGAAAGAACTGCAATTCCATGAGGCACTGTGAATATTAAATTGATTAATACATATGCAACTATTGATTTAAAGATGCCATGTTTATAGTAACTATATTTTACATTTATTGCAAAATATGCATATATATACAATTATTCAGACAGCATTGTGTAGATTTATTTGCAAAACCATGTTGCCCTAAAGCTGTAATCTGAGTGATAAATGTCTAAAATGAAGCTGTTTAACATAAAAAAAAAAAGCTAATAATTAATTTAATAATGGAAAATACATGGAAACTATCCCAAGTTCTGTTAATCCTAAAGCAGTTAAAACTGCATTTCTATATTCATCCTCTGTGCCCTCTTAAGGTGAAAAAAAAACTATGGTTATTACACTTTTACTATAATAAAACCATGGTTAAATTTCTTCAGGGATTTGTATTTGTGCATTTTTTCTTTCTTTTGTTTTTATAACTGCCTTAATGGTTTAATGTTTTGTACGTCGACTGTTTAATAAAAAATAATCTGAATCAAATGATTTGTGAACCCGCACCAAATTCAAATTTGGATCAAATGACTCGCGATCCGCACCAAAGTTTAAATCTGAATCAAAAGATTTGCGTTACACGAAGTTCCGATCTAAATCAAATGCTTCGAGAACCCGCGACAAAGTTCCGATTTGAATTCACGAACCATCAATTTATATCGACACTTCAGGTCCTGAATCATTCAATTCACAAAAAGATTTGTGAACCCCTTTAGATTCCAAATCTTAATCAAATGATTCGCGATCCGCAGCAAAGTCCAAATCTGAATCAAAAGATTCGCGTTACACGAAGTTCCGATCTAAATCAAATGATTCGAGAACCCGCGACAAAGTCCCGATTTTAATTCACGAACCAACAATTTATATCTACACTTCAGATCCTGAATCATTCAATTCGCAAAAAGATTTGCGACGCGAAACCCTTTAGAAGTCCTGATTTGATTTCCCGAACTGAATCAATTGATTCGCGATACGCGATCCATTTGGAGCGCTTCGAAACAGTGAATCATTTTGCGTTGCAATGGTTTAACTGAATTTCGAAAAGCTCTGTTTCACCCATCACTATAACGTGCTTTTTAAAATCATGCGATGTCGAATTTCGAAAATCAATGGATCTTTTGATTTTTTTTTGTTACTGAATCGCTTTAACTGAATGATTCGAAGTCACGAGTTTGAATCAATCGGATCGATTCCAGCGTAAATGAATCAATTTGATCGGGTTTCGAGTCTTCAGACATGTTTACAAGACACACAGTGAGTAGCTACTGCCTTAGCTCGCTAGTTTTATGGCATTAACTGAAATAAGCAAAAACACGTATGATGTTTATAAATAAAATATCCATATTTCCTTTCCAGAGATGACATCCAACAGAGTTAACGTTATCTACGAACATATTTAGGTGAGTTAACCGGTTTACTGCTAACCAGTGAAATCATTTCATTAAAATGACAATCTGCACCTCAAATTACATGTTAGATGGAAACAGTGTGCATTATGATCGAGTTTGTAGCTTAATTCAGTATCTGTTAAATAGTTTGACCATTGCTGTTGTTTGTAATAGCAAATTAAAGATTTTTTTAGTCTCTCTTACTTTCTTAGTTTCTTGTAGGAACTGTTTGATGAAATCAGGCCGAGGTTAGCTGGTCTTTATCTGACCAGGGGATTTCACTCACTCTGAACTTTCCTCAGGAAGTTCTGCCATTGATTCTCAAAGAGTGCAATGTGTCAGTGTACAGGGCCAAATTTTTGGATCCTTCCCATGCCCTTTCATTGATCCGTTTGGGAGTATATTATGGACACGGTGCAAGCATGGAGAGGTCATTTCAGTTTTTGAACACAGGGCACAAGTAGACAAGACTGAAGTGGGATCAAAAGAGGATGTAGCTGACAAATGCCTTTGATGCTGATTGAAATATTTCAACTGCAAAATCAATTAAATGCTTATTGAAGTTATATCATTAGTATGCATGCTGAGTTTGAACTGTATTGCGGAGCACAAAAACTGTGGAGACAGTAGTCTACAGTGAATCTCCTACGAACAAAATATTGACCAGGAAACTAGATGTTTAATGCATTAGGTGAAAAATATATAGTAAGCTGAGGATCATAATATGATAACAGCACAACACAAAAATGTTGCCGGAAACCTCACACATCTAAACCTCCTGACTTCCCGGAGTTAATCCCATTTCTGCAGCATACTTGTATTTCAGTAACTGAATGATAGTATATTAGTGTGTTAAAAGATGCTTTCTAGCAGATATGTATGGAACCCTGTTCAAGCCACTAAATAAAATATGTAAAAAAAAAAAAAAAATCTGACTTTTCTCACAAATGCTAGTAGTAATCTTGCAGTTCAGATTTTTTTTCTCAGAATTGCATGATATAAACTTGCAATTGCAAGAAAAACAGTTCATATAAAAAGGTTTATGTGATTTTACGCCTTGCATTTCTGACTTCTTTCTCAGATTTGCATGATATAAACTCACAATTCAGACTTTTTTCAGAATTGTGAGATATAAATCGTAATTTAGAAATATCAGAATTTTTTTCCCTTTAGATTTGGACTTAATAACTTGCAACTGTGAATTTATATTCCAGAGTTTATATATATCTACAGCAGAGAAGCTTTAAGGTTGCGGAAGCATGACAGACTTGAAAAAGTTTTGCATTTATTGAAGACAAATCACATATCTATGGAAGCCCTGATTTAAAAAAATTAAGACAGGTAATTGTGACTTCTCACACAATTGCGTAATATAAACTTTTTTTAAAACTAAGTTTATTTTTTCTTAATTCTGACTTTATAACAAGCAATTGCGAGTTATAAACTTGTAATTTTTAGTCTTTTCTTCCCTTAGAATGTTTCCCTCACAATTGTGAGTTTATATCTCACAAGTCAGTATAAACCCACAATTGCGAGAAAAAAAAAACAGAATTGCGTGAAATAAACTTGCAATTATAAAAAAAAGTTCATATTAAAAAGTTAATGCAAGTTAGTATCTCGCAATTATGACTTTAATTTGCAACTCTGACGACTTTTCTCAGACTTGTGAAATATAAACACGCAATTGTGAGTTATATAGTCCAGTTCTAAGGGAAAAAAGACAATTGTCTTTTACAATTGTGAGTTTATATCTCACAAGTCTAAGAAAAGAAGTCAGAGTTGCAAATTAAAGTCATAATTGTGAGATATTAACTCGCATGAACTTTTTAATATGAACTTTTAATATGAAGTCCAATTCTAAGGGAAGAATACTGATTTTCTTACTATTGCAAGTTTGTATCTTACAGTTATGACTTTATAACTCGCATTTGCATGTTATAAAGTCAGAATTGTCGGAACTATAAACTTGCAATTCCGAGAAAAAAAGCCAAAATTCCGAGATATAAACTTGTCTAAAAAAAAATCTGAATTGCATGTTTGTATCTCAAAATTCTGACTTTTTGTGAAAAAAAAAAAAAAAGAAAGTCAGAATTGTGTGAGAAGTCACAGTTATTCAGTAGTGGAAAGGGGGATGGAAACTTTTGACTGGTATATCTCAAGTCTGAGAAGAAGTCAAGATAGTCAAAGAGTTTCAAGATACAGACTCGCATTACCTTTTTAATATGAACTTTTTTTGTAACTGCAAGTTTAAATTATGCTATTCTGACCTTTTCCTCGCAATTGCGAGTTTATACCCACAGTTCTGACTTTTATTCTGGCAATTCTGACTTCTTTTCTCAGACATGTGAGATATAAACTCATAATAAACTTGAGATATAAACTAAAGTAACTCACATTTGCATGTTATAAAGTCAGAATTGGGAAATATAAACTTGCAATTCTGTTCTGTGTGAGAAGTCACAATTATTCAGTAGTGGAAGGGGTCATGTAAACTTTTGACCTCAACTGTATATCTCAAGTCTGAGAAGAGAAGTCCAGATTTCAGAAGAGTTTCAAGATTTAAACTCGCTTTATCTTTTTAATATGACCCTTTTTGTAACTGCAAGTTTATATGATGCAGTTCTGACATTTTTTCTTGCAATTGCAAGCTTATACCCCACAATTCTGACTTTTTTTCTCTGACATGTGATATAAAACTCATAATAAACTCAAGATATAAACTCATAACTCACATTTGCATGGTATAAAGTCAGAATTGGAAACTATAAACATGCAATTCCTAGAAAAAAACTCAAAATAGCAAGATATCGCAAGTCTTAAAAAAATTAGAATTGCATGTTTGTATCTCGCAGTTCTGACTTTTTTCCTCACAATTGCGAGTTTATATCAGACAATTGCGGGAAAAAAGTCAGAATTGTGTGAGAGGTCACAATTATTCAGTAGTGGAAAGTGGGATGTAAACTTTTGACCTCAACTGTATATCTCAAGTCTGAGAAGAAAAGTCAAGATAGTCAAAGATTTTCAAGATTTAAACTCACATTACCTTTTTAATATGACATTTTTTGTAACTGCAAGTTTATATGATGCAGTTCTGACCTTTTTCTCGCAATTGCAAGCTTATACCCCACAATTCTGACTTCTTTTCTCAGACCTGTGAGATAAAACTCATAATAAACTCAAGATGTAAACTCGTAACTCACATTTGCATGTTATAAAATCAGTATTGGAAACTTGCAATTCCGAGAAAAAAAAAAACTAAAAATTGCGGGATATAAACTCGCAAGTCTAAAAAAAAATGAGAATTGCATGTTTGTATCTCACTATTCTGACTTTTTTCTCACAATTTCGAGTTTATACCCCACAATTCTGACTTTTATTCTGGCAATTCTGACTTCTTTTCTCGGAAATGTGAGATATAAACTCATAATAAACTCAAGATATAAACTCGTAACTCACATTTGCATGTTATAAAGTCAGAATTGGGAAATATAAACTCGCAATTCTGTGAAAATTTAAAAACGACAACTGTGAGACATAAACTCGCAAATCTAAAAAAAACTAGAATTGCATGTTTGTATATCACAATTCTGACTTTTTTCTCACAAGATTTACAATTACCTTTTCACTTTTTTTATTTAGTGTTGGAAACGGGCTTCCATAGACTTGTGATTTGTCTTCAATATACGCATAAACTTTTTCAAGTCTGTCATGCTTCTGCAGCCCCAAAGCTTCTCTGTTGTAGATGTAGCAAGCAGATTCTTCTGGCTAAAAATAGACAGTTAAAAATGGTACTTGTGATGCACGTATTTATCAACAGTTTTCCTTCACAGTGACAGAAAAAGAGAAAACTAATATACCAGGCAGCAGAATGCAGAATTACACCACTGTGCATCTGAAATCAGCTGAATATTGTAAGGGCTGTTGCAGAGAGATTTGTCTGGTGGTTTAGTATTAGATTCAGCAAAGCTCATAATCTGCTAAATTCAGAGAGAAGGGTAAGGTCATCTGCCACATTCGGGAAGAGACAATTTACCCTCTCGCATCTTCAATCTGATTTGCATACGTATATTTATTTGACACAAATAAGAAACAAGCAGCTCTTGATTTTTCTGTCAGGAATCCAGTTTAAATGCTGCGCCTACTCTAATGCGCAAGAGGTGCAACATTGCAATGTGTCAGGATTATACCAACTGGAATGAACAAATTGTATTTTAAACCCAGTTCGTTTAATGATTCTTTGCACATTCAGAACAAAACGTCCTCATATACCCACAAGCGAAATCAAAAGTCTCAGCACAAACGTTCACAATGACAAACAGAAACCGCTTAATATTTCAGTCCGATCCTGTTGATGTATTTCCTCTGGGTTTCAATCAATGGTGAATGATGCTTGGTGAATAATGTAGATCACATCACAAACTAAATGCGTTCACTGATATGAGCCATTACTCTATATGAGTGAAATAACATGCATTGTCATCTGTCTACCGCAGAAACATACTCACTTGTGCTGTTTTAAACTCTCTAAATAAAGGGTAAATTTGTGGTAAAGGAATAGTTCACCCGAAAATATCAATATGCTTTAAATTTACTCACCTTCAGGCTATCCAAGATGTAGATGAGTTTGTTTCTTCATCAGATTTGGAGAAACATAGCATTCCATGACTTGCTCACCAATGGATCCTCTGCAGTGAATGGGTGCCGTCAGAATAAAAGTCCAAACAGCTGATAAAAACATTACAATAATCCACACCACTCCAGTTCATAAATGAACATCTTGAGAAGCCAAAAGCTGTGTGTTGCCAAGAAACAGTTCCATTATTAAATGTTTTAACTTAAAATCCTTACTTACAAAATATGAGTCCTCTTTTTATAGTGTTGCTTTCTCTAGTGAAATTGTCATCTCATTTGAATCAGGAGAGAAATATGCAAAACATCTTTTACAAGCAAAACCAGTCCAAAACAGCTTTACACAAATATATGGGTGGATTTTGATGTGAGAGACAACAGGCAGTGATATGAAGTTAAAAACGGCTTATTGATGGATTCGTTTCTTACAAACATTCACTGGAGTGGTGTGGATTACTTGTGATGTTTTTATCAGCTGTTTGGACTCTCATTCTGACGGCACCCATTCACTGCAGTGGATCAATTGGTGATCAGAATATCATGATATAAACTTGCAATTGCAAGAAAAAAGTTAATATAAAAAGGTTAATGCAAGTTTACGTCTTGCAGTCCTCAGATTTGCTCAAATTTCTGACATTTTTTTCAGAATTATGAGATTTTCGCAATGTTATAAATTTGGGAACTATAAACTTGCAGTGCTGAGAAAAAAGTCAAAATATTGCGAGATATAAACTAAAAAAAAAATCTGAATTGCATGTTTGTATTTTGCAATTCTGACTTTTTTCTCACAATTACGATTATATCATGCAATTTTGAAAAAAGTCAGAATTTTGTAATTGCAAGTTTATATCCAGCAGTTCTGACTTTTTCTTGCAATTGCAAGTTTATACCTCACGATTTAGACTTTTTCTCACAATTCTGACTTCTTTTCTCAATCATGTAAGATATAAACTCGGAATTTGTCCATAAGCAATGGTTTGAAGTTAAAAACGTTAAAAAAATGATAGATTTGTTCCTTACAAACATGCAGCTTTTGGCTTCTCAAGATGTTATTGATGGACTGGAGTGGATTGGATTACTTGTGGATTATTGTGATGTTTTTATCAGCTGTTTGGTCTCTCATTCTGACGGCACCCATTCACTGGAGTGGATCTATTGGTGAGCAAGTGATGCAATGCAACATTTTTCCAAAATATATCTCACAAGTCTGAGAAAAGAAGTCAAAGTTGCCAAATAAATTCATAATTGTGAGATATAAAATTTTTAACATTAACTTTTTTGTAATTGCAAGTTTATATTGTGCAATTCTGACTTTTTTCTTGCAATTGCATTAACTTAACAATTTACATTACCTTTTTAATATAAACTTTTTTGTAACCGCAGGTTCATATAATGCAGTTCTGGTTCAAGAAGTGTTATTATGGATTACAGACTCATATTTTGCCCATAAGCAATGGTTTGAAGTTAAAAACGTCTTAATAATAGATTTGTGTCGGCGCCGATAGCCTTGTGGGCAGTGTGCCGACATATAGCGCCGTTGCGCAACGGGCGTCCCGAGTTCGATTCCCGGCTCGAGGACCTTTCCCGACCCTACCCCCTTCTCTCTCTCCACTTCGCTTCCTGTCCTTCCTGATCTGTCCTAGAATAATAAAAGCCAAAAAAAATATATCTTAAAAAAAAAATAATAGATTTGTTTCTTACAAACATGCAGCTTTTGGCTTCTCAAGATGTTATTTGATAGTCTTGTGGATTATTGTGGTGTTTTTGTCAGCTGTTTGGTCTCTCACTCTGACGGCACCCATTCACTGCAGTGAATCTACTGGTGAGCAAGTGATGCAATGCAACATTTCTCCAAATCTGATGAAGAAACAAACTCGGAACACCTGCGAATGAGTACATTAGCAGCAAATTTTCATTTTTGCCTAAACTATTCCTCTAAATCTCTTCATCATTTAAACAGTACTGAATAATGCAAACCACATTCACATACGAATCATACAGTTCTCATATGTGCGCTGCATTTACAGGTGGAACGCCGTACAAAAGTGCCGTCCGTGCACCGACTTCCAGCATCGCCAGGTAATACACACTTGTGATCGTTTTGTATATACACAATCTGTTTTTATTAGTGAGGTTCGTCTAGACGCAGTGAAATTGGTTTAGACTTTATTGTCACCGTGCCCGGAAGCAAAACAGGACCCGCTCCCTTAAGGAGTCACTTGAGGTTCACTGAATTGTTAATTGTGCATCTTGCCGCATGATTACACAGACGAGCCAATTAAGCCCAAGCGAAGAAGAATTATGATGTCATCGCGTGCGCCGAGAGCTCTGCTGTGTTGCGCTAATAGGCTCGGCGAGCCCGCAGGAAATCATTTCAGAGCTTGTATTTTTTCAAGAGCTCCGACTGCCACATGTACTTCCTTTCCGGGAAGCGCTCTGGAATTTTAATCCGTCGGAAGTCCTGGATGCACTTCTCCAGCTCCTGCTCCGGCGTCAGCTTCTCCTTATTTGGTTTCCTCTTCCCCGGCATGACGTCACGCGGCCCCGCGTTTCGAACGCGGAGCAGGTCAGTTCTCCTGGGAATCGGGGTCGGGCCCTTTTTCACCGGCCGGTCCAAAGTCTGGATGTTGGCCTGGCGGGTGACCGGACGCACGATGACCGTTTCCTGCGGAGAGCTGGCTTCCGATTGGCTCTCGGAACAGGAAGTGGAGAGCTCGTTAAAGGAAGTGCCGCTCTCACCCTCGCGCTCGCTCTTGTGGCTCTTGCAGCAGCAGTCGCAGTGAGACGACGACCATCCGGAGGGGCCACCTTTAAAACACAAAAGCCACAAATGTCATCAAAGCACAAACAAAAAAAGTCTCACTGGGAGTCATTTCGGAAGTCGTGCAATTTTGTTGTGGGTATTAGTTTGCAGAACGGCCCGTTTAGGAATCAGGATGTGTGAAACCTGATAGCAAAGGTGAAAGAACTGAGGTGAACAAAGATATTCTTCATTTCCCTTTATAACACAGCAGTTCAACCAATGCAAATGCTCCTCTAATGGCACGGATGTTTCTCATTTTACACAGTCGATGCTCATGCCAGCGTTTGAGCAGCCCATTCAAAATGCATCATTTGCTCAAAAGCTTGCTTGATAATAAAAAAGCATAGTGAAACGCATTAATATGTGCGAGTGCGAGCTAGTCGCTTGGCATTGAAGCCGTTTGACCTTATCAGGTTGACCTTATCAAAGATATAAAGAATTCACATTTAAATCACCCTCTGAACTATATGTATCGATCTGTTTTGTGTTTTTGGACAAAGAACTTTGCTAAAACCACAAAGGCCTGCGTCCTTGTCTCAAACAGATAACCGTGCGCATCAATCCCTTTTGCTATCTGATGGACATGTGCATGGATCAAAACAGACTATGACTGGAAAAAAGCATTAGCTGAATGGATAAATGCGTTTAAAAAAGTTTATATATTCATATTTTTTATATAATCCTTGAGGTTGGAGAATCTGAGCTCTAAAAATAGTATTAGTGAACATGCTTTCTGTCTGAAAATCAAACTTTGAGGCACTTGGTGAAAGTGTGAATGGTTGACATCCTGTTCACCTTCACAGGCAGACCGCAAACCAACCTCTAGCTATTCTGTTTCCTGGCAGGCCTGTACCGGCCCCATGTATCACCAGCCCTCCAGCCCAGGTGTCTCCTTCAATTCATGGACGCAAATCACCTCCCACTGCAGGGATCCTGGATGAAAAACTCTGAGAATGTGTCTGGGTCACATTTCATGTCAAGATCAAAGGGGAAAAAATAGAATTTGTATAAAGGAAATAAAATTCAAGACCATTGAAATTGTAATTACTGCATTGATATATAAAAATAAATAATAATAAAAAAAAGATATACAATGTAATTAAAACAAATCTTTAGTTGTGACCATTAAAGACTTTATAATTTATGGTATTAAAAAAAAAAAAATCCATAGATGAGACCATTAAATAAGTCTTTATAGTAATGAAAAAAAAAAAAAAAAAAAAAAAAATATATATATATATATATATATATATATATATATATATACATTTATGCATGATGGTAAGTGGTCCTTTATGCTATTAAAAGTCTCATTAATGAAAAATATATGTAAAATAAATGAAATGCATAAAAAAATAAAAAGTAAAGAATTTAAACATTGTAGTATTAAAATAAAGCATTAGTTATAATTAAAATTTAAATAAATACAAATGTATACAAAATTGTATTAAACATAAATGATTAAAATTCTCATTCCTGAAATGTGAAAGTAGATAAATAAGCATAAATAATAAAAATAAAAAAAATAGTAAGGATTTTGAGCAAATTGTGCATTAAATAGAAGCATTAAAATTCTCATAAATAAATGAATGCATGCATAAATAAATAAGTAAATAAACAAATACATACATAAAATGTTAAGGCATGTATACATCATAGTGTTGATTGTTTAGCGTGAATTTTAGTAATAGAGATTTTGATTTAACAGTAATTAATTTGATTTGACAGTAATGAGAATTTATATTGTTTTGCCTTATGATAATTTGGTTGGAAAATACACTGCCAGTCAAAAAGTTTTTTTTGCCACTCAAAACAGTTTTTAATGTTTTTTTTTTTTTAAAGAAGTTTCTTCTGCTCACCTGCATTTATTTGATCTAAAGTACAACAAAAACAATAAAATTCTGAAATATTTTTACTATTTAAAAAAAACCTTTTCTATTTTTAAAAATTTTAATTTATTCCTGTGATTTCAAAGATGAATTGTTAGCATCAAAAATCATTCTAATATCCTGTTTTTAAATTATTATGATGTTGAAAACTGCTGAGTAGAATTTTTTTCAGGTTTCTTTGATGAAAAGAAAGTTCAGAAGAACAGCATTTATATGAAATAGAAATCTTTTGTAACATTATAAATGTCTTTATCGTCACTTTTGATCAATCTGAAGCATATTTGCTAAATAAAAGGAATTATCTATCTATCTATCTATATGGATCACAGGAATTAATTACAAAATGTAAAATATATTCAAATAGAAAAGTTATTTTAAATAGTAAAAGTATTGAAAATTACAGTTTACAGATTTCTTTGAAAAAAAAACATTAAAAATCTTACTAGTGCATGGTAGTGCATGCTTAAATTTAACATTTTGACAATTTAATGTGGAAAATAACTGGAAAAATGGCATGATTTCTTAATGCAAAATTAAATTTATGATGTAAATTGTTACTATAATTTTAATTTCACCCAGTATGTATCTTGCACATTTGTGTGTGTGTGTATATATATCTAAGTCCAATCCCTATGAATCGCAACTGTAGTTTCGAGAACATAAAACGCAGTTACCTATAGCTTGACAGAGGCTCGATAAAATAAGTCCGACGTTTTCTCCCCTGGGGTCACCGTATCTCCACCTTCCTGTTATTGGTGTTTCTCTTTCTTTCACTCACGTCTAGAATTTCAACCCTCTTCCCATCAGCTTGACATACTATTAAAAAGAATAATCACCAATGAGATGTCATCTGCATAGAGGGATGCTATTCTACATCTGAGTGTCATTATTAGCTAAACACGACTTTCAGAAGCAATAATTTGTGTTCATTGTGTCTCCGAAGCAGCTAATTTATCCTGATTAATAACAAAATCATTCAGCTGAGCTGCAAATACATTTTACCGAATGCAATAACAGGCTAATTGAAGGCGGTGCGACTGCTAGTGGCTTTCTAATGGGAACCCATGAATCTGACACTAGAATAAACAGAACATTTCCCTGCATAACAATTAAAGCAGGTTCTCCTGTTTCCTCTGCACCCACTTCTCCTCTTCTCCAGCATGTGAAGGCTGTATAGAAAGGCTTTTACTAAACGATTGTTTCAAAATGGCAGCGGTATAATGTACAGATACTCCCAAAAATACTTAAGTATAACTGTATAACAAAGTATTATTACAGTTGCAAAACTGTGGATGATTCATTTTTCACTCAAGTTGAGTCTGGGCTGTGCGATATACAGTATGTCCTCTGCGATAATATGGTAAGTGTTGATGTAATGACGTGCATCTGACATTATCAAGTAGGCTATATCATCAAATCACACACAAAGTGCACCCACATTGATTTATTAGTCTATTAAAATGAAAAAATGGCAGGCATTCTAAGTTGTAGATGGCAAAAATGCTTCTGTATGCTTTTTATATTTATGTAATACAATATAGTTAACTTTATCTATAACATACAAAGAGTAGCGTTTTTCTGCAGATATCAGCATGATTACACATTTAATAATCATTTTATGTACAGGTGCATCTCAATAAATTAGAATGTTGTGGAAAAGTTCATTTATTTCAGTAATTCGACTCAAATTGTGAAACTCGTGTATAAATAAATTAAATGCACACAGACTGAAGTAGTTTAAGTCTTTAGTTCTTTTAATTGTGATGATTTTGGCTCACATTTAACAAAAACCCAAGTTTGAACTACCATAATGCAGTTTGAAGGCAGCTTCAAAGGGCTCTAAACAGTCCCAGCTGATGAAAAAGGGTCTTACCTAGCGAAATGATCGGTCATTTTCTAAACAAATTGACAATTTATATACTTTTCAACCTCAAATGCTCATCTTGTCTCGTCTCTGCGATGCACATGCGTAGTCAAGTCAAGTCAGCTTTATTTATATAGCGCTTTTTACAATACAAATTGTGTCAAAGCAACTTTACAGTATCAAATGGGAAAGTAATATATCAATAATTCAAAAAGAAACTTTAAACAATTTTCCTCAGTTTGAGGAAATTAATCAATAGTTCCAAATTAATAAATGGTTTGTCCCCAATTTAGTTTTATCCCCAATTTAGTTGTTGTCCCCAACTGAGCAAACCATAGGCGACAGTGGCAAGGAACCAAAACTCCATTTGTGACACTGATGGAGAAAAAAACCTTGGGAGAAACTGGGCTCAGTCAGGGGGTCAGTTCTCCTCTCAAGTAATTTGTACTCCCATACAGACCTGTAGAGGTGGTCTATAGTCTGTAGTCTGTGTGATCTGGGTCAATACAGTTAGGGTATGTCAAAAAACTCTCGTTGTCTTCCCCAACTTCAAAATCGTCCTACATGGATGACATTATCCATGTAGGGGTGAGTACATTATCTGTACATTTTTGTTCTAAAAGTGAACTACTACTTTAAGTACAATAAATATCACACTTTAAAGGGGGGTACAATGGTGTTTCGTGTATTCAGAGTTGTTTACAGTGCTAAAGAGTTGGATTCTCATGCTTAACATGGCCAAAGTTTAAAAAAATAATTTGGACGAATGACAGAGAAATTCTGTGCCGAAAATCTTACTTCCGGGTTGGTACTAGTTTCGGCTGTTTTTTTTTTTTTTTCAATTGTGGCTTTAATGACGTAATCAGTGGTGGAACTCCTTATATGAGCATTTCTCCCAGAAAAAGCGCGCCCGCGCACACGTCGACTAGAGCGCGCCCAACAACACGCATCATTCGTCTGCACTGCTGCAAGGGATTCACTCTGGAAGAATGTCTCTAAAGAAGTGTGGTTTTGGTTGTAAGGCAAAGATAACTTTACTCAGCTTCCCGAAGAACCCAGGGTTATGTGAACAGTGGATGCAGTTCCTTTTTCCGGGACAGCAGTGGAGTTTTGCAAGTGTGTTTGTTGACGAACGTTTCATATACAAGGCCCAGTTCGACGCTGGATTTGCACATTGTTTGATACTGAAAGATGGAGCGGTCCCAGCTATAAAAGATCCCGCTCATGATTCAGAAGATGGTTAGTGAAACGGCATCAAATGTCTGTGTTTTATTGGAAATCCTAACTTAGCTCCGCCCTCTGCGCGCCTCCAGAAGCTCTGCTTTCTCTGGAGAAAATCGGAAAGCTGTATTTTTCTTTTATAAATATGATAAAACTAAAGACTTTTAGGAGATATTAAGGATACAGTACTACTCTATAGCAGTGGTTTTCAATCCTGGTCCTGGGGACCCACTGCTCTGCACATTTTGTATGTCTCCTTTATCTGACACACTCAGTTCAGTTCATGATCTCCCTCCTAATGAGCTGATGATCTAAATCAGGTGTGTTAAATAAAGGAGACACACAAAATGTGCAGAGCAGTGGGTCCCCAGGACCAGGATTGAAAACCACTGCTCTATAGGTACTCAAGATTAACATGAGATTAGGTGAAACTGTGTATGTTATGTACCCTTTAAGATTTTTACTCAAGTAATATTCTTAACAGTGACTTCAACTTATTTTCTGGTAAGGTATCTGTAATTTTACTTAAAGGATGTTTTTTGAGGAAAACATTTCAGGATTTCTCTCCATAAAATGCACTTCTATGGTGCCCCAAAGTTTGAACTTCCAAAATGCAGTTTAAATCCAGCTTCAAAGGGCTCTAAACGATCCCAGCCGATGAAGAAGTTTCTTATCTAGCGAAACGATCGGTTATTTTCAAAACAAATTGACAGTTTATATACTTTTTAACCTCAAATGCTGGTCTTGTCTCGTCTCTGCGATGCGCATGTATAGTCTGTGTCATCCGGGTCAATAGAGTTTGGGTATGTTGAAAAACTCCAATCTCGTTTTCGTCTTCAACTTCAAAATCGTCCTACAACGCTATTTTATCTTTTTTTTTTTTTGTAACGGGCGTTTGATCTTTTTTGAATGTTTACTTTGTAAACACTCGGTACTTCTGCAGCGATGTAGAACAATTTTGAAGTTGGGGAAGAAAACAAGATGGGAGTTTTTTGACATACCCTAACTGTATTGACCTTGGATCACACAGACAATGCATTGCAGAAACAAGACGAGCATTTGAGGTTAAAAAGTATATAAATTGTCAATTTGTTTCGAAAATAACCCATCGTTTCGCTAGATAAGACACTTCTTCATCGGCTGGGATCATTTAGAGCCCTTTAAACTGCGTTTTAGAAGTTCAAACTTTGGGGCACCATTCATATCCATTATATGGAGAGAAATCCTGAAATGCTTTCCTCAAAAAACATAATTTCCTTACTGACGAAAGAAAGACATGAACATCTTGGATGACAATTATCTGTAATTTTTTGTTCTGAAAGTGAACTAATCCTTTAAGTATGGCTTTCATGTACTTTATACAGCACTGAAAAACGGATGGTGCAGCCTGATGGCACCACGAGTCAGGAAGCGAGGCGAGCTGCCGTAAAACTAAATAAGCCGGGTCGGAGCTTGCTGTTGTCCTCAGACGGCACGTTTCTTGAGACTGTGAAGATCTGGAGATGGTGCATTCCACGATCATTGCTTATTGGTATTACTGTAAGCGGTAAATATCAAATGGCCTCGGTCAGCAGGACATTAGGCTAATCTGCTGCTGTTTACCATTAATGCTCGCCGAGCTTATGGCTGCAGTTTCTATCAGACAAGGAATTGATTGCATTTTGCTGTATCCAGCCCATCCTCTGTCTTCTGATCCGCGAGCGACTACAGAGCCGCGTATACGGCTGCACGGATCATATTGCAGGCCCATTACGGTCGGGGCTTGTCTGCAGAGCTAAATCAGTTACCGTATGTGAGTGCCTTCTCATGAATTACACAAGCCTGAGAGATGCATTTGGCACCGGGCTCGAGCAGAGACAATCTCATCACAAGGGGCAACCACCCACCAGCGTCTCCCCACAATGCATCGCGTCTAAATGCCTGAGAGTGCTTCAGATCGCAATTCTCCTGAGCGGCGTGCTCGGCGTAATGTGTTTGCTAGCGCTACAGCCCGAGCGCAGACTGCCGCTCCTAAAAATAGTGTGACGCACATCTATGCATTTTTAATTAACACTCGATCTTCTAATGCTCACATGAAGCAGCTGATGCTAATATGGGCGGCAACTAATGTATTTGTGTTTATGACCTGCAGTCATAATGCTTCCTGCGTATCTGTGCATTAAAGTTTGCAGAGATGTTTAACTGCTTAAAACGATGGTATTAATTATGGATTATGTCTACTGGAAGGCACAAGGCCTAGGAATACCCATTAACTCCTTTTTCACTTCACTTGATTTCCTCTTCTGTAGGAAACAGACCTCACAAATGAAATTCTTTAATATCCGATTTGTTTTTCCCTGCACTAATGTGATTAAATTGAGGTTTAGCTTAAAGGAGTACTTCACTTCCAGAGCAAAATTTAGCATATAATGTACTCACCCTGTCGTATAGAAATTGTTTTTTGAGGAAAACATTTCTGGTATTATCTCCATGTAATGGACTTGTACGGTGCCTGTGAGTTTGAACTTCCAAAATGCAGTTTCAAAGGACTCTAAATGATCCCAGGAGGAAAAAGAGTCTTATCTAGTGAAATTATTGGTCATAGTGTAAATTTTTTTTATTATATACTTTTAAAGCTCAAATGCTTATTTCTGTGGAGTCCGGTTCAAAGCAGTTAGGCTATGTCGGAAAAACTCATTTTTTCCTCCAGCTTCAAAATTGTACTACATCGCTGTTTTACCTTTTTTTGTAAAGAACATTTGACCTCCTTCGCATCTTCATTTTAGAAACACTGGGTCGTACTTCTGCAGCAATGTAGGACAATTTTGAAGTTGGAGAAAAAGTACAATAAACAGAATTGACGATTTAAAAAAAATGACAGACCCTTATTCCTCATCTGGGATCATTTAGAGCCCTTTGAAGCGCCACTGAAACTGCATTTTGGAAGTTCAAACTCACGGGCACCATAGAAGTACACTAAATAGATATCATTCCTAAAATATTTTCCTCAAAAAACATAATTTCTTTATGAGTGAAGAAAGAAAGACATGAACATATTGGATGACATTATGGGTGGGTGAATACATTATCGGTGCATTTTTGTTTTGTTTCCGTCATCCGTTGTTGACGCATTTACCTGACATGACATGTTGAGTTGCGTGAAATAAAATCATTTACAGCCCATTAAAGACTTTATAGCTGAATACAATGTATACAATATAACATTTACATTATGAATAAAACATATACAAACCTTAATTTCACTTAAGAAGTCCACCAAATCGGCAGTGCTGAGGGCTCGTTTTCTCCTGAAGAGATTAAAAAGCCCGCGCTCTGACTCTAACCCAGGGGTTCCCAAAGTAGGGGTCGGGACCCCCCAGGGGGTCGCGAAACCATGAGGAGGGGGTCGCAAGATGATTTCCAGAAATCAAATTATTTTTAAAGCATTAGAAATAGCAGATTTTACCCATGAATAAAAAATTTTGTCGAATTAAAAATAACAATCCAGCATGTTGCCCACCCAACTCATTAGGTAAAATTAATGTTCAAATGTAAATAATGAGTAAATTACTATAAAATAACATTATGGGTGTTAGACTGTTGTGTTCCTTTGTGTTGTCATTATGCTTGTGCGCCATTTTGCAAAACGTTCGTATACTTTAACCACCTCTGAGGAAAGTTGGGGTCCCGAGGTACTGGCACTGTTATTTTGGGGGTCGTGGGCTGAAAAGTTTGGGAACCCCTGCTCTAACCCAACAGCTGGGTTGAAGTGAGCCCCACGCTGGGTTATTTCGTCAGAGGGAGGGGAAGGGTGTATAGTTTCAGTGGTCAGTGAGACCGAACAGCTGGATTACACAAAAACTACCCAACGCTGGAAAAATAGCCCAACATAATGACCCAACAGGCATAACCCAGCGTTTTTTAGAGTGCAGCTTCCTGCTATAGATCATCAGTTTGCTCATTTATATAAATTATTTTCAAATCTGTGAAAGGTTTGCTAATCAAATGTCCTATAAAAGTCAGGCAAAACATTTTTTTTTTTTGACTGTGTGGATCCTAAACCATCCAGCTCTCCAATACAAGGTCTATATCTACAAACAGCAAAGGGGAAAATAAATATTCTCAGCTCTTGAAAAATGGCCGAGTCAAGCCGTCCATTTTGGTATGCCAGGAAAGTCAACCAATCATACTCACCACCACAACCCTGCAGGCATTTCTGGATTGGAGCTATTTCCAGACACACAGGCATGCATACGGGTCCCAGCCTCGGTTTGCACAACACAATGATAACCATCAATTTTACTGACATACAAATAAAAGTCTTTCTGCAGGTACAGGTCTTTCTGCACCCCTGGCTTTTGTGGCTCAGACCTCAGATGATAGAAAACACAAAAAATTCACTTTTTTATTTTCAACAGATCAGTTTGATATGAGACATCTGCAAAGGAATCTTTTGGGCTACTGATACTGACATATACTAGGAGCCTGTGCCATGTTTGTACCCTACAAAAACTGCTGAGACAGACTCATGCATGATCTTGATCAACTATATGTGCAGTGCTTTGTGTAAACACATATTTGTGTCCATGTCTGATTAAAGTCCTTCTGTTAGGGTTTTGGAGCTTCGCCTGAGGTCTGATAATGTGTTTGTTCTTGTTAATGCATGGGCAAAGTAGGCCAATTTTGTCCTTGCAGGGGAGCAGCCATATAGAAAACTCATCTTTGCAAATATAAAAAGCTTGTTTCTAAGAAACAAACATTTTACTTGCAATATTAAGCTGTGAAAACCCAGACTGTGCTGATAATAATACTAACTAGACAAAAAAGTTAATCAAGACAAACTTTAAAAGTTTAGGAAGTTTTAAAAAGTGTAAAAGTTTAAAGTAGTTTTAAAAGCTTAATGTATGATAGATAGATAGTTGCTAGCATAATTAGCAAGTTGCTAGCATGTTTTTAGCACATTTCTAGCATGATTAGCATGTTACTAGCATGTTGTTAGCATGATTAGCAAGTTGCTAGCATGAGTCTAGCATGATTCTAATGTAATTAGCATGTTTCTAGCATGATTAGCAAGTTGCTAGTATTTTTTCATGTTATTAGAAGTTACTATCATGTTGCTAGCATGATTAGCATTTTACTAGCATGTTTATAGCATTATTAGCAAGTTGCTTGTATGTTTCTGTTATTAGAAGTACTATCATGTTGCTAGCATGATTAGCATGTTGCTAGCATGTTTCTAGCATGAATGGCAAGTTTTCATGCTAGTATCATGTTTAGCATGATACTAGCATGTTGCAACATGATTAGCCAGTTGCTAGCATGTGTTTAGCATGATTAGCAATTTACTAACATGTCTGTAGCATGATTAGCCAGTTGCTAGCATGTTTTTAGCATGATTAGCCAGTTGCTAGCATGTTTTTAGCATGATTAGCCAGTTGCTAGCATGTGTTTAGCATGATTAGCAATTTACTAACATGTCTGTAGCATGATTAGCCAGTTGCTAGAATGTTTTTAGCATGATTAGCAATTTACTAACATGTTTGTAGCATGATTAGCCAGTTGCTAGCATGTTTGTAGCATGATTAGCAAGTTGCTAGCATGTTTCTATCATGATTAGCAAGCTACTAACAGGTTTATAGCACAATTAGCCAGTTGCTAGCATGTTTTTAGCATGATTAGCAAAACAAGTTTATAACACAATTAGCCAGTTGCTAGCATGTTTTTAGCAAGATTAGCAAGGTGCTAGCATGTTTATATCATGATTAGCAAGTTGATAGTATGTTGCTAGCATGTTTTTAGCTTGATTGCCAAGTTGCTAACATGTTTTCAGCATGATTAGCAAGTTGATAGTATGTTGCTAGCATGTTTTTAGCATGATTAGCATATTGTTAGCATTATTAGCAAGTTAGTTTGAATGAGTTTGAATGGATTAGAAATAGTAGATAGAAGGAAAGCTTGATTGAGTCTCAAAGGATTCTGGGAGTTTTGTCAGTGTGAGTTTGAATAGTCTTGGCTCATTTGAACATTCCGTCAGTGTAAGTCTATGGGATTTTTCCCAGCTTTAATCGTTATTTTTAGGAAAATCGTAATTCCGATCAGTTAGACAAGATAGAGCAACTGGAGTCAGAACAGTCTGAAGATCTGGGCTGAGTTTGGAGTTTGTAGAGTTAAAGCTCTAGGAGGAGTAGCAGCTAGGAAAAAAGCAGATCAATAAATCGGCTTCCTCAAGCCAACTTAATAAAGCGTCAGAATCTAAAAAGAGCTGATGCATCATGAGAAATGTGGCAGGGTGGCGGAAGGATCCGAAGGGGTTGGACTTAATAAACACCTATTGTCCTCATCCAAGGACAAGTAATGCTAGTCCAGTCTCAGAGTCTGCAATCCAGAGGCTTTGTGCTGGAAGATTACAGACAATGTGACAATTTCATCCTCTGACTGATGTTGACACAATGCAATCTCCTTCCTTTGTTAAAGGCAGCCATGTGCGTCAGTGGGAAAGAAGCGTCTGACAGACAGAATCGGAGAGCCCAGATCATCTCAATGTAGTCATGACCCTCTCTAAAGCGCTGATGGGGTGTAATAAGACTAACAGAATGAGATGACTGAGAACCTGTCATTACTACTGTGGCTTCTTTTGAGATGTGGAGAAAGACAAATTTCACAGTGTCATGGAGAAAGGACGGCGAGGGAGAGCAGGAGTATTCTAATGCGAAAGCTGTAAAATTCACATTGTAATGTAATATGAACAGTGTTGGGGAAAGGTACTTTTAAAAGTAATGCATTGGAATATTGCGTTACTCCCTAAAAAAGTAAATGATTACATTACTTAGTTACTTTTTATGGAAAGTAATGCGTTACATTACTTTTGTGTTACTTTCAAATCTGGACAGGGCTTGCTTGTTTGTTTTTTAATATAAAAAAGTTTGATTCTTAGCAAATGTAAAAGCCCTTTCACACCAAAATGAAATTAAGTGAATAAGGCTAAGGCTAAAGGAAAATTAATTCAGAGTAGAAGTGTAGGAAAAGAAAGTTCAACACTCTTCAGCCATGAGGAAAAAAGCACAAATGTTAGATAATCTAAAGTAAGTTTTGCTTATAATTACACTGCAAAAAATGCTTTTCTTACTTAGATTTTTTTTTGTCTTGTTTCTAGCCAAAATATCTAAAAATTCTTAAATCAAGAAGGATTTTCAGACAAGAAAAAATTGTCATGTTTTTTCTGAAAACAAGTCAAAATTAAGTGTGTTTTCTGTGATATATATTTGCATTTTGTGTTTTTCAGTTGAATCAAAATACTATTTTTCTCTCTATATTTCATTATTGAGTATTTCCTTAAAAAAGTTTAAAAATCACGTCTCGTCTCATTCTCGTGAACCCAGTCTCGTGTCTTGTCTCGTCTCGTGGGAAAACATTTGTGTCTCATCACAAGAATTGAATTAAACCACTCAGTTCATATGGTTTTACAATGACCTTTTTAGATCATTTAAGCTTTAGTCACCTGGACTTTCAGTGGAGGAACAGAAATCTCTCAGGTTTCATTAGAAAATATCTTAGTCTGTATTTCAAAGATAAACCAAACTTGTAAAGGTTTGGAACTGCATGATGGTGAATAAATGATGACAGAAACTTTTTGGACGAGCTAACCCTTCAATATTTGACATTAGGTTGGATCAACCAGGTAGCCAGAAGGAGACTGCCAAGCATGAGCATCCTGCACTTAAAAAGACATGAAGGTAGACGCATCTATTCATACTATATGCATCTTACACAGTAGGCAAAAACAGCATATGAAAGGAGTTCACTTCCAGAACCAAAAATTACAGATACCCACCCCCTTCTTGTCATCCAAGATGTTCATGTCTTTCTTTCTTCAGTCATAAAGAAATTATGTTTTTGAGGAAAACATTTTAGGATTTCTATAGTGACCCAGAGTTTGAACTTCTAAAATACAGTTTAAATGCAGCTGCAAAGGGCTCTAAGCATACCCTGTCTTGAAACGAAATACACAGAGCTAGACAAGACGAGCATTTGAGGTTAAAAAGTATATAAATTGTCATTTTTTTTTAGAAAATAACCATTTGTTTCACTACATAAGTTCCTTCTTCCTGCTGGGATCGTTTAGAGCCCATTGAAGCTGCATTTTAGAAGTTCAAACTCACAGGCACCATAGAAGTCCACTATATGGAGAGAAATCCTAAAACTTTTTCCTCAAAAAACAATTTCTTATCAACTGAAGAAAGACATGAACATCTTGGATAACAGGGGGTGAGTAAATAATCTTTTAATCCGTTAAGTACTATGTCCGAATTCACAGTATTCATAAAACAGTAGGCAAAAATGACTGACGAATAACGAATGACTTACTATTACAGAATTAAGCAAGGATTTTTCAGTTTTTCAGTCTGGTTCTCTCTATGTAGAGAGACCCATTAAATATAACTATAAAATAAAATAATTAATAATTGTAATAATAGTAATTGCACTTTCTCTATCATATTTTTTTATAATAAACAAAATACTATTATATTGTAAAACACCAAGCGAGTATTAATAAAACTAGTGGTCAATTGATTAAAAAAAAAAAATTACTAATTAATCGCACATTTTTCCTGAACTTTCCTGAAGTTTTTAATTATACTTTTATATTGCAATAGTTTCACATTAATGCTTCAAATTAATTTAGAAACAACATAAAGAACATATTTTTTTATATTTGTTTAATGCCATCTTTTTTTAGGACTGAAGGCAAGTGTCACTGATTGACTGATGTCTCTATGATTTTTCCCCATAATATTTAACCACTGAATATATATAACCATTCAACATTACAGTATCATTGAGAACTATCATTTTAACATTTATTAGATTTTTTTTAAATAACTAATAATAATAATTTAAGTGAACTTAAAAAAAATCTTCACACAAACCTATTATAACTGTGCCCTTCAGCAAGAAAATATAGCCTAAATTATAGCAAATTCTAGATTATATAAAGATAAAACTTAGTTATTAATTTCCTCTTTTTAATTTTGCTCAGCAACTGGCTATTAGGATATTTGGGCTGCTGTTACTTTAAAAGCTGTCACTGCTGAACTTGATCTGACACTGCTTTGACCTATAAATAATAAATTAACTACGACTTTGCATGTTCGTAGTTTCACGTGGGTTTAAAATAGCCTAATGCAGCGCGCGTCGGCGCATTTGCGCGTGCACTTGAAGAGTATAAAGGCAGGACAATTAAATTTGTTTTTACCGACTTATAGCCTGACAACATGTCATCTGACCGCAGTTCACTGACATGGTACCGTTTCCGTGGTCATTTCACTCGTGTCTGGTGCTGAAGTAAAGTTGGAGCACGCGTCTGAAAATCTCCTGTTTGATGTGCTCGTAAAGACTCTCTGCGCATCTAAATAAACGCATTTCATATAGGCCGTTCCGTTTTGCGCGCTCAAGTTTGCTGTTTCAAATGTAGCCACGCAGTATGCGCACTCATAAGGGGCTGTTCACGTGTCACGCCTAAAAACTGGCACCGCGAGTCATGTGACAAGAACCAACCAATCAGCTTCATCCTTTCCTGTTACAACATTGAAAGCTCAGCCAATATGGAGGAATAGCTGATCACAGATGTACATTTTTTAATTAATTTAGTAGCAGAGCTATTACAAGCGATTTTTAGTGTTGGAAATCCATGTATTCTTTACTGAAACTTCCACGTCTTCATGGAGAGCGTGGGTCATTGTTGCTTAGCAACGGCAGATGCCACGGGAGCGCAAGCTACAGAGCGCTTTGGGAAAACGCGAGGCACGCAGCACTGCCTTTTTTGGTGACTTTTAAAAAAAGAGCAGTGTGCAGTGGTTTATGATGTTGCTAGGAAACCATCAAACCATAAAAATGCACTTTTCTGCACAGAGTTGCTTTTTTTTCAACTTCAGGCGCTTGGAGCGCTCCGGCAAAAACGCGAGGCACAGCAGGCGGCTAAAACGCGAGGCGCTGGGGGCGCATAAACAGCGCGCAGAACACTCACTGCCAACCGAAAACAATTCAAAAAAGGCGCCTCGCACTGCACAAAACGTGTTTTGTCTGATCGAGGCATTGGAAAGAAGGAGAACGTGGCGTATCTAGTGTTTTCCATGTGTTTTTAGGCACGACGTGAGCGGCCCCATAAGCAGTTGTGAGTGGGGTGGCCAAACCTAGCCCCGCCCATTGCATTAAATATTTTTGATGCATTAAAATGAAAAAAATAATAAAACTAATGAAGCCACTAATGAAAATACAATTATTTTATAGTGCATTTAAAATATTCCGTGCCTAAAATCACTTTATTTTGGTGGGTTGCCGCTGATTTTAAAGAAACCTTATACAGTACTACAGTTGGCTGATCAAAAACGGTGATTGTGCATTAACAGGTCACATGGTAGGTCATATTATATTCATAATAAACATTCATACACTATAAAGAGAGCATGCAATTTTGAATGCAGCAAATGTCTGTATGTGTCATACATTGGATTTTGCCCAAAGCTCCATAATAAAGCATCAACCCCGTGCGCTTGTAATTTCACAGCTTTTTCAAGCACGGATATCTTGAACACACCAGATGACCAGTTCCGTTGGAAAATCACTTGGACTGCTTTCTCGCTCTTCTCCATTTACTTTCCATCTCAGGTAGAGTGGCTCTTTCTGTAGAGCAGCCTAGATGGGAATAGTCTAGATTTGCCTCATCTCAACTCCCACAGTGGACACAAGACTTATTTCCTGTGCCAGTTCAATAATGGCTGTAAATCACTAGCGTTCACAGGAATAATAGAAACTGCATATTCACATGAGGCTCTCAGAGGATATGGCCAGAAAAATCTCTCTCTATCCATGGTGTATTTTGACAAGCTTAGTTGCCTAGCTCATGTTTCAAGCACTGTGGGCCTAATACACTACTTGAAGCATATTTGATTAGCCCACACCCTACTGTATAATCTGCACCGGACTGGAAACAACGTGTCAGGGCCGTGAGTCGTGATGTTGCAATACATTAAATGCAAAATTATATAGCGTGAGCTAGATTTTATGTTTTGAATGTTGAGATAATTATGCATGCGGCATCAGCTCCACTGGACGTTTCTGCTTTATGATGCAAAAACCTAGCCGTAGATCATCAGTGTTCTTGGGCAACACAGAAGGTGACCTTAAGAAACATCTAATAGCTTTTTAATTGGAAAACTTTCAAGCTGGCTTGTGATGTAAATAATTAGCTGTAGTGTTTTGTTCCTTAATGATCAAAAGAATACAGCTCATCCATTTGATCATAGTGATAAACTACTTTTTTAAATTTCATAAATTATTCTCATTGTATTAACTTTCAGGAGAAGAAACAAGTCTAATTTTACATATTTTGGGCTGTTCATCAAAGTGAGAATATAAAATCCTCCAACAGGTCGAAATTTAGCGTCAAAGCGGAATGCCAAGACTGATGCGGGCAATAAATAAAAAGATGAAAAAGTCAGTAAATGAGTTTCGTCTGAACGCAGCTGTGAAATGTCTGAGACGTTTATGAATCGCACGATGCTCATGCAATTTATTTTTCTGCCAAACAGAAATCACTGTGACTGTAATCTCTGTCCATTAATCACGACTATTAATTAATGCAGAGACAAAACTGACCAGTTGGTACAAATAATTAAAAAAATGCCGAAGGCAACCTGCAGCGCGTTTTTAACTGCGAGAATGGGCAGAGATGGCATGTTCAGTGATGAAGCGCACAAGGAGGAGGATGAGTAAGTAAGCGACAAAGAAAAATAAGCAACCCCTTTGACCGCGAATGATATATTACCAATCTCTTGGGCGGTCTAAATTGGTAAAATGTGTCATGTGGGTGATGTTCTGAGAAGTAACAGCACAAGAGAAGGCAGTGATGCCTGTAAAAAGCAACTGGTTCATTTCACCAGGGGATTCAAGAGCAAACAAATTCAGGAGAGAAACAAGAATCTACCAATCATGCTGTAAACCGAACTGCGGCGTGAAGTGGAAGTATAACATTTCAATTATTAAGTGTAATGCACATAACTACAATATAATTTTATCTTGTTATCTGATGCGACAGAAGTGTGAAGCCCACTTGATGCAAATGCACACTCCCCCTCAATTTATTAAGCCAAGTGGATGCAACTTTAAATGCAAAATATATATATATATATATATATATATATAGTAATTTGCAAGTTGTTGCAATTGTCTAACGCTGTGGTAGAAATTCCATTCTCACGTCTGAGTCTAAGTCATCATCTGTAGATCTTTTGCTTTAACATCCTCATGTCTCTCCAAACTCATAAGATTTTCTTTACTGTGGAAGAGAATGTCAAATCTGCTTCAGCGAACATTTGTGATGATCATAGCTGTCAAGTTCATTTGTTTGGTTTATTTAAAAAAGTAATAGGTTGAGATTTAAAGCCAGGTCTCCTTTCATGTTAAATAAAAGCGTACTACTAGATCATCCCATTTACCCTAATATAAAGTAACAACTAATTAGAAAAAAAAAGTGTTTGTTTTTTTCTGTTGTCATTTCTTATTTTGTCCACATGACAAAATCGGTTTTATTTAATATGGAGTTTTAAGTCATTTTTAGGTGATTTTTTTAATGATAGACAGTTTGATTTTTGATTTCTGTGTTTGTTTTATAAACCTTTTGCGAGAATCCAAAGATAAAAATCGCATCTGTCATAAAATTCAGCAATAAATTGTTATTTCCCTGTAAAACAGGTATGAACGCTTGAGCCTGTCAATCAAATGGCATCCTAATAAAACACTTTATAAAACGAAGATCTCTGGTTATGGCTTCTGATTCGTCAATACAAATTTGCAGCTGTACTTAAAATGAGGGCTATGATTTGAACCACCTTTCGACTATTTTGTTTTTTTGTGGCATATCATCATTCTGCATTTTTGGGAGTACTGCATCACAAGTAACATAATCAGTCTACTTTTCAAATAATTAACACCAGTTACTGAGTTATGTAATCCGATTACTTTTTTCAAGTAACTAGAAAAGAAACTCATTATTTTTGAATTTACAAGAAAATAAAAAGGAAACTCCAACAAATGCATATGCAGTAAGGTCAGGTGCAAAAATTACTCTGTCCATGCCTTTTCAGCGTTAATTCATCACTGAGTTGGTGTAATCTGGAACTTCTAGTAGATCGATATGACTTTATGAATCAGCCTAATAAAATAAAGTTTTAGTGAAAATATTTTTAATTCATACAGCATTTAATTCAAATAGCTTTTTATGAATGAGTCATTGAATCATTTAATAATTTATTCATTTAATTTAGTCAACAATGCCAAATCATTAGGAAACAAAACAGATGACTGTGCTTACATGTGAGTCATTGAATAATTAATTCAATGGATTCATTTAAAAACACTGATTAATTCATGAACAAAACACCTCTACTGTTGCTCAGAAACAACGGCTGATTCTGCTTGGACTAGTTTGGAACTATTTTCATTGCCAGAGCAAAGTAATATGCATTGCTAAGAAGTTCATTTGGACAACTTCAAAGGTGATTTTCTCAATATTTTGATGTATAAATCTCAATTTCAAAAAATTTACCATTATGACTGGTCTTGTGGTCCAGGGTCACAAATATCCTTAATGTATTTAATCCCATTTTAATAAACGATGTCTTTGCTGCTGACCCTCAATTATCCAATTCAAGCATACTAATAAGACTTTAGATAAACATAACATTTGCGTCTCTTTCTTTTTTTTTTTTTTTTTTTTTTTTTTTTTGTTATTGCTCGAAAGTGGTGAACTTTCTACTCCTAGTTTGTTTGAGCTGCGCCCTCTACTGTACAGACGTGAATTTACGTTTTGTTCAGCCTGAAGCTTATTCATTTCACTTTTTGGTATGAAGAGGCTTTTACGTTTACAAAAAAAATTAACTTTTTTATATTCAAAACTAACAAGCAAGTCCAGATGATGAAAGTAACATAACACATTACTTTCCATAAAAAGTAACTAAGTAACACAATTAGTTACTTTTTTAGGGAGTAACGCAATATGGTAATACATTACTTCAAAAGTACCTTTCCACAGCACTGTCGTTCTGTTATGTCAGGGACTAGAACTTCTAGCAGAAGGACACGACTTTATTAACCTGCTTAATAAAAGAATGATTTATTGTAGATGTATTTTTAATTTATACAGCATTCAGTTCCGGTTCTCAAATTTCACTGAGCGCCATACCAAGAGTGCAGATATGCAGTCCAAGAGCACTGGTTTTCATGAGAGAGTCACTGAATCATTCATTCAATTTAGTCAACAATGCTGTATTATTAATAGCGATTGGTGACTGTCCTTACAGGTCAGTCATTGAATCATTCATGGATTCATTCAAAAACACAGAATAATTCACAATCAAAATACTGCTACTGTTCAGAGACACAACGGTTGATTCTGCTTGGAATAGTTTGGAGTTCTGCTTGGACTTATTTTTATAACTTATAAGTATTTGGCAATATTGTGTATAAAATGTAAGTAACTCAACATCTCAACAAAGCTGTGATATAATGAAAGTAGCGACAGATCTGTTCTTTGGTACTGTGATGTACATCCTAGTGTAACATAATTGAAAAAGAAAAAATATAGGGTGTGTCACGTGGGTGTTTGGGTTTTGTTTTGGGTTTCTGTTCCATGTCCATGCCTGTCATGGCCGCCCTGCCAGAGTCAGCGCCTGTCATGGCCGCCCTTTCCGAGTCAAGTCAAGATACAGCTGTCTCTGCTGAGTCAAGTCTAGTCACAGCTGTTCTTCCAAGGCCAAATCACGCAACCGCCGCTGCTCCTGAACCAAGTGATGTCGCAGCTGCCGATCCAGAGCCAAGCCCCGTCGCAGCTGCTCCGCCGGAACCCTGTCACAACACATCTGCACTTCTTGAGGAAAGCCAAGTTACTGCCGCTGTCCCTGAGCAAAGTCCAGTTCCAGCCGCTGCTCCTAAACTTGCTTTCATGGAGGCCTCACTCCTCATCGGAGTTGCACTGTGGGTTGTCTGGGCCGCGTACACCACCACCGAGTCCCCAGAGGTGGCAGTTCACCCTGCAGAACCTCTGGGGGCAGCATTGCCGACTTCAGCTTCCTCTTGGGTTACAGGGGGGTTGCTGTCGGTAGTGCTGCACCTGCTCCCTGCACGGTGGTAGCGCCCAGCAACCCATACCACTCCACAGAGCTCTCGCCCAGTCCCAATTTGGCCACTGAGGCCTTCTGCAAGCTGGGCGTCCAGCCAAATATGGCCAGGAGCTTGGACTCCGAGCTCTCTCTCTCTCTCTCTGTGTGTGTCTGTCTATGCTCTATGTTACAGACCAGTCTGCTCCGCCCTGGGGGGATTCTGCTCTGCCCTGGAGGGTTCCTGTCCTGTCTGCTCCGCCCTGGGGGGATTCCGCTCCGCCCTGGAGGGCTTCTGTCCTGTCTGCTCCACCCTGGGAGGATTCTGCTCTGCCCTGGAGGGTACCTGCCCTGTCTGCTCCGCCCTGGGAGGATTCTGCTCCCCCCTGGAGGGTTCCTGTCCTGTCTGCTCCACCCTGGGGGCCTTCCGTGCCGCCCTGGAGGGTTCCAGTCCTGCCTGATCCGCCCTGGAGGGTCTCTACTCCGCCTGATCCGCCCTGGAGGGTCTCTGCTCTGCCTGATCCGCCCTGGTGGGCGTCTGATTCTCCCGCTCCGCCCTGGAGGGTGCCTGCTCCGCCTGATCCGCCCTGGAGGGCATCTGATTCGTCTGCCATGCCCTGGAGGCTGCCTGCTCCGCCTGATCTGCCCTGGTGGGCATCTGATCCGCCCTGGAGGGCTCCTGTCCTGTCTGCTCCGCCCTGGTGGGCATCTGGTCTGCCCTGGAGGGCTCCTGTACTGCCTGCCCTGCCTTGGAAGGGATCGGCTCCGCCCTGGAGGGCGTCTGTGCCTCCTGCTCCGCTTCCTGCCCTGCCGGCCCCACCATGTCGTCCTGCTCTGCCCACTCCACCACTGCCTCCTGCTCTGCCGGCTCCGCCATGGTTTCCCTTGATCCAGTCTGTCACTTCTCCACGGTCCAGGCCCACCTTTACTCCTCTGCCCATATCTGCTCTTGCCCCCTGATCCTGCTCCTCCACCCTCCCGGCCTTGGGGTATTTTGTTTTTGTTTTGTTAAGGGTGTCAGGAGCCACCCTTAGAGGGGGATATGTCACGTGGGTGTTTGGGTTTTGTTTTGGGTTTCTGTTCCATGTCCATGTTTTCATGTCTTTTATTTTGAAGTCTAGTCTTGGTTGTTGTCTTGTCTAGCTTCCTTGCTTCCTCTTGTTCTCCTGCTTATCCATGTGTCTTGTTCTGATTGGTTGCCATGTGTATCTCTGTGTTTCTCATTGGTTGGTTTGTGTCATGTGACCCTGTCTGTTCAGTATAAGTTGCCCTCATGTTTCATTGTTCCTTTGTCGTGTATTAATGTTGTTACTCGCTGCTGGTGAGTCTCTGTTTTCCTGTTAGTCTGTTCTTTGCCAAGTCCGTATCAAGTCAAGTCTGGTTCTTCATTTTGGATTTTCATTTGTTCTGTTCTGGATTTAATTTTTCACAGTTTTCACTTTGGATTTTCACGTTCATCAATAAAACTGCATTTGGGTTCACTTCATCTCGCCTCCAGTGGACTTACCGTTACAGGGTGGGCTAGGTTCACTTCATAAATTATTGACTGGATGTTTAATGTAAGTGAGAAATCTTGCATACGTCACTAGAGAAGTCTGTTGGTTCACCGGATCTGGTTATGACATTTTGATTAAAAAGAACATTTAGAAATAAAAAATTGATTGGGTTGACTATACTTGAACTGTTAAAACTAATAGCACATTTGCCGTCATGCTGTTGGTCTGAATATCAGCACAATTCTGGTGTAGATGTAGACTTACAGTATACCATGACTCTTTATCTTGATGTGTCATAAGTTTTTTCCATTATGTGTGGGCAATGGGAGGGGCTGAATGCTGCAGTAATTACACTGATGACAGAGAACAAATCATTAAGCAGCCATATGTCCATTCGCCCCGAATCTCGTGACTGTCCTCCAGAAGCTCTGCGTTCCAGGCCCGCACTTTTTAGGTTCTCCAAGGGGACTCGTTTGGAATTAATCACAAAGTGATTTTTAATTGGCCATATGCTGCAACATCTCTCTCATTCAAGACAAAAGTGAGTCAAACGAACCACTAATGAAGGCAGGCGCTGGAGAACAATTGTATATCCAAAAGGTGCATGTGTACTTAAATAAAGAGAGAGTGAGCGAGCGAGCGGGCGAGTGAGCGAAAGAGGGGAGGAAGTGACATGATCATCACTGTGGTAGATTACTGAAATATTCATACCACACTCTGTTCATATCCCTGAGAGCTATACTTGAGGGAATTCTCCACATCTGCATTGGCTCGAAAGCCTCTCTCACGCTCTCTCTCTCTCTCTCTCTCTCTCTCTCCTATCGATGTTCTGAGCGGACAAACTCAGTCTGCTAATACTTGAAGGGAAGTGCATTTGTCAGCTACATAAATGAGCACATTCTTAGTTTGAGGCTGATTATATTGATCCGAATTGAATTCAAACTATCAGAGTGCCCCGCCTAGTGGTACTGGCTAAGAAAAGCATGAAAACTACACATTGGTAATGTTGTCTCTATGAATCGAATTCACTTAATTCTAAGCGTTTGTGATTTGGAAATTTATAAGACTAGTATTAGCACACTGAAATACTTGATTCTGACCTGCCGTGGACAATTATTTCTGAATACCAAGGATATATATATATATACATACATATACGTAAATATATATATATATATATATATATATATATATATATATATATATATATATATATATATATATATTCATTTTTTATGTTATAAGGCATTTTTGCCTTATGATAATAATATATCATTATAATGATGCCTGAGCTGGGATTCGAGCTCGGGACGCCAGTAACGCAAAGACGCTGTACATTGGCGTGCTGCCCACAAAAGTATATTTTTTAACTTAAAACAATAATTATGTCATTCATAACTGACAACAATCCATAATTTGTTGTGAAATAAACTGTACTTACGGTAGAAGACATATTCTGTGTTATTGGACCAGTATCTGTCATCGTTATGTCTGTTGTGAGGAGAAGTGGTGAGTGATGAGTTGCACGCCACGATGTGGAAGCCGCTCTCCGCCAGCATATCAAACGCCCGCTCCAGGTGGCGAAACTTTAGGTAAAACTGAGAGGTGTACCGCTCGGCTGGCCTGTCAGGGTCCCGGCTGTCGTTTAGGGTGTCCCCGAAAACTTCTTTGGCCAGGCCGACCCTTCCGCAGATGAAGATTTTGGGTATTCCTCGAGCTTTGGGATCTGTTTCCCTCCCGAAGGCGCACGAACTCTTGTATCCCACTGTGATGAAGCCGTAGCGCCTATCGCGGGCGTCCAGGTAAGACGCGGGGAACAACCTCTGGTCGCTTCCCTGGGAAGCTTCGTCAAAATCACCGTGGATGTAATCATCGGGTGTCAGGATTTTGACGAGCTCGGGCAGCTGGAAGAACTCAGCCTCGCGTTTCAGCCTCCCTTTCTCCGGAAAATAATCCGGCAGGACGACGTTCTTATCGCGGAGATAGTCCAACACGTATCGAAAGAGGAATCCGTCCCTGTCGATGAAGTAGCGTCCCTTGATGTCCTGAGCGAGGTCGTTGGAAATGTCCTTTTTACTTGAGAATAATTTCCCCAGCAGTGAGTTTGGCACGCTGGTGAGGGTGGCATGGCGAGTGTAGTACACCTGTCCACCTACATTGAGCTCAACCACATCCGAAGAGCAACTCTGAGCACATCCACTGTCCTTGGGCGTTTGATAAGTCCTGCAATTTTCAGTCAGGGCCATTTTGGTGCGTTGCACGCTTTAAAAAACGAAATCGCGAAGGCTCAAAAGTTTTTGGATTGCTTTTGGTGAGCACAAAGTCAAACGGAACATAACCTGCGTGCGCTTTAGTACGCATTCACAGTCCATTGTTTCATGCACAGCATCTTCTGAGTGTTTATGAAAGTATAAATGCATCAAAATGACTCTGTTAGGCTTTTCTCGCAAATATAGCTGGGCATGATCAGTCTGAATACTGTTATTTATAATACTGTAGAAACAGAAGAGCTCTCACCCAAGGGAACCAATTGTGCAGCTCCAGCTGAAAATCCAAAAATAAGTTCTGCTTATGAAAAATGAAAAACTGCACCAAGCTTCAACTTCCTTTTGAAGAGCGCTTCGCTCTCATGAAACCTTGTCTGTCCAGAACGGTTAGTCTTCATGCACCTGGCACCCACCCAGTGGTTCAGTCAAAGGATCTGTAGTTGAAAAAGGAGGGAGCGTTGGGAAGTTTGTGCATCCTTACTCTCCAGAGCATCAGCAGCGTAGTGCGAATGAATGCAGCGTGCCGAGAGAGGCTTTGGACGGGGGAGGGAGACCATTCTTAGGGAGATGAGCCTTACATCATCTTAAAGGAAAATGACAGCTGGAAAGATACAAGCGTTTCACCCTGCTTCTCCAGATTTCCAAATATGCTCGTCCAATTAACATGCTAGATATGAACTGGTTAGGCTGAAATATGAATTCCCATATAGATTTGGATTTGTTTCTTCATCACATTTGGAGAAATGTAGCTTTCCGTCACTTGCTTACCAAATAGATCCTGCAGTGAATGGGTGCCATCAGAACAAGAGCCCGAACATCTAATAAAAACATCACAATAATCCATAATGACTCCGAAATCAATGAACATCTTGTGAAGCAAAAAGCTGTGTGTCAGTCAGAAACAAATCTATTTTTAAGGATCCATCTTTTTAACTTTAAACCATCACTTCTGGCCAAAGTACGAGTCTATAATCCATAATAACGCTTCCTTCAGTGAAAAAATCCATCTCCTGTTGTTCTCACATCAAAATCCACCCACATATTTTTTTTGGCTTGTAAATGGTACTTGATCTGTGCACATTTCGCCTCTGGTCCAGACCACATGATTTTTTCACTTAAAAAAAAAGTTATATTATGGAAAGAGGACTCAAAAGCAATGGTTTGTCTTAATAAAGTATTTGTTTCTTACAAACATGCATCTTTTTATTTCACAAGATGTTGATTGTCTGGAGTGGTGTGGATTAGATCATTGGGATGTTTTAATCAGCTGTTTGGACTCTTATTTTGACGGCACCCATTCACTGCAATGGATCTGTTAGTGAGCAAGAGATGTTATAGCATTTCTCCAAATCTGTTCTGATGAAGAAACAAACTTGTATGCAATTTAAGCAAATTTTTATAGTTGGGTAAACCATTCCTTTAACAGTGGTTGAGCTTCCCAGAGATTATTTTTAGTCAGTTTTGGGGGATCTGAGGGTGTGTTATGCTTTCAGGACCACGGACAGATCCTCACAAAGCTCCGTTTGGCTGCTTTTACTAAGCAGCTGACATCTATTTTACAGTAATCTGAGCATTACATGATATTCGATAGCGCATCGGCTTTGTGTAATGTATATCTCTTGTCACTATACAGCTCGGCAGCATTTCAGTTCCCACAGAATAGTCTGTAAAATCCACTCTGAATTTACATCACAGATTTAATGGCATTTTATTGACTTTCGTCTAGTGTAACCCTCACAAGATTGCGTGCACCCAGAGGATTCTTTGAGTTAGGGAACATATTTATTTTAGTATGCAAACCTTTGGCATTGCCTGCTGATCTTGTTTCAAGGAATTTGTGGGCTTGGCTTCACCGAGCGATGGCTTTGAGGCTGTGGTCACGCTTACCCTGCTAATTTTGTGTATTCTACTGAAAAAGTGTTGCTAGGCACCGAAAGGAGAAACTGTGAGTGGGATTCAGATGGCAAATGCTCTGCTGTTTTCTTTTTATCTGCGATAAGGTTTCACTATGAAGGACTCGCAGTTTGTTGCATTAATGCCTTTTTTAATAGGCATGAACGTAACGATATCTTCAGAATTCATGCTGACGTTTGTTCGCTCTTATGAGGGACTGCTATAAATACACGATTCTCAGATGATATGAATCATTTGACTCTGCCAAGCTGCCAACATGTACTTTGTCTGTTTGATTTTATCCATTTTAAAGCAGGTACGACTCAGAGTTCCACATGATGGCATGCAAAGTTGAAGACAAGCCTGCAGCCACTGCCTTTAAAACACTTGAATAATGCAGGGCAGCTCTTCAGGTGCACATCTACCACTCGTTCAGCCTTGTCTGGGGTGTTTTCGATCACTGGAAGATGCATAAAGTGTAAACCGAACAAATGCAATGCGATAAATCAAATTAAAATTAGCATTGCCCACAGACTAATGCAAAGCATGCATGTTGCATTAAAGATAATCCATGTATAAATGCATATTAGCTTGGACTACTGGTCAGACTGTGTGGTTTTCATCCATCCATAAGCATAACGCATACACTTCGGAGGAGGGAGTCATCATAGCTGTGCTGTGCAGCAATCCATTGACCTAGATTTGCAGTGTTCTCTGGATTTCAGCCACCCCTGCCTTAGAGAGGAGCCATTTATGTGGATTTGGATGTTTCTGCATTCGCAGGGCTGTGGGGCTGCCTTCATGCTTAATGGAACCAGAAGAGTGCCATTATTGCAATTATTTATTTTTCGGCTTTTGAGTGAAAGGGTTTGATCCTGTTCCCCGTGGTAAACACACTGCCTATACTGATTTCTAATGGTTTTATTATTCCTGATCAACACAAATAAATTGATTTATGTGTACCTCCACCCATTTTACACAAAAACATAAACAGTTGCACCTGCATCTGTTTTTCTTTCCTTATAAGCTATGCCTCAAGTAGGTGGGAAAAAAAATCTAATTCATCCCTAATAATAGCCATTTTCTTTTAGGCATGTCACTTTGTGGTGGGAAGAATTGATCTGTCAAGATGACTTATAATGATTGTTTATTTGCTTACCCTCACAATCAACATCGTACAGCTGAAAATAATTTTTTGATTATCTGTGCCGGTCGTGATGCATTACTGATTATCAGTACACAGTGGTGCTGAGCATGCTGCTGCATTTGTAATATATAGACACAAGGCCAGTGTAAAAACCATGAATGACATTAATAAAAATGCTAATGATAGCAAGAGTGCTTTCAAACTAGTCAAAAGTACTTTTAAGGTGTTTCTACTCTAAAACCTACCTATGAAACAAAAAACATCCACTAGGTGGAAGTGTTCAGTTGTCACCTACATACTGTTTCAAGAATTACTCTAATAGCAGTGATTAGCAGCCATTATTCAAGAAGTGAACCCTTGAAATATTACTTTCATTGATTTTTTCAAGAATTTAAAATAATTTATATTAGGATTTATTAGAATGTTTATGCTAATTTAGTTTAACTAACTTTTTTTTTGTTTTATCAGAAAATTAAAAGTGATCTTGAATATACACCAGTCAAAAGTTTTTGAACAGAAGGATTTAATTTTTTTAATGTAAAGTCTTTTCTGCTCACCAAACCCATATTTATTTCATCCAAAGTACAGCAAAAACATTGCAATTTTTATATATTTGTATTATTTAAAATAACTGTTTACAATTTGAATATATATTAATACGTAATTTATTCTTGTGATCAAATCTAAATTTTCAGCATCATTACTCCAGTCTTCAGTGTCACATGAACCTTCAGAAATCATTCTAATATGCTGATTTTCTATTCAAGAAACATTTTATTATTATTATTATTATCAAAACAGATTAATATATTTTTTTCTAGTTTCTTTAATGAATAAAAGTTTAAACTTTTATTTAGCAAGGGTGCTTTAAATTTATCAAAAGTGATGATAAAGACATAATGTTACACAAGCTTTCTATCTGAGATAAAAGCTGTTCTTCTGAACTTTTAATTTATTAAAAAAACTGAAAAAGCTCTACTCAGTTGTTTTACAATGTTTTTTGAGCAGCAAATCAGAATATTAGAATGATTTCTGAAGGATCATGTGACTGGAGTAGTGATGCTAAAAATACAGCTTTGAAATCACAGGAATAAATTACATTTTACTATATATTCAAATAAAAAAACAGTAATTTCAAATAGTAAAAATATTTAAAAATGTTACTGTTTTGCCATGTATAGTATTGCTAAACAAGCTAATATTTATCCTATAACACCTTTACAAAACAAACCAAAACTTCCTATGCAAAACCCTCTAAAAGCCATCTTGGTCAAAAATGAGATAATGATACTGAGTGAATGCTCTTGACACATTATACATCCATCATATACTTTTACTTCAAACTCACCAAAATCCCATCCTCAGCTCAATCAGAAATACCAGTACTTACATAGAAACCTATACATCTGAGCCTGATAAAATGCATTTTTTGAAGAAATGTGTCAGATGGATTTAGAGGCTTTTGCATCTGAACTCTTCATATATATATATATATATATATATATATATATATATATATATATATATATATATTGTATATATATATATATATATATATATATATATATATACTGGTTACCCAGGTAATGTCTTCTCTTTTTTCCAAAAAACTATGGTTACACTTTATTTTATGGTGTCCTTGTTATTTTACATTTAAGTATTGAGTAATATTGTTAATTAACAACATAGCCTACTTTCTATAAGGTTAGAGTTGGGTTGGTTTAGGGTTATTGCGTGTAATTATATCATTTACAGACACTATTATAGTAAGTATATTACATGTAATGTGTAACAAGGCCACTGTAAAATAGTTACCAAAAGCTTCCTTTTTGTAACTACACTGCAAGCATAGTAAAAAAAAAAAAAATGCAGTGTTTTGCAATGTTTTATCTGTTTTATGCATAGCAAAATAAAATGCTAAACCAAGAGTCAAACGTTACTGTTATTTATGATCATTAATGTATTACATAAATTGCAAAAAATATTATTATAAATGAAATTTATAGGGCATCGCCATAGTTCTGGACGTGTGTGAATGGGAGAAACAAAATGAGAGCAGAGAGACAGAAGCGGTGACAGAGCGAGGGAAAGCAGCGTGATTTGTTTTATGGTGATATCACCGAGGTTACTCAGAATCACATCGCACTCTCACCCAGTGAAGTCACTGTAATAAGAGGCGAGATGTAATAACTCCGTGCTGCCAATAGGTCGCACTGCATGTTGTAAACAGGGTCGCCACGGATCTCTCTACTGTAATCTCCATTTTGAATGTTTTTATGGGTTAGTGTTTTATGGCACGCCTCTTTTCTCATGGCCGAAGACGAGCAAATTGCCTGGATTACCCAGACGGTGTTATGAATTTGGACTAAAACCATGGACGATATCTGACCTGCGATCTTCTTGTGATTTATCATGCTCTTCTGAAACGACCTCAGACTGCGGCGAAGGCTAGTATTGTTGCTAACTGCTAACAGCTAACAGCAGAAACGTCTAAAAACAAAACGATGTCAGATGATGCAGCAGATCAAAACAGGAACGTAAATATCAAAAGGTACGTGCGTGGTTTCGACCTTCAATCCGTTTTTTGTTTTAACCAAGCACCTAAATAGAAATGTTGGGGTTGGTAGCGTAAAAGTAGCCTATAGCAACTAGTTTCAGATCAGGAGCTGTCGTTTCTACATTCACTTATTGACTTGAACTCACGAGTTGTTTTTCACAATTTACTATTAAATCATTTTTTTGCTTCGCTATTAGGACGATTTGTGCTTTTTGGCTGTTGGATAGGTATTACGCGTTATTTAAGGGCTTATTTTCTAAATGTGAAATGATTGACTGGTGTGGATTAGCAGTAGGAACTAGGCCTCAGTGCGTGTCACTGATCTGCGTTTATGCTGCTGCTGCTAGAGCGCGCAAGTGTGTGCGTGAACGGCGCTAGACTTCCACATTTGGATTTTGATCCGTTTATTTTAATATTAGGCGAGAGTCGTAAGAGGGAGTAAATCCTCATGGATTTAACTGCAGCTTTGGGACAAAATACTGTTTATAGCGTTAAAGATTACGCCGTTTTCACGAGGCAGTTATTAAAACATCAACTTCAGTCAGCGGCGCGCTTGCTGTTGCGTGATTGACATGTTTAGCTAACGGTCTTTTGTTATTTTAATACATTTAAATACAGATAACTCATTCAAAGTTATGAGGTAAACTTTAAAAACACACGTAGTTACAATATAATGTGATGTATGTGCAGAACAGTTAAATTTCTAAGCATTTTTATGTCGTAAATCTTACAAAATATCATAGTTAATGCAGTTGTTGCTACAGTAAAATCAGTTAACATTGAATCTCTATTAATTATTGTAAGAATTTTTAATAATCCTTTTATTTGGAGTCTTTTTGGTAGTTTGTTAAATTTATATTGTTCAACTAATACTTGTTTATCAGATTTAGTTTGTTTGTATTACAAATTAATATAGCAACTATGGTATGTTTAAAATCAAAACTGTTGCCCAGTATGATCGATTATGCACAGAAGGAATTTGTCTTGCTTAAAAAAAATAATAGTAAAATAAAATTAAATATATATATATATATGTGTGTGTGTATTTATTTATTTATTTACTTGTTTATTATTTGCAATATTTTAATATTTTATGTAATAAAATTAACTTAATTATATGTATTTATTTCTTATTTACATCATGGTAATTTTTTTTTTGTTTTTATATATATTAGCGCTAATCACATTCAGTATAAAAGATTGTGTACATAATATATGTGTGTGTACTGTGTGAATTTATTATGAATATATAGAAACACACGCATATATATATTTAAGAAAACCTGTATTATTAATATTAAGTTGAAATAAGCTGAGTAGAATATTTTTTTTTAGGTTTCTTTGATGAATAGAATGGTCAGAAGAGCAGCATTTATCTGAAATAGAAATATTATGTAACATTATAAATGTTTTCAACATCAGTTTTGATCAGTTGAAAGCATCCTTGCTTAAATAATGGTATTAATCTCTCTAATTACAAAAAAAAAATTATATTGACTCCAAGCTTTTGAATGGTATAGTGTATAATGTTACAAAAGCTTTTTATTTCTGATAAATGCTGATCTCTTGATCATTCTATTCATCAAAAAATCCTGAAATAAAAAAGTATATGGTTATTGATAATAAAATAAAAAAATGTTTCTTGAACAGCAAATCAGCATATTAGAATGATTTCTGAAGGATCATGTGACACTGAAGACTGGAGTAATGGTGCTGAAAATTCAGCTTTCATCACAGGAATAAATTACATTTTAAAATATATTCAAATAAAAAGCAGTTGTTTTAAATATTACAATACATTTTCACAATATTTTTCCTTTACTTTGGATCAAATAAATGCAGGCTTGGTGAGGAAAAGAGAAGTCTTTAAAAACATAAAAAAAAATATTGAATATAGTTTCTTTCTTTATTTGCATTTTTTAAATAGCAAATAATTAAAACGGCTCTTATCATGGTGCAGTTTTGTTTTGTCTTTACTTCCCTTAATAATGAGACTTACGGTAAACTAGGTTTTTCAGGGATATTATTTATGGTGTTTCAGAAACTATAATTGTTTTCTTCTGTTTTACCCACAGTAATGCAAGATGGATCAAGGCGGACTGAAGAACGGCGCCAAGAGAGATGATCATTTGAATACGCTGGATTACAGCAACAGCCCAGTTGAGGGAATTATACGAAGCGGAATACAAAGCGCCATGTCTGTCGCCCCCACCTCGGTGGTTCCTCAACCCAATCCGCTGATGCAGCCGGTTTCCGGGGACCTTCCCAACGGCCTGAGCAACTCGCCCACTCTGGAAGAGCACGTGTCCTCCACCTTTGGCATCTTTGGGGAAGATTCGGAGCTCAAACTGGTTGGGAAGGAGCAGAGGGCCCAGCAGCACCAGACCCTGGGCGCTTTCACTTTGGGAGACAGCTTCTCAGGTCTGGAGGCCAGCATCGCAGACCTCAACAGCGCTTCACCGTCAGTGGACTCCCTGATCGGTGGGGTCGACCCCAATCTCTTTCATTTAAAGACAGAGGACTTTTCTCCCATGGATAAGGGCGATATGGACCTTGACCAAGATTCCTTTGGGCCCATTGGGAAAGATGTTGATGTTGGCAATCATAAGCTCTTTAGTGACAACACTCTGGACCTCCTGCAGGACTTCGAGTTGGAGGGATCGCCTTCTGATTTCTACGTGGGGGACGACGCGTTCCTCTCCACAATAGGTGAAGATGCTCTGCTTGGAGACTTGCCGACAAATACTGAGAGGGACGCGAAGACAGCCACCTCTGTGAGCAGCACAGTCAACGGCGCGACCACCATTACCAGCCCCTCCAGCATTAACACGTCCACCACCATCAGCTTGCCCACCGTGAAGGTGGAGAAGGACTCTATAATCCAGCTTTGTACTCCGGGGGTCATTAAGCAGGAGAACAACGGTGGGACTAACTACTGTCAGGCGAGCCTCCACAGCACACCCATTAACATTTGCGGTGTCACCACTTCAAGTGGACAGAGCTTCCTATTTGGGACCGGCCCATCCACAGCTGCTGTCAGTCAGCAGAAAGTTCAGAAGCCTGTCTTTAACGTCTACACCCCTGTGACCTCTGCTGAAGACAGCTGGGGCAGGGGTCAGGGCTTTGGCAATGCCAGCGAATTGCAACAGAGGGCCAGCGAATGCTTTTCCAAAAACTTCACAAGCCCCTTTGCCAGGTAAGCCATCAAAATCAATGAGGCCTGGAAAATTCATAATTGATCAATCTTGTGCTGAGCTTTTCATTTTTAGAATTCCAGTAAAATTCCAGTAATCACTATTGAAATCCGTTTGTCAAAAGCGTGGGAGTGTTATTTTAGTATTATTTATATACTTTTATAGTTTTTGTTAATATTGTAAATAAGCTTTTTAAAATGTTCAGTGTTTGTTGTAATTTTAGTTTAATTTCTAATCATTTGGTTCTGTGCTTTCATCGTTTTTGTTAGTTTTTCTTTCTTTTAAAACCTTTTTTTGTTATGCTGGTAGAAAGTCTCTTCACATCCCAAAAACAATCAATAAGTTCCTTCATCTTAATGTATTTATACCATTTGAGGAAAGTGTAGGACCATGAAATGTTCGGCCAATCATGTCCCTCGGTCCGAGGCCTACGATAAGGCTGTCCTACCTGCCTGTCAACGAATGTATTTGCATACTTATTATCTTTATAAATCATTTATACAAGTTATACATCATCAGCACGTTTTGTTATGCTCTTGCAGACCGAGTGAGAATGAAAGCAGTTATTACTGTAATTTTATGCACTTTGTACTGTAATGATTACTTACCGGTGAATGAAACATGAGGTAATCTGATAGCGTTGTAATGCAACTTGGGTTAACGATTTGCTAAAAAAATTATTTAAAAGCATTTAAAGTAAGTTTTTGTCAGAGCCCTTGTTATTTTTAGTTTAGACATTAATTTACATTTATACACCAGACATACTGATAAATATAAAATATTAGTTATGTCTACTTGATTTGTAATCTTTATAGGCATCAGCCCTGAAAAAAATATTATGCGCTTTGTACTGTAATGTTTTCTCACCGGTCAGAGAGACACGAGGTAATCTGACAGTGTTGCATTCAACTAGGGGTTAAAATTAACTAGGTCCAATTATTGTTGCTAATATTAAGCATTTTTATGGGTATCGGTCATTTTTAAAACTGATTTGCCAATAAAATAATTTAAAAGCATTTAAAAAATTTTGTCAGAGCTCTTGTTTACTCTTAATTTTGACATTAATTTTCATTTTTACACCAGACATATATATCGGTTAAGAATATCAGTCATCTGTGTACTTAATCTTTAATAATCGGTATTGGCATTGGTCCTGGAAAAATATTATGCGATTTGTACTGTAATGTTTTCTCACCGGTCAATGAGACGAGGTAATTTGACAGCGTTGCATTCAACTAAAGGTCGACCGATTATCGGCGCCGATATTAGGCATTTTTATGGTTATTGATATTGGCTGTGGGCTAGGGCTATTCTACTGATTTGCAGATAAAATAATTTAAAAGCATTTAAAGAGAGTTTTTGTCAGAGCCTTTGTTTATTCTTAATTTTGACATTAATTTTCATTTTTACTGCAGACATATATATCGGTTATCTGTCTGCTTGCAACATTCGGTATCAGCCCTGAAAAAAATATTATGTACTTTGTACTGTAATGTTTTCTCACCAGTGAATGAGACATGAGGTTATCTGACAGTATTGCATTCAACTAGGGGTCAACTGTTTATCGGTCTGGCTGATTATCAGTGCTGATATTATGGTTATCGATATTGGCCATTTTCAAAACTTATTTGCAGATAAAATAATTTAAAAGCATTCACAGAAAGTTTTTCCCAGAGCCCTTGTTATTCTTAATTGTAACATTAATTTTGGTCTACTTGTAATAATCGGCATCGGCATTAAGAAAATATTATGCGCTTTGTACTGTAATGTTTTCTCACCAGTGCATGAGACATGAGGTTATCTGACAGTATTGCATTCAACTAGGGGTCAACTGTTTATCGGTCTGGCTGATTATCAGTGCTGATATTATGGTTATCGATATTGGCCATTTTCAAAACTTATTTGCAGATAAAATAATTTAAAAGCATTCACAGAAAGTTTTTCCCAGAGCCCTTGTTATTCTTAATTGTAACATTAATTTTGGTCTACTTGTAATAATCGGCATCGGCATTAAGAAAATATTATGCGCTTTGTACTGTAATGTTTTCTCACCAGTGCATGAGACATGAGGTTATCTGACAGCATTGCATTCAACTAGGGGTCAACCGTTTATCGGTCTGGCCCGATTATCGGTGTCGATATTTTAGTTATCGATATTGGCCATTTTCAAAACTTATTTGCAGATAAAATAATTTAAAAGCATTCACAGAAAGTTTTTGTCAGAGCCCTTGTTATTCTTAATTTTTACACCAGACATATATATCGGTTCAAAATATTGGTTATTGGTCTACTTGATCTGTAATAATTGGCGTTGGCCCTGAAAAACACATTCAATCCTCCACCAACGCTGTGTATCATCGTGTCATTGGTTAGCCTCTGGTCATGCGTTTGGGAGGAGGCGTGGCTTTGGAGGGAGGGATCTTACGCTATTTATCTAAGTTATTTCAGTTTTTCTATTTGTTTTTTTATCTGTCGTTATTTATAAAAACAGTAAAGTGTGGGGAATGTGACTCTTATTAAAGAGAAAAAGAAAGCACAAAATAAGAATTCAAATTGCAAGCATGTCTGTTCTGGGAACAATCATGCCATGCATTTCCTCCAGTAAGAAACAGCCAGGAAATGGAGGTCAGACCAGACAAAATCAGTTTTAAAGACAGCACTGCAACCTAAATTAGCCTAAAATGACTGTGCTGCACCATTATGGGTTTGTTAAGGTATTAAACTACTTAAAGATGCATTAAGGTCAGTGCAAGAATACAATATCTGAACATTCAGATTCAGTAATGCACAGTTTTCCTCCTCGCATTCATGTTCCATCATGTTTTGACTGCTATCTCTCCTCACCTATTTGCAAACCCTGACTTGTGTGAGCAGAAATCATAATCGCACGAAATGCGCTCAAAGGGAGTGAGAGTAAGGCAGAATTTCTGTGGAAGTAATCTGTTAATGTCCTTCTTTTGTTACTCGTCTTGTGTTTACTGTAAGACAAGGAAGTCTGAGGATGCCTGAACTTTTATGAAGGAGTTATGTAAGTGACACACATATCTGATGATCTCCACAGAGCAGGTCTCTGCAGCTCGACCCGAAACCTGCTCGTCCAAAACTGCAGCAGTTTGATGAATTCTTAATGGCGTGTCAGGCTTTGAGGAAGTGTCTGCATATTTGTCATGTGAACGGGCCATTGGCGGCACACCCACCTAGTTCAGCTTTTGCTAGATGCTTAAAATAAACACAAGATTGCTGTTGTTAATGTTAGAGTTGAGTCGTTGAGTTCAGATCAAATGCCAGTAACCTCACTTGTTGTTTCGTTAATCAGAGCACTGATAACATTATGCAATCTTAGTCAACAAGGAATCGGTGTCAAACCCGTTTACTTTCTGTATGCATATACCTGGTGTTTTATGATCAGTTCAATAGTTCATGTCACTTTCAAAGGTAATTGAAGTTTTTATATTCAAATGAAACAAAGAAAACAATCTCTTTGTAATTTTCCTTACAGTGTGTAGCTTGACAGTTCACGCTACTGTTTAGTGTTAACCAAAGGTCAAATAACTATTTAACTAACTGTATAGGCATTGTTTTTAGACTATTATCATATGTATAGGAGCCTTTCTAAAAAAAATTTCTAAAAGATTAATGTTAAATGGTGAATAGCATAAATCTATAGTTACAGAAGTGCCTAGTCCAGTGTTGTTATTGTTAAATGAAAGCTTTCATTTTGTTAATTAAAATAAAGACGTATGTTGTTTACATTTGTACCAACAGCCTTGGCAACATAAAATAAGTAATAAAATTGCTGAGACTGAAAAATAAATTTAAAATAAAATTAATAGAAATAAAATAAAACTAGCGAAACTAAAGCTGAAATAAAAATTAAATAAAATAAATAGAAATAAAATGACTGAAACTAAAGCTGAAATAAAATATATTAAAGCTAAATAAAAACACAATAGAAATAAAACTACTGAAACTAAAGCTGAAATACAACTAAAGAGAAAAAAGTAAAATTAATAGAAATGAAATCATTAAAACTAAAGCTGAAATAAAAATAAAGCTAAATAAAAAAATGTTATTAATAGAAATAAATAAAATGACTGTAACTAAAGCTAAAATAAAAAATAAATTAAAGTTAAATATCAATAAAATACAATTAATAAAAATAAAACTACTGACACTAAAGCTGGAAAAAAATAAATTAAAGCTAAATAAAAATAAAATTAATAGGAATAAAATTACTGAAACTAGCTGACATAAAAAATAAATTAAAGCTAAATAGAAATAACACAAAAGCTCATAACAAAATTTAAACAAATTTTTACTAAAAATAAAAACTGAAATATAAAAATGAAAGCGTATGCTAAATAACGCTGAAATAGCACTGGCTCAATCCTGCTCCACTTTCACAACTGGAAGTCCCCTTTATCTCCAACACACCTGCTAAAACGTGTCCAGTGATCCTGAAGACCTTGATTAGCTGGTTCAGGGGTGTTTCATTAGGATTAGAGCTAAACGCTGCTGGAAGTGAAGTAAGACCGGACACCCTGGGTTACAACTAAAACCAGAAAATAGCTGTAGCTCTGTAAAATAACCAATAAGAGATGTTGGGATGCTCCAAAGACTATAGAAACACAAAGACGGTTCAGTCGTATATTTATGATTGGGAGAAACTGCAACGCGCAATATGGAAGAATAGTCCCGCCTTCTAAATCAAAGAGCCAATAGCACTGCAACGGCCATTATGAGTGCCGGTTCCCATAGAAACCTGAGGCTGGACCGGCCGATGCGTATGCGCCTGCGCAGTTCCAAGCGCGTTGTGGCTGCGCATGCGCATTGGCTGGTCTAGCTTGAAAAATACGCTTTTTAAACACTATTTGAGCATAAGAAACAACATTCATGGGGCAGTTGCTGATTTGAAAGATTAATTGCGAGTTCAGCGAGCCGTTTTTGACATTTCAGGATTCCCCCATTCATTTAGATAGGACTCGGTCTTGGAGGAGCTGCCCGGAGGCATTTCAAATATGGCTGCCGAGTGAACAAACTTTCCTTGAAAGGGACTTGAGATGCTCTCAAGGGTGAACTTGACCTTCAGCCTCCACGTCCCGGTCAAAAACTTTCTCAAAAGTTGTGTGACTACATTCCGGCTTCGTCTGTGGTATGCAACAACCGCTTTTCACAATCCGGTCAATTCCCTGTGGATAAAACCATTTTTTTACTTACTGTACATCCTGTTTCAGTCCTATTTGTCAGACGGCATTAAAATAAATGCTGTTTCATCTCGACTCGATATGGTTATCTGCCAAAATACATCACAGGGTATCGTCTGAATATCTGGCGCAGCGCAAAGTCAGATGTTTTATGAAAAACCCAGCAAAAGCGTAAAAGTGCACCGTGAAATCATCGAAATATTTGTTGTTTCTTGATAGAAAAACAGTCAGTTTGTGGTTCAGTCACAGAGAGCAGGAACAGATGGTGAAACACAAGAGAGGTTTCATCTTTAATTTACATGTGGGCTCAATTATCAGGCCTTTGTGGTCTGCAGGTTTTGAGTGGGAGTCGGGCTTGTTTGCGACTGCGTCCCAACCTGTGTGACATTTAGTGGCTTGCAGCCAGCTTAGACAGGAGCTGTCTCTCTCGCTCTCTTTGTTTGCCTGTCTCTCTCTCTCTCTGTCGTGTGCACGCTATGCGGCAAACGTGGTTGGTATCAGGTCAGTGGCGCCGCTTTTCTCACGCAAGCAGCGCATCGGTTCACACCCCTTTTGTTTTGCGGCATGTTTTTCTATCTCTTCTCCTTGGTGACTCTCTCCATCGTGAATTGAGCCAAACCCTTTTGATTTGTAGTGACTCAGAAATTCTTCCTGAAAGCTTTGCTCAAATCGGTCTTGGCTTTATATGAGTCAACATGGATGGCACTTAGGCAACTCTGAATAAGTAGCTTGTTTTCTCTTTCTCCTCCTAGTCTCCCGCTCCTCTCCTCCCTCCGGCGCACACCCACAGAATATTTTTAACTCTGCATAACCAGTCCCACAATGAAGACCTTTGGACAAGAGAAAATATAGGTTTTCTGAAAAAGGCAGGGAAAAAAAGCCCTAAGGCAAATCTTTGAAAACGTATGGAGACTGTCACGCTCTTCTGCAAACACTGTAAATACAAGGTTTACACAAAAGCAGACTGCATTCATTTAAAGTAGAAAAGAAGCTCTGTGTTACTACAATGAAAATATGCATGCAGTGGCTTTTACTTTTATTGGCCAGGTGCCGTTTGCTTGGATGACACTTGTAGCTGAACATAGAGACTCCATTCCAGATGCCAAACATAGAGACACTCCAGATGACGTTAGAAAAATAACACGCCCTGTATTATACAGACTGTTTTTTTACTCACAGCAATAAATTCCTTTTTAATACGATAATGTTAAATTACACAAACACTGTTTTCAAACTGTATTATTTTTAATGTTTTTAAAGACTTTTTTGCTCACCAAGCCTGCATTTATTTTATTCCAAGTACAGCGAAAACAGTAAAAATGTAAAATATTTTTACAATGTAAAGTAACTATTTTCTAGTTGAATACATTTTAAAATGTAATTCATTCCTGTGATTTTAGCATCATTATTACAGTCACATGGTGCTTCAGAAATCATTCCAATATTCTGATTTGCTGCTCAAAAACATCATTATTTTTATTTTGAAAACAGATAAGTAGAATTTTTTTCAGGTTTCTTTGATGAATAAAAAGTTCATAAGAACGGAATTTATCTGAAATGGAAGTCTTTTGTAACATTAAAAATGTCTTTACCTTCACTTTTGATCAATTTAAAGCATCCCTGCTAAATAAAAGTATTAATTTCTATAATTCCTCAAAAAATCTACTGACTCTAAGCTTTTGAATGGTGTATTGTATGTTTAAATTTTTTTTTTAAAATAAATTCTGATCTTTGGATCCTTCTATTTATCAAAGGATCCTAAAAACATGTACTCAACTGTTTCAAATATTGATAATAGTAATAAAAATGTTTCTTGAATTGCAAATCAGCATATTAGAATGATTTCTGAAGGATCATGTGACGCTGAAAGCTGAAGTAATGCTGCTGAAAATTCAGCTTTGATCACAAAAACAAATTACTTATTTCTAAATAGTAAAAATATTTCACAATATTACTGCTTTTCCTGTATTTTGGATCAAATAAATGCAGGCTCGGTGAGCAGAAGAGAATTATTCTGAATAAACATAAAAAATCTCCCTGTTTAACAACTGGTAAAAAAAACAAATTTTGTAAAATAGTTTGTAAATAGTAAAAATATAAAAAATATAGATCTTTGTTAAAATTGGTTTTTCGTAAAAAAAATCAACCGCTTTCAACATTGATAATAAATGTTTCTTGAGCAGCAAATCAGCATGTTAGAATAACTTCTGAGGGATCATGTGACACTGAAGAGTAAGAGTAATGATGCTGAAATTTTTTTTTTGAACACAGGAATAAATTACATTTTACAATAAAATCACATAGAAAACAGGTATTTTAAATGTAATAATATTTTTGCATAAATGGCTTTATTCTAAATAAAAGGCCATTTAATCCTAATTATCTAATTTTTTATTTGTACTGGAATAAATAGTGTTTACATGTCATGTATTTGTGTTTTTATTTTAGCCATATTACACTAGCATTTATTGGGCCTCTGAAATCTTTAATAAGCTGTACAGTATCTTTAAAACTGGCCTTTAACATACTAAATAAATCAGTCCCATTATTTTCCTTTCTTATGAAACATATAACCGCATTAGTAATAAAAAAGGCCTGAATGCTGTTTAGTCAGTACAACATTCCATCAGTGCTAAAAAAAATACAATATAGTAACAGCTTTGACTGGTTTCTATTACCAAAAACCAACTTCCCAGACCTCTACACTGGAATCTGTTTCAGCTATTGGGAAGCGATTTCACAGTATTTCGGCATTAAGAATATCAAACCGGTTAGTCATCACGTATATTTGACACAGCGGCCAACCTAGGTTTAACTACAGCCATTAAAAAGGGCAGGCTCTCTTTCGCTTGTGCTCTCTCTCTTTTATTTCCTCCTTTCTCTCACTTACTCACTTTCTCACCGTCTCGGTTCAGTTCTTGTAGAGCATAAATCATGCCAGTCAGCAGAAGTGGATAATGGATGTAAATCACCTCTGTGTTATAAGTGCTTTAGCACATAGAGATGAAGCCGCCCGAAACGCTCAAGAGTGCCATTGGTTTGACCTACTTTCTCTTGTGCGTCGCAGCTGGGCCGAACAGAGATTACCCTGCGTCCATACGCTGCGGGCCGGCGGCGGCGCGACAAAACTGAAACTCCTCCGTCGTAATTAATGAAGCAGTCCTGGAGGACTAACCAAAGTATAATAAACGAATAAGGGCTGGATGAAATGGCCAAAAGATAATCTTTTTTAACCAATGATATCGCTAATCTTTATTAATTTTAAGTTCAAAGGCAGATTTTTTTTTATTTGATTGAAAAGTTGTAGAAACCTGGGCCCGTGTTCACAAAACATCTCAAGGCTAAAAGTACACTTTGTGCATAATTATTAGGCACGTTGATGGTAAGTTTCGGGATTTCATTTTAGTCCATCTCTGCAAGACAGACTTTTCAGGACAAGAGATGGACTAAAAATGAACTTCCAGAGCTTACTGCCAGATTCTGGAAGATAAATTCTTGAAAGAGTGGAACAAAAGGATGTCATACTGGTCCTTCAAGAGTCACTCTCAACTTATCTGTCTATAAAGCCCTTTGTGTATTACATAACACTTCAGCATGTTATTCCTATTAAGTGAGGGTCATTTTTTACCCAAGCAAACTCTCTGAGAACCTGACACGTTGCACTTCTGAAGATTTTAGGTAGGTTGCAGTGTTGCCAAGTCTGCGGTTTTCCCACGGAATTGGGCTGCTTTCATACTATTTCATACTATTCATGTCCACGGGTTGAACAACCCCAATAACGTAATATTTAGACCCTGGAATGCTAACTTTACTGGAAGAACCCCACTACAAAACATGTATTTAACCCCCTGGAATTGGGGGACCCCCTCGAAACGCAATTGAACTACCTTTGGGCTAGTTTTGAGCAGCAATTGGGTGGGTTTTGTTGTGAAAACCTGGCAACCCTGGTAGGTTGCAGTTCTGGAAAATGGTGGCGCTGGAGACTAAATGGTTCCTGGTGGTTTCACACCTAATTCTTCTCCTTAATTCTTAATTCTTTTGCAGTTTGTCTTTTCTTCACCACCTGTTTTTTCTGACCATGCGGACCCAACGAGCTGCCCAATGGTCATGCCTTAAAGCAGGGGTGTCAAACTCAGTTCCTGGAGGGCCGCAGCCTGCAGAGTTTTGTTCCAACCCTGCTGCAACACACATACCATGCAGTTTTCAATTAAGTCTGAAGGACCTGATTCGTTGGATCAGGTGTGTTTAATTAGGGTTACATCTAAACTCTGCAGGGCTCTGGCCCTCCAGGAATTGAGTTTGACACCCCTGCCTTAAAGGATTAGTTCACTTTCAGAATAAAAATTTACAGATAATGAACTCACCCCCTTGTCATCCAAGATGTTTATGTCTTTCTTTCATCAGTCGTAAAGAATTTTTTTTTTAAGGAAAACATTTTCTCTCAAGATATCTCTCCATATAATGGATGCCCCCAAAATGCAGTTTAAATCCAGCTTCAAATGTCTCTAAACAAGGTCTTATCTAGCGAAACGATTGGCCAGATGTTTACAAAGTGAACATACAAAGAAGATCAAACACCCTTTACAAAAAAAAAAAAAGGTAAAACATCATTGTGGGATGATTTTAAAGTTGAAGACTAAAACGAGATGGGAGTTTTTTGACATACCCTAACTGCGCTTCGCACGAAACAAGAAAAGATGAGCATTTGAGGATAAAAAGTATATAAATTGTCAATTTGTTTAGAAAATAACCAATCGTTTCGCTAGTTAAGACCTCATTTAGAGCCATCTGAAGCTGGATTTAAACTACATTTTGGACGTTCAAACTTGGGGGCACCATAGAAGTCCACTATATGGAGAGAAATCCTGAAATGTTTTCCTCAAAAAACATAATTTCTTTTTGAATGAAGAAAGAAATAGATGAATGTCTTGGATGACAAGGGGGTGAGTACATTATCTGTAAATGTTTGTTCTGAAAGTGAACTAATCCTTTAGCTTTGCAAATTCTAGTATTGCATTAGTATTTTATCTGTAAAAGAAAACATGTCTAATAATTATGCACACCTGAATATAAAGTGTTTTTTCCACCTTCCAGCCTTCATGGGCAATTATATATCACTTATAAATAATTAAATACAAAATTAATTGTATTTATTAAGATTGATGTGGTTTGGAATTGTTAAAATGTGCTTGGAAAAAAAAATATGACCAGAATATCAACATGCCTAATGATTGTGCACACAGTGTAGCTCATAAAATCTTAAAAATAATGGGCGTGTCAATCCTAAATGTAGGACTCTAAATTTTTGCTCTAAGAGTATTTCACAAAACATTTTAGCTTCAAAACTAGCTCCTAAATCTGTGAAATGTTAGGAGTAGTGAAAAGGACTCCTAAGTCACTAAGACCAAGCCACAAACTATCCTAAAATGGCTGTTGCTGGCAATCTGCCTCAGAACGTAAACATTTTAGAAACATTTGACGATAATGAGCTTTGATTATATCCTTGTTTTCATTAACCATTTGGGCAAGAAGTAACAGCTGTTCTTGCATTCATTTTGGTTTTCTTTTACGTTTGCATGTCTTACTATTCAGTTGTGATTATTCTACTCTGTTAATTAAAAGGCTCTTTATGCATATTCGCTAATTGTTTACAAAAGGCATACATGTGAGAGGCTGAACATATCGTTGTTTACTTATTGACACTTTGCCACATTCAAATAAAGATTTTAAAATTCAGGCTATTAACACACTTACTTTTACACACTGTGTGCGTAGTTATTAGTTTGCTGACATCATCCATAACAACGAGGTCAACCCCACCCTTACTCTCTTAGCTTAAGACTCCTCTCTATTCCTTAGTAAAAGTTTGCCTCAGCAGCTTTGTGAATAGGTTTTAAGAGAAAACTCTTGGCTTAAAACTTTTACTGCCATTTAGGAGAACTCTTAGCAGATAAAAGATAAAATGTTTTGTGAATACGGGCTCTGATTGTTAACTGTGGTTTTAAACTACTTTAAACTATTTCACGTTTTTTAATTCTTTACACTTTTCCAGTCATTTTTCCATAACAAAATTATATCTTTTTATTTTTTGCGTGTTCTAATGAGTGGTATTGTCTCTTAGAAATTTGACAGTAGCAGCATAAGTTGTGTGAAAAATATGATATGTCAACAACATTCAAAATCTGTAAAAACAAAACTTTTAATTAACCTCATTGTTATGGTGAAATTTAATTGTTCTGACTGTTAGAGTTTTATTAAAATTACCCATTGCCCTTCGTTAGTAGCATAGTGGTATTTAGATCATGACCTCAACACCAGAGTAAAATGCAACTATATGGATTCTATTGTATGAACAACAGTAGTCTAAATACATTTAGTGTAAATGCACAAACACTATAGAATAAAAATGTCCTGATAATTTACTTACCCCCATGTGACACAAAGAGGTTCATGTCTTCCTTTCTTCAGTCGATAAGAAATAAGTTTTTCCAAAAAAAAAAAAAGGTTTTTAGGTTTTTCTCCATATCATGGGCCAAAGGGTTGAAGGTCATTGGCAAAGGGCTCTACGCGATCCCAGCCGAAGAATAAGGGTTTTATCTAGCAAAACAGTAAAAATTTCTATCCTTTTTAACCATGAATACTCGTTTGGCACCAGCCTGACCTCACGCATTACGTAATCATGTTGAAAAGGTCACGCATAGCATATGCGGTAAAAAAGGTAAAACAATGTCGGACGATTTTTGAAGTTGGAGGTGAAAATGAGATCGAGTTTTTCACCCTACCCTTCCTTTTTTAAACTGGAGTACACAGATGAAGAACGTGAAGACACGTGCATCGCAGAGCTAGTGCAAGATGAGCATTTGTGGTCAAAGTATATACATTTTTATTTTTCTTATAAAATGGCAGATCGTTTCACTAATTAAGACCCTTATTGCTTGGCTGGGATTGTGTAGAGTCCTTTGAAGCTGCTTCAAAACTGCAATTTGGCCACCATTATAGAGAAAAATCCAGGCATGTTTTCCTCAAAAACCTTAAAGAACAGGTCATATGGTTTTTTAAATGTTCTAATATTGAGAGAGTCCCCTACAACAGGTTTAAATGGTCAGAAAACATTGTAATTTTCTCAGAATATACATTTCTGTCATGACAACTCTCGTAGGGATTGGAATGGTAATGTACATGACAATGTTATATGTATTTGGTCTTGGCGGAATAGATCTATACAGGTGGAGCTGGGGAAGGTGGAGGGTTTTTGAGGCATGCTGCAAACTGCTACATCTAGCACTAGTCATATATTTGAATGTTGAGCAGTGAGCTCATTGGCTACTGATACAGGAGAAAACCAATCGCCTGTGCCATTTGATTATGATGTCATATTGTTAGATTGAGTTAGACCCATCGGACTGCATTCTAGAGTTTCATGCCAGAACTCTGTATTTATACAGTCATTTGTCAATGATTTCAATGCATCTGTAAACCCCTCCCTCCCATCAGCCTACTCTGCTCTGATTGGTTAGCTGGTCAAGCCTGTTGTGATTGGCACAGAGAGGAGTACTTGAGCAAGTTGGCGAGCGCTACCATCTGTGTTGCCAAGTCTGTGTTTTTTTTTATGCAATAACGTCATATTTAGCTCCTGGAATGCGAATTTACCGGGGAACCCTGACAAAAAGCGTCTATTTTACACCGTTTTTAACGGGGGACCGTCCTCGAAATGCGATTGGGCTAGTTTTGAGTAGCAATTGGGCGGGTTTTGTTTTGAAATCCTGGCAACCCTGATGCACCTTTGCATAAAACAATATTATAGTGCTCCAGTCTGTTCTTAAAATAATGACATCGAAACATTTTGTTTAACACTTATGCAAGCGAATCATGCCTTAAAACTTAGCTGCTAAACTGTAAACGCATAACGAAACAATAATGGTGGATACAGGTGGATTACAGTTTGTAAACCAAAATATGTCCAAATTACATTCTTTATTATTAAACGAAGTAATTAGAACAACAACAGTCTACATTAATCAGCATATTCTTAGGAAATAGTGGGTTCCCAGCGAATTATCAAAACTATTTCAGTAAGACTGTAATGTTGTGGTTTACCTGAAATCCTAAAGCTGCACTAAGTATATATGAAAAATTGATATTTTGAGCACTCAATTAAAAATGTACACATGACGTATCAATCGTACTTACAGGTTGTGGTTCGGAGACACTTGTTAGTTAAAATAAAGAAGAATAGAAGCCAAAGAAGTTTAAAGGCTTACATTTAGGAGTAAGATTAAAGAAGTAGCCCTCTGTAAAATGACGAGCACACAGCAGAAGGTTCGAATTGTATTGCTGTGGTATCATGACAATGAATTTTAACCACTGATTCTTCACATCATCATCTTTCAGCAATGAAAACAAAACAAACTTGTTTTCACAGCGCAGAACGACGTGATGTAAACACACTAACTAGCGAAAGTGTTTGTGGGCAGGTCTTAATTAGTCTATATTAATAATACAATAAAATTTGATATGAATGTCCCACATTTCTGCCACAATGCCATAGTGCAGTTAGTGTTACTACAGTAAATCCATGGTAAATTGTGATGATTTGTAGATTGAAAAGCCTTCTGTCTCTTTCTTTGTCTCTTTCTTTCTTCTTTTTTGTCTGCGCTGTTTCATCTACCTTTAAACTAGTTTAAATCAATGAGACATTTGTGTTCTTTGCTGTATAAAAGCGCGTCACACATATCACAGCGTTGTTTAGTGGTCACATGATCGAGACTCATCGAGTAAACGAAATCCTCATATTCCGTGTTACATTATTTATAAATGCATTGGAATATTTTCCACTTGCTGCACTAACGATTACTGTCTGAACCTAGTGACATTTCTATTGAGAAGTATGCAGATAATGTAACTGTATTTCGGGTTGAGCAGACCAGTGTGGTTAGACTGGTTGCAAAGTAAATGTGACCCACATTGACATTTTTTTTACAAACATGATAAGTCACCTGTGCAGAATAGAAAGAAAGAGCTTCCCTTGTTGTGATTCTATATTCATGGAACAATTTCTAGTTTTATTTTAAGAATTCTTGTTTAAAATGCAGTGTTTCACTTGAGTACCTGAGTCTGAAAAAACTAAAAAAAAAAGCTTCGAAAAAAATATCAGACGCAGCGATGGCATGCTCAACTTCCTCTTTCTGTTTTCTTGTGTTTGTCCTTGGGGTAGGCACTATTTCCTTTTTTTTATTGCTGCTTTTGCTCCCCGATCCTGGGAGACTGAAGACTTCAGCCACAAATTGGCCATTTCTGTTAAATAGACGTTGATTAAAACCCACAAGCTTTTGCAAAATGTCTTTATGTGCCATTTAAGGTGTAATAAAGCCATCACAACAAATAGACTAATCTTAACTGAATGAGAGATTCTCAGCCCTCTGTGATCAATAGATAGAAAGGACTGCTGGGATCGTTACATCACTAGCAGATTGAGTATGTAACGTGGGGGAAGTCACATGCTTTTGTGGCCATCAAATGCAGTCTATAAATAAGTAAACATAAGATGGAGAGAGTGGGGTTTTAGCCACAGGTATCTCTTCATTTTCAAACTCAAATTCCTCTTCATTGCAAGGTGATTTATATTTATAAGATTTATAAGATTTATTTATATTTGAAGTTGGCATGAGAAGAACATTCACCTCATTTATTATCTAAATGCATGTTATGGATCTTATTGTGAACAATTCATCCATGCATGCCTCGTTTAAAAAGCTACCTCATGAGTTTTCATAAAAATGTAATTTATTTTTATAAGTATTCTTTTTTTGTTGTTGTTGTTGTTGTTGTTGTTGTTGTTTTTTGTTTTTGTTTTTTTCTTGTAGCAGTCAGGAAAGCATGTAATAATTTCCAACCTAAATTCCAACTAAGGTTGAACCAAGTAGTCAACATTAACTTAAGACTGGTTTTGTGGTCCAGGGTCAGATATGATGTATGTAAAGGCCTGCAGTAGCGCGGTTTGACCAGTGTGGCGCTGTAGCGCAGGACTAATTCACCCCTCCGGACTGCAATCCAATAGAAGAAGACATGCTTTTACGACTTGCAAACGAAGCCAAACCAGTGAGGGGGAAAGTTTTACAAAACTATAAACGAAAGTGCGGTTATGTGGCCTCGATATAGAGTGGTTTCACGATGTGTCATTAAACGGCCATATTGGCGTTACGTAATGTAAACAATGCCACAGAATGAAACCGGCATATTTTGCTAATTATTGCTGCTGAAAATGGTCACTTATAGTAGTGTTTTGGACTGCTAATCGGACCAGGAAAAACTTTTGGAGTACTAAAGACTGCCAAAAGTGAACAAATCAAGGGAAAGATAGCAAACAAACGTTCTGGGGAACAAAATGCGTTTGTGGTTGGCCAAACTGAATCAGGATTTCCAAGGCAAGAATCTTAACATTCGTGTGTGTTGTTGTTGTCATTTCCGGTCAGGTAGGTGAAATATTAGGCTAATATTTTAATTAACACTGCTCGTGCGTATCTTTACCACCTATTAACTTTAGTTTGTCAAAATATTGCACCCTTTCCTGTTTACCAAATCCTTTTCTGTATGTTTTAATAGCTTCCACTTTTTTTCATCGGTTTAGACAGCGTAAATTAGCAGAACAACGTATTCAGTATTACATTAATCGCGCAAAGCATGCTGTTGTTTACATCCAAGTATCCTAATATGGCTGCACATCCGGTGAGCTGACCAAGGCACTTTGTACTGTAAGTGCAAACCCTCTGTAACACTTTTGGCAGTAGTCTGCGTTAAAAACAAGCAGTGTTACAGTATTAAACATGAAATGCAGCATCAGTGTCGCTTTTGGTTCTTTTGGTCGCTGTGTTTTATCAAATTGCAGAGTAATCAATCAAAGCTTACTGGTTAATCATTGAAATAAACAGTGATTAGTTGTGTAATCATTCTGATAATCATTAGATTAATTGATTTTCAAAAATAATCATTAGTTTCCTCTCTAGTCATACATCCTCCCATCGTTTGCCTTTGTGTTACAGGTGGTGATGTTGTTTGACACAGCTGTTCTGTTTTCTGATGCATAATGTTCTGCTCACCGAATACAGCAGGGCTCATCTAATCTCAGGGCCGCATTTGGCCTGCGGGGCCAACGGTTCAAAAGCCCTGGAACAGACAATTATGACTAAAACTATTATTAAAATATTTTCTAGATGATAGAGATCAGGTCAAGCTTGAAATGTATGACATGACGGTAATAAAATTATAAGCGTGCTTGCACAAGTTGCTTCTTTTACAGATCTTTATTTATATATATATAAACAATTGCTGTGCTTTTTTTTTTTAAAAAGGATAAGCAGGAGATGAGTGTTTAATTTTATATATTGTATAACCGTGTAGCATGTCTGGTAATGTCAATAAAATAACACAAATAACAAATGGCAGGTATCTCGTTCAGCTATTTATTTGGAACTGGATGGACGCACACCAAAAGATAAGGTTACTGATAGTGAAGCAATAAATGGGGCATCTGAGCAAAAACAACTTCACATTTTGTAACATGTGAGTCAAAACACTAGATATGAACTAATATGAAGTGAAACTAATGTTAAACACATATCGATTGGAACTTTGACTTAGATACTATAGACTGCCAAAAGTTAACAAATCAAGCAAAAGATTTAAAAAAAAAACCAAACAAAATGTGTTTGTGGTTGGCCAAACTGAGCCAGGATTTCCAGGGCAAGTATCTTGACAACACTTAGATTATTAAACGCATATCGATTGGATCTTGCAACATTTGTTTTGTGCCTAACATGACCTGGCATGTTTAGACTTGTTTGCAACACATCTCACTTTGTATTTTCACGTTGCTCCAAAACAGTAAAGCAGTCCTGTCTGCTGATAGTCATGGAGATGTATGTGACCCTGGACCACAAAACCAGTCATAAGTGTAAATTTTTCAAAATTGAGATTTATACATAATCTGAAATCAGAATAATTAAGCTTTCCATTGAGGTATGGTTTGTTAGGATAGGACAAAAATTGACCGAGATGCAACAATCTGGAGTCTGAGGGTGCAAAAAAAAAAAAAAATATATATATATATATATATTGTGAAAATCGCCTTTAAAGTTGTCCAAATGAAGTTCTTAGCGATGCATATTACTAATCAAAAATTAAGTTTTTATATATTTCCAGTAGGAAATTTAGGAACAAAATATATTCAACATGATCTTTACTTAATATCCTAATGATTTTGGCATTAAAGAAAAATGTGTAATTTTGACCCATACAATGTATTTTTGGCTATTGCTACAAATATACCCATGCTACTTAAGACTGGTTTTGTGGTCCAGGGTCACATAATTTCCATTTAATTATAACCTGTATCGTTGTCTACTCACTGAATTTAAAATGTAGACCAGAAATCATTGTTACTACAGCTGTTGATCTGGCATATAACGTATTCTTGCCATCTAAAGAGGATATGCAACTGTCCTCTCCTCTTTTTCGCTCTGCTTCACTTAGATTTGCATGCATCTACTACACTGTGAAGCCCTACTCGTATTCTCTACTCAAAGTTTTTCTTTCACGCTGAATGCATGTGTAGGCGTTGCGAATGTGGTTTTGTGGAGGTGGAGTAGTGTTAAAACGTTTTAGGCTACGTTCAGCTGTCGCCCCCTGGTGGGCCAGTCTCACATCTTCTTCCTCTTGTTGCATAATCACTGTAGTTGGATCTGGCAGAGACTGTTTGTGTTAGTATGTTAGTAAAAAAAGCATAAAAGAATGTGTGCTAATGGCTGAAGAATATCAGTTCATTATTATTCAAAATAATAAATCATTAAACAAAATGTATTCCTGTTGTGTGCTTTCAGACCTGAAGACAGCACTGCCACATCCTCAGCTGCTGGGAAGTCCGGCACACACAAGAGCTGTCTTGTTTGCTCCGATGAAGCTTCAGGCTGCCATTATGGAGTCCTCACTTGTGGAAGCTGTAAAGTCTTCTTTAAGAGAGCGGTTGAAGGTGAGGAAGTCCTGACACTGTATTATATTTGTGGCCTTTACTGTCTTTTCTGAAACACTTCTTTCTCTGTCAACTCAACCAGATGTCCCCAAATTTTAGGTTTTATTTTATTTTTTCCTTGTGAAAGAAACACATAAGTGAAGAAGAATGCCAAGAGATTAAATGTGATTAAATGTCAAAATTATTAGAACACTAGTATTTTCACCAGCTAAAAAATGTTTTTAAGTCAGTTATTTCTATATTTTGCTGTAGTGTGTCAGTAGGAAATCTCAGTTTACATTTCCAAGCATTAATTTTGCCATTAATTGTAATAATCCAGTGAGATTTTTGTTTGCACAAAGAGTCTGACAACAGCCAGTGCTTCACACAGAGATCTGATCTCATCATCATCCAGTCTGTCTGGAATGACAAGGAGAAACTGATCAAACTGAGACAGACTAAATCCAGAAGAACTGTGGCAGACGTCTCTAAGATGCTTCAAGAAACCTACAAGTTTTAGGCACTTGTGTAAAAATGCTGTAAAATGAGAATGCTGTCATAAATAGATTTTCATTAACTTCTATGAACTAAATTAAATCAACATTTGGTGGGACCATCCTTTGCGTTTTTAAGCAGCTTTTGCTCTAGGTGCACTTGCGCATAGTTTTTCCAGGTAGCTTTGCAGGAAGGTCTCTTGAAGCATCTTGGAGACGTTGGCACAGTTCTTCAGGATTTAGTCTGTCAGTTTCTTCATGTTGTTCCAGTAGGGGTGTGTGATATTGACAAAAAATAATATCTCAGTATTTTCAGGGATTTTATCCATAACGATAGTTAGACAATATTTTGCTGTGTATTTTGCTTAAGAAAAAGTTTTTGATATTCTTTACAGCAGTGACAGAAATTATTCTTTTTTTTTTTTTTTTTAGTTTAAATGGATTTTTACCTTTTATGGGCATTTTTACCTTTTATAAAGCCATTTTTTCTAAACGTGTGCATCATCTTTTGAGTCAAATTCTTACATTTAATCAGTCAATTTTAATAATAATACATTTAGGCTGTTACCAAACAAATTAAATCAGTATCAACAAAACTGATCTTTGCAGAAGTTTGCAGAAGGCATTTAGATGCATTTACACATTAATGCAGCTATATTTGAAATTATTTTAAAAGTGAAAAGATACATTGAATGTGAAAGTAAAACCGCCAGTAGGTGTCAGGAATTCGCTGTTTGTAAGTGAGTCATTGCGATTGAACCGATTCATTTAAATGGTTGCTTAATTCAGGAACGAAACATTGTCATGTTGCTCAGAGACACAAAACAGTGCTGTGGCTGTGTTTAGAAATTATTTTTGTTGGTTGAAATTAATCAAAAACAAGAAAGTCTTTTAATATTAACTTGTTTCTTGAGCTGTTGTATAAAATTAATATCACATTTGTAGTCATGCTGTCTGTCTCAGTTTGTTCTCTTCCTTCATGCTGTTCCAGACAGACTGGAAGATGATGAGATCAGACTCCTTGTGCAATCTAATATCTCACTGGATGATTACAATTAATAGCAAAATTAATGTTTGGAAGTGTAAACTGATATTTCCTACTGACACATTATAGCAGAAGATAGAAAGATCTGACCTAAAATCATTTTAGCTTGTAAAAATAATCTAATAATAATAATTTTGGCCACCACTGTAATAATTTTAATAATTCTTGAATATATTTATGGCACAGAGACAGATGTTCTTGCAGATGTTTATAGATAGAGGGAAACAAGATACATTTCTGGTTTTAACATTATTTGTTCTTCAGACATTATTCTTTAAAAGTGACCCACATTTGGTTTCTGGCCACTTAAAATGTGTACAATTTAACTTTTCTCCTGGAGCCATATTTGGATTCCAATATCTCTGGAAATGAACCATATAGAGCCTTAAAAATGAAGATACAAAAAGGAAAGTTTGTTAAGATCCAATATCTCTTTAATACCTTTAATACTTTTTGAGTTATAGACATGCAAACTTTAGAGAAAACACTTGAAAAAAGCTTGAGCAGTGGTCGACCGATTTTACTAATATCTATCGATCTCTGTATAAAAATAGCATGATGATGCTGCCATTTTTCTGAAGTCATTTTGACCCCCCTCTACAAAATAGTGGATTGCTCAGGAAATTTTCATTTATGACATTTCATATTCTGGCTTCCATCGCTATACAGGTTTATCTTTCTTTAGAAAAGATATATGGTTAAAGTATACTGCTGACTTTACTGACATTAACTTATGGTAAATTATGACATGCTTTAATGTCTATTGAAAATATATTACATGTTTGTAATATTGAATAATGAACACTACAGTAAAATTCCAATTATTTTGCATGTGCTTTAGTACTGTATGTTTGTCGACACATTAAAAGTGTACTTTAAAACATGGCAAAATATTAAAACAAGGACTTAAATGTAGTTTAAAGTAAAAATGTTCTTCTTTTTATTACAAAGTGCGCCGAAGTGTGTTAAGAAACAGCCATGAAACACTTTTTACACTCTTAAAAGTAAAGTAAAATCAATGTTTAACCATATTTCAAAGATTGCAGAAAATTATGTGACTCAAATTTGAGATTTTGTCCATTTTTTTCAGAAGAAAGATAGACATGTATAGTGATGAAAGCCAAAATATGAAATGACATCAATGAAAATTTCCTGAGCAATCCACTTTTTTTTTTTTTTTTTTTCACATTGTACAGGTCAAAATTATTGATTTTTGTACAGTTAAGTGGCCTTTTATTTAATTAATATTATATTATCTGCAAGTACATTTAAAAAAATATATATATATGTGTGTGTATGTATGTATATATATATATATATATATATATATATATATATATATATATATATATATATGACCATGGACCACAAAACCAGTCTTAAGTTTTTTCAATCATATTAATAGAGTATTAAGTTAAGACCATGTTCCATGAAGATGTTTTGTACATTTCCTACCATAAATATATCAAAACATAATTTTTGATACTTATTTTTTTATATATTTGAATTTAAGAACTTCATTTGGACAACTTTAAAGGCAATGTTCTCAATATTTCGATTTTCAATTTTCAAATAGTTTTATCTCAGCCAAATATTGTCCTATCCTTTTTTATTCAGCTTTCAGATGATGTATAAATCTCAATTAAAAAAACTCTCTTATGACTGTTTGTTTGGTCCAGGGCCACATATATGGTTTAAGTGCACATTCAATACAATTAAGTAACAACTTCTTTTTCACAAAAAGGCTAGGGGCGGTAACTAAAACGGAATTATTTACCTTTGTATCTGTTGACCTGGTTAGGTAGAGTATTAGCGTGATCTGATTTCCCACTGCAGGTCTATTTTAGAAGACTGGTACTATGAGTCATTCATCGGTCACAACATTTTCCGATTCTGAGGGTGTTGAAATGCATCTCTGGTTGACAGAGGAAATGTGTTCTGATGAAATCACTCTAATGCAGACAGATGACCTAAATAGGTTTTTGTAGCTAATGTGTATTTTAAGTGCATGAACTATTTTTAGTTTAAAAACAATGCAGTTGGTTTTAGGACAGTGTTTGACAGCTAATGATGTCCTGTCTAATCCACACTATACTTGATTCTCATAGGGCAACACAATTACCTGTGCGCTGGACGGAACGATTGCATCATTGACAAAATTCGCCGGAAGAACTGCCCTGCCTGTCGTTTCCGCAAATGCCTCATGGCAGGCATGAACCTAGAGGGTAAACACGAAATCTTGCACTTGTTACATAATTGCACCAGTTTGTCCCCAAATGTCAGTTTGGATGTATAACAAAACTCAAATTCTGACTTGTAAACTTTCCTCAGCCCGTAAAACCAAGAAGGGGCGTCAACAAGGGAAGGTAATCCAGCAGCCGTCGATTCCAGAGCGCAGTCTTCCTCCGCTGCCCGAGGCCAAGGCGCTGGTGCCCAAACCCATGCCTCAGGTGGTGCCCACCATGCTGTCGCTGCTAAAGGCTATTGAGCCGGACACCATCTACGCCGGATACGACAGCACCATACCTGACACCTCCACCCGCATCATGACCACTCTCAACAGGCTGGGCGGCCGGCAGGTCATCTCTGCGGTCAAATGGGCCAAAGCTCTGCCAGGTACAACTTGAGACTAGGGATGTATTTATTTATTTCACAAGAGACAATGTCCATTGATCAACATTCATGAGTGTAAATGTACCCAAATTAGCCCGAAGGCTAGCTTTGATTGGTAATCCCTTTGCCAAACTACCAGACTAAAAACAAATACTAAAATTAATTAAAAATACAAACGCAATAACAATGAAATTCAAACAAACTTATAAAATGTCCTTGTTAGTTTTTGTCCTGTTTAGTCAACCTTATCCTATTAAGTTTTAGTAAACTTAGACCAAGCCAGGATTAGGCCATAGTTCAGTTAGGACATTTGTGACCCAGAACCACAAAACCAGTCATAGGGGGTTGTTTATTTAGTCGAGATGCAATATTTGCTCGAGATACAGCTATTTGGAATCTGAGGGTGCAAGAAAAACAAAATATTGAGAGAATTGCCTTTAAATGTGTCCAAATGAAGTTCTTAGCAAGGCATGTTACTAATTAAAAATTAAGTTTTGAGATATTTGTGGTAAGAAATGTACAAAATATCTTCATGGAACATGATCTTTACTTAATATCCTGATGATTTTTAGCATAAAAATAATTTTGACCTAGAAAATTTATTTTTGGCCATTGCTACAAATATACCCATGCTACTTAAGGTTTTGTGGTCCAGGGGCACATATTAATAATACACTTAATAGAATGTTTAAGAATATGTAAATTAATGTAAATCTATTTAAAGGGGGGAATTTTATCCCTTAAATATTGTGGGGATAATCAGAAGAATGTTAAATGCCCCGGAGGTACACTACTGTAAAAATTTTGAGAACCACTTTTTTAGGCAAACTGTCTTCAGAAAAGTTTAGATGGTGTTTTCTCTTTATTATATATTTTTAATGCATATTGAAGTATTAGCTAGTATGAGCTAGTGTTAATTTTGTCAGCTATTTTACATTTTAGTCTTAAATGTCCTTGTTAGTTTTTGTCATGTTTAGTCAACCTTATCCTATTAAGTTTTAGTCAAGTTTTAGTGAACTAAGGCCTGGTTTCCAACAAAATATTGAGAAAATTGTTATCCAAACTAAAATCTTAGCAATGTATATTACTACACAAAAATTAAGTTTTGAGATATTTGTGGTAAGAAATGTACAAAATATCTTCATGGAACATGATCTTTACTTAATATCCTCATGATTTTTAGCATAAAAATTATTTTGACCTAGAAAATTTATTTTTGGCCATTGCTACAAATATACCCATGCTACTTAAGGTTTTGTGGTCCAGGGGCACATATTAATAATACACTTAATAGAATGTTTAAGAATATGTAAATTAATGTAAATCAATTCAAAGGGGGAAATTTTATCCCTTAAATACTGTGGGGATACACAGAAGAATGTTAAATGCTCCGGAGGTACACTACTGTTAATTTTGTCAGCTATTTTAAATTTTAGTCTTGGTGCCGTGTTAAATGTCCTTGTTAGTTTTTGTCATGTTTAGTCAACCTTATCCTATTAAGTTTTAGTCAACTAAGGCCTGGTTTCCAACAAAATATTGAGAAAATTGCCTTTTTAAGTTATCCAAACTAAAATCTTAGCAATGCATATTACTACACAAAAATTAAGTTTCGAGATATTTGCGGTAAGAAATTGTACAAAATATCTTCACGGAACATGATCTTTACTTGATATCCTAATGATTTTTGGATCATTTTGACCCATACAATGTATTTTTGGCTATTGCTACAAATATACCCATGCTACTTATGACTGGTTTTGTGGTCCAGGGTCACATTTAAGCAATTTTTAGTAACAGCATGTACTAAAGCCTCCATTTTGCACATTTTAGGGTTCAGGAACCTTCACCTGGATGATCAGATGACCCTCCTGCAATGTTCCTGGCTGTTCCTCATGTCCTTTGGACTAGGCTGGAGGTCATACCAGCAGTGTAATGGAAACATGCTGTGTTTTGCACCAGACCTGGTCATCAATGAGTATGTATTTCATTTAACACGTCTTGTGCTTTAATAATCTCCTTAGCAGTTTAAAGATGAGTTCACACAATGTGGAAACTGTAACGATTGCTATAAAGTAAGGGTTTTCAACCTGGGGGTCTGCCAATTAATGTTTGATGATCGCAAATAATTTTTGTTACAAAAATTAAAACATCAGAAAAAAAGTCTATTTTAAATATAAGCAGCCCGAGGCAAAAGCAAATGCACCCCGGTTGATACTGTAATGATATAATATTATTGGTGAAGCAGTTTTTCCAAACACTAGAGAGTTTGAGCTCTGGAGAATATTAAATGTTCCTATTTACAGAAAGTTTTTGCAGCGTTGAAAAATGTAGCCTATAACAGACATGTTTGTTGATCTCTTGAACACAATGACCTATCATAAGTATTTAAGTTAGAATCCACCGACTGCTCAAAAGGCCGGAGTTTCTGTTTAGAGATGCATTTATATCTAAATGCAAACTCGAATACTAGAAAAATAGTAAGTGTATTAGTTTTAATAGTAATGCTATTCTTGTCAAGGAGCTGCTGTTCCATCTCACAGCAAAAAAATCAAATGTTAAGTTTAGGTAAGCTTGAAGCTAAAGTTTAAGTAAAGATTTATTTTTCCATCTGAAAGTAAAATGAAATAAACTAGCTGAAGTTCAGGTAAATGTAAATGCTCATCTGTCTAGTAAAATAAAATGTGTGACTCTGCAAATCAATTCAAATAATATACAGCTGCAAACAACTAATTAATTAAGTGAACGTTTTCTATGATGCATAAATGTCAGTTTTAACTATAAAATGCAATGATGCGAGTGCAACAATAATAATGTGCATAGTTCTGATCTACTGTCTTATTCATACAGTATAACAATATAATTTATTCTTAATCATAATATTGTTGGTTTCTAATCATATTTAAGGCTGTATAATTAATATGTACTTCTGCTTGAAATTTTGTTTCGGGGGTCCCTTCTCCATGTCTATGTCACCCTGAAAAAAAAAAAACATTAAAGGCCCCCTGCTATTAAATAATTGTTCTAATTCTATTAAAATAGTTCACACCATAGCGTCTTTAAGCTGATGAACAGTAAAAACATGCATAGCCAATCAAAATCAGCCCAGCCCAGAAGCTGTAGACAACGAAACTGCAGTATGAACATCTGCTGAAGATGTCCTCCTCAGGTCATCCAAGATGTAGATGAGTTTTGTTCCTCCTAAACAGATTTGGAAAAATACAGCATTCCATCACTTGCTCAGCAATGGATCTTCTGCAGTCAATGGGTGCCATCAGAATGAGAGTCTCAACAGCTGCTAAAAACATCACAGTAATCCAAGAGAAGCCAAAAATTGCATGCTTGTAAGAAACAAACCCATCTTTACGGAATTTTAACTTCAAACTGTTCTGGACAAAATACAAATCCATAAATATAGCTGCAAGCAGCAATTACGGGGCCAAGCACTAGGCAAGGAAAGCATCAGACCAAGTGCAGCAATGAGTAATTGAAGCCATTTTAAGGTGATTTTAGTTAAAATGGTTAAAATAAAAATAAAAACAAAGTTTTGTAATGGTACACCAATTCATTGGTAAAAATGTAGCAATTTATATCATAATACATAATGATATTGTAGTCAGTGGTAGCTTTATGTTTTGTTCAATTATAGCGCCACCAAGAGGCACAATCCTGCCTAATTTTGTATGTGTCATTAGAGTGGGCCCATACATATGTGTGTCAAATTTGGTGAAAATATCTCATTTTGTTTTGGAGTTGTAGACATTTTTATATATGAGAACGGGAAGAGAATATCGAATGTTTCTTGTCGATATTAGTAACTGTTTCTAAGTTATTAGCAAATCTTTTTTAAGCACAAAAATACAACGGTGCACAAGCCATAAGGCAAAACCTGGTAAACCCGGTATCACTGGACTTGTCAAGGATTCAGGAGTCTAAAAATGTGACTCCCGTGAAAATAAGTCGACCACACCCAAAGTTATAAGCATGCAGATATTTGATTTTACCACTAGGTGGCGCTGGCTCAAAACTTCTCAGGCTGCTTCATACCGAGTTTTGTAATGATACATCTATGCATTCCTAATATATAGTATTTTACTACATAATTCAAAAAGGCCTATGCCCAAAATGCTTTTGTTTTGTGATTTTTGGCCAAATCGTTCAGAAGTTATAAGGTGGAACTGCGCCGAAACACTGCAGGTAGCCTATATAATTGTTATTATAACATACACCAAGTTTGGCCTCAATACGCCAAACCTTTGCAGAGTATAGCCTCACATCCATTTTTGCGTGCTTTTTGTAGAATTCGTTCACATGTTATTCAAGAACGGTTTGACTAATTAACTTGAATTTCATAAGAAATTATGAATTTCGTCCTAGGACAAGTTCGAAAAAGTAGGATTTTCAAACAGTTAAAAAAAAATAATAATAAACTTAGCAATTATGTAAATTTGGTGTTTATTTGACTCTCCAAAAAATATATATATATATATTTTGCTTCTGTGCATTACGGTTCAAAAGTTATTAACATAAACATTAGACAAGTGGTGGCGCTGGAGAGTTTGAGTTAGAGACTCCAAATTTGCCAAATTAGTTAATGTTGAGACTCTCCTCTATCAGTGTGCCAAATTTCACAAGTTTCCTGCAAGCGGTTCTTTAAGTGAAACGTCATAAACCCTTAGAATTTCTCTTAAGTATCCCTTAAAACCCATTAAGTGTTGCATAAAGCCCCTTAGCTGTCATTTCTCTAAGTATGACAAAAGGTATGGAAAACATCCCCTTAAGTGTTACAAAGCAAGCAGATTCAATCCAAAAGTATTCTACAAGACACTATCGGCTGCTTTATATGTTAAACAGATTTTAATTTAGGGATTTATTCACTTGCGGCGTTGATCAAATTACATACATAGCTCAAATTTAGACAGTTATATTCTTCGATTATATTTTATTCCTATAATTTTCCAATATATTACCTGGAGATGACTTGGAAAAACACACATAACGCATATATTGTCGCAATCATGTGTTTGTTGTGTTTGCGTTTCATCTTAGCTGCCGCAATTCATGCTATATTCCGTCATAGATACTTCTATGACTCCAGATTGGACTTTCAGCGCAAAAGCGCCCTCTGGCTTCGAGTATGAATGAAACATACACATCATGAGTGTTTTTAGCGCTTTATGTTCACATCGCCTCGTTTTGGAAATGAATAAAACGTCAGAATTATCTTGTCTCTTTTTTGCATTGAAACGTACATTAGTCACAAAAAACTCTACATGGATGGAAATTAATAAGATCTTTATTTGTTGTCCAAAGATGAATGAAAGTCTTATGGGTTTGGAATGAACCGAGGGTGAGTAAATGGCAGAATTGTCCGTTGTGAGTGAATTAGCAATTTGAGTTTCCATCTGTTGACTGATCTTTCGCTTTTTAATGTGTCCATGGCAACAGTAGATTTTTTTTTTAACGGAAAACCTGGGTCGCTGTTGTAAAACACTTAACGGTTTCCCTTTAGTGTTTAAAGGATTATATGCAACACCCTTAAATCATTCCCTTAGGTAAGGGGAAATCATGCCTTAAGTGTCATACTTGAGGGAAAAAATTAAGGTGCTTTATGCAATTGGGCACTGGCCCCTAATAACACTTCATTCTGATGGCACCCATTCACTGCAGAGGATCCATTGATGAGAAAGTGAAATTCTCTAAATCTCTTGCAATCAGCAAACAAACTCATCTCCATCTTGGTTGGCCTAGGGTTAAGCGTAATTTAAATGTTTGAATACTTATACCTTTAACTGCTCATAAAAGCCTAAATAAGAGTCGTATGTGTCTTTTACAGAGAGAGGATGAGGTTGCCCTACATGACTGATCAGTGCGAACAGATGCTGAAGATCTCCAATGAGTTCGTGAGACTGCAAGTGTCCAACGAGGAGTACCTGTGCATGAAAGTCCTTCTGCTCCTGAGCACAGGTGACTTTCTTTAGAAGACATTAATGCTTGATCCATGCAGTTTCAGCTTCCCTGAGAATCCAGATGAATTCATTTGATGTTAAATTACCTTTATATGCTTTTGTGGTTTCTCAGTGCCGAAGGATGGTTTGAAAAGCCAGTCAGTGTTCGATGAACTACGAATGTCTTACATTAAAGAACTCGGCAAGGCCATTGTGAAGAGAGAGGAGAACTCCAGCAAGAACTGGCAACGATTCTATCAGCTCACTAAGCTACTGGACTCCATGCACGATGTAAGGAAGTTTATTCTAACTATGGCTCTGCTCTTAACCCTAGTGAGCTGCTTCTGCTAAGATTTGCAACACTAATTTGGAACTCTGTGCATAGGAAGCAACTCTGTGCGTCATACTAATATCGCTCGGGAGACTCAAATCAACAATTGATCCCTGTAGAGTTTGGCATGTCGCTAAGATAATGATGCAATACTCCAATAAGCAAAAAAACACATGGCGCTGGGGTCACCATATCAGGGGCCGGTTGCATAAACAGTCACTATAGTATGTTAAGACTGTGTCTTACTAACTAGTTACAAGAACTACTACATAATCAAGTGGTGATCACATTTGTGTATCTCCACTACCAGTCAAAAGTTATGTTTTTTTTAAAAAAGTCTCTTCTGCTCACCAATCCTTGGACCCAAAGTGCAGCAAAAACAATAAAGTTTAGAATTATTTGTATTATTTAAAACTTTTCTATTTGAATATATTTTAAAAATGCAATTTATTCCTGTTTTCTCAAAGCAGAATTTTTAGCATCATTACTCAAGTGACATGATTTTTCAGAAATCATTGTAATATTCTGATTTGCTGCTCAAATTCTAAGCTGTTTTCAACAGTTTTTTTTTTCTAAGTTCAAACACAGCATTTATCTGAAATAGAAATCTTTAAAATCTTTTCATTATAAATGTCTGTTGTAAATCTATTTAAAGCATCCTTGTAAAAAGCATTAATTTCTTCAAGCTTTTGAATGGTGCAGTGTATAATGTTACAAAAGCATTTTATTTTAGATAAATGCTTTCTATTCACTAAAGAATCCAGAAAAAAGTACTCAGCTGGTTTAAATACTGAAAATAATAATAAAAATATTTCTTGAACAGCAAATCAGCATATTAGAATGATTTCTGAAAGATCGTGTGACACTGATGCTAAAAACTTCAGTGTTAATTTGAAACGTTAGCAGTGTTTGGGAAAGTTACTTTTACAAGTAGTGCATTACAATATTGCGTTACTCTGTAAAAAAAAAAAAAAAACGAATTACGTTATTTGGTTACTTTTTATGGAAAGTATTGCATTACATTACTTTTGCATTACTTTTTAAATCTGAGCAGGACTTGCATGTTGTTTTTAAGATAAAAAGTTAGATTTTTGCAAATGTAAAAGCCCTTTCACACCAAAAAGTAAAATTAATAAGCCAAAGGCTGAAGGAAAAGTAAATTCACATCTGTACAGTAGAACTGTAGGAAAAGGAAGTTCAACGCTCTTCAGTTATGAGAAAAATTCAGCACAGATGTGACCCTGGACCACAAAACCATAAAAGTCATAAGTCGCTGGGGTATATTTGTAGCAATATCCAAAAATACATTGTATGGGTCAAATTTATTGATTTTTCTTTTATGCCAAAAATCATTAGGATATGAAGTAAAAATCATGTTCCATGAAGATATTTTGTTTTATTTCCTACCATATATATAATATAAAAAATAAATTTTTTTGATAAGCAATATGCATTGCTAAGAACGTCATTTGGACAGCTTTAAAGGCAATTTTCTCAATATTTTGATTTTTTTGCACCCTCAGATTCCAGATTTTCAAATAGTTGTATCTCGGCCAAATATTGTCCTATAACAGACCACACATCAATGGAAAGCTTATTTATTCAACTTTCATATGATGTATAAATCTCAATTTCGAAAAATTGACACTTATGACTGGTTTTGTGGTCCAGGGTCACAAAAGTTAACCTAAAGTAAGTTTTGCTTAGTAGTATGGTTAAATTGGATCAACAAACTAGGGATGCACCGAAGCTGAAACCAAACAAAATGAAACACAGGGCCAAAGGCAGAGTACTAAATACGTTGTTTTTTTTTTTCTCCCATGTATTTTGCCCTTCCCCCCCCCCCCACCATTGCATAAAATTAAAAAGCCAAAATGTGCTTTTTACAGTTTTGTCTTGCAATTACAAAACAACAATTTTAAAATATTTACTTAACACTGAACATTTTTAACATTCTAGTATACATTATAGCCTACCAACAACGCACAATTTAACTTCAGTATTAATAGAGCTGTTGTAATTATTATTATTTTTGTCTTCATTTTTTATTTTATTTTACAGAACAGCAGTAAAATTACAGTACTAGCATTTCTGAATGTTGACTTTTATTTTGGCGGAAACCCGCATAAGAGGTCGGTACTTTTTGTTGACAGAAGCAGATTTATGAATGATTCTCTCATGAAGACGTTTCAGCGCAGATTTTCCTTGTGCTTTGGACGTTGAACCTTTGCTAACGAGCTCATGCAACGCTGTCAGAATCAGTGTTAATTTTAACTTTGTCAATGACATTTTTTTTCACAGACGAAAACGAAATAAACTAAAATTCTTCTTGAATGACAAAAACTATGACAAAAATCTACTGGCATTTTTGTCAACAAATAAAAACGAGATGAAAAAGTTAGGGAGGGACGATTTGGAAAGAGATTCATTCAGAAAAATCTGTTGCGTAGTAGGAGGTTAGATGCATACAAACCAGCGGGACACAAGCTAAAATACACTTGCTGCCCGTCTTATAAAACGTTCAGAAATGTCAATATGTGGGAGAAGTGCAGACATATGGATAAATTTGTCAGCGCAAGAGAGAACTCAATTCGGTCTTGTTTTCTGAGCGCAGACACCGAAGCATACACACAGAAAGCACGTCTCACTCTCAGGCCCACTTCCATTTATATTCGCAGTACTCAAACTCTAGATCCTGTATGACGGTGTACATTTGTAATTTTTGTTTTTTCATAATCAGGTCCAGATTAATCCTAATTAAACTAACCTTGACCTGTCTGTTGGTTTAATCAGTCAAACTGTGGTGCAGGCGCAGGGTTTTAACTCTCTGGGAATTTCTACTCACCTGTATTGTTGCAATCTCACTCTCTTTTGCGTTGCATGAACTGAGAAATATACACACAAACTGATCTTGAATTGTCCGTTTTGAGGAGTATTCACGTAAACACAGCCGATTACATCTTAAATGAACGTAAACGGTAGGGAGAAAGTCTATCAGTACATTGCATTCGTGCATTTGTTTTTAAAGGGATAGCAGCCACATTTAGTTGCTATTGTCCGAGTCACAGATAGATGTTAACTAAGCAACAAAAGAAAGACAGAAAATCACACACTGCTCTTAACTGAATCACTTACGTAGCCATAAAGATTAATCTTAATTAATTTATAGAAGTAAATATGTCTGTTTGAAAGAATGAAGAATATGGCTAACAAGTTACTATAAAGAACGCATAATTAGCCGATATAATCATTTATTCTGTCTTCTATTTTCGGCCGAATAATTTCAGTTGCCGAACATTCGGTCCATCCCTACATCAGTTCAGCAGCAAAGGCACTGGTTAATAAAATGTGATTAAATGCATAAAGGAAGCAAAAAATAGCTTAGATATTTTATTGTAAGTGCAAAAGTAATGGGTTACTTGTTACTTGAAAAAAGTCAAAATTATAGATTTTTCTTTTATGCCAAAAATCATTAGGATATTAATTAAAAATCATGTTCCATGAAGATATTTTGTTTTATTTCCTACTATATATATATATAAACTAAATTTTTTGATAAGCAATATGCATTGCTAAGAACGTCATTTGGATAGCTTTAAAGGCAATTTTCTCAATATTTTGATTTTTTTTGAATGTTTTCTATTTTCAAATAGTTGTATCTCTGCCAAATATAACAGACCATACATAAAGGAAGCAAAAAATAGCTTAGATATTTTATTGTAAGTGCAAAAGTAATGGGTTACTTGAAAAAAGTCAAAATTATAGATTTTTCTTTTATGCCAAAAATCATTAGGATATTAAGTAAAAATCATACTTGAAAAAAGTAATCTGATTACGTAACTCAGTGCGTTACCCCCAACACTGAAAGTTTTTTGTAACAGTGCAAAAATCTTAAATGCGAATGCAATCTCTAACCCCTCGGTGTATTTTCAGATGGTGGGTGGACTCCTGAACTTCTGTTTCTACACCTTTGTGAATAAATCCCTCAGCGTGGAGTTCCCCGAAATGCTCGCTGAGATCATCAGCAACCAGTTACCAAAATTCAAAGCTGGGAGCGTCAAAGCGCTGCTCTTTCACCAGAAGTGAAGCTCCTCCCGGCAGCAGGACACGAGGCCTTAAAACGTCCAACCCCGTCCCCCTCGCTCCCACTCCATCGGGACAGTAGAGGAAGGGCGGGTGGAGGCGTGTGAGAATGAGAGCGTATGCAACCCAGCACAGAAGTCCACGATTGACAACAGCAAAGTGACGTCGGAGGAAGAGACGGGTAATTAGAGGTTCTAACAAACGGCTGAACTGTTGAAGTGACATAACCACGAATCTCACGGATAGGCTGTCCCCATACATGTCGTCTCAGGTGTTTGACTCCCAGCATCAACTGTTAGTAAAGCTAATTGTCTAAGGTCACTTAACGATGTAGAGTTTCACACGTCTCTTGGTTTTCGGAGCAGATGCAGCACCACAGCACTTACAGTCCAGTATGCGCAGATTATATAGTCAAGAGTATCCTACTTTTTAACGTCAGTTTGAAATAATCATTTCAATAATATGTACAGAGATAACGGCTTGGTTTGAAAACGAATACGTTTTGTATGACGTCATATCTTCACTGTCATTAACAGAGTTACATATATACAGAAAAAGGGAAAATACGTGCCTTTTTATTTTTTATTTTTATGCTTCTTTCCTGTATTAGCCGTTTTCATCCACACCAGACATCTCACACTTCTTCTTCTTCATAGCTGATTGTACTTTTATACCCACTTGCACTTGTCATTTTTAAAAAAAAACGGCCTTGTTTTTGTTTTTTGGGCAGCTCTGTAATCAGTAGTGTGAAGTTCAAAAAGTGATCCTTATGAGACGTGACGTTTATTTTTAAGCCGAGAAATGCAAATCGAGCACTTTTACTCCTTTGTAAATGCTTTAAAGGGGCTGGTTTAGGTTTGTTCGTCGGCGGAGGAAAGCCATTTATTAATTTCACCTGTTAATTCATATAGGAATTATGCAATGTGAAACGCGCGTTTTTTTTTTTTTTTTAACGTGTCGTATTTGTTCCTTGGCTTACGTAGTAATGCCACAATATACAACCAAAACAATAAATGCAGAATACAGTACCTATAACGTTGGATGATTATGAACGGTCAGATTCAGTACAATCACACTTTTAGCTACACCAAACATCAACTCAGGCCCACTTCCATTTATATTCGCAGTACTCAAACTCTAGATCCTGTATGACGTGTACATTTGTAATTTTTGTTTTTTCATAATCAGGTCCAGATTAATCCTAATTAAACTAACCTTGACCTGTCTGTTAGTTTAATCAGTCAAACTGTGGTGCAGGCGCAGGGTTTTAACTCTCTGGGAATTTCTACTCACCTGTATTGTTGCAATCTGTTATTTCTGTGCCAAACATATATTTGCTTTCAATTTGTACAATCTAAAACTGTGCTTGTCTTAACAGTTGTCAAAGGTATATATATATATATATATATATATATATATATTCGAGAAAGGGGGTGGGGGAGAAGTCTGGAATATTTTAACGCTCTTCTGTGGAAGCTTAATTCATCTTGTTTTAATACACGAATAAACAATATCCAGCGTCAGACTGCTTAGCATCGCATTGTGTGGTACAGATTTAGCGATCGGCACTTGTTTTCAAATTCTAATCGATATCTGAGCAGCACTTTTCACTTTGCTCTTCCGTTCCTACAGATATATATGATACAAATAAACAGATGTATTTACATGAACTTTTGCAACATGTCTAATAAAAATGTTCTCTTAGACCCTACAGTGTCAGTGACCCTGTTGTGTTATTGTGCAGTTATTCAGGCCAAATTATCGGCCGTTTTGCTGTGTTGTCAATATGGACATTATCTAAACTCCTATGGGGTGAGAGGTGCGAGATATGAAGTAAAATGATATTTTTAGAACGGTTATCGACTGTTTATATTTAAAATGGGACAAAGTTGAGAAGATTAGTGGGAAGCTGTATTTTATGATAAGAGCCAGATACAAAATCACTTTTTAAAGGTTCTTAATAATGCTAATAGTATATGAAGAGTTCAGATGCAAAACCAGCTGAAAGCCATCTTGGTCAAAAATGAGATAAAATGATACTGAATGAAATTTTACTATTTAAATGTATTCTATTATGTAATTTATTCCTGTGAACAAAGCTAAATTTTCAGCATCATTACTCCAGTCTTCAGTGTCACATGATCCTTCAGAAATCATTCTGATATGCTGATTTGCTGTTTGAGAAACATTTTATTAAAATGTTCAATGAATATAAAGATCCAAAGATCAGCATTTATTTGAAATGAAAAGATTTTGTAACATTTTACAATATAAGGATGCTTTAAATTCAAAGTGATGAAAAAGACATTTCTAATGTTAGAAAAGATTTCTATTTCAGATAAATGCTGTTCTGTTTCATAAAAAAAAAAAAAACTGAAAAAAATTCCACTCAGCTGTTTTCAACATAATATTTTTTGAGTAGCAAATTAGAACGATTTCTGGAGGATCATGTGACTGGAGTAATGATGCTAAAAATTCAACTGAAATCATAGGAATAACATTAATTACATTATATACAAATATATTCAAATAGAAAACAAAAAGTGAAAATATTTAAGAATTTTACAATGTTTGTTTTTCAATGTAATCATTTGTTTCATTTCAATATTTAAATACTACTTTTTTGTTTTGTTTAAATTTGTTTCATTATCACACTTTTTATTATATGGGTCAGTTACAAACAGTGCCAGGTTCTTCAAGATGTTAATCTTTGTAATCAAGTTGGTTGCAAATTTGGAATAAAAAAAATAAATAAATAAAATGGTATTTTCAAAAAGGCAAACAGTGTAATAAGTGTGTAACTGTATGAATATAGACACATAAAAAGGCAGAGAAGTGATTGTGTTAAAATCCCAAAAACCCACTCTATATAACATCAATTTGGTTGCATATTTGAAAAAGTAAATGAATATAATAATATAGGCTACAAAAACACTAGCTTGTTCTATTCTCTGTTTTTTGTTCTATTCTCTGTTTTCTTTTTATTATATAATAAAAAAAAAAAATTGCAAAATGACAATGTTTTTATATATGTGACCCTGGACCACAAAACCAGTCTTAAGTCGCTGGGGTATATTTGTAGCAATAACCAAAAATTCATTGTATGGGTCAAAATTGGTGATTTTTTTTTTTTATGCTAAAAATCATTCGGATATTAAGTAAAGATCATGTTCCATGAAGATATTTTGTAAATTTCCTACCATAAATATATCAATACTTCATTTTTGAAAAGTACTATGCATTGCTAAGAACTTCATTTGGACAACTTTAAAGGTGATTTTCTCAATATTTTTATTTTTTAGCACCTTCAGATTTTCAAGTTGTATCTCGACCAAATATTGTCCGATCCTAACAAACCATATATCAATGGAGAGCTTATTTATTCAGCTTTGAGATTATGTATAAATCTCAATTTCAAAAATTTGACCCTTATGACTGGTTTTGTGGTCCTTGGTCACATATATATATATATCATTTAGTCATTTTGCAAGTTGTTTTTTTTTTTTTTTTAATCATATAATAAATAAAAAGAAAAAAAAAAAAAGAGTAAGCTAGTGTTTTTTTTAATATTGTTTTTATTTTATTTTTTCAAATAGGCAACCAACTACAACTACAAAGATTAAAAGATTATATATATATAAAATCAAATTGGCTGCATATTTGAAAATGTTTTTTATTTAGTTGTATATTATTATTATTATTATATTTGTTTTTCAAATATGCCACCTACTTGATTACAAAGAAATATATATAAAATCAAGGCAATTGCATATTTGAAAAAGTAAATATGTTGTAGGTGTTCATTGTAGGTGTCGATTTGTGAAAAAAGCAGAGGGGGGGATACTTTTGAAAACTAATATTAGTGTACAATATTAACACTGTTAACACTGCACATTATAGGCTATAGCCTACATCTTTTTAGACAAGTACCAGATAACGAGTGTCATGTCATGAAATGTGATCACAATTTCATAAAAACATTAGTTAGTCCTATTAATTGTAACGATTTCATTTCAAACAACGAATAAATTATATAAGCGAGCAAAGATCAACCACTGCGTCGCAAAATGATTCACTGTTTCGAAGCGTTCCAATCAGATCGCGAATCATTTGATTCAGAAAGGGATATAAAAGCGCGTATGGCGAATCATTTGATTCAGAACCTGACTTTAAAGCGCGTATGGCGAATCATTTGATTCAGAAAGGGATATCAAAGCGCGTATGGCGAATCATTTGATTCAGAACCGGACTTTAAAGCGCGTATAGCGAATCATTTGGTTCAGAGCCGGACTTTAAAGCGCGTATGGCGAATCATTTGGTTCAGAGCCGGACTTTAAAGCGCATATGGCGAATAATTTGATTCAGAACCGGATTTTAAAGCGCGTATGGCGAATCATTTGGTTCAGAGCCGGACTTTAAAGCGCGTATGGCGAATCATTTGGTTCGGAGCCGGACTTTAAAGCGCATATGGCGAATCATTTGATTCAGAACCGGACTTTAAAGCGCATATGGCGCATCATTTGATTCAGAACCGAATTTAGGAGCGGGTTTCGCGGGATGTTTTTATCCCCACCGGGGATAATAATAATTCAGCAGAGGCAGGGAGGGATGCATAGACCAGAGGGGGGAAATCCCCACCATCCCCCCTGGCAAATCGCACCCTGTATATATATATATATAATTTCATATATTTAATAATTTAATTTCATATATTTAAGTAAATAATAGCCTACTTGTTGAAATAATTTTCATTATAACAGTTTGACCATGAAATCATGAATATATTTGTTCTCCAATATGCAACCAACTTGATTACCTGGTACCGTTTCATGATCAAACTGTTATAATGAAAATTATTTCAACAAGTAGGCTATTATTTACTTAAATATATTAAATTATGACACAGAGAAAAAAAAAAACGAAAAATCAATATATAAATGATATATAAGAATAATGTTAAATAAGTCTTAAATAAATAATGTATTTTATATGATTTTTTTGCGGTTTTCGCTAGGATGTCATAACGACAAGTGTCTCGCTGAACAGCCTTGTGCAGGTCTCGATTCCGGGTTATCAAATACAACTCGCTCATCGTCCCCTGCAGCTTCAGCATTATTAACCGTGTCCCAACCCTCCAGAGCTGCCTACCTAGACAGCATTTTCGGCCAGCGCATGGACGTTGCGAGCCAGCAGCCTTAAAAATGCCGTAGGTAAGCAGCTCCTCTAGATCGTGAGACACGGCCATTTTCTGTTTTCAAACGGCGCCTGTGCCTCAGCGTAAGCTCGTTGAATAGTAGGCATGACGGAGGCCGATCTTGCGGTGAAATTTAACCCGCCCGACTATAAGAAGCTGACGCGACTGTACTGCATGAATGGAGGATTTCACCTTCAGATCCTGGCGGACGGCACTGTGGAGGGAGAGCGAGAGGAAGACATCTACAGTGAGTTACGCCGCAGGCGATGTGACGTTATGACAACGCGTTTCTCGGGTGCTGCTGGTGGATATGCTATCTGAATGCCTGCGGAATGAGGAAAAAGTATTACAAAATAAAAAATGTGGTAAACATAGGGATGAATAAGATTAGGAATGATTATGGGTCATTCCTGGGATTCGGTTAATTTTCAACTTGGAATATAGCTACATATTTTTATAAACATATGATTCAACTTCTAAATACCACACAGGTTTAGACACATATCAAGCCTCCAAAAAAAAAAAAAAAAAAAATTCTTTTTTTTTTCTCAACCCCGTAACGGACAAAATGGGATTGGTTTAAAAAGGATTTTACAGAGAAATTGTTCGAAAACAAACATGTACACTGCAAAAAATGTAGGGCTGTCAAACGATTAATCGCATCCAAAATAAAAGTTTATGTTTACATAGGTAACTATATGTGCGTTTACTTTGTATATTTATTACGTACATATAAATAAACACACATACATGTGTATATTAAAACAAAATATTTATATGTATATATATTTACCTGTATACAATTTAGATTATAAATAAATCTAAATATTTTAGATAAAAATATAAAATGTTTTTCATTAATATATACATGCATGTGTATTTATATATAAATAATAAATATACACAGTGCACAAATATATAGTATGTAAACATAAGCTTTTATTTTGGATGCGATTAATCGCGATTAATTGCTTGACAGCACAAAAAAAAAAGTTCTTACTTAGATTTTTTGTTGTTTCTGGCCAAAATATCTATAAAATCTTAATCCAGAAGTATTTTCTAGACAAGTAAAAAATGTAGTTTTGTTTTCAGAAAAAAAAGTCGTCAAAATTAAGTGAGTTTTTGATTAAAACAAGCTGCCAGTGGGGTAAGCAAAATAATCTTATTTCAAGCAGAAAACTAGATTATTTTGCTTGTTTCAAGCAAAAGCTGACTTAATTTAGACTTCTTGTTTCTGAAAACAAGACAATAATTTTGACATGTCTAGAAAATCCTTCTTGATTTAAGGTTTTATAGACATTTTGCAGTGTACGTTTGTTTTTGAACAAATTCTGTGTAAAATCCTTTTTAAACCAATCCCGTTTTGTCCGTTATGACAATTAAAACTCACTTAATATTGACTTGTACCTGCTGCTCATGTGTCCCTGATAACAATTTAATGATAAAAAAAACATTTAACATTTATCATAATGCTCACATTTTTATAGGACTGAAGTTAAAAATATACTAATTGTGTGTCTATGGTCTCTTTATTTTTTTGTAAAAAAAAAAAAAAAAAACCCCAGCGACTTATGACTGATTTTGTGGTTCAGGGTCACATATTAACATGACAATGTGTGACGGGGTTAAAGACTGTAACACACTTGAAGGGATCCATTGTTTCTGGGTCAGCATATCTGCATGGCCAACACTGTCTTTCTGCTGCAAATGTAGGTGCAATTTCTGAGGAGTGGACATATTACATCAAAAGCAAAAATATTCGTTGTCATGATTTAGAAGTATATATATTTACTGAAACCATGACTATTTTATATTTTTATTCATTAAAACTAATAATAAATGAAGCAAATAACAACCCCGCCACAAGTTTACAAACTCGTAACAATAAGAAATACATACATTTGTGACGGGGTTGAGGTTTTTCACTCAAAATGGCCTCTGCTCCTCATGTTGTGTAGCAGAGTAGCCATATATGACTGCAAAAAATCTGTAGATTGTATATACTTTTGAATTAAAATGTTGAAAAAAGTAATCATTTTCCATCTTAATGTTATGTGACGGGGTTGAGTTGTTCAGCTTGACAGTACCCTCCCTGACTATAACATGCCTCAAAAAAAAAAATATAAAAAAAAAATGGATTCTACTCACCATTTTCTGCACCATTATTAAAGAGACCTGGATGATGTCATTTCTGGTAAATGATGTCACATAAGAGTGGAGTCTAAATTATTACAGGCGTAAAATGGTTAGTGTGACGAGGTTGCATTCAGACTGAGGGACATAACTTTAAAGGTGCGGTATGTATGATTTTTTGGCTTAAGAAAAGTCGAAAACTTACAGCACCTTTAAAGTCTGTTTATTATAAGATTTTTAGCAATTTTTTAGAAAAAATATTTTTTTTTACAAGAAAGGAACACAAATAAATGCTTACATTGTTGCCAAAACTTACATGCACTATAAACATTTTAATAATTTTAACATTTTAAACTGGGGGACTGAAATATTACCGAATCCCAGGAATGACCCTTGTATTGACATTTTTATTTTATTTTAAAAGGGCTATTTTCACTGTCAGTATTGTGCTTAGTGTTGGAAAGCGTCATTTGTAATCTTAAAAATATCAAAGCATTGCTCTTGATGAAACATGTTAAGTGTAAAGAATGAAATACTGTTTAAAACAAAACAAAAAAAGTGTAATTCACTACACAGCAAAAAGCAGTAACATTCTGAAATATTTACTATTTAAAATAGCTGTTTTCTATTTGAATATATTTTCAATTTTAATTTATTGTTGTTATTTTAAAGCTGAATTTTTAGCATCATTACTCTAGTCACATGATCCTTCAGAAATCATTCTAATATTCTGATTTGCTGCTCAAAAAATCATTATTATGATGTTGAAAACAGCTGAGTAGAATTTTTTCAGGTTTCTTTGATGAACAGAAAGTTCAGAAGAACAGCATTTATCTGAAATAGAAATCTTTTGTAACATTATAAATGTCTTTATTCATCACTTTTGATGAATTTAAAGCAATAAATTAAAAAAAATAATAATTTCTATTATTTCTATTATTTAAACTTTATTTAAGATAAATCTTCCAGAATCCAGTTTTTTTTTTTACTTATGGGTAATAATAATAATAATAATAATAATAAATGATTCTTAAGCAGCAAATCAGCATATTATAATGATTTCTGATGGATCATGTGACACTGAAGACTGGAGTAATGATGCTAAAAATTCAGCTTTGATCACAAAAATAAATAACATTTAAAAATATATTAAAATAGAAAACCATTATTTTAAACAGTAAAAGAATTTTACTGAAGAATTTTACTGTTTTTGCAGCACCTTGGATCAAATAAATGCAGGCTTGGTGAGCAGAAGAGACTTGATGTTTAAAAAACATGAAACATTTTTGGCTGATAGTGTACATATATACATTTACAAACAGCCTATAAAGTGGTTTGTGTATATTAAAAAAGACATCTATTTTAGTTAACTTACTTATATAAACCTGTAAGCGTGTCTACTCTAATATTCAATAGTATTACAAAATCTTTTAGACTATTTTGTTAATTCATTTGCAATTAAAAATGATTTAAGACTGTTGTATTGTTCTAATTATGCTTTCATCGCTGAAGATGCTTGTCCTTGATCTTCTGTTCTGGAATCAGAATTGTTCTGTATCATTTTCACTAATCCTCCCCATGTTCGCAACAGTCTTATTCTCTGTGTGTTTGTTTTCTTAAAGGCATACTGCGCATAAAAGCAACTAGTCCAGGAGTGGTGGTCATTGAAGGAGCAGAGACAGGACTTTACCTCTCTATGAATGAAGACGGCAAGCTGTATGCTTCTGTAAGTCTAGAAATCATTCTGATACACATGAAAAGGGAAGCATTAGTATTTGAACAACTGTTTTCTGTCTTTGCAGTCATTCGTAACAGATGAAAGTTATTTCTCAGAGAGGATGGAGGAAAACCACTACAACACGTATCAGTCGCAAAAGCATGGTGAAAACTGGTACGTCGGGATAAAAAAGAACGGAAAAATGAAACGCGGCCCACGAACGCACATTGGACAAAAGGCCATTTTCTTTCTCCCACGACAGGTGGATCAGACAAAGGACTGAGGCCTGAAACCTGATCGTATTTAACCAAATTACATAAGCGCTAACACTTTACAATAAGATTGCATTTGTTAACACGAGTTAACTACTGTTCATTTCAGCATTATTAAAATCAAAAGTTGTCTTAACAATATTTCATGGGCCTAAACTAAGATAAACAACAAAGTTACATTTTTATTATCTAATGTTAACAAATATGTGACCCTGGACCACAAAACTAATAAGGGTCATTTTTTTTAAAAGGGTCATAAGGGTCATTTTTTTTAAACTGACATGTATATACCATCTGAAAGTGGAATAAATATGCTTTCCATTGATGTATGGTTTGTTAGGATAGGACAATATTTGGCCAAGATACAGCTATTTGAAAATCTGGAATCTGAGAGTTCAACAAAATCAAAATATTGAGAAAATTGTCTTTGAAGTTATTCAAATGAAGTTCTTAGCTATGCATATTACTAAATAAAAATTAAGTTTTGATATATTTACAGTAGGAAATTTACAGAATATCTTCATGGAACAGGATCTTTACTTAATATCCTAATGATTTTTGGCATAAAAGAAAAATTGATCATTTTGACCCATACAATGTATTTTTAGCTATTGCTTCAAACATATCTGTGCTACTTATGACTGGTTTTGTGGTCCAGGGTCACATATAAATACTGTATATTTACCGTATAATAAATACTGTAACAAATGTCTCATTGTTAATGTAGGGCCCTATGAAATCCAATTAATTAGTTATGAAAAATAACGTGATTAAAATATTTTAACGCAGTTAACGCACTGGCCCCGCCCCCAGACCTGCACCTCATCATATATTTCATATAGTTGACTGTTGACAAATATGATGTGGAGCAACAACTCCACAAATGCAGTTGTGCCCTAAAATTCAAGATATTAGTGCAAAAAAAAAAGCCCTTATATGCATTTTGTCTCGCATTTAGGCTATATATATATATATATATATTCACATATTTTGACCGAATCGTGAATGACTCATTAAACATTTACCGCCACCTGCTGGCAGATTTAGTTTCTTATTTAGAGTATCATTTAAAAAAAAAAAAAAATAATAATAATAATAATAATAATAATAATAGCAATAAATAATAAGAAGAATAAAAATAAAAACATGGATAGTTCACCAAAAAAAAAAAAAAAAAAAAATTCTGTCATCATTTACCCTCATGTCATTTCAAACCTTTCTTTTGTAAAACATAAAATACGATATTTTGAAGACTTTAAAGGTAGCTGTTTTGCTTACCAAAGACTTCGTATTAACAAAAAATGTTTGTGCAATAAATTCTATTTTGAATCAAATAAAATGTATTTTATTAAACAAATGATTTCTTGCTGAAGCTATTTTTTTTGTACTGTCTGTTTGATACTTTACAAAACAATTACTTTAAATTATCTTTTGGGAGTTTTTTCTCAACCAAATTTGATGTGCAATTAATTAATAATTTGCAAGAAACATCATGTAATTAATTAGATTAAAAATTTTAATCGACTGACAGCCCTAGTATTTATATTTTTCTGGTTAGAAGGCATAAAAATTAATTTAATTTATCTTTTAATTAATAAAAAACAAAACAAAACACACATTTTATTTTTTGCCAAGGGGATTTACTATTAAAGTGAAACCATGAAAGAAATAGTGTAATTATTTATTTAAAAAAATAGTTTATTAATTTTTCAACAGTGTTAGCAGTATTACGCAAATTCTAAATATTAAAAATATATTTCTGTCATCAAGTTAAACCGAACTTTTATTTTGAAGGGTTGCCGTGAATACCTTTAACTGACGCTAGTTGTGGCCAGATTGGATACAGCTGTAGCCGGAAGCTAATAATAAATTATACTCAAATGGAACGGTCAAACACTAATGAAGCTTTTAGAGCAGTCCTGTTTGTGTATTTATGTCCTCGTTTATTGAGACGGCAGATGCTGAAATCACCGCGAGCGTTACGTATGCGTCAGAATGTGTAGTAAACAAAACCGTGTGTCTGCGCCTTTCATAAACAGAGACACGCAGAACATCCAGGATCCATATTTAAGTAGTCTTTTTGCGGCTTAATATTGGCACATACTAGTCCATATTGCAATTTGATTTAATTTGAAGACATACTTTTGATTAATTATTCCAAACGTTGACAATTCCGCATTAAATAGTAAATTCCGTTTTTATGACTGGATTCCACGATTCCGTCCACGTTTTCCACATCGTGGAAATCATAGGGCCCTATTAATGCATCTAAAGTTAACTAATGGTACATTATTGTAAAGTGTTAGTGAATCAATAATAATCCACCGTCGAATCACAGGATTACTCTACTAACTACACATGAGAGACATCCAAATATGCAGGATTATGCAGACTAACCGAAGTACTAACTGTACCATTTAAATATGCACTGACAAAGAAACATAATATATAGAATAAATATAATATAATAGTAATCTATTTTTATTTTTAATTGAGTTATTCAGTCAGAATAATGTCAAATCATGTTGTTGTTGTTATGGATATATAATGTGTGTCTGATTGTACTTTTTTATTTTTCTTGTCACAAACACAGAAATATAACCATTATTGTGCCGTGTCATTGTACCTTTCTGGATCATGTTACATACAATAAATCTCCTCACTGACCTGTACTGTGTTGAGCATATGTTCATGTGAAATGATAATAACTGCAAATGAATATTACTAAACGTTAAGACACTAAACCAGCAAATAGTTCATCTTTACTAACACTAACACACATATAATAGATTAATATAGAATTATTCAACTCTAAAAGTTCAAGCTTTCTAAAGTTTGGGGTGAATAACATCCATTTTTTATTTTTATTTATTTATTTATTTTTAAAAAACAAACAAATAAAAAACACTTGTTTGGCAACGATGCATTAAATTCTTCCAAAAATGCTGTTCATTTAAACTTTCTATTACTCAAGGATTTTCAAAAGATGTTTATTGACCAGACAAAAAGCATACTAGAATGTTAAACGTCTCTAAAATTAAATATGAGTGCCAAAAATTCATATATTTATATTATATGATATTAGTTTAGCAATCTCACATGATCAAGAGTGACGTAAAAATCTAAACGAGTGCAAATGTGACACTGATTTTATACAAGAATCAAAAAACAAAAATGTCAATTTTTGCCAAAATATTTTTTTTTTTTCTCAATTTCACAAACGGAAAAAAAAAAAGGACTCAAACTTAAAGCAAAACAGTTGTGCCTTTTGAACGAATCAAGTGAATCAATGATTCTTTGTTACTGAATGAATCATCCGTTTGAATGAATCAGCTGTATGACTCACTCATTTAGATTTAGTGGGTTTTAGTTTCTCACTGTTAAATTTAATTTATTCCTGTGATCAAAGCTAAATTTTCAGCATCATTACTCCAGTCTTCAGTGTCACATGATCTTTCAGAAATTATTCTAATATGTGACCCTGGACCACAAAACCAGTCATAAGTGTCCATTTTTCAAAATTGAGATTTATACATCATCTGAAATCTGAATATATAAGCTTTATATTTATGTATGGTTTGTTAGGATAGGACAATATTTGGCTGACATACAACTATTTGAAAATCTGGAATCTGAGGGCGCAAAAAATCTAAATACTGAGAAAATGGTCTTTAAATTTGTCCAAATTAAATTCTTAGCAATGCATATTACTAATCAAAAATTAAGTTTTGATATATTTATGGTAGGAAATTTACAAAATATCTCATGGAACATGATCTTTACTTAATATCCTAATGATTTTTGGCATAAAAGTAAAATCAATAATTTGGACCCATGCAGTATATTTTTGGTTATTACTACAAATATATCTGCAATTTCTTTTTATAAAAATTGTTACATATTTAAATATGAATTAAAACCCATTTATTGTTTATGCTATGTTGAATAAAAAATATTTTGGTAAGGTAAGGTGTCATTTGTTAACATTAATTAATGCATTAACACGAACGAACAATGAATAATTCATTATTCAATTATCTTCATTAACCTTTGTTAATGTTAGTTAATAAAAATAGTTGTTCATTGTTTGTTCATGTCAGCTCACAGTGCATTAATGGATGTTAACAATTTATGATTTAGTAAAATTACCATTAAGATTAATAAATTCTTAATTCGTGTAGTTAGTTGAACCTTATTGTAAAGATTAAACAATATTTCCTTTATAAAGCTACTTTTTGTTATGTCCATTCAATGCTTCTCTCATCTAAAACAATAATGAATTTAAATGTTTATTTGGGGGTTCATTTTGCAGCCAAAATTGATGCAATTAATTCAGTTAGTTACCTGGTACATCATGTAAATAAATTACAATTTTTAAATCACAAATAGTATTTCACAACATTACTATTTCACTGTATTTTTATCAAATAAAAGCAGCATTGGTGAGAATGAGACTTTTCAAAAACATCTTAAAAAGTCTGACCGACCTCAAGCTGGAAGTGTGTGTATATAACCAACAAATGCACGAGTGATCTGTGGTGTTGCCATAGATGTTACATTTATTAAAAGTTACTTAAGTGTAAAACATACAAATCACAAACAACACATTGTGAAGCACTATCCCATACTGAAGTCTTCAACAAAAATAAAACAAATCGATGAACCATCTACTGCTACATTTGGCATCGTAAAATATTCTGCCATTCACACTGATTGATTAAGCGCATTACATATTCAGGTGTGCTTTAATGCTGAATCATTTTGCTATCAGTCTAAGCTAACCTTTTATATAATAGGAGTATTTTGGTCCGTTGTGTGACAGTCATTTTAAACAAGCTGACAAACTTTGCCTAAATATGCTTTCAGCTTTAGAGGGACCTGGCAGACACTCTTGTAATCTTGCAATCTCGAAAGTGCATGTTTATAATGTTTAATATCTTTCTTCTCGTATACCGTATATACACATACTTTTTTTTTTCTAGTTCACAAAGTTCATTACTAGATTTACTCACAAAGTAAAATTACAACTTTCCCACAAATCAAGAGAAAACCCACAGAAACTGTGACGGGGAATTTTACAAAAACAGATTCTCTGATGGCATCACCGCTAACTGGAGCACATGCAAATGTAAGTAGCTTCTAACTGCATAATGAATGTATTAAGCACTGATAAATGGTTGGAGGAACTCGATTCCTTTAGTAAAAAATGGCAATGTGATTATGCAAACAACTGAGAAGTGCAAGGGTGTCTGAAGCAGATGTGTTCTTTGCACTGTTGCTGTTGTTGTGTCCTGAAGAATCAAAAAAGCTGTAGGCGGCTCTCTTTGACTTTGCCGTTTTGTTCATTTTGCAATTATCCTGAGAGTTTAATCTATTCACCAAATCAAAAGAGAGAAAACACTTGTCCACAATCATTTAAAATCACTTAAGGGTTATCTTTTAATTTATTTCCTCTAATGAAATACACACAATAACTCATGTGTAAAAAAATTATTTCATATGAGTTACCTAATAGATAAAAAGGACTCGGGTTCGAGGAATAGTAGACATGGAATGATCTGCCATGTTGCGAACTCTGGAATAGTTGACGAATCCCCGGAAGAACAGCAGAAATCCTGGCGTAATAAAAATATGTTAGTTATAATATTATAAATAAATAATAATTGAATCATTTATGAAATCATAAAGTAATAATATATATTTTTTAATCATCAGAACAGATATCTAAATGTAATGAAATGTAGCATTCCATCACTTGCTCACCAATGGATCCTCTACAGTGAATGGGTGCCGTCAGAATGAGAGTCCAAAAAACTGATAAAAACATCACAATAATCCACACCACTCTAATCCACCAATTAACATCTTGTGAAGCCAAAAGCTGCTTGTTTGCAATAAATTTATCAACATTTTAACTTTAAACCATAACTTCTGTCCAAAACGTTATTCCATAACGCTTCATTTAATGAAAAAGTCCATCTCCTGTCATCCTCCCACATTAAAATCTACTCCCAAACAGTTTTTGCTTGTAAATGGTGCTTGATCTGGGCATATTTCTCTCCTGATTGAGATTTCGATGCAGAAGGCAGTCGGAGGAAAATGCTTAGTCAAAAATGTCCTGATGGATTTCTTTCTTACAGTCAGGCAGCTTTTCACTTCACAAGATGTTAATTGATGGACTAGAGTTTACTTGTGGATTATTGTGATGTTTTTATCAGCTGTTTGGAATCTCATTCTGACGGCACCCATTTACTTTAGAGGATCCATTGATGAGCAAGTGATGGAATGCTACATTTCTCCAAATCTGATGAAGAAACTAATTAATTTACATCTTGGATAGCCTGAGGATGAGCACATTTTCAAAAAAATTCCTTTAAATAATCATCTTTAATGAATGAACAATGAAAATATTTCTTTACACTAAATTGCAAATATACACTCACCTACAACAAGGAAAACCCACCACAGCCAGTACTGACCATCAAAATATCCAGGGAAGTAGGTAGAAAACTGTTTAATCACAGAAAGAAAAGTGAGTTTTGTTCATACTCTTATAAAAAGCACAAAAGCAAAAATAAAAAAACCAACTGCTTTAAATATTATTCCACTGCCATGGTTTAATATGATGTAATATGTAACGTTTTATGCGATATAGTTGAGGTCAAAAGTTTACATACCCCTTTCAGAATCTGCAAAATGTTATTTATTTGACCAAAATAAGAGGGAGCATACAAAATGCATGTTGTTGTTTATTTAGCACTGACCTGAATGAGATGTGTTTACATATAGTAGACAAGAGAAAATAATAGTTGAATTTATAAAAATGACCCTGTTCAAAAGTTTACATGCACTTGATTATTGATACTGTGTTGTTACCTGAATGATCCACAGCTGTGTTTTTTGTGATATTTGTTCATGAGTCACTGTTTTTCAGAAAAAAAAAACTTCAGGTCCCACACATTTTTGGGTTTCCCAGCATTTTTGTGTATTTGAACCCTGTCCAACAATGACTGTATGACTTTGAGATCCATCTTTTCACACTGAGGACAACTGAGGGACTCAAATGTAACTATTACAGAAAGATCCAAACACTCACTGATGCTTCAGAAGAAAACACAACATTATTTTGCTCAAATATTATAATTTTTCATTTAGTACTGCCCTTCAGAAGATACTTACATGTTTCCTAGAAGACAAAATAAGTTACATTTACCCTAATCTTCAATTTCTGTAATAGTAGCATATGAGTCCCTCAGTTGTCCTCAGTGTGAAAAGATGGATCTCAAAATCATACAGTCATTGTTGGAAAGGGTTCAAATACACACAAATGCTGGAAAACCAAAAAATGAAGGATTTTTCTGAAGAACAGCAGGCAGTTCAACTGTTCAGGACAAACAAGGGACTCATGAACAACTATCACTAAACAAAAAAACACAGCTGTGGGTCATTCAGGGAACAAGACAGTATAAATAATCATTGAAAGGGGTATAATAATTGAAAGGGGTAATTTTTATAAATTAAACTATTATTTTCTCTTGTGGACTATATGTAAACATCTTTTATGTGAAATGTCTTATTCAGGCCAGTGCTAAATAAAAAACAACATGCTTTTTGTATGATCCCTCTTATTTTGGTACAATAATTAACATTTTGCAAATTCTGAAAGGGGGGTGTAAACTTTTGACCTTAAATGTACATGCAGCCTGTCATACCCTGACAATCAGGACCCATTTGACCAGGGACAGTCCAAACCCAGAGATGGCCCCATAGCGTCCAGCCGCAGACGTGGTCAGACAGAAGGACAGGAAGAAGCCAATCCAGTTAAAGAGGAACGCCACTGATGACGCAAAGAAAAGAATGCCATTAGATAAACTAACATTTATGCGTCATTGTTTTTTTATTGCTGAAGAGTGTAAAACCTCCTTCTTCTGTGTTCTACTTTACAGACTTTACTTTTCCTTCAGCCTGAGGCTTATTCATGTCAAATTTTAGTGTGAAAGGGCTTTTACATTTGCTAAAAACTTAAGTTTTTATGTTAAAAACAAACAAGCAAGCCCTGCCCAGATTTAAAAAGCAACGCAAAAGTATCATAACATTACTTTGCATAAAAAGGGGAGTAACGCAACATTGTAATGCATTACTTTTAAAAATAACTTTCCCCAACACTGTGGGGAACTTACTGAAAAACGTAAGCATGAAAATCCCGTCGTTCCCAACACGCAATTGATCCGTGTCATCAAAGCTGTCTCTGGCAATGAAGTCCTCATCCTGTAGAGGAACAAGTACAGATGGGTCAAAAGAGCGCTTAACTAACTGTAATTGCCCCTAAAACAATGACCAATGCTCACCCGGTCGGTGACTAGAGGAACGGTGGCCTCTGCTTTGCTTCTTTCAGCCTCGTCGTATGATGGCAGTGACGTGGCCACGTTGTATGAGGGGGGTTTGGGGTAAACCTCATCCTCTTTGTACTCGAAGAAAGCTAGAGCAAACATGTCAGACATAGTACAGCGGTTAGGAGCAATGAAAGACGCATAGGTTATTTCTGGCCTGCGGTGGTTAATGTGCAGATCTGCATTACCTGCGTTACTCGCTGCGATGCTGCTGTATGGTGGAGGTGCATCAGCGGTTTGTTGAAACACTTCCGCTGAATCCTCCTCGTTGTTCAACTACACAACAAAAGAGAAACAAAGAGGGTTTGGAAAGGATATCATATTACAGCAATAGAATTTTTTTTATATAAAATAAATGTAACATTTTAATACAGAAAAAACATTCAAATAATGAAATACACTTCTCAACATATACACTACCAGTTGAAAATTTTCTCATGTTTTTAAAGTCTCTTCTAGTTACCAAGCCTGCATTTATTATTATTATTATTATTATTTATCAAAGTACAGCAAAAGTTTGTGAAAAATATTGTGAAATATTTTACTATTTTAAATAACTTTTTTTATTTAAATATATATGAAAATGAAATGTATTTCTGTGATCAAAGTTGATTTTTTTTTTAGCAATGTTTCAAGAAACATTTATTATTATTATTGAATAGAAAGATCCAAAGACCAGCATTTATTTTAAATAGCTTTTGTAACATATTAGCTTGGTGTCATATTTTTTGGGGGGAAACAAATTATAGGAATTAATACATTTACTGAGCAAGGATGCTTTAAATTGTTCAAAGGTCATTTATAATGTTACAAAAGATTTCTATTTTGGATAAATGCTGTTCTTCTGAACTTTCTATTCAAAGAAACCTGAAAAAAAAATCTAGTCAGCATTACAACATACATTTTTTGGCAGCAAATCAGAATATTAGAATGGTTTCTGAGGATCATGTGACTGGAGTAATGATACTAAAAATGAGCTTTGAAATCACAGGAATAAATTAGATTTTAAAATATATTCAAATAGAGAACAGTTATTTTAAATAGTAAATATGTTTTAACATTTTACTATACTTTGGATCAAATAAACACAGGCTTGGTGAGCAGAAGAGACTTTAAAAACACATTAAAAAACATTAAAAATCTGGTAGTGCATACACACACAAAGTCAAATTACGTCTTACGTCTCGATGCGATTCCAAATTAGTGTTTTATACTATATTAAAACGTATAAGCCTATGTGTTAAATATTAAACTAAAACGTTATCAAGGTAACGCTGATTTAGATGAAGCTAAATAGATTAACCTCTGTCTTAAAGTCATGAACTTTAACACTATTTTAACATGAGCTCAAATATCACGGCAAACAACTCTTCTTGATCAGAATGACAACCTTAAACATTGATGATTATACATGATAAAGTACAGGCTACATTGTATTCATATTATATAAATTAATCATCGTGAGCTCTTCGTTTTTCCGGTTTGTTGTCACTCTGCTAACCGAAGGCCGCAGCGGCTAACAAGCTAATTATTCCATTTGAGTTTATCCGGTCTGTTCTCAAAACATTGCAGTTTAGAGTCTTAGAAATGATTACCAAAACCTCATCCACTCGATATATGTCAATAAAACCATCAACCTTACAAAAAAAAATACAAAAACTAAAAGTATCTATGTTTGTTAACGTTACCTGCTGATATCCACTCCGCTGATCTGTCATTCTTCCGCGTCGATCTGTTCACTTAATCGCTCATACAGCACTTATGAACACTAGTTTAACCTAACTTTTAACGTAACTTAACACCAACCGATTGTTTCTAAATAAAAAATACTGTCGCACGAAGACAGATTGACAGTACTAGGCTAATCTATAGCCCAAACAATGGCGACTGCTCATGCTCAGTCGGTTTCAGTGTCAGACTCTGCAGCTCTGTCTTAAATCCTAGTGCGCTCCCTACCTCGACAGCATTTCAGCCGATAATAGACGCTTATTTTAGCTGTCTAATTAGGCAGCTCACTAGGTTTTGAACACAGCTCGTGGGTGTATTTATGTCAGAGCAAAGATTGTTGTTATGTAACCAATTAAAAGAATTTCTATTAGTGACTCTGCTAAACTGTTGAACTAAAAGAACCTTTGAACGTGCTTACTTTCACTTGTCTTTACAATGGCAAGAGATAAGTTTCCAGTTGCAGTTTCCACATCATTGTCTGCAGTATTCAGTCCAAGTACAGTAATAAACACTGTAAGTGGTGTCTGTTAAGGGCTGTAATATTTGACTCCGGAGGGCGCGTCTTTTTTCCAACCATTATGAATCACTAAGTTGTTTTCGCTCAGTCATGTTTGAACTTGATTACACTGAACTGCCTATTTTGTCTGTTGAGAGCTTGGAAATTATTTTTTTTTTACCCACATGATAGGAAATTCCTCTTTAGCCGGAGTTAAAAATATAATATTATAATATAGTAATTCTTGTACATTTAAATATGCCATTGCTGTCCTCGATTAGTTTTGTCATTGCTAACACTCTTTCATGAACTGAAATAATGCTGAAATAAAATAAGTATTAGATGAAAATGTAAAACTAACAACTTTTTGAATTTTTTTTTGAAAAAATAAAAATAAAAAAATAATATAAAATGAGAAATGCTGCCTTGGCAACTAACTGAAATAAAATAACACTTAATTTTAATTAATTAATAATTAAATCTAAAAGTGAAATAAGGGTATATAAATACTGAAATATTAATATAAATAAATACAGGGCATCTGCAAGATTTTTAAGCTCAAGAAAAAAACGTTTTAAAACCTTTTTAAGACCTGCACAAATAAAATGTAAACTATATAAGCGGGGTACGGTGATGTTTATACATATTAAAACGTACAATGACCCTAAAAAGAATGGCTTACACTTCAGCTACAGATTTTCACAAAAACAAACAGTTTTATAAAATCATAAACCTAACATTTCACCCTTTAAACCATTTTAAAGAAGATGGCTTAGAAGTATCAATTATTATATTTAAACAAATATTATCAATTAATTATTAGATTAAATAACATATAAATATATTTTACTGTCTTAATTGTTTTGATTTTTATGAAGCATTATCTTCTTGTCGATCCACCAGCTTACATTTACAACTGTGTATTTGGAGCATAAAAATATTGGTTGATTTTTGCAATGGTATGAACAAAAACAGCAGAAGGGCTGCACATTTATTCTTTGTCAGCAGGTGGCGCTTTGGGAACGGTGGAAATACAGTGTTTCATCGGTAAGCAGCACCTGACTTTGAAATATTTATTCAAAATTTATTAAATGAAATCATAACCTTTTGAAGTTTAATCGTCACATTAAGCCATACCGCAATTCCCAAATTTAAGACCTCTTGATATCATAATTAAAAATTATGGCCTTAAATTTAATACAACTAAATGTAAGACTTTAAGGACCCACGGAAACACTGAAATAAGTAAAAAATTACAAACACTGAAAATATAAATACTGAAATACCATATCATCAGTTCAAAGATTCATATTTACTGTACTAACTCTATTTATTTATCAATTTGTGATTTATTTGGTCACATTTAAAAGTTTAATAGAAGAACAAGTCCTATAAAAACAGTGCAATTTGGGTAAACTGTTGTGTGTCCATTTTTCTTATCAGTATCAGTCTATGGGCTCCACCATCTTGTTGTGCACATCCATAATGCCTGAAAAAAACACATTAACATGCTGATGATGTCATTTTCTTACATGCACAATATTCCTATTTTCACTTCATTCCCTCAGGAGAGAGAAGCAGAAATTAACAAACCATGCAAACGAGAGAGAGTCCGTGTTACCTTTGAAATACTTGACTGTTTTGACCCGCAGCTCATGCGTGGCGTCTTCATCGCACACAAACACAGCCTGCGGGTGCTGCTGGAACGCTGACACCGTCCACATGTGATTCACTCCGTCTTCTATGGCTTTATAGAGTGCAAACGCTTTATGCGAGCCAGTGATAAGGATCATGACCTGAAAAAGTCATATAATCAATCATGTTAGCGTTCGTTGTACTGTTTGAGATCAGCCCACAATCACTGCTACAATTTCATAAAAAAAAAAACAAAGTTTTATTTTTAATATACAGCTGAGGTCAAAAGTTTACATACACCTTGCAGAATCTGCAAAATGTTAATTATTTTACAAAAAAGAAGGGATCGTACAAAATGCATGTTATTTTTTATTCAGTACTGACCCGAGTAAGATATTTCGCATAAAAGATGTATGAATTTATCAAACAACCCCATTGACCCCGTTCAAAAGTTTACATACACTTGCTTATTAATAGTGTATTGTTACCTGAATGATCCACAGTTGTGTTTTTTTTGTTTAGTGATAGTTGTTCATGAGTCCCTTGTTTGTTCTGAACAGTTAAACTGCCTGCTGTTCTTCAGAAAAATCATCCATCCTTTGGTTTTCAGCATTTTTGTGTATTTGAACCCTTTCCAACAATGACTGTATGATTTTGAGATCCATCTTTTCACACTGAGGACAACTGAGGGACTCATATGCAACTATTACAGAAGGTTCAAACAATTACTGATGCTTCAAAAGGAAAAACCATGCATTAAGTTTTTGGACAGAATTGTGTAAATTTTTCTTATTTTGCCTAAATATCGTATTTTGTTCACTTAGTACTGCCCTTCAGAAGCTATAGAAGATACTTACATGTTTCCGAGAAGACAAAATAAGTTAACTTTACCCTGATCTTCAAATTGCAAAAGTTTTCACCCCCGGCTCTTAATGCATGTTTATTCCTTCCGGCGCATCAGTGAGTGTTTGAACCTTCTGTAATAGTTGCATATGAGTCCCTCAGTTGTCCTCAGCGTGAAAAGATGGATCTTAAAATCACACAGTCATTATGAAAAAGGGTTCAAATACACAAAAATGCTGGAAAACCAAAGAATTTGTGGGAACTGGAGGATTTTTTTCTGAAGAACAGCAGGCAGTTTAACTGTTCAGGACAAACAAGGGACTTATGAACAACTATCACTAAGCAAAAAAAAAAAAAAAACAGCTGTGGATCATTCAGGTAACAACAGTATTAAGAATCAAGCATGTGTAAACTTTTAAACTTTTACTACTTTCTCTTGTGGATTATTTGTAAACATCAGTACTAAATAGCATGCATTTTGTACGATCCCTCTTTTTTTGCTAAAAAAAAAAATAATATTTGCAAACTCTGCAGGGTGTATGTAAACTTTTGACCTCAACTGTAATAATATAATATTTTAAATGCATTTTTTTTAATATGTTTTTAAGTATCAGTTTATTTACTATAAAAAAATGCAAACTATTATAGTTAACAGACATGCAACATGGTGGAGGAGGCATTCCTTAGAACTGTGTTTCGCAATTTTTGATGCAAAGATGCATTTCTGTGTAAACGGCCTTTTAAACTGCTTATAACTAGCTTACAATAAATATTTTAAGGCATAACGTGGCCAGAGAAATGTGTATTGGGTTTAGCAATAAAGCAGAGTCATCTTACAGGAGTGGGGCTGACATTTATAGACGTAATTATAACATTAGGAACAGAACATAAAGACTGTGAAAAATAAATATTTGTACCTCTCGAGCATCCATTACTGTGCCAACGCCAACCGTCAGGGCCATGGTGGGGACTTTAGAGAGATCGCCATCAAAGAAACGTGCGTTAGCCAGAATCGTGTCCATAGCCAGGGTCTTAACACGCGTTCGGGACACCAGACTGGATCCAGGCTCATTGAACGCAATGTGGCCATCAGGTCCAATACCTGCAACACGATTACAAGTCAGTGTTGTTTAATGGTGGCATTAACGGGTCAAAGTTCAATCGACTGTCTTACCGCCAACAAATAGTTCGATTCCTCCAGCAGCTTTGATTTTGGCCTCAAAGTCCTGACACTCCTTCTCTAGATCGGACGCGTTGCCGTTTAGGATGTGCGCATTTTCTGCTCGGATGTCGATGTGCTTGAAGAAGTTGTTCCACATGAATGAATGGTAACTTTCAGGATGGTCTCTAGGAAGTCCTGTAAAAACAACAACAACAACAAGCTCAGTGATCAACTAAATATATGACAGGCAATTCAACCCTTGATCCCCGAGCATAAACGAGCGGTCACTTACCTACATACTCATCCATATTAAATGTTTTCACATACTGAAAAGATACTTCTCCCTTCTTGTGATACTCGATCAGTTTCTTGTAACATCCAAGCGGAGTGCCTCCTGCAAAACACAGGAAATACGAATAAGCTCACGTTTCATTTCAAATAAACATGCTTGTTAAGTTTTTTATGACTCTACCTGTTGGAAGACCGAGATTGAAGTATCGGTCAGGACCGGGATTAAACTTCTTGATCCTGTTCCTGATGTATTTGGCTGTCCATTCGCTGACCTGGTCATAGTCATCAAGTATGATGAGCTTCATGGCTTTATCTGTGTCTGAGAGAAGAGTACAGGTAAATCGACCTGGAGTGTGTTTGTGTGTGTATGTGTTACAGCCCTGCCTTCTCCAGACTTTAGCCCCTAAAGATAGCGGAAGTACAGCTGTAACTAACTACACTTAACTGGTATTCAGAAGTGCATATAAGAAGTGCATTCCAGATTTTCAAATACTTGCATTTTTACTTTCAGATGATGTATAAATCTCAATTGTAAAAAAAAAAAAAAAACCTTATGACTGGTTTTCGTGGTCCAGGGTCACAAATGTTAGTTTATCTAAAGTACCTTTTTCTTATTAGTTGAATTGGAAATGGTTAATAAGATGGGATTAAATACATAACCATATATTTGTGTTATTTAAAATACCGAATTATTGTAGGTTTGCATCATATTCTGAGTTCGCATTTCACTGTTTTTATAAATTCTTAGGAATACTGCATCTGTTCTTTTGCGAGTGAGATAAATGAGTTCACATTTAGTCTACAACTACATTAAGCACAATGCATCTACACTTACTTCCGATTTCCTGAATGGGAAAACAAAGTAACTGGCATTACTTATTTGAAAAAGTAACTCAGATATTTTCTTGTAAATTTTAAAGTAATGCATTACTTTACTAGTTATCTGATTACATAACTTGGGACAAGGTTAAATATTGCATTTTAATCAATAACTAACAAAAAAAATAATACTATAATGAACTGAATGTCAATTCAGCAGACTGTGAATTTTGTAATTACATTTGTATCAAATTTGTGGAATAGGCATAAAATGGTGAATGTGCAATAAAGCATTTACAAACTATCTGCAGCACCAGTTAATAACAAATATTGTAACACACTTCACTTTACATCAATTTGCCTATGGGCTTTAGTTAACTAGTAACATTACATTAACCAACAGGTGAGTGCACAAGCGCGCTCCCGTTATAAGACAACTGTACACTGCAAACATGCGACAAATCAATGAAGGCTTATTTATACTTCACGACTCTTTTTCACATACCAACATGTACTTTCTCTCAGCAAGTTAATAAACAAACTATAATCGGTTACTCGGAGTTACAAAAATATTTATAAAACACGTGACTGGAAAATCGGGATGGCACTGAAATTAATAATAAAAATATATTAAAAGAGATAAATCGGCTGTCGTATTGAGTTGATAAACACTTACCAGATCATATGTTTGTGAGTAACTCTTCCAGCACCGCAAAGCAACTGAGAGGAAGACGATCATGTGATCGAGAGGAAATGTGGCTCTTTTCACTCAGGATTTGCGTGTACAAACACATTGCGTCATCAAAAATGATTTTAGGAATGATTAAGAAACACATGTGGCCAATTCAACGAGATTTGTACACTTTAAAATAGTTTAATATTCCATAAATGTAAATAAGCTGTAAAATAACATTTTAGTGTTCGACAAACGGTCTGTAAAATTAGGTCTTTTACCTTTAAAACATGTTGATCAATGACCACAGGAGGCCATTTCAAATTATATTAGATGTTTTATTCAGTTTGTGTGATTTAGGCCAGATGACAACAGAATAATAAAACATTAATCGAATTAAAGACAATAGACATATATATATATATATATATATATAACACCATAATGGGGCTTTCTTGTGTGGAAACACCTGATAAATGGATAAATAGAGGAAAGATCTTAACTTAGTAACAGTGTGGAATGGCCAAACTTAAATTTACATGCTGTCCTGCTGTTAAAAGTAATTTTTTGGGTGTCACAATTTTTAAAGACTTTAATTTTGTTAATTTATGTGTAATATCAATTAAGCCATAACAGGGTTGAATGCAAAACCTATTACATTTTGGTCATAATAATTAAAAACAAATTACTATTATGAACTGAATATCAATTCAACAGACGTTGCATGCAAATCATTAGGATATTAAGTAAAAATCATGTTCCATGAAGATATTTTGTAAACCTCTTATCATAAATGTATCAAAACTTAATGTTTGATCAGTAATATGCTAATAGCTTAATTTGGACAATTTTAAAGGCGACTATTTAGATTTTTTGCAGCCTTACATTCCAGATTTTTACATAGTTGTCCTAACCAAACCAAATCAAAAAATAGATTTTTATATTTTTTCCACTTTCAGATGATGTATAAATCTCAATTTAAAACAAATTGACCCTTATGACCGGTTTTGTGGTCCAGGGTCACAAATGTTAGTTTATCTAAAGTAACTTTTTCTTATTAGCTGAACTGGAATTGGCAGCAGAGACATTGGTTAATAAGATGGGATTAAATGCATAAACATATATTTGTGTTACTTAAAGACAGACAGGAGAGCTGTCAGTCACTAAATAGGAAAACAAAGTAACTGGCATTACTATTTAAAAAAGTAACTACGTATTTAAAAGTAATGCGTTACTTTACTAGTTACTCAAAAAAGTAATCTGATTACATAACTCATGATACTTGTAAATGTGGGACACCGTTAAATTTTAGTCAATAATTAACAACAACAACAACAACAAAAAATACTATAATGAACTTAAAATCCCTTTAAGGCAAAGTCATTCCACTCGGCGGCCATCTTTGAAACTCCTCTTGGGCCAGGGTTGCCAGGTTTTCACAACAAAACCCACCCAACTGCTACTTAAAACTAGCCCAATCACGTTTCGAGGGGGGTCCCCTGCTAAAAATCATATTCCTGGGTGTAAAATACATTTTTTCCTGGGCTCCTCCGGTTAATTCGAATTCCAGGGGCTAAATATGATGTTATTAGGGTTGCTTCCATACATATCTATGGTTGCTTCAACCCACGGACATCAAAAACAACCCGCAGCAACAGTGTTAAAGTAGCCCAATTCCACAGGAAAACCGCAGACTTGGCAACACTGTCTCGGGCATGCAAGTGCAGCTCTTTGAATGGGGAAACATTAAATTCTCCAAAACTGTTCGCCAAGCTTATGATTAAATTTCATATTTGAAATCACCAATGAAATCTGACAAGAGCTGCCTCATAAATATGGCTCCTTGTGCTCCAATAGCGTTAAAAGCACTTAAAAGAGTGCATGTCTTAGAAGGCTGACTGCTTCTATAGCAACCGGGACGACTTTACTAATCAACGATTGGCTCTTTCATTAAGAAGGTGGGGCTTTGCGGCCATAATGAGCGTTGCATTTTTCCCCATTCAAAACTATACAAGCAACTTAATATCAATAACAAATTTGTGAAACTAACAAAGGCATAAAATGGGGAATGTGCAATAAAGCATTTACAAACTATTTGCAGCACCAGTTACTTGGGTTAATGACACACATTGTAACACACTTCACTTTACATTCAGCTGTTTTGGCCTATGAGCTTTAGTTAACTAGTAACATGTAGATATTAACCAAAAGGTGAGGCAAACTGCATTACACATGCTTTTGTTAAAGTAATTCCACAATGCAAGTGTGCACATGTATGTTTCAATCCATATTTATTGAAACAACAGTTGACAGAACCAGCATATAACAGAATCTCAATCGTAGGCAGACAGAATTGTACTCAATCAGAAGTCGTACAGCATCGTGATTTATGTTTTGTCTTAATATAAAAGGACATGCAAATGTAGCCACCGATTCTCTCATTGGCGGAGTCACCCCGCCGCGAGGATGATGATTTAGCGTTAGCAGTCACCGGAAACATAAGTTAACATTAACAAAACATTATGTTACATAACATAACGTGTAACGTTAACATAACATTACACAGCGCGGGTTAATCGAGGTCCATGTCGGGCTTGGCTTCTGTGGCGCCTGTGCTGTCCGCAGCCGCTTGCTCTGTGCCAGCAGGCTGGGCTTCAGGGTTCTCCTGCGTGTTGACCGGCCCGTTCGGTTCTGAGGGGTTCTCTTCTTTTGGCAAGTCCACTTTGGGCTTGGGTTTGGTCACGATGGGATTGCAAGTCGAGAACAGCTCCTGCGGAAAATGCGGAGAGATTGAATGCAAACGTATAACCTATACTTACTTATTCCATGGAATGTCTGGATACTGGATTCTGATTGGCTGGCAGGTATGCATTAAAATTGTTTAATGCACAGGTAGTTCCAAGTCAGTTCAATTATCGTTCTATATTAATGCACTGCTTTAATTGATGCACACTAACACACAAAGAGAGAGAGAGAGAGAGAGAGAGAGAGAGAGATCACATTGTGCTGCGCACATACATAAACTTTCTGTCAGGGCTCCCCCGTGATACATATTAATAAAATAGGCTGGATACTAGATCGCTACATATATTCCTCAGCAACAAGGTGGTAAAACTGCTGTTTTTGAATTAATTCGTTGTTTGCAGAGAGAGACGCACAGATGCGCAGTAGGCAGGTAACACGCACACACAACTGTCATCTCCCTTTTTCCCTCTCTTTCTCTCGATCAATCGCTAATTAATTGAAATAAATCCTGTAATTCATTCAAATAAATGTGATTTATCATTATTTCATCTCTCTGTGTGATTTGAATCGGGCAGAATGATAGAGCTGATGAGCTGTAACTGATGAAAATAACCGTCATTTTTACCCATTCAGTCCAATCTTGTGCTACAAAGAGCAATACTAGTTGTAACTTGTTTATAAATTTGCAAATGACCATGGAATAAGTGGGATAATCAACGGTTTGCCATGCAATAAATTTTAGCCTCCACGTCCTGCATTAAAATCCTTTATTCCATGGAATGTCTGGATACTGGATTCTGATTGGCTGGCAGGTGTGCAGTAAAACCGCTTAAAGCACAGGTAGTTCCAAATCAGTGTAATAACCGTTCTATATTAATGTGCTGTTTCAATTGATGCACACTAACGCACACACAGAGAGAAAGAGAGATGCTGCGCACATACATAAACTTGTCAGTGCGTCCCTGCGATTCTTATTAATAAAATAGCCTAGATACTAGACCACTACATTATATTCCTCAGCAACGAGGTGGTAAAACCGCTGTTTTTGAATGAATTAGTTGTTTGTAGAGAGAGACGCGCAACATTCGGCTAACATGCACGACTGTCATGTGTCTCTTTCTTAATAGATCGATAATTTATTGAAATAAATGCTATAATTCATTCAAATAAATGTGATCTTATTGCACCATTTCATCTTTGTTTCTGATTCAATGCTGGCAGAATGCTAGAGATAATCTGCCTATATTAATAATAGCAACACTAGTTTTAACTAGGCCATAAATTTGCAAATGACCATGGAATAAGCAGGATAATCAACTGCTTGCCGTGAGTTAAAGGCTTTTAAATGCACAACGTGGAGGTTGCCTTCGCAAAGTGCATTTAAAATCCTTTAATGCACGGCAAACCATTGATTATCCCTTACATATACTGAAGAGATCAGATGCAAAAGCCTCTAAATCCATCTGACGTCTTTCTCTAAAATAAGCATTTTTATCAGGTGCCTATGTATAGGTTTTTTTTTTTATTATTTTACCATTTTATTATTTACCATTTTACTAAATTCAAAATGGCCGATGCCCAAAATGGCTGACATGGGAAAATTCGACTCGACATGATGCACCAAATCTAAAGAGACCAGTTGATTTTTTGCCAAACCATTCAGAAGTTATAAACGAAATTTTTTTCGTATCTCCTGACCACTAGGTGGCACTGTGCCGAAACACTGCAGGCAGCCTCAGGTCATGCTTGTTATAACACATACCAAGTTTGGTTTCAATACGCCAAACCTTTTCAGAGATATAGCCTCACATCCATTGTTGTGTGCTTTTCTTAGAATTCGTTCATGCATTATTCGAGAACGGTTTGACTAATCAACTTGAATGCTATAATTTTTTGCCAGCATGGTCTGAAGATGATCTGAGCCAATTTTGGTGAAAATCAGACAAACTGTCTGGGATGAGTTTGAAAAAGGAAGTTTTTCAAAAATTAAAAATAGAAAAAAAAAACGTAACCTTACGATTTTAGCATTTTTGGTGTTAATTTGACTCGCATGAGCCAAGGATTTAGAGGAAAAAAAGAATTTTGCTTCTGTGCCTTACAGATCAAAACTTATTTGCATAAACAAATGAAACTTCGGACAAGTGGTGGCACTAGAGAGTTTGAGTTAGAGACTCCAAATTTGCTATAGTTAATGTTGGGAATGTCCTCTATCAGTGTGGCAAATTTCACAACTTTCCCGCAAGCGGTTCTATGGGCTGCCATAGACTCAATAGCGGAAGAAGTTGAAGAACGTCAATGGATACAATAGGTGCCTTCGCACCTTTGGTGCTTGGCCCCTAATAAAACACTTACGAAAAATATGAAATATTTTCATTTACCTGCATGCCATGAGACCATTAATCAACATCAAAGAAACCGTGAACATACAATTTTAGATAATTAACAATTTTAGATTTACTGCCTTTTAAAAATTAGGGTTAAGACTTAAATTTCAAAAAGTCAAATTCAAGCACTTCAAACAACCTGCAATTATGCTTAATGATTATTTTTAAATGGGTTTAATATATAATGCAGCCTTGGAAGACGGTCTAATAATGTGTTTCATGGATTCTCTTCCGTGAAATGTGCCACTTCCTGGTATTTTTCTGGTTACTCGACGCAGTCAAAATGAAATCAAGGATTTTTAAAAATCAAATAGTCAATTAAATAGTCAACTGACGAATCCGACAGCTATACTCATGTGACTGACCTGTGTTTTGGCCTGTATCTCTGACGTTTTCACTGCAGGCTCCACAGCGAGACTCTGTTTGCTCTGCTGGTTCATTTTGCTGTTCATCCAGATCATGACATCGTTCACCATCCTGTCCACCTTCTGAACCTCAGCCTCATCCAGATGGTCATACTGCTCTTCCTGTAATTCATGCAAGACATGTAAAGCACTAGGCAGGTGCAAATCTGTATCTTATGTGTAATCCAGCACAAGCTCACCTTAGTTTTGAAAGCCTCTACAATCTTCATGTATTGCTGCAACTGTCTGCCCAACTCATCAAAAGCTTTGGGTCTCTCCTCAAATTCTGTGTATCGCTCTTGAATGGGTTGGCCAAGTGTCTACGAGAACATTTTTAATATGTTATGGAGCCCAAAATACATTTTCATTCTAAATGCATATCATTTGGTGCCTGAGTGCTGCATATTGTAAATTATAGACCTCAAAAGACATTTAGTACCTTCAGTTCAGTAAGTTTGTCAATGTATACTTGTTTAGGCTGGTCTTCACCGTCTTCATACAGCCAGACTTCAGTGTCCTCCAGTTTTAATGAGAGCACATCTCTGTCCTGTAAGAGAAAGCAGACTGACTCAGGAACCACTGGTATTGGTAAGTAAAACGAATAAAATCATTGTTAATTTAAGTAATGCCAAAATGAAATAAATTGACATATTAGATGAACAAACAAAACAAAAATTAAAACAAACTTAAAACTATGAAAGAAATTACGCCTAAGCAATTGACTTAAGTAGTGAAATAAGTCCTAAAATTACAAAAAACAAAACAAAACTAAAGCAATATTGAAATATTTAAAAAAAAATATATAACAAACAACAGTAAAATTATTTAAACTTAAAAATTTAATATATAAAATATTGTGAAGTACTATGACAAATGTATTAATAATACTAAAATAACACTTGATTTTTTAGTAGTTTTTGATAATATTTGAGTCCTTTTGTTGTGTTTTTGTCATTTTTAGATTTTTTTTTTAATAAGTTTAGTTTTAGTATTTTTAGCATATTAAATTAAATACTGCATGAAATAACTTAATTTTTAATACCTGCACAATCATTATAAAAGCCTGTAATCTTTAGATTAAATAGTGATATAAAAAATCCTTTTACCAATTCAGAAATGCATATATTTCATTGATAACACCAACTTATTACACAATCAAAAGTTTTTTGAACAGTAAGATCTCTTTTGCTCGCCAAGTGTGCATTTATTTTATCCAAAGTACAGCAAAAACTGTACAATTTTGAAATATTTTTACTATTTAATATAATGGTTTTCTATTTGAATATATTTTTAAATGTAATTTATTCCTGTGATGAAAGCTGCATTTTTAGCTGCATCATTACTCCAGTCTTCAGTGTCACATGATCCTTCAGAAATCATTCTAATATGCTGATTTGCTGTTCAAAAAACATTTTATTATTATTATCAATATTTAAAACAGTTGAGTGCTTTCAGGATTTTTTTTTGGTGAATCAGCATTTATCTGAAATAAAAAGCTTTTGTAACATTATACACTATAACATTCAAAAGCTTGGAGTCAGCTGGGGGAAAGAAATTATAGAAATTAATACTTTTATTTAGTAAGGATGCTTTAAATTAATAAAAAATGATGAAGAATACATTTATAATGTTACAAAAGATTTCTACTCAAGATAAATGCTGTTCTACTGAACTTTCTATTCACAAAAGAAACCTGGAAAAAAAAGGAAATCTACTCAGCTGTTTTCAACATAATAATAATAATAATAATAATAATAATAATAATAATAATAATAAATGTTTTTCGAGAAGCAAATTTGAACATTAGAATGATTTCTGAAGGATCATATGACTGGAGTAATGATGCTAAAAATTCAGTTTTGAAGTCACAGGAATACATTACATTTTAAAATATATTCAAATAGAAAACTTATTTTAAATAGTAAAAATATTTCAAAATTTTACTGTTTTTTTTGCTGTACTCTGGATCAAATAAATGCAGGCTTGGTGAGCAGAAGAGACTTCTTTAAAAAAAACATTGAAAATTTTACTGTTCAAAAACTTTTGACTGGTAGTGTATATAAACTGCTTCAAGATTTTAAGACATTTCGCAATTTGTAAACTCCATGTGACTGCTCTCACGCTCTCGTTGACGAACTTCTCGAATATCCCGTGCAGTTTGTCCCTCATCTCGTACACGTACTCCTCCACATAGTTCTTGGCATCGTTCCTCTCCTTCTCAAGCTTGTCCTGCATGATCATCTTACCCTGAGGAAAAAGAATTTCACAGTAGATTGAACTCGCTGTTGAAACACTTCCCCAGTCTTCATGTGCACAGAAAGCATACCTCGCTTTCCACAAAGAGGTTGAGCATGTCGTTGGCCAACTGCCACTGTGGGTTGTTCTCAATGGGCAGATCCAAGACCTTTGTTTTCACTTTGGGCTTCTTGGCTTGTGGAGGCTGATCTGATTTCTTCTCCTGTTTGCCTTCCTCTGCTGATGTCTGAACAAATCACAATCCATGGAGGGAACCATTATTAGTTAGTCAAACCAAAAATGATTCAGACACCAGATATAATTTTTGATATTTTGTTTACTAGTTTGTGTAGGACACTATAGTTCATTTATGTAAGTAAGGATAGCAAAATAAAGTAAACTGTGACATATACCCAAAAATTAATTAAACAGTGGACCACCAGTAAAACTGTAAAAAATTTGGGAACAAAAATTATTCAGACACTTAGACCTGACCATGTTTTGCTTATGTTTTAATTTTAATTGCTAATGCAAACTTTTTACATCACAGACTGAACAAAATTAAGCATTGGTTGTTTAAATTAAGCAATTCTGAACTGATTGCACTGTATTTTATGTATAATAATTTTTTTTCCTGTTTTAATTCATTTTAAATCAATGTTTTAAATCATTTTAAATGTTTTTATTGTTGTGATTATTACTTTGTGATTATTTTAACTCATCTTATGTTTTTATGATTATGTTATTTCCTTTTATGTAAAGTACTTTGAATTACCATTGTGTATGAAATGTGCTATATAAACAAACTTGCCTTGCCTAATTGGTCAAAGTATTGATAGTTGTGTAAATATGGTCATACTAACAGTTTTGGTTGATTGGAATCTATTACATACCTTTCTATCAAAGTTATCTGACATTATCAAGATGAATTTGTTCTGACGCAGTTTAACTCTTAAGTTCTTGACATATTTTATTATCATTTTCTTAACTATAGCAAATAAACTGTGATAAAGTGAGAAATGTTGAAGGTGTCGGAATACATTTTGGTTTGACTGTATATGATTGGCGATAATGACAAAAAAAGATATCTGGTTATTTATTGGTATTTTTTCGATATTCTAACATTTTGCTGAGTGAGTTTTGTGCTACTACTTAGTTGGTTTAGGCCCGTCACGGATAAATATGAAAATAAAACCACCAGTAGGTGGCAGCAAGTCCCTGTTTTAATGAGTGATTCATTGAATCATTAATTCAAACGATTCATTCAAAAACAGATTCATTCAGGAACAAAACATAGCAGTGTTGCTCTGAGACGCACAAATGTTCTTTCTCCAGCTTTGATTGGAACTATTTTTTTGGCAAAACAAAAATAATAGCGCGTCTAAAATGTAACTCACTTAGTATTAACTTCTTGTGTGTTAAACTGTTGTATAAAATTATGCACACATGCTAATATTTAGGAAAATGACTGTTGCTTGTGTGATATTACTTAACTATATAAATATTAAAACAAAAACCCTTACATTGATATTTTTTGCTTTCATAACTTGATTTACAGGGTCATTTTACCTGCATTTCAATATTCTTCATCAAGCAGTGAATCCTTTTGGACTCTAAAGACATGTTTTTGTTTTTTTGCAAAGTCAGCAATGTACTCCATAATGTCATTAAAACAACATTTATCATATTAACACAGGCAAATAGTGCACAGCCATAGTATGGATAGTAATCTGAATGTTTTTTCAAATGATGTGATAATAATCGCTATTGTTTTAACAATGTGCGATTTGACATGATCAAGTATATTGCAAAAAGCAAGCAAAACATACATTACATTAAGCAAGTTAGGTTTAGAGTGTGTTCTTTCACTGCGTGATTCAGTCTATTAAAATGCATTTACAATGATCACATATTTCAAGATATAGGGGCAGAAAATTGATACATTTATATTATTTTATATTGTTAATCAATATCACACAAAGAGTTCAATTTTTCCTCCAAAGTCAGCATGATTACAAATGTGATATTGATTTTATGCAACAGTTCAATAAACAAGAAGCTTACATTTTAGTCACCATATTTACGTTTTTTGGTGATGGTGTTTAATTCCTGAATGAATCAACCATTTAAATTATTTGGTTCAATCGCAATGACTCACTTAACAGTGACTTGCTGCCACCTTCTGGCAGTTTTAATTTCACATTTTTTTCACAAGTATCTTTTCATTTTTAAATCATTGCAAATCTGTTTAAAATATCAAAACATTACGTTTTATGTATCCCTCTGAGTTGCATTAAACAGTGTGTAAATACATCTTAATGGCACTTCAGATAAATTTTGAGATACTGATTTCATTTGCTTGGTAACAGCTCAAATGTAAGAATTTGACTCAAAAGACAATGCATACTTTTAGGGTGGCTTTTTAAAGGTAAAAATGCCCATAAAAGGTAAAAATCAATTTAAACTACTGACCACACAGTATATGAAGAAAATCTAAAAACTCAGGAGTCAGCTTAGCCATCCACAGTTGTTTTTTTAAAGATACCATCACAATAAAACAAACACTATCAAATTATCATTATCAATAAAATTTCAGAAAAATATTACAACATAATTTGTCAATATCGTACACCAAAATCCAAAATATGTGGGTCATTTGAAAGGTGCTATTTGTAGAACTAATTTACCTCCATTTCCTCTGTACCAGCTTTTTTCTCTTCATTTTCCTGTTCTCCGGTGCCTGGAGTCTTTTGTTCATCTTGATCAACCTGCATTTTGCTCTGTGAATGATTTAAAACACATGGCAGGAATTTCACCAAAACGTCAATCTATATTCTATGATGAAGAGTTGAGAAGTTTGAATGCTTTCTACCACTGGACAGAATATATATTAACAACATGGAGTAATGCAAAAATACAGATTATTTGGGAGAGATGCCAAATGAACAGTGGTATCTAGCAGCAATACCTCATTTTCTTTTTCTGTGCTCTGCTCTGTGTCCATGTTCTCCTCTTCCTCCTCAGATTTCTGCAACTCCACCAGCGAAGCACTGGACACACTGAAGATCCCATGGATATTGACTCGCACCTTCACCTTAACCTTTGAACTCTCACCTGAGGCCTGAGGAACCACCTTCTGGATGACATACTGGCCTGTGTGAGAGATTTACACACAGAATGCATCAGTGACAGTAGACTGTACAGTGAAATTACGCTATGAGAAGAGCATGTGCAGAGCCCATATGGACATTAAAAAAACATGATTTTGCATGATTTCAGTTTCTCTAGCAACAGAATTATTGAGCTGTTTTCCTCTCAGGTCATCGTGTCATTCATGCACTCAGTCTCTCTGTGAGAAGACAGAAGGTCACACAAACATTGTATTTTTGTTACTCATATTTTTACTTCAGTAGTTCAGTGCCAGGAATGTGTCTCCTCAGTTTGGAAATAAAAGTTTGGAGTTAAGCCAGTAAAACAGAACAGCTTAACAGCTAGATTTTACACTGAGGTAAAAGTTGAGGCTTTTCTTTGAATTGTTTAATTTGCTTAAAGTTGCAATGGAAGTGGCAGTAGATAATTTCTTCCATGTATATCCAAATGGAAGCTTGTTTCCACATGTTACTGTTACTTTTGAACCCTGAGTGTGTGTGTGTGCGTACCTATTGTGGGATCTGGATAGGGGAGCTCTTTAGGCGAGTTGTAGTACGCTTCCAAGGAAAATGGCTCTCTGCGGTAAAACGTCAACACTTTGGAGAAAGGTGCTGCATGGTTCTTTGGGAAGACCTCACAGTCGCTGGAACGAAAGATGAAAGAGCAGTGTAAATAAAAACACAGCACCAAACACAACAACTGAATGTCACATGTTTGTACCTGACACCATCTTCAACTGCAGAATTCCATTTCAGAGAGATGGGAAACGGAACCACCTCTGTTATGGAGAACTCACGCACTTTAAAAGCAGGGGATAGGATAGCGCACTGTGGGATCAGAAGATAGAGACAATGAGATGGGGAAAAATACCAAGGCAAGATTTACATTACATGGTTCGCGAGTGACCCAATTCAGATTTTTCCTCTCATGTAGCACAGATGGGAATGCAAATGGTTACCGATATTCTTAGATAAAATAGGTTAAAATAAATCAGATATGAATCGGATACGTGCATTTGCATCTGGCATGTAAGCGGACAGATCAGATATTCCTCAATAAGCATTGTACACCATTGCAAAAATGCAACTCGGATGTTTTCTGGGCAGTGTTGGCAAGTTTACAATTTTCCAGCAGAATGGGACTGGGTTTCCTCTAGGGGTGTGCGATATTGACTAAAATTATATTTCAATATGTTCAGGGATTTTATCGATAATGATGATTAGAAGATATTTTGCTCATTGTGTTATTGTGCTGGTATTATGTGTGACCCTGGACCACAAATATTTAATCATCTGGAAAGCTAAATAAACAAGCTTTCCATCGATGCATGCTCTGTCATGATAGGACAATATTTGGCAGAGATACGACTATTTGAAAATCTGGAAACTGAGGGCGCAAAAAAATAAAAAGATTGAGAAAATCTTCTTTAAAGTTGTTCAAATGAAGTTCTTAGAAATGCATATCACTAATCAAAAATTACGTTTATTTACAGTATGAAATTTACAAAATATAATTTTGATGTATTTCTGGCTATTGCTACAAATATACCCCAGCAACCTATGACTATTGTGGTCCAGGGTCACATATATACTACCATGGACAGCTGTTTTTTTGTATTCTTCATTATTCTGTGTGGTAAGTTCACAGCAGTTATAGAAATGAATCTTAAAAAAAGTTCAAATTGATTTGTCCATTTTTACCTTTATAAAGCCATTTTTTCTAAAAGCGTGAATCTTCTTTTGAGTCAAATTCTTACATTTAACCAGACAGTTACAATAATAAGACATTTGGGCTACAGGGTTTCTGCAAGATTTTTAAGCTCACATTTAAGACCTGCACAAATAAAATTAATGTGTATAGGGCAATGTCTATAGTAACTTATTTAAACTGCAAGTAGTAGTAGTAGTATCTTTTATTTAATGCCATGTCAGCTACAATGGCTATTTTCACAGCAAAAACAGTTCAATAAAATACAAATAAGGTACACACAATAAAAACATTTAAACAAATAACCATCATTAAAATAGACTCTTGACCTTAATATGTGATAAAAATTCTAAAACTTTCTCTGGTTCAACTTTAATAAATAACTCTTTAAAAGAGCTCACTTCATAAAAATCCTTTCTACAAACCTTAAAAGCAGGGCAGTCCAATAAAATATGTTTGACAGAAAGAGTTGTTTCACAAAATGTGCACTGTGCAAGTTCTTCGCCTTTTAGTAAAAATGCATGTGTTAGTCTAGTATGTCCTGTTCGGCATCTAGCAAAAACCACTTGTTCAATTCTTGTTTTAAAAGTCCTTGAAAAACTGGATGAAATGTTAGGCTAAATTTCGTATAATTTGTTATTTGGCCACATATTCCATTCCTCTTGCCATCTATTTAAAATGCAACAATTAATAAAAGGTTTAATATCCGACGGAGGAATTGGACATTCATTTACTTCTTGATTATATTTAAACTGCAAAATGACTGTAAAAGCACAATTTACAGTTAAAATTTTGTTTTCACAAAAACAAAACATTTTATATAAAACAAACTTTACATTTCAGCCTCTAAACCATTTTTAAGAAAATGGATGAGACAAAACTAGTTATTATATTAATTTAATAAATTATCAATAAATTATTGTATTAAAAACATAAATTAGGGTTGCACAATGTGTGCAAATTTTTTTGGAATATAACTGATAATTAGACAATATTTTTTATGATCTAAAGGACTACCATGGACAGTTGACTCCTGAATTTTATGACATTCTTCATATTCTGTGTGGTTAGTTCACAGCAGTGATAGAAATGAATCTTTTCCAAAAGGTTTTATGGCCATTTTTACCTTTATAAAGCCATTTTTTCTAAAGTGTGCATCATCTTTTGAGTCAAATTCTTACATTTGGGCTGTTACCAAGCAAATGAAATGAGCATCAACAAAATCCAACTTTGCAATGCAGAGGAAACACAGAAGCTGCATTTGAAGTGGCATTTAGATGTATTAACACACCGTTTAATGCAGCTCAGAGGGACATTAAATGCTTTAACCTGCAGTTACAAATACGTAAATGTATTGATAACGTGGAATACTGATATATAAATTGATTAATTCAGGAACAAAATACCTTCATGTTGCTCAGAGACGCAAAACAGTGGCGTGGTTATGTTTGGAATGCTTTTTGTTGGCGAAATAGAGCAAAAAACAGGAAATATGGTGACTAAAACATAAAAACATCTTGTTTATTGAACTGTTGAACTAAAGAACGCACTCTAAATGCGTATGTGCACTTTACATTTCAGCCTCTAAGCCATTTTTAAGAAAATGTATGAGACAAAATTATTAGTCACTATATTAATTTAATAAATTGTTATCAATAAATTAATGATAACGGATTTTTTATTCCAACTTTGATCATTAAATGCATTTTAACAGACTTATGCAGTGAAAGAACACACTCTAAATGCATATGTGCACTAGTTTAACCTAACTTACTAGACTTCAAGTAATGTATGCGTGCACTCTTGCTTTTCGGGATACAAATATGATATCGTCGCAGATGATATTTTGCACACCCCTATTTTCCTCATGTCCTTTTTAGTTTTAGGGTTGAAGCCATCCCCTCCCCCCCCGGAATGTGATTTCAAGGGGAAAAACTGCAATTTGTTTCACAGACCTGGCAACCCTGTTTCCGACCTTGGGTTGTTCACCAAGTGTATAGTATAAATTCAGATATCGGATATGGATCACTTTACAAAAAAGATGTAAACTGGTCGTCAAAAAAACTGAGCATCAAGATCTGCATTGTAAATGCAACCTAAAACGTCACGACTGCTCTCAAATGCAGCCTAGTTACACTATGAGCATTGCTTGAGTCAGCAGAGGAAATGTAATCTGACCTGGAGGGCACATCCTCTGGCCACAGCCTCATCTGCGTTCAGTGTGGTGCTCGTTTCCTTCCCAAAGAACTTGCTGATTCTTTCTTTGATGGCCGGCATTCTGGAGGCTCCGCCCACTATTTCTACAGCATGGATGTCGTCCTTCTTCAGATCTGCACAGGAGCAGGTGACAGACGGTCAAACAATGTTTTTAACAATAAGTGACCCTGGACCACAAAATCAATCATAAGGGTCAGTTTTTTACATTGAGATTTATACATCATCTGAAAGCATACATAAGCTTTCCACTGATATATGGCTTGTTAGGATAGGACAATATTTGGCCAAGATAGGATATTAGAGATAGATATTTTGAAAAAAAAAAAAAAAAAAAAAAAAAAAACGCCTTTAGAGTTGCATATTATTAATGCATATTACTAATAAAAATTATGTTTTGTATACATTTACAATAAGAAATTTACAAAATATCTTCATGGGATATGATCTTTACTTAATATCCTAATGATTTTTGGGATAAAAGAAAAATTGATAATTTTGACCCATACTATGTATTGTTGGCTATTGCTACAAATATACCCACGCTAGGGGTGTACGATATTGACAAAAAATAATATCTCTATATTTTCTGGGATTTTATCGATAACGATAATTAGACAATATTTTGCTGTGTGTGTTATTTTGCTCAAGGTCTACAGTGCTGACTTTTTAAGAATATCAAAAACTAAAGTTCATGCAGTGATAAAAAATTATTCTTTTAATAAATAATAGATTTTTATCTATTAAAATCTATTTTTTAAATAGATTTTTACCCTTTATGGGCATTTTTACCTTTTATAAAGCCATTTTTTATTAAAAGTGTGCATCATCTTTTGAGTCTAATTCGCACATTTAATCAGTCAGTTATAATAATAATACATTTAGGCTGTTACTAAAAAAATTAAATCAGTATCAACAAAATTCGTGTTTGCAGAAGTTGCATATAAAGTGACATTTAGATGCATTTACACATGATAATGCAGCTATATTTTAAATTATTTAACAAGTGAAAAGATACTTTAAATGTGAAATTAAAACCACTAGAGGGGGGCAGTAGATTGCTGTTAATAAGTGAGTCATTACGATTGAACCGAATCATTTAAACTGTTGATTCATTCAGAAACGAAGCACCTTCATGTTGCTCAGAGACGCAAAACAGTGCTGTGGCTGTTTGGAACGATTTTTGTTGCCGAAATTAAGCAAAAACTGGAAATATGCTGTCTAAAATGTAAGTCTTTTAATATTAACTTCTTGTTTATCGAACTGTTGTATAAAATCAATATCACATTTGTAGTCATGCTGATTTTTAAAGGAAAATAACGGCACTCTTCGTGTGATATTGTTTAACTATATGAAATGATATAAATATATACATTTTCTGGCCACATATCTTGAATTCTGTGATCATTCTAAATGAGTTTTAATACGCTGAATCAATCAGTAAAAGAATGCACTCTAAATGTCCACTTACTAGATTTCATCACGTTAGGTTATGCGTGCACTCGTTTTGTTTGTTTTTTCACATTATACTCGAAAATGTCAAATTGCACATTGTTAAAACAACAATTATGATATTATCGCAGATGATATATATCGCACACTCCTAACCCATGCTACTTAAGACAGGTTTTGTGGTCCAGGGTCACATATAGCCTTATTATCTTTATCCATTACTTACGAGCTTGTTCCATTAGACTGCGCAGTGGAGGCTCCACTCGGGCTAAAATATCAGCACACATCTCTTCAAACTGGCCCCTGGCACAGGAATAAAACAATATATAAGCTCAGAATCAACTACTGTCAGGATGACACAGAATGATAAAGGTCCTTTAATTGCATTTGGCAGGATTGTATGAATGTATAACACACTGTAACAATCTGTGAATATAAAGGGAAAGCACACGAAATAAAATGTCAATCCAAACCCATATGGTATTCTGTCTTCTGTGTAACATGGAAGCATGCATGCTATTTTTTTTAGACTGAAGACTGAATGGTCACCATTGGCATATAATGCCACAAGTATAACTAAAGTCAACAGATTTTACTAATAGAACTACCAATCTCTATGTAAAAATAAGATAACGATACTGCCATCCTTCTGAATTAAGCCTTAATCGACAATAAAAGATTGTCGACAAATATTTTTGTTGTCAAGTAGTCGTTTGATCTCATATGATATAATGTAAGAGCCTGCAATAATGCGGTTTGACCAGTGTGGCACTGTAGTGCAAGACTGTTATTCAGCCCTCCTGGATGCAATTCAAGAGAAAAAGAGACACAATGCTTCAGAGCAAATGCTGCAGAATCTAAGCAGCGTTTGGATGAATATGTAAATATATATTGCGCGCTTTCCTCTCAGTAACGAAATAAACACAACAAAAACTGACAGCAATGTGAAAGCAGCAGTTAAAAATGCATCTGATTACAACGATGTGGATGTTTGTACAAGCTCTGCAGTTCTGTAATGTTAACTTACTTCAGTAATGTCCGCTCACATCACGTTTATTTATATAGACTGTTATGCAATAGATTGCCTTAAACCAAACAGCTTTGCAGTATTTAACATGAATAACCTGCCGCTTTCAGGTAGAATTGCAACTTGATTTCCTGTTATAAAGCAGCTCTCCAGTGTGGAGCTAAAAAAACATTTCATTAAAGTGATAGTTTGGTTTACAGAGATCAAAACTTGATCTAGCTCAGGACTGTTTTGGTTATCATAACCCTAAAAGGTATTTTAAGACATTTTGTTGTGAATAAAATAGTTTATCCAAAAATTAGAGCCTTGTATAACTTACCTTTATTTTGTTTCTTATCCGTATGACTTGCAAAAGATGTTAGGCAGAGTGATGTGTATGAGGCAATTTTCTCTGTCTGTCATCTAATTTTGAGTGCTTAATACATCTATTTGTATAAAACTTTACAATAAGATATCATTTGTTAACATTAGCTAATGCATTTATTAACATGAATGAACAATGAACAATACATTTATTACATTTATGTATTAATCAATTTGTTAATGTTGGTTAATAAAAATACAACTGTTCATTGTTTGTTCCTGTTCACAGTGCATTTACCAAATGTTAAAAAACACAACTTGTAATTTTGATAAATGCATTAGTAAATGTTGAAATTAACATAAACTAAGATTAATAAATGCTGTAAAAGTTTTGTTCATTCTTAGTTCATATTAACTAAGGTTAATTAATTAACCTTATTATAAAGTATTACCAATTCACTGTAAAATAGCTGTAATTACATAATGCTTTTCTAAAGCTGAAGTGACCTTTATGTTAGAATTTGTATAATATTATAACATAATATTTTTACTACCTGCAAAAGCTGAATCATCAAACTCTACAGATTAATCAGTAAAATAACTGACGATTAGTCGATTAATCGTTCTAATAATTAATCGATTATCAGAATAATTGTTTGCTGCAGCCCTACTCTGAATCTAAGGTGAAAATTGCCATTTTGACCTCCCTCTACAAAACAGTGGATTACTCAGTAAATGTTAATCAATGACATTTAATATGTTGGCTTTCATCACTATACATGTCTGTCTTTCCTCAGAAAAAACATTAGCCAAATTAAAAATTTGAGCCGGGGAATTTTTTGAAATTTGCTATTTTTTGGCCCTCAAAACAAAGACGACCACACAGACATGATGATGGATTCCACGTGCTTGTTTCATTTTTAGCTGATATGAACTAACTACATACCTGTTGAGTTTGCTTGTGACATCAATATCATTCATGAAGCACTCGATGTTCAGCGGCAGGTCGGAGGAGTTGGCACTCATCAGCTTCTTGAGCTTCTCACATTCCTGGTAGAGTCGGACCAACGCTCTGGGCTTGGACTTCACATCTAGCTTGTACTTCACTGCAAACTCCTCACAAAAATGTTTGACCAGCCGTTCGTCAAAGTCTTTTCCTCCCATTTCAGGGTCAAAGGCTGTAGCGAGAATCTGTACGGACAGAATAAAACCTCAGCCTCCACATTTTCGCATCAATCAAGATCTTTACACGTTGAGGGTATAAATGTCAATGGCACACACCTTAAGCTTGCCTTTATTGAAGGCACACACAGAGACCTGGTAGCCTGAATGGCCAATGTCCACAAACACCACTGTCCTTGGCTTTTCCTCAGGAGCTGGAAGATCCTGCTTGTAGATCCCGTATGCCAGAGCCACTGCATGCAAAAGCCACAGATGTCATTTAAGAATTTAATGTGGATGTTTTAAAACTGAAATGCAACAGCAAATGTTGAACAATTCACCTGCGCTGGTTTCATTCATGAGTCTCAAACAGTTGAGTCCTGCGATCTGAGCTGCATCGATGACAGATCTCCTCTCAGCATCAGTATAGAAGCAGGGGACCTTAGGGATTAAAATCAGAATTCACTTAGGAAATTCTCTTACAACTCATTTACAGCTGAGGGAGCAACCATGCAGGAGGGCTTGATGCTTACTGCTTTCCTAAAGAGAATGTGGTTCAAAATGTATCTATATGTACATATGCATGCATGTATACATATGGCAAGCCATTTTGACTTTTATTCATTCGCAGGATGAATTCTTGATATCAACAATTCAGTTTTCACTAGTTAAAATTATAATTCTTGATATCAGAAATTAAATTTTTACTAGTACCAATGGCAATTTTTGATATCAGGAATTACATTTCCACTAATAAAAAGGTTAATTCTTGACATCAAGAATTGAATTTCAACTAGTAAAAACTATAATTCTTGATATCAAGAATTGATTTCTGGCTAGTTAAAATTCCAATTTCACATATCAGAAATATAATTCTCACTAGTAAAAACCTTTATTTTTGATATCAATAATTATGTGTTTACTAGAGAAAATGTTCATTTCTGATATCATGAATGGGATTGTTACTAGTAAGAATGCCATTTTAGATATCTGAAATTACTCTCCTAATTATTGATAACAGAAATGCATTTTCAGATATCAATAATAAGAAATGTAACATGTTGAAATACATTTACAGATTGGCATTTCAACTAGTGAACTGTATTACTGATATGTGAAATTAGAATTTTAACTAGTAAAATCAATCCTTGATATCAACAATTCAATTTAAATGGGAGTCTATAGTGACATTTAACTAGTGAAAATACAATTCTTGATATCAGCAATTATAGTTTTTACTAGCTGAAATTCAACTGTTGATATTAGGGCTGTGCCGATATTCGGACGCGATATCGTGCATATCTAGTCAGTAATGCCGGTTCTGTGATTAGTCATAAATCTCATTCACTTGTTTATTCATGCAGCCACGTTTACTACACAGAGCCGTAGTTCACTGATAAGCTACGCAGTTTCGCGTGCATTATCGATATGTATCGCCTGCGATAATGAAGGTGATATTTGCATAGCTTGTCAGTGAACTACGGCTCTGTGTAGTAAACGCCGCTGCATGAATGAACACGTGAATGAGATTTATGACTAATCACAGAACCGGCATTACTGACGAGATACGCATGATAATACGTGTCCAAATATCGGCACAGCCCTAGTTGATATCAATAATTAACCTTTTTACTAGTGGAAATGTAATTCCTGATATCAAAAACTGCCATTGTTACTAGTAAAAATCCAATTTCTGGTATCAAGAATTCATATCCTGCGAATCAATAAAAGTCAAAACGGCTTGCCATAGTATACAGTGCCACTTGTAAGTTTGTGAACCCTTTACAATTTTCTATGTATATGCATAAATATGACCCAAAACATCATCAGATTTTCATTTAAGTCCTGAACGTAGACAAGAGAACCTAATCATACAAGTGAGAGAAAAATATTTTCTTTGTAATTTATTTATTGAGAAAAATGATCCAGTGTTACATATCTGTGCATTGCAAAGTATGTGAATCTCTTGGATTAGCATTTATTTTAAAGGTGAAATTAGAGTGCATCTGAGCAGATGTGTTTTCAGTCAGTGCAATGACTATCGAACTACAGTATGTGACATGTTTTATCCAAAGAACAGTGATCTATCAAAGTCTGATCATGTTTGTGGAAGTGAGTCATGAACAAAGGAGATTACTGAGGACCTCAGAAAAAATATTGATGTTGCTCATCAGGCAAGAAAAGGTTACAAAACTATAAAGAGTTTGGACGCCACAGAAATTCACAGTCAGACAGATTGTGTACAAATGGAGGAAATTCAAGACCACTGTTACCTTCCCAAGGAGTGGTCGACCAACAAAGATCACTCCAAAGCAGAATGTGTAATAGTCTGCTCCCAGGGTAACTTCTAAGCAACTAAAAATCTTTCTCACATTGGCTAATGTTAATGTTCATGAGTCCACCATCAGGAGAACACTGAACAACCAATGGTGAGCATGGCAGAGTTGCAAGAAGAAAGCCACTGTTTTTCAAAAAGAAAATTGCTTGCTAAAGATCATGTGGACAAACCAGAGGACTATTGGGGAACGGGTTAATGGATGGATAAAATCAAAATTGAATTTTGAATGAGAAGCTATTATTTTCAGAGAAAAGCATTCCAGCATTCCAGCTTAAGAATCCTATCCCATCTGTGAAACATGGTGGTGGTGGTATCATGGCTTGGGCCTGTTTTGCTGCATCTTGGCCAGGACAGCCTGCCATCTTTGATGGAACAATGAATTCTCAATTATACCAGCAAATTCTAAAGGAAAACCTCAGGACATCTGTTTAAGTCTCAAGAGAACGTGGGTCATGCAGCAAGACAACAACCCCAAGCACACAAGTCATTCTACCAAAGAACGTTTAAAGAAGAACAAAGTTAATGTTTTGAAATGGCAGAGTCAAAGTCCAGACCTTATTCCAATAAAAAGTTGTGGAAGAACCTAAGCAAGCAGTTCATAGGAGGAAACCCACCAACGTCACAGAGTTGAAGTGGTTCTGCACTAAGGAATGGGCTAAAACTCCTACATGTTATTGTTCAGGACTGATCAGCATTTACAAGAAACTTTACCTTCAGTTACTGCAGCAAAAGGGGGTCACACCAGATACTGAAAGCAAAGATTCACATACTTTTGCAAAGCAAATATTTTTCTCTCACTCGTTTAATTGGGTTCTCTTTGTATACTTCCAGGACTTATATGAAGATCTGATGTTTTGGGTCATATTTATGCAGAAATATAGAAAATTGTAAAGGGTTCACAAACTTTCAAGTGGCTCTATATATATATATATATATATATATATTTTTTTTTTTTATATAAAAATGTGCACACACACAGCTTTTGCCATACAAGTATGTGTTACTTTCATGTAAGTCCATTTTTGCCACTAAATTAAAAAAATACAAAAAACATAATTGTGATTTTTATTTCCCAATTCCGCAATTTTCAGTTTACATTACGTAATTGACCTTTTTTCTTAAAACTGCATGATATAAACGTGCAGTTCTGACTTTATTTCTCATAATTGTCAGACTTAAACTCGCAATTACAAGAAAGAAAAAAATGAATCGCATTATATAAACTCACTATTGCAAGGAAAAAAGTTATAATTGCGTGATATAAACTCAGAATTTTTTCCCCCTCAGAACTGGACTTTATAATTTGCAACTGTGAGTTGATATCTGAAGTACATATTGTGAGAAAATGTGTCAAAATTGTCATTTTTTGCAGTAGGAACAGGCTTCCATATATTTTAGTGTATACTTATAATATATAATTAAAATTTGGTGCATGTATATGTATATGTATATATTATATAAAATAGTACTAATTATTACCAATGATCATACCAAGTGGAACATTTATGCTTATTTCAAACCAAAATCTGGCCTTTTATTGTAAATAAAACACCAGATTTAATCCAGTTTTCTCAACAAAAAAAAAAAAAAATAATAATAATAATAAATAATAATAATAATAATAATAATTTTAGTTAAAGATTTTAATAATTGTATTCTGTTCTTGACATTTTAATAGCGTTTGTTGCCTTTAAACGTGTCTGTATTTTGATTTCATTTTTTTCTTTATTATTAACTTGTCTCATTTTTATTTCAGTTTTACTTTTGTACATCAGGTTAAGCAAAATTAAATAAGAAAATAAGATTTCAGTCAACATTTATGTTTATTTCAAGTAATAAAAATGTTATTTATTGTTTTAGTTAACTATATAAAACTATATAACTAATTTATAACTATATAAAATCGACATATTGAATAATATGGGTCAAATAATGCTCTTTGTCTTTCCTCCCTGTGACAGAGCATCCCTTTACTTTGTAATCAATGTAAATTAAATTAAATACAGTCAGTGTAACCAAAAAATAACCAGAGGGAATACATACTGTGTGATTTTTACTTATAAACACGCCTGAAATGTTTGCAATGTTGAGCCCTGCTATGAATAACATGGTCTGCAAAGCAACTAATTCCATGTAACATCATTAGGGAAGTTCATTTTTACACTCACAGAGATGACACAATCAGCAACGGGTTTCTTGAGGGCGCTCTCAGCTGTCTCCTTGAGTTTGGTGAGGAGCATAGCAGTGATCTGTTCAATGCTGAACACCTTCTCCTCCTCCATGTACGTCACCTACAACATACAACACACGGCCGCTAAAGGACAAAAACAGCCCACAATCGCTCTCACATTTACTGCACAGCAGAACTCTGCGCTTGGCTTTACGAGAAGGTTTTGCTGCCAAAACCAGACCTCTGAACAATGCTGGCACAATGTGATCAGCCAGCTCACAACGTGTCGTGTTTGCACGTGTCAAGCAAATCTTGGGTTTCTTGATGACATCTCACTTTTAGCTACTCACCTTTATGCCCGTGGTGCCTGACGGCATCTGTGACAGCTCATAAACGAGACTGGACTTCAAGTTCTGGACAAACGGATCTGAGAACGCCCGACCATGGAAACGCTTGAATCCTTGGACAGTGTTTTTGCAATTGGTGACCATCTGGGTTTCAAATGAGATGAAAAACATTAGTTAAATCATGAATGATCACAAATCATGAATCATCAATCGGCACTGAATATAAACAATGCCATTTAGTCAGGGTAGCATCATATTTAATTTTGACAAGAATAAAAAAAATTGGCTGTGAAGGACAGAAGTACTTGTGTTCACTTTTTGTGTATTTTCAGTAGAAAAATCACTCACAGCCTTGCTTTCATCCGTGTTAAATTAAAAATGCCATCTAACCTGACTAAGGTCCAAACATCACATACCTGGCTTTTGGCTGCCGCTCCAATCGATCGATTTCGTGGTCCAAAAGACACACATGCTCTGAAACAACATACACAAATGGCCAGACATTATACATTATGACAAATGCCTGTGATTTATTTACACACACATTTAGATAGATCATTTACAACCTATAATTATAAGATTTTACACTATATACACTACCAGTCAAAAGTTTTTGAACAGTAAGATTCTTAATGTTTTTAAAGAAGTCTCTTCTGCTCACCAAGCTTGCATTTATTTGATCCAGCAAAAACAGTAAAAATTTTAAATACTTTTACTATTTAAAATAACTGCTTTCTATTTGACTATATATTTTAAGATGTAATTTATTCCTGTGATTTCAAAGCAGAATTTTTAGTCCTTCAGAAATCATTCTAATATTTTGATTTGCTGCTCAAAAAACATTTATTATTATTATGATGATGATGATGTTGAAAACAGCTTAAAACTAAATAAAAGTTAATTTCTATAATTCCTTTGCCCCCCAAAATAAAAAAATAATATTGACAACTACAAGCTTTTAAATGGTTTTTGGGAACTTTCTATACATCAAGAATCTTGAAAAAAATCTACAAATCTTAAAATAATAATAATAATACTAAAGGTTTTTTGAGCAGCAAATCAGAATATTAGAATGATTTCTGAAGGATCATGTGACTGGAGTAATGATGCTAAAAATTCAGCTTTGAAATCAAATGAATTAATTACATTTAAAAATGTATTCGAATAGAAAGCAGTTATTTTAAACAGTAAAAATATTTCAAAAATTTTACTGTTTTTGCTGTACTTTTAAAAAACAAAAAAAAATCCTTACTGTTCAAAAACTCACATATATACAAATATACATTTTAATTATATAAAATAGTAATATATAATCCTACCAATTGAAACATTAAGCTTAAGTCTGATGGTTCGGCGATGGTGTTTCTCAAAACCTACAATACTAAAAAGTGTCATGATATTCACGCTAATAGTCTTACACCACAGTCTTTTAAAGTACCACGGTATTTTCATGTAGCACTATGGTATTACAGTCATCCAGGAGTCATTTAACAGCGGATTTCCACCTTAGTTAAAGGTTCACATGTTCACTAGGGTGTGTGAATGTGCTGTAGCAGAGTAAATAAAGCGGACTCACGGTGTGCATCGGTCGCTGTATTCATTGGCGACAGTCTCGATTCCTCCGGCTCGAGCTACCGCTACATAGCAGTTCAGAAAACCCACGTCAAAACCCACCACTGACATCTTAAAAACAGCGAGATTACGGAAATACTATAAACCCGAGCCAAAATGGGGATCAGATGGTCGATCTGTAAAATGTAAAGAGTAAATAAGACCGTTTTAATTCATTATTCTACTGTAACTTCAGGGGAGGAATCAGGCTGCGGATGATAAACGCCGCTCATGAAACAACAAGACAGCTTCCGGTTCAAGGGGGGGCTAAAGGTCCAACACAAAAGTTCTACTCTGAATCTTTTTGAATTTCACAGCCGCTTTGACTTCAGATTTTCCTATTGGTTTTAAGATTAAAATTTATGTTTAAAATAAGGCCTGTGGTAAATATTAATTTCTCAAATCATGATTTTTAAAGCCTTAAGTTGCTACGTTGCTAGGAAATTGCGTATAAGGCGCTGATCTGTAATACGCAATAATATAGATCAATAATAGAATATTGAATTATATAACAACATACTATATTACAATACAATATATATACTGATTAATAATATAGATCAGTGTTACGAGGACTACAACAGAATCGCCAGGCATGTAAAGTCATGTTTGTATTTTTAATAATACAAAATAATTACTATATAAGATTAGAAGATTTCAATATTATATACAAATATAAGTATAAATGCCATATATATATATATATATATATATATGACATATATGAAATATGTCAACACATATGTATATAATATTTAAATATATTATATACATATGTGTTGACACATTTCATTCAAAGAAAACCTAAATAATTTCTATATATTTATGTAAATTTTTTTGAAGTATATTGTACAGAAAAATAAAACCAAAACGTTTTGAAGCGTGACTAATTTATCTGTAAAGTAGGATAAAAATAATTTTAAATATAAAATATCTGAATATAATATACAAATATACGTATATGTTGACATTTAATAAATAAATAAATAAATACCTATAGATTTTTCAAGAATAACAAATTTTTCTCAAAGTAGGGAATAACTAAATGTTAAATATTTTAATATTATATACAAAGATATGTATATGTTGACATAGCCTATTTAACAAACATACACACATACATACATATATATATATATATACACACACACACACACACACACACACGCATATATATATATATATATTTTTCTTTTCCAAAGTATATTTTAGAAGTATATTGTACAGAAATATAACCGAAATGTTTCAAGTTTTTCTCAAAGTAGAGAAAAATATTGAATATCATTTATATATATATATATATATATATGATATTCAATATTTTTTCTCTACTATATATATATATATATATACATACATACACACACACACACACACACACACACATTCATTTATTTCTGTAATTTTTTAGAAGTATATTTTATAGAAAAATAAAACCAACAAATTTTTATTTATTATGACTAATTCATCTTTAAAGTAGGGAAAAACTATTTTAAATATAAAAAAGAAAATATTTTAATATTATATACAAATATACGTATATGTTGAAATTTAATATACACACACACACACACACACACACACACACACACATATATATATATATATATATATATATATATTATTTTTTTTCCCACACACTTTTTTCTCTCAAGAGTATATTTTAGAAATATATTGTCTTCATTTCGAAAGTGACAAATTTATCTCAACGTAGGAAAAATTGGTTGGACCTTTTCTTTGAAAGTTACCTCGGGTATGACAGCGATGACCCGGATGTTCTAGCTCGCGTCTAGGAGCAGCCGTCTCGCGATGAGGTATCTGTGCTGTATTCTCACTAGAGCCAGACCAGTAATACTGAGATTATCCAGTCATGCTCCTCACGGAAGACTTCCACGAGCCTACAGTCTTTATCACTGTCAGGCTTTGCGATGCTTTTGCACAGAGAGCTCGAAACCATATTACATCACAACTCCCATCTTCTATGTGAACGCATCTCCTCACATCGGTCATGTGTATTCAGCGGTCACTGCTGACTGTCTGCACAGATACAAACTCTTAAAGGGGTACAGCTCCAGATTTGCCACAGGTATGTTTTTATGTATTGTCTGTCTGTTCAGATCCAGTGTTGGGGAAAGTTACTTTTAAAAATAATGCATTACAATATTGCCTTACTCCCTAAAAAAAAAAAAAAAAAACTATGAAAAGTAATGCGTTACATTACTTTTGCGTTACTTTCCAATCGGGGGAGGGCTTGCTTGTTTGTTTTTAATATAAAAAAGGTCTGATTCTTAGCAAATGTAAAAGCCCTTTCACACCAAAATGAAATTAAGTGAACAAGGCTAAGGCTAAAGGAAAATTTCTCAGTTACAGTAGAACTCTAGAAAAAGAAAGTTCAACACTCTTCAGCAATGAGAAAAACAAGCACAAATGTTAATCTAAAGTAAGTTTTGCTTATTAGTACACTGCAAAAACGCTTTTCTTGCTTAGATCTTTTGTCTAAAAATCTAAAAGTTCTTAAATCAAGAAGGATTTTATGGAAAAGTAAAAAATATTGTCTTGTTTTTTCTGAAAACAAGTCAACATTAAGTGTGTTATTGCTTGAAACAAGCGAAATAATCTCCCAATGGGGTAAGCAAAATAATCTTGTTTTCTGATTGAAATAAGATTTTCTTTCTTACCCCATTGGAAGATTATTTCGTTTGTTTGTAAGCAAAAACTCACTTAATTTTGACTAGCTTTTTCTGAAAACAAGAAAATAATTATTTACTCATCGAAAATCTTTCTTGATTTAAGAATTGTTTTGATATTTTGGCTGGAAACGAGACAAAACATTTAAGAAAGAAAAATATTTTTGCAGTGTACGGTTGAATTGGATCAACAAAGGTCAGCAGCAAAGTCATTGGTTAATAAAATGAAATTAAATACATAAAGGAACAAAAAGTAACTCGGACTAGTTACTTGGAAAAAAAGTTATATTATTACATGACTTGTAATGCGTTACCCCAGCACTGTTCAGATCAGTATGTTATAGTGGGTTGTTTATATGTGCTCTGCAGGTACAGATGAACATGGGCTCAAGATCCAGCAGGCAGCCAGCAGTTCTGGTAAAGATCCTCTGAGCTTCTGCACTGAGGTCTCAGAGAGTTTCAAGCATGTTTTCCAAAGATGTAGCATTTCATACACTGACTACATTCGGACAACAGAGCGAAGGCACAGACTGGCCGTTGAACACTTCTGGACGGTTCTCCACAGCAAAGGCTTTCTCTACAAAGGCACCTATGAAGGCTGGTACTCCACTCCAGATGAAAGTTTTCTTATGCCAGCTCAAGTCACTGACAGCACAGACTCGGAAGGAAGACAGATCAAAGTATCCACAGAGAGTGGCCACAAGGTACCAACCATCCATCCTCAACTGGAAAAAAAAAGCTTGTTCTGCTGTCAGTGGATTGCAACATCTAGAACCGGGGTTTAAAAACTGGGGTGCAAGGGGTCCATGCAGAAGTTTAGGGGGCAAAAGAATGTTTAAAAATAAGATTAAAACTTGAGACTCAAATAAAAATGTATTTAAATAATTAGATTGAATAATTTAATCAAAATAAATAAATAGTTAATAAAAATGAGATTAAGTATATAAGCAAATTAAAATATTAATAAAAAGATTAAAATAACAAAAATAAGAAAACGAATGAGATAAAAAAAATAAAACTAAAGATATATATATATATATATATATATATATATATATATATATATATATATATATATATATATATATATATGAAAAAAGAGATTTGACATTAAAATAAAAAAAATAAGTAAAGAAATCTTTCCTCATTTTCAACCTCATTTTATAGTGAACAATAAAATTTGAGTAAAATAAGTGAACTACAAATTAGATTAAAATAAATAAAAATGAGAGTAAAATGCATTAAATTTGATTAAAATAACCAATATTGAAATATCTAAAATGAGATAAAACAAACTAAAATATATAGATATATGTGAACAATAAAGTTGCATTATAATAAGTGAACTGCAAATTAGATTAAAATACAAACAAGTGTAAAAAACAAAACATTTGATTAAAATAAAGATTAAAATAAGTAAATGAATGAAGATAAAAATAGGCTAAAATATATGTGGACAATAAAATTTGATTAAAACAAGTGAACTACAAATTAATTAAAATAAATAAAAAATAGACAAAAATACATAGTTGATTAAAGATTAAAATAACAGACTAAAATAAGTAAACTAAAAATGAGATAAAACAGACTAAAATCCAAGTCTGATCATATATTAAGAAAGAATAATTTGATGATTATTTTTAGATTATTAAACAAGCAATCAGGTTTAAAAATTTGATAAAAAGTAAATTAAATCTAACAGTACATTACTAAAGCAAGTAGTAAAAAGGCAAAATGTAACTTAACAGAAACTAAATATTTTTCTAATAAATCTATTACATATAGTATACCAAATTATATTAGTACTATTTGGGTCTTTATACATTAGTTATAAAGCTAGCTGAGTTTTAAGTTTTATGATGGGAATCCTTACATGAGGATGATTATATTTAGGGGTTCATGACATCTAAACGATAGAAGTAAATCTAGAATGATATATACTGCATCCACAGGTCGACTTATGTGGGACTGAAGATTTGAAAACAGAAATCTGTAGATTTTAGAAGTTATTGAGGCAAGCAGCACTAGTCTATTACTAGTGTTGAGTGCAAACATACAAGACCTAATCAAACTCTTTTAAAGTTCTTCAAAATTTCTCTTTCCTCACTGACAGGTGGAGTGGATGAAGGAGGACAATTACATGTTCCGCTTATCAGACTTTCGCACTGAACTGCTTCACTGGCTCCGATCGAACCCGAAGGTCATCCAGCCTGTGAAGTTTCACAACTTGGTTCTTCAGTGGCTGGAGGATGACATCCCAGATCTGTCGGTATCTCGGCAGAAGAGCCGGCTCCAGTGGGGCATCCCGGTCCCGGGCGATCCAGAACAAACCATCTACGTGTGGCTGGACGCTCTGGTCAACTACCTTACGGTGGTCGGATACCCTCACAATCACTCGCAGTGGTGGACAGCGGTCCGTCACGTTGTGGGTAAGGACATCCTCAAGTTTCACGCAATATACTGGCCGGCGTTTCTCATGGCTGCGGGGTTGCCGCTTCCTCAGACGATATACGTTCACTCTCACTGGACAGTGGAGGGAAAGAAAATGTCCAAGAGCCTCGGAAACGTGATCAACCCGCTGGACGCCGCTGAGAAGTTCACCGTGGATGGTTTGAGGTACTTCCTTCTCAGACAAGGGGTTCCTGACTCAGACTGTGACTATTACGACGACAAAGTCATTAAGATGTGCAACAGCGAGTTAGCGGACGCTCTCGGAGGGCTGTTAAACCGCTGCACCGCATCCTCGCTCAACCCCACGCAAGTGTATCCTCACTTCTCCAACGCTTGCTTTCCAAAAGAAGGGCTTGAAGGAAGATCCGCTTCGGACGACTACAAAATGCTGGAGGCTGTATCAGCACTTCCGGACTTAGTAGAGCAGCATTTTGAGAATCTACACGTCTATAAAGCATTGGAGGCCGTTAGTGCATGTGTGCGCCTCACTAATGGGTTTGTGCAAAGACATGCCCCGTGGAAACTGGACAGGAAAGATCCTGAAGAACGGCGGTGGCTTGACAGCATCCTGCATGTGTCCTTAGAGTGCCTTAGGATTTATGGGATTCTCTTGCAACCTGTGGTGCCAGGGCTTGCGGATAAAATCTTATCGAGGTTGGGAGTCACGCCTGAGGAGAGAAGCTGGGACTCTCTTAAGTTCCTGATGAGGTTTGAAGGAGGAGAGTGTGGGTTAGAAGGAAGAGCGCTGGGTCCGGATTTGGGAGTCTTGTTTAGCCGTCTTGAAAGGAGAAGAACGTCCAAAGACAAATCTTAATGAATACTTGAACCTCACCATGCACTTCCGGAACAAAAATTGACAGTGTACTCACCCCCTTGTCATCCAAGATGTTCATGTCTGTCTTCAGTCGTAAAGAAATTGTTTTTTGAGGAAAACATTTCAGTATTTTTCTCCATATGGAATTCTATGTTGCCACCGAATTTGATCTTCCAAAATGCAGTTTAAATGCAGCTTCAATGGGCACTAAACAGTCCCAGCTGAGGAAAAAGGGTCTTATATCAAGCCAAATGATCTGTTATTTATTTTTAATGGCATTTTATATACTTTTTAAACCTCAAATGCTAATCTTGTGTCTTTCTGCGATGTGTACAAGTAGTCTGTGCATCTCTGGTTTAAGACAGGGTATGTTGAAAAACTCCCATCCTACATCGCTGCAGAAGTAGTGACCCAGTGTTTGCAATGTGCACATGTAAAGAAGCTTCAAAGGGCACTAAAATATCCCAGCCGAGGAAGAAGGGTCTTATATCTAGCCAAACAATTTATTTATTTATTTTTATTTAAATGTATATACTTTTAACCTCAAATGCTCATCTTGTCTCTTTCTGCGATGTGTATAAGTAGTCTGTGCATCTCTGGTTGAAAACATTTAGGGTGTCAAAAAAACTCCCATCCTACATCGCTGCACAAGTACTGACCCAATGTTTGCAAAGTGCACATGTAAAGAAGCTTCAAAGGGCGCTAAATGATCCCAGCTGAGGAAAAAGGGTCTTATATCTAGCCAAACGAACAAATTTTTTTTTTTTAATTGCAATTTATATACTTTTTAACCTCAAATGCTCATCTTGTCTCTTTCTGCGATGTGTATAAGTAGTCTGTGCATCTCTGGTTTAAAACATTTAGGGTATGTCAAAAAACTCCCATCCTACATTACTGCAGAAGTACTGACCCAGTGTTTGCAAAGTAAACATGCAAAGAAGATCAAACACCCTTAACAAATAAAGAAATTAATATATAAAACCGCAATGTAGGATGATTTTGAAGTTGAGGGAGAAAATGAGATGGGAGTTTTTCAACATACCCTAACTGCATTGAACTGGAAAAAACAGTTCAGACAGAGCAAGATGAGACGAGCGTTTGAGGTTAAAAAGTATATAAATTGTAATGATAATTAAAAAAAAAAGCTAGATAAGACCCTTTTTCCTCAGCTGAGATCATTTAGAGCCCTTTGAAGCTGCATTTTCAAAGCTCAAAAATCCTGAAATCTTTTCCTCAAAAAACGATTTCTTTACGACTGAAGAAAGGAAGGCATAAACATCTTGGATGACAACAGGGTGAGTACATTATCTGTACATTTTTGTTCTGGAAGTGAACTTCTCCTTTTGATGCTGTTAGGCTTCCAAAGAAATAATTAAAAAGCCACACACCATACAATGCACGACAAGGCAAAAAACTGACATGGTTTTTTTAATGAGAAATACACGAAACTGAAAAATTGTACAAATTGAAATAAAATAAAAAAGGTTGCAATATTCTTATAATTTCCTGTACTTCTTTTTACATAAACTCTTCCATGGTTCACCTCAGAATGAATTCTCTATGACGTTCAGAAATACATGTCTGAAAACAATGCCTCTACTTCAGATTCCATCAGGTTCCTCTTCTCTCAGAAAGCAGGGAATCCGCTAAAACTACTCTTTACCACTGGTGAAATGCATTTCAGGCGCTCTCAGAAATATGAGTTGGTGTTCTGTCCAGGTTGAGTACCTAGGGAAAGAAGAACATAATTTCAGTACAGACAATTACATTTTAAACACTGATGACTTCGCATTAATAAGGACGCAATGGACTCATTTTGGTAGAATATAATGTTTTTCAAACTATTAGGGGGCAGCCCTACAAGAAAATATAAGGATTTATGTTGATATTCTCCAATATCCAGTCATGAGCTTTTGAAACAGTGTTAATTTCGTTGACAAAAAATTTGTCAACATTTTTTTTTTTTTCCCCACAGATGAAACAAAACGATAATGGACTAAAATTATTTTTGAATGACAAAAACTATGACAAAAATCTACTACCATTTTCGTCAACGAATAAAAACAAGACGAAAATGTTGGGGAGGGACAATATGGAAAGAGATTCATTCTCAAATCTGTTGTGTAGTAGGAGGTTAGATGCGTACAAACCGGTGGGACACAAGCTAAAATACATTTGCCGCATGTCTTATAAAATGCTCAAAAATGACAGAAAAATTGCAGACATATGGATAAAATTTGACGACGCAAGAGAGAACTCAATTCTTGAGTCTTGTTTTCTGAGCGCAGACACTGAAGCATACACACAGAAAGCACGTCTTGCACTCTTGCACATTGCATGAACTGAGAAATACACACAAAATGATCTCGAATTGTCCGTTTTGACGAGTATTCACATAAACACAGCTGGTTACATCTTAAATGAACGTAAACAGTAGATAGAAAGTGTATCGGTTTTAAAGGGATAGCAGCCACATTTAGTTGCTATTGTCCGAGTCACTGATGTTAATCCAGCAACAAAAGAAAGACAGAAAAATCACACACTGCTCTTGACGGAATCACTTACGTAGCCCTAAAGATTAATCTAAATTCATTTATAGAAATAAACATGTTTGTTTGAAAGAAAGAATGAAGAATATGGTAAACAAGTTACTATAAAGAATGCATAATTAGCCGATATAACCATTGCTATTTCATTGAAAAGAAGACCATGCTCTTTATGAGAAGTGGTCTTAATTAATTTTAATATTAAGGCATGTTATGTATGACGCAGTTAAATTGTGTGTGGAAATTTTAGAGAAATGCTTAATAAATGCATTGCACTGTAACTAAACCCATTCAATTTTAGCTGAATAAATGTACTGTAGATTTAGCTAACATCTTATATTATTTAGTTGACTAAAACTAAAAACAATTCAGATGACTGAAATACGACTAAACTAAATGGCATTTTAGTCAAAAGACTGACTAAAACCAAATTAAAATTTGCTGTCAAAATGAACACTGTTTTGAAAAACATTTGGAAGGCAATGTTTGAAATGGAGCAATGTAAAAACTTAGCATACTTGAGAGCTGCTGCTGGAGCTGTCTGACCAGTGCTGCGGTCTGCTGCTGCTGCTGGGTCTGCTGCATGCCTTGCCGTGGAAACTGAGATTAAAAAAAAAAAAAAAAAAAAAAAAAAAAGAGGAAAATGTTCAGAATATTCAAAGGAAATAAGCCACAGAGGCTTCTAGAACTGTTTTAGAGAATCTTCCCCCATCACTTGCGTGTGTTGTATTTTCAAAGTACATACTTGAAAGCCACTACAGATGTGCCGAGAGTTCGGGGCCTTACCATGGGCTGCATTCCCAGGGCCTGTGCGGGAGGCTGGGCTGATGCAACCTGCTGCTGTTGAACCTGCTGCTGCTGGACCTGCTGAGGCTGAACCTGCTGCTGCTGGACCTGCTGCTGCTGTTGCACTTGCTGCTGAACCTGCTGCTGCTGCTGCACCTGCACCTGCTGCTGTAAGACAAACACACACATCTGTGTGATGAATCTGTGAAACATAGGCGTTATGTGAAATGCACAGTATCCCACAATGCACTGGGGCTAGGGGTGGGTGATATGGTAAAAATATCTTTTTTTTTTTTTCAGAAATATCATGATTCACCATTTTATCACGATTCTTTGGCATGTTGGTTTTACCATTTTGCAAGTTGTCTGAGCTACAGCCAAACTATTTTCCCTTTTTAAAAAACAAAGGCCTTTCAGGAGAACAAAGTATAAAATAAAAAAAGAATGGCAGATATTTAGACCAAAGGGAGCCAAGATAAAAATTCTCATTTTTTTATCTTTGTTAATAAAAAATAAGAACAAAGATACACATTCCAAATAAACATAATACAAATAAATCAAACGCGTGTTATTTTTCAGGTACAGTAGGTGTATTTAGCAGTAGCATTCAAGAAATTGAATTAAATATAAAAAGTGAAACACTATATACACTGTACAGTGATTCTTATTCATTTGATCATTTCTATTATTAAATTCAATGGGGACCAGCTACTGTTTGGTTACCCACATTTTGTGTTTAGCACAAGAAAGTAATATTAATACAAGTTTGGGACACATGCGAGTAAATGATTACATTCATTCATTCATTCATTCATTCATTTATTATTTATTGCCATATCAGCTCATGGCAAAACGGATAACAATTTTAAAAATAATTAATAAATAACATTTATATAAAACACATAAATAAAAACATCAATAACAACAACAACAACAAAAAAGCACAATTACATCAAAGAAGGTTTTTTAAATTCACTTTAGTTAAAAACTAATATTTTTAAAGGGTTAGTAAATAATTACAGAATCATAATTTTGGTTGAACGATTCCTTTAATGACAAGCGACAGCATGTTTAGTACTGTCGCTTTAAGAGCTGCACGCATCTAATATACAGGCACGCATCCGTTTTCCTCTCAATCATTTATTTTTGTTTTAGACATAAGTAGCTGCGTTTATATGTAAACCTTTTGTGTTTCAACAGTATTAGCGTAATCAGATGCGTAATTAGGCGCTATTTGACGGGCTTGTAGTGTGCACACGCTTCAGGTTCAGAACATCACGCATATGAAATGTTTAACTGGCAAGACTTTGAAGCAAATAATGTACTTTTGTGACTGTGAAAAAGTGCAGTGTCCTGTGAGTGTAACTCTACCGCTGTCACGTTATACAGTACATTGAGATGGAGGAGCCAGAACTGCAGCTGGTAGAATAGCACGATACTAGATATTTCTACAAAAGCAGATCGTGGAGACATTTTTATCGTCCACGATAAAAAATCGTCATATCGCACACCCCTAACTGGGGCTCTGGTGTACATACTCTGAGAGCTGGATGCTGTCTGATCATTTGTTGTTGTTGCTGCTGCTGGGCTTGTTGTTGTTGTTGCTGTTGCTGCTGCTGCTGCTGCTGCTGCTCCATCATCTGATTGGGCCTCATGTTGGGGTGCATGGCCTGTGCTGCCAAGTGGCCTTGACCCAGGCCATGCATCATAGGTGTCTGCTGCATGGACTGATGGGGAAACCTGAGAGAAAGATGGTGAAAGTTGAGCTGATCAGAACCTAGGCATGTCTAGACATTAGGGATGCCACAATACTTCTAATGGCATGCAATGATAAGCCTTTCTAAACCCGTTTTCCAAAAAAAAAAAAAAAAATTATAAAAACAAAAAGTTCTAACATACTCGTATTCTATGCATGTCAATTAGCAGTCTTACAAATATACTTATTCGTTAGGAAAATACACAAGATGGCTTGAAGAACACAGATAAACTATATATTATTGCTGATGAGTGTTTATTGTCCTTACATTTCATCATTCAAAACGTTTAACGTTACGATCTTGTTTTTACTTGGTTACAGCCATAGCGATGCCTTTATCCATATTAGAGATTTTCTGGCTGGAACGGAGCATCATCAGTGTTACTACTTTGACACATATGTGGATTTTCTGCACGAGGGCGCCCTCTGGCGTCCAGTATGAATGAAACCCATCCGATTTTTCTTTAAAATCGAAAAATAATACCTCTCCCAAAAGATATATTAAGCAGACATAATAATCCACAGCTTTTTCCAGTGTACAGAGGTTTACAGGAATATTTTGTTGCAAAAAAAAAAAAAAAAAACACTCGTGGCATGCTATCAGAACTGAAGCGAAAACTGTGGTTAAAAAATGAGGTATGTATTGAACCATGGACTAACTGTATTGTTGCATCCCTACTAGACATGTTAAACTCGAAAATTTAACATAAAACATAATGAAATGGTTAAAGATGTCAAGCTAATGACGGAACGCAGGTGAATTTTCTCAAAGTTACCTCTCAAAAAGTAGCCGTTTGTTTTAACTGTTTGTTGGTAAAGCATTTCATCCAGCGCTGTTCTTAAAGGATTAGTTCACTTCCGGAACAAAAATTTACAGATAATTTACTCACCGCCTTGTCTTCCAAGATGTTCATGTCTTTCTGTCTTCAGTCGTTTTTTTTGAGGAAAACATTTCAGGAATTTTCTCAATATAAGTAAACTTCAACGGTGCCCACAGGTTTGAACAGCTAAGCAAAGAATGCTTTTCTAGTAAAACAATCGGTAATTTTCAATAAATTAATATTTTTACACTTTTTAACCACAAATGCTCATCTTGTCTCACTCTGCAATGTGCATGCACACTCTGTGTATTCGGTTCAATAAAGTTAGGGTATGTCCAAAAACTCCCATCTCATTTTCTCCCCCAACTTCAAAATCATCCTACATCACTGCAGAAGTACCAACTCAGTGTTTACAAAGTGAACATGCCCAAAAAAAATCAAATGCCTTTTACAAAAAATGGTGAAACAGCATTGTAGGACGATTTTGAATTTGGAGAGGAAAATGAGATGGGAGTTTTTCGACATACCCTAACTGCATTGAATCGGAGTGCACAGAGTACACATGCGCATCGCAGAGCTAGACAAGATGAGCATTTGTGATTAAAGAGTAAATAAATATTAATGCATTTAAAAAAATTACTGATTGCTTTGCTAGAAAAGACCCTTATACCTCGGCTGGGATCGTGTAGAGCCCTTTGAAGCTGCACTGAAACTGCATTTTGGAAGTTCAAACTCGTGGCTACCACTGAAGTCCACTATATGGAGAAAATTCCTGAAATGTTTTCCTGAAATCCCTGAAATCTTGGATGACGGGGGGGGGGGTGAGTAAATTATCTGTAAATATTATGTAAATTTTATACTTGAAAGTGAACTATGCCTTTAAGGATCTCGATCCATTTTACTGATTGAGAAACTGCTTCAGATGTTTTAGTGAGAGAATATTCTGCACAAACTAGGGATGTGCCCAAAACCGAACACAAGCAAGGTAGGTTTATCTGTGACTGACCTTTGCGTGTTCTGCATTGTGTGCGCGTACGCTCCAGGAGCCTGCTGATGGACGTAGCCGCTAGGCCTCTGCTGCATTTGCCTAAGAGAGTCCACCATGCCTGGGTTTGTGCCAGGATGTCCTCCCTGGAAGCCTTGGTTACCATACGAGTTAGGAACTATTCCACCGGGCTGGGAGGGGTGCGGCTGCATCCCCATGTGTGAGCCGTAGCTGGTGTAGCCCTGGGAAATGTTCTGGAGAGAGAAACGTGGGCCGTTATCATCAGGTTTCAGCGAATGCTGAACAAATCAACAATGCAAATCTGATAAATGCTGAAGTACTTGCCTGTGTCGGTTGCATTGATGGATACTGTTGATTAGGTGCCACCTGTCTAATCTGCTGTCCCATTAAATGATTATGATTCTAGATAAGTGCAAACAGAGCATTAAAAAAAACACGAATGCCTTCCATTTCCTGAAAATTATGCAACGTTTCTGAATTAAACATTCACATATCACTAGGAGACAAAAAACACAGATGGTGCTTGCCCATGGAAATGTGGAAATCAGTGGCTTTCAAACTTTAAGAGCAACCCATTTTGTCCTTTTTAAACTGATGTGACCCATGTGTGACCCTGCATTGCTAAGAACTTCATTTGTACAACTTTAAAGGCAATTTTCTCATTGTTTAGATTTTTTTGCACCCTCAGAAACCAGACTTTTTAGTTGTATCTCAGCCAAATATCCTCAAGTCATAAGTCATCGTAAGTCAGAATTGTCTGCTATAAAAGTCACAATTGTGCGTTAGAACAACTGTGATATATAAACATGCAATTCTGAGAAATAAAGTCAGAATTGCAAGATATAAACACAATAAAAGAAAAACTGTATTTTTTCCTCATAACTGGCTCAACTGTGAGAAAACAGTTAGAACTGGGAGATAATATATCTCACAATTCTGAATTTATACTCCACAATTCCTACTTTATACTTCACAATTGTAAGTTTATATATTCAAGTAAACAAAGTCAGAATTGTGTGCTACAAAATCACAATTTTGTGTTATAAAGTCAGAATTGCATATAAGATACATAAGATATAAACACAGATTAAGATATAAACAAAAAAATAAAAAATAAAAAATCCTCATAATTTGGACTCAACCGTGAGAAAAAAGTTAGAACTCGGAGTTTATATCTCACAATTCAAAATTTCTCACAATTCTGAATTTATATTCATATCCTACTTTATACTTCACAATTGTGAGTTTATAATCATGTAAAAAAAAAAGTCAGAATTGTGTGCTATCAAATCAGAATTGCAGAATAAGATATAAACACAGATCAAGCTTGCAATTTTAAGAAGTTTTTTCCCCTCGGAATTAGACAAAAAAAAGTCAAAACTGAGGAGAAAAAAGTCAGAAATATGATATAAATTCACAATTGCTGATAAAAGTCTGAATTTATAACTTGCAAGAGTTATCTTACAATTCTAAATTTATATCATGCAATTCTAAAATAAAAGTCAGAATTGTGAGAAAAAGCAATTCCTTTGATATTTTTTTTTTTTATTTAATCAATTTTCTCTTGTCCCTCTTTTAAGCCAAAAATCATTAGGATATTAAGCAAAGATCATGTTCCATGAAGAATTTTCCTACTGCAAATAAATAAAAAAAAATCATGTATTTTTGATTAATAATATGCATCACTAAGAACTTCATATGGACAACTTTAAAGGCACTTTTAGATTATGTATAAATCTTAACTTCAAACAAAATGGACCCTTATGACTGGTTTTGTGGTCCAGGGTCACATACAGGGCATAAAATGAACACTCGTCAAGCGCCAAATGCCAGTAAAAATCTGCGTTGGCGAGTGTATGTAAGAGTGTCATTCCCCAGTTGTCGGGTAAAACTTTCATGAAGTATAACAATGTAATGTAGTGAAAACAACAGCCAGTTTTTAAAGAGATTCGCGATTAGCTGTTCTGTCATAAGCAATAAGACAGAATCAAATAATAGGATACAAACGAGCTAATAAGGTAGTAGTGATGGCCAGCTTGTCTTTAGACATGATTCTAATAACTTTTACCTAGGAAGATATTGCTGCTTCATTTCAATCGTAAATCGAATCGCCGTTTACCCAAAGATTCACAGCCCTAGATTGTTCAGTAGTAGTGAAGAAAGAGATCTTTTTGGATCTAAGGGACTGTTTGGACCTAAAAATGGTGATGCATGATGTAAGACTTAACCAGATTGGTCCAAGACAAAAGTCATTGGTCCTAAATATGTGTGGGGCATCTGCAGTACATGTTTGCCTGAGCAAGCACCACTAATTACAAGACGCCTACTAAAATGACAAAACAGATGAACTAATCAGACAAAATACAAGGAAACCATGTGTGTTTTTGGTCTGGGGTCTTGATCAGTAAAACCAGACTCACCAGTCTGACCTGTAGCTGATGACGGAGAATCTGCCCCTGAGCAATCTGCGGGGGCTTATAGCCCATCTGGTACGGCTTGTCCATAGCCATCATGTTGCCCATGGCAGCACCCTGCATGTTAGCCATGTTGTAGCTGGCACGTGGAGGAATCTTAGGACCCATAGGACCCCTGGGACGGAAAGGGGGCTCTAAACCGGGGCCTCCTTAGAGAGAAAAAATGCATAAAAGACAAATAAAGAACAAGCAGAAGATGCATCTTATGATGCTAAAAATGACTGAAACAACTGCTTTATGAAGCTTAATAGTAATGGAGGTTAAAAGCATGCACTGACCTGGCGGTAGAGGCTGATTTTGGGCATACATGTTCATTGGAGGCTGGTAGCCAATTCGGAAAGGCATGTTTGGCTGGCCAATGGTCATCAGATCGGAAGTCATGCCTGGCGTGTACTGCATGACAGGGTTGTGTGGCTTGTAGTCCTAGACCACAGGAAATGGTTGTAATTTTTATTTTAATAGAAATAAAATACTCAAATACTCAAAAATACCTATAAAAATACCAAAACATACACTGCCGCTCAAAAGTTTTGGGATCAATATGATTTTTAATGTTTTTTTTAAAAAAAAGTCTCCTATGCTCAAAGTTCTATTTATTTGATATTATTTTCAAAAATACAGAAAAAAGTAATATTATGAATATAATTTCAAATATAATTTCTTTCTGTGATGCAAAGCTGAATTTTCATCAGCCAGTCTTCAGTGTCACATGATCCTTCAGAAATCATTCTAATATGCTGATTTATTAGTTTTATCATCAATATTGGAAACAGTTGTGCTTCTTAATATTTTGTTGGAACCTGTGATACTTTTTTCAGGACTCTTTGATGAATAAAATGTTAAAAAGGACAGCATTTATTCAAAATAGAAATCTTTTCTAACAATGTAAGTCCTTACGATCACTTTCTATCAATTTAACACATCCCTGCTGAATAAAAGTATTAATTTCTTTCAAAGAGAGAGTTTTAAATAAATGTCGTTCTTTTACATTTTTTTTTTAATCAAAGAATCCTGAAAAAATGTATCACAGGTTTCAAAAAAAAAATTTCCAACACTAATAATTAATTAACATATTAAACTTATTTGTAAAAGATCACATGACACTGAATACTGGAGTAATGATGCTGAAAATTCAGTGTTTTTACATTTTAAAATACACTGAAATTAATCAAATATATTACATTTCATTATAATTTTAAAATATTACTGTATTTTGGATCAAATAAATGCAGCCTTGGTGAGCATAAGAGATGTCTTTCAAAAACATTAAAAAAAATACTGGATACTGGAGTAATGATGCTGAAAATTCAGCTTTGCATCACAGGAATAAATTATATTTTAAAGTATATTGAAATAGAAAACCACTATTGCTTTAACATTTAACAATATTACAGTTTTTGTCTGCATTTTTAAATCAAATAAACACAGCCTTGATGATCACAAAAGTCTCCTTTAAAAAGCATTAAAAATCTTACTGATCCCAAACTTTTGAGCGGCAGTGTTCCATGGAGCTGTATTTTATGCTTTCTTTCTCGTTTGTACCTCTTGTTTATTTGTGGATGCCGGTTTCTTTTTCTTTTTCTTCTTATTGGGGTCAGGTGCGACATTAGAGACGTTCTTTTCCGGCTTCCCTGGATCCACCTTCTTGTCCGGCTCAGGAGCAACTGGTGTAGGCGGCTCCTCCTCCTCTTGGGGCAGGTTGAGGGGCGCCAGATAGTAACTGCGCTGCTTGGGCTTGATGTGGGTGTGGTAAAGCAGGAGCCGCTGCTGCTCCTCAAACTTCGTGACTTTGCGGTCGACCCGAACTGTCCCAAACCAGCCCCAGGAGAGCGGAGCCGAGTGCTTCAGGCCCTCGAACACGTCCCAAGGAGAAATCTTCTGCTTGGTTGACACCTGAAGACCCTGTATGCAAGGAATCATGATGCAGAGGTTAGCAAATGGCTAAAAGCAGAGTAGCGCTGCAATACCAATAAGGTACTACATACCTCTTTTTCAAATCCAGCAATTTTGTTGCCTTTTGTGTCAATGAGCGACCCCTGCGGCTCACAGGTGATGACATCTCGTGTCTGCTTGGGCAGAGGCAGCAGCTGCCGTACTTTCTCCAAACTCTCGGATTGACGGTCACCGAGTTCTTTCTGCAGGGCAAAGCAAACTAGAGTCTTACAGTTACTGAAGAAAAAATAAATGCTGCTTACCTATGCAAAATCACTGCCATGATGTTACAATGTTGCTTATTACAGTTGCTATGTTCTGAGTCCATTTTTAGGTACATTACAATTCCGTAAACAAACAGGGTTGGTAATTTTTCTTTAATGTTTGTGTCTTGTGTTAAGTCACTTTTTGATCAAAAATAACTGCAATTCTAATATCTAATATTTTGAGAATAATGTCACAGCAAAATGATTAAATGTGTAATATTTTGAGAATAAAGTTGCATTTATTTGATCAAAAATAATTGCAGTTCAAACTTTTCTACTTGAATGTAGCTTGAAATGTAATTTATACCTGTGATCAAAGCTAAATTCAACACCATCATTAATCCAATAATCCATTAATCCATACAATTTTGAGAATAAAGAATTTAAAGTTGTAACATTTTGAGAATAGTTATAGCAATATGAGATTAAATTTGTAATATTTTAAGAATGAAATTGTGGTATTTGAGAATAAAGTCATGGCAATACGAGATTAAAGTCATAATATTTTAAGAATAATGTCAGACCAAAATTAGATTCAATTTGTAATATTTTAAGAATAAAGAATAATTTGAGAATAAAGTCGTATAATAAAGTAAAAAAAAAAAAGAATAAAGTCTGAATATTTAGAGAATAATGTCATCGCAAACTGATATTACATTTATAGTATTTTGAGAATAAGGTTGTAACATTGAACTTAAGGTGTAAAAGTCATAATATTTAGAGAATGAAGTCATAGCAAAAAAAATAAATAAAATAAAATTCTAATATTTAGAGAATAAAGTCATAATATTTAGGGAATAATGTCATAGCAAAAAGAGATTAGAGATTAAATTTGCAATATTTTGAGAATAAATTCATAATTTATTCATAAGGTCATAGCAAAATTAGATTATATTATAATTTGAGAATAAAGCTGAAACAAAGTCGTAATATTTAGAGAATAAACTCATAATACTTATGAGAAAAATGTCATAGCAAAACTAGAATAAATGTATAACATTTTGAGAATAAAGTCATAACACTGAGAATATAATCATAATATTTAGAGAATGAAGTTGTAATCTTGAGAATAAATAAAAATAGTCTTGTTTTCAGGAAAAAAGAAGTCCTAATTAAGTGAGTTTTTGCTTAAAACAAACATAATCTGCCAATGGGGTAAGCTAAACAATCTTGTTTCAAGCAAAAACTTATTTTAACTTCTTTTTTTCTGAAAACAAGACAATAAATTTACTTATCCTTCTTGATTTAAGAATTTTTAGATATGTTGGCTGGAAACAAGACAAAAAATCTAAGTAAGAAAAGCATTTTTGCAGTGCATAATTATTTTTAAAAAAGTGTGTGGGAGCTCAGCTACTATTTATGACATATCAAAGCAAATAGGAAATTAATTTTTTACTATTTTGGGGGTTAAAAGGCACTATATGGTGATACAGACCCACAAAAAGCCTGTTCTTGTTTTCTAAGCTGTATCAGTGTCTCACCCTGAGTTTCTTGACCAGGTTCATGTAGGCCCTCTTATTCTCCTCCATGCTGCCCTGAGAGATGCTGGACATGTCAGCCGCCAGAGTGCCGTTAATCAACACGCTCAGCATGTCTAACACCGTAGTGAAGAGCTCACTAACGAAGGAGAAAACACATCATTTAAATCAAACCGTAAAGTCGACGAGTGGCTGAATGAGGGGTGTGTCAGATCTCACTTGTTAGACTGCATGTCCACTGTGCCACTGCTGATGATGTCCAGCAGAAGTACTGCCCACTCCGTCGTCTGCTGTGTGCTTCGCTGTACCGTATCAAACATCCCTCCCACCTAGACCACGTGACACCAAATAATAAATGAGTTCGGCGCAGTTTAACCGCATCTTGGTGACATTCATTTGTCTTTTAGGCAGAGGTTAACCTCAGGCGTGCAATACGTGGAAATGAGATTGATGAGAGGCATATCAACACAGAGATTGTACTTGTTTTGTCAGCCTGAAGGCAGATGATGTATGAGAGAGAGAGATAACAGTTGCGCACCAGATTGAGTCGCAGCTTCAAGGCCTCGTGCATCATCTGCTTGGCCTTGCAGTCGTCCTGGTACTGGTCCTCACGCCAGTTCGTCACAATCTGAGCGGGAATGCATTACATCAGTCCAAAGACATGAGAAGCATTCACTGACAGTGACACAGTGTGTGTTGATACGGTACCTGCTGGACTTGGCTGTAGAGGGAAGTCAGAAGACCCTCCCTCTGCTCATCTTGTCCCTTAAGACACGTCAGCACTAGAGACAGGAAGGGCTGCTGGCTCAGAAGAGACATGCTGAAAAAAAAAAAAAGAAAACAGTCACATGTTAATTATTGTAATGTGCTGTATCTGCTATAGGAACAAAATAAAAATCACTCAAATAGTTAGCTGTAATAGTTTACACTGCAAAAAGTAAGAAAAGCACTTTTTGCAGTGTAAAGTATATTTTACAATGCATTCTGGGAGTAATCTCAGAAGGCAGTATCTGCTATAGGAACAAAATAAAAATCACTCAAATAGTTAGCTGGAACTCTTTTATAATTAAGTGCTAAGTTTTATGATTAAATATTGCTAAGTTATTTAGAATCACACAAGTTTTCTGCTCATCGAGGCTGCATTTAATTGTTTAAAAATACAGAAAAAAAACTAATATTGTGAAATGTTAATGCAATTTAAAATAGTGTTTTTTTTTATTTTAATATACTGTAAAATATTTATTTCTGTGATGAAATGCTGAATTTGCTTGATTCTTGATGATTCTTCAGAAATCATTCTAATATGCTGATTTATTATCAGTGTTGGAAACAGTTGTGCTGCTTAATATTTTTTTGGGAACCTGTGATACTTTTTTCAGGATTCTTTGATAAATAATAAAAATGTTTAAAGTTTGGGGTCATTAAGTTTTTTTCTTTCTTTCTCTCTTTGAAAGAAATGATATTAATACTTTAATTCAGCAAGGATGTGTTAAACTGATTAGAAAAAAGGGATAGTGAAGACTTTGTTGTTAGAAAAGATTTCTATTTTGAATAAATGCTGTTCTTTTTTAACTTTTTATTCAAAGAATGCTGAAAAAAAGTATCATATTGAGCAGCACAACTGTTTCCAACATTGATAATAAAAGTAATAAATCAGTATATTATAATGATTTCTGAAGGATCACTGAAGACTGGAGTAATGGCTGATGAAAATTCAGCTTTGCCTCACAGAAATAAATGATATTTTAAAGTATATTAAAATAAAATAAAAATTTTTTTATTTTGAATTGCAATAATATTTCACAGTATTATCTTTTTCTGTATTTTTGGTCAAATAAATGGAACTTTGATGAGCATAAGAGACAAAACAAAAAACAATAAACTTTTGAGCAGCAGTATACATATAAATATACGAGACCAGTTTAAAGTTTTTGAACAGTAAGATTTGTTAATGTTTTCTTAAAGTAGTCTTTTCTGCTCACCAGGCCTGCATTTGTTCCAAAGTACAGCAAAAACTGTAAAATTCAGTTATTTAAAATAACTGTTCTATTTGAATATATTTTAAAATGCAATTTAGTCCTGTGATTTCAAAGATGAAATTGTAGCATAATTTCTTCAGTCACACAATCCTTCAGAAATCATTCTAACATTGTAAATTGCTGCTTAAACATTTATTATTATTATTAGTAGTAGTATTATTATTATTATTATGTTGAAAACAGCTGAGTAGATTTTTGTTGTTTAATGAACAGAAAGTGAAATAGAAATTTCTAACATTTTTGTACCATTATAAAATGTCTTTATCAACACTATCAATTTAAAGCATCCTTGCTAAATAAAAGTACTAATTAGGAGTAAAACTTACTTCTATAAATTCTAAATAATTAAAATTATACTGACTCCAAGCTTTTGAATGTTATCGTGTATAAAAAGCTTTTTATTTCAGATAAAATCATAGAATCCTGAAAAAAATGGGCCCAACTGATTTAAATATTGATAATACGGTTGATAAGACAAGTAAAATTATTGTCTTGTTTTCTGAAAAAACAAGTCAAAATTAAGTGTTTTTGCTTGAAACAAGCTAAATAATCTTCTATTTGAAATTAGATTATTTTGCTTGTTCTAAACAAAAACTCAATTTTGACTTGTTTTTTCTGAAAACATGAAAACATCCTTTTTGATTTAAGAATTTTTAGATATTTTGGCTGGAAACAAGACAAAAGAAAAGTAAGAAAAGCACTTTTTGCAGTGTAAAGTATATTTTACAATGCATTCTGGGAGTAATCTCAGAAGGCAGTATAATTTTGTTGCATACCGTTTAGAACGGACCGTTTCGAAACCTAGTCAGCAACACATCTATTACCTTTTTTGCTTCTGCCGATCTCTTTCTTTCCGTGAAGAAGGTCCCAGGTGCTGTCCTTTCTCCAGCTCTTCACCCGCAGCCTTCAGAACGTGACCCTGCACTGAGGTGGGCAGCTTACCAATCAAAGGGGCCACTAACCAGACCCCTGAACGCTCAGAGGAACTGGAGGAAACAACAACAACAGTATTTGAGAAACAGGCAGCTCAGACATCGATAGGAACATCGATTTGTGTTGTTTGAAGAAGAGAAGGCCAGTCCATCAATTTCATCAAACTGAAAATAAATAAAAGCACAAAGCAATGATTGGGGTCACCGACCTGAGCACAGGTTTGAGTTTGCTGGCGCTGTTGCTATTGGAGACAGAGCTGCCGGAAACAGCGGAGCCGTTCCAGGTGGGGTTACTAGAGTTCATCTCAGCAGACTTCTGGAAAACTTCAATGGTGGCCTTGGCGATGTTCTCCAGGAGAGAATACAGCTCCTGTAAAGTAAAGAGCGGATTCAGATGTACAAACCTTGACGAAAAGATGAGAAATCATCAAGTGGAGATGGGCTCAGTAAACACGCTTCGCTTACGTTATTTGAGCTTTGCTTGATCATGAGCTGTAGCTCGAGAGAGGACTGTCTCATGGTCCACTGATCCATGTTCTGTAAGCAGAAAAACAGACGGAATATGAAAAGAATGCTTTCAAAGCAGAGCTAAGAGACCCTGCTGGATGTTAATTGCGAGGGGCCCCTGTCTTCACAGTCTATGAAGATGAAAACCAATCCAGAATAATGAGCTGCTGTGAGACCCACACAAATCATTAATGGCTTAAAGGCTAAAGGGTGTGAAATGAATAATTAAGCTTGGGGAAATGACTGTCTGTTCACTCTTTGCTGCTCTTCCATAGCTGACAGACGCAACAGAGCTGCCTAGTGACAAAAACACGTGGTTTGTCTTCACGTATGCATGCATGGTTTACTAGGTTTTAAAGCTGAATTGTGTCATATGGGCCATTCTACAGAACTGGTGCAAACCAAAAAACATTTAAAAAGCATTTAAGTATTCAAATAACAGATATTTACTAAGACTCTTCTATTATCTATTGAAACCCACAATAATACTTAAAATGTTAGTAATCTTAATATATATAAAATCATCATTTATTGGGTACTTTTAATTGGAAGATGGCTGTCCTGAACCCTAACTCCTAAATTTCAACTTATGAAAATACAGAAATATTTTTTAAGTAACTTTTTGATTCTTTTAAAAAGTGAAGTTCAAAAAACAAATAATATTTTCTTTGTAAATGATGACACTTTATGTAATGAAAATGTGGGACACATATTTTGTCACTACCAAAAGTGTATGTTTAAAGTCCATTAGACTGACTTTAACTCCACATCTACATGATCAGGAAATTTACCTGTGTCCTTTTCTCTCAATTTTGGAGAAAATGTGTTCAATAATCTGTGTGTAACTTTAAGGAACGTCACTACCAAACACCTTTTTTCCGCAATCAAGGACATTTTTTAGGAGTTATTCCATAACATTTATTTTTTCTGTGTGTACAACTGTTCAGAAGTCAGCATATTTGAGCTAGGTTTAAAAGAACCTAAAACTGCCACTACCGAAACAGCCACAACCGAAACATGTCATCATTGCTTCGGTAGTGACAAAAGGGAATATAATCCTTTATTTGGATCAAATAAACAAGATTTTAGTACAATTATGCCAATTTTTTGTATTTTACCTGTAATGTGATGTGGTCGCTACTGAAGCATTACTGTCACTACCAAAAATGTGCTCTCCTGACAGAAACATGGGATGTTTTGTCAAAAATAAAGTATACTGAATTAGCAACTAAGATGTTATGATAGTTTTTGGTTCATTTGGTTCATGTATATTTAAACTAATGAATTCTTAAGTTTGAAATCTTTTACAAAGGAAAAACTGGATACAAAATACAACAAATCTCATAAACTACATGAAATATTGTTAAAAATTTAACTTATTGATTTACCTCTGAAATTAGATAAAATAAAATAGCAAAGATGAAGAGGTAAGCAAAATTAACTCAATTCAATTAGAACCGTGTTTTGGTCATGATAAAACAAATATTTCAAAACTTTCTGAAAATACACTGAGAATTAACTGCACAGTTCCTTGAAATGTGCACCTTGGGTATTATACAATTTGCATACATACAATTTTTTTTGGGAAAAAGATTATTATTATTATTATTTTTTTTTAAGACGTTTCCAACTCTGACTTTGATTGGCCTGTATAAACATGGTATATTACAGTGTTCTGTAATACTATAGTGGGTGGACATCAAATTACCTACAAACACAGTGCATTGCAATATATAGCCTACTACATTAAATTACAGCCATTCGCCTTTTATTTGATAAGTGCACTAAGCTATCGCAATTTGGGTTTTAGTTCAAATGACAGATACTTCACCAAAGCAACATTAGAGGTCTTTTGTTATTACAGCTGTAAAAATATTTTTGTTTCAGTATGAAACTTTGTTGTAGGGATGTAACGATATTATCAATATGATGATATCGCAATAGCAAAAAGATATTATCGTGGTCACGATATGAAACTATAGGTCTTCTGGGCAAAAAGTGTCATTTTTAAAATAGATTTAAACTTCTTATTCTAACATAAAAAGACTTTAAAGTTGCGTTTTGGGCCATTATGCTTTGGCAGAGTATATGTCAAAGGAACTAAAACCCAAAATCACAATATGCACAAAATCCTTTCATCAAGTCAGCTTTCACTGCGCGTTTTAAAGGCAAAGCATGCACTTCGTTCAGGCGATCAGCTTGTGATCCAGTGTTTTCCATGGACATCACAACAGATTTTGATAAATAGTTACTGTAAGGTTTAAAGTAATATTTAAATGCATTTCAACTAATGGTTTGGATGTAATGTGAAAATCTAAAAATTCACTCTACACAACTACAAAAGTCAAGCTTAGCCAACTCAGGAGCAGATGTTGTGATGGGGTCATGTGAGAGCGTGTGACCTGCAAGATGCGTTTGATTCGCTGTCTCTGAGGATTTTCGCCCTCCTCGCTGTCCAGCTGCCTGTGTGGGTAACAGATGAGCTGCAGTAACCGCTGAGCCTGGATGTTCACCAGCACTGGATCCTGCAGCGCACTGCTGTCCTCCGACAGTGACTTCAGACACCGCTCACCCACCCACTCCTGAACGAGAGAGAAAATTCAGCAAAATTAACTGCAAACATCTTAAAATGAAGAAAAGCGTTTCATTTGTCTACAGAAAAACTTTCCAGACTGAAAAAGAGCAGCGTGTTGCTGATCTTGATCACTTTTAGAGTCTAAGCCTGGCAAAAACACAGTTAGGATGGTTAGGATGTCTCTCAAAAATGTGCTTCTTTCCCAAGGAAAATATTTCCACAACTTCAGTCTATACTGATATTACAATATGGATTATAACAGCTAAAACTCCTCCAAGTATGACAATCTGATCCTCTCAAAATCCTCACCTGTTGGCAGATGCTCTTCAGCACATACTTGGCGTAAACCACCAGACTGGCCGTTTCAATTGAGACATTACGTCCTCCGGATTTTTTGGACCCCATGTCATCCTCTCCGATGTCGTCTAGTCCAGCAGGGTGAGAGAAGCCTGAACCCTTCAGCTCAGCGTCTCCTGGAGAAATAAACACAGTCACAGTTTTTAGGGACAAATTATTGCTGAATGCATAAACTTCCAGCTGGTTCCCATTAGCTCGAACTCCCAACTCCTCTGGCTTTCTTCTTTACCAATCATTTCATGCCTTTCCTGGTCCTCTTGTGTTGTTCTCTGATCACTGGATATAGATAAATCTTCTATATGATCACTAATACATATTAAGGGGAATAGTTCATGCAAAAATGAAAATTTGCTGAAAAATTACTACCCTTAGAGCATCCAAAAGTTTGTTTATTCATGAGAACAGATTTGGAGAAATTTTGCATCACCATTAGATTCTTTGCAGTGAAATTGACGTAAGATTTAGAGTAAAAAAAACAGCTGATAAAAACAATCGCAATAATCCACACCACTCCAGTCTATCAAATTAACATTTTGTGAAGCCAAAAGCTGCATTTGTAAGAGACAAATCCATCATTAAAACATTTTACCTTTAAACTGTTGCCTCTGGCCAAAATACCAGTCCAACATCCATAAAAACACATCAACTCTCACATCAAAATCTACCAACATTATTTGTTTACAACTGTTTTGGACTGTTTTTGTGTTTGATTTGTGCATATTTCTCTTAAATGGAAAAAGCAATATTATGGACAGAGGACTCATATTTGAATCATTAGCAACAGGTTGTAGTTACAACTAGAGGTCACCCAATATTGGATTTTACCAATAACGATAGCTAGGTTGAGCCACACTTTCCGATACCGATTAATCGACCGATAGTTTCCATTCAGTATCCGTTTTTAAAACTAAAACAGTGGTCTACTATTTAAAAATAAAGGGACTGAACCATACTTTGTAAAATACTAAATGTATTAATATTATTTATAATTTAAAAATATCAGTAAATGTTGAAATTAACACTAACAAGGAACAATACATTCTACAGCTTTTATTAATCTTAGTTAATGCTACAAATGGCCTCTTATTGTGAAGTGTTACCATTTCATATCAACAGTCTTTAAACACCTACACAAAAGCCATAGTATTGGAATTACCTCATATGGATATTGTATGTATAGTCTCAAAGTTTAACTGCTTCTATTCTAGAACACTTGATGAATATCTAATCAAAGTAACAAAATATTTTAGTCACAAACCGAGCAAATTCCCAGCCTCGTGTTCAGTTCAAACGGCGGTCTAAAACTGCTTAACTCACCAAACAGAAATAAGTTTACTTCAGGAATGATCGAAAAGCAAAAAAGGACCCCATCATCTGCAAGCACTGCTGCCAAAAAAACTCTTTTGAAATTATGGATAGAACCATCCATTTCCACAACTTTTACCTGGCTGTCATATTTCAGAGACATTGTCTTACTAGAAGGTACTACTGCCAGGCTCAATGGTGCAAAGGACATCACTATTCAGAGTTGGACTAATATTGCTGTGATGTTGCTGGATAGGCTAACCTCCGTATGCTTATCTGACTTTTATATTTTATTTCTTTTATTTATTTATTTTTAATATTTCTTCTCTTTCTCTGTACAAGTGGACGGCTTCATGGCATCTATTTGTACATAGTTCCTTTGAACTGTGAATCTCAATAAAAATGTTGATCACAAAAAAAGGAATGATCGAAAAGCGGCATAGATGAGTTTGAAGTTTAGTGTTTAAAACAACAGAGCAAACAGAAAGAGCAGTCTATATTGTAGCTCTCTATATGAAACATACAGTCTTTATTAGAGCCACAGAAAGAAAAATATTTAGCTAAAAATGCACAATACACACAATCTTCCAGTCCATGGTGAGGTCTTTATGTTAGGGCTGGGCAATATATTTATATAAATATTATGCGCATCTCATCAGTAAAGCTGGTTCTTGATTAGCAGTAAATCATACATATCTATGGCTCTCATACTGTATAATGACAGTGGAGCCTTCTCAGCCACTTCAGAAACAGACTCAACCTGGAAAAACTAATGATTTTTGCCGATAATGATAGTTTGGCCAATCAACTATCGGTGCCGTTGTATCTGCAAAACCGATACATCGGTCGACCTCTAGTTACAACACCTTAACAATGAATTTGTTTCTTACAAACCAGCAGCTTTTTGCTTTAAAAGATGTTAACTGATGGACTGGAGCGGTGTGGATTACTTGTGAATCATTGTGATGTTTTTATCAGCTGTTTTCACTCTGACGGCACCCATTCACTGCAGATGATCCACTGGTGAGCAAGTGATGTAATGCTACATTTCTCCAAATCTGAAGAAGAAACAAACTCATCTACATCTTGGATGGCCTGAGGGTGAGTAACTATTTTTGCTAATTCAATTTTTGGGTGAACTATTGCTTTAATCTCCCTGTTTGACTGGCTAAAATGTGAATGCATGACAGAAAAGTACCCAAAGTCTCACCCAGCATGAAAACAGCCTTTAACACAGCAAACACAGCTCCCACCACAATGCTGTTTTGAGAAGCAGCCAGCAGGTGTCGGTCACAGGACGATCTGATGCCCACTGTGGATTTGTCTGTGGACAGAAAGATTATTTTTAGGTTTATGTCTGTGTCGAATAGAGTTCGAGTTGATTTGGAAGCGGTTGTTACCTGATTTGGTGCCGTCTTGAGGACAGGGGTTGCGCTGTGGGGTTCTGAACAGATGAAGCAGGATCCTACAGGTCAGTCTGGCTCCAGGTTCAGAATCCTGCTCACTACAGGCTGAACAAACAAATGCATACAAACATGTCACAACCAGCATCTTCCATAAAAAGGCACTGGCCCTTGGAATATGACCCCATCATTTCTGGCTCACAGCTGCGTCAACGCAGTACAAACAGAATGAGCCGATCACAATACTGTATCCTGCCAGACAGACAGGCCACCTGTGACTCAGGCGAGCAGAATAAACAAACATTCTGGCAAAAGAAGCCTTTGAAGTTCCCAAAAGAATCCTCAGACTTGATTTGAACATGCGGTCATGAATTACTCAACCTCATGCTGACACAAATGTTGAACTCAAAAGAAGGTACACAGAAGGTTGATAGATAGTGCTCATCAGCGTTTGCCAAAATTTTGCTTTCAATACGATACCTGACTAAAATATCTCGATACTACTCCTGAATCGATACTACAACAAAACATAGAACGACAGGTAAAGTAAATGAATAATAGATGATCCAAATGGAGGTTATAGTTATTTATCTATATATATAAAAAAATATTAAAATAAATAATTATTTAATGATACAGTAATTTTATTTGTTTTTTCTTATTTTATCTTTATTATTATAATAATTAATTGTAAGAACATAGATGCAAGAAAGACAAATACAAAAAACAAAAGACAAATAAAAATTAATAGGGTAAGACATCAGATCTCTTTTCTTTTTTTTCTGTTTAAAATGTTCTAGACTATTTTAATGGTTACATGAAAAATATTAATTAAAAAGCATGTCTAATTAATTAAAATTATGAATATTACACAATTTAATAGCAATTTAACAAGTGTAACAAAAATGATATTTTTAAGGCCCTATGGAATACGTTGCATTATTTTTCTCAAATTCAGTTTTATTTTTATCAAATTCTGTGAATCATTCCATTAATTGTCTGGATTTGATTTTAATAGTTTTAATACATTTCATTAATTTAAAAGCATGTCTAATTATCATATCAGTAGTAGTAGCACTGTCATTAAAACATTAAATAATATTTCTGTCAAGTTAAATCAAATTTTATTACATTTCAATAAAACAAAAGCATGTCTAATTAATTTATAAGGATTAATTAGATTTTACAAAACAAATAAAATATATATTATATTATATTATATATATATATATATATATATATATATATATATATATATATATATATATAATTTTTTTTTTTTTTTTCTCTCTCAGAAATACTGTGAGTGCATTTATAATTTTCTAGTGAATAAATTCTGGTAAATAATTTGTCTGCTAAATATTCCTTAAATATGTTGTAATACTATTTTATCAGTAGTAGTAGTAGCACTGTCATTACAACATTAAGTAATATTTCTGTCAAGTTAAATCAAACTTTTATTTTGACAGGTTGCTGTGAAGACCTTTGGGTGTCTGTATATGATATAACAAAGGTTTTTCTCAAAAGTAACGGTAAAACGCTCATGCAGTGACTCCTACAGTAGTTCTAGAGATTATGTTTATATGTTCATGTACTCATATATTGAGGCGGCAGAGGCTGATTAACTGATTTGGTTTGTAATGTGAACAAACCTTTTTGATTTGAGCATGTCATGCATGTTTAAACTTCCGTTTACCATTTTCGATGAGCTCTATGTATGTGTGTATTGATCAATGTTCAATCTAAATAGGGTACATTATACATGATTTTATTTACTAATGTGTAATGTGTAAAAGACACAAAAAAAAACTAAATCGATGTCACAATGTGTTACACATTTTCCCACAGCCTTCTCTAAATACACACAGCATCTCTACGTCTTTTACTGCTGCCCTGAATAGCTCCTTGTGCACTGAGCCAATCAGAGAGAGGGAGACACTGTGGCAGCAGAGGCAGCTCTCTGACCGCAGGACATACACCAGCACAGCTAAAGATGGAGCTGCCCCGTGTGAAATGTGGAGACATCAAACAGGCTGGCGGTTAGTGTTGACGTCTCTCTCATTTCTCTGAACTCTCTTAGGTAACTGTGAAAAACTGAACGACTGCACCTCCAAGAGTGATGTATGCAGTGACTGTGTGTCTGTATGGCAGGAGGTTGTGGAATAGTGCGGGGCATCAAATGAAAGAGTCGTACCTGCGTTTAGGAGGGAGGGAATGGCCACACAGCGCACCAGATCCTCCAGCAACAAACACTGCCGAGCGATCAGGATGGCAACGAATGTCGCCAGCGAGTCGTGGAAAGACAGATCACTCACCTGCCAAAGAGAAAACACATTCGAAGACACATTGTCCAAGACTGTTCTTCAGTAGAAGCGTAAAGACGTTTTTTTTTAAAGATGATAAAATCAGAAAGTCAGTGGCAACTTGTTTTTGAGAAACAAATAAAAAAGCATATCAAGAAACTCAGAATGAATACCTGAGGCACCTGACAATATATTGAGGTCTTATGAAGCAAAACAACAGTCTGTGCAAGAAACTATTATCTGTAATCCAGAGCCTCAGACGAATGGGGAAATATGAATCAACTGTTTTTTTAGACAGTTTGTTTTAATGAACTGGTTAGTTTTTTTATTTATGTAATCATGCAATGACGTCACATATACACCACTATATTATTAAAGCACCAAATAATGTGTGATACATGAATGTTTTGTCTGTCTGTAGCATATAAAATAAATAAACTAGTCTTCATCAGCTCAGCTTTTTACATAAAACTTCACTCAAGTGTTCATTTCAAGCATGTGGTTCATCGGTCTTCGATTCAAGTCGAACTGTTTCCTCAGTTCAGTGACTGTTGGATGAAATGGATGCTAAATCAGTTCATATGAGCATATTCACTGATATTTTGGCTCATTTCCAGTCAGAGTGACTGTCAGGCATGTGAAAGGGAGTTTTGATTTAGTAACTTGTAGATTGGTGGTGCTGCTCGAGCCGCAAACTGTTTCAGACACTTCAGTCTGATTTTGTGAACTGGTTCAAAAAAGAACCAGTTAAAAAAAAAAATTCATTTGTGAAACAGACATCACTCTGGACTGTTTGTCTGAGGCTCTGGATTACAGGTAATAATATTGAAATTTTTCAGACTGATCGTTTCACTTCATAAGACCTCAATATATCATCAGGAGCCACAGGCATAAATTTAGTGTCTTTTGATTTGCTTTTTTATTTTCAAAAACAGGCAGCCACTAAATGCATTTTATGAATCACCAAGAACCACGGTTTCAGCTAAAAAAAAAATTATTTACCGTTTTAATTTTAATTTAATTTTAAGGATTTTGAGGAAAAAAATATGTTTTTGAGGAAAACATTCAGGGATTTTTCTCTATACAGGGGACTTTAATGGTGCTCAACAGATTGAAGGTTAAAAATGCAGTTTAAATATAAATGTATATTAAAATAAATAAGTGGTACGTAAAGTTGTGCTATAGGTGACAGAATGGAATAGAATGGAAAGAGATGCAGGGATGTACTAGAATGGAGGTGGTAACAAATAAATAAAAGGTTATTGTTATTATTAAAAGGCAATGGGGTGAACATTTAGTTGTTCATAAGGTGGATTGCCCGGGGGAAGAACTGTTCTTTTGCCTGGATGTCCTGGTATTTGGGGCTCTGTAGTGCTGGCCAGATGGCAAAAGCTCAAAGAGGGGATGGCTTGGATGTGAGGGATCCAGAGTGATTTTCTGAGCTCTTTTTCTCACTCTGGATGTAAGTGTGAGGAATGCAGAAGTAGAGTATTTATTGACCTGGAGTGCACAGAGTATGCATGTGCATCAACACAGCTAAACAAGATAAGCATTTGAGGTTAAAAAGTATATAAATTATAATTTTTGTTTAGAAAATAGCCAATTATTTTGCGAGATAAGATCCTTATTCCTCGCCTCGGGATCATGTAGAACCCTTTGCAGCTGCACTGAAACTGCTTTTTTAACCTTCAATTCATTGAGCACCACTGAAGTCCACTATATGGACAAAAATCCTGGTATGCTTTCCTCAAAAAATGTAATTTCTTTGCGACTGAAGAAAGAAAGACATGAACATCTTGAATGACATGGGGGGTGAGTAAATTATAAGGAAATTTAATTTGGGAAGAGGAGCAACCCTTTACTCAGCCTCAGCCCATCCATAGCACATTTGATAATAGAGTATTTTCATGGACAAGACACAAAAATTAATCTAAACATGTTTTAGTAAGTACACATATGCTTAAAATACCAAATGAGATAACATGCCACATGGGTCAACACAACAGATAAAAGCTGACTCACGTCAACGTTGCAGAGCAGATCATTGAAGCCGCAATTGCCATTGTTGGAGGAGCAGCAGAGAGCCTTGAGCACTCCCAACCACTCAGCGCTGAGAGAGCGACAGTATGCCGTCAGCTCCGCACACAGGATACCGATATCGTTCACCCTGAAACAAACCACACAATATTTGTTAACTGAGGAGAGCAGATGCAGCTACAGATGCCATGCAGCTGTTCTGCTATTACTGAAGAGGCTTCTGGAGAATTATGCAAGACTTTTTAATTGGCCATTAAGTTCCCTAAAGACTAATTAGACCATTTTTGTCTCGTTAAAGACAGATGTTGAAACTTTTGATAGCAATAGTAAAATCATAAAATTAAAAAGATCTTTAATTGTTGATTGCAACACCCTACAGGGATATTTTACTGTTTGATTAATGCTAAATTGATAATTATTAACTAAACTCTGGTCTGTTTTCTCATATCGGAATTTTATAAAAAAGTAAAGGCTTTTTTTTTTTTTCTTTTTAATTTTATTTCTTTTAATTTTGTAATATCATTGATGTACACATTTTTAATCATATTCTGAATTAGCTTTCATTTTTAGTTATTTAGTTTAGTTTTATTATTTTGGTATTTTCAGTTTTCGTTGTTTTTTTTTTAATGTGCACTTGTCAATTTAGTTTTTTGGGGTTTATTTTATTACTATTTAGGTTTAGTTTTAATTTAAGTTCTATTGACAGTACAACATTTCTCATTTTCATTTAGTTTTTCACCTAAAGCTACACAATGCACGATTTTAGCAATCCTAGACCATTGCTGATTGCACTGTGTGACATGGATCTTATAAACTTGGATATGACATGCATGTAAACTGTACGATGACAACTATGACACCGCTAGTGCTAAACTGGGAGAGCTGAAAATCGTGCAGTGTGTTTTGAGCTTAATAATAATAATAATAATAATAATAATAATAATAATAATAATATTGCATCTTATTTCTAAAAACTTTTTTTTTTAATTGAAACAAATCAAGATAAGATGCCAACCTCTCGGGATCACGGTGGTCCACGCACACGTCCATTAGCACATTACACACAAAGCTGTATCGGTTAGCTGGGCTGTCGTTGAGGATCTTTCCCACCATGGAGTGGTTGAGGTTGTGCGCGGTAGGATTAGCGATGGCGTCGATCATGAACATCTGATCCCACAGCATGTTGGAGTCTGACGGGTCGATGTTATAGTAAATGGAGTTCTTAACCTTTGAGCAGAACTCACTGTGGGAATTCACATAAAACCAAAGACCATTAGAGACCAAGAACATGGAAAAATACTTGCACAGAAGTATGGACTTGTTGCCCTCACCTGAAAATCTCTCCAAACTTGCTCTTCAGGTGACTGCAGGAGGTATAGAGGTCGTAGAGATAGGCCAGGATACAGCGTTCAGCTGAGGAACAGTCTGCAGGGTTCACGCCAGACTTGACTACAATCCGCAGCCTGCCATGGACGATAGAATATATTCATTATTGTTTAGATTGATTAACGGTCACCGTCCTGTCAGTGGGATGCCTTTGTTTACTTTACCATATGTGACCCTGGACCACAAAACCAGTCATAATGGTTAATTTAAAAAAAAAAAAATTATAATACATTATCTGAAAGCTGAATAAATTAGCTTTCCATTGATGTATGGTTTGTTATGATATGACAATATTAAGCCGAGAGATATATATATATATATATATATATATATATATATATATAGAGAGAGAGAGAGAGAGAGAGAGAGAAAGAATCACCGCTAAATTCGTTCAAATAAAGTTCACGGTAGAAAATGTATAAAATATCTTCATGGAATGTGATCTTTACTTAATAGCCTAATGATTTTTGACATAAAATAAAAATCAATCATTTTGACCCATAAAATGTATTTTTACCTATTGCTACAAATATACCCCAGCGACTGGTTTTGTGGTAAAGGGTCACATATTACAAATAAATCTTAGTCTAATCATGACAATCTATATATCGTTGGAAAGGTCTAAGTCTCCTTATTAGATATTTGACCACTGTTTTGTGTTATAAGTTATGTAGGAAAAGTAATAGATAAATTTATGATATGAGTTAAAATCTCAAAATTCATCCTTTGAAACCCATTTTAAAATCAGACATTGCCTTACCATGGAAAATGTACATCAACATCATATTACAAAATGTTTTCATTCATGAATTATAAAAATTTAAGTTTGAATAATGCATGTTCTCGTCTATGTTAAAAAAAGTGAGTGACAGTTCACAGTTCAGGAAAAGTTCACATCCAGAACAAAAATTCACAGATGAATGTACTCACCCCCTTGTCATCCAAGATGTTCTTTCTTTTTGCAGTCGTAAAGAAATCATATTTTTGGAGGAAAACATTTTAGGATTTTTCTCCATATAGTGAACTTCTATTTTGAACTTCCAAAATGTAGTTTAAATGCGTCTTCAAAGGATCCCAAATGCATCTGTAAATGATCCCAGCCAAGGAAAAATTGTCTTATTTAGCGCTATTATCAGTTATTTATTTTTAAATTACAAATGTATATACTTTTTAAGCTCAAATTCTCTGCGATGTGCATCTCTGGTTCAAAAAAACTCACATCTTATTCTCTGTCTCAAAATCATCCTACATCACTGCAGAAGTACCGACCAAGTGTTTGCAAAGTGAACATGCAAGGAAGATCAAACATCCTTACATCCCACTGAGAAGTTGAAGGTGAAAATGTGATGGGAGATTTTCAGCAGAGCAAGAAAAAAAAAAAAATATATATGTAAGACCCTTCTTCCTCAACTGGGTTCGCATACAACCGCATTTGGGATCATTTGAAGCCACATTTAAACTGCATTTTTGAAGTTCAAACTTGGGGCACCATAGAAGTCTACTATATGGAGAAAAATCCTGAAATGTTTTCCTCAAAAAACAATTTCTTTACGACTGAAGAAAGAAAGACATGAACATTTGGATGACAAGGGGGTGAGTACATTATCTGTAATTTGTTCTGGAAGTGAACTACTCCTTTAAAGTCATTCCAAAAAATGTGACAGCACTGTCCTGGATTGGTAGACATCAATATGACGTACCCGTCGAAGACCTGTGCGGTCTGGTCAGGGTTGAGGATGAGACAGGAGTGGTATCTCCGCAGAACAGCCACGATACACAGACAGAGACCTGTAGTGTAACTGCCCGCCAGGTTGGAGGACTTCAGCAGGAGTTCTGCTTCCACCAGACTCAACTCATTCAGCAGCTACACGACACAACAGATAATGAAGTTAATCACTGATAGACAAAGCAATAATGCTTTTCTTTTACAAACATGCAAGTAGTATTATACCAAACAAGGGAGAACATTTAGACTGTTATATGGCCAGCAGCCATACGACCACAAACAAAGAAAATCAGATGATGTTTTGAGATCAGCTTTCATACCTGTATAGCAAAGTCAATGAGGCCACTTATATTGAGTGAATACTCCATGAGGTCAAAGATGAACTGGATGTGTTGGACCAGTGGGAGGTGGTAGGACATCCCTAAGGCAAAGCTGGTGATCTGCTCCAGAACATTCCTGGACACCTGTGAGAACCCAAACACACCATCTGAATGACATCTGAACGCTAATGAGATTTAGAGGTGGTCATGATTTACAGTGAATTTAAATCAGCAGGCTTGGATACTCTACACAAATTTGGCCCAGATTTACAGTTGGGATGCTAGAAAATCAGGGCCAGTCTGCAGATATTGGACAATCAACAAATTTAGCAGAAAAATCACATTCTTTTTTCTTTTTATATGCAGAAATTTATTACACCCAAATAGGGGAAATCAAACATGTTTGACATTTTTAAATGATTTTAGAACACAATGTTTCATTTTTGTTATGCATCTCCTAGCAACAAGGTCTTAAGTAGCATTAGTATATTTATAGAAATAGCCAAACATACATTGTATGGGTTAATTTTTCTTCTTTTATGCCAAAAAATCATTAGGATATTAAATAAAAAACATGTTCCATGAAGATATTTTGTCAAGTTCCTACCATAAATATATAAAAACTTAATTTTAATTAGCAATAAGCATTGCTAAGAACTTACTTTGGACTTCTTGATTTTTTTAATAGTTTGGCCAAATATTGCCCAATCCTAAAAAAAAAAACATCAATAGAAAGCTGATGTATAAAGTTCAATTAAAAAAAAAATAGCCCCTACGACTGGTTTTGTGGTCCAGGGTCACATTTAAATATGCATCATTGATTCTGTTACTTTCCTGTTCGATACTGTGAAACCGTAAAAAGCGCAACTTCTGTGCAAGCATTGCTTCATGCATTGATGCACTATTAGAACAGACCTTTTTTTCTGGCAAAATTCTGCTGAAATTTTGCTTATGTGACCAGGTGCTCATTTAGGGTTGGAGAGAGTGTGGAAAAAGAAACTGCTTTTGGTGCAAGAAACTTGAATGCACACAGTTGAGTCTTTCGAAATATACTCCACTGTCTGAGAGGGTGAACAATGCATATGCAGTACCTAGTGAATGCTTCCATGTAAGCAAAATCAACATTTGCAGACTTTGATGATGAAAATTATAACACATGCAAAAAAAGAGAGAAGTATATTTTGTTTTAAGACAAAAGGTAGGTCACAGCCGTTCACTGATACAAGATGCAAGTCAGGCTGACCTGAGAGGTGACCTGGTGCTGGTCAAAGTGTGAGAGGTGCTGGAATTTAGAGAAAATGTCTTCAGCGGTGGGAAAGGCTTCGGGTTTACTCCTCTTCCTCTTCTGACCTTCCTCACCTCCTGAGGAAAGAAAACAAAATACAAAAAAACATTGAATAGACAGCATACATAAGAGAGAGAGACCTAACAGGATTTCAATAAGATGAAATACGGAGATCGCTATCAAAGCATAAAGTGCCCTCGTCCAGCATCCATCAGTCAACCACTGAGGCCACTCCGTCAAAGGCTTTTTCAAATGAAAAGCTCCCGGACGGGTGACTTATTCACACAAAGAGCTGCCACAGGGTGACGGGTCAGTGTTGTGTGCCTGTGCCTGAAATAGTAATAGCTGTGGGTTGAGCCGTTTAATGTCAGGACCGAGGCTCAGTCTGCTGCGAGGGAAATAATGGGATATTCAATTACACCTCCATTAAAAAGTAAAAGCAAACGGAGGGCTGCTCTTTCTGACCGAGTCGGCAGCTAAGCTTGAATATAATAAGTCAGTGATTGCTATTTGCATTGAAATGGGGTTACAGCTATGAATATTCAATAGCAGCGACAGAGGTTCAGTGCCATGAAAGGCTGTTAATGATGGAGGAGAGAGGAAAAAAATTAATGGAACTGAGCATTAGTGATGAACGGTCTTTGTTCAGCCCTTGAGGAGAGACAGCAAACTAAATGTGTCACTCAGAGCCAAAAGGTGAAGCTAAAGCACACAACTGCGGCCAAGACTGATTGTGACCGTCACCATACTGCACAAAATGATTGATGACCGCAGCAATAAAAGAGAAAGTAAAAATCTGTTATCTCAGTAAACAATAGTTAGGTTGCAAAGCTACATAAGGGTTAGTAAATAATGACTTTTTTGGGTGTACTATTTATTTAATAAGCTTTGCATTTTCCAGAGGAATTAAGAATATAGTTTGTCATCAGAATCTGTCAGTTTGAGTTATGTTCATTTGCCGCACCTGTCTCTGCTGTACTCTTGCGGTTGAGAACCTTCAGGATGTCTTTGGTGATCTTCTTGATGGCGTGACGAGCTTCATCTCGCTGTTTGCCAACCCCATAGAGAACCACCAGACGCTGGTTACACTCGTGACTTGCGCTCTCCTCCTGAAAAACAAAGTTTAGTCAGAATATTAGTCACATAAACTACTGTTAAAAACTTTTGGATTGATATGTGTAAATTGGTAAGTCTTTTATGCTCAACAAACCTGCATCTATTTGATCAAACATACAGTAAAATCAGTAATACTGTGAAATAGTATTCCAATATTAAATAATTGTTTTCTATTTGAATATAATTTAAAATGTAATTTATTCCTGTGATCAAAGCTGAATTTTCAGTATCATTAATCCAGTCTTCGGTGTCACATGATCCTTCAGAAATCATTCTAATATGCTGATTTTGCCCTCAGAAAACATTTATTATTATTATTACTATTATCAGTGAAAACAGTTGCGTGTGTGCAAACTTTGATACATTTTTTCAGGATTCTTTGATGAATAAAAGTTTAAAAGAACAGCATTTATTTGAAATAAAATTCTTTTGACATCATAAATGCCTTTACTATCAGTTTTGAACAATTTAAACTGTCCTTGTCAAAGTGTTGATTTCTGAGGTGTATAATAAAACGGCTCACTATTGCCAGCATACAATCAAAATGTAAAAATGTTGTATTTTAGCATTTTATTTTTTAAAATGTACTATTTGATTGCTGTTTTAGCACTTGTGTTCATCACATGACTTCAGTTTTCAAAAATAAACTCAACAACTACTTTACGAACTATTAATAAGCAGCAAATCAGGAGTATTGATGCAAAAGTCTCATTTAATATTGAGAACTGGTCCCCATATCTGTTACGGCTAGAACAATAAAGCCACACATCATGTTTTGTGGATTGATTCTGTGATTTTCTGAAAGCATTGCGATTCTCTCTGGAATAGATTCTGAGTTTAGTTTTTTCAGAAGATGGCGCTTTAGGCTAGTTTTTAGTTTTTTTCTGCGATCCGGCTGAGTCATGTAAGTGGTTAAATGTACTTGCACCTTGGTCTTTATGATGCAAGATTAATGTAAACAGAGCCCGCTATGAACTCCCTTGTAATTTGCTTCAACCTTTTCAAACTTTATGAATTATTATTTTAGGTTTACATGCGTGAAATAAATTGGAAGCAAACAGAGTACAGCGGTTTCTAAAGCACGCAGTGCCATGTGCTGTTAAAAAACTAAGCTCAGAATCGATTTAGAGTGAATCCTGATGGATTCTGAAAAATCTCAGAATCTATGTAAAATTATTTCTTGATTTACGATGCATCGATTTATTGCCCCAACCCTAATATCTATATTTATCTATGTTTTAAAAACATTTTCCATCAGTCCTGTGCAAGCTCACCTGAGGGATGGGGAAGTGGGTGGCGTACTGTATGTGTCGGGGCTGCTCGTACACCAGTGGGAAGGCCGGGTCCATGCCCTTATCCTTGGCAGTGCTTTTGCTCTCCTGCTCTGGGGCAGGTTTCTCTGGGGAAGGGCTTCCCTTCGACTCACAGTGCATTGGAGGAGAAAACATCTGCTAAAGGTTCAAACAACAACAGATTTAATCAGTGACATCGGGTAGCTACAATCAATATTACATGCTTGAGGTTGCTTTCTCCAACCTCATCAAAGTTTGCGCTCGAGTTGTGATCAATCTCCATTGACTCCGACATTCCAGTGTCCTAAAAAGACAAAAACCAAAATACAATTAAATAAAAAAAAAAGACTGATTTTGACTTCACCCAACCAATAATTATCCATAACACAGGCTATGTTTACATGCACTATTTTTGGTTCAATCGGTCTAAATTCATTCAGATTGATAAATCTGAATGTAGTGTTCACATGAACGCTAAATAAAGTGATCGGGTCGATGTGCACGTTTATGCGTCACAAGCTTTAAATCTGATATTTTTTTTGTTGACGAGCACACTGCACAAATATAGAGTTTCTCACTGTTTGCACATAATAACCACTCTCCTACACTGTTTTTTTATGTGTTTTTATCAGCGGAATTAATATTTATCCATTTCTGGATAAATATACATATAAACCATGTTGCTCATATTTATCACGCAGTAAAAATGCCACTCCCCGGAAAAAATGGGTTGCCTGTGGATGAGAATCCAAAACAAGGACTGGTGGGAGGTTGTCCTGCTCCACTTCACAGACGCAGAGTGAAAGGAGAGTTTTATAATGACAGGACATGCTTTATACAAGCCTTTATTCAAAAGAAAGAACCACTCGTTCCGTGCGTCATACGACATTATGCTATTTCTGCGTCACTGCACATGTGCAGTCCTTTCAGTTTTGGTTTTCAATGCGATCGAGTGTTTACATGCACTCTCAATCATATTAGAAAATGAATAAATCAATTTCCTTCTGATCCAGCTAAATCGGATCGATTAAGATGTTTTTATGAAGGCTTTTCAGTCCGATTGAGCCGTCAATCTGGATCCAAACTGATTATTTGGTTGCATGTAAACGTAGCCACTGGGACCAAAAAAGCTACATGCCTCCATTTTAACACTGCTTCCTGCATCCTGCTCCTTGCGCTCTGATTCGTCAGAGGGCTCATCGCTGGGGGAACGAGGGCGGGGCAGATGGGAGTCGGACGCCAGGTCACCACGTGAGATGAGGGTGCACATGTAGATGTTGTGCGAGAAGACGTCATGACGGATGAGCTCGCAGAAGAGGAGCACAAGATTGGAGAACTCCACTCGCTCGCTCTCGTTCCCGGGCTCAGCTTAATTGACACAGAGACAAAGATTTAGCTCATTTAAACCTCTGAAGTGGTTAAAGAAACTGGAGAGATGCTAAAATATTAACTCACTAAGCACAGGAGCTTGTGTGTCCAGGAACTGCAGTAGGACATCCTGGAAAACAGGCAGAGTGGCAGCAGACAAAGACCCTGAAGAAACAGAGCCCTTCTCATCCACGACTTCTGACTCTCCACACCGCTAAAAACACACAGAGGAAAAATTGTGCAGCTGGACATTACGAAATCATTTTCATGATTTAAAATTATGGTTCTTAGCAGTACCTCTGCCTCAATTTCTGTCTGCCTCTTCTCCAGGAGTTTGGCCACCACCATGGCTCTGTGCGGCCCTGACCTTTTACAGGAAACAGCCCACTCACACAGCAGGGTCACCACCGCATCGTCATCTGGACTCATCTACAGTGACCAGCACATTACACATTAAACATCAGATCAAGCTAAAAACAACTTTGTATTATACATTTAGCATTGCCATGTTATTACATATGAGTTACATTGTTAAGTTAGTGAACAGGTGTACAAGTGTCTCAAACCAAAATTTATTCAGACACCTTCAACATTTCTCACATTATCACAGTTTAGGCTATAGTTTAGAAAAATGCAATGAAATATAACAAGAACTCAAGAGTTACACTGTGTCAGAACAAATTCATCTTGATAATGTCAGATAACTTTGATAGAAAGGTATGCAACAAAACATGGTCAGGTCAAAGGGTCAAATCAAATTTTTGGTCCCAAATTTGTATCAGTTTTACTGGTAGTCTACTGTTTGAAGATTTTTTGGGTAAATGCGTCACTGCATAAGAAACCCACTAGTAAAAGAAAACATCAAAAATAATATCAGGTGTCTGAATAATTTTTGTTTTAACTGTATATCTGATTACAATTAGTAACTGTGCATTATCGGTACACTACCATTCAAAAGTTTGGGGTCAGCAAGATTTTTTTTGTTGATGTCTCTAATGCACACAAAGGTTGCATTTATACATTAAAAACAGTAAAACTGCGAAATAATATTACAATTTAAAATTACTGTTTTCTATTTGAATACATGTTAAAATGTAATTCCTGTGATCAAAGTAGGGCTGGGCGATATGGCAAAAAAAATGTAAATCTTGATTTTTTTCAGAATGTTTGACCGATTCTCAATTTTTTTTTTTTTATGATTTTTTTAACTACTTGTCAACTTGAAAATGTAACTACAACATGATTGAAGTAACTTTCTTTATTAACCCTCTAGTTTTTTTGATTTTTATAAATGTTGAAAACAGATTCTTTGCCGAATAGAAAGAATTCTATTTGACATAGAAATCTTCTGTAACACAAAAATCTTCAGTGTCACTTCTGATCAATTTACTCTGACCTTGCAAAGCAAAAGCATTAATTCCTTACTGAGCCCAATGCTTTGGAATTCAGAGGGACAACATAACAAATTTAAAACACAGTCGTCTTTACCTCGTGTCCATCTTTGCTCTGTCCCGAGCCAAAGATCCTGTTATACAGCGAATCCAGGGAATTGCTGAAGTCAGACTTCTCAAAGCTGTGGTTATCTAAAACCTCCAATGTATGCAGAACTCGGCTGATGGTGAAACCTATCGGACACACCACAGATCATATATTACGCTGACCTAACAGGACTAAATAAGTCCTGTCCACACTGAAAGCATGCCCACCTGCTGTCGTCTCCTGACACTTATCGAAGGACCAGCGAAACTCCACCGCCTGTCCTCTCTCTTTGATCTGTTCTTCAATCTCTCTCACCTTGGCACGAACCTGAGAAACGTCACATTCCTTTAGATAAACCACTTTGAGTAGATGAAGTGCCAGTAGATCAGATAATGCAAAATCAAGTAAAGTCAAACCTGCTGGTTAAAGCTGCTGTTGCCCCCTGGCATGGGCAGGTTCGAAGGGGAAATTGGCAAAAGGTCTAATGGCGAGCCGGTCTTATTACGGCTATCTGTCAGAGAGTAGTGCCAGACCAGAGCGCTGGGACAACACAACACGATACTCTAAAGAGGGACAAACAGAACAAAATCAGTGTCAATAGAAACTCAAAGACAGGAATCAGAGAAACGCAGCTGGAATCATGACACATATATGCCAGTACCTGCAGCATGCAGCTGAGTCCAAACACCACAGGCCTATGCTGCAGGCAGATGTAGAAGTCTGTGAAGGGGGTCTGGGGCTGGTTGCCCCCTGCAGGCTGGGAGGTCGGGGTGGGAGGCAGAGCGTTCCCTTGCTGTGCAGAAATGCCGTGAGCCGGGTGTCCGCCAGGACCTGGTCCGAGACTGCCATCGCTCAGCAGCAAATTGAGCCGGCGTGTGCAGAAATACGCCAGTCGTCTAGATAAATAGGCTGACTGCACAAACTCTCCAGAGTACTGAATGAAATAAAGAAAGGGTCAAAATAATCACACTCCATTCAGAAAATGAGCATGTCAAGACAGACTATCTTTTATGGGTTCTCTGCCCTAATTCTAGAAGAAAACCTGCATATCTCTGGTAAAATTGTGTTAAAGTAAGCTGGGAGTTTTATACTTTCACTGTTTATGATTGTTTGTGTTAAACGTGACCAAAGGTTAAAATGTGACCACATTTAGTTCTTAACCACTAAAAAAAAAAAAAAAAAAAAGCAAAATAATTCAACAAAATGGTCATTACATCACATTGAGTTACAAGCACGTAAACTTTGGAAAAATTTATATTTATGGCATTCGGACAGGTCTGTTTCTATGCAAATCTTTTGATAGAGGGAAACAAGATATATTACTAGTATCTAGATAATCTGTTCTTCAGACATAAATATCTAAAACGCATTAATATAATATATTAATATACCATGCAAACTTTGGGGGGGGAACAAAAACCCTAAAAAGTACTTTTTTGAATTGTCACCATTCGCATATAATGCAACAAATGTTGCTAAAGTCAATAGATTTCTAATCTCTGTGTGAAAATCAAATATTGATGCTGCCATTTTTTACCATCCTGTAATTTGGCTCTGAACCTCCTCTACAAAATAATGGATTACTCAGTAAAACTACATCCATGACATCTAATACTTTGGATCTTTTCTTCACTAACTGAAATATAATAAAATAAATAGTCAGCTAGTTGCAAGATTTAAAATTTTTTAATTCTAAAAAAAACAAATAAAAAAAACAACTAAAAGCTAATATTTAATAAACAACAAAAAAATGATTTTACTGAAATTTACTGAAAATTTAATTTAAAACAGAAAATATAATTCACAATTGAATTAATAAATAGCATACCAATGATAGTAAAATGTCAGTCCAATAAACGTGCACATTTACTTGAAATATGTAATCAATTTAAACACAGACCTGCTGTGTTCATGCAGCGTAATGCTGCATTAACTAACCTGTAGCAGGATTGGCAGCAGAAATCGCAGAAGCTCATCCTCTCCAGGTCTGATCTTCTCAAAACACTCCAGAACCCAGGTGAGGAACTCATGTCTGTCTAACATGCCATCCTGTTACACATGCACACAAACACACAATTAATAATCCCATCAACACAAACACAGTGGTCAGTATGAAAAATGTTATGTTCTTTAATGTGGTGTTACAGGTGATATTGTTGATTTTATACACTAGTGTTCAAAAGTCTGGGGCCAGATTTTCTTTATTTAAGAAATTAATACTTTTATTCAGCAAGGATGCATTATATTAATTAAAAGCTACAGTGACAAATTTTGTATAAAATTGATTTAGAAAAATAAAGACTCTGTTCTTTTGAACTTTATATTTAAAGAATCCATTTTTAAAGTATAAATGTGTCTTATCAAATCAGCATTTTAGAATGATTTATGAAGGATCATGTGACACTGAAACTGGAGTAATGATGCTAAAAATTCAGCTTTGATCACAGCAATAAATCACATTCCAAAATATTTTACAATAATAAACAAACACTTATTCTACATACAATATTGCTCTTTTTTATCAAATAAATGCAGCCTTAGTGTGCATTAGAGACTCCTTTCAAAAACAGAAATCTTACAGACTTTTAAATAGTAGCATGCATACAGGGCTCTAGGATTACTTTTCTTTTTAGGAGCATTTGTGCCCCTAACTTAAATTTAGGAGCACAGTCAAAATTTCAGGAGCACCTCTGAATCAATAATTAAGAAAATCTGATAAAAAAAATAATAATAATTGCTTTCCAATTACGAGGCGATATTTCCTTAAGTGACTTACAGGGGAATTTTGTTTTTACCTTTGTAATAACATTTGTGGCAACTTTATTAAAAGTCAAGTTTTTTATTACAAAACATATTTTTTAAGCTTTTAAAAATTTCTAATTAAACCAACAGGATAAGAACAAGTAGAATAAGAATAAGTTACCAATCAAATGAAACCAATATTAGCAAAAAGAAAAATTATAAAATATTGATAATTTATAATATTTATTTGTACTACAGAGGAGGCACAGAAGAACACAAAAGTGGCTTGTAGATGTATTTTCATATGTTTAATGAGGCTCAGAGGTGGCATGAGTGCATTCAAACTCATACATTCATGTTGAGATTAATGTTTTAAATATAAAATCTTGAACACATAAATATTCAAAGATTTATTTAACTGAAAAGATACTTTAAAAATGAAACTAAATCTTCCAGTAGGTGGTGGCAAGTCACTGACTTAATAAATGAATCATATATTCATGTGATTCGTTTGAACGGCTGATTCATTCAGGAATAAAGCAAGTGACTATCTTCATGAATGGCAAATTCAATCATTGACTCATTGGATGTTTCAAAACGCACGTTCATTCATAAACGAAACACCGTCGTGTTTAAATGGAAATGCGCAACGGCTCAGTTGTGACTTGTTTCAGACTATTTTTGACAATGAAACAGCAAAATCAGGCAATACTGTTATAGTCAGACAATGTAAGTCACTTAATATTAACTTCTTGTTTATTTAACGCTTGTATTAAATCAATATCTCATTTACAAACTGCCTTAAAATCATTAAAAGCTGTCAAAACTCAATGTTTCTTTATTGCAATCACTCACAAACTGACAGCCCTCTGTATTTCGTGAGCCAGCCACACTGCGTCTTTAAATAAAACTGGGCCCACCTACCTGAAACATGAACATGGCCAGCTTCTCGTTGTACTCCCACTGTTTCATGGCGGTTTCCACCTCAGCAGGAGGAGCAGGCAGAGGAGACCCGCAGCCCTGGCTGGGAGACTGTCTGTAAAACTCTGCCACCTTCTGCAGCTGCTCCCACAGGTATTTAGTAATTATCTGAGTCCATTCTGCACAAGCCAGATAAAACCAGTGAGGCATGGCAGCACAAAGCCCAATTACACAGCACAACAACAGAGGATGTTTTATCTTCATTCACGAACAGGGTTGCTGTTCGATACAGGTTAAATTATTACACAAGCATATAGAGCGATGCAAAATAAGTGCACTAACCTATGCAGGGGTCAATGACGTGCCTCTTCTTCACCTTGGTTTCAGTTATGGCAGCGTGATACGCACATGTCATTTTAATCATCCAAGCAGATCGCATCACCGGCACAGAGTACTTGGCAAGATAGCCAAACACTTCCTCTTTCTTGCTGAAGATGGGAACCTAGAAAACACACAGCAATTAGACTAATGACTAAAAACCATTTGACCTTGTAATGAGAAATTTAGAGACTTCTGTGCTATTAACAGCATGTTCTGAATCTACACAAGCGAGTTTATAATCAGCAGCATGCCAAAAGTGAACCTTTTTAGCGAGCTGAGTTAAGGGTTTGGTCCCGGCCAAGTCTGTGAACCAGTTATTAATGGAGCTCTGTGACCTCGCTGTGACGAGCCAGAAGTTGTCCTTCTGATTGACCTGCGGCTTCCTCTTGCCAGTGTCTGGAAATGTGTTGCAGCGCAACTTCTCCGCAATAATGCTGCTGAAGTTTGAGCTGATCTGAAATGCAGAAAGTAACAGGAAAGCTGAGTGTAAACGAATGAGGTTGGTGTTTTTTCATGGTGAGGTAACAAGTTGAAATAGTATAAAAGATTAAAAATGCTTTCAGGGCTGACTCTGTCTTCGAGAGTATTTGAGGAGTAAAATAATCTTCAAAGAGAGCTTAAACCAGCACAGCTTCATTTGATATGTTGCAAAAAGGACATTGTTGTGAAGCAGTAATTTTCCATCGCTATTGCTTTAGTATAATAACACTTGTCGGATTTGTGCTGCTCAGATGAAATCTGAGCACCAAAACACACACAATTAAGATTATTCAATAAACTGCTATTTTTTTTTTTTTTTTTTAGTTAAAACTGCCTGCTTTTCTTCAGATAAATCCTTCACGTCCCACAAATTCTCTGAACCCTTTCCAACAATAACTATGATTTTTAAATCTCTCTTCACACTGAGGACAACTGAGGAACTCATACGCAACTATTACAGAAGGTTCAAATGGTCACAATGCCGGGGGTGAAAACTTTCGAACAGAATGAAGATGTGTACATTTTTCTTATTTTGCCTAAATATTATATTTTCTTCATTTAGTACTGCCCTTCAGAGGCAACAGATGATATTTACAGGTTTCCCAAAAGACAAAATATGCTACATTTACCCTGATCTTCACATTCAAAAAGTTTTCACCCTCAGCTCTTAAAGCATTGTATTTCCTTCTGAAGCATTAGTGAGCATTTGAACCATCTGCAATAGTTGCATATGAGTCCCTCAGTTGTCCTCAGCGTGAAAAGATGGATCTCAAAATCATACAGTCATTGTTGGAAAGGGTTCAAATACACAAACGCTGGAAAACCAAAAAAATATTTTTCTGAAGAAAAGTTCAACTGCTCAGGACAAACAAGGGACTCATTAACAACTATCACTAACAAAAAAAACCTGGATCATTCAGGTAACAACACAGTATTAAGAATCAAGAGTATGTGAACTTTTGAACGGGTCATTTTTATAAACATAACTATTAATTTCTCTTTTGGACTATATGTAAACATCTTTTTTGTGAAATACCTTATTCAGGTCAGTACTTAAAAAACAACAACATGCATTTTGTATGCTCCCTCTTATTTTAGTAAAATAATTGACAAGGTGTATGTAAAATTCGACTTCAACTGTATGTACGCAGGTAACCTCTACCCTGATAATCTTACCTTTGAAGGGTTGAAATTGACATTTTTAGCGCTGCCATGTTCATCGCCTGAAACAGCTGGCTGGTTGTTAAATCCTTGCTTGACATTTAATGCTGTCAACTCATCCTAACCAAAGAAAGAATAAAAGTTTTGGTTATTAAATGCCTCAAGCATGCATATCTCATTCTCATTACAGGGTGCTAGAGAGTTAATCAAACGCCAGAGACTTAAATCGTCCTACATCACAGTTTTACCTTTTTTTGAAAAGGCTGTCTGACCTTTGCAAGTTCACTTTGTAAATACTGGGTCGGTACTTCAGCAGCAATGTAAGATGATTTAGAAGTTGGAGGAGAAAATGTGATAGGAGTTTTTTGACATACACTAACCGTATTGAACGGGGGTGCAGAGTATGCATATGTATTTTATTTTTTTTTTTTTAATCAAATAACCTATCGTTTTGCTAGATAAGAAAAGACCCTTATTTCTTGACTGGGATTGTGTGGAGACCCTTTTGAAGCTGCACTTAAACTGTATTTTGAAAAAGTTCAAACTCACAGGCACCATAGAAGTCCACTATATGGAGAAAATTCCTGAAATGCTTTCCTTAAAAAACAATTTATTTTCGACTGAAGAAAGAAAAACATGACCATCTTGGATGACAAGCATCATCTGTATATTTTTGTTGTCGTGGAAGTGAACTAATCCTTTAATCAGTAATTTATCAATTAAATCAGCAGGTGCAATTCTAAGACATCACATGCAATGCTGAAAAATAAGACGTATGCAGCACTCTATGTAACGAAACAGATAATCAAATATACTTTCATCATATGTATTTTCTGTTGCCTCTAGTTGCTGACAACTAAGACTATGTCTAGCTAGACAGCACCGTCCTAAAGATACTTTAGGCACATACATATTTTTTTTGCATACATAGATTAATGTGCAAAATGCTTAACGAACCCATGATGCACAGAAATGTTGCCTAGCTAGACGGCTTGTTAGGTTTTAAAACGCATTCAAAAGGAGTTGTCAACAAACATACACATCCTGACAGTACTAGCAAGCTACTGGAATTGTTTACATCTTAAGCATTTATTTCCAACTAGCAGATCTTAGCATACCATATATTTATTTCTTAAAATCAATAAAATAACGATTTATAGTGGCTGTAGATTTGATGCGGCCCTTTTTAAATGCACCTGGAACGATGAGAGCGGCTTTAAATAAAAAACACGATAAACACAGATTCTTTCGTCATTTTAAAAGCCGAGTTTCACCACTAAAACGACCCCTTTGTTTATCTAACTTATCTGAAATAACAACCAAAGATGAAGAGCGAAAACATTTGAGGGATAAATGATGTTTTTTCTCTTCGGCTAACCAAGACGTTCGTTTCATTGTTATTGGCCGTTAGCTGACGGCGGGGCCTGATCTCCACAGCCCTGGAAAACACTCTTTAATTCGCTATTTAAATATTAAATGTCGCTACAGAGGGAGAGGGAAAGTCGACTTACCTCCTTTTGCTTCGGGTCCTGTGGATAAACGTCCGGAGGACCGAGTCTGGGCCGTTTAAGAGGCCTGTGTTCGTAGCTCAGAATGCCGAAGGCAGCCATCATCCCCGCGGCATGTCAGCCCGGTGTGAAGCCGATCCTGAGAGCTGCTGCTGCGGCTAGAGCTCCGCTGCTTCACCGATGCTTCCGCTTCGACGAGAATGATGGGAAAATACGAGACAACATAAAAGTCCCTCTGGTGCAACAAATGGAGCTGCTTTGATGGATTTTACTTCTTATATCAGAAGGCTCCACAGCGTCGTTGTGGTTAACTTGCTTTGTGATGTGTTTTTTGATTAATGATCATAATGACAGCAAATGAAAAATTAATTTTCAAGTTTACTGTTCATTGTGATAAAAGTCCTAAGTGAGTGCCATGGATAATGGATAATTTGTCAGACATAACGTTTACATAACGTTTGTCTTTATATAATGTATGCCATAAAATAAATAAATAAATAAATAAAAAAATCCAGACAGGTAAAATAACGCATTATTATAAACTACACAATCAGTCAAAAGCCTTTGAATAGTAACATTTTTAATGTTTTTAAAGAGTCTCTTCTGCTCACTAAGCCTGCATTTATTTGATCCAAAAACAGCAAAAATATTTTAAATTATTTTAAAAGTACAATTAAAAACAGTAAAATATTTTTACTATTTCAAATAAATGTCTTCTATTTAAATATATCTTAAAATAATTTATTCCTGTGATTTCGGGGGTGAATTTAGCATCATTACTCCAGTCACATGATCCTTCAGAAATCATTCTAATATTCATTTGCTGCTCAGAAACATTTATTATTATGATTATTATTACTATTATTATGTTGAAAACAGCTGAGCAGATCTTTTTTTGTTGTTGTTTCTCAAAGTTCAGAAGAACAGCATTTTTCTAAAAGTAACATTATGAATGACTTTGTCATCACCTTTGGTCAATTTAAAGCATCCTTGTTAAATAAAAGTATTCTTTTCTTTAATTTCTTCATCAAAAATCCTAAAAATAAATGGGTTTCCATGTTTCTATAGACATAACCTTCATATAAAATGTGACCCTGGATCACAAAACCAGTCTTAAGTGTCAATTTTTCAAAATTGAGATTTATACATCATCTGAAAGTTGAATAAATAAACTTTCCATTGATGTATGGTTTGTTATGATAGGACAATATTTGGCCGAGATACAACTATTTGAAAATCTGCAATCTGAGGGTGCAAAAGCATCCAAATATTGAGAAAATTGCCTTTAAAGTTGTCCAAATGAAGTTCTTAGCAATGCGTATTACTAATCAAAAATTAAGTTTTGATATATTTACGGTAGGAAATTTACAAGATATCTTCATGGAACATGATCTTTACTTAATATCCTAATGATTTTTGGCATAAAAGTAAAATTGATAATTTTGACCCATGCAATGTATTTTTGGCTATTGCCGCAAATATACTCGTGCAACTTAAGACTGGTTTTGTCATCCAGGGTCACAAATGTTCTGCAAAAAAACATGACTCATAAGCTTGACCATAAACCCCAAATATATCCCCACAAGGTTTTCTCCACAAGTTTTTACTAGGGTTTACCTGAACCACACAAACACAAAACAGTTAAATGTATAAATATAATATTTATTCAATAAAGCATTTTATAACAGTCATAAAACATGTGTTCATAAAACAACCACAAAACTATAATCTCTGAATCATAAAGAACAAGGCAACTCTTAATGATTAGCACACTGTATCTAAGCTTGAGAACCGATTTCTCTTCACCTTGATATTTCTAAGATAAATATCTGAACAGATACTGCACAGTATGGCATATTTATTTATACAAAAATATATATAGACCCCCACAGGCCTATAGACCCAAATTCTTGCATAATTCAGGTACCTAAACATGTGCAATTTTCAGCCTGGAAAATAAAAACAACCAAGTCATCCATTCCTGAAGAGATCAGAGTGTAGTCTTGATGTGAAGTAGTACAGGCACTCCTCAAGAATTAATGAGATATTCAGGATTAATGTCTTCCCAGCTTCCCACCTTGATTTCAAACATTAATGAAAGTCTCTTTGGATTCAACAAATCGCCTGAGAACATAACCCAGCATAATGACAATCAATGAAAGTTGTGATGTCGTAAAATACAAATAAGAACAGAACTGTCTTGTTGAATTATTGCAAAAAATTCACATTGCACATTTTCGTCACTAAAACACTATTTGCACAATGCTTTTGGCAGATATCTGCCAAGTATATAACAGCAGAGGCACAAAACATACAAAGTATGAATAACAACAAAAACACAAGCAAAACATACAAAAAACGTCTAATAAAACGGTTCCTGGAATGATTGATATGTCTGACTGATCTGAATGTCATCTTTGGTTGGATTCCTATCCTTAGATACAAATAAGGCAAATCAATACGTTACCTTATGGTCGATACATATCTTGCATACCTTTATAGAGCATCAGAAAATGCTTAAAGTCATGACAACAAATAAATTAGCAGTGTGCAAAATTTACTTCTACCAAACCGGCAGAAGGAAGTTGTGTATGAGAAACACACTCAATCAACACTTGTTCAAACTGACTGCAGGAGTCCTGATGCTGCTTCTGCGGCAGGCAGGATTTTTCAGCCGTGTAACACAAATAAAGTGCCATCAACGTGAACGTTCCCATTGGAAAGCCCTTCTTCATGACATTATATAGTATATAAACTCAAAATCTCACTGTGTGCTAACTACAACATTATCATTGTCTTAAAGTACAACAAACAAACCGACAATCTCAGTTTGAGCAGCTTCAAGGATTGTGTAAATTTGAGGATCTCGTGTAAATCTTCTCAGCGGGCTGGAGGAGGCTCTGTCTTCAGTGTCTGCTTACTTAGGAGTGATGAAGAGTTTCTTCTGCTGCCACCATCATGGCACGAAAACGCGAGTTTTCATCGGCCAGCAGGTTTGAAGGGGTGTCAAACTCCAGAATCTGTTTCAAAGATGATAAGAGGTTACAAGAACATGACTCTGACCCACTGTGCACAACATATCAAAACAAATGCAATCTCTGAACAAATGACTAGGAGTGTAATGGTTTCAGTACATTTTCAACACAGCAACTCCATAAAGAGTAATTTCCTTGATTTTTAAAGTATGAGTTGACAAAGACAAGAAGTTGGCAAAAGATTTCGTTTCGAAACGAAATACCAAAGCGCCTGCTTTAAAAAATATTTTAGACTTTGGAAGGCCTTTTGATTTTGATTTTATCAAAGATAATTTTAGAAGCTTTTTTAACATTTATTTTTGGTTCCACCATGATGCATGTGTTTTATATTTAAACTCTGTGTAAGTTAGGGCTGCTCGATTATGGCAAAAATCATAATCACAATTATTTTGGTCAATATTGTAATAACGTTTATTTAACACGATTATGAGTGGGTTCGGAACTTTATATGATTGATTAAAGCCCCGCATTTCAGCCGTTTTTTTATTCCCCTAGGGCCGGGCTTCGGCTAATTTTTACGTAATAGTTCAGACGCAGTGTGATTTGACTCGACATAATCAAAGAAGACTTGAGACTGACTTAGACTCTGACAGCAATGACTCGAGACTTGACTTGTGACTCGGCAAGTCTGTATGGCTATATCTAGAAAAATTCTGTATCTAAAAATTCTGATCGATATAGTCTGGTTACTGAAGCTTACGCATCAATGGTATGATTAGTGCAGCTTTGGGCACTGAGCCAGAGAGGAACTCGCTAAGTGAGAGCTTGTATTGTTTTTATCCACATAATTAGGATGACCATACGTCCTCTTTTTGTACTTAAAAAATGCGTCCGGCCGGGATTCCTAAAATGCTCAAAATGTCCGGGATTTGGCTTTTGCTTTCTACAGTCTCCATTCATCGTGTGCGTTTTTGTATTAAAGCCTTGCGCGGGACTGTTTTCTTATCCCACTCCTGCAAACATATTGAATATATATTTTCACGCATCAATGTGAGGAGTATTGGATGTATTGCATTGGATGCAGCTTGTGTTGGATGTAGGGTTGCCAAATCCACATTTTTTCCACGGAATTGGGCTGATTTTAAACTGTTGTGGCGGGTTGATTTTCTCCCGTGGGTTAAAAGTTTGAAATATTGCATAAATTCCATTTGACTGAAATGTTTGTATTGATTTTTTGGCACCCCTTAGATTCCAGATTTTCAAAATAGTTGAATCTAGACCAAATACTGTCCTATCCTAACAAACCATACATTAATGGAAAGCTTATGTATTCTAAATATAAATCTCAATTTTAAAAAAATGTACCCATATGACTGGTTTTGTGGTCCAGGGTCACATTTAGACTCAAATGTTTAACACAATTATGTTAACACATTAGCTTCTAATTTGAAATTTAACTAATTCATTATGCTCTGTGATATTACAGACTGCACCTTTGGGGCTTATTAACACCTAAATTGTGAACATGAACAGTGAAATTCTTTATCTTGATTTTGAGCCGTTTCTTATAAATACCACCTGGTTTAATGTTTTGTTGTCTATGCACTGACATAAGAGTGAGCGATACTGACAAAGAACAATTTCAATATTTTCTGGGATTTTGTTGATATCGATAATTAGGCAATATTTTTATCTGTGTGTTTTCATGCTGGTACTTAAGGCCTGTCGTGACTCCCAAAGTTGTTCATATTCTTATTATGTGTGATTTTTGCCCCTTGAAATTGATTTTTAGTGACATTTTTACATTTGTAAGGATTATGTAAGCATAATCATTCCTGTCAAATTCTTACAGTTAATCAACATATTTATTTAGAATAATAAGACACTATAGGACTGTTATCAGTACTTTGAAAAAAGAAAACAGGTGTTTTTGTTTGTTTGTGTGCTTTCAGAGTGAGTGACATCTACTTTTTCATAGTCTGCTTGTTCAGCTTCCAATTTTTGGGGTCAATGTATCATTCTCATTAAAACAACAGCAGATATAGGAGGAAACCCACCTGCCCCTGGTCCAGGACCATGATCCTGTCACAGTTCAGCACAGTATTGAGGCGATGGGCGATCACTAGAGTGGTGCAGCCACTAAACGAGGTGCGGATCGTGTCCTGTATGAGGCGGTCTGTCTCTGTGTCAATAGCAGCTGTTGCCTCGTCTAACAGCAGGATCTGAAACACACATCACAAGGTACGGATCACAATCAAAATCTGTTTAATCTGCACTGTAATTTCTTTCCAAGATTTCACAAAATGTTTTTTCATGTTGACGTATGTCTAATTGAAACTCTGGCAGGATATATTGATGGCTTGTCTGGTCATTTTTTGAATAGCCACACTGCAAAAATTGCTTTTCTTACTTAGATTTTTTTGTCTTGCTTCCAGCCCAAATATCTATAAATCTTAAAATCAAGAAGGATTTTCTAGACAAGTAAAAATTATTGTCTTGTTTTCAGAAAACAGAAGTCAAAATTAAGTGAGTTTTTGCTTAAAACAAACAAAATAATCTGCCAATGGGGTAAGACAAATAATCTAGTTTTCTGCTTGGAATAAGATTTTTTGCTTACCCCACTGGCAGATTATTTTGCTTGTTTAAGCAAAAACTCGCTTAATTTTGACTTCTTTTTTCTGAAAACAAGACAATAATTTTTACTTTCTTGATTTAAGATTTTATAGATATTTTGGCTGGAAACAAGACAAAAAACCTAAGTAAGAAAAGCATTTTTTGCAGTGCAGTTGTTATTTTCCTCTGTCTGTAGAACATAGAATATATTTTAAAGAATGCTGATAACTAAACAGTTTAAGTTCCGATATACATCAATTATATTATTTTATTTTTGTCCATATAATGGAAGTCAATAGGAACCCGAAACAGTCCAAAAATGGCTTGTCATTTTTAGAATAGGCAATAGTCTTTATTTTAAATCACAAAACATAATTTTGATCAAGCAAATACACAAATTATTCATTAAAGATATATGCTTATTATTTAAGTGGTGGTCCTCGACCGGGAAACCTCAGTAAATGTTTAAAATGAGACAAAACAAACATTAAAATCAGCTGAACTAAACTACTTATTTCTTATTTCACTCCCTCAACAACTGCTTCATTTTAGGAACCAGGATTCCTATCATTCTGGAAAACTTGGATATGAGAAAGTCTCATTTTAAAAGTTATTTCTGAAAATAAAATAAAATAAAATAAAATAAAATATTAATGAAATCCTGAATACACAATTTTCTAGACATGCCATGCTCTAAAATGGAATAGACACTGTGATCAAAAATATCTATAATATTTTTAAATCACAAATGATAATTTGATAATTAGAATTAATAAATTTTAATTATAATTATTTTAGTGACTTATTTTAATTTACAGAGACTAGGAGTGTCCATAGTTGAAAACAAAACTAGGGTTGGGGGCCTTTTAATATTTTTGTGGACAATGTAGTCAAAACACTGAGGTCTAATTTTTCCCTGAAAAGGAATCATATGTCTATGTGAATGAACACTGTTGTAACTCCTGTGCTTTATGTAAACTGTCATGAAATTACATATTGTGCAAAGCTTCCCATGTTTGCATTATCAGCAAGAGAGAAGACTTTGGAAACAACTCTATACTTGTGATTTTTCAATAGTCATTCCCTGTCTGCCATGTGGTGGCAATGTTTCACCACTTTACAACAGCTGAGATTTACAAGTGCTTCTCAACAACAGGGGGAAAACATTGATGAATGCAAATAACATACTGCATCTAACCACACAAAGCAGCTAAATATACCAGTTATCCTTGTTAAAGGGTTAGTAAATGACAATAAAATGTAACCCTAGCCCTTTTTGTACAACATAAAATACAAAAAGACATAAAAGGATAGGTTTGTTTACTTTCCCAAGAACAATCTGTTGTTACTAGTGCCGTCAAAAAAAAAAAAAAAAAAGCAAATGCATTGCCATAATGTTTCACTGAAACTGAAAATTTAATGTAGAAACAACATAAACATGGTCTATTTTTAAAGTGTTTATTGGCATATTTTTACTAAGTAGCCTATTATTAATAAAGATCAGAATAATTAGTCTCTATTAAATGCATTTTCCCTCAACTATAGCCATTAATTAAAGCAGTTCAACATGACAGTATATTTGAAAGCCATTATTTTTAACATTTAATAGGCTCTGAAAAATATAACTTTTAAGTCAACTCAAAACAACCACATAAACTATAAACTGAATATAGACCAATCTTTAATCAAGCAACAAAAGTTAATCAGCAAAGAGCAGTGAGGGTTTGATTTACGTAAATGACTCGCACTTCAAAAGCAGCACTGTCTCTTTAAAACTTAACGCACATTTATGATTTTTTCATTCATTTAAGGTCACTCACCAAAAACTGGCATTTGGACATAATTTTGAGTGGTTTTGTCCATAGAAAATGCTGCTGGCGCACCAGGACTGAATGTATTTCTCTTTCGCGTCTTATTGCGCTTTATAGTTCATATAAGCCTACTGTAAAGCTAACCAAAGGATGCCAGGCCAAAAATGGATGCTGCGTTAAGTGCATTAAAAATTTCTAACACGTGAAACTGAAAAAAAAGAAAAATAATCACACTACTAATGCATTAATTTTGACGTCCCTAGTTAAAGCCAGCTGAGAAGCAGTGTAGGACTACGTATCTGTACCTTGCTGTGTCTAAGAAGAGCTCTGGCCACACATAGCAGCTGTCTCTCTCCCACTGAGAAGTTCTCTCCATTATCTGTCACCTCTGAATGCAGTGAATTCGGCAGCTGGCTCACCTGAAACCAAATCAACAGGTGACAACCTCTAAGGCACAGCTACTCCAAAGCCAATACAAAGTCAGACTTTGGAAAATCAGTCCAAAACCTTCAGCTCTTACTCACCATGTCCTTAATGTGCGTTTTCTCCAGTGCTTCCCAGATCTGTGCATCTGTATATTGATCCCAGGGATCCAGATTTGATCTGTTGGTTATATAAACAACTTAACATAAGAAACATAAACTGACCCCTAGTCTTACTGTGCACGATTCATCAAATGGATGATATTCCTAAAGGAGAAGTTCACTTCCAGAACAAAAATTGACAGATCATTTATCCCTTTGTCATACAAGATGTTCATGTCTTTCTTTCTTTAGTCGTAAAGATGCTGTGTTTTTAGAGGAAAACATTTCAGGACTTCTCTCCATATAATGGACTTCTATGGTGACTGCAAGTTTGAACTTCCAAAATGCAGTTTAAATGCAGCTTCAAAGGGCTCTAAACAATGACAGCTGAGAAATAAGAGTCTTATCTACCAAAAAAAAAATGGACAAATTATATACTTTTAACCTCAAATGCTCGTCTTGCAGAGCTAGACAATAACCAATCGTTTCACTAGATAAGACCCTTCTTCATCGGCTGGGATCGTTCAGAGCCCTTTGAAGCTGCATTTAAACTGCATTTAGGAAGTTCAAACTCGCGGGCACCATAGAAGTCCACTATATGAAGAAAATTTCCTTAAATGTTTTCCTCAAAAACCATAATTTCTTTACGACTGAAAAAAGAAAGGCATGAACATCTTGGATGACAAGGGGGTGAGTAAATTATCTGTAAATTTTTGTTCTGGAAGTGAACTTCTCTTTTAAGGGGAAAAGAATGTTTGTCTTTGTAATCTTTCATCAAAATATAATTACTTGCTCTACTTCTGAAATTACTTTGTTTTGGCTCTTTTCTGCTACACTGCCTTTCAAAAGTTTGGGATCAGTATGATTTTTTTATGCTCACCAAGGCTGCATTATAAAGTAACAGTTTTCTATTTTAATATACTTTAGAACAGAATTTATTCCTGTGATGCAAAGCTGAATTTTTAGCATCATTTTCAACACACGGTCCTTCAGAAATCATTCGAATATGCTGATCTGATTCTGTTATTATAAATGTTTTTGCTGCTTAATGTTTTTTTTTTTTTTTGGAACCTGCAATACTTTTAATGAATAAAAAGTTAAAAAGAACAGCATTTATTAAAAATAGAGACCTTTTCTAACAATATAAGTCTTAACTATCACTTTTTATCAATTTAATACATCCACGCTGAATAAAAGTATTAATTTCCTTCAAAAAAAAAAAAAAAATAATGACCTCAGATTTTTAAACGGATGTGTATAGTGTTACAAATGATTTCTATTTTAAATAAATGCTGTTCTTTTTAACATTTTCTTCATCAAAAAATCCTGGAAAAAGCATATTAGAATGATTTCTGAAGGATAATGTAATACTTAAGACTGGAGTAATGATGCTGAACATTCAGATTTGCCATCACAGGAATAAATTACATTTTAAAGCCTATTAAACATTATTTAAAACTGTAATAATATTTCTCAATATCACAGTTTTTTCTGTATTTTAGATCAAATAAATGCAGCCTTAATGAGCATAAGAAACATTAAAAATCTTCTTTCTGATCTGATTTCCCAGACTTTTTGTCTGGGAAATCAGACTTTTTGACTTTTTGATTTCACTGCATTTCGTTGCATTGTACTTGTACATGTGTAATGACAATAAAGTTGAATCTAATCTAATCTAATCTAATTTTGAACTGCAGTGTATGTAATGCCCACTTTTCTAAATCCACTAAATTCCAGATGGATAAAATGCCTAGTCCAGTTTTTTCTCTTCTTGAATATCCTGTTTCACATTGAAGTACTGTATGTGACACTGTGTAAGTGAAATGGGTTGCATCAGTTTGACTTCAGGACTTCAGGAATGATAGCGCACAGCTAGTCTTGGTAAAGTGACGTAGACCGTACCTGACAGTACCAATGAAAAGAACCGGCTCTTGGGGGATGACTGACAGCTTGCTCCTCAAGTCCTCCAGACCAATGTGAGCGATGTTGACACCATCGATGATGATTGATCCTCGGCTGAGCTCCGTTAGTCTGAAGAGTGCGACGCCCAGTGAAGATTTCCCTGAAGAAACAACCGACCTGTGTCACAATCCATCTCCTCCACCAGTACTATGACCCGCAGTACAGACGAACACAAACAACTGATAGAATAAAAAAGCCAAGTAGACAGGCGTACCTGAGCCAGTTCTTCCAACTATCCCTACGGTTTCCTCTGGAAGTACACTAAAGGAGAGATTCTTCAGAACCAGAGGAAGGTCATCCCGATAGCGCATTTCTACATTCTGGAAGGCGATTCGTCCTTCTTCTGGCCAGCTGGAAGCAGGAGCAGAGGGGCCGCTGATCTGGCGAGGACCTTCGCTTTCCAGGTTCTGAGAGAATAATGATTAGCCACATTATTTTTAGCGTAAGAGCAGGTACGGCCATTAGTAACTTGAATGTGTGAGAATTACAGTGTAATTCGCTTCTGGTTATTTGAGCTGTAAAATAGTCTGTTATCCTGCTTGATATTACAAACTGGTATTTGATATCATTATTTCAATATGTAATTATAAACAAACTGGTTTTAGCAGGGATGTGAGGGACTAGTTGACTAGATGATACTGCTGCTGATAGTCAACACCGGAAATACTATACTTTTTAAAAAATTTTATTTGTTCAAAGGCTTGTTATACTACTGGTTATGCAGGACAATAAAACTAAAACATCATTTTGATGGCAACAACAGTTGCTATGTCAATATCCTTATGAATAGAATACCTGTACATAATGTACAGTTGATTTTAAAAGTTTACATCCCCTCTTGCAGAATCTGTTATTTTACCAAAATAACAGGGATCATACAAAATGCATGTTATTGTTTATTTATTTGTAAATTTAGTTTACATCCCTTTGATTCTTAATACTGTGTTGTTACCTGAATGATCTTTAGTGATAGTTGTTCATGAGTCCCTTGTTTGTCCTGAACAGTTAAACTGCCTGCTGTTCTTCAGAAAAATTCCTTCAGGTCCCACAAATTCTTTGGTTTTTCAGCATTTTTCTGTATTTGAACCCTTTCCAACAATGACTGTATGATTTTGAGATCCATCTTTTCACACTGAGGACAACTGAGGGACTCATATGCAACTATTACAGAAGGTTCAAACACTCACTGATGCTCCAGAAGGAAAAACCATGCATTAAGAGCCAGGGGGTGAAAACTTTTGAACAGAACCAATTTTTCTTATTTTGCCTAAATATCGTATTTTTTCATTTAGTACTGCCCCTCTGAGGCTACGGAAGATAGTTACTTGTTTCCCAGAAGACAGAATAAGTTTAATTTACCCTTCTCTTCAAATTCCAAAAGTTTTTACCCCCCGCTCTTTAATGCATGATTTTTTTCTTCTAGAGCATCAGTGAGCATTTGAACCTTCTGTAATAGTTGGATATGAGTGCCTCAGTTTTCCTCAGTGTGAAAATATGGATCTCAAAACTATACAGCTGGAAAACCAAAGAATTTGTGGGACCTGAAGGACTTTTCTGAAGAACAGCAGGCAGTTCAGGACAAACAAGGGACACATGAACAACTATCATTAAAAAAAAACTGTGGGTCATTCAGGTAACAACACAGTGTTAAGAATCAATGAGATGTAAACTTTTGTACCGGGACATTTTTATAAATTCCACTATTGATCAGTTAGATGATTTAATTATTGATCAATAAATGTTGCTTCCCTTAAAGCTGAGGCACTACACTGCACTGTCACTCCACATAAAACAGCACCAAAACAGCATTTATTGTTTGAAAAATGTAACAAAATGGATGAAATTTGAAATCAGAGACTTTGTTTCATGTCAAAAGTAACAAAACACAAAGCTTATTGCAAATGTTCTATTCATTAACTGAAAACAGGCTAAACTAATTGATTCTTGTGATTTAAGAATCAATATTGTTTTGTAAAAATGAGAATCGATTGATATCAAGAAATCTATATTTTTTTACCCAGCACTAGTTGCCAGTAAACACCAAGCTTTTCTTGCAATTTTATCATATTTACAGGTACTTTTCAGGTACAGCAAAAGTAAACAACAGTAGTCAGCTGGCTAGTAATTTTGTGTTCTTTGATATGCTTTTTTTGTGCCGCTGACTTGCATTTTATAAATCACCATTGACTACAGTTTAAGCTCAAAATCATCTGTTCTACTCCAAAAAAAAAAAAAAAAAAAACACTATATCTTAGATGGCCTGAGGGTGAGTAAATTAACAGCATTTTTTGGGTTTAATTTACCATAACGCAAGGCAGGCACATCGACTGTAGGCCATATGACCTATTTTTAAAGGGTTACTCCACCCCAAAATGAAAATTTTGTCATTAATCACTTACCTCCATGTCAAAATAGTCCATCTGTCATTAGTTGTTCAACCATAATTTTACAAAGCTACGAGAAGACTTTTTTTATGCAAAAAAAAAAAAAAAATTACGACTTTATTCAACAATGACGTCAGTGTATGCCGTTCTGTGTCAGTCGCACCACACAGGTACATTTTCTACATTTATTTACACTTCGATGTGTAAATAACAGTGTATCCGTGTGCTGCAGCTGACAGAGAACTGCGTACGTAGAGCTGTTATTTTTGTTTTTTTGTAGCTTTGTAAATTATGGTTGAACCACTGATGGTAGACAGATTAACGTCTTTCATACGTTTCTGGGCCTTGACAGTGTTGTTTACTTGGCAGTCAATGGGACAGTCACAAACCTCCTGGTTTTTATCCAAAATATCTTAATTTGTGTTCCGAAGACGAACAAAGCTTTTCATTTTGGGGTGGAGTAACTCTTTGGGTACAATGGTGTTTTGTGTATTCAGAGTTGTTTACAGTGTTAAAGAGTTGGATTCTCATTCTAAACATGGCCAAAGTTTAAAAAAATAATTTAGACAAATGACGGAGAATTTCTTTGCCGAAAATCGTACTTCTGGGTTGGTACAAGTTTCGGCTGTTTTTTTTTTTTCAATCGTGGCTTTAATGACGTAGACAATGGTGGAACTCCTTATATGAACATTTCTCCCGGAAAAGTGCGCCCACGGCACATCAACGTTCGGCTGCACTCTGCAAGGGATTTACTCAGGAAGAATGTCTCTAAAGAAGTGTGGTTATGGTTGTAAGGCAAAGATAACTTGCTCAGCTTCCTGAAGAACCCAGCGTTACGTGAACAGTGGATGCAGATCCTTTTTCCGGGGCAGCAATGGAGTTTAGCAAGTGTGTGTTTGTTGTTTCATATACGAGGACCAGTTCGACGCTGGTTTTGCACATTGTTTGATACTGAAAGATGGAGCGGTCCCAGCTATAAAAGATCCCGCTCATGATTCAGAACTGCACATGGTAAGTGAAACGGCATCAAACGTGTGTTTTATTGGCAATCCTAATGCAAGTGATCGTCTTAGCTCCGCCCACGGCGCGCCTCCAGAAGTTCTGCTTTTTCCGGAGAAAATCGGAAAGCTGTATTTTTCTTTTATAAATATAATAAAACTAAAGACTTTTTGGAGATATTAAGGATACACTACTACTCTATAGGTACTCAGGATTAACATGAGATTAGGTGAAACTGTGTATGTTATGTACCCTTTAAGCATGCTATTTCAAATGGATCAAATAGTTTTATTGCACTTTTCTATTCTTTAGTTATTTACCTATAGCAGCTAATGAATTGAAGTCTGACAGAAGTTTTGCGTTGCAAAATAAGCTGGGCACTTTGTACCTCAGAACTCAGCGAGACCATTATTAGCTTCAATCACTGCAAAATGCTCTGCACCACTTGGGCGGCAGCTAAGACAGCTGTACTGTTCTGCTTTGATAACAGCCTCCTGAAACAAGCTGTGTCATACGCTATGATGTTCTGTCTGGCAATAAACGCGTCCCACGAAGCCTGCTGAGCGGGGCGTAGCTGGCTCACTACGCAGCGCGCTGACCGCTGCGCTCAGCGGCCTGTGCAAAGCAAAGAGCCGATGTCTTTTGTGCGCCATGTCACTGAATAACAAATGGTCCGTCCCTTTTTATTTGTCATTAACACAACCAGCACGCCTGTGTCACAGATGCCTCTACCTTTATGTAATGATTGATCCGCTCCACTGATGTAAAACGGGCTTCGGTTTCAGACAGCAGCCGCACGGTGAACTGAAACAGGCCGGTTAGCTGGAAAGAAAACGGGAAGTGAATAACAACTATGAGCAAAGGTAAGCAATGCTAATTAATCAATGCTTGCCCTACAAGCTTCATATACACCCACTCATATCCAGCGTGAGAGAGCGGCGCACCTGTACGGCGTAGGAGATGGCCAGACCGGCGTAGGCAGGAGGAATGTGGCCATGCATGAAGACGATGAGGAGGGCTACAGTGGTGATGAGGGAAATGCTGATGAGGTCCAGACGCACAGCCAGCCAACGCATTGCACAGCTGAACAGATAGTGACACGCCTGGTTTGTGTCAAGCAGGGCTTGATTCCTGGTGGAGTATAACCGATATTTAGCCAAAGTCCTTATTTTGTACGTTTATTCACAACATACTTTGAATCTGATATTGTTATATATACACAGTTTTTTTAAGGGAGTCTCTTCTGCTTATCGAAGCTGTATTTATTTGATCAAAAATACAGAAAAAAACTGTAATATTGTGAAATCTTATTGCAATTTCTAATATTGGTTTCCCATTTTAATATACTTTAAAATAGAATTTATTTCTGTGACGCAGCGCTGAATTTTCAGCATCATTACTCCAGTCTTCAGTGTCAAATGATCCTTCAGAAATCCTTCTAATATGCTTATTTATTGTGAGTGTTCAGTAGTGTTTTTAGTGTTTTTAGGAACATGTGATACTTTTTTCTTTGAATCTTTGGTGAACACAAAGTTATAAAGAGCGGCATTTGTTCAAAATAGAAGTCTTTTCTAACAATATAAGTCTTTGCTATGACTTTTTTGTATTCATTTAACACATCCCTCCTGAATAAAAGTATTAATTTCTTAATGCTAGCAACTTGCTAATCATGTTAAAATCATGCTAGCAACATGCTCATGCTAGAATCATACTAGCAACTTGTTAATAATGCTAGAAACATGCTAACCACACTAATTATGCTTGAAACATGTTAGTAACATGCTAATCATGCTAGAAACATGCTAGCAACTTGCTAAGCATGCTAGAAACATGTTAGCAACATGCTAGCAACTTACTAATCATGCTAAAATCATGTTAGCAACTTGCTAGTAACATGTTAATCTTGCTAGAATCATGCTAGAAACATTAACTTGCTAAGCATGCTAGAAACATGCTAGTAACATGCTAGAATCATGCTAGCAACATGCTAGAATCATGCTAGCAAAATACATGCTCATACTAGAATCATGCTAGCAACTTGTTAATAATGCTAGAAAATACTACCAACACACTAATCATATTAGAAACATGTAACATGTTAATCATGCTAGAATCATGCTAGAAACATGCTAGAATCATGCTAACATGTCCATGCTAGAATTATGCTAGCAACTTGCTAATCATGCTAGAAACATGCTAGAATCATGCTAACAACATGTTCATGCTAGAATCATGCTAGCCACACTAATTATGCTTGAAACATGTTAGTAACATGCTAATCATGCTAGAAACATGCTAGCAACTTGCTAAGCATGCTAGAAACATGTTAGCAACTTACTAATCATGCTAAAATGCTAGAATCATGCTAACATGTCCATGCTAGAATCATGCTAACAACATATTCATGCTAGAATCATGCTAGCCACACTAATTATGCTTGAAACATGTTAGTAACATGCTAATCATGCTAGAAACATGCTAGCAACTTGCTAAGCATGCTAGAAACATGTTAGCAACTTACTAATCATGCTAAAATCATATGAGCAACTTGCTAGTAACATACTAATAACATGCTAGAAACATGTTAATCATGCTAGAAACATGTTAACAACTTGCAAAACATGCTAGTAACATGCTAGAATCATGCTAGCAAAATACATGCTCATGCTAGAAACATACTACCAACACACTAATCATGTTAGAAACATGTTAGTAGCATGTTAATCATGCTAGAAACAAGCTAGCGACTTGCTAATCATGCTAGAAACATGTTAGAATCATGCTAACAACATGTTCATGCTAGAATCATGCTAGCAACTTGTTAATAATGCTAGAAACACACACTAATTATGCTTGAAACATGCTAGTAACATGCTAGTCATGCTAGAATCATGCTAGCAACATCTGACTGTATTGTCTTCAAAACATGCATGCTTTAAGCTTCACTAATTTAAACTTCAAACTATTTTAGACTGAAAACTATCAAATTTAAAACTTTCTAACTTTCTGGTCAGGCTTTCTCAAGGCAACTTACAGTTTGTCTTGACAAACTTTTTTATCTAATTAATTATATATTTTTATTATTATAGTTTTTATTTTAAACTTAAAACTCTTTTTGTAAAATGTTTTTTTTTCTTGAAAAGTGTGTGGTATAAAGTTTCTTCAAAATAAAAGCCACTAGTTTTGGTATTTTTTATTCATTCATTTTATTCATTTTTTCTGATGCAATGACATTTTTCAGTGTGGCTTGAGTATTGTCTGTCTGCTGTTTGAACGCTGTGCAAACTTTCTGGGGCCACTGCGTATACAGACCTCAAGCAAAGTTTCACTTCGGTGTTTGTTTCAGAGAAAAGTTCTGCAAAGTCATGGAGGGCATTTTGTTGTCTGAATATTACCTGTGTATGAAGTCGGCACCCCTGCCGTAAGCGTAGATAGTGGACAGGCCTTGCAGACTGCTGGTGATATGAGAGGTGAAAGGGGATTGGCTGATATTTTCCAGGCGCTTCAGCTCACGAATGATCACCCTTTGGGTAAAAAGGACAATCGGGAAAAGTATATAAATATATATATATTTTTCAGTCCCTGACAAAAAAGTCAAGCCAGTCTTAGAATATGAGCAGCGATATACGGCTGAGTTTTGATCAAAGCTCTGGCTCATCTCATCTGCTTATCTGTGTGGCTCACAGAGCTGCCTGTGATGTGACAGGTTAGTGGCTTATGAGATGGAGGCCCACAGGGGACAATAATGGTGAGACTGAGGGGATCTTCCTGGCTGAGCTGCAGTCATTTCTGGCTCCTGAACTGATTTATACGGGGCTTTATGGGGCCTGTCACACGTCAGCGCTAACGCAGGCAGGACAGCTGAGTCTATCTGCAGCGTCAGGCAGAGCCATTATTGATGAGGAATCAAGCTGATTTCAGCTCATAAGTGCATATATTAAAAAGGCATGGCTTGTGATTAATGTTGTTAATCAATCATACTTTTCTTAAAAAGAAGGCAAGCGAAGGAGGACAAACCTGGCTTTGACACGCTTCCTCTAAAACAGATATGAGAATACATGTTGTGTTTTTAGACATACATAAAAAAGTTCATTTGCAAAAATCATGTTTTTTCATTGTGCATTCAAATTAATCTCAACCAAAATGCAAGTAAAACTGATTCGAACTGATTAAGTAAAAATAACTAAAAAATACAGCTTACTAATACAATAAAAACATGGTAACATAATAAAAACATGCAAAAATTTAGCAGTTTTTGATTAAGTATATATATATATATATATATATAGCACTTTTATAAAATTGGTCTAGTAATCATTTACAAACAATTACAAATAAACGGCAAGTGAAATATTGAATTAAATGTGAAATTTAGAAATAGAAAAAATGAAAAAGCGTTCTTTTTGGTTTATTTATATATAAATAAATTATATGTATGTGTGTGTATATAATATCTGTCAATAGAAAAATTAAACATTTAAATATTTACAATTTCAAATAATATAATTAGAACTTAACTAATCATGTATCATTAAAAATATAGTACAGAAAAAACATTTGATTAATGGAAACAAAAAATGTAAAGAAACAAACAAAAATCCATGACCTGTGGGAACCCTGATATATACACACACACACACACACACACACACACTATATTGCCAAAAGTATTGGGACCCCCCCTTCTAATAAACAGGTTTGACTACTTTAGTAATTTCCATGAGCACTAATCTTAATGTTTAAGCATATATTGATATTCTAGAAAATTGTGTCCTTTTAATTTTATAGCAAAAGTTTGGACTGGAACCTTTTTTATTCTAACATGACAATGCCTCTGTGTATAAGGCAAGGTTCATAGAGAAATGTTTGATTCAGTCAGTGTGGAAGAACTTGACTGGTCTCCATAAAGCCCAGCCGAACACCCCTGGTGTGACTTTAAATGCAGACTTTGAGCCAAAAACTCAGACCAAACGTCAATGACTTGTACATACACTACATGGACAAAAGTATTGGGACACCCCCTTCTTTAGAACAGAAAAAGCTACTTCCAAAACTGTAGCAACAAGTTTTGGTCAAAAGTTTTGTTTTCGATTAGAATTTTTTAGTTTTTAAGCAGTAAAGTAATAATTGAAAGCTTTTTATAAATATATTTATCCTGACTGTAAGGCAAGTATTTGTTGAGTTTCGTTTCGTTTTTGTGAAGCGTTCCTGTTCAACGCCGAGACATAAAGCGCATCTTGTATGTTTTCTTTATTTTTACAAAAGCACAACATTTTGTTTATATTGTGAGTGCACACAAATAAATATTAGACCCTGTACAGTTCTGGATGATATATTACATTATCTTTATGAGCAAAGATCACAGCGTATTTTAATTTGTTTGCAAGTGATTGCACGGGTGCCTTCATGTCCTGCAAAGCACATTTAGTTTCCACTCTCCAACAAATGACTGTATGCGCATAATAGCGTGCATTTACATAAGTTGAAGATTTTATTTTATAAGTCGTGATGATTTGAGAAGGCAAAATTGATCAAACATAGGCTGTGATCAACTCACTGCCAGCCGCTGGCCGCTTTTTAGGAAACAAAAACTTTAATTTAACAAACAAAAAATGTTCCAAATATTTCTAAATTAACTTTATAAAGAAACTAAAATAAATATAACCACCGTCACAGCCGTAGCTGGGATTAAGACTTGGCTTTATGCAGACCAGTAAAGTTCTTCCACACTGAATGAATCAAACATTTCTCTGTGAACCTTGCCTTATACACAGAGGCATTGTCATGTTAGAATAAAAAAGGGTCCTGTCCAAAATATTTGCTATAAAGTTAGAATTCCCTACAATATCATTATATGCTTAAACATTAAGATTAGTACTCATGGAAATTACTAAAGTAGTCAAACCTACTTACTAAAGTAGTCAAACCAAACATATTATCTTTATTTTTTTGCCAGATTTGGAACACATATTTGTTTCTTAACCAGTCTGGCCTATATATTTGATTCTATTTTCTGCAATGACACAGTTCAACTATCTGTTTCACCCACTAAATCTGTAAGGTCAAATTCCAAACCTGGAGATTCGGTTGACGATGAAGAGGAATGCCCCCAAAGGAACGATGGAGAACAGGAACCAGGGAAACACAGCGCCCACCATGCCCAGGCAGAACAGCACCAGTGTCACATTCTGGAGCAGCATTTCAGCTTGCATAGCCAGACGCACGTCAACTACGCAAAGAGGAAGAACAGAGAGCGAACGTGTGAGACAGCGAGACATCAAACCGCTTTGAGACGCCCCCGTCATCCTGCATTTGAAAGGATTTGTGAAGAAAGATACAGAGAGAGGTTCCTCACCCTCATCCATGTCCCTGGAGAATCGGTTGAGAATGCGTCCCAGGGGTGTTGTGTCGAAAAAGCGCATGGGGCTCAGAAGTAGAGTCTTAAATAGTTTATCATGCAGAACTGAGGCTGCCCGCACAGTGCACTGCAAAAACAACAAGAACACGCACAACACTGTTAATAATGCATGCACCCACACACACTACAAAAATGCTAATAAATGAGCCGGTGATTTAAAAACCTATAAAATGCTTAAGTTAGGGTCCATAATGCAAATAAACAGGTCAGAGATGTACACAAACATTTACACAGCCATAATAGCTAGATTTATATGGGGGAAAACCTTGGCAAGCGTACAGAAATACTTCTGCTCTGTGAGGCCCAGCCTGAGACATCAGACACATCCTCAGGAAAATAGGTGAAATTCCTACTTTGTTAACGGATAAAGACTTTGCATGGTCCATTACAAGACTATGTCACAACTATGTATCAGGGTCATGGATAAAACTCCACAGGGCCCAAAGTCCACTTCACCTTTTTTTATTAAAGTTATTGAAATATACAACATATTTCATATTATAATACATGTATACTGTATGCATTTACAGTAGAAAAAGCACGTATCCAAAGCAACTTACATTAGAGAAGCATAAGTAATTTGTCACATAGCCAACCATTTTTACTGAATACAATGCCGTATTTATAACAAAGCTAGATTAAGACTGGGGGAAAAAAACAGAAGAGGATTTTGTGCAAGTGCATTGGTTTAGTATTGTGTAGTCAATGTGAAATGTGAGTTGTTTGAGATTTTCCCCTAAGAAAATAATTCACTTAATTCAGTGTGGATTTTTTAAATTCAGAAGTGACAAAAAAGGTTTCCTTTTGAACTTGTAAGAATCTGGAAAAATAAAATGTTTCCACGAAACATGAAGCAGTGCAACTGTTTTCAACATTGATAACAATTGATAATGTTTCTTGAGCTATCAGCATGTTAGAATAATAAAAGGATCATGTGACACTGAAGACTGGAGTAATGCTGCTGAAAATTCAGCACTGTATCACATAAATAAATTATATTTTAAAACATATTCAAATTGAAAAGATTTATTTTAAATTGCAATAATATTTCAAAAATATTGCTGTTTTTACTGTCATTTTAATCAAATAAATGAGGCACCTTGGTAAACGTGAATGATAGTGTATATTTAATACATTAAATCTATTTAAATATATATAAAAATAAGTCATTTGTGACCCGGGACCACAAAACCAGTCATAAGGGTAATTTTTTTGGAATTGAGATTTATACTTTATAAAAAACGTTATTTATATTTAATATTTCATTTGTTTACTTGCATGTCATGTGAACATTTACCAACGTCAGAGAACCAATGAGATACTTAATTATTAAAAAGCGTATTTTAAAATCTCAGGGGTACTTCAAATAAATATATGATCAGATGAAAAAAAGTTTGTGAATTTGTGCATTTTTAATGTGTTTGAAAGACAAAATCCTTCCAAAGACAGAAATACATGTATTTATAAATATTTTTATAAAGCTGAATAAATAAGCTTTCCATATATTATGGTTTGTTAGGATTTTTTATTTGAAAATCCGGAATTTGAGGGTCCAAAAAAATCTAAATATTAAGAAAATTGCCATTAAAGTGCATTTATTTAAAATGCAATGCATATTACTAATCAAAAATAAAGTTTTGACATATTTACAGTAGGAAACAATATTTACAATAGGATCTTTACTTAATATCCTAATGATTTCTGGCATAAAAGAAAAATAAATCATTTTAACTCACACAATGTATTTTTGTCCATTGCTACAAATATGCCTGTGCTACTTAAAACTGGTTTTGTGATCTAGGGTCACATTTATAAATTAAACCATTTTGTCATTTTAAGTCACACAGGGAAAATAAAGTGCCTGTGATCGCTGTGAAGTGCATCAGAAATAGAAAACAGACATCGCGAACTGAGGGCACATTCAGACAGGCTTCTCCGCAAAGGGCACTTCGAATGTAGACAGCTTTTTAAATTATACTGAAAGCGATCTAATTTTGGTCTAATGTACAGACTGTATCCACTGTAGACACGATGTCACTCTTAGCACTTTACATAATCTAACACACACACACAAGAGGTGTAGTAAATGCATGAACGCCATCACTGTCTGCAACACATGGTTGCGTAAGTACAAATATTCTCAAATACATGTCAGGAGACTATTGAGACATTTCTCCATAACAAAATTCCTCATGTTACGCTCAAGGGAGAACATTTTACCGTTTGGATTTGATGATTTCTGGCACAAGGGGACAAATTCATTCCATTAAGCGAATATGTAAAGTTCCCAAATTTGCAATCTTACCTCTGGGTAAAAAGAGATTAGCCATCATCGAAAAATTAGTGAATACAAGTGGCACACAATTACACAGACACATAACCTCTCTAATGTGCTGTCGGCTCTGCTTAATGGAGAAGAGGGCATGGGGTCCTGAGGGGACACGTATACTCAACCCTTCCAGCTGAGAGTCAAGACACTGGACAGATAAATGGATTTAGCCCGCAGGCAATTTCAATTAAAGAGCAGGAAAAAAGAGAGAGAAAAGGAGACACTTGGCAATGTCATGGATTGCAGCACAAGGATTCGGTGTGGAACTGAAACTGAAACTATGGATAGCACACAGTGCTTGGCTTTTCAGGCCAAAAGAATTCGCTGTAATGATATATCTCAATATTTGAAGAGTTTGATTCCAAATCACGATAAACGCCATTTAAAAAAAAAAGTTCCTGCCAAAATCAGGGTTGTATCTGGTTGGTATTAAAAAGTACATTTTTAATTTACCACAAAATACGATATCCGCTGTGTTATTCTGTCATGTTTTCTACCTATCTGTCCAAAACTGTGACAAACGCCAGTATCCCTTCTCTGCAGAATGCAGTACATCCGCTCAACCAATCACAGCGCACCATTCCATGCATTGTAAACAGTAAAGGCGCCATTTTGAATACACCCGGCATCCTCATCTACTTTGTGATCAACAAACGAACAAAAAATGAATAAAAAGAGTATGAGAAATGTATCACAGACACTGACGAATCCTTTCATAAACAAAGTGTAGAGAGTGTAAATAAGAGATTCATTGTGTGGCGTAGAGACAGCTCCGTTAATTATAATGTAACTTTGTGAGATCGCGATGAACTAAAATGCGTGACAGCTTTTAATGATTTTTAATGGAGTTTGTAAATGAGATATTGATTTAAAACAACTGTTAAATAAACAAGAAGTTAATATTAAGTCACTTACATTGTCTGACTATAACACTACTGCCTGATTTTGCTCTATTTCGTTGTCAAAAATAGTTTGAAACAAAGGCACAACTGAACTGCTGCACATCTCCATTCAAACACAGCTGTGTTTGGTTTGAATGAAGGTGCTTTTTTAAACGAAACTAGTCAATGATTCAATTTCCCATTCATAAAGACAGTCACTTGCTTTATTCCTGAATGAATCAGCTGTTCGAACTAATCAAGTGAATGATATGATTTAGTAATTAAATCAGTGATTTGACGCCACTTACTGGCAGATTTAGTTTAGTTTTTAAAGTATCTCTTCAGTTATTTAAATCATTTAATATTTCTATATTAAAAATGATATATTTAAACATTAACCTCAACATGAATTTATGAATTTGATCACACGTATGCTCTGAGCCTCATTAAACATGGAAATACACCTACAAGCCACTTTTGTGTTCTTCTTTGCCACCTCTGTAATTTTGTTAATACTGATTTCATTTGATTGGTTACTTATTCTTATTCTACTTGTTCTTATTCTCTTGTTTTAATTAGGAATGTTAAAAAGCTTATAAAATAAAATTTAAAAAAAGTTACATACTTTTAATCAAGTTAGAAAAATGGCATTTCAAAGGTAACTAAATTCACCTTTAATTCACTTTAAGGAGTAAAATATCACCTCGTAATGCGAAGGCTAATTTTTTTGATCAGATTTTTTGATTATTGATTAGAAGGTGCTTCTAAAATTGTAACTTTTTTAGGAGCACAAATCCTGATGGATTTATTGCATTTTGGGGAAAAAATGATCAGTTTCTTTGATCAGTTGAAATCTTTGAAAATCAAAAACTGGATTTGAATTTTTAAATGTTATTATAAACTAAAGATGCTATTTCCAGTCAGGTAGGTGAAATATTAGGCTAATATCTTAATTAATACCACTTGTATGTACACTATATTGCCAAAAGTAATGGGTCACTACCTTCAAATAAATATGTTTATATTTTGGTTTAATTTCAAACAAAACAAATATTATTGTACTATTATTAATATACGATTAAATATCATTTTCAAGGTTTTTGTTTCCATCTGTGTTGCAAGCTTTTGAAAGGGCCTTTTTATGTTCTAAAATAACTGTAATATTTTATTCTAGTCACTGATTGGTTCAGGTCTAGGTTTAATGCAGATCAGTCAAGTTCTTCACACTATAGACTAAATAAATCGCTTCTTTTTCAACATTGCTTGGTGCACAGAGGCATTGTCGTGCTGGAATAAAAAAGGGCCCTGCCCAAACTCTTGCTATAAAATTAGAAGCACACAATTTGCTAGAATATAATTTTATACTGTAGCATTATGATTTGTGTTCACAGAAATAACTAAAATAGTCAAACCTGCTAATCAGAAGAGGGTGACCCAATACTTTTGGCAATATAGTGTTTCTTTACCACCTATTAACTTTAGTTTGTCAAAATATTGCGCCGTTTTCTGCTTCCTTCTCTATATGATTTAGCAGCTTCCACACATTTTTTTCTGTGGTTTAGACAGCATAAATTAGCAGAACAACGTATTCAGTAATATATTAACCATTTAATCCATGCTGTTGTTTACATTCGAGTATCGCCGCTATGGCCGCGCATCCGGATAACCGACCAAATCGTGACGCAAGCGCAAACCCTCTATAACGTATCGTTTTTTCAGACTACACCGCTGTGGGAAAAAGGCACTAATTGCGATGCCCACTTGACAGATGAACCTGCTGCTCTCAGGTAGATTCAGGCAGTGATAAATAGTACATGAGCAAAGAGGAAATGCATCTGCCTAAGGACCCAAGTGTTTGATAAAAAATTCAGCTGTGTGTAATGGAGACAGGAAGCCTGAACAGAGCAATCCCGTGCGCTGACAAATAAACTCCAGATTACCTTGACGAACACCAGCCCTCGCACCGTCTTCAGGAAGAGCGCCGCCCCCATGGATAAGACGTACACCCTGGAGTAGTACTGTACGTGCGGATTCAGTCGCATGCTGTCGCTCTCGGCGGTCTCGTTCCCCTGCAGCAGCGAGGAATTCTGCAGGGACAAAGGAACATCACCTTGGAAACGTGATCTTTCCCTGGAGACTCCCAACAAACCAGCTGAACTGTGTGCACCAGTCCCAGTCTCAATTATTTTACAGAATGCGAGTTAACTGCGACATCTGTTGCCGTGATTGTCCCTCTGAGTAAATCTTGTGGAGTCTGGCACTTCTAATTAGTTTCGGGATTGATGTTCGTTTCGGCTAAGCATCAAAACTCAGCGATTAAAGCTGGTGGTTTGCCGCCTTAAAGTAATAATTCACACAAAAATTAAAACTAGCATTTTTTTTTTATCATCATGGCGTTTCCAAACCTGTGAAGACTTAATTTCTTCTGTGAAACTCAAAATGAGAGATTCTGACCTCTTTCTGTTTTCCTTGCAAATTAATGTGTACTAAAAGAACACAAAAGTACCAAAACGGTCAATTTTAAAGGTTTATTTTAGTTTAAAATGTACATTCTGTCACCATTAAACATACTCACCCTCAAGTAACTTACTTTAGTCAACATTCTAAGCATATCAAAAAAGTTTATCAAAGTTGTCCTTAGAAAAGAATGGGTATTGTTTTGGTTTTAGGACATCTTTGATGAAGGTTTCTTACTATTGTTACAAACCTATACAAAATTAAATTTCTTAACAAAAATAAAATACTATTAATCAAATCTGAGAGATTTATGTCCCTCTACTGAAAGTCTGTTCACCCAAAACTCAAATGAAAAAATAAATAAATAAATAAATAAAATACATGTTAATCGAGTTCAGTGTTGCCAAGAATTAGGCTACTTTTATTCTGTTGCCGCAGGTTGAGGCGACCCCAATAACATAATATTTAGCATCTGGAATGCTAATTTTACCAGAGGAACCCCACCACACGTGTTTTTTACCCCCTGGAATGCAATTTATTTCCAGGGGAACCACCTTTGGAATGCGATTAGGCTACTTTTGGGCTAGTTTTGAATAGCAATTGGTGGGTTTTGTTGTGAAATCCTGGCAACCCTGATCGAGCAGTTTAATAAAAGTCTTCTGGAGCCATGATTGCCTTGTAAACAGAAGCTTACTAGCATGTTTTCTCTAGTTAACAAACCAGTTATCTCACCTGAATATGTTTGTATTTGTGTTGGATGTCTTCGACGTGGAAAGCAGTTGCCTTCGGAATGTAAAAGCTGTTTTATTTGTAAACATCATCACTTTTTTTCACTGATTTCATTTGATGTAATAAAGCTAGCGAGCTAAGTCAGTAGATGTACTGACAGAGTCGTGTAAACATGGCTAAAAGGAGCAAAAAGCTGATGAACAGACAAACTGATTCACTTAAGTGAGTCATTTACGCTGGAACCGCTCTGATTGAGCTTTTCCAAACTCCAAATCAGTTAAACCATTGCATCGCAAATTGATTAACTCAAAGCGCTCAAATCAGATCATGTATCACAAATAATTTCATTTAGATTGGAGATTCAGATTTAGATTCAGAGCGCAAACTTTGGGAGCGGGTTTTCAAATCATTTAATTTAGATCAGAAAAACAGAGCATGAATCATTTGATTCAGATCGGAAATTCTGAGCACGAATCGCAAATCGTTTGATTTAGATCGAAACATTGGAGCAGGTTCTCAAATCATTTGATTTAGATCGGAAATTCAGAGCACGAATCATTTGATCGGAACTTTGGAGTGGGTTCTTGAATCATTTGTTTCAGATCGGAAATTCTGAGCATGAATGGCGAATCATTTGATCGAAACTTCAGAGCAGGTTCTTGAATCATTTGATTCAAATCGGAAATCACAAATCATGTGATCGGAACTTTGAAATGGGTTTTCAAATCATTTAATTCAGATCGAAAATTCTGAGCGGGTTTGTGAATCATTATTTAGATCGGGACATGGATGATTGATTTAGATCAGAACTTCGGGTTCACAAATCTTTTGATTTAGATCAGAACTTCGGGTTTGCAAATCTTTTGATTTAGATCTAAACTTCAGGTTCATGAATCATTTGATTTAAATCAGAACTTCAGAGTGGGTTTGCAAATTGCTTGATTCAGATCGGAACTTAAAAGCGCACATCTCATTTGATTCAGATCAGAACATCGGAGTGGGTTCACGAATCCTTGGACTTAGTGAATCACTTGATTCAGATATGGACTTTGGAGCGTTTATTGCGAATCTTTTCAGATTTTTTTCTCTTAAACAGTACAAAACGTCAAACCATTAAGGCAGTACAGTTATAAAAACAAACGCAAGTATTAAAAGTAGAAGTAACCTGGCAAAAATAAAAACGAGAGGATTCTTGTCTTATCATACTGACTAATCTTCTCCATGCAAAGTTAATTTTATTTTAATAGTTTTTGAATCTCATAAACTTGCATCATGTGCATTAACAAATCTTTATATGTGTTCATCTGAAAAGGCATGAGGGTGAGTAAACGATGAGATAATGTCACTTTTTGGGTGGAGTATCACTTTAAATAGCAAGATGTCACGCAGAAGCCAGAAACATGGAGACAGAATACAAGAACACGAGTTGAGTTAATGATGAGTAACATAGAATTAAAACATACAATACTGACTACTAAAGCCACCTTTTGTGTTGTCTATTCATCAGCCCTGTCTGCAGCAATAATTAATCTTTTAATTGTTTATTTGGGGCATGTGGTTTTATTTAGTCAGCAATTAATTAATGAGCAAACCATGTAATTATTTACAATACTGCTCTTGAATATATAATCGTAATACCAATTATCCTCTCCCTGGTTACAATTAAAACACTTTATTTAGTGTTTTGTTTGTTATAATCTGTAATCCACCCTTATTCTCTTTAGCACTGATCAGAGATCATGAGCAAGCAGTGAGGAAACAAATAATTCTTTTGAGTCAGATCATCTGAATAAATAGAATGATGGGAAGGATTCATTCAATGATTCATTCGTACTGATCAGAATTTCTCCTTTTGTTTTCCTTAGAAGAGAAAGTAAGTTAAGAGAAGATGACAGAGTTGTTACTGTTGGCTGAGTTAGCCCTTTGTCTCACCCCGCTGCCCTGCCTGATCCAGTGACTGAGCCACCAGTTGCTGAAGGCGATGCTGCCGGTGGTGAAGAGGAAGAGGAGGATGTTTACGATGAAGGCCAGAGGCCCTCCGGCAGCCTTGATGTAAGCAGCATACACAGGCCAGGCCACGGCCCCGCTCCCCTTTTCCTCCGCCTGCATGAGCTGATCTGCGAGGTGCACATTAGAGAAGAGAAAGAGAGAGAAAAACAATAAAGAAGTGTGACTCATCCACCGACTGTTAAACCGACGCTGTCCTAAAGAGGTCACATGGTGGCCAGGCTATGAACAAACTAGATTAAAGAAATCACGCTATTTATTTGCCGGGTGGTGTTTCAGAAGTGTTTACAGTCGAGGTCAAAAGTTTAATCTGCAAAATGGTAATTATTTTACCAAAATAAGAGGGATCATAGATAATGCATGTTATTGTTTATTTAGTACTGAGCTGAATAAAATATTTCACACGTAAGACGTTTACATATAGCCCACAAGAGAAAATAATAGCTGAATTTAGAAAAATGACTCTGTTCAAAAGTTTACATACACCTGATTCTTAATACTGTATTGTTACCTGAATGATCCACAGCTGTTTTTTTGTTTGTCCTGAACAGTTAAACTGCCTGTTGTTCTTCAGAAAAATCCTTCAGGTCCCACTAATTCTTTGGTTTCCCAGCATTTTTGTGTATTTGAACCTTTTCCAACAATGACTGTATGATTTTGAGATCCATCTTTTCACACTGAGGACAACTGAGAGACTCATATGCAACTATTACAGAAGGTTCAAACACTCACTGATGCTCCAGAAGGAGAAACAAGGTATTAAGAGCTGGGGGTGAAAACTTTTGAACAGAATGGAAATGTGTACATTTTTCTCATTTTGCCTAAATATCATATATTTTTTTCATTTAGTACTGCCCTTCAGAAGCTACAGAAGATACTTACATGTACAAGACAAAATAAGTTAAATTTACCCTGATTTTCAAATTCAAAACGTTTTATTTTACAATAATGCATGTTTTTTCTTCTGGAGCATCAGTGAGCATTTGAACCTTCTGTAATAGTTGCATATGAGTCCCTCAGTTGACCACAGTGTGAAAAAATAGATCTCAAAATCATACAGTCATTGTTGGAAAGGGTTCAAATACACAAAAATGCTGAAAAACCAAAGAATGAAGGATTTTTGTAAAGAACAACAGGCAATTTAAATGTTCAGGACAAACAAGGGACTCATAAACAACTATCACTAAACAAAAAAAAAAAATCATTCAGGTAGCAACAAAGTATTCAATGAACAGGGTCATTTTTATAAATTCAACTATTATTTTGTCTTGTGGAATATATGTAAACATCTTTTATGTGAAATATCTTATTCAGGTCAGTACTAAATACACAATAACATGCATTTGATATGATCCCTCTTATTTTGCTACAATAATTATCATTTTGCCGATTCTGCCGACGTAAACTTTTGATCTCAACTGTATATCGAGGATACTTGTAAACTGCAAAAAATGCTTTTCTTACTTAGATTTTTAGTCTTGTTTACAGCCAAAATATCTAAAAATTCTTAAATCAAAGGAGGATTTTCTAAACAAGTAAAACTTATTGTCTTGTTTTCAGAAAGAACGAGTCAAAATTAAGTGAGTTTTTGCTTAAAACAAGCAAAATCTTATTTCAAGCAGAAAACTGGATTATTTTGCTTATCCCACTGACAGATTATTTAGCTTGTTTCAAGCGAAATCTCACTTAATTTTGTAAGAAAGTAAGTAAGAAAGTAAGAAAAGCATTTTTTGCAGTGTATTTCAGATCAGTGCAAGTAAGCTAGTTTCAGAGACCAAGATTTGTTTTAAAAGCTGTGGTGTCAGTTTTGTCTCATATATAGAAAACATCTTGTATATAGAAAAAAAGTCTTTACTATCACTTTTTATGCATTTTTTACCTCCTTTCTTGCTCTCAGTATGCGGTTTGGCTGCGTGGTTGACATTCAGGGACTGCGGACTGCTCTCCTCCTCGCCCCTTTGCTTGTTTTTCAGGTTCTTCCTCACGAGGTTCTGGATGAAAAATGAAGAAAAAGAGTAAGAGCGAGACCTGGTAAAGAGCAACCCGCAACTGATTAACAGAACAAATCAGGCAGAACAATGGCTGCTGGGCTATTAATACAGAGATCAGTGACAATGTCTCTCGGCTGTTACTCCTACAGATCGATTCACTTATAAATTACAAAAGCGCGGCGTGAATTAACATTTCAAACCCGGTGGCTCTGCGGCCCGTGGTTCATGAATTTTGCAGTGGGTGATGTAGGATGTTTTGTGAACGTGTGACCCTGGTGTTTTCCCACAGGGCTCTGCTGCTGCGGGCACGAATCGCACCTCTTGCTGCACGCTGTTGAAAAGGGCAGCGTAGTCTCGGCCTTTTTCCATCAGCTGGACGTGCGTGCCATGCTCCGCTATCTGACCGTCCTTCATTAACACCACCTCATCACACTCTGGCAAGAACTGTAGAATAAACACACCCGGAGGAAAGGACACAGAGTGTCAGAAAATACAGTGAGGAGACCTTATGTTACATTAACCTAACCCCAAGCATATTAATATCACATTAGAAGTCATTTGCTCAATAAGAAATGTTTTAAAGGACATTTTTGTCCTTTAAATAGGGATGCATGACATTCCATCAGTTACCATTTTTTTTAGATTAAAAGCATATTAATATCACATTAACAGTAAATATCAGTAACATATAATATGGATATATTATAAATATTGGTTAAAGGCATATTAACATCATATTAACAGTAAATATCAGTAACATATCAGTAACAGTAAATACTGGATATATTGTAAATATTGGATAAATATTGGATTGTATTCCCATGCATATTAATATCATATTAGAAGTCATTTGCTTGATTAAAAGGTTTTCAAAAAAAGAAATAAATCAATAAAATAAATAAATAGGGATGCATGACATGCCATCAGTTATCTTTTTTTTTTTTATATTTATTAAGATTATTTTATTTATCGGTAACAGTAAATATTATAGTAATATCCCCAAGCATCTTGATATGTTATATCTTGATATATGATATTAACAGTACTTATTAGTAACATATTAGTAACAGTAAATATTGGATATATTATAAATATTGGATATATTCCCAAGCATATTAATATCATATTAGAAGTCATTTGCTTGATTAAAAGGTTAAAAAAAAAGAAAGAAAAAAAGAATAGGGATGCATGACATGCCATCAGTTATCTTTTTTTTTTTTTTTTTATATTTATTAAGATTATTTTATTTATCTGTAACAGTAAATATTATATTTATATCCCCAAGCATCTTAATATGATATTAACAGTACATATTAGTAACATATCAGTAACAGTAAATATTGGATATATTATAAATTCAAAATATGAATAATAAAATGTAAGGGATATATTTGTGTTTTTAAAACATTTAATACGGATGTATGCCATAATTTATCAGATTTTATAATTTAAAAATATATATATATATCATTGTTTTCATCTATATCTGCTTTTAAATTATGTTTTTGGACTTTTAAATTTCCTCTACATTTCCTTTTTTACGTTTTAGATCACTATTCTGCCATCTAACACTTGCTCAAAATGAATATATATGAATTATAATGCTTATTATAAAGTTATAGGGTTTATTCATTACATTTGTTTTATATTTTATTTAGAAATAACAGAATAGAATTTTAATCTGCCATTTATCAGCAGTTTCATTGTTAACTATTACAAAAATAGTTTGTTAATTGAAATAAAGCAGAAATAAAATACAAATATTAAATGAAAAACTTAATTAATAAAATAAAATAAAAATTAGAAGTGTTGCTTTGGCAACTAACTGAAATTATGTTTAAGTTGAAATACTAAAATAAAAAAAAATAACCTAAATAAATAAAATGACGAAAAATACTAAAGATTAATATTAAAATAACAGCTATGCAAATGTGACCGTGAACCACCTTAAGTAGCACGGGTATATTTCTAGTAATAGCCAAAAATACATTGTATGGGTCAAAATTATAGATTTTTCTTTTATGCCAAAAATCATTAGGATGTTAAGTAAAGATCATGTTCGATAAAGATATGTTGTAAATATCCCACCATAAGTGTATCAAAACTCAAAAACTTAATTTTTGATTAGTAATATGCATTGCCAAGAACTTCATTTGGACAAATTTAAAGGTGATTTTTTTGCACCCTCAGACTCCAGATTTTCAAACAGTTGCATCTCAGCCAAATATTGTCCTGTCCTAACAAACCATACATCAAAGTTTATTTAATCAGCTTTCAGATGATGGGTCACAAATGTGCATTTGACTTATTGGTATTGACATACATTTTAATTTGTTTCTGAAAGAGTTTATAAGCACAATAAGGCATTTAAAGCCATGCTTTGTTATCAATATAGCCATGGCTGAAGGTACAATGGCCATGTTCAATTCACAGACTTATATAACCTCAGTAAAGCTTGGTGGACGAGCACAATGTCACCTGTCCCGCTCTGTGCCGTGTTTATGTTCCCTTGCGGTACATCACATGCATTCATAAGCCTCTTGCCTGTAGTTGGTGCGTGACAAAGATGACAGTCCTGCCCTTGGCCGCGCGCCGGATGGCGCTGTGGAATAGGTGCGCACCCACGCGAGCGTCCACTGCGCTGAGGGGGTCATCGAGCAGAAGCACGGGTCTCTCGCTGTAAAGCGCACGTGCCAGACTTACTCTCTGCCGCTGGCCACCGCTCAGGTTGGCCCCTCTCTCTCCAATCTAGAGCAGATCATTCATGTCAGCCACAGTAATAACCACACTGCATTATTTTCAACGGCAAACTAATAGAGATATGATACGAGTGAGGTCTGAACGACCTTGCGCTTTGATTGCGTTTGTCGAGGTCAGAGATTATATTAGGAGCATTATAATGCAGATACCTCAGTCATATCGCCATATGGTAGCTCGATAATATCAGGAAATAAACAGCAGGCTTCCAGAACCGCATTGTACCTGGTGAGAGATGAGCACAAAACTTGTTTAATTTCAGAAGAAAGGCCAAAGTCATTCTTTATGCACAAATTATATATGCATGAATGTGCTCCCTACTTCTCCTCGATGTACTTTTTTCCAAACAGGATGTTTTCCCGGAGGGAATCGTTGAGGATCCAGGCCTGTTGAGCAACATATGCGAAGTCTCCGTTTACAGCTACCGAGCCGCCAAGAAGGGTCATCTAGACAGAAGGCGAAGAATCAGACCTATACATCTGCTTTCACCCCGCTGAGAGGACCAGCTGCTTTATGTCCAAGCTGGTTTATGATGGTTAAAGGGGTGGTTATAAAAAGTAAAGGTTTTTCATTATTTACTCTAATTTCGTGCCAAACCCATATGCTGTTATTTTCTCAGTGGAACTCATAAGGAGAAACGCTCATCCTTTCTGTAAAACAACAGATGTCAAGCTACAAAAACAACAAATACCGGTCCGTAACATTGTACCATATGACTTCTATGCTAGTCTTCCAAAGTCATACGTTAACTTTTTGTGACTCACTGATGATCAAAATGTGTCTGTTATGATTACAGTCTAGAAGTAATTTCATAAAACAGAGCTTTATGCATAAACTGTTACAATTACAATTCAAAACAACTGTCTTCTATTTGAATATATTGTAAAATATATTTTATTTTTGTGATGCAAAGCTGAATTTTCAGCATCATTACGCCAGTCTTCAGCGTCACATGATCCTTTAGAAGTCATTCTAATATTTCAATTATTATTAATGTTGAAAACAGTTGTGCTGCTTCATATTTTTGTAGAAACTGGGATACATGTTTTTCAGGATTCGTGATGAATAGATGAAGTTCAAAAGAGCAGCAATTATTTGAAACAGAAAAAAAGGTTTCTAAAAACTTTTAAAATGTTTTTGCTGTCATTTTTACCAATGTAAGGTGTCCTTGCTGAATATAAGTATTAATATCTTTCTTTCTTTCTTTAAAAAAAAAGAAAGAAAAGAAAAAACACTTAGCGTTCTCACTGACCCCAAGTTTTAACCATTCAAAGTTTAGAGATGCTAAAAGTTTTTTTTTTTTATGAAAAAGTCTCTTATGCTCAGAAAGGATGCATTTATTTAATCAACAATACAACAAAAACAGTAATATTATGAAATATTATTACAATTCAAAATAACTGTCTTCTATTTGAAATATTGTTACATGTAATTTATTCTGTGATGCAAAGCTGAATTTTCAGCATCATTACGCCAATCTTCAGTGTCACATCCTTCAGAAATCATTATAATATTTCATTTTTTGTAGAAACTGGGATACATGTTTTTCAGGATTCTTTGATGAATAGACGAAGTTCAAAAAAGCAGCATTTATTTGAAACAGAAAAAAAGTTTCTAAAAACTTTTAAAATGTTTTGCTGTCATTTTTGACCAATGTAATGTGTCCTTGTTGAATATAAGTATTAATAACTTTCTTTAAAAAAAAGAAAGAAAAAAAAAAAACTTAGCGTTCTCACTGACTCCAAGTTTTAACCATTCAGTTTTAGAGACGCTAAACTTTTTTTAATAAAACATCTCTTATGCTCAGAAAGTATGCATTTATGTAACCAACAATACAATAAAAACAGTAATATTATGAAATATTATTACAATTCAAAATAACGGTCTTCTATTTGAATATATTGTAAAATGTTATTTAGTCTGTGATGCAAAGCTGAATTTTCAGCATCACTACACCAGTCTTCAGTGTCACATGATCCTTCCGAAATCATTCTTTTATTTCAATTATTATTAATGTTGAAAATAGTTGTGCTACTACATATTTTTGTAGAAATGGGAATACATTTTTTCTAGGATACTTAAGGATAAATCAAGTTCAAAAGAGAAGCATTTATTTGAAACAGGAAAAAGGTTTCTAAAAACATTTAAAATGATTTTACTGTCATTTTTGACTAATGTAATATATCCTTTATATTTCTTTCTTTCTTAAAAAAAAAACAAAACCTCAGCATTCTCACTGACCCCAATCTGAACAGTAGTGTATGTAATTTCTCACCTGTCCCAGTAGGCCAGATAGCAGCGAGCTCTTTCCACTGCCGACTCCTCCACAAACCCCAACCAGCGACCCCTGGGTGTACAACGCAGAAAACAGGCCAGAAATTACATCACAGATATTTTATAGAAGTAGAGTGAGTTTAATGCTTGTTATGAAAAGTTGTGTAACTAAATGTTGCTGCATGTGAAACTTCAGCTTCTCATAAAAACCTTGTTTTTGTCTGAATACAATGAGAAATGTTCACATCTGACCTGAGACACTGTGCTATGTAACAAACACTAAAACCACTCATGGAATGGTAAAAATGTAAACCTAATGATGTACTGCAGTACCTTCCGGATGCACAGCTCTATGCGGTGTAGTGTTTTGTGCAGCGGAGGTCGGATGCTCTGTGTGGAGGAGATGGTGCTCTGTGGGCTCTCCTGCTCCATGTGTGTGAGGAGGTGCTCTGCATTGGGTTCCTCGCTCTTCCCTTTGCTGTCCTCTGCGGTGATGTACAAGCTGAGTTTCTCCCTTCGCAAAACTCTCTTCATGCCTCCTCTTTTCTGCTGGGCTCGGCTCTTTTTCTCCGGTGAGCCGCAGGACTTCTCCCAGGCCAGAGTGGCGTCTTTAAACTCCACAGCGTTATAGGGATCTTCCGTTTTGTTTGAGATCAGCTCCCGGTCCTCCATCATGAAGAGCTTCTGTAGGCGTAAGAGGAGGCATTAAAGAGTTGCTGTTTCAAATTTGTATGAATATGGTCAGTCAAACGGTTTCTGGTCCCCATTAACTTCAATGAGATATTTGTAGCAATAGCCAATACATTGTATGGGTCAAAATGATCTATTTTTCTTTTATGCCAAAAATCATTAGGATATTAAGTAAAGATGATGTTCCATGAAGATATTTTGTAAAATTCCTACCGTAAATATATCAAAACTTAATTTTTGATTAGTAATATGCATTGCTAAGAACTTCATCTGGACAACTTTAAAGGTGATTTTCTCAATATTTTCATTTTTTCGCACCCTCAGATTGCAGATTTTCAAATAGTTGTATTTCGGCCAAATATTGTCCTATCCTAACAAACCATACATCAATGGAAAGCTTATGTATACATTTTAATAAAAAAAAAAAGACCCATATAACTGGTTTTGTGGTCCAGGGTTGCATTTTTTTTCCATACTATGAAAGTCAATGGCTACCAACAACTGTTTGGTTACCAACATTCTTCAAAATATCATCTTTTGTCTTCAACAAAGGAAAGAAACTCATACAAGTTTGGAACATGAGGGTGAGTAAATGATGACTTCCCTTTAAAACTATCCATTTAAAACAGGGAAACCTGTTTAGTAAACCAAACCTGTTTAGTTTTCCCTTAAGACAATGTTGTCATTATGTTGTTCCAAACCTGAATAACTTTCTGTGAACACATAAGGATAAATACCCCAGAATATATAGGTACTTCTTTGTAATAAAACTGAATGAGGACTGGGACTGTTAAAGGGACAGTGCACCCAAAAATGGTATTTTGAAGAATGTTGGTAACCAAACAGATTTTGGTCCCCATCGTTTTCCACTGTATGGAAAACAAATAATAATATGGAATTCAGTAGGGACCACTAACTGTTTCGTTATCAACATTTTTCAAAATATGTTCTTTCATGTTCTACAGAATAAATAAACTCATACAGGATTAAAAACTGAGTAAGGGGCTGTAAACACAGAATGTGTTTTTCCATTTAAATGTGCTACTTTTCAATTGTTTTTCTATGTAAACGCACAAAACGGACGTGTGTGACCATTGCAGCATCTTTCACATGAGTTAAAGTTAAAAGAATTTCAACTTTTACACACAACACTGCTCATCAATATCAGTTATAACTGTGAACCAATCAGATAACCTCAGGGGTGGGGCAAGCTCTGTGAGCGTTTGTTTACATTGATAAGTTGGCACAGCAAGTGTTTTATTTGACTGCAATATGGCAGGGAAGGCATTCAAAGCCACTAGAAGGCAAGCCTGCAACCTTTACCCAAAAATGCTTAACGGCTTATCAGCTAATCTTCAACATGTTTTACACTAAACAATACTATTTTTAGAGTTAGCACCGAACAAACATGCTGTTTTATGAGAGAAGTCACTGACCTTTTGCAACAAGTGAGATTCAGCTTGAAGCACTTCTCATTTATTCCTATGGTATCCATAAACGGCACACAACTCTGACTAAGAGTTAAAACCTTTCCTGAGCAATGCATTCTGTGTAAACGGCCCTTGAATAATGACAGAATGTTTATTTTTGGATGAACTGTCACTTTAAGCTCCCAAGCATATCATAAAAGTACCCCAGACTGCATATGTGTTCATGAGTGAGACCATCAGCAGCAGATCTTTACTAAGATCGAAGTAAATGTTCATCTTAAAATAGCACTAAAAATTATTTTTTGTTTACTTTAATGATCAGTAAAGATTTAACAGCAAAAAGGCACATGAACTTCTTCCTAAAGGTTGAATTATGAAGTCATGAAGTAAATTAATAAAACAGGTTTTTCAGCATAGTTTTTATTATGCTAGTAATTTAGAGGACTTGACACAAGAGATTGTATAGGGTTGAATAATTTTCTGTGTTATACTATTGCACACCTTCAGAAGCCTTATATATGGACCACTTTTATGATACATTTATTGTGCTTTTTTGTCATTTTTAGACTCCCAGTCCCCTGTTTGGTTAATGTATTGGAAAAGAGCTGCCTGGATGTTCTTCACAATTTCTCCTTTTGCATCCCACCGAAATTGATGCATGCTTTAATTAACATAAGGGTGAGAGAATAACGGCAAAAGAGTTGTTTTTGTTTCACTTGTGGATGTGGATGTGGATGTGTTTTTGACCTGAAATCGTTTCACGGCCACGGAGCCTTCGGATAAAGCACGCACCGCCAAGGGCGTGACCTTTAGAGCAAAGGTCATGGAGTTGAAAACAGCGACGACGGTGAAGGCCTGCGGGTTGTGACAGAAATCAAAACAGGTCTCTGTGAGTTCAAGTTCGCAGTTGTTTACAATTCTCAGGCACAAAGCGAAGAGCAGAGACACGGCTTTACCTGTGCTGCGGTGAGATCATAGCCCAGAGCCATGTGAAGTGTGAACGTGCAAACGCTGGCTATCACCACCACCACTGGAGCCACACCCACCGTCAGGCTCTGAACACAGCCGGCCCACTCCAGGATCCCCCTCTCTTCTGATCGAACCTCTGGAGACACAAGAGATGGTTTTCTGTTCAATGATCAGTGTTGGGGAAAGTTACTTTTAATAGTAATGCATTACAATATTGCGTTACTCCCTAAAAAAGTAACTAATTACGTTACTCAGTTACTTTTTATAGAAAGTAATGCGTTACATTACTTTTGCGTTACTTTTGCATTACTTTTTAAATCTGAGCAGGGCTTGCTTGTTTGCTTTTAATATAAAAAAGTCTGATTCTTAGGAAATGTAAAATTAAATTAAGTGAATAAGCCTCATTTAATTTATGTCTGTACAGTAGAACTGTAGGAAAAGAAAGTTCAACACTCTTCAGCAATGCGAAAAAAAGCACAAATATTAGTTAATCTGAAGTACGTTTTGCTTATTAGTACACTGTCTTGTTTCTAGCCCAAATAATATAAAAATTCTTGTCTAGAAAATCAATCAAGAAGGATTTTCTAGACAAGTAAAAAATATTGTCTTGTTTTTTCTGAAAACAAGTCAAAATTAAGTGTGTTTCAGCTTGAAACAAGCAAAATAATCTACCAATGGGGTAAGTCAAATATTCTTGCTTTCTGTTTGAAATATTTTACTTTTTTTTTGCTTACCCCATTGGCAGATTATTTTGCTTGTTCTAACCAAAAACTCACTTCATTTTTACTTTTTTTCCTGAAAACAAGAAAATAATTATTTACTTGTCTAGAAAATCCTTCTTGATTTAAATTTAGTTTTTGATATTCTGTCTGGAAACAAGACAAAATATCTAAGTAAGATTTATTTTTGCAGTGTACGGCTGAATTAGATCAACAAAGGTCAGCAGCAAAGTCATTGGTTAATAAAATGGGAATAAAATGTATTTTAAATACATAATGGAAACAAAAAAGTAACTCAGATATTTTCTTAGAAATGAATAAGTAATGCATTACTTTACTAGTTAGTTGACCCCCAACACTGTCAGTGACTACATTCACAGTCAGTGTTTAAGACTGACAACTGTACAACTAACAGGTGTGATTCTCAAAATGTCCTGCGCTGGTTGCATAAACTGCTTAGGCTAGTCTTACAAGTTAGTCATACAGTTTTTAATTAAGACTGGTATAATTTGAATCTGAATAATAAGACAGATTAACACATGGCTTGACATAATTTAACATATCTTGTCAGACTAGTTTTTAAGAAAAGATGCTCAATGTAATTTTTTGATTGTGTTAAATGCAAATAATACATTTGCAGATATTTAGGAAAAATGTTCACATCCAGAACAAAAATTTACAGATAATTTTCTTACCCCCTTGTCATCCAAGATGTTCATGTCTTTCTTTCTTCAGTCGTAAAGAAACTATGTTTTTTGAGGAAAAAAAATTCATAAATTTCCAAAATGCTTCCAAAATGCAGTTTAAATGCAGCTTCAAAGGGCTCTAAATGATTCCAGTTGAGGAAAAAGGGTCTTATCTAGCGAAATGATCAGTCATTTTCTAAATAAAAATCACAATTTATATACTTTTTAACCTCAGATGCTCGTCTTGTCTAGCTCTGCGTGAACTCTGTGTACTCTGGTTCAAGACAGGTAGGGTATGTCGAAAAACTCCCATCTCATTATCTCCTCCAGCTTCAAAATCATCTTACATCACTGTTTTACCTTTTTTTTTTAAATAAAGGGCATTTGATCTTCTTTGCATGTTCACTTTTTAAACACTGGGTCAGTAATTTTGCAACGATGGAGGATGATTTTGAAGTTGAAGGAGAAAATGAGATGGGAGTTTTTTGACATACCCTAACTGTATTGAACTGGAATACACAGAGTTCATGCAGAGCTAGACAAGACAAGCATTTGAGGTTGAAAAGTATACAAATTGTCAATTTTTTTTAGAAAATGACAGAGCGTTTCGCTAGATAAGACCCTTCTTCCTCAGCTGGGATTGTTCAGAGCCCTTTGAAGCTGCATTTAAACTGCATTTTGCAAGTTTAAACTCGCGGGCACCACAGAAGTCCATTAAATAGAGTGAAATCCTAAAATGTTTTCCTCAAAAAACAATTTCTTATCAACTGAAGAAAGAAAGACATGAACATCTTGGATGACAAGGGGGTGAGTAAATTATCTGTACATTTTTGTTCACATTCTACTGATTCACATGCTTGTTTATCTGTATAAATCAGTGTGACTTTGAAATTAGTGTTCCATGTCAGAATGTCTGTTATTGTTTTGGTCTGTATGGCTCCGCCTACTGCCAATTTATCCAATAGTATTTCAACATCCCGGGCTGCCAGTTGGCAGAAAACACCACGTATTTTCAGCCAGGGTTCGGACTACAGTACCCATTTCAACCACTAGCTGTCAATATTACATACCGCACCTTTAAGACCACTAGCTGTCAATATTACATACTGCACCCTGTGCATAAATAATCAGACATAAGTGGATTGAAAAATATCTGAATGGACAGGAAAACACTTTTCAAACACCACTGCTACTTTTCTTTCTCTCCTTTTGTCTCTCTATGACCACATAATACCAAAACCAAACCAAAAATTATTCAGACACCAGATATATTTTTTACTAGTGAATGCAGGACATCATAGTTAATTTATGCAAGTGAGGATAGCAAAATAAAGTAAGAATACAGTGGACTACCAGTAAAATTGATAAAAATTTGGAATCAAAATTATTCAGACACTTTAACCTGACCATGTTTTGCTTAAGTGTTTTTTTGTATTAATAATGCAACCTTTTTACACCACAGACTGAACAAAATCAAGCATTGCTTGGTAATTGGTCAACGGAGTATTGACAGTTGTATGAAGTTTTTGTTGATTGCATGCCATTGCATACCTTTCTACAAAAATCTGACATTATCAAGATGAATGTGTTCTGACATAGTTTAACACTAAGTTCTTGTCATATTTTATTACCATTTTCTAAACTATAGTGAATAAACTGTGATAATGTGAGAAATGTTAAACGTGTCTGAATACATTTTGTTTTGACTGTATACAATAATAAATACAATTCAGTGAAAATGAGTATTAATAAAAATTTCATTGATGAATTTTATTTTATTCACACCACTGTATGGCAATGTGTCAATGACAGATGAGTTAAATAAATCAATGCCCTAAAAATGTATTAATGTGCATATTAAATATAATACAGTAAGCTTTAGGGTTAAATTATTTTTGGTGTTACTCACACTATCACACAGCTTCAGAAAACTTCTTATATCGATTGCTTTTATGATACATTTACACTCCAAAGAACACTGAAAACCTGCTGTCTCCATGTAGGCATATTGCATTTCCATCCTACAACGCAGTTTGTAATTTACAGGAGCCACACTATGTTCAATCCGCCGGCGACACGGAGAAGTGCGACTGTAACGGAAGACAGATCATAATCATAAATGGGATGCTGCAGTAGATGGGAATGCTGAGGCATTGGCTGGTGTCCAAGTGGCCCATTTCACCTCCCTCTGCTGCACTAATATTTGTCTCCTGACTGCCGGCAAGCTGGCACTTTCATTCAGTGCCGCTCTCTGGCTTACAGCCAATGTGTTTTCCTGCTGGTCTAAACAACCAGAAGCGCTGGACGTAATCTCTGAAAACACTGCTGGATCTACATAATTCATATATAGAAGATGTTAATCTATGCAGGTTGTGATATTTTATTCATAAATGCATGCAAAAAAGGTGTAAATAGAAGATTTACTGCTCATTTACTGCACAGCTATTTAAAATGGGTTGCTGGAGCAGTACATCCCAGTTTAAAGGGTTAAATGATCCATTTCCCCTTTGAATATTTAAGATACAACTTAAATGCCACTTGGTTAGATATTTTTTTTACTGCATAATGCAATGCTGTTCAGACATTTTATTTTGAAGAAAGGATAGTATGAGTGCACTTTTTAAGCTAAACATTTTACATAAAGAGGTTTTGAATGAATGTATAACTAAATATACTGTTTAAAATGAGGACATATTCATCTTTGACACCTGTGATTACACTGATATTGGCAAGTTTTCTTGGTAAAACTTTACAATAAGGTTTCATTTGTTAATTATATTCAATGCATTACCTAGCATCAACTAAGAATGAACCATATATGTTGCCCTGGACCACAAAACCAGTCATAAGTTTCCATTTCTGGAAATTGAGATTTATACATAATCTGAAAGCTGAATAAATAAGCTTTCCATTGATGTATGGTTTGTTAGAATAGAATCTAGAATTTGAGGTTGCAAAAAAATCTAAATATTGAGAAAATCGGCTTTAAAGTTGTTCAAATTAAGTTCTTATCAATGCATATTACTAAACAAAAATTAAGTTTTGATACAATTACGGTAGGAAATTTACAAAATATCTTCATGGAACATGATTTTTACTTAATATCCTAATGATTTTTGGCATAAAAGAAAAATCAATAATTTTGACCCATACAATGTATTTTTGGCTATTGCTACAATTATACTTATGACTAATTTTGTGGTCCAGGGTCACATATTGTTACAGAATTTATTATTTTTGTTAATGTTAGTTAGCTCAGGTCCTTTAAATAACATTAATGGATACAACCTGATTTTCATAATGTATTATTAAATGTTGGAATCAACATTAACAAAGATTAATAAATGATTTAGAAGTATTTCCTTCATTATTAGTTTGTTAACTAATCTTAACAAATGCAATCTTATCGTTTAGTGAAGATTCTTTAAATGTTTCTGAAAGTTTTCTGTGCTTAAAAATGCAGTTAAAAGATAAATGTAAATTTCACAATATTCAAAATCATTCTAATATGCTGATTTGATGCTAAATAAACGTATTATCAGTGTTGTAAACAGTTGTGCTGATTAGTATTTTTGTCGAAATACATTTTTTGTTTCAGAATTCTTTCAGAATGAATAGAATGTTCAAAAGAACAACATTTACAGTTGAGGTCAAAAGTTCACATCTCCTTTATTAATTATTTTTAAATATTTGAATTTGAATTTTTTTATTTATTTATTTTTTTTTTACCTGATTTGAAGATTAGGTTAAATGTAACTTATCTTGTCTTCTGGGAGACAGGAGGTAACTATCCTCTATAGCATCTAAAGGGCAGTACTAAATAAAAAAAATATGGTATTTAGGCAAATAAAAAATGTACACATCTCCATTCTGTTCAAAAGTTTTCACCCCCGGCTTTTAATGCATGGTTTTTCCTTCTGGAGCATCAATGAGCATTTGAAACTTCTGTAATAGTTGCATATGAGTCCCTCAGTTGTCCTCAGTGTGAAAAGATGGATCTCAAAATCATACAGTCATTGTTGGAAAGGGTTCAAACACACAGAAATGCTGGAAAACCAAAGAATTTCGTGGGACCTAAAGAATTTTTCTGAAGAACAGCAGGCAGTTTAACTGTTCAGGACAAACAAGGGACTCATGAACAACTATCACTAAATAAAAAAAACACAGCTATGGATCATTCAGGTAACAACAGTATTAAAAATTGAATGGATGTAAACTTCTGAACGGCTCATTTTTACAAATTCAGCTATTATTTTCTCTTGTGAACTATATGTCTTATGTAAAATATGTTATTCAGGTCAGTACTAAATAACAATAACATGCTTTTTGTATGATCCCTCTTATTTTGGTAAAATAATTAACATTTTGCAGATTCTGAAAGGAGGATGTAAACTGCAAACGAAATAAAAATCTTTTGTAACATTATAAATGTCTTTACTGTCACTTTTGATCAATTTAATGCGTCATTGCTGAATAAAAGCAATATAGATTCACGTCACCCAAATTGTTCTTATTTAACATTCGCCAAAGTCAAACGGTCCAAAGGCATTATGGAAGAAAGAGCGCTAAATGCTTTGTAAGTTAATCTGGAAGCTCAGCGACTCTCAGGACATTTCAGTGACGGAGGACTGAGGAAGGGCAGAGCCAAGACAGTGGATTAGGAAACTTGAGATTGTTCCTTTGAATGCAGTCTAAAGCCACAGAGATGATCCTTTGATTTCCATGGAGACTATGACATCTAAGCGCTCAGTCACCATCATTACACACTCACTTCCTGTTTGGCTGAGTCAGTGGGTGCAGTCGAGTGCTGTCTTACTTTGGATGTTGTTGGCAAACGCCGTCTCCCAGCAGTACATCTTAATGAACTTAATACAGCCCAAGATCTCGTTCATCAGCCGGACGCGCCGGTCCGTAACCGTCACACACCTTTTACGGAAATACGCTGTCAAGCGGGAGGCCAGCATCTACAGGAAATAATTAAAATGTGAAGAACGACCTGTACAGTCAGACACAAGGCTACAGTGTGTCCTGTCTCAAAGGGAAATCCCCCGAGTAACACTGGACCATGGCAAGCATTTGTACTTAAAAGTACATTTACAATGAGATAAAGAAACACTATTCACTGTTAACCAGTTGCTTATTTGCATGCATATTACTAGCATATTGGCTGTTTATTAGTACTTATACTACCAGTCAAAAGGTTTTTGACAGTAAGATTTTTTGTCTTTTTTTAAAAAGTCTCTTTTGCTCACAATCCCACATTTATTTGATCAAAAATACAGCAAAAACTGTAATATTGTGAAATATTTTTACTATTAAAGTAACTGCTTTCTATTTGAATATATTTTAAAATGTAATTTATTCCTGTGATCAAAGCTAAATTATCAGCATCATTACTCCAGTCTTTAGTGTCACATGATCCTTCAGAAAAGTATCAATATTTAAAACAGATGAGTACATTTTTCTCAGGATTCAGTGATGAAGAGAAAAATCAAAAAAAAAAAAAAAAAAAAAAAACAGCATTTATCTGAAATAAAAAGTGTTTGTAACATTATACACTTGGGAAGGAAATTCATTCATAAATTGATCAAAAGTGTTGATAAAGACATCAAGAACAGATAAATACTGTTCTTCTAAACTTTCTATTCATCAAAGACACCTGAAAAATTATACTCAGCTGTTTTAAACCTAATAATAATAATAATAAATGTTTTTTGAGCAGCAAATCAGAATATTAGAATGATTTCTGAAGAATCATGTGACTGAAGTAATGATGCTAAAAATAAAGCTTTGAAATAATAGGAATAAATTACATTTTAAAACATATTCAAATAGAAAACAGTTTTTTCAAATAGTAACATTATTTCAAAATGTTACTGTTTTGCTGTACTTTGGATCAAATAAATGCAGGCTTGGTGAGCAAAAGAGACTTCTTAAAAAAAACAAACAAACAAAAAAAAAAAACATGAAAAATCTTGCCATCCAATTTTTTTTGACTGGTAGTGTATAAAACACATATTAATTCATGACCATATTCTAGGTCCCCTAATCATACCCAATACCAATACCTAAACATAACTACTACAACAACTACTTTACTTACTGTCAGTAAAGAAGCAAATTAGGAGTTTATTGAGGTAAAACTCTTAGTTAAAGGTGAATACGTGTTCCCTAATCTAAAGTGTCATCAGATTGATTTTTTCTTTCCGAAAATGTCTCATTGTTTCGAAAGACCCTTATTTGTCGGCTGGGGTCGTGTGGATTACTTTGAAGCTGCATAAATATGGATTTTAGACCATCAAAAATGGTCTACAGTGAGTCTGGTTCACTTGCATTAGATGGAGAATAATTTCTAATAATTTCTCTTCAACTGAAAACAAAAGTCATACATATCGTGAGATGTGGGATAGAATCGTGGGATATCCTCAGTGTGAAAAAATAATAAGAAAATTTTCATTTTTGGGTGAATTTCCATTGATTTATGGTTTGTTAGTATAGGACAATATTTTGCTGAGATACAACTTTGAAAATCTGGAATCTGAGGGTGCAATAAATAAAATATTGAGAAAATCACCTTTCAAGTTGTCCAAATGAAGTCCTTAGCAATGCATATTACTAATCAAAAATTAAGTTTTGATATATTTATGGTAGGGAATTTACAAACCTTTGCTTTAATTAATTTTTACTTAATATCCAAATGATTTTTGGCATAAAAGAAAAATCTATAATTTTGTTTGAACTAGCTATTGCTACAAATACACCTGTGCATATATATATAAAATAATGCATTACAATATTGAGTTACTCCCTAAAAAGGTTAGGTTATTTAGTTACTTTTTATGGAAAGTAATGTGTTGCATTACTTTTACATTACTTTTTAAATCTGGGCAGTGTTTGCTTGTTTGTTTTATATATAAAAAGTTATATTTTTGAAAAATGTAAAAGCCCTTTCACAACAAAAGCCTCAGGCAGAACGACAAATAAATTCACTGTAAAGCAGACCACAGAAAAAGAAGTTCAACACTCTTCAGCAATACAAAAAAAAAAAAAAAATGTTAGTTTTATTTTTAGTAATTTTTGCTTAGTATGGTTGCATTGGATCAGTAAAGGTCAGAAGCAAAGACACTGGTTAATAAAAAGGGATTAAACACATAAAAGATATTTGTATTTTTGTATTACTTAACATATTTAATTATTGCAGGTTTGCATTGTATTCTGAGTTGCATTTCACTGTTTTAATTCATTTTGAGGAATACTGAATCTGTTTTTTTTTCTGAGTGAGATGAATTAATGCATGTTCACATTTATTCTAGAACTAAAGTAACATCTTACTCCTAATTTCTGTCAACATGGGGACAAGAAAACTTTCAATCACTAACTGGGGGAAAAAGTAACTGCCATTTGTTATTTGGAAAAGTAACTCAGACATTTTCTTTTAAATTAAAATGTAATGTGTTACTTTACTTGTTACTTGAAAAAAGTAATCTGATTACATAACTCAAGTTACTTGTAATGTGTTACCCCCAACACTGATCATATATATAATTTCCCATGCATATATGACCCTGGACCAACAAAACAGTCACAAGTCGCTAGGGTATATTTGTAGCAATAGCCAAAAATACATTATATGGGTCAAAATGATTGATTTTTCTTTTATGCCAAAAATCATTAGGATATTAAGTAAAGATCATGTTCCATGAAGATATTTTGTAAATTTCCTACTGCAAATATATCAAAACTTAATTTTTGTTTAGTAATCCGCACTGCTAGAACTTCATTTAAACAACTTCAAAGAGTGATTTTCTCAATATTTAGTTTTTTTGCACCCTCAGATTACAGATTTTCAAATAGTTGTATGTCGGCCAAATGTTGTCCTATTCTAACAAACCATACATCAATGGAAAGCTTATTTATTTAGCTTGATGTCCAAAATTGGACCCTTATGACCTAATGGTTTTGTGGTCCAGGGTCACATATTCTATTCAAATCTAAACAAATCATAAATTCGTTCATTATTCATGCCAATTATTAAATTTATGAGTTTGATTGTCCTAAAAATCACATGAATTCTGACATTACTATTGAAACTAAAGTCACATTATAAAACACTTAGATCAGAAATGAAAATGTCAGATTAATTGTCTTTTGAGAAAATCTGTCACAAGTGAGAAAGAAAGAAAGAAAGATTTGGGTCATTCAACAGCAGTGTGACTTTGGCCTTTGTGAAGGCTGTAAATATTCCTTTTATTAAAAGGATTAGATGTGCTTGTCTTACCATGGTGGGATAAAAGATGACAAAAACGGCCGATCCCACAAGTGCAGTCGGTCCTAAGAAATAGGCAGTGTATGACAGACCCAGAATCCCAACGAGAGGCCCTCCGGCCAGCAGACAGCCCACTGAGACGGCCTCGTACAGCCGCTGTCCATCATTGGAGCAAATGTTTACCAGCTGAAAGAGTAACAGGATGAGTCATCGAAAATAAAACATGGCACGCTTAACCCACATCAGCACTGGCACAGTGCATTAGCGTCTCATATAGCACTCAGACCTCACAAACACAAGCCCAAACTGGTTTGAAAAGGCCAAAGGGACAGATGAAAAACTATGTAAAGAACCCGAACCCTCCCATGAACCCTCTCGGATGTTATTTTCCCTTTACGTTCAAGTAAATAAGGCATGACCTTAGAAGCTGTGCTCTCAAAATCAAAATTCTTAGTGGAGAAGCTTGTTTACAAAAGTGCCGTTCCTAATGAATTGTTCAGTATTTATTACGGGAGTGTTAACACACAGCTCACCTCTCCTGTGCTGATGTCTTTGGTACTGCGTAGTCGCAGGATCTTCTGGAAGGCGAAAGTGAGCGCGGCTCCCCGGAGGCGTGCGGCCGTGCGGTAGTTGACAGCCCACATGAAAGCCAGAGACCAGGAGCGTGTCAGTTCCATGAGGAAAATCCCGCCGACCAGAGCCAGGCCGTACAGCAGGTTCACCTCCGCGCACTGAGAGTACTCCAGCAGGGCTCGGATCAGCAGAGCCTGAGAATAACAAGGAGCAACAAGATGCTGAGGGAGGAGACAGGTGTACGGAGACTTTTTTTGTTTTTTATTTGAACAATCAAAATTACATGAGGAGGGATTCAGACGTGAGCTTTGAGGTTTTATGGTATCAGAACATCCTCTGACTCGCGCTGGGGACATGAGATCAAGTGCTGCTCACAGGAAAGCGCAAGAAAACACTGAGTCTTTTTCTTTGACTGCGTCTCAAACTAGTCTCATTCTAATTATAACACAGATCTGGGCCCGTATTTATCAAGCTTCTCAAAGTGCCATTTTCACTCGTAATTCTGAGAAAAAGGTCAGAATTGTGAGTTTATATCTCGCAATTCTGACATTATTTTTCAAAATTGCAAGTTTACATCATGCAATTCTGAGAAAAAAGTCAGAAATATGTGTTTATAATTAACATTCTAACTTTATTTTTCAAAATTGTGAGTTTGTTTTGCAATTCTGACTTTATAACTCGCAATTGCAAGTTTACATCACCCAGTTCTGAAAGCAAAACGCAGGAGTCTTTTTCTTTGACTGTGTCTCAAACTAGTCTCATTCTAATTATAATACAGATCTGGGCCCGTATTTATCAAGCTTCTCAAAGTGCCATTTTCACTCGTAATTCTGAGAAAAAGGTCAGAATTGTGAGTTTATATCTCGCAATTCTGACATTATTTTTCAAAATTGCGAGTTTACATCATGCAATTCTGAGAAAAAAGTCAGAAATATGAGTTTATATCTTAAAATTCTAACTTATTTTTCAAAATTGAGAGTTTGTATTGCAATTCTGACTTTGTAACTTGCAATTGCGAGTTTACATCATGCAATTCTGAGAAAAAAGTCAGAAATATGTGTTTATAATTAACATTCTAACTTTATTTTTCAAAATTGTGAGTTTGTTTTGCAATTCTGACTTTATAACTCACAATTGCAAGTTTACATCACCCAGTTCTGAAAGGAAAACGCAGGAGTCTTTTTCTTTGACTGTGTCTCAAACTAGTCTCATTCTAATTATAATACAGATCTGGGCCCGTATTTATCAAGCTTCTCAAAGTGCCATTTTCACTTGTAATTCTGAGAAAAAGGTCAGAATTGTGAGTTTATATCTCGCAATTCTGACATTATTTTTCAAAATTGCAAGTTTACATCATGCAATTCTGAGAAAAAAGTCAGAAATATGAGTTTATATCTTAAAATTCTGACTTTATTTTTCAAAATTGTGAGTTTGTTTTGTAATTCTGACTTTGTAACTTGCAATTGCGAGTTTACATCATGCAATTCTGAGAAAAAAGTCAGAAATATGAGTTTATAATTAACATTCTAACTTTATTTTTCAAAATTGTGAGTTTGTTTGCAATTCTGACTTTATAACTCGCAATTGCAAGTTTACATCACCCAGTTCTGAAAGGAAAAAACGCAAGAGTCTTTTTCTTTGACTGCGTCTCAAACTAGTCTCATTCTAATTATAACACAGATCTGGGCCCGTATTTATCAAGCTTCTCAAAGTGCCATTTTCACTCGTAATTCTGAGAAAAAGGTCAGAATTGTGAGTTTATATCTCGCAATTCTGACATTATTTTTCAAAATTGCAAGTTTACATCATGCAATTCTGAGAAAAAAGTCAGAAATATGAGTTTATAATTAACATTCTAACTTTATTTTTCAAAATTGTGAGTTTGTTTTGCAATTCTGACTTTGTAACTTGCAATTGTGAGTTTACATCATGCAATTCTGAGAAAAAAGTCAGAAATATGAGTTTATAATTAACATTCTAACTTTATTTTTCAAAATTGAGAGTTTGTTTGCAATTCTGACTTTATAACTCGCAATTGCAAGTTTACATCACCCAGTTCTGAAAGGAAAACGCAAGAGTCTTTTTCTTTGACGGCGTCTCAAACTAGTCTCATTCTAATTATAACACAGATCTGGGCCCGTATTTATCAAGCTTCTCAAAGTGCCATTTTCACTCGTAATTCTGAGAAAAAGGTCAGAATTGTGAGTTTATATCTCGCAATTCTGACATTATTTTTCAAAATTGCAAGTTTACATCATGCAATTCTGAGAAAAAAGTCAGAAATATGAGTTTATAATTAACATTCTAACTTTATTTTTCAAAATTGAGAGTTTGTATTGCAATTCTGACTTTGTAACTTGCAATTGTGAGTTTACATCATGCAATTCTGAGAAAAAAGTCAGAAATATGAGTTTATAATTAACATTCTAACTTTATTTTTCAAAATTGTGAGTTTGTTTTGCAATTCTGACTTTATAACTCACAATTGCAAGTTTACATCACCCAGTTCTGAAAGGAAAATGCAAGAGTCTTTTTCTTTGACAGCGTCTCAAACTAGTCTCATTCTAATTATAATACAGATCTGGGCTTGTATATATCAAGTTTCAAGTATCAAGTTTCTCAAAGTGCCATTTTCACTCGTAATTCTGAGAAAAAGGTCAGAATTGTGAGTTTATATCTCCCATTTCTGACATTATTTTTCAAAATTGCGAGTTTACATCATGCAATTCTGAGAAAAAGTCAGAATTGTGAGTTTATATCTCACAATTCGGACATTATTTTTCAAAATTGTGAGTTTGTTTTGCAATTCTGACTTTATAACTCGCAATTGCAAGTTTACATCACCCAGTTCTGAGTCAATTGTGAATTTATATCTCATAATTCTAGGGAAAAAAGTCTGAATTGTGAGATGTAAACTTGCAATCGCAAGAAAAAAAGTCAACTTTGAGGTTTTATGGTATCAGAACATCCTCTGACTCGCGCTGGGGTCATGTGGGGTCTGTGAGCAGCACTTGATCTCTTGATCTTAAAATTCTAAATTTATTTCTCAAAATTGCAAGTTAATGTCTCACAATTCTGATAAAAAAAAGTCAGAACTGTGAGTTCATATCTTGCAATTCTAACTTTATTTTTCAAAATTGTGAGTTTGTCTGGCAATTCTGACATTATGACTCGCAACTGTGAGTTTACATCACGCAAATCTGAGAAAAAAGTCAGAAATATGAGTTTATATCTTAAAATTCTGACTTTATAACTTGCAATTGTGAGCTTACATATAATATATATGAATTCCACAAAAATATCAAGCAGCAAAAACTCTTTTTAACATTAATAATAATAATTCATGTTTTTGCCATCACATAAACAAATTACATTTTAAAATATATTCAAATAATAAAACAGTTATTTAATACTGCTATAATATTTCACACATAATATTTTACTATTTTTACACAATTTTTGATCAAATGCAGCCTCGGTGAGTATTAGTAACTTAAAAATTCATAGTGAGGAAATATTTATTTTATGACATGAAAAGAGCACTAAACTGTACTGCAAATCAACACGCGACCTGCTGAGACAAAGGCTGACCCGTGCAACACTAAACAAATCAATGCAAGGAAATAAGTGTGCTATTTTGTAACATGTAATCCCTGATAATGCTATTAAGCGAGAGCTGTCAAGGGCATGTGCGGCCTTGTGCGGGGAAATAAAATTAACAGCTGTGTTCCCAACAGCGTCGCAGTAAGAAACTCCCAGCTACACCAAAATAAATCCCCAAATAGTGCAACTAATAAGATCAAAAATGTGTGCGTTTTTTAGAGATTTTTTTTTCTTAATCCGAACTCTAAATCATTCTTTGTTGAATAAAGATCTAAGCTCATTTGGCAACAGAAATAAAGCAGCAAGCAATAACATGAATAATATGAATAACATGCCTCCTGGACCATGGAAAATCCACACAAACGTCACAATCTTGTGGATTAATACTAGTTTGAAGTACGAGGAGGTATGAAAAATCTCTGGGTTATATTACGATTTTCATCTTGAGCCTGCTTGAGCTGCAAATGCAATCTCTCCATTGATCCCTTGAATATTAAACTGTTCATAAATGTGTGCAGGTATGTTTTCTGTGTGAAGCAGAAAAAGCGCTGAACAATCAAAGGGTTCATGGACGCTTTTCCAGTGCCACCTTACATTCATTATCATTACCTTGCTGTAGTTATTTTTGCACCAGGGCTGGGCAATACAGCCAAAAATATTACCACAGTATTTCTTCCATATCATGCAATATAGATATTTGTCACAGTATTCATTTAAATGCTTGTTAGACCTTGAGAATGAATATAAGAATAAACTCCACAAGATCTTTAATTTAGGGCCCCATGACATCTGCTTTATATTCCTCTTAATTAGTTTTCCATTTGATTTTTTTTCTGGATTCTGTGTTTTATGATTCAGTGCGAAATTGTGTTTAATTAAATGAATTATTAAAACGTCAACAATTTAATCAATCTTTTAAAATGTAAACACAATTCAAAATAATAAAAACACTAAAATGGCAACAATTCACAACAAAACATTGCATTTTTGCAATGTTGCAAATAAGATCCTGCACAAAAGCACTGAATAACTGTAAATTAACGAAAAACTAAATCCTTGGTTGTAAGAAATTCTTTACAAAAATTATTATTGATATTATTATTATTGCTTTTAAATAGTAGAGTATTATTATTACAATATTATTAGTGAAATAATACAATAGTAAAATATTTCTGTCATAATTTCTTCAAGTTAAACCATACTTTTTTTTTTAACAGGTTGTTGTGAAAGTCTTTCAGTATTACTTTCTGTTTCAGTGCGAGTTTGATGGTAGTTTTTTTTTCTCAAATTAAATTGTTCAAAGAAGCTTTGGAGGTGAAGTTGGAGATGTGTTTGTGTCATCATATGTGCTGGCAAAATGAGTCAGAATGAGCAAATCTTCAAACACTAGTTCGTTTTATTTTCACATTCTCCATTTAAATGCCTTTAAAATAACATATGAAAAAATTGACTGAGTCACAGTCTTTTGAAGGCAATTTTGAGAAAAATCGGAAGCAAAATCACCAAGCAACATTGCATATTTGCCTCCAATTCTTTTCTTAATAACAATTACTATATTATTAATCACAATATAGCTATTTTTATTTGATCTTTGTTATTAAAAATAAGTGATAAGATGCAAATAAACTGTAATTTAATCAAGAGCAGCGAGTTATTCCATTTTTTTTTTCATGTTTGATGATCTATATTAAGACCCAATACTGTAATGCATGGATCTAATGTTAAACATCAGATTTTTCCCCAACCATCAGCTAAATGTTCATGTAAGACATAACAGATTGTGTCTGCGTGAATCTTGTCAAGACATAGTTTGCAATAATGTACTTTATAGGGAGATTGCATGCTCTCTGAGAGATCATTTTAGATGGAGCATTACTATTTGGAGCATTGGGATCGCTGACATTTGACAGCGCTGAAAAGTGACATTTTTCGCCAGCACGGGTCACATACATACATTTTATGTACATTTTTATATATCATTTATTACCATGTCACCCCAAACATGTACGACTTAATTTCTACTGTGGAACACACACACACACACACACTAAAATAATCTTCACATACACTGTTTTTCATTCAACAATGATTCATAATGATCGCTGGCTGCCAAGCTACAAAAAGCGATTGCTTCAGAAGACATGTGCATAAATATAATGGCTATTTTTATAATACTTCATGCTTTAATCCTCTTGGTTCGTGTAAGATTCTGATCACTATGAAGTATGCTATGGAAAGGAAATAACTACACAACTACACCGCCTCTCAAAAGTTTGGGATCAGTACGATGGTTTTTAAAGACGTTTCTTATGCTCATCAAGGCTGCATTTATTTGATCAAAAACACAGAAAAAACTGTGATATTGTGAAATATTATTTAAAATTAAAACAACTGTTTTCTTTGTGAATATATTTTAAAATGTAATTTATTTCTGTGATACAAATCTACATTTTCAGCATTATTACTCCAGGATTCAGTATTCAAAATGCTTTTCTTTCTTAGATTTTTGTCTTGTTTCCAGCCAAAATATCTAAAAATTCTTTTTAAAAAAATCTTATTTTAAACAGAAAACAAGATTATTTGGCCTACCCCATTGACAGATTATTATTGTGCTTGTTTCAAGCAAAAACACACTTAATTTTGTCTTGTTTTTTCTGAAAACAAGACAATTTTTACATGTCTAGAAAATCATTTTTGATTTAAGAATTGTTAGATATTTTGGCTGGAAACAAGACAAAAACTCTAAGTAAGAAAACCATTTTTTGCAGTGTACTTTTTTCAGGATTCTTTGATCAATAAAAGGTTAAAAAGAACTGCATTTACTTCAAATAGGAAGGTTTTTCAACAATATACACTACTGTTTAAAAGTTTGGGATCAGTAGATTTTTATTCTTTCTTTTTCTGAAAGAAATGAACACTTTTGTTCACCAAGGATATGTTAAATTAATAAAAAAGTGATAGCTTAGATTTACATTGTTAAAAAAGATTTATATTTTAAATAAATGCTGTTCTTTTTTTTTTTTTTTTTAAATATTTATTTTTGGCTTTTATTATTATAGGACAGATCAGGAAGGACAGGAAGCGAAGTGGAGAGAGAGAAGGGGGTAGGGTCGGGAAAGGTCCTTGAGCCGGGAATCGAACTCGGGACGCCCGTTGCGCAACGGCGCAATAAATGCTGTTCTTTTTAACTTGTTATTCATCAAATAATCCTGAAAAAAAGAATCACAGGTTCCAAAAAAAAAATCTTTGGCAGCACAACTGTTTCCAACACTGATGATTCTAATAATAAATCAGCATATTAGAATGACTTTTGAAGGATCGTGTGACACTTAAAACTGGAGTAACAGCTGATGAAAATTCAGCTTTGCATCACAGGAATAAATTATATTTTAAAGTGTATTAAAAAAAACAAAAACAAACAAAAAAAACATTATTTTATATTGTAATAACATTTTGCAATATCTTTTTGCAATAAAACTGCTTTTTTTGTATTTTTGATCAAATAAATGCAACCTTGATGAGCATGAGACTTCTTTAAAAAACATTACAAGCCTTACTGATCCCAAACTTGTCAAGATTCTTAAACATTCTCCTTTTTTAGATGAACTTTCACAGTAGGGGAAGCAGGTCAAAGGTCAGGATGCAGCCTGACAGTTATGTCAGAAAGAAAATGATGTCAACTTACAGGTCCAACAAATCCAGCCACCATGGTGATGAGCAGGGAGAAGATGGCCACCAGCATACGGGTCTGACAGAACCTCCAGAACACCCGAGACAGAGACGCCCCATCCTTCCCTCTTCTCTTGAGCTCCTCGTGCCACAGCCACTCCAGTCTGAATGATGCATTACAAAAGACAGTGTGTTTAAAACTACAGGACATGGAATGTGCACAGCTGTTGTAACATGAATAACAGGTATGCTTTAACTGAAACCATAACTGGAGTTTTAATGACTGTATTCAAGTGCTATTGATTTTTTTAAACACCTGTTAAAGTCTAAATGAAAGTGGTAAGAAATCAGACTCACTCTATCAATTTTCTAAATGCATGTTATAGAACTTATCATTTTTCTTTCATATTTTTCTTTTCTGATTTTGTAATGGTTATTCAAAATGTCATAACTAGATCCTCTGGTTATGTATGCACTCAAATCACATGTTGAAAATTGTAGCCAGTAATGTAATCAAGATTACTCATTTTAGGTCATGTATTTTGACTACTTTGGGATTACTTTAAGATTACTTTTGACAACTTGTTTTTACATTTAAATGGCATTATTGCTATAAAACTATTTTAATCACGTAATCCATAAAAAGTAACTGTAATCTGGTTATGAATATTTTTAAATATAATGTAAGTACAAGAACACGATTTCTTGAAAGCTGATTATGTAATCCTGATTGCATGTAATCAGCTACTAGTTAGGCCTATTACCTAGAATTGCTCATGTTTATCTGCATCCACTTTAGAGTGAAACACCAACATCAAAACACCAATCAACAACCAACGCATAGAATAGAGTCTCCATCATCACTTTAGTCTTTTAATCTGTCATACTCAAACAATAAATCATAAAATATGTTTTTATTTCTCATAAATATTGTAATGTAATACAATATAAAATAAAGTTTTTTATTTTAATACACTTTTTAATTTAATTTATTCCTTTGATGCAAAGCTGAATTTTCATCAGCTGTTTCTCCAGTCTTCAGTGTCACATTATTCTTTAGAAATCATTCTAATATACTGATTTATTATTAGAATTATCAATGTTAGAGTTGTGCTGCCAAATATTTTTTGGGAACTTCTGATTCTTTTTTTTTTCAGGATTCTTTGATGAATAACAAGTTAAAAAGAACAGCATTCATTCAAATTATAAATCTTTTCTAACAATATAAATCTTTGCTATCAGTTTTTATTCATTTAACACATCCTTGGTGAATAAAAGTATTAGTTTCTTAAAAAAAAAAAAAAAAATCCTGACCCCAAACTTTTAGTAGTGTATAACAGTAGTGTATATTGTTAGAAAACCGTTCTGTTTAAAATAAATGCTGTTCTTTTTAATTTTTATTGATCAAAGATTCATGAATGATGTGTGAATCTGAATCAAATGATTCGCGAACCCGCACCGAAGTCCATCATCTGAATCAAATGCTTCGCGATCCGCGGTCCTCATCTGAATCAAATGATTCGCGAACCCGCACCGAAGTCCATCATCTGAATCAAATGCTTCGCGATCCGCGGTCCTCATCTGAATCAAATGATTCGCGAACCCGCACCGAAGTCATTCATCTGAATCAAATTATTCGCGATCCGCGGTCCTCATCCGAATCAAATGATTCGCGAGCCCGCATCGCAGTCCTGATCTGAATCATATAATTCGCGATCCAAAGCCCCGATCTGAATCAAATGATTCGCGAAGTCGCGATCTGAATCTAATGATTCGCGAACCCGCACCAAATGATTCGCGTTTCATATTATAGATTTGAATTATGATTCACGAACCTTCATTCCAGATTTTGAAAGGCGGATTTAAATCAAATGATTCGCAAACACGGTCCGAAATCCCGATCTAAATCAAATGATTCGCAAACACGGTCCTAAATCAAATGATTCACGATACGCGATTTTAAGTCCAGACCTGAATCAATGAGTAATGATGCTGAAAATTCAGCTTTGTATCACAGGAATAAATTACATTTTAAAATATATTTACATAAAAAAACTGTTATTTTAAATGTAAAATAATATTTGACAACAATATTACAGTTTTTTTATATATGAATAATAGCATTCTTGATGAGCATAAGAAACTTTTAAAAACCTTTAAAAATCTTACTGATCCCAAACTTTTAAGCGGCCGTGTACATGTAAAAAAAAAAAAGTATATATATATATATATATATATATATATATATATATAGCTTTTATCTCTCACAAGAGTGCAACACTTGAACTGTATCTTTTTTTTTTTTTTCAAAATCAGCAGCCTTCTGTTTTGGCGATAACACTTTACGTAAGTGTTCCAGACCCCATAACATATCCACCCAGCTGCACACCTCACACAAACAAGTACAGAGGCGTCCTGGCTATCTTTGACATAAATCCAGTAACGGGAGACATGGACCCTGAGGTCAAACATTGAAAACTGACACCGCTTCTTACAGAGCTGCTGAGGCATAGCTGTCAGGCTATTCTGGAGCCTGTATTTAACACACGATCATTGATCTCGCAACAAAAGAAAACACAGCCAAAGTGTGATTCAAATTATTCACTGAATGTGGGCTAGTCTCAGATCTGTGATTAGAAAAGGCAGTTACAGATGATAGGTGTTTTTCCATATTCCCGTGTCCTCGGGAAACCCTTTGAGCCCCGTCAATGAGCCAGCTTAGTCGAAAGGGACACGGGCTGCGATCTGACGGGCTAATGACATAACCGTCCTGCAGGAAAGGTGCAGACTAACTCTCTCTCTGATGTCTAATCCTTGCTATGAATAACACCCACCTGCCATAAGTCTCTGGTCTGTGTGAGCGTGGGAGGCGAGCATCTATCAATCCTCACCGTGACTCGAGGGATTCCCACATCAAGCCTTGTTATCAAGGCATCACCTGTGTGAGACCTTGGCTCAGGAGGTGTTTTCTAATAGTTCTGTTTGTTCACAGTTCAGCATTGGCACATGCAAGAGATGTCTAACTTGCGCTTGGCTCCTGGGTAAGGCTGAACGATTAATCGAAATCCAACCAAAACCATGATTTGACTTGTGGTTATTGAGTTGCAAATGCTGTGATTTTTAATTAAACATGTTCACATCTTGCTTCTGTATAATGTATATCTTTACAATTGTGGCTTTGAACTTCCATTTTTGAGGTAGCTCTATCTATCGCATCGCTGTTGAAGAGTAATTAACTGGTGAAGTGCATTTACATATTGTAGAGTTAACAGTAGTTATGTTTAATAACATGATTTTACTCCACAACATCAGTCAAGTGTTTGAAATAACTTAATTTTCTGGCGTGGGTTCTTGTCACCGAATGAGCAGACAATATATATTTTATAGTGTAATAAAGGCTTTGCTATAGAAGCCAGTTTCTGCCACTGAATTATTAAGATAATTGCAACTTTTTATATCACAATTCTGACTTTTTTCTCAGAACTGCGTGATTCAAATTGTGAGACATAAACTTGCAAATCTCACTTAATTGTGAGTTATAAAGTAATAATTGCGAGATATAAACTCACAAATCTGACTTCTTTCAGAATTGCATGATATAAACTCACAATTGCAAGTTATAAAGTCAGAATTGCAAGACAAACTCGCAAATCTTACTTAATTGCAAATTATAAAGTCAAAATTGACAAACTCACAAATCATACTTTTTTTTCTTAGAATTGCGTGATATGAACTCACAATTGCGAGTCATAAAGTCAGAATTGTGAGACAAAAACTTGTCTGATTTTATTCTCAGAATGGTTTGATACAAACTTGCCAATTCTGATTTTTTTCTCAGAATTATGAGATATAAATTCACAATTACGAGTTATAAAATCAGAATTGGGAAACAAACTCGCAAAATCTGACTTTTTTTCTCAGAATTGTGTTAGATAAACTCAACTGCGAGTTATATATTCAGAATTGTGTGATACAAACTTGCAATTCCGACTTTTTTCTCAGAATTGCATGATATAAACTTGCAATTGCGAGTCTATTTCTTATTTTTCAGAATCGCAATTCTGTGAAAAACTCACAATTCTAAGAAATAAAGTAATAAATAATAAAGAAATTCAGAGAAATTATTCTTTTCTGACTAATGACTAATTATCACAATTCTGGCTTAATGATTCGCAATTGTGAGAAATAAATTCGCAATTGCGAGAAAAATGCTGACAATTCTTATTTCTTTTTATTTTAATTCTTTCTTTTTTTTACTTTTTATTATTTTGTTTTTGAGCAAAGAAAACTACAAAAATGTCAGTGTATTGATACCATTTTAGTGCCACCTTTAGTATATTGTTTTTCAAATTGTACTTCAGTTCTTTTGTGCATTTTTTATTCTTAAATAGTTCAAAGTTTGGTTGCTGGTGGTCAATATCCTTTCCCTCCAAAAGTATTCAAGTGAAATATTGTACTATTACACTGTGTATTTATTCTCTTTCTTATTTATCTCTTTCAGTGTTGAATTGAGAATGCCATTTAATTACATTCTTTACTGCAGTAAACAGTATGCAGAATTACGATTTCAATTTAAATTTAAGTAGAACTGAACTGAATTAAATAAATGAATATTTCACAATTCTGAGAAGAAAAGTCAGCAGAAGATTAGCAGCATTGGATTATGAATTTACTTTATTATTATGAAAATACCCAAGATTGCTTGAAGAACACTTTGACATCTGTGATGCATATGTGGGCTTCATTCAGACAATCACAACCTTGTCAACAAGCCAGAAGTTTTGCACCAGTAGCTCACCTTTGGCAGTTCGTTTCTGAGGCCTCATGGCAAGACAGACCGCACACGTCTTCCATCTTCAAAGAGGACGCTTTGTGGGCTCTCCATGCGAGCGGGGACAGCCATTGCAGGGTCATGAAGGAGAAAAATCCTGCATTGTCCACCGGGTGCTGATGTCTGGGGGTGAAAATGGAAGAGTTTGGCTCATATCAGTCATCTAGGCGCTATGTGCTATGTCTGAGAACGGCGTGACCTTGAACGCGAGAGAAAATCTTTACTGGCTGCGGCCAAACAGAAGATGAATCACACGCTCGTGTTTGAACAGCAGTTTGCACATCCCTCTCAGAACTCTTACGAAGCAGTGAAAAAGTTCAGTGGCTCTTTATCGGTCAGCATGTTAAAAATCGAGCCGTCTGTGAGAAAAGGATAAGAGTGCTCTTATCAGGACCTCACTGACTGTCACTTGAGTACAAATGGCAACGTAGCAAACATATCCTAAGGCCTGTTTCACACCTTGCACAAAAGTATTTCAGTGCAATGTTTATTTTGGCCTCATATTAACAGGTTACACACTGTCTGCGTAAGGAATGTGGTAGAAGTGTAACATAAGGTGTTTTTCCACACTGAAAATGCACTATAAATTTATTTCAACACAAGCTTTTACAAAATAGACTTATATGAAGCAACTGTCATTGTTAAAAATGACAAATATCATGTTTAATGCGAGTTAAATGTGCAGTGATTCACACAGACTATTTATATTTCAGTATTTAAGTAAAGATTCAGATGATAAAAGCAGCTCATACTGTAGTTTCATTTTGAGGTTTGGGTTATCATTATTATTAATATTAATTCATATTATAGCTATTCAGATATTATTTTCTGTAAAAAGCCGCTGTGCTAAAGTACAACAGGAGTCTACTGTCGTAGTTTGCTCCACTGCTTATGCAGTTTGAAGCATTTAAGAGCAGATCACAAACAATTTTTTTGTCCTTAAAGAAAAACAGTCCTGTACAGCAAAGAACACAGAAAAAAATCTAAAAATATCTATTCCAATATGGTCCAATGTGAAAACTGTTCTGTGGCATGACCCATTATGAATTAAGAAATACAAAAATGCATCAAAATAAACAGTGTAGACCTGGCAAGCAGAGTGCGATTTGTGAAAAAAGCAGAGGGGGGATGCTTTTGAAAACTTTTTTCTCTCTCCATAGGTGGAGGTTGATCCAACTAAAATAAGACTATAGCCTAATTAAACTAGTGTAATCTGTTAACAAAACACATTATAAACCCGTCTTTTTAGGCAAGTACCACATAATGAGTGTCATGTTATACATTTTTTTTTAATACATCGGAAACTACGTCTAACGTGATCACAATTTAATGAAAACACTGTATGTTGGGATTAAAGCATTACTTACATTGTAAGTAATGATTTCATTTCCAGTGTTATTCAAACAACGAGTAAATTATATAGAGAAAGTAAGCAAAAAGAGCATCGACGCAGCTTTTTGAAATTATTTGAAATGATTCACTGTTTCGAAGCGCTCCAATCGGATCACGTATTGCGAGATTTCAAAGCTCTTATCGCGAATCATTCGATTCAGAACAGGAATTCAAAGCGCGTATGGCGAATCACTTGATTCAGAACAGGAATTCAAAGCGCATATGGCGAATCATTTGAAATCCCCCCATCGCCCCCGGCAAATCGCACCCTGCTGGCATGTAATTCTTCCGCATTTTAAGCATTAATAATCACAAAATAAGCTTTATGAATCTGTGCATATGGGAGTGTAACTGTTGGAAACAATGTGTCAAAGTCCATTAATACCTTGTCCTGCAGTGTGATGTGCTACATCAGCAAGAACTATTTTAATCAGCATTTGCTAATTATTTTATAATTATTATACATGCAGTGTTTATGAGCTCAAATTAATTGAGAGACGTGCTGGAATACTTCAACTTGAAACAAATTCAGTATTCACAAAATTAAATAAACAAGTGAGGGGAACCTACTTGTGTGTGATCCGAAAGGGCTTGAGTATCTGTAAGCTATGGCGATATCTGCCTCGTCTTTTTGTTTCGGTGCCTAATTCCACCTCATCATCGGGGTCTGGGAGAGTCTGCGGAGGGGACAGCGTCAAACCCTCCACCTGTCCTACGGCGTCCAAGGCATCTGAGAACATACCTGTCTCTAACAAACAAACAGAAAATCACTCAAAAACAGTACAAAAGCTACAAAGTACTATCAGACACTTGGGATAATCTCTCCCTCATGACAACCAAGACTGGGAATGTCTGAATCTGCTGACTAATATCAGTGCAGTGACACAAACCTTCCTCTAGCATTGTTATGGCCTTGGCAAACTTAAAGTGTTTATCTATTTAAAGACGCCTGTGGGTGGCCTCAAGGGCTGCTGGATACTGAGACGTAGGATATTCGAGCTCGCCGTGTGTGTGTTGACCCTGTCACTGATCCATCTGTGGCATAAGACACGATAAGGTAAATCCAGCAACACTGGGACTCTCTGTATCTGCTTGGTGTACGTCAGCGACGACCGCCAGATAATGAAAGATAAGCACATAGTTTCTTTATTTACACTCTATACAAGAAAGAGCCTGCGTTCGATAAAAATCATTGATGCAATAGTACGAATGCAAACAAAGATAATGGGAACATTTTGTAATTTTAAAGGGCTAATTCACACTGAAATGAGCATTATTCGTGATGTCTCATTTCAGAATTTTAAGGAATTAATCTTGTTATTCATGCAATTATTATAAACAGAGATTAAGGCTTTTGAGCATCATAAAAGTATCGCAAAAAGTTAATGTGATTTGTGCGCTTTATTTCAGCACTTCTAAAGCATTATGATTGATTTTTGTGAGAAACACATTGAAATTGAGGTCGTTATTCACTCTTTCCTTGGAGTATTTATGATACAGCCCAATTCAGACCATTTTTGTTGATCCAGTATATACAGTTGAGGTCAAAACTTTACATACACCTTGCAGAATCTGCAAAATGTTAATTATTTTACCAAAATAAGAGGGATCATGCAAAATGTTTATTTAGCACTGACCTGAATAAGATATTTCACATAAGACATGGCAAAAAGAAAATAATAGTTTAATTTATAAAAATGTTGAGAAGTTTACATACACTCGATTCTTAATACTGTGTTGTTACCAGCTGTGTTTTTTTGTTTAGTGATAGTTGCTCATGAGTCCCTTGTTTGTCCTGAACAGTTAAAATGCCTGCTGTTCTTCAGAAAAATTCTTTTGAGATCAACCTTTTCACACTGAGGACAACTGAGGGACTCATATGCAACTATTAGAGTAGGTTCAAACCCTTTCTGATGCTTCAGAAAGAAAAAAAAAAATAAAACATGCATTAAGAGCTGGGGAGTGAAAATTTTTTGAATGTGACGATCAGAGTAAATTTAACTTATTTTTTCTTCTGGGAAACATGCAAGAATCTTCTGTAGCCCCTGAAGGGCAGTACTAAATGAAAAAAGATATGGTATTTAGGCAAAATAAGAAAAATGTACACATCTCCATTATGTTCAAAAGTTTTCACCCCCCACCTCAATGTATGGTTTTTCTTTCTGGAGCGTTAGTGAGTGTTGAACCTTCTTCGCATATGAGTCCCTCAGTTGTCCTCAGTGTGAAAAGATGGATCTCAAAATCATACAGTCATTGTTGGAAAGGGTTCAAATACACAAAAATGCTAGAAAATCAAAATAATTGTGGGACCTGAAGGAATTTTCTGAAGAACAACAGTTTAACTGTTCAGGACAAACAAGTGACTCATGAACAACTATTACTAAACAAACAAAACAAAACAAAACAAAACCCAGCGGTGGATCGTTCAGGTAACAACACAGTATTAAGAATCAAGGGGATGTAAACTTTTGAACTGGGCAATTTTTAAAAATTATTTTCTCTTGTGAACTATATATAAACATATTTTATGTGAAATATCTTATTCAGTTCAGTACTAAAACAACATGCATTTTGCATGATCTCTCTTATTTTGGTCAAATAATTAACATTTTAATTAACAAGGGGGCTGTAAACTTTTGACCTCAACTGTATTCTAAACTGATCAAGAAACCCAGTGCTGATTTGACATCAGTATAGGCAGATAATCAAAAACTGTACTGAGCAATCCCTAATACAGCTCACACAAACAGTCGTAATGTTTCATTAATGAATCAGACTAATCCGTTTTGAATGACTTAATCATCTAATGTTAGTCAGATTTGAAACAACATTTATTTTTAGGCAAACGCTCCATAGATGACCCCATTTCAACAGGCACACAAACAGCTGAGTAGGACATAAACGTTTAAAAAATTTTAAACAATTTTGGGGCTCATAGAAGGTATACTGTTTATGTTTTGTGTTCCCCATTCTACATTTCAGACTAATATGAATATTTATCCATTGCACACCATTTAAAGAAAAAACAAAGCCAAAATAAGATCCTCTGCTGCCATTAGAGTTATAAGTGTCTGCAAAGTGGCTTTAATAATAAAAAAAATAGTTAAATAAGATCAGATTATTATAGATAATTATTATATCAACTGTTGATTTTTTTTTTTTTTTGCATTACACCTGCTTACTTTTCCCATCTTTGCTCTCTCTTTTTCATCCTGTTTCTAGACAGCTAGAACTGTGTGTTCCCTGCCATTTCTGGAGATGTTCTCCACTGGGATCCTCACATGGGACATTTTATAGATTATCAGAACTACCTTTATCTCAAATAAGCATTACATGTTATTAAATAATAAAAATGAATATTGGTTTTCTACTATTTAATGTGTTTGTAGTGTAAAAACAACACTAAACTGACTTAGAAAGTTTCTAAAATAAAAGTTGGAGTTTGAAGAAGGTCACTTACATATCAAACAGAAAACGTCGGGATTTTCACCCTCTTTCCTTTTCAGCTTCAGGATGTTCCCACAGGTTATAAATGATTTATTCAGAAAGTCAACGCTCTCTGGGTCCCTTGCTGCACATGACACATCTTCTTCTCGCAAAAGAACTTCAGCAGCATGTGCTCTGATCCCGTCAAAAAGTTTCACCGCGTTAAAAAAAAAAGGAGCAGTGGAGAGTTTCACGCAGCGCTCGACCCGGAGCGACGTTTTGAAACGTGCCACAGCACAGCTGACGGAATTCCCTAAATGCATCCTGCGTCACGCCTTGAGCAGCCAATCGCGGATTTGCTTGGTCGTCGCTACGGTAACCGGACCTGAAGGGGAAGGACAGGGCACGTGGTGATCTTTGCAACAGAGCGCAGACAGATTACCAGACTATTTTGGGCCGGTCCGGTCATCTGAAGAGCATTGCTACACATAGAATAAAATGAGTAGTTAGTCTCAAAAAACACTTTTTTTAAATATCAGACCTAGCTGTTGCGGAACTCATATTTCTCTGCAAGTGTGACATAGCGGCGCGCAGGGTATGAAGAAATGCTGCGCGTTCCCGTGAATTCGCATGTTCCTGAGAATGTTACGTAATGATAAGTCTTTAAGACTTTGCACAGACTTTAACTATTTTAACTTAAAAACAAACCTTGGAAGGGGCCCGCTATCTTTACGTCTCGTTTAGATTACGTTTAAAGGCTGCATTTTGCGTAAATGAGTAATAAATGATTATATTACTATCTTAGTAATGTTTTCTCTAATGTAAAGGTCATAACCTTGGGCTGTGTTGACATATGGTGAACGTCAACTGGCAGCATGTTGTGATCTTTATGTAACGTAACGTTAGCTCTATGCAGTACAAGAGTCCAAGCTGAAAAAGACAATAAACATTGCAGTTTTTGATTAATGAACATGCACTTTTAATATGACACAAAAAATGTAGGTTATATGTGACCCTGGACCACAAAACCAGTCACAAGGGTAAATTTTTCTAAAGTTATATTTATACAACATCATGTGAAAGTAGGTTTTCCATTGATGTATATGATTTGTTAAGATATGGACAATATTTGGCCGAGATACAACTATTTGAAAATCTGGAATGTAAAGAGTGCAAAAAATCTAAATATTGAGAAAATCATCTTTAAAGTTGTGAATGAAGTTCTTAGCAATGTAAATTACTAATCAAAAATTAAGTTTTGATATATTTACGGTAGGAAATTTGCTAAATATCTTTATGGAACATGATCTTTACTTAATATCCTAATGATTTTTGGCATAAAAAAAAAAACAATAATAATTTTGCCCCATACAATGTATATTTGGCTATTGCTACAAATATACCCATGCTACTTAAGACTGGTTTTGTAGTCCAGGGTCACATATAAGGTTATGCAATGTTTAATTCTAGATGCTGTTACTGGTCAATACGTTTTGCAACATTTTTAAATAACCTTTTAGCTGTTTAGTTTAATTTAGTTTAGTTCAGCGAGTACAAACTTTACATGCTCTTTCTTATTTTCTAATTATGAGGTCATGAACACTGTAGGACACTTGTAAAAAAAAATTAGAAAAATTGTTGATTGAAGTAGTTTTAGTTGAAGAATATCATTGCTGTGTGTTAAATAAATTTCAGGTACATATGAAACTTACATTTGAATATTGGTATTTGTGACACTGAACCACAAAACCAGCCATAAGGGTCAATTAACATCATATACAAGCTGAATAAATAAGCTTTCAATTGATGTGTGGTTTGTTAGGATAGGACAAGATACAACTATTTGAAAATCTGGAATCTGAGGGTGCAAAAATCCAAAATATTGAGAAAATCACCTTTAAAGTTGAAGTTCTTAGCAATGCATATTACTAATCAAAAACTTTTGCTATATTTACAGTAGGAAATGTACAAAATATCTTCATGGAACACTTAATATCCTAATGATTTTTTACATATATTATTATTTTACAAATATACAGGTGCTACTTAAGTCTGGTTTTGTGATCCAGGGTCACATTTGATACACTTAATGCAACAAGTGAAGACATGTATTTTCATTCAAACACGTGAGTTTTAGACATTGCTATTCTCTATTCTCAAAAGGTGTCATACAGTTATGTACGAGTGCTGCAGACCTGTGTTGTAGTGACCTCTGTTGGCATATGACACACTGTTTACATGATAACTGCCTAAAGCAGTGCTTCTCAATCTAGGTGCTGCAAAGGGACTGATTCATATCATCATTTCATTAGCAGGGAGCTCCATGGACTGAGTAAGTCAGATCATACAGTGCAGAATGTGCTGGAGCAGGACTGAAAGCCACTGACCTGAGTCACAAGACACTGTGAAAACAGAGTTTGAATGGACTCATGGTAGGGTCACTGCCTTAGTCCTGTAAAAGTCCTTGGTATGTTTTGAATGGAATTTATTTTTTCCAGGACAGATGAGCAGAATTCATGGTAGCACCTGAAAATCCTGAATGAGTGGCAACTCTATCCACCTTTTTCCTGAGTAACCAAAGGCTTCTAACTTCCGTTTGGGTGCTGTTGTGTTCCGGACTCCATAGAAATCTATGTTTAAACGGGGTAAATAAGACTGACTGAATTGAAGCTTTTTCAATATAACTAAATATAAAAATGTGCACAGGTTTATTGTTATTATCGGCTCAGAAAATATGTTAATTTGACTGGAAACACCAGAGACCGGATGTGCAAGGCACCGCTTCAGTCGGGTGTTTTTCAGATTTGAAAAAGTCATGGAAATTTCAAGTTTTGCTCTGGTCTAAAATATTTCATATACTAATCATGTGCATAGTTTAAATGATGTTTTTCATGAATTGGACAAAATGATGCACAAATGATGGTTTGAATGATTCATTGCAAAATGGTCTGTATTATTATTATTATTAACTAAATAAATAAATACCATAATTAATTTTAATAAAAAGAATGATTTACATTTGCATAATCTATATTTTGTTTTTGTTTTTTTTTTCACAATTTTACCACCGAACTTTCAGAATATGATATTTATGACGATTTTAAAACGTTTTTTTCCCCTTGCATAACAGTCCTGAAAAATTGGGCAAATATTTTTTCATGAAAATTACTTAATGGAAAATGTAGACTTAAAAAATAAATTAATTAATTTATTAATCAATAAAATGCTTTGCTTACTTAGATTTTTTCTCTTGTTTTCAAAAAAAAAAAAAAAAGAAGTTGTTCAAATTATGTGAGTTACAAGCAAAATAATCTAGTTTTCTGCTTGAAAGCAAATTTGCTTACACCATGGGCAGATTATTTTGCTTGTGTCAAGCAAAAACTCACTTAATTTTGAATTCTTTTTTTCTGAAAACAAGACCAAAAATTTGACTCGTCTACAAAATCCTTTTTTATTTAACATTTTTTAGATATTTTGGCTGGAAAATGAGTAAAAAAAGCATTTTTTGCAATGTTTTCTGTTAATGATTACAAATCACATGAAAATTGAAATTACTATTGTAAAGTTCTGTATTTTAGGTAATTATTTGGACTCATTTTACATTACTTTTGAACTGACTAGATTTGAATGGGATTATTATGTACCGTACTGATAAATAATAATATAATAAAATATAAATAAATTATATATGTTCCATTCTTTATCAACAACATGAAGTACATTAAACATCTCATTACATAATGGTTTCCCAGACCGTGGTAGAGAAAAAAGAAGAATTAGAGAAATTAGTAAATCATCAATAATTTACCGTCATTGCGGGGATAATGCGTAATTATGAATTATTTTATCCATGAAAAAATACTCCAATTTGATTATAAGCATTTTAAAATGTAATATAATCTAATTACAAGTTCATCATTTTTGGAATCTGATTATGTAATCCAGATGTAATCAGTTACTACCCAACACTATACTATATATAGCTCCCTTGTCTGTATTGCATATTAGGAGCTCAGTTTCTATGGTTAAGGTGAGTTGTGTATTCAAGGCCACTCACTCACCTTAATGTAGTTATGAAGCTTGTCCGCTGCTGTCTGTTAGCCTGCGGAGAGTCATACATTAACAGTCCAGAAATCACTTAGATGGTTTCACTTTCCTGAGCTGGGAAATCTGCTGAACGCAGACAATCAATGAAGTGCATCCAAAGCTCCCTATCAATTTCCATGAGGCTTTATAATACATATGTCTACAGCAGCACTCTGCTGGACTACCTGCTTAGAAACATGGATGGATGCATTGATGAACAGACAAATACCCTTAATTGGTGCCTGAGTGGAAGTTCATGTTTCAAACATAAAATACCACCACTTTTTAAAAACACAGCGGCAACCCCTTGCAAAATCTGTGAAAATGTGAATCATTTGAACGAAATAAGAGAGATCATACAAAATGCATGTTATTTTTTTTATTTAGTACTGTCTTGAGTAAGATATTTTACATTAACAATGTTTACATATAGTCCACAAGAGAAAACAAAATAGTTGAAATTATTAAAATAAACCTCTTCAAAAGTTTGGGAACCCTTGGTTCTTAATACTGTGAAAAATTCTTCAGGTCCTGCAGATTCTTCAGTTTTCCAGCATCATTTGAACCCTTTCCAACAGTGAATGTATGATTTTGAGATCTATCTTTTCACACTGAGGACAACTGAGGGACTCAGCTATTAAACACAACTATTAAAAAAGGATCAAACATTCACTGGTGCTCCAGAAGGAAACATGATGCATTAAGAGGTGAAACATTTTTGAATTTGAAGATCAAGGTAAATTGTGCTTAATTTGTCCTCCGGGAAACATGCAAGTATCTTCTATTGCTTTCGAAGGTCAGTACTAAATGGAAAAAAATAACATTTCAATAAAATAAGAAAAAACTGGACATCTTTATCCTGTTCAAAAGGCTCTTAAAGCATCGTGTTTCCTTCTGGAGCATCAGTGAATGTTTGAACCTTTTTTAATAGTTGTAGTTGTGTTTGAGTCTAAAAAGTTTAAAAATTAAGTTTAAAATTACAATGTTTAATTGTACAACATTTGAACACAACCAAGGTTGACCAAAGTGCTGTTCAAAGACTATGGCTGTTCTGACTCGAGTTGCTCTATCTTTTATAACTGATCAGACTTTTCCTAAAAATGACAATTAAAACTTGGAAAAATCCCATAGACTTACATTGACGGAATGTTTAAATGAGCCCAAACTATTCAAACTCCAACTGACAAAATTCCTAGACCCCTTGAGACTTCTATGTACTATTTCTAATCCATTCAAACTAATTTGAACTAATATGCTAATCATGCTAGAAGCATGCTAGTAACAGGCTAATCATGCTAGAATCAAGGTAACAACATGCTAGTAACTTGCTAATCATGCTAAAATTGTAACAACATGCTAGTAACTTGTTAATCATGCTAAAAGCATGCTAGTAACTTTGCTAACCATGGTAACAACATACTAGTAACTTGCTAATTATCATGCTAGAAACATGCTAGTAACTTGCTAATCATGCTTGTAACTTGCTAATTATGCCAGAAACGTCCCTTTAATGTGCTAATCATGCTAGAATCATGCTAGCAACTTACTAATAACTTGCTAATCATGTTAGAATTATGCTAGCAACATGCTAGTAACTTGCTAATCATGCTAACAACATGCTAGTAACTTGTTAATCATGCTAGAAGCATGCTAATAACTTGCTAATCATGCTAGAATAATGCTAGTAACATGCTAGTAACTTGCTAATCATGCTAGAATAATGCTAGCAACATGCTAGTAACTTGCTAATCATGCTAGAATCATGTTAATAACTTGCTAATCATACCAACAACATGCTAGTAACTTGCTAATCATGCTAACAACATACTAAAAACTTGCTAATCACACTAGAATCATGCTAATAATTTGCTAATCATGCTAGAATAATGCTAATAACTTGTTAATCATGCTAGAATAATGTTAGCAACATATTAGTAACGCATTAATCATGCTATATACATACTAGCAACTTGTTAATCATGCTAGAAACATGCTAATAACTTGCTAATTATGCTAGAATAATGGTAACAACATGCCAGTAACTTGCTAATCATGCTAGAACCATGCTAACATCATGCTAACAACATGCTAGTAACTTGCTAATTATCATGTTAGAAACATGGTAGTAACTTGCTAATCATGTTAGACTCATGCTAACAATATACCATAAACTTGCTAATCTCACTAGAAGCATGATAATAACTTGCTAATCAGAATTAGAAACTTGTTAATCATGCTAGAATAATGCTAGCAACATATTAGTAACTTGCTAATCATGCTAGAAACATTAGAAACTTGCTAGCAATTAGCTAATCTATCAAACATTAATCTTTTAAAACTACTTTAAACTTCAAACTATTGCAGACTGAAAACTGTTAAACTTAAAACTATTAAAACTTGTTTAAAAAGTTTTAACTTTCTAAACTTCTTGAACTTTTAAAAACTTTTAAAACTTTTTGTCAAACTTACTGGTTAGGCTTTCTCAAGCCAACTTAAGGTTTGTCTTTACAAACTTTTTTATCTAGTTAATTACTGATAACACACTTGGGCCACTTGCATCCATAATTTGTCTGAGGAAAAATGGAGGAACAATATCTTGTGGGCATGATGTAAGCTTGAGATAATCCACAATTTCCTTACAAGAGGGCAAGTTGAGTGGTTCAAACACAGACCGTGTAAAGAAGTATAAGGGAACATCAAACGGAGTATAACCAGTAGGAGACTTAGATCTAATAGCCATGACCTTGTTTGTGAAAAATTTCCGGAAATTTTCACAAAGGAAAACTGAGGGCTGAGGAGTTTAACAGGAGGATTTAGAACAGAGTCAATGGTGGAAATTCTGGTAGGATTTTTGAGTTATTTTAATCATTTCAGCTATTTTGTCTTCATCGTAAAAAACAATAAGCACAATTTGTTGAGTCAACTTAAAATAATTTGTTACCCTGCTGCCTTAAAATTTGAAGTTCAGTCAACTCAAATAATTGAAATGTTAAGTTGTACCAAGTGACAACTTAGATATTCGAGTGGACTAAACAGAAAAATTGTTTGTTAAACTTAACAACTGTGTTTGTTACTCGGCTGCCTTAAAATTCTAAGTTGAATCAACTCAAATATCTAAGTTGGCACTTAGTAAAACGTAACATTTATACTTTTTTCAAGTTGACTGAACTTAAAATTTTAAGGCAGCCAGGTAACGAATGATTTCAAGTTGACTCAACAAATTGGTTTTAGTGTTGTGGACTATATGCAAACATCTTTTATGTAAACTATCTTACTCAGGACAGTACTAAAAAAAAAAAATAACAAGCATTTTGTATGATCTCTCTTATTCTGTTAAAATTATTCACATTGTCACAGATTCTGCAAGTTCCCTAACTTTCGCATACCACTTTATGTGAAACTGGCCTTGTGCACAGCCACAAAAAACAATGCATCAGGATCTCCAGCAGCACGTCTCAGGCCTGTTTCACACCGCAGGTGTAAGCAGCACATATCTATTTTAGTGGCAGTATTAGAATCGTTCATTATCACCATCTTTTCCACGTCCTCAGTGAGAGAAACGTGCGGATGGAGGCGACACAGCTGATGCACATTACAATGCGAGTCCACGAGCGGCGCCCTCTCTGACCTGCGCTTCATCCCATCGCCCCCCAGCGGTATGAGGTCAGAGAGAATAGAGGTGCAGTGCCATCCCACACTCCATAAGGTAGACTAAACCCTTTATCTGTCTGTTCCCAGCTCAGGGTGGCCGGGCCACAGCCGCTATCAACAGAGAGCCTGAAATATGCCTCCGAAACGAAATCCAGTCTCAGCTGTGTCTCAAAATAGATTTCTCTTTCTTGTCTTTCACCCCTTATTGTACACGCCACTGAAAAGATTGTCTGGAAAATACTGAGTGTAACTCACACCGGGGCCGGACAGATTCGAGCTCGCGTTTCCGTTTAGCAGCATGCTCAGAGAAGATAATGGCACTGGTTTATATTGCAGTAGGAAGCGTTTTCTGTGTGAAGGCCAATCAGCTTAATAGAATGTTCTGGTTCAATATAACTTAAGCCTTATACATAATCTGTGGCATGCTGTTGATTACTACCGAAAATCATTTAGACTGGTGTCTCAGTGTCTGAAAATAAGCAAAAGTTGTTTTCCATAATGCACTTTTATAGTGGAAGTCTGCAGCCTCAAAACTTTATAAACATTTTACTAGATAGAGAAAAGGCAGGGGGTACTATTTGTATTCATATTAGTTTGGTTTGTTATTAAAGTTTTATGCAGTTTTTTTTTTAATTTAAATATGTGTGTATGTATGTATGCATGTTTAAATATTTTATTAAATATTTGAATATCATGTGGTGTAACCAAGTACAATATATTTCTTTACATCTCAATGCCTTAAATGAGATGCGAGTGTACATCTTAATTATTATTTACAAAATATCATATTTAAATTTATTTTTAAAATTTATTTTCACATATATCATGAATTATTATGTCACAATAGGGTAAAAAAAGTGGCAAATTTATATATAAATGTGCTATTTGTATTTATTTGTATTTATTTTATTTTATTTTATTATTTTTTACAGGTTTGAAAATATTCATACCAAACTTAAAAAATGCATACATAAATAAATTAATAAAAACATATTTAAACATACATACACACACACACACACACACACACACACACACACACACACATATATATATATATATATAGAGAGAGAGAGAGAGAGAGAGAGAGGGAGAGAGAGATACAATTATTTTAAAATATTATAAAATATAATAAAAAATAAATTTGTGTTCATTTTAAGAAATATCTTGATTTTTAATTAATATATTCCATAAACTAGCTAACATCCTTAACTAACCTCAGCAAATGTCAAATTATCTGATATTTAAAGAGACTTAATGACCCTTGTCAAGATTTATTCTTACTAATATCATGAATTATTGTCACAAAAGGGGGGGAAAGTGGCAAATGTGTATATATAAATGTTGTATTTGTATTTATTTCTTTTGTATTTTATTTATACTTTTTTTTTTACAGGTTTGAAAATATTTATACTAAACTTTTATACCTTTAAAAAAAATACATAAATAAATAAATACAATTATTTAATACACATTATTTAATTAGTATAAACATTATTATTATTATTATTATTATTATTATTATATAAAAAATAGTATTATTATTAAAAAATGGTTGCATTATTATAAATAGTACTATAAAAATACATATAATAAAAAATTAAATGATGTTAATTTTTTCAAATATCTTGAATTTTAATTAATAAATTCCATAAACTAGCTAACATTCTTAACTAACCTCAGAAAATGCTAAATAATCTGATATTTTAAGAGACTTATTGACCCTGACATATAGTCATGAGTGTCTGAAGGATTACTTAAGATTTTATTTTTTTATATTAAAAGCAGTTTTTTTTTTCTAAGAAAATTTTTTTTGTCAAACTACTTAGTTTCATTCTTTTAATGAGGCTTTTGTCTTTATGATATGATTATGATATCAGTACTGTTGTATCACCATGAGTTTATAGGTGTAGTCCTCATATGCGTGAACAGGCTTTACAAAACCTCTAGAATGTGCCATAAACTTCCGCTGTAAGTGCATTACAGCAAACACAATTTTCGCTTGACAAGTTTGGCTATTTAACTGAGGAACGAGTCGGCATTAGTGTCAGCGTCAATAAAGCTTAACTTGTTTTGAAGCCAAACGACTCGTTTAAAGATTCAGGCAGTGCGTATCTGCAAACACTTGGAGAAGGACAACGATTGACTGGAGGTGAACTTTATGGGCTGAAGAGAGTAACCAGCCCTTCAAATCGGCGCTAATGGCCAGTCGCTCAAGCGTAAAGTGGCCGCTCCTGAGCCGTCACAGACAATTTCGTCTTCGCATATCCTTAAGATCTTCATTGGGCGGTGCGGTCACAAATCAAAGCTCATTAAGCGAAGGCCTCTCTAATTTAGATTTAATAAATGTGGCTTAAGGGCAACGCTGTTACACAAAGTTAACTAAGTCACCGTGACTTCCTCATTAAGCGCAGACGATGACACGCACGTTAAAACACGGCTGCGTTTGAACCGTTTCGAAGTTTTTGTCTAAGTAACATGCTGCAGGTTTCATGGGTGGCAGAACAAACAAGACTGAACTTTTGTTCGCTCATAAATATGCAGCGCTGCATCTTAAGACCGGCTGTTGCACTCTTTATATTAGGGGCCAAGCACAAAAGGTGCAGAGGCACCTATTGTATCCGCTGGTGTTCTTCTTCTTCTTCTCCTTGCGTTTCTTCCAGTTGAAGCTTGCGGGAAAGTTGTGAAATTTGGCACACTGATAGAGGACAGTCTCAACATTAAATACAGCAAATTTGGAGTTTCTAACTCAAACTCTCTAGCGCCACCACTTGTTCAAATTTTGATTCACTCATGTTTATGCTAATAACTTTTGAACTGTAAAGCCTAGTTTATACTCCACGCGTCCGCTTGATTGCGAGGCTCCGCGCGGCGAAAATGACGTCATTGGTGTGTGGGCGGTCCTGCGTGTGGAACGCTTATGACCCCCTTTCGCCTGCCGGTGTGCACTTCATTTTTTGTGACTCCGCGTCTGCCGCGCCGCATCCGAAGGTGCTTTGCCGAACAGGTACGTCTGTACCGTCATCTCTATGACCCATCAATGCGGGAGCATAGAGACAGTCAGATGGTACAGAATTCCTGGAAAGAAATCGGTAAAACACTCGGGACAGAAGAAGCAACTTGTCGAAAAGTGTGGAAGAACCATAGAGACAAATTTGTGAAGGCAAAGAAAAAAGTCAGTGGAAGAAGCATACCAATATGTCTAATAATACATAATATAAAACAACATTGATAGCACACAATGCACTTGCATATGTGTACGTATTGTAGTAATTATTACAGTCTTTTATTACAATTATTACAAGAAATACTTCTTCTCTGTTGCGTCTAGCAGGTTTTAAGGATGACTTTCCCTTGAACGCCCCCTTGCGCCACAAAGAATATTCAAACGGCGAACGCGTCAAGTATAAACAACAACACAGTGCGCAAATGCGCGCGCAAACTCTGCGGAGGCGTGCGGTGCAGCGGACGCGTCGAGTATAAACTAGGCTTAAGGCACATAAGCAAAATTCTTTCCTCTTTTTTCCTCTGAATCCTTGGCTCATGCCGAGTCGAATTAACACAAAAATGCAAAAATCGTAAGGTTTATTTTTTCTATTTTTTCTATTCTACTTTTTTTCTATTTTTAATTGTTTGAAAAACCTACTTTTTCGAACTCATGCTAGACGGTTTGTCTGATTTTCACCAAAATTGGCTCAGATCATCTTCAGACCATGCTGGCAAAAAGTTCTGGAATTCAAGTTGATTAGCCAAACCGTTCTCGAATAACGCGCAAACAAATTCTACTCAAAAAAAAAGCTCACAAAAGTGGATCTGAGGCTATATCTCTGAAAGGTTTGGTGTATTGAGACCAAACTTGGTGTGTGTTATAACAAGCATGACCTAGTGGTCAGGAGATACGAAAAATTGCTATTTTAGCTTATAACTTCTGAATGATTTGGCTAAAAATCACAAAAGTCTTTAGTCTCTTTAGATTTGGTGCATCATGACAAGCCGAATGGTATCCAATTTTCCCATGTTAGCCATTTTGGGCATTGGCCATTTTAAATTTTATAGTAAAATGCTATTATTTTTGACATATCATTACAAAACTTGGAATGGGTCATCAGCACGATGCCCTGAAGGAGCCTGAGAAGTTTCGAGCGCCACCTAGTGGTAAAATCAAATATTCACGTTTATAACTTTTGGTGTGGCTGACTTATTTTCACTCGAGTCACCTTTTTAGACTCCTGAATCCTTGCCGAGTCCAGCAATACCAAACATACCTAACCTTATGGTTTGTGCAACGTTGCATTTTAGTGCTTAAAAAACATTTGCCAATATCCTAGAAACCATTACTCTTGACACGAAATCACTGCAGGAAATTCAAAAACATAGCGTGCCAGCTATACGCTAATGCCCAATTGCCAAAATTTTGATAGTAAGTGGCAAAAAAAAGTCAGCGATCGGTCATTTATTCTCTTCTCATATATAAAAATGTCTACAACTCCAAAACAAAATGAGATCTTTTCACCAAATTTGGCACACATATGTATGGGCACACTCTAATGACACATACACAATTAGGAGGGATTGTGCCTCTTGGTAGCGCTATAATTGAACAAAACATGAAATTGCAATTGACTACAATAACGTATTATGATATAAAATGCTGCATTTTTACCAATGCATTGGTGTACCATTACAAAACTTTGTATGTACCATCGAAACCATGACCTGAAAGTGCTCACAACGTTTTGAGGCAGTGCCACCTTGTGGTAAAAAGTGCTAAATCATATTACTAGTGGTGATTTTCCTACTTTACTTTACTAGTTTACTAGTGATTTTCCACCCATTTTGACTAAAATCACCTTTAAATGGCTTTAATTACTCATTGCTGCAGTTGGTCTGATGCTTCCCTTGCCTAGTGCTTGGCCCCGTAATTGCTGCTTGCAGCTGTATTATTATTTATTATTATCTGTGAGTGTAGTGCTCAAGCGAGGAAACAGGAGTAAAAGTGCGATGCTAACTAATTAATAGAGTTGCAACCAGAATATAGTCTGTTTTTACTTTTTTTACACGCTCTTAGCACGAGATGACAGGCTTTTACTAAAACACTGGTGAAAAACAAGCCACTTCAGTTCATTATTTTGAGGAGAGAGTTCTGACGTTCCGCTTTGTTCAAAGACTTCATGAAACAGCCGATGACAAATAAGATCTATTTAGAGGCACACAGCTCGCTCTTCCCAGTAAACACCAGGAAATAAATCTTTAGAACATGATATTTAGACAAAACGGATGTTAAGTCTGAGGGAAAAAAACAAGAGTCGTTTTCGGGGGGCCTCGGTCTGAACATGAAAACAAAGCGGCGCTTTGTCAAAAAGCGAAGTGATTTCCGCATTTTAAAAATAGAGTTGTGAACTCACTCAATCACTTGGACTGAGGTAATCTGTTTCTCCATTTGTTTTTGAAAGGTCAGAGGCGTAATGAAGATGAGTGTGACTGTAGTTCATTAGTCAGGCAGCGTGTCGTCTCGAAGGTATCGCGACCGCTGGCATTTCAAATCAAACACATCAGGACCTCAAATTAAATTATGGAAAAGGCCAAGAGCAAATGACATCACTGCAACTGCTTGATTTTTAATTCTAAGACAAAAAAACAACAACAGCTGTAAAAGTGCAGTTATCACTTTGAGCACTTTGACCCTTACCTTTAAGACAGTACACTTTATATGTTGCAGTGTTTATTATTTATGACAAAAATAAAGTCAACATGACAGATTAAAGTAGCAAAGTAAGTACTTATGAAATATGTATAGTTACATTCTATTGCAACGGACAGATGAGACACTCAAAAACATTGTTTTGAGGAAAACAAAGATGAATATTTTGATGTTTTAAAGGATTTTTTCACCTTTTTGATTTAATAATCTAGTTTGTATTTTACAAAGATTTCCTTTTCAAATAAATGCTGTTCTTTTGAACTTTCTATTCATCAAAGAACCTTGAAATCCGCTTATTATAAGATTTTTAATGTTGTTGTTTTAAAGAAGTAAAGAAGTCTCTTCTCCTCACCAAGCCTGCATTTATTTGATCAAAAGTACCGCAAAAACAGTAAAACCATGAAATATTTTTACTATTTAAAATAACTGTTTTCTATTTGAATATATTTTAAAATGTAATTTATTCCTGTGATTTCAATGCTGAATTTCTAAAATCGCTTTTCCAGTCACATGATCCCTCAGAAATCATTCTAATATTCCGATTTGCTGCTCAAAAACAAATTATTATTATTATTATGTTGAAAAAAAGATGAGTTTTCAGGTTTCTTTGATGAAAAGAAAGTTCAGAAGAACTTTATCTGAAATATAAATCTTTTGTTACATTATAAATGCCTTTATCATCACCTTTGATCAATTTATAGCATCACTGCTCAATAAAATTATTAATTTCTATAATTCATTTATCTTTTACAGTGTTTAATGTTACAAAAGCTTTTTATTTCAAATAAATTCTGATCTCTGGATCTTTCTATTCATCAAAGAATCCAAAAAAATGGCACTAAACTGTTTTAAATATTGATGATGATGATGATAATAATAATAATAATAATAACAATAACAACAACAACAACAACAACAACAACAACAACAATAATAATAATAATAATAATAATTATGTTTCTTGAACAGCAAATCAGAATATTAGAATGATTTCTGAAGGTTAATGTGACTGGAATAATTATGCTAATATTCAGCTTTGAAATCACAGGAATAAATTACATTTTGAAATATATTTAAATAGAAAACAAATAGAATAGAAATAGAATTTAACTGTTTTTGCTGTACTCTGGATCAAATAAATGCAGGCTTGGTGAGCAGAAGAGACTTCTTTAAAAAAAAAAACATAAAAAATCTTTTGACGGGTAGCGTAGATTGGAAATAACCACTGCTTTTTTATTTGCTAATTAGCAAAACAGCCATTCCTGAAAAATTCTGAGTTCTTAATACCCTGTCCTATCACATAAATCAATGAAATCTGCTCTCCAAAAGACATTTCACTGTGGCGTCTTTCTTTCTGTCCAAAAGGGGGTGCTCAAGAACCACTTTACTTCACGTATGGGCTCTGATCTATTATCCATAAGCATTATTATGGAAGTGGCGACCCTTTGTAACCTCCACGGGTTCCTCCTTAACCAGATGGACACGTTCAGTCATACGCTCTGACTGCTGCGGAGTAATGAGGAGCTTTCACTTGCGCGGGACGACGGGGAAACATTCGCTCCCCTTACGAGCCAATCACCTCCCTCTCATCCCATCGCTCATGGGAGTCGCTCTTTGTAATTGCCTGGATTCGCTTTGACTGGAGGAAGTCAGGTAAGAGTGAACTAATTACCCGAAGCATCAAGATACAGCCTCCCAAAAAGAGATCCGTGGAAGCTGGATCACTCCATATCCAATTACTTCCAAGGATGTGAGGAGCAGGGCATTCAGGGAATTATGGGTTATGAGCCAGACTCTGGGGTGTTTGCGCTTTGACATCGCTGCCCTTTGGATTCAAAGCCGCTCTGCTCTTTAGGAGAGCTCAAAAACAAGGCCGAGTGCTGAAGGACACTCCGGCTTCTGGAGGAAGAAGGTAATCGAGAGGTGAAGGATGTGGATTCTTGTGTTGCATCAATGAGAAACATCTCCAGGGCTCCAAAGAGAGATCTAATTAGTCAGTTTGGGGTTTTCGTGTGATGTTCAGAATATGATCTTGAAAAATGGAGGATTCCTGTTGGGGGTAAAAGTACAAAAATACATAGAAACCACCACAACACAAAATAATGGTATTCCGGAGAATATCTGTGCTTGTCCATGTGAAAACCACAGCCATTTGTCAAATGCAGGCTGAATGACAGTGATGGAGTCCACATAAAGGCCGTGAATTGATACACACGGCTTTCCGGCTAAGTGCTCTGATGGAGCGGCCGGAGCTTCCCAAAATAGAGGAACGAGGAAAGGAAAACAGGACACGTTCGGTCGCCGCACGACCTTTCGGTGTTCATGCATCTGTGCGCGTGTTGCTTGCCTCGTCCAAGTTCAAAAACCTCGAAACCGGTAAAAGCTGACGAGAGTGAGCTGACGAACATCTTCTTAAGAGGGACTCGAGTTCACTTTTAATGGAACGGATGCATTTAAAGGAAAATTCAAACTCAGTCAACAGCACTATTTGTGGCAAAATGATACATAATACATAATAATAATAATAAAAGATTTCAATAACTATTAAAATAGATGTAATTTATATATATTTGAAATCAGTTTTTTGGCTGCATTTATTGGATCAAAAATACTGAAAAAAAAAGTAATATTGTGAAATAGTATTACAAATAAAAATAAAGATTTTAAATTTTCATATACTTGAAAATTGAATACTTGAAATACTTGAATATACTTGAAAACTTGGAACCTGTGATTCTTTGAATAATAAAAAGTTAAAGAACAACTTTTATTTAAAATAGAAATATTTTCTAACAATGTAAGTCTTCACCATCCCCTTTTATAAATTTAACACATCCTTGCTGAATAAAAGTATTAATTTATTAAGAAAGAAAGAAGAAATCTACTGACCCCAAACTTTGACTGGTAGTGTACATTGTTACAAAAGATTTTTATTTTAAATAAATTATGTTCTTTTTAATGTTTCATTCATCGAACAATCCTTAAAAAAAGGGTCACAGGTTCCAAAACCTAAAAAAAAAAAGCAGCAAAACTGCTTCCAACATTGATAATAAATCAGAAATTAGAATGATTTCTGAAGGATCATGTGACACTGAAGACTGGAGTAATGATGCTGAAAATTCAGCTTTGCATCAAAGGAATAAATTACATTTGAAAATATATTCAAATAGCAAACCACTAGTTTAAATTGCAATAATATATATTTTTTTCCCTGTATTTTTAATCAAATAAACACAGAAAATGTGATGAGATGAGAATACATTTGTGACCCTGGACCACAAGACCAGTCAAAAGTAGCATAAGTATATTTGTAAAAAAATATATAAAAATACATTGTATGGGTCCAAATTATCAGTTTTCTTTTATGATATTAAGATCATGTTCCATGAAGATATTTTATAAATTTCCTACCATAAATATATAAAAACTTAATTTTTGATTAGTAATATGCATTGCTAAGAACTTCATTTGGACAACTTTAAAGGCAATTCTCTCAATATTTAGATTTTTTTGCAGCCTCAGATTTCAGATTTTCAAGTAGTTGTATCTCAGCCTAATATTCAGCTTTAATATCATGTATAAACCCCAATTTGTGACTGTTTTTGTGGTCCAGGGTCACATTTTAACGTTTAAGTTTAATCAACACATCCTGTTGATTAAACTTGCATTAAGGTGGAATGATGGGGCATTTAAACAGCACACAGTAACAGGGGACAAAAAACATAGCATTTCAATATTCATATTTAAGAGATGGAATCCTCTTTGCAAAAATGCTTTAGATGTTCATGTTCAGTCCACTTAGGTTTCAGTCCATCTGAAGTGTCTATATTAAAAATGCATGGCAAAAAGAAATAATAATGAATTAAGGCTTGTTCGGTGACGGAAGAAACAATCATTAGGCATTATTAATTCATGTTGGAGAGGCCAAATGTCTGACAAGCATTTGAAACTAATTTTTCATACATACGGCCCAAGGAAATGGAAAAGGGGCAGTGGGAACCAATCATGTGTAATAAAGCTTTCGTTTCCCTCAGCAATGAGCGAAAAAATAACCTTACAAATTGCACAACAGAAGAGCATTAGAGATGCTTGACTGTGCCGCCGGAAGAGTCGTCTCTACTCTCCAGCAGCGGCGAACGAGACGTTTACTGCTGACTAACAGACAAACACCCACACAGATGCACACGCAACGCATACACGCAGCGCTCTGATTGTTAATTAGAGTTCACAAGCTCTGTGCAAAAAATGACACGCTCATAGCTGCTCAGACTGCTGAACAGACCACTGCAAGTGATTTGAAGAAAACTCCATATATAAAAAAAGAGCGAGATGGGAAAACACCTCAGACTAGCTCAGATCACTTGGGGGAAAAGCGGAAGAGTGTTTCTGTGGTCACCAGCTTAAGCAGGAAAAGCCTGAGGGTTTGAACGGACGCGTGTGGCATAAATCTGGCATCTTTATCCCACGATTCCTCTTTTAATTAGCAGAGGTGCTGAAAGTGGAACTTTTGAAGATTTCAGAAGCACTGGCCCAGATTGTTAAACTAATAAATGAGTGTGGCTGCAGATATTTTGTGCATTTCATACTGTAAATATATCAAAACATCATTTCTGGTTAGTAGGGGTGTGACGGGACACTGGGTTCACGAGAACGAGACGAGATTTTTAAACTTTTTTAAAGAAATCCTTAATAATGAATTATATAGGGGAAAACAGTATTTTATTCAACTGAAAAAAAAGGTGCATTTTGATATGAACTTGTTCTTTATCAAATTAAACTTCTGTTTTAATGGATTATATGCAGTAATAAGTGTAAATTATGCTACATGATTCTGGATCAATTAAAATACGATTCTCATGATTCTGAAGAAAAAAGATTAGATTAGAAATCTAATATATATAATAAATCTATTAATATATAATCTCCTGAATGAATGATTCATTGATAAATGCGTTTTAAACGTGCAGTTGTCGCCACCTCCTGGTGGAAGAGGATAAACATTACAATACATACATTTGTTAAGATAGTTTCGTTTTGATCGCTATTATAGACATTAAGTGTTTATCCCCAAACTATAAACTTTTATTCTAGTACTTCTGTTATTTAAATGTCTGTAACACAGAAATAATGATCATTATGTGGTTGAAAGACAGGAATAAGATTGCATTGGCGTTTGAGCAGAGATCACAATCTTTTTAGTATTAATCATGCAGCTCTAATGTAAACATTGCACGTACTATCACATGTCCGATCTCGTGAGATCTCGTCACATCCCTACTGGTTAGTAATATCAGGGCTCTAGACTGCCACAATTTTTTGAGAAACAAGTTAAGAAACAGTGCAAGTTAATATTCGCCGTATCGGCACGAGTGCGAAGGAGGGCACAGCAAAAATGACAAATATTGAGGAAACGATGGCGGATGGACAATTTGGTTGCTAAAGTATAAAATAAAAGACTGCATCTTAAACCAGAGAAGGTGAACATGTTGGTATTCTTGTGAAAAACAAAAAAACATCCAAGCACTGTCACCTACAGTCAGCTTAGTTTTACTTTTCGTTTTGTTTTCATTTTTAAAAGCTTGTCATCTTTGCTGTTCACCTCACGTTACGCTATGGAGGCTTTCTTTTACTTATGCCATGTCTTGTCATATTAATTTCTGTTAACCCTCTGGCCCTCTTCGATCACTTTTGACCAAAATGTTTATATTTTAAAGTTGTAAAAATCGTAGCTTCATCGGAATGAGATGACATTTCGTGACTTTTGTCTCATTAGCAATGTGAACACATAAAAAAATCATGGACATGATTCAGATATTTTAAAGGGTCCAAAAAAAAAAAAAAAAAAAAAAAATAAATAATAATAATAATAATAATAATAATAATAATAATATATATATATATATATATATACACTCACACTTGACTTCTTCGTGATCAAAAATTACAGACATAGGAAATGAAAGGGAAATACCAAAAAATATGAAAACTCAGAAAATCTTTTGGTGGTACAAACTAAAAATCATCCACTGTGTAGAAAAAAAGTGCACAGCAATCAAGGGGTGACACTCTAAAATATCAAGAGTGCATAATTGACACCCACATGCACACACACACACACACACACACACACACACACACACACACACACACACAGAGAGAGTGAGAGAAATGAACTGGTAAGACTGCAACTGAGCAAATTTTGAGTATGTGTAATAAAATGAATGCATGAAAAATCATACAAGAGAGTCTCTCTCTCACATGCAGCGAGAGAGAGCGAGAGCGAGAGAGAGAGAGATGAACTGCTAAGACTGCAACAGGCCTGGTTTCTGGTTATAATCATAATACAAAACTTGATATTTATCTAACCAAAAATATCTACAAATTAAAAAAAAGTAGTCTTTTAGAATGTCTAAATATATTTCTAAATGAAAAACCTAATAAAATGAAGAAACTGTCTAAAAAAACACAGTGGGAATCCAAAAGCCTCTGTATGTGTGTATATAGGGAGCTACAGTATACAGGAGGTTACATGACATTACACAAGTTTTTAGTTTTTTAATGGCATCAATTTCACAATTGATTTTAAATGCTTTTACTCTATTTTAATATGAAATGTTGCATTTATAAAAAAAATAATACATAAATAATTAAATACAAAAATATATATTGATTCCAATAATAAAAAAAAAGCTTATTCGTTGTAAAAACTCCTAAAAATTCTAAATAATATTTAAAAAAAACAAAAAAAGAAAGTTACATTTCAAGGCTTCGGTCACATTTGACTGCGAAGAAGGTAAGTGCGACTCCTAAATGAAGAGGGCAAGAGGGTTAATAAACTTATGTAAGTTAGTTTGTCATTGTTATATTGTTGTTGCTTCTTAATTAAGAATAACAACGACAACAAGATCGAGAATTTCGAAAGTGAAAACATCTGAAGCCCGGTTTATATCATGCAAAAGAGGAACTCCCCTTAACAAAATTCAAATCGCAAATAATACTACTGATGAAAAAGAACGGGCTGGATATTAACCACTTTCGTTACAATATGTGACCCTGGACCACAAAACCAGTCATAAGTCGCTAGGGTGTTTTAATAGCAATAGCCAAAAATACATTGTATGAGTCAAAATAATAAATTTTTCTTTTATGCCAAAAATCATTAGGATATTAAGTAAAAAATCATGTTCCATGAAGTTATTTTGTAAATTTCCTACCGTAAATATATCAAAACTTAATTTTTGAAAAATAAAATGCATTGCTAAGAACTTCATTTGGACAAATTTAAAGGCGATTTTCTCAAGATTTGTATTTTTTGCACCCTTAAGATTCCAGATTTTCAATCTCGGCCAAATATTGTCATATCATAACAAACCATACATTAATGGAAAGCTTGTTTATTCAGCTTTCAGATGGTGTATAAATCTCAATTTCGAAAAATTGACTAATATTACTGGTTTTGTGGTGCAGGGTCACATATAAATACATGCTTAGTTAAGAACTTCATTTGGACAAAGGTGATTTTTTCAATATTTACATTTTTTTTTCCAGATTTTAAAATATGAATGAATTGAATTTCAACCAAAAATTTACCCTTATGACTGGGTTTGTGGTCCAGGGTCACATTTTAGTGGTATGCCGTTTAGAGGTATCACATCCTGTTGATACTTGAAACTTGCATTAAGCTGGAATGATGGGGCATTTAAACAACACACAGTAACAGGGGACAGAATGTGTGGCATAAATCTGGCATCTTTATCCCACGATTTCTCTTTTAATTAGCAGATTTGCTGAAAGTGGAACTTTAGAAGATTTCAGAAGCACTGGCCTAGATTGTTAAACTAATAAATGAGTGTGGCTGCAGATTTTGTTGTTCTTTTTTTATTTAAAAATAGCAAGTTATTCAAACATTTACAGGATATGTGAACAAAAGATTCTATGCAACTGTTTTCTGCAGCCTATACAGAGGAGAAAAGAAATATATTCATGTTATTTCTCTTTTTTTTTTTTTGGAAGGTTTTTCCTTTTTTTTTTTTTTTTTTTTACAAATCAGAGGTGAAACAAGAAAATGTATGTTGACAGTTCAAGTCCTCGGTTCAGCAAACCCTGATTTTTACCCGATGAGTTTTTCGCTGTGTGGTACGGGCGCATGGTCCGTTCACATGGTGCTGGTACACACACATTGACTTGTGCTCGTGTGTACACATACTAAATCATACTACACACACACAAGTCTTGAGGATCTCCAGGGCTAGAGTGTTTTCTGAGATTTCCACATTAGACTCCTATGGGGTGGGCGGATGGACGCGGAGAGCTGGCAGGTGATTGTTTGTGACCCCTCCGGACCGTCGGCCGTGTTTGTTTCTAGCGGGAAGCCCAAACCCGTGTCTCTACGCCGTCTTAATGCCCTCAAACCCACAGAACTTCCAGCGTTTCTCCAAACTCGCCCCGACGCCCGTCAACTCCTGCTTGAACGTGCAGGGCAGCCGACCCAAAAGAGTTTCCACCTCTGTGGTGCTGATCTGAAACAACAAGAGCATCGACCATTAGACCCGTCCAAAACGATCAAGCAGCGCCGAGTCTACTAGTGAAAATGCTTCCATTTTTCCAATTTTAAAGGAATGTTCAATTCGTATAGCGCTTGTCACAATACGGATCGTTTGAAACCTGCTTTACAGAACTGGTGTGTTTCAATGATACAGATTGCATTAAATCACAAACATTATTGAATCACTTCGAGCTCCAGTGAGCAGCCACAGATGTCTCTTTCAAGGAAAAAAAACATAGGTGGTGAGGTGTTGAGAAAAGCCTTGAAGGAAACAGATACATCTGGGGCTCAACAAAATAATGTCATATGACAATAAAACAGCTGTAAGATACTACCAGTGACACATTCTGTTATGAAGACAATATGATGCAATCTTTCAATGCATTGCTAAGGCAGAAAATACAGCTTGTGATTGTAATGATTGCAATATGCAGATAATACAATGGCAGTCTTGTAAGTGCATCCATTGTTGGCACATTTAAGGTAAAATAAAACAGTTTTGTGGCATAACATTGATTTAAGTGTTTTTATAAAATTATATGCTTCACATTTCTGCTTTTAAAATTGCACCCATTTTCTTCCCTTCATGTTTGTTTGTTTTAAAGTAAATTAGGCATATGTCGTGTGTGTATTATTTGTGTAATTATTCATCAGTATTATGCCACAAAATCTGATGATTGTGCCTAATTTTAAAATATTTTAAATATATATATATATATATATATATATAAAAACAGAATTAAGAATTTTTGTCTATTTAAACTAAAAATGACAAGAAATTAATACAAAAGCACAGATGGATTGCATTGTATTTTGATTTTTTGATTACAGTAGTCTCATTTTACAGTTTCTACTATCATATAATACATTTATTTGTGGATAAAGAAATTCTACTTCTACATTGCTACAGAACACATTGCATGTTTGTCCATATATTTTTCATTGGTTTTAGTGTATTTCTTTTGTTTTTCTACTGTCTTTTGCTATGTCTACTTTCAATTATTAAAAAAAATAAATAAAATAAAATAAATAAAAATGCACATATGGCATATGTATTGTCCAACAACAAATATTTCAGCTACGTTTATTACATGGCTACACGAAATACTCAATTCTGATTGGTCAGTATGTTATTCCCAGATCCACACTGGCAGATATAATAATTATGTATGTGTCAGGGTAAAACAGCAAGGAGACTGCATTGACATTTTACTAATTTATTGATAAACTACTGCTTTCTTTGTTTTCAGATGAAAAGGTGAAGTCAGCGTCATCTCTGTAGTAGTGATGCGCCTGTATGCATGTTTCATAGAGAATACTTGTTTTCTATTTGAATTTATTAATTTAAAAGTAGACATTTCACTCTCTGTAGATAAAATTTTCATGTCTGTAAGGCAAGCATACACAGAGTTTTGAAGCACAGAGACCGAGACGGCAGAAAGCACACGTTTGCTTTATTTGACAAAAAATGCAACATTTCGTTGTTATTCTGAGTGCACACAAATAAATGTAGAGTCTTTACAGATTCCTAAGATGTATTACTTTTATCTGTATGACAAAAATGACAGATTTCATACAAATGCAGCTTCTGCTATTTTGCGAATTGTTGTGGATTGTAAGATAAGTAACAAACTGGTAAGATTTTAAAACACTTAACACTTAAATCAATGTCTTGAATCACCATAATTATTTATGTGGTGAAATGCAGTTCTAGTTTGAACTTGCCACTTGCTAGCAACTGCTTTCTTCACAGAAGCACTGTGTTCAAATATTTAAACTCAAATAGTATTTTGTGTATGAATATTTAGTTTTGTGGCAAGTAGCCGTGTAATACGCAGGAAAATGTATATTCAGCCGGTTGTTATTGCAAAAGTACCCTATCAATTAACATAATTTCTGGCTCCCAGGTGTCTTTTTTTTTTTACAGGTAACGAACTGAGATTAGAAGCACTTTCTTAAAGGGAGTGCTCCTAATCTCAGCTTGTTACCTGTATAAAAGACACCTGTCCACAGAAGCAATCAATCAGATTCCAAACTCTCCACCATGGCCAAGACCAAAGAGCTGTCCAAGGACGTCAGGGACTAGATTGTAGACCTACACAAGGCTGGAATGGGCTACAAGACCATCACCAAGGACCAACAACAGTTGGTGCAATTATTCGCAAATGGAAGAAACACAACATAACTGTCAATCAAATTCAATGATCAAGAGAATAGTGAGAAAACAGCCCAAAGCTACACAGAATGATCTTGTCAATGATCTCAAGGCAGCTGGGACCATAGTCACCAAGAAAACAATTGGTAACACACTACGCTGTGAAGGACTGAAATCCTGCAGCACCCGCAAGGTCCCCCTGCTCAAGAAAGCACTTGTACAGGCCCAATGAACATCTGAATGATTCAGAGGTTTCAACTGGGTGAAAGTGGTCAGATGAGACCAAAATTGAGCTCTTTGGCATCAACTCGCCGTGTTTGGAGGAAGAGGAATGCTGCCTTTATCTCATCTCCTGCACATCCATGTTTGTTACATCGGTCATGCGTCTCCTAGCAACCAGGCATGCGTTTCTGCGTGAGTTTGTTGTGATCGGAATGACTTGAAATCTTTTAGTGTATGATCCTAATCGTGTAGTGTATGATGCCCAGTTGTTCTCTGTAATCATTTGTAAAGTAGGCAAGTGTATGATGCCTAGATTTTAAAAATCTGTTCAAATTTTAAAAGTCGTGTAGTGTATTCCAGCCTTTACAACATCATTGCACGACTAGAGACAATGGCAACATGAGGGCTATATATACCAAACAATGAGGGTCACAAGACAAGAACCAACCAATGGGAAACAACGCACATGACTAAAGCAACCAATGAACAAACAGAACTGAGAACCACATGGCAAGACATTAACCACTGAGAACATGGCACATACACTAGGCAGGATAACAGGAGGAACAAGGGAATCACATGACAAGACAGGAACCATGACTAGACTTCAAAATAAAAGACATGAACACGAACAAAACCCAAAACCCCACGTTGCACACATTAAGGTCCTGGAGTGGCCTAGCCAGTCTCCAGACCTTAATCCCATAGAAAATCTGTGGAGGGAGCTGAAGGTTTGAGCTGCCAAACGTCAGCCTCGAAACCATAATGACTTGGAGAGGATCTGCAAAGAGGAGTGGGACACATTCCCACCTGAAATGTTTGCAAACCTGGTGGCCAACTATAAAAAAAACGTCTGAACTCTGTGATTGCCAACAAGGGTTTTTCGCGAAAGGGTCAAATACTTGTTTCACTCATTAAGATGCAATTTGTTTTTCTGGATTTTTTTTATATTCTGTCTCTCACTGTTCAAATAAACTACCATTACAATTATAGACTGATCATTTCTTTGTCAGTGGGCAAACATACAAAATGTACCCTCACTGTAAGTATGCCTCATGTTCAGGACAATGTTTGGGTTATTTACTTTAACTGCATCATCTCACTCTGTTGTTCTCCACTATTTTTTCAGATCAAACTACTGTGTATCAATATGAATGATAATGCCTTATACCATATTGTTAAAAAATACATCGAACAAACTCAATCCAGCTCTACTATTGCTGAATGTATATGCAGAATTTAGCATTTGCCCTGCATTTTCCTAAAACTTTCCAGGTTTAAATCTGATTTAAAATTTTTTATACCACTATATATATATATATATGTAAGTGCACCATGAATGTCAAAGCTCACATGCGATGTGAATTGTGTTCTTCACAGGATCGTGAAACCCACTTGCAGCAGCTTATCGAGTGGCAGGCAGGGCGTTGCGAACGGCGCTTTATCAATTAAACCTCCCACTGGAGTGCATTGTTTTTAGTGAAAACAAGCGGGAGTGTTGATGAAGATATGAAGGCATGTGTGCGCTGCTGAGAGCGAGAGCGTGGGCATCCACAGCCGGAGGGCTTCAACTGAAAACTGAAAAGATATAGAGGCTCATTTTCACCCTCCATCTGTAAGTGTAAATTAGTCACTGTGTGACAGCAAAAGGAGAGCGAGATAAAGCCTGAGAGATGAAGGAAAATAAAGAGTAATCAACATTGCGCTATAGTAAGATGAGCGCTTTATTTCGGCATTAAACATTTTGCCAGGAAAAGCTTGAGGACTGTATTTGAGAACAGGAAGATGAAAACAGACACATGGACAATGTGTGTGTGTGGGGTCCTGCTGTGAGCGTGAGAGCTGTGCTTTACACCGTGAGCTCTTTCTGCCTGCTCAAGGGCTGTTTACTCAGCAGAACATTAGAATGGCAAGAAGACATTTCAGTGTGTGTGTGTGTGTGTGTGTGTGTGTGTGTGCAGGTGCTGTAAACAGCAGTAAATACACTGAGTTTGAGTGAGTAGCCTTGTGTGTGTGTCAAGGTTATAATCATTAATGAAAACTTTTATGAAGATGGAAAAAATTTAAATGGTTTTTGCTCGCTCTCTCTTTCTCTCTACACACACTACTGTGCAAAAGTGTTAGGCCATTAGTAATTTCACCTTCAAATGGTTTAAAATGTTTTTAAGCCAGCCATTTCTATCCTTTGCTGTAGTGTGTCAGTAGGAAGTCTCAGTTTACATTTCCAAACATTTCTTTTGCAATTAATTGAAATAATCTAGTGAGATTTTTGTTTGCACAAGGAGTCTGAGTCGTGCTCCACGCAGACATCTGATCTCATCATCATCAAGTCTGTCTGAAATGACATGAAGAAACACAACAAACTGAGACCAAAAGTGAAAAAACTGTGGCAACATCTCCAAGACGCTTCAAGAAACCATCCTACAAATCTACCTGAAAAGCCATGTGCAAGTGGATCTCAGACAAAAGCTGTTTGAAAGACAAAGGGTGCTCACACCAAATGTTAATTAGCTTAGTTCACTGATAGATAAAATCTATTAATTACATTATTTTTGAAAGCATCCTCATTTTACAGCATTTTCACACAAGTACCTAAAACTTTGCAAAGTACTGTAGCTTTGTAGGAAGCCACAGTTCTTCTGGCCTTAGTCCGTCTCAGATTTTTCTGATTCTTAATGTCATTCCAGATAGACTGGATGATGGTGAGATCAGGGCCCGTATTCATGAAAATTCTTAGTACAAGAAGTTGCTCCTGTGCCAAAATTCTAAGAAAATTCTTAGAAATGTGGGTGTTTCCTCTTAAAATGAAAGGAAAGATCCTAGTAAAGAAAAAAAAAGTAATTCAGAAAGCATCTTAACCCTTAAAAGAGGTCTTAAGGTCCAAACAAGGTCCAAATTATGACAAATGCATGACAGTGAGTTAATAAGATGCTGCTACACATTGATGTTTGTGATTGATCTTATTAGAGACATGCTAACATCTTTGACAGAGCACAGAAATGGCATAGTGCCAGAAATGGAAGTAATCACCAAATTAACTACATTAACATATTTGGCAACTGGAAAAATGCAACTATGCAGCAGTGATGATTTGGGTATGTCACAAACAAGCAAAGTGATCACACAATTACCTGTTTCAAATACATTAAATAAGACATTAAAAGCATGGTAAATAAAAAATGTATTTCAAAGTGAAGGCTTATAATAGACACTACACTTAAAAGTGCTCTTTAAAAATTCCTGCTTGGACAACCAACCAATCACAGTCTTCAAAAGGCTGTGTCATAGCTGGCAATGGGGTCAGCCCCGCCTCCTCACTAAGATAAAAGTTTTTGTCTTTTCCTTGCTCAGAGTTGCTCTTAGATTGGTCCTGAATCACTTTTAAGCTAAGACTCCTACGAAACTAAATCGGGGGCTTTCTGAGAGGATTCTTAGAAGCTTTAAGAATACGGGCCTAGATCCCTGTGTGCAGCACTGGCTGTTGTTCATACAAAAATCTCACTGGATTATTATGATTAATGACAAAAGGAATGCTTAGAAATGTAAACTGACATTTCCCACTGACACTACAGCAAAAGATAGAAAAGAACCATCTTAAAACCATTTTTTTTTGTTGGTGAAAATACAAACTGAAACTAAACAAAGCTAACAAAGAACATAAGTGTAGTTTGTGTCATTTTAATTAAAACAACCTGTCGATGGACAGTAATATGTATTTTAGTACATTTGAAGTACACTTTTCCAGTACTAGTGCTGTCAAATGATTAATTGTGATTAATCGCATCCAAGTTTTTGTTCACATAATATATGTGTGTGTATACTGTGTATATTTATTATACAGTAGTCAACATATGAAGTAGATCAAAACCTTTCACCAAAGTTGTCCTAAACCTTAGGATAAACTTTGATGATTTTTTTTTGCTCCGTTTCCTACTGTATATAAATACACACACATATACAGTATATATTTAAAAAATAAATCACTAAAAATATTTTATTTAAAATATATATTTTAATATTTTATTTAATATATAAACATAACATTTCTCTTACATGCATATATATTTGTATGTGTGTGTATTTCTATATATACATAATAAATATACACAGTACACACACATATATAATGTAAACAAAAACTTTTATTTTGAATGTGATTAATCGTGAATAATCATTTGGCAGCACTAATATGTACTTTAGTAGAGTATTTTTTATTTGAGAAAACTTGACTTCATCACATTCCAGAGCATAATACTGTTCTTTGAAAAAAATATTCTCAGTCATTTCAAACTGAAAAAAATGCAATACCCTGATTTAGCCGATTCCAGTTAACCAGTTGATAATTGATTCACAAATCATTCATTCAATTAATTCAAGAATTTGACATTTTACAGCTGTTGCAGCTAATTAAACAACTCAATGACTTGGTCAAAATGAGCCAAGATCAGGGACATAATCTGAGCTTAAATGTTAAGAGTTCAGATGCAAAACCAGCTAAAAGGCATCTCAAAAATGAGATAATGATACTGAGTGAATGCTCTCGACACATATTATACATCCATCAAATACTTTTACATCAAACTCGCTAAAATCCCACCCTCAGGCCAATCAGAAGTAGCAGTACTTACACAGAAACCTATACATCGGAGCCTGATAAAAATGCATTTTTTAAAGAAAGATTTAGTGGCTTTTGCATCTGAACTCTTCATGTACATGTGATGGATGATGTAAAAAGTAAGCTACTAATACAGAATTTTAGTATTGATTGTTGTAAATGAATGATATATTTATTTTGTTTTAGTTTTTCTTCATTTTTAACATGTTAAATGGCATATTTTTTCACAAACAGATTCCTTCAGAATTTTTGCAAACAGCAAGCTTGAATGATCAGGAGCTTAAAAGGATATTTTAGTACATTGAAGTTTGGTGTTTTAGTAATGTATAAAGTTTTGGTAATAAAATAAAAGTTGGCTTATTTGCAGATCAATACATATTAAATGTCTACACTTGCACTACGTCTTTCTTATTAGTGCTGACTAATGACTAGTCTGACTGGAGTAAATAACACATAGTGTTCATCGATCAGTACTGATTACCTGTAATACTTAAGTACATTACAAATCTTCTACTAGAGTCACAGGGTATCTGTACTTTTACTCAAGTGCTTGATTTGTGTACTTCATCCACCAGTGATTTCACTGGTCCAAAAAAGAAAATAAGAACTACTTTAGTTGATCCCAACTGCCTCACAAGAAACACTTGAATATAATTCAAACGTTTTGCCATGAACAGCACACACTTTGGCAAATCCTGTGATTAGCTGTTCTCCTGTGTGGGCCTTATGACTCAAGACGCTGAATCAGAAAGACTCTGGAGACGCCGGAGCGATGATAGTCACAATTTACTGCTAAATCTGACACATTTATAGCACATGTAATTGTCAGTAAGCACTGCAGCTGCATCCGTATAATTGTGACAAATAAAACTTTGCACATAAACTTCAAAGATGTTACTGTTTCAAGTTGCAGTGTGTTTGATGAAGTGTAGTATCTGTCATCATAGTAAGATGGAACGACTGCTATAAAGAAGAAAACCACTGAAGCGGAATACAAAACATTGCATCATTATAACTTAAAATGAGACGTAAAAACAAAAGGAGTGAAATGTGTGTTTCGTACCTTAGTGTCCAGCCGTTGTAAATAGGAGCAGATATATTCAATGCTGGCTCCAAAAGGATGGACATGAAGAAACGTTGAGATGATTCCTGTGGAAACAAAGCCAAAGATGATTCACTGATAGATTTTTCAATACAGCATAAACATAAAAAACCTTTCATGAGCTCATAAATGACTCATTTTGCTTATATAAATATCCTTCATTTAGTAACAGAAATTAGCAGCTATTTAACAAAACATTATATTGACATTTCCTCCACCTCAGATGAATTTATTAGTGTTCCAATGTATTTCGTCATCGCTTGCACCACATAGGATACAACACTACCTCAGATCTCAGTCCAAATGAGGCATCTTAAGAAGACAGAACAATTCTTGACTTGAGAGCATGTCTATAAGGCCCCAAGTAGGCAGCTCACTTGGTTTTGGAGCAGAGCTTGGCTTTCAGCGATTGATATTTCCAAGCGCTGATTTGCAAATGATTCCAAGCACTTGAGTTGTTTTCCCTGAAGTGGATGTCCTCGTCGGCTAACTCTGCCTCTTGAACTTTCTAAATGATTACGAGGGTTTAATTGCAGTTTTGATGCTGTTTGGCGTAATCAAGGCTGTTCTTCGGCCTTCCGAGTGCTTCATTCACACTTAAACGTATGGAAGAACAATAACGGCTGCTATTAGCACTTCTGGCTTGAATGCGATAGGTGTGTGCGCTGATAACTCAATTATTCTGAACGCATTATGGCCTGATCAGGAAAGCAAAGCTCTCCGGAGAGAAGCGCACAGGTGCCGCACAGTCAATATTCCATTAGTCTTGATGGACTATATAGTTTATATATTATACATGGTTTCATTTCAGTGTGTTCGGATAACCACGTATTTCCATTTACACACATTGATTTAAAGCTAAACACTGTTAGGTGAAAGAAAATGGACCTTTTTATAATGTAACACAATGTTTCATTAATTCATGCATGTCTGCTAGAAGATATAATGCTGTATGAGCTTAAACAAACACCTGAGCTGCCAGCTGTGCTGGGGACTTCATTCAAAACTAAAAATCTGCCATTATTTACTCTGACTCATGTCATTCAACCCTGTGTGATTTGCTTTTTCTGGGAAAAAAAAACAACAAAATGAGACGTTTAGCAGAGACTAGCAAATCAGCAGTGAACAGATGCTGTAAACCTTTCAAAAGTGACAGAAAGCATCATAAAGGTAGCTTGTGGCCACATTTCCTTGCTGGAACAAATTCTTACTTTGTGGCCACAATATCTTTTTGAATTTAGTTTTTTCATTTTTGAGCTGGACAGCATTCATCCCTATTCACCTTCATTGTACACTGCAAAAAATGTTTTTCGTACTTAGATTTTTTTGTCTTGTTTCCAGGCAAAATATCTAAAAATTCTTAAATCAAGAAGGATTTTCTAGACAAGTCAAAATTATGTGCATTTTTGTTTGAAACAAGCTAAATAGTCTGCCAAAAGCAAAAGCAAAGTAATTTTTTATTCTGTTTAAAATAAGATTATTTTGCTTACCCCATTGGCATATTATTTTGCTTGTTCTAAGCAAAAACTCATTTGATTTATGAAAACAAGAAAATAACTTTTTACTTGTCTAGAAAATCCTTCTTGATTTAAGAATTTTTAGATATTTTGGCTGGAAACAAGACAAAAAAAAAGTAAGAAAAGCATTTTTTTGCAGTGTATGTATGCAGTATGCAGTGTGACTATTAAAATACCAAGAAAGTTAAACAGTCTTGGAACTAATTGTAATTCTCAGGGCTCTACAGTGCGACCATTTCTTTCATCTTTCTTTCTTTTATTTATATAGCACTGTATACATACAACCAAGATGCCCAAACAAACATTCATAAACAAAATGTAGAGAGAGTGTAAATATGAGATTCATTGTGCAGTGTAGAGAGCTTCGTTGATTATAATGGAACTTTGTGAGATTGCGATGAACTAAGATGAGCGACAGCTTTTAATGATTTTCAACATTTAAATAAACAAGAAGTTAATATTAAGTGACTACATTGTCTGACTGATTTCTCCCTATTTTGTTGTCAAAAATGATCTGAAACAAGTCACAAAGCCGCTGCGCATCTCCATTCAAACACAGCGGCGTTTCATTTATGAATGAACGTGCGTTTTTAAACGAAACTAGTCAATCGAGTCAATGATTCAATTTTCCACTCATAAAGACGGTCAACTGTGTTATTTCTGAATGAATCAGCCGTTCGAACAAATCAAATGAATGATATGATTCAGTAATTAAATCAGTGACTTGCCGCCACCTACTGGCAGATGTAGTTTCATTTTTAAAGTATCTTTACAGATATTTAAATCATTTAATATTTCTGTTTTCAAAATGTTATATTCAAAACATTCATGAATTTATGAATTTGACTGCACTCGTGCAACCTCTTAGCCTCATTAAGCACAAAAATACACCTACAAGCAACTTTTGTGTTTTTCTGTGCCACTTCTGTAGTACAAATTAATGTTGTTAATACTGATTCTATTTGATTGGTAATGTATTCTTCTTGTTCAACTTTATTACTTCTTATTTATTGTTTTAATTAGAAATAATAATAAAAAAAAAGTTTATAAATATACACTACCAGTCAAAAGTTTGGACACACCCTCTCATTTAATGTTTTTTTAAAGAAGTTTCTTATGCTTATCAAGGCTGTTTTCACTTGATTAAAAATACAGAAAAAAAATTATATTGTAAAATATTATTACGATGTAAATCAATGTTTTTCTATATTAACATACATTAAAATTTAATTTATATCTGTAATTAAGTTGAATTTCCAGGATCATTACTCCAGTCTTCAGTGTCACATGATCCTTCAAAAATCATTCTAATATGCTGATTTATTATCAGTGCAGGATTTTTTGATCAATAAAAGGTTAAAAATGTACATTACTGTTTAAAAGTTTGGGGTCAGTAAATTTGTATTCTTTTTTTTTTTTTTTTTTTGAAAGAAATTAATACTTTTATTCACCAAGGATGTGTTAAATTAATAAAAAGTGATAGCACAGATTTACATTTTTAGAAAAGATTTATATTTTGAATAAATACTGTTCTTTTTAACTTGTTATTCATCAAAGAATCCTGAAAAAAGAATCACACGTTGCAAAAAAAATATTTGGCAGCACAACTGTTTCCAACATTGATAATTCTAAATAAATAAATCAGCATATTAGAATGATTTCTGAAGGATCACTTGACACTTAAGACTGGAGCAACAGCTGATGAAAATTCAGCTTGGCATCACAGGAATAAATTATATTGTAAAGTATATTAAAATAAAAAACATTATTTTATATTGTAATAACATTTCGCAATATTACTGTTTTTTTCTGTATTTTTGATCAAATAAATGCAGCCTTGATGAGCATAGACTTCTTTAAAAAAACATTAAATGACAGCGTGTGTCCAAACTTGACTGGTAGTGTACATATAAAAGATGACATAATTTTAATTAAAAAATGCCATTATAAAGGTAAAAACTAAATCTTGTAATGGGAAGACTTGTTTTTTTTATTGTTGGTTAGGTGGTGCTCCTAAATTCCTACATTTTTGAGCACAAGTACTCCTAAAAAGAAAAGTAAACGTAGAGCCCTGATTCTTTACATTTATATAGTTTTTCAGGACACACAAACACAGCAGCTATCAGTGGAGGTTCGGTTAGAGTAGACTGATGTTGGCAATTAAGTGGGGATTATTAGGAGACCATGATGGATAGAGGTCAGCAGAGGAAATCTGCCCAGGACAGAAGAGTTAGACCCCAACTGTTACCAATAAATGCCTTGGGGGGAAAAAAAAGACATTTTCAGTGTGTGAGATTGTTTGTATGATGAAGCATCAGTGTTGCCAGATTGAAAATTTCCAAGTATCATACCAGAAATTATCGTATTTGGAAAAAAAATACTGTATACAAGTCAAACGTACAGAATACAGCTATTTATCTAGACCAACAACTTTTTGACACAACCTGCAAATTACCACAACAGATAAATAACTAGGCTATCTTGGTGGGAAGGTCAAAACTCCACCTTTGAGTCGCTGTCATGGAAAACCTGCATGTTGAGATATTAAGGGGGTCCTTTTGCAGTATAGATTCGATGCAGTCAAGGACTGAAACATAGCGCTTGTTGGCTTAAAAGCAGGGGATGGCAGACATAGGATCCATAGCTAGCTCAGTTAGTATAGAAGCCCTATGATTACAATGACTATAATTTGAAATATCACAAAATTCTGAAATGATCATACATTATGGGATTTTTTTCAGTATTGATCGTACATCGTACAGAGGTCAAAATGATTGTACAAATATGCTAAGTATAATATGTCTGGCAATACTGCGAAGCATAAGCTCTTGAAGCTCCGCCCTCTTTTGAAAAGGGGCCAGGGAGCACCAGCTCATTTGCATTTAAAGGGGAAAACACAAAAACAATGTGTTTTGGCTCATACCCTAAAAGTGGCCATTTTAACAAGCTATAAAAAATGATACGTTGGGTATTTTGAGTTGAAACTTCACATACACACTCTGCGGACATCAGAGAATTTATTAAGATTTTACATCTTAAAAAGGGGCGCAACAGGTCACCTTAAAAAATAAATTATAAAATGTTATATTATAAAAATAATATAAAATAAAATACAGGCTTTTTTGAGTATCATATTTGATACATCAGGCTTTTTTGGATAGTGAGAATATGGAAAGGCCATAACTGAGAAAAATATAAAATTCGGTGCAGTTGCTGATATTTTTGGTTAAAAATAAGATTAAATAATGATAGATTTTCATGTAAAGCAATGAGATCTTAGCAGACTACTTATACAAAATTCACATAAATATCAGTTGTCATTCTTCATCTCCCAGAAAAATGTCTAAGTAAGATTATATTTGAATGTTCAGTTTTATGATTAAATCTCTGTAGTTTTCATTATGGGGGGCAAAACAAATAATGCAACGTAATACAATGATGATGAGAGATGAACAAACATTTGACATGTTTGAGACTGATCAGGTAAACCTAAGTTGTTTCAGTCCAATAAGCTTAAATATGACTAACTATATAAAAGTTATTCTTATGTTTACTTGATAAAAATCAATAAAGATTTCACAGCAAATAAACATGAAAGTGGACATTTTTACAATTATACTCAAAGGAATTTCACTTGCTGAAAAAGTATAAACTAACAATAATGCAATCATGTAGTAGAAAAAAAAAAAAAACAGTCATAAGAGCAATTTTTTAAAAATTGACATTTATACATCATCTGAAAGCTTAACAAATAAGCTTTCCATTGATGTAAAGAATTGTTAGGATAGGACAATATTTGGTCGAGATAGGACTATTTGAAAATCTGGAACTGAGGGTGCAAAAAAAAAAGTAAATATTGAGAAAATTGCCTTTAAATTTGTCCAAATGAAGTTCTTAGCAATGCATATTACTAATCAAAAATTAAGTTTTGATATATTTATGATAGGAAATTTACAAAATGTCTTCATGAAACATGATCTTTACTCAATACTTATATATAATTCTGCCCCATGGCTATTGCTACAAATATACCTGCACTACTTACGCCTGGCTTTGTGGTCCAGGGTCACATATGATACAATAGGTTTTATAGGCTTAATTTAACCTCCATTTATCATCCTCACTATACTGTGGCACGCACATAAACTGCGGAGGAACGCAGTGAGTGACCGTGGATGAAGGATATCAAACCGCCTGTGCTGAAAGATTAGAAGAGCTCAGATGCTGTCATGTGCTCCTCTCAGCTTTCAAAAACACATTCGATTTGCAACAAGAAAGCGCTATCGCAATGCACATTTTGACTGCGTTATGTCTGGATGCGAGCATGGTCTCTTCCCCCTTTAGTTCTGACAGGAGCTCCTCCTCAAACACAGCAGGAGCTAAAACACATCTGATGGAACGAAGGAGGCTGAAGGAGGGCTCGTGGAAAAAGGAGCATCCACTCCGCTAGAGCTTTCTTCATCAAAGTGCAATGTGCCGGACAACAGCTCGGTCAGCACTCTTTCCGGTCACTGGACTGGCAAATAAGCTAAATAAAACACAAATAAAACCCTGGCAAACATGCTGTGCCAAGCCAATTACACATGCGAGAATGCCGGCTGTTCTTCACTACACACATCCGCTTCTGGATTATACACTATATTGCCAAAAGTATTGGGACACCCCCTTCTAATGAACAGGTTTGACTACTTTAGTAATTTCCATGATTACTTATCTTAATGTTTAAGCATATAATGATATTGTAGGGACCCTTTTTTAATTCTAACATGACAATGCCTCTGTGTATGAGGCAGGGTTCACAGAGAAATGTTTGGTACAGTCAGTGTGGAAGAACTTGACTGGTCTGCATAAAGCCAAGTCCTAATCCCAGCTGAACACCTCTGGTGTGACTTTAAATGCAGACCTTGAGCCAAAAACTCAGACCAAAAACTTGTGCGTATGGGTACAGTCATTTTAGACACTTCCAAAACTGAAGCAGCAGAGATTGAAATACAATTTTAAAAGACATGAATTATGCTTCCATCTTTGCTGCTACAGTTTTGGAAGTGCCTTTTACTGTTCTAAAGAAGGGGGTGTCCCATTACTTTTGTCCATATAGTGTATGTGCAAGTCATTGGTGTTTGGTGATTGGAGTTTTTGGCTCAAGGTCTGCATTTAAAGTCATGCCAGAGGTGTTCATCTGGGATTAGGACTTGGATTTATGCAGACCAGTCAAGTTCTTCCACACTGACTCAATCAAACATTTCTCTATGAACCTTGCTTTATATAAAGAGGCATTGTCCTGTCCAAACGTTTGCTATAAAATTAGAAGGAAACAGTTCCCTAGAATAAGATTATATGCTTAAACATTAAGATTAGCCCTGAGCACCAGAACAACCAGGCACAGGAACAGTTTTTTCCCTCAGGCAATCCATCTCATTAACACTTGAAAATAAACGTGGAGCACACAACACTATTACACACACTATTTACATTCATTTATTTATGTAACACACATCCTTATTTACATTTCTAAATTGCACCTGTACATAGTAAATTGTTTATTTTAATTTGCATATTGTGTCTTTGCTATTTTGCACATTGTCTGTATACTATATTTGTATATTGTTCTTTTTACAATCTATGTGTTGTCACCCTGTTGCACTGTGGAGCTCTGTCACTACAACAAATTCCTAGTATGTGCAAACATACCTGGCAATAAAGCTCATTCTGATTCGGATTAGTACTCATGAAAATGACTAAAGTAGTCAAACCTGTTTATTAGGGGGGGGTGTTCCAATACTTTTGGCAATATCGTGTATCTTCTTCTTATGCCATGACAATCAATTTTTCATCCTGAAAACCTGAAAATGTTTTTGGCATAAACAAATGCTCATTGTGATCACTGAATGATTGAAAACCAGATGCGTAACCGCCTCTCCACTTTGTGGCCACAGTAGCACCTCGGGGTGTGCATTCGTTTTTAATAATTCAACGGTCCAGAGTCAATTATTCCTTCCTTTCTGGCTGTTTCTCAAAATATAGCGAGCTGTCTACCTAGACAGAATTTTGGCCATCGATTTTGGCAGCTTCTCTCTCACGCACGCACACCCCGGCTGTGCTGCGGATGACATGTTAAAGTTCCTCATTAAAAAGCATCCGAGGTGACTCATTTGAGGCTCATTTGGTCAGGCAATTAACACCTGCACCCTAGTAGACATAGCTGTGGATGATGAAAATAATGAGAAGAGGGATTTTTTTCTAACAGTCTTGTGTCTGATTAGATAAAGTGTAAAAAGAGCTCCCAGTTGCCCGTCGTGCCGGCCCCCGTGACACTCACCCACGAGCAGAGCCTCTCTCTCTGACTTCACTGGGCTGGGAGGCCCTTTTTCCGGCAGGCTTTCCTTCTCCTGGCTGCAGGACACCACAGCTGCCGCCGTCGCCTCCTATGGTAGGAAATAACAACAAAAAAGAAAGTTGTTTTCGTCTCGCAGGCCCTCTGCCCCTCCCCTCATTACCCTGGCCCTCTGACGGGGCTGCAATCTCCTCGCCCAGTTGTGTCAGAGTGATTTATCCTGCGACAAATAAAGTTCTCCTGCGCTCGATTGGCCTGTAATGATCTGTCATGTTCTGCGAGAGGATGGAGGAGGGGAATGGGACAACAGAACAGGGTGTAGGGTGATGCACAGAAAGGAAAATGTAGAGAGAAAGAGCAACAGAGTGGAAGGAACAAAAGGCTGGAGCAGAATAATAGACACTTTCCATGAATAGGGTGCAAAATAGGCACTGAAACATTCTTTTTTCAATGAATGGTCAGTGAAAGGAAGCGCTTAACTTTGAGTCAAACAAATGTCACATGAGCCTTTTTTAATTTTTCTATATGGTTTGTAAATTTTGCATTCATGTCTAAAATAATTTTAAATAATATTTTTGTGATTTTGTTATTTTCTAACACACCCATTTTTTTTTATATAAAATAAAATCCATAATATAAAGATATTATAATAAAATACAAGATATGTATAAACTATGGTTTATTATACAGCACAACTGTTTTCAACATTGATCAAATGTTTCTAAAGAAGAAATCAGCATATTAGTATGATATCTGAAGGATTACATGAAACTGAAGACTGGAGTAATGATGCTGAAAATTCAGCTTTGATCACAGAAATGAATTACATTTGAACATATATTTAAATAGAAAACAGTTATTGAGATATTTCTCTCTATATAGACAGATTTTAAATGTTGAATTTAAATGTTATTTATTTGTATCATTTAGAATTTTTTGAAGTTTTCTCAAAATCTTTTGAACAGTAGTGTATATAACATCAACATCACATAACTTAAAAAAAAAGAAAAAAAGATGGTGACAAGCCAAATTCACTATTTTAAAATGGAACTATAGACATTTGAAATGTTTAAAACTCATAGAATTAAATATTAAACATTAAAAATACACACATTTTTATTATATAAAATAAAAACAAACTTATTATTTGAAAAATAAAACGCATAATATAAAGATATTAATAAATACAATGATTATCATTTATTATGCAGCACAACTGTTTTCAACATTGATAACAGAAAATGTTTTTTAAGCAGCAAATCATATATTCACATAGAAAACAGTGATTGTAATATTTCTCTCTTTTATAGATAGACATATAGAGTTTTAAGTGATTTTAAATTCTGAATTTAGAATTTTTAGAATTTTGTATGTTTTGAATTTAGAATGTTTTGAATTTTGTATGTTTTGAATTTAGAATTTTTGGAATTTGGAATTTTAAATGTAGCCTTGGTGAATTTATTTATTTATGTATTTTTAAAATCCTTTGAACAGTAGTGTGAAAGTCAAAAACAAAAATGATAGTGACAAGCCAAATTCACCATTTTACAAGGGAACAGATATTTGATGCGTTTAAAACATGTTTCTTCATAGAAGGCTCATTTTATATATTACTTATCTAACATATTCATCTCACTACATAAAACAATATATTTTTAGCATTGTACAAATTTTTCTTTCCCAAAAATGCCATAGCACACCAAAGTGAATCATACTCATGGAATGTGCCTTAACAAGGTGTGATGTGGACAAGAGTCAGAAACAGAGAGCAGCGTCTCCCACTTACGTTGGCGTGATTGGCGCTTTCATCGCCTCCTCTGTCCTCCCGCTCGGCCGTCTCCAGCTAGTCAATTAAAAGAATGAGAGAGCTGTCAGCGAGTAATATGTCACAGGCTCACACTCACACACGCCTTCACACGGGGAAACTAAAGGACGCGGGACACACCGCGGGGCAGGAAGCGGAATCACAGGCTGACACGACGAGAGCTGAAGGTCAGGTTTGCAAATGGATTTCTCTAAATGCCAAATAAGCAGCAAAGCTCTGAAGCATTTGTCCTGCTCAATGAAACTCTAATGAAGCGCAGCGTAATCGCAGAGCGAAGGCAGCCGTTTCAAGCCGCTCTGCTGAGATTAGTAACGCAACCTGATGCTGACGGAATATTTAGCGCCGTTTGCCAAGGCAAGCATCACTATTATTATTGCTCATGCTTATGGTTAGGGATTTGAACAAACCTCAAATCCATGGATTAGCACCATCTGGGCTACATACATGAAAGATATCTCAAATCACGCGACTTGTCGGGGGAGGCGCGTTATTACTTTTCTAAGTGATCTGATTTGCGATTCTCGCCTAGCTATGATAAAACAGGTGAAGAAATCCCATGAAAGACCTAAGCCATATCTAGATACCAGAATATTAAAGACTCTGTCTGGCTTTTTTGTCACTCATGGCAGCATACAGAGGTCCCAAAGGGCACCAGAATATAATAATCATAATAAAAAAAATCATGAATATATTGTTTGGCCAGCGGCAAGTTTTAGAGGGCCAAGCACCAATGACATTTTCTTCAAAAAATGTAAACGCTTTGTATTATAAAATGATATCTGAATCTGATTTAAAGCCATCTTGAAATAGCCAATATACAGTATGTACACCTGTGGCCACATCAGTGGAATTCTATATTTGTATAATTAAAATTAAATGAAATTAAAATTAGGCTATAGAAACTACTCGGTGGAAATGTTTTTTTTTTTTGTTTTGTTTTTTGATTATAGTAAGTAATGCATACTCTTTTAATTATTAAATAAATGGTAACATATTTTATTCTTTAGAACAAAAAAAGCCCTTGAGATACATCATCTCGGGGTCATAGTATACAAACGTAATAAATAAATAAATAAACATCTAATTCAAATATGTTATTATTAATAATACATTGTTTCAAGAGGACCCTAGTATAGTATAAACCTAGGCTAAATAATTAAACTATGTAGTAGAAAAAAAAAAGTTTATTTAGATTTTTTTTGTAATTAATCTTTTTACTCTTTAGAAAACAAAAAACCCCTGAGATGTCGGGGTCCTAGTACACAAAAGTAATAAATAAATAAATAAATAAACATTTAATTAAAAGTATTATTATTATTGTTTAAGGGGGCCCTAGTATATACAAATGATAAATATGTAAATATTTGATTAATAATAATAATAATAATAATATGTTGTTTCAAGGGGTCCACAAAAAGCAATAAATAAACATTTATACATATATACATATACAAACATATATACATATTTAAATAATAAAAATAACAATAAGTTGTTTCAAGGGGTCCTAGTCTGCAAAATGCAATAAATATATACGCATTCTAATAATAATAATAATAATAATTTTTATTTATATAATAATAAGTTGTTTTAGGGGGTCCCTAGTATACAAAAATAAAAAATAATAAATATGTAAATATTTAATAAATAATAATAAGTTGTTTCAAGGGGCCCTAGTCCACAAAAAGCAATTAATAAATATATAAATATATACAGATTCAAATAATACTAATATTAAGTTGTTTCAAGGGGGCCCTAGTATACAAAAATAATAAATAAATAAGTAAATTTTTAATAAATAATACTACTACTAATAATTAGTTGTTTCAAGGGGTCCAAGTCCACAAAAAATATAGAAATATTATTAATAATAACACTAACAATAATATTTCCCAAACATTTGCGTCTTTATCGGTTTATTAAGTAAAAGGCCTCTCGTAGTTTACTGCTTTTTAATGCAGCGAGCGGATTCGGGACGGCGCACAAAACTCTATGACAGATATCCTAGGATTCTAGAAAAAATATTAATGAAGTTTAGCACAGCCAGAGACGGAAGAGCAAACACTGAGACACACGTACGGCCTGATGTATGACATACACAACACATTTATCTAGTAGAAAACAATAAACTTCTCTCACAAGCGATGGGCACAGATCTATAGGAGGAACGGCTGCGTTAAAATTGATTTTCATTTCTTCCATTAATGAGTCTGTCTCAGGTGATTCATCAATGCACACGCTGATGCCTTGAACTCTCCTTCAGCATGGATCAGTGGCGCCGAGATAAATTCCACCGCAGAGTGCCAATCAAACCAGACCCGCTGCTGTACCACATGCAGACATTGCTCCTTCTCTCCCTGCTCTGAATTATGAGTAGCCGACCAACCATTTCCAAAATGATTAGTCTTGGAGGTGATAAAACCCAAACTTAACCTAAAACGATCCGCTCCACGCTGCCAGATAAGAAAAAGCCAGATAACAACATCTGTCTGTACAAGATAACAGGCTATCAAATTTGGGGCGTGCGTCGTTTAGCCTTCTCAAATCGTCATTACCTTTTGGAAGTTCAATTTGAAACTCAATCTGATTTAAATGTCACTTTTGCTAAGTTTCATACATGAATGAACAGTCTTCCGCTCGTTCGTTTGGAACGGTCCCCTAAGCAACACAGTCACCAGGTTTTCCTGAATAAGAGCTGTGTTGAAGACAGCGGCGGTGACACGCGGTTAATTGAAAGCGGCTTGTTGTAGCCGCTGGTGTGGCGTGTTGCTGGAGTTGCAGAGCTGCCATTAGTTTTCATTAGCGTCTGCTGCAGCGCTTGAGAATACTGAAGAGCTGAACGCTTCAAGAGGACCAAACGAAAGATTATTTAGCATTTCCTGTCTTGATTTTGAGGAAAAATGTTTAGAATTTGTGAAACATAATCTACATGTAAACGGTGTGGAGTGGAAAGTGCATGGTTTTGCAATTAGCGTTCTTCTCTCACTTCAAGATTGCATGATCCCACACCATCAAGAGCATAACACACCAATGTGACAACGCAAATGTGCATGTCAACATAACTTCATCAAGAATTCAAGTCAGTGTTAACAGATGATTAACAGTCAGAATAATAAAAAAATGACACTGAAGTGTGAAATCTTATTAGAAAGTAGGACTTGTATCAGATTCCAAAAATGAAGTACTTGTTATTAGACTACAGTTACTTTTTTTATGGATTACATGATTACATATTATTCACACAATAGCAATAAATTATTCATAATTCATTGATTCTCCTCTCTTTTTCATCTTTTACATTTTCCTTTCTATAATAGCCTACCGATTATATACATTCTAGTCTAGTTTTGTGGACATTCACACATAGACTAGTCATTAGTCAGGTGGCGAAACAGCTGGATTTACAAAAATCATTTCAGGTTTAAGACAGGTTTCAACATTGTATCAACTACTGATGAAGACTTACATTTTTATTTGAATTATCACACTGTAGGTTTTTTTAACCATGTATTGTCATGTCTTTGGAAGGTTTTTGTCTTTCAAACTCATTAAAATGCATATATTCACATGATTTCTTAAGTACATGTAAACATGTTATGTCATCTAAACCTTATTCACAAAAATGCTTCAAGTATGTACTTTACTTTAAGTACCCCTGAGATTCTAAAATAAAAATTTCAATAAATAAGTATTACATTTGCATGTTCACGGTTTATTTGATGTTGATTAATGGTCACATGGCATGCAGGTAAATAGTGTTTTATTTTAATTGTTATTTTAAAACAAAGACTATAGAAACAGCCTTGAAAGGGACTTTGTGTTAAAATGATTTATTTTCATTTAAATTTGTTATGATTTAATTAATTGTTAACTTTTCATTAAACTTTTGTTAGGACAGGAAAATATTTGCTTGAGATACAACTATTTGAAAATCTGGAATCTGAGTTTTCAAAACATCTAAATATTGAGAAAATTGCTTTTAAAGTTGTCCAAATTAAGTTCTTAGCAATGCATATTACTAAATCAAAAATTAAGTTAAGTTTTGATACACACACACGCACACACCAGTGTTAATTTACTTTGACAAATAATTTTCAGCATAATTTGTCAATTTTCGTCAACAACATTTTTTTAACGGTGAAAACGAGACAATAACAAAGCAAAAATTAGTTTTGAATGACAAAAACTATGACGAAGATCTACTGATATTATCGTCAACGAATAAAAACGAGATGAAAATGTTAGGGAGGAATGATTTAGGAAGAGATTCATTCAGAATGAATCTGCTGCGTGGTTACCAGGTTAGATGCACACATTTTACCTGTAACATAGCCTACTGATCTATCCAGCGGGACATAAGATAGGATACATTTACTGCGCGTCTCATATAACGTTCAAAAATGTCAATATCTAGGAGTAAGAGAAGAGCAGACATATGGATAAATTTGACGACACAAACGAGCGCGCCTCTCACGCAGTGCACGAGTAGCCTACTCTCTCACGCCTCATGAATGGAGAAATACACAACAAAATTATGTCAAATTTCCGTTTTGATGAGTATTCACATTAACACACTCGGTTACATCTTAAAGTAAGAGCTATCATCGTAAAGAGCTATGAGAATATCGGATGTGTATCAGTACATTGCATCCGTGAGTTCGGTTTTAAAGGAACAGCACTGATGTTATTCAAGCAACAAAAGAGAGAAAAATCACTCATTGCTCTTTACTAAGTCACTTTAGTAGCCCTAATAATGATTAATCTAAATTGATTTATATAAATATGTCTGCTTGAAACATTAAATAATGTTGTCTTATGTTATAATAAAGAATGCATAAGTAGCCTATATAACCATTGGTATTTCATTGAAAAGAAGACTACATCTTGTTTATTTATAAGTGGTTTCATTTAATTTTAATATAAAGGCATGTTGCTGTTGATGTTGCATGTTGCAAGTCTATCATGATAAAACCTTGATATCAAACCTATACTCTGAGTTTGGTAATTTTAGAGAAATGCTTAATAAATGCATTACACTGTATCTAATCCCATTAGATTCTAGCCAACTAAATCTATTGTAGATTTAGTCGACTAAAATCTTAATGATATTTAGTTGACTAAAACTAGATTAAAACTAAAAAGCATTCAGAAGACTAAAATATGACTAAAACTAAATGGCATTTTAGTCAAAAGACTATGACTAAGACTAAATCAAAATTTTCTGTCAAAATTAACACTGTTAAAGTTTTCACCCCCCGGCTCTTAATGCATTGTGTTTCCTTCTGGATCATCAGTGAGTGTTTGAACCTTCTGTAATAGTTGCATATGAGTCCCTCAGTTGTCCTCAGTGTGAAAAGATGGATCTCAAAATCATACAGTCTTTGTTGGAAAGGGTTCAAATACACAAAAATGCTGAAACCTGAAGGATTTTTCTGAAGAACAGCAGGCAGTTTAACTGTTCAGGACAAACATGGGACTCATGAACAACTATCACTAAACAACAACAACAAAAAAAAAACACAGCTGTGGATCATTCAGGTAACAACACAGTATTAAGAATCAAGGGTATGTAAACTTTTGAACAGGGTCATTTTTATAAATTCAATTAGTATTTTCTCTTGTGGACTATATGTAAACATATTTTATGTGAAACATCTTACTCAGGTCAGTCATAAATAAAAAATGCATTTTGTATGATCCCTCTTATTTTGATAAAACATTTTGCAGATTCTGCAAGGTGTATGTAAACTTTTGACTTCAACTGTACATCACTTATAAATGATTAAATAGAAAATCAATAGCAGTTATTAAGATTGATGTGGTTTGGAATTGGTAAAATGTGCTTGGAGAAAAAATATCAACTGTATATGGGTGTTTGTTTATGTATTTTGGAATTTATTTACGTCTAAATAAAGAAAATGTGGAGAACCTCTGTTTTAAACCCATTACCTGCATTATTTTCCAAACATCCCAACTGGATCATCGGCATCTTATCTCTGAAATAATGCCTGTTATATTTATGCACTCAAATGTCTAATTCATTGTAAACAGTCTAATGCAAGAATTTCACACTGTTTTTCTTTGTTTCGAACACCGAGGCTCATCCTGAGCTCATGTTATTTTAATTAGAGCGCAGGGAATGAGATATTCCTGTTCTGATCTGAATCCCTGGAGAGCATTCAGCAGGACAGACTCATTAATAAATGCTGTCCTCAAACTGACAGCCATCTCATCTCATCTCCCCTCATCCTCCTCATCAGACAGAACGCACCGTCAAAGAGTTAAAAGAACAAAGCCGCAGCACAAGCACAGACAGGAGCCCCAGACAGAGAGACGTCTGTTACTCACGGGCAGAGCGTGTGATGTGGGGAACGCTTGAATACGATCTTTCAGACTCTGGATCTGGCTTTCGAGCTGTTGTTTTTCCTCCGAGTTCTTCTCCAGCTCCATCTCTCTCTGTTTCAGATCCTCGCGAAGCTTGAGCAGTTGCTAGAGAAACGGCACAAAGCAAAATCGACAACATTAAAAACACATAACGAGAGAGCTTTATCAGACGCTCAACAGGCCTGACGATGCACGCAGATCAGTTCATCAGTATTTAAAGGGAACACACGCTGTGCACAGTCGCTTTGATGCCAGTTTGGGCTGCTTCATTAAACTGAATGTTCATATGTCTGAATATCTACGGCTTTCGCTTGAAACCTAGTGAGACGTCCACCTGTTCCAATAGGTCAAGATTTGGCTGGTTAGAATGGACCAGTTGATGTAACCATCCCAGCTTGACCCAGACAGTAGTTTCAAAAGTGTTTTTTTTGCAAGCAACATACTGTATGCAAGCAGTTCCCAATATTTTCTTACAGGGCTCTTAAAAGCGTGAAATGTATTTTCAAGGTCTGCTGCCTTTGACATCACAGCTAGGTGCAAGCAGGATCCAAAATGAACACTCGCTAAGCGCCAAATGAGATTTAACATGGGCTTTGGTGAGTAAATAAAACAGAGTTACTTGCCAGTTGGCCAGCGAATTCATGTGGAAATGCAATTTCACATGATTTTAACTGAATGATAGGCAGATTACTGTTGATTGTAAGTGACATGGGCGATTGAAATAAGAAGACAGATGCAGTTTCGCTGGGTCATGTCATACTCAATGTAAAAAAAATAGTTTTGCTGTTATAAATAAAACTTGATGTTTTACAAGAAAAATACAAGAAAAAGTCTTTCAGCTCCTAATGTCATGTTTAATTCAATGTATCTTTATAGCAATTTCTGAGAATGTTTCAAAGTTAGGCAACATTTACATTAATCCGGATATCTTTGAAAATGGCAGGACAGCTATGTGAGTAAATATCATCTTTGCAGAAATATAACAGAAAGTAGCATTAGCTTTAGCCATTATTTTAAGTGAACAGCAGGCACAACTGCGCCGATTTCATTGTTTTCATGAACCTCTGTTCTCACAGTCATCACAACAACAACAACAACAACATGAAAACAGTTTTTAGATGTATCCACTTAGGACTGCATTTTTAAAAGCATCTGTTTTTGTTAGACAAAAACGCCAACTCAGTGCGGATGAAAGGCCAAAACAGAAAAAGTTGTTTTATCCGGATTAATATGATCGCAAGCACTTTCAGAGGTTCTGTGCCAACTGAATAACTATTATTGAGTTGAATAGGAATGCTAATGGATAGATAGTGGCAGGAATTATGTAAACGTCCTTGACCTAGACAGTCTACGATACCCAAATATGCCTTTTTGGACTGCTCACTAGGGTTTTGAGACGTCTTACTATCAAATAATTCAATCTCGGGTGTTATGACTGTGTTGAATATGGCTTCATTTGATTACCTCTGGCTCATAAAGACATTTCAACAGTATGCACCTGATACGACAGCTGTTCCCCGACCTCCAGAGGTGCCACGCCAGTGACATTCAGAAATGGGTGTAAAAATATTTGGACGGTGTGCATTTCAGTCAGAGACGAGTAAATAGATTTTGTGCCTTGAGGATGTTTGTATGTCTGTAGCGGCTCAGGTGAGGGACTGATTGAATCCAAAGCCGGTTGCACACACATACACACAAACACCCACTCAGGCACTGTACTGCTGGTCTCAGCGGAGTAGTGTGTTCCCACTGAATCTATGTAAATTAATATGTATATGCACTTCTCTGTCAGTATAAGAATGTTTCATACATGAGGGGATATATATACGTTATAACATGACTGGACAGAAAGCATATAAGTAAGCATATAAGACAGTATAAAATGTTCATGTTGCAATAATTGCTGAAGCTTTTCTCCTTAAAATGCATTCTAAAAATCTGAATAATAAATGTGACCCTGGACCACAAAACTTGGTATATTTGTAGCAATAGCCAAAAATACATTGTATGGGTTAAAATTATCGATTTTTCTTTTATGCCAAAACATCAAGAGGATATTAAGATCATGTTCCATGAAGATATTTTGTAAATTTCCTACCGTAAACATGTCAAACCTTGATTTTTGATTAGTAATATGCATTGTTAAAAAACCTAATTTGAACAACTTTAAAGGCGATTTTATCAATATTTAGATTTTTTTTTTGGACCCTCAGATTACAAATTTTTAAATAGCTAAGCCAAATATTGTCCAGTCCTAACAAACCATACATCAGTGGAAAGCTTATTTATTTTTATCAGGAAACAACAAATTCATCCCTCATGAACAAGACTATCCCAGAATTTGGATCCAAGATGGTGGATATGAGAAATATTGACTAGAAATGTAGTTCCATTTCATTTAATACTTAGAAAAACTGATAAAACAGTGTTGTGTTCCTTACCAAAAAAATATACTTCAAGTTTATTTTATTAAGTATACTTAAGTAAAGTTCAAGTATATTTTTAAGTATACTTTATGTAGTAAGTATACAAATATCAGTGTACTAGTAGTATAGAGACTAAGCATTGACGTCACTTTCCTGCCAGAACACTGAATGAATGGATTTAATAGGGATTTATAAATCATGAGGATATTAGGATCATATTCCATGAAGATATTTAGTAAATTTCCTACAGTAAATATATTAAAACTTAATTTTTGATTAGTAATATGCATTGCTAAAAACTTAATTTGAACAACTTTAAGGGCGATTTTCTCAATATTTAGATTTTTTTGCATCCTCAGATTCCAGATTTTCAAATAGCTAGGCAAATATTGTCTTTTCCTAACAAACCATACAGCAATGGAAAGCTTTTTTTTTTTTTTTATTGACCCTTAGTGACTGTTTTTGTGGTCCATGGTTACAAATAATTATCAATGGTATTTTGAAGTGCCAGTGATAACAATATCACACGTTCATTTGTGTGATATATCGTATTACTGAATATTGGCTAAACAGTATGTGCAAACTAAATAAATAAATTATACTCTACCACTTTTTTTTTTAAAATGAACTGATATTTTTATTCAACAAGAATGCATTAAAATGATCAAAAGAGATGGTAAAGTAATAGATTTCTATTTCATATAAATTTTGTTCTTTTGAACTTTCTATAGTATTAATATAATATCAAACTGTTTTCAACTCTGACAATAAGAAGTGTGTTCTGAGCAGCAAATCAGCATATTAGAATGATTTCTGAGAAATCATGTGACACTGAAGACTAGAGTAATGATGCTGTAAATTTAGCTTTGCATGACCTGAATAAATTACACACTACTAAAACATATCAAAATTGAAACCAGTTGTTTTAAATTGTAATAAAATTTCACAATATTACTGTTTTACTGTATTTTTAACCGAATACAGCCTTGGTGAGCATAAGAGACCTCTTTTGCACAGTAGTTTATGTAACTAAATGTAATGTAATTGAGTGTAATGAGACAAAGACATTTTCGAAAGAAGAAACTAAACTTAAGTAATGCAATTTACTCAGGTAACACATTATGTGTCGCATTTCTCATCCCACGTTTCCCCAAACACTGTTTCCAAGCATGCTAATTTGTTGACAATCCTAATAAATCAGAAGCCACGAGGTGCTGAAAACCGCTCTGATTTCTCATTACCGTTCCTGCTCAGCATTCAAAAGCCAGGAGCGATCTGAGCTACATAAACTGTGGTGATGTAACCTTTTTGTTTGCCTTCATGGCCTGCTCCTCATGAATAAATCAGACAGAGGGTGAGTTTAACACGCTCTGAGTGCAGGAGCGAAAGCGTCTCCGCAGCCTCGCATGCCATTTGAGAGTGATTCAACTTGGAAAAATGGCCTGCGCTGTTCGCTTCATGTGACAGAATAACATGCCGTCTTCACACGCTCGCCGGAGATCAGTGAACGCTCCCGTTTCTAACTCGAACAAATCGCTCAGCGCACAGCTCGCATGTGACCCGTGCGGCGAGTTCATCTCCATGCCACAGCAATGTTCAATATACAGAATCCCATTAAGGTCTCATTAGCAGCAAGCGTGCACCTTCAAAGTGAGACAAACGCCCCTTTCAGAAAGGGTCCTCCTTCATGGGCTAATAACGCTCACATGACAAGGTCAAAGCTGTGTGGAACATCTGCATGTGCTGAGCTTACAGTGTGACCAGAACTGTGTTCTACTGATAGATACAGGTACAAAAATAGACAGGACATGGGACAGATTTAACCCTGCCCATGTGAGTTTGTATTGTGTGAATGCACAGTTTGGGAGAACAAATGTAGCTGAAAATCACCCTCAGATCTCTAGGTCACTCTGAGCACGAAGAACAATGGAAAACAGAGGACGATAGCTAAAAATAGCGCCAGTCCTCAAGAGGAGATAAAATAACGTTTGATAAAAGAGATGAAAGTGCTTGATGGGTGGGAGACGTCTCTGGTTTTTGCCCATGTGGGCAGACGAAATTTCCATTTCACATGTTCAACATCTCGTGTTTGTAATTGTGTGTGTGTGATTGATGACCTGGATGATCTGTAGAAATGAGGAGTTTCGGCTCACGACTCCCTGCGGTTAAACTGCTCTAAAAACTCTGACGCATAACAACAGTGTATTCACCGAGTGAGGAAACAGTAGGGGTGTGAGACTGTAAACACACAGATGAGTGACGCTTCATGGATCACCCCATGCTGGTATTGAAACGACAACTTTTTGGTTACCGGCACAGATCTTTTTGGTGCCAAACCACCGACAAGCATCCGCCTATGTCTTCAAAAACCTCCAGCAGCTCTGCGTGGAGTTCAACACTGGAAAAAATATTCTCTTTTTCATTATTTTTCTTGTTTTCCAGCGAAAATATCTGAACAACCTAGACTTAGTTTTAAGGTGAAAAAGTACACTAATTATTAAGATTTTTGGTTGTTTCAGTAACACTTTACTTGAGCTATTATGTACAATGCATTAAAAAGATATTTATAATGTATGTTGTAATGCATTATGTCTTTTCATAAATAATTGGGTCCAAAGTTAAAGTGCATTATAATATATGAAGGTTTGTTTGTCATGTGTTTTAATGCACTATGCTTTTCTATATATTATAACTGTGGTTACAATTATTCATGAGATCATACAATGCATTACAAGGTAGAATTAATGCATTAAAACTGCAAAGAACATGATTCTTTAAAATTATTCTAAGATGCTGATTTGCTGCTCAAGAAACATTTCTCATTATCATTTATGTTGAAAACAGTTAATATTTTTGTGACACACTGCCTTAATTTAGCAAGGATACATTAAATTAACCAAAAGTGATAGTAAAAACATTTATGATGTTACAAAAGATTTTTCTTTCAAATAAATACTGTTCTATTAATCAAAGAATCCTGAAAAAAATGTAAAAGCATCACAGTTTCAACAAAAAATTGAGCAGCAAAATATTGATGATGATAATAATAAGAACAAATATTAATAATTGAGCACCAATAATAACTTCAGCAGCAAATCAACATATTAGAGAGGACTATGTGACACTGAAGACTGGAGTAAAGACTGGAGTAATGATGCTGTAAATTTAGCTTTGCATGACCTGAATAAATTACACACTACTTTTATGTATTACTTTTATGTATTACTATGTATTACTTTGATCAAATAAAAATAAATGTGACCCTGGATTACAAAACCAGTCTTAAGTCGCTGGGGTATATTTGTAGCAATAGCCAAAAATACATTGTATGGGTCAAAATTACAGATTTTTCTTTTATGCCAAAAATCTTTAGGATATTAAGTAAAGACCATGTTCCATGAAGATATTTTATACATTTCTTACTGTAAATTATTAAAACATAATTTTTGGATAAGCAATATGTATTGCTAAGAACTTCATTTGGACAACTTTAATTGTGATTTCCTCAATATTTAGATTTTTTTGCAACCTCAGATTCCAGATTTTCAAATAGTTGCATCTTGGTCAAGTATTGCCCTAGCATAACAAACTATACATCAATGGAAAGCTTATTTACTCAAGAGCCAATTTTATAAAAAATGACCCTTATGACTGGTTTTGTGGTCCAGGGTCACAAATGATATTTTAAGCAGTTTTAAGCTGTTGGTAAACAGTTCTTTAAATTTTTCATAATATTTTACAATATTATTGTTTTTATTGCATTTTTAATCCAAAAAATTCAAGTGGAAAGAAAGGGGCAAAATAATTGTGAAAAAAAAAAATAAATGCATGAATTAATTGTTCATAAAATCAAATAAAAACATAAATCTACCTTTTACATTTTTTTAGACAGTTTTACTGGAAACAAGGTAAAAAAAAACACTGTGAAAGAAAGTGATTTTCTGATGCATAGCTTGTTAACTGTGTGTGGGTACCTTTTGCATGCCCTGCAGAGCCTGCTGCAGGAAGCTGAGCTGCTGCTGGCGGGTGGCGTCCTCCTCGCTGCGCTGGGGCTGCGCTTTACCCTGCTCCTGTTTCAAAAGCTCCACCTCATTCCTGTAGGCATCCAGCTGACACCGCAGACTGTCGTTCTCTTCTTTCAGAGCCTCCACCTGAGCCAGCGGCCCTGAGAGGCCAAAGACAGAGCGAGAGAGAGGAGGAGAGATATGAAAAATGACAATTGCATTGGCGACAGGAAAGGGAAATAAGCAGACAGAGACACACGAGCGATGGAGGCAGGGGTGAAAACCAATAATGGAGCGGAAAGAGAAGAGGCGCGTATTAGGAGCCGTGTGCGGAGTAATAAGTCACGGGGTGGTGGCTGTGAGGCCTGGAAAGGGTAAAATGAAAGACGAAAACAGTGTTCCTCAAAAGCTGCTTAGAGAATTCTGCTGATGGACCGAGATGAAAGGACCCTCAGTACCACTGCTGCGTTCGCTTTGCTTTCAGAGGCTAATTAGAGAGGATTAAATGGAGAGAAAGTGTATTACTTAATGCTTGACTTAATGTACCATGGGCATTGTTATCAAACGACTGTAATTAAAACGGACGCAAAAGGGTTCTTCACACCGAGACATTCCGTCATTCAGCCGTCTCTTAACAACCCGATGATCAGAGACGCCACCTCTGCTCCGTGTCTAGCGGGAGGAGATAACGGGATTATGCCGAGAAGCGTGTCCCTCTCGGATTGGGCAGGGAACAGCTGGGCGTCTGATCGTGAGGCTGATGAAGGATCTTTGGTTATGCGGCTCTGAAGAGGGAGAGGATGAGCGTCTGAGTGACGTGGGTGGAAGATAAGGAAAGCCAGGTTGAGCTATGAACACCGCCGCAAGTCTGCGGGGAAACGCATCATTACCCGTCTCAGCTCTGCTCCCAAACTTAGTGAGCTGCCTACCTAGACTGCATTTTAAGTGGCCCAGAAGGTAGGCAGCAATGGCATTCATCATTTTAAGATACCTCTTTTTGGCCGAACTCAATGGAAAAAGAACACTTTCCCAGAATTTGGATCCAAGATGGTGGATATGAGAAATATTGACTATGAATATACTTGCATTCCATTTAATACTTACAGTGTTGGGTCCCTTACCAAAAAGAAGTATACTTCAAGTATATTTTTAAGTATACTTTATGTAGTAAGTATAAAAATATCAGTGTACTTAGTAGTATACTTTTAAGTGTAGTATTTCAACACTAAATTGGCCCAGTATAATTTTAAGTATACTTGAAGTATAATAGTAGTAAACTGAGTACACAACTAGTTTACATCTATAAGTGTCGTAAGTTTTCCTTAAGTGAACTTTAAAATCATACTTTAAGTATACTCCTATGTCCCTATTTAGGTATTCATTTGTATATATTTTGTTATATGTATATCTGAACATAAAACTTCAACAGAAAGAACAGGGTATCTGCTTGTAAACAAAAACATTTTATTCTAGCTTCATGCATTCTTTCTTTATAAACACTTGCAGTTGGGTAAGTTTCATAAAAAATAATAATAAATAAATAAACAAACAACATTTTGAACAAAAAAGCTAAAAAAAAAAAAACTATTCATGCTAATCAAAATGTAGATGGAATTTATCAACACCCCAAAGATTGACAGTCATTATTAACTCCGCATCGGTGAACATTTTATTCCATAAAGTTACACAGTTTTACATATCTATGGTTTTGATGCTGTTTTATGTCTGACGATTGTGTTATTTGTTGTTTTTGTTTTTCTTCTTCAATTGTGTTTTGGAAAATCTGCACAGAAGATATAGCATATTAACAATGAAAAGTATATAAAGTACATTTCTGAGAAATGTGAAAGTATACTTTGCTTCTTTTTTTTTTTTTTTAGGTTTTAAAGAAGTATTCTAATAACCCACTTGAATAAACTTCTTTTTCATAAGGGGTTACTTGTTTTATTTCTTAGTTTTACTGTCTTGTACAGCACTTTAGCTAACCATGGTTGATTTAAAATGTGCTTTATAAATACAATTTGATTTGAAAGCAGTTCCATTTTTGCCATTTTGTCCGACAAACAAACCAATAGTGTTAATTTTGTCGGCTATTTTTAATTTTAGTCTTAGTCCGTATTAAATGTCCTTGTTAGTCTTTTATCATATTTAGTCAACCTTATCCTGTTTTTTATTTAGTCAAGTTTTACCCAATGTCCAACATTCAATACTTTGATTTTTTGCTTATTTAATGCATCATCTGGTATTTAAAGTGCACTTTTTATTTTTGGAAAATTTCAGTATAAACACACTACTCACACTATTTATACTACAAATCATTATATAATAGTGCATAAGTACGTGATTTGGGACCTTTAGTCACATTTTCGGGCATGCTGTATAATGGTTAAACTGATAAAAATCATTTTTGCTCAAAATTATATTTGCAATGATTGTTTTTATTTGAGAAATTTACTTTTGCACAAATCAACATAATGTCGACTCATACACATGGTTTATTTTACCTCATCTAAGTGTACAATTTATTATTAAAGGCTTATGTTTATTAATATCAAAGACTTAAGCACTCTCTATCTACATTATGAAACTGGTAAAAATGAAAAAAAAAAAAAAAAAAACGAAAAATATTTTAACAGTTAAATTCCTAATAGTAATTTTACTAATTCCAAAATCGCAAACAATAGAGTCGAGATTTAATGAGAGAAGACAGACAGGGTGAATGACACTTTCATTTAGATGGTTAAACTCTAGCTTGTGTATTGCTGTTTTTCGATCATCGTTCATGGCGCTTCTGCAATGAAGAGCGAGCTCATGTGCATGGTTGCCAGATTGCAAAAATAAGCAAAAAACAGACATAAGATGCATCTTTCTAACAACGAAACTCTGATTCAGGGATTTGAACTCTTGATATCTGGCAACCACACAGTAGAGGCATGTATACAACAGTCTGCAATACTATTTTGTCTCCTGAAAAAGGTTTTTGGTAAAGTTTTTATTTTATGAATACATTTTAGTCTTGTATTTTTTCGTCAACGAAATTACATTTTGATTTAGCCATAGTTATCGTTTATTGACCTTATTGTCAGCTTATCAACGAAAATTTTTCGCTTTAGTTTTTTAACACTTAATTAACACTACAAACCAAACAAGAGAGTAGATTTACAACTTGAACTTGAAAAATGTTTTATGAAGTGAAAATTTTGTCACCAGAACGTGATTTTATTTGAATCAGTTGAGTCAAGTCCGGTGTTCAAGTTGTATCTTTAATTGTTTGTCTACAGCATGTCTTGCAGCATTGTGTGACATTTTTTACCATGCTATGTGACAGAAAAGGTTGCTCATCTTTCAAAAATGTGTCTTTTGAGACCCCTGAAGTTTGCAGAATGGCCATTCTGTTGCGCTAGACCGAGCACAATAGAATGGCAATTCACACGGGACGCAAGAACGCATCCTTTATGAAGGTAGCTGCCATGTTACCATTTCTGTGTTTTGTCTGGAAGCATGTTTGGTGTGAATTAGAGGGGAAAGAAACAGAGAGACGGAGAACAAGAGGGAGAGAGATATAGAGACACAGACAAAAAGAGAGGAAAGCAAGCAGCTTTTATTGATTTGTCTCATCAAGCTGCTGCCCTCAGAACCGTCCGGTTCACCTTCCACAACATGGCAGGCTGCTCTATCGACCTGTGCTGCCCAGGGGTGCTGACAGTAAAGAAAGCAGCGCCCGTTTTGCACACTCTACTATAGCTATTGTCAGAGGACACTTGCCCGTTATCATTGATTAACTCTGGGGGAAAATAAAAGCAAACAAGTTGGGCTGCGGTGAAGATGGAGGTGCATCTGCTTCAAGTTAATAAGGCTAAAACTCACAGCGAGGTTAGCATAAGCCACTCCCCTCTTCTTTACGGAGGTTGCTCGTCTTACTGGCAGCTATGAAATATTTGTTTTCATAAACGCGGTGGGTGTTGAATTACCTCCTTCATTAACCAAGTAGATCTCCTGCCCTTTCTATCCTGTGACATCCTTCCAAATATCTGACAACCCACTGACAGTGATTGTTATCATTGTTTTCTAATAACTAAGGTCGCAGATGAGAAGACGTGTGAATCAAACCTGGTAAATGTGTGATTACATTTGCATATATTTTCATACTAATGACGGACTCTCGGTTACACTGGAGAATCTCTAATAGTTATATTCAAATTTCACGAGGTAAGCGGCACATATGTGGAGCCGACGAGGGTCTCGCTTCAAATTGACTGTAAAGAGGGTGTGTGGGGGACTAAGTGGTCTCAAGATGCCAAAAGAAGACATTGACGTCCCACAGTGATCATTTTACGCTATCCCATGATTCTCTGTCCTGAGCAGCTCTGGTACAGGTTCTCTAACAGCAGTTTTTTTGTGACAAGCAACCTGAAATGAACTGGAAGAGCAGCTGGCAGACTAATGCTCAGCTCGGTAGCACCACATTCTGGAAACCGCAGGGGGTTATGGGAACAGTAATACAAAAATTACACCGTTCCTCCACGACTGAATTGGCTGCCGACAGACAGATTTGATTTAATTTGCTCACATGAGAAAGTAAAATCATCAAAAAAACATGGTGGTTTGAAAACATGCTTTATCACACTGAGCAATAGTGTTCGTGTGAGTTGTGCAGGTTCAAATCCGGCTTGCTATTTTCCTTGCTTTCATTCTGCTTTCTTTTGGTCCATCTCTTAAAGGCCAAAAAGAGACTATCTTCTCTGACCTTAAAGGAGAAGTTCACTTTGTCATCCAAGATGTTCATGTCTGTCTTTTTTCATTTGTAAAGAAATTATGTTTTTTGAGGAAAACATTTCAGGATTTCTCTCCACATAGTGGACTTCTATAGTGCCCATGAGTTTAAACTTCCAAAATGCAGTTTAAATGCAGCTTTAAAGGGCTCTAAACAATCCCAGACAAGGAAGAACGGTCTTATCTAGCAAAACGAGCAGAAAAAAAAATGACAATATATATACTTTTTAAGTTTATATGCTTAAGGAAGAAAGACATGAACATCTTTGATGACAAGGGGGTAAGCAAATTTTCTGTAATTTTTTGTTCTGGAAGCAAACTTCTCCTTTAATAGCTTTTTTTTTTTTTCCAGAGAAGGTACTGAATTAATCACTAAAAGTCTGTCAATTGTTCTTTCAAATCAGAAAGAAATATAAAAAAATAATAAGTTGACTTCCTCAAAAGTATAAAAAAAAGCAGAGGAACCATAATTCCGTATGATCCCCAGGTCTCTTTTGCTGTGGAAAAAAAGCCTCATGCAGTAATTGATATTTGTGTCAAAACTGTTTTCTGATAAAAAAAAAATTCAACACTACTTTGGGGTCTCACTGGGAAGGCAAATTATGAGAGCTTCATTATTTCCTGAGAGAATGTTTATTGAAAAAAAAGTTGGCGAAAAGTGCCAGTTACATAGTCTGAATCCAGATATATATCAAGGGTCATTAAACAGTCAGAGCTTTTCATGAAGCTTAATTCTTTTTCTCTCTTCATTTATACTGTGAAAATTACCTGGTTATTGCTTCTATCTGCAAATGTACCAGCGCCGTGTGATCTGAGAAAAGGTTCCTCATAAAACTGACAAATCACCAGTGGATTTAGTCTATATGCGGCTGGTGCACTGAAGCCTCTTTAAGACACTGAGAAGGTATCGCTTGTACTGCTTTAAGAAAAATTCATATCTTTTGCCTATAGACTGTCAATCTGCAACAGAGCATACCTGAATCATCCGAATCCTTGCTTTCTAGGGCATCTTCCATGTCATCATCTGACATCTCCATTTCCTCCTCCCTCCGAATACCCATCAGCTCTTCGTTGTGGATGTTTCTGATCTCCTGTGAATGAGAGGAACAGAGTCTATAATCCCAACCGCTGCTGGATGATCTCTCACACTTTGATTAACACATGAAATATATGAGCCGGAAATGTAATAAGCCATTCGATTAGATTGTAAAAAAGAGATTGGACTCGTCAAGTGCTATAAAAGCAGTGGTATCGATGCAGAGAGACACCTGATGTTGGCCGACCTTGTCTATGCGCACAGTCAAACATTGCACTGGGACTCTTAATGTGTTATAATGGCTGCCGGTGGGGCTCAAACGTGGCAGGAAGTGATTGCACAGCCACCACAGATCGGCAGGGGCAGATGAAGCAGATGTCTAGGCATGGGCGCTGCCCTGTAGGTGCTCCTGATGGGGGAGCTCTCTGCCTAATGAGGCATGCGCTCAGCAAACGGATGAGGCTGTGCAAAGACACAACATGACCGCCACAGGGAGAGAGAGCCTTACTCTCTGACAACAAACAAAAAGCCCGGCATAAACATTACCATCTGTCCAGCACAGCAACTCATGATCTCACTGAGAATTACAGAGGTCGAGCAGGTAGCGCGAAAGCAAACAGGCCCATCTGTCCAATCAGGAGAGGGATAGATGATGTGGGGCTACTGCAGGAAGGCAACTAGCCTTTCCGCTTTACACTTTTCTCCAATCTTTAACACAGGACGTCTAGCTGCCCACAGTATAAATGGGCTGTGATTGAATTCAGGTCGTCTAGGCAACTGCAAATAGCCATCTGCTTGGAATAACAATCAGCCTGAAGCGAGGAGAACCCAGCAATATTGACTGGACATTTCTGTGTCAAAACCAACACTTACTGAAGCTTTGTTTACGCAAGAAATAGCCAGGAAAACTTACAGGGGAGCTCAAGGAAATGAGGATGAAAATCCTCTAAATTCCACTAAGCTTGAATGTAGCTCTGGGTCAACAACTCATCCGAAGCCGCCATCTTACCGTCACATTTACGAGAGGGGCGCAGTGAGGGTCCAAACATCTCCAAGGGTGCGAAGCAAAGTAAACATAGTTTAATAGTGTGTCATCTATTACCTGTCACTTACTGTCACCTGCTTCAGATATAACTAAAAAGATTCAGGAGTGAAGCAACCTCCAAGGATCTTTAAATGGCACTAATGGGCTCTTTTAAAACATAAACATTTCGAGTGTGAGGTTCAAAGGCTTGTGAAAGCGTGGCATATCCCTGAAGCCCTGCATTGTCATACTAGAGGGATTCCGACAGTTTTGAGGTAGGCTCTTCTCAATACATAATGTAAAAGGTGAGAGAGGCCTACTAACTCTCTCCTTCTCTCAAATGAGGCTTCACCCCATTGTGACAGCATTCAGAGCTTCCTGTCATAGCCACGGTGAAACTGCAAGCACAATGCCAACTTGGGATTGAGAGGAAACTCGGAGGCTAAACATATTCAACTTATGTCAAGTGGTCAGAGCAGAGGCCAAAAGAGGGGACTGGAGGATGAAAACACCAAGCTAGGACTACATCAGCTTCTTGAAATGATTAAGGGTTATTAGGGTTGTTGCATACCCTTTCTTGTCGTCTGATGGGAGAAATGAAAGAGGTGAAATGAGAGAAACTCAATAAAAGAGAGTTCAATAAGGACGCAATTACTGCAGCATTAATAAGCTCCTTTTACAGATGAAGAACAGGGTAAGTGCAAAAAGAACTCTATATGTAACTGTTTCATTTGGAGACAAATCGAATAAAATGTCATTTAAAATTTTGAATAAGGTGGTCAATCAAGGACTTAGTTCATGAAGTTAACAAAACACTAACTGGCAGTAATAGCAATTTGTCTTTAAGTGCTTCACAATAGGCTGGAAATGGATGGACGTGGGCAATATTTTCTGATGGAAACATCCATTTCTGATGACTCGACAGAAATTAAGAAGTATATCAGGATGAATGAAAATGAATTACAACTATTAAAACTATTTGGGACATAGTGCAACTCATTTTTAAACACCTACCTTAAACAATGAGGAGTCTCTTTCGGCATTTACAGTACCTGCATCTTTAAGCAGTTCCAATGGCTTCAAGTGAACATGAAACAACATCTGCAAACCCTTCATAGTAAAACAACATTCAACTAGAAAAAAAAATGAAGGATGGGGCCTTCAGCATGTGAATTGATTGGATCATTCAAAGTGCCTGTTACATACTAGAACAAAGTCAGACCTGAATGCAAGTTTGCCGTTGATTGTAGATTGCTACCCTTCTCCAACACATGTGCTACTATGAAGAGAAACATTTTATTTTTCTTTGATGAATCATGCTCAAAAGATAAAAATTCATGACTTTAAAGCCTTGAAAATTAATTACTGTAAGCTTCTAGGAACTTGTTTTTATGACACATGGACAGTCCAGTCCTCGGTTGATTTCACACTCATCATTTGCTGAGCAGGAGTTCTCAGTTTTATTAGATGTAAACAATATCAACCCTCTGATCCATGTAAAGTAGTGTTTTAGTGCTGCCAGCAAAGAAAATTAAGGTGCTAATTAGACACCAGATTGGGTCTTTGTGCACTAATAATCAGACAGTGTCTTAAAACTTACCTAATGACCAGAGAAAACAGAGGAAAGAGACAGAAAAAAAAAACACTTCATCAACAAAAATGTGGATTCATTAATTAGCTTACAGTATCTGTCTCCAGCTTCCACTATTAGAGAATAAATATCTCTTTTATTGAGCTTTGGGGGTTTTGGAGTACCAATGATTTGAGTTACTAGTATTTCTATTGTTTCTATCAGGAAAGACTCAATGTTACCTGCCGGTTGTGAACCGATGAATTCTCAGGGTCAGATGGGTCACATTTTATTACCAGGGATAGTTGAGCATTTATCATACCATTGACATTCAACTCAAAAGAAAATACATGGACTTAGTTCAAGTACACATGAGGAGCTTGCAGGGAAGGGGAAATGGACAAGGGAGATGGAAAAGACTAATATCTGACAGCAACATACTGCATAATTAATTCTGAAGATGTGAAGCATGAACACATTCACTTAAAAGAAATAAAAACACCAACCTCTGCTTGCTTTCGCCACATGTCCAGGTTCTTGCGCTGGGCTTTGGAGAAATGGTCCCATGCCTTTTGTTTGGAAGCAGCGAGGAATACAGACACAATCTGCTCAACTGTGGCAGGGGATGCAGGGGCCAGTATGGGCGTCCAAAGAAAGAAAGAGAGAGAGGGGCGATTGGGAAGGTGCAGAGGAGTGAAAAAATTTGTGTCAGGTTGGAAGGAAGTGATGTTGTTTTCCCCTACCCCCCTCTATACAGCATAAACACTGAGCTGGGGTGACTGGTGTATCTACAGGGATGAGATCTGAATGAGATCACATTTCTGTCTCTTCTGAAAAAAATCACGTTCACCCAAAAATCAGTATTTCATCATCATTTACTCACCCTCATGCTGTTTCAACAAAATATATTCTGAAGAACACTGGGGTCCAAACAACATTAGACCCCACTGATTTTTATGCTATGAAACATTTTGGGTTCGGAACGAAATGAGTAAATGATGATACAATTTTCATCTTTGGATGAACTACCCCTTTAACTTCTATGGACTTCTATGGACTGTATGTGGTAAAATAGCAGCTGGAACACTCTGCCTAACATCTCCTTTTGTGGTCTGTGGAAGAAAGAAAATCCTACGGGTTTTGAATGACATGAGGGTGAGTCAAAAATGACTCTCTTGGGAAGATTTGACAGCAAAATAATGAAGTCCCTAGCGTTACCTGAAATCAACTGTTCCATCTCTTGTTTCTTCTTTCTCAATTACCACAACACACCTCTCACCTTCATCGACTCTTGCCCGGATAGTCAAAGCATCTCCTGTATTTTAAGAGTACATCAAGTGGAAGCCTAATGAGATGAATGTTTCATCTATGACAGGCTGGGCTCATTACTTCAGTGTGTATAGATTAGAGAGGACGCCTCACTTATGTAAACTCATTAAAGGAAACCTTCCAGAAATAGTCATCTGTTCAGAATGAAGAGACGGGGCATTCAATCAAATATTTTGGGGGGCGTGAGTGGCTTTGGATGTTCGAGATACATGGCAGTAATTTCCTGGGAGAATGTAAGACAGGAGGATGGCGCAGGACGAAAGGGGAACAGCTGCTGAGAATCACAGCTGCTAATAGAATGTGCTGCTCTGACATCTCTGACATAAACTCGGTTCCAAAAAACTAGCAATCTGCCAACCTAGACTGCGTTTTGAGGTAACATCAGTGCGCTAATGACATGAAAGCTGAACCAAAAAGTAGGCGGCATAATTATGCACATTCCCGTGGCCTAAACATGAGGCAGCACCACACATTTGCAAAGAAAAAATAAACCATTCAAGATAGTGGACGACAAGACAAAGCGTACACTTTTAATTTCTGTTGGTTTATTAGAACATCTTGCTCTTAATTTAGCAAAAAACTAATGTAAATATTGGTTCTGTTCCAAAAAAAAAAAATTACTAAAGAGATCCCATTTCAGTTATTTTGCACAAGGTTCCTTAATTTTGTTGCATTGGAACCCTTACCAAAAAGAAGTATATTTCAAGTTTATTTTATTAAGCATACCCAAGTAAAGTTCAAGTATATTTAAGTATACTTTATGTAGTAAGTATACAAATATCAGTGTACTAGTAGTATACTTTTAAGTGTACCATTTCAACACTCCTTGGGACTAAATTTGTCCCCTTTCTAGTATATAAAAGTATACTTTAAGTATAACAGTAATAAACTTTGAGAACTACTAGTTTACAAGCATCTGTTGTTTCAGTTTCTTTTTCACTTGTGTTTTGGAAATTCTGTACAGAAGATGTGCAATAGTGCCCCTAGTGTATAACAATGAAAACACAGATTCTCTGAGCACAAGTATAGCTCAAATATAATTAGACTTTTTCCCAAGTATAAGTCAAGTATACTTTCATGTCATTTTAAGTATATTTCTGAGAAGTATATAAAGTACATTTCTGAGAAGTACATAAAAAGTAAACAACATATACTTTCCTATTTTTTTTTAGTTTAAAAGAAGTATACTAATAGCACACTTGAATAAACTTATTTGTCATAAGGGAATGTTCGCTTTTACACTGTACAAAATAAGACACAATTTGCTGAGTCAACCTAAAATAATTTGTTATGTGTCTGCCTTAAAATTTTAAGTTGAATCAACTCAAATATCTAAGTTGTCAGTTAGTACAACTTAACATTACAAGTTGACTGAACTTCAATTTTTAAGGCAGCCAGGTAACTTAAGGTATTTTAAGTTGACTAAACAAATTGTTTTTAAAGTGTACTGTAAACTGCTAATTATTGTTGAACCCAAATGACTTCAGGTTGTTTTATCACTATTTAACACTGTCAATGTGAACAACCCTTCAGAAGGAAAAAGACAGCAAGGAATCTCACTGAGTTTTGTCCTCTAGACTTTACCAACATCACTCTAAATCTCGGCATGCCTGCTACTTTTAGTGAAATCTGATAGGTCTTTAAACTAGCTTCTCTCATGGCTAGATCATTTGAGACTATCATATCATATTTCAAAGAGTTTCCGCGTGTGCAATGCATCACGGATCAAAAAAAAAAGTGTCTGGGAAATGACATCAAAGCATCCATCAGCCGAAGTGATGTAACTGCAGGACTGAGAGACAAAAACATATGGTGCCAACAGCTTGATGGATGCATGACATCATTACTGATGGTATAACTTGACCTATGCAGATTCAATCAGAGATCCCATTCCTCCCGCATGCTGTCTCTTCGTGAGAAGGGTTAATAAACCCAGGGGAGTCAGGAAGGCTGCCAAACAGATCTGTCTGCGGCAACGGCATGCTCAAGAGTGAGAGAGGCCCGATCGATAGTGACTTCAGCATCCTTTAATTTGATGGAAGAGATCGATGGCTAAGCCAGGATGGAGCGCATGTGTCTGAGTGTATGCACGTCGAAGATTGTGTAGGTGCATGTAAGCAGCAACACTGTCATGACAAAGCATCAGTAGTCTGAGTGTTGCATGTTCACTATTCACAAATGAAAATCGTGTCGTAATAGCTAAACTTGTATCTGATTTAGGCAAAACACACTTGTATTCAATTTAAGTATGTAAATGCAACGCCTCTAGCTGTGCAAGCTTGATTTCATGCATCATTATGAAACGTGCTGGAATGCATTCACAAGTTTATAATGCAACACAAGTACGCGATGTTGCTTTTCAGCACTGCCGCAAGGCCAGCTATCATTATGGTCTTCTCTACAGTCAGTTTTCAACTGTCGTGGCAGAGCAACAGTCTTGCTGAGCATGTTGATTTAATGGCACAGACGTTTGAAGATAAATTTTATCACCCCCTTGAGTACCGGAGTATGACACGGTAACGCAAAACATGATAAAATCAGTACATTTACATTTATGCTTTTATCCAAAGCGACTTGCGTTGCTTTCAAGGTATACATTTACATTTCTATGTTCATGCATTCCCTGAGAATAGAAATCATGATCTCAGCATTGCTAGTCTCCTGCTCAAGCTTTCACATCTGCATCTGCATAGGTTTCATACTGTGTTTCTGGCCTTTGTCTGCATTTATAATGCCTCAACAAATAAAAGCAAAACAGAATTTCTTACTCTACCAATATTAACTTTTCAGTTTTTTTTACAACCTCAATTCCAGAAAAGTTGGGACATTTCGTGAAATGTTATAAAATCAAGAATATGTCATCTGTTCACTCTCTTTAACCATTATTTAACTGACTAAAATACAAAGAAAAAAAATCCAGTGTTTTCAGTGGCCAACTTTTAATTTTATTTTGTAAATATAACCAAATTTAGATTTTTGTGGCTGCAACACACTCCAAAAAAGTTGGGACAGAGGCATGTTTAACACTGTGCCACATTAACTTTCCTTTTAATGACATGTTTAATTGCTTGGGATACTAATACTTCAAGTTTTGCCAGCAAAATTGTTGTCCAATCTGGCTTGATCATCATCTGTGATCATTGCTGTCTGATTTTCCTTTTCATGACTGGTAACACATTTTTAATAGTAGACAGATCTAGTGTAGCACATTCAGTCTGTGTCTATGAAACCACATGCAGAATGAGACCTGGCATTGTCTTGATGAAATAACCATGGACTTCCCACAATCCCAATCCATGCCTCCACTTCAATGTTACCTTCGCACATATTCCAGTCACCAATGCCGTTTGCTCTGCTGCACACCCATTCCATTACAGTTGTTTGTGTTTGCATCTCTCACTGATGAAAGTCTGGATGGTCCCTTTGGTCTTTGGTACTGAGAGCTCAACATCCATTTTTCTCAGAAACAAGCTGAAACGTGGACTCGTCTGACCACAGCACACTCTGAGTTCTGGCCCAGAGAACCCCATGGCATCACTGCATAGAACTGATGTATAGCTTTCTGCTAGAGTAACAGAAATTCAGGTTGCATTTATTGATGCAGCTGCAGAATGTGTTAAGTGACAGCAGTTTTCCAAAGTACTCCTGAGCCCATGTGGCTATATTTAACACTGCAGCATGATGGTTTCTTATGCAATGCCATCTGAGGGCTCAAAGGTCATGCAATTTCACCTCAGATGTCTGACATTTCTCAGGATTCCCTGAATCTTTTTACAATGTTATGTGCGGTAGTTGGTGAAATACATAAATTCTTTGTGATTGTCTATTAAGAAATGTGATTTTTGATTTGTTTGACACTTTTGCAATGAAATTTGTCACAAAGTGATGAGAAATGAACTTTGCTTACAACAACTGAAATGCTCCTTTTATACCCAAATGTGATTTCCATTTCACCATTTTCAAAACAGTTTAATCTGGATATTCTATAACCTATTCACTTTTATTTAGTCTCTGTCTTAACATTTTTTTGGAGTGTGTTGCAGCCATTAAACTCAAAATTTGGGTTAACACTTTAGAATAATGGTCCATTAGTTAATGTATTAACTAACATGAATGAATAATGAACAAAACACTACAGTATTTATTAATCTTCGTTAATGTTAGTTAATGAAAATACAGTTGTTCATTGTTAGTTCATGTTAGTTCACATTGCGTTAACTAATATTATTCCAGGAATAATGTTTTTCTTCAAAAGCGCTTGTTAGTATGAATAATTGCATGCTGTGCATATTTTTTTTGTCTTGGTAATACTCTGAAATATATAATGAGAGGTTTCAGCTCAAATATATATAATTTAGTGAGCTGAATTCTATAAAATAGTACAGACCATCGCATGAAAATATTTACTTGTCATCTCCCATATTTGCGCAATAATAATGCGACGGGTGGTTTTGCGAGGTTGTTTACAGAAACATTAACACTGTTCCTGCAAACCATCCATTAGATGGGGCAAATACAGATTTGGTTTGTGACAGCACCCGTCTGCCGCCTCAGCCGGAATCCACCGTTTTAAGCTGAAATAGTCTTACCCAGAATTCCCCTGTCACCGCGTCCCACCTGCCACTGCGACAACCTGCTGCTCTATCCTCCTGCAGGGCTGCAACCCCAGCAAGCTTTTAGCTGTATCCTGCATTTCATTATTTATTTTGTGGTGTGTTCTGTCTGCGTTCTGATAAGACAGATGCTCGGCTGTCACAATGCTTTCTCTCCTCTGCGTGAGCGACTGTTCCGCCGCACGTGTTTTCCGTCGCGACAGACCAGATATTACTAGAGTGCCAGATACTTGCTTTTTTGGAATCAAAGGTTGCTGTCTGCAGCTTGCAGATAAAAGCCTGGACGGTGTTAAATACCAGGGGAAGCTACTAGAAGGTCCTTCTAAGGTGACATGACCTTTCTGATGAAACATCTGTAGGTAGTTTTCCTGATAGAAGATAACTTCGACAGACAACTCGAACAGGCTTGGTAGCAAATCAGCACTGTCACTATTTCCTCAAGCAGACGTTAAACCCATTAGAATAACCTGACAGGCTTCAGAGGAAAATATCTATAAGGGAGAACACAAACAAGCAAACAAACAAAAAAAGACATATTCTGGCAGATGAAGTCTGTATCTCTGGGAAGGTGATGTTTTGTCTCTTCAAAACAATAAAACACCTTTGCATTTCAACCTGTCACTAGAGAAGAGACACATTCGTAAATAAGTTTATGTGCGAGCTCCATCTCTATATGACAGCAGGATGGATGTGACTACAGTATATGCCATAATACTCTGAGAGATAGACATCATTGATGTGGTGTTGTGTTGTGCAGTAATGACTGTGAAGGGAAATTCGGTAAACTTACCATGACATTCAAATTAGGTCAAGTACTGTATGACATCACTGATAAATCAAGCATTATTCCTGTTCATGTCTATGGGACAGAGAACCATGATTGGACCAGGACCTCCTATCGTATTAATAATAATAGCAGCAAAGTCAGGAGGAGTAACACTTTCTATGAAGCCTGTATACTGATGCAAAATAATTTTTAATGCCTTATAATGTAACCCCTATAATCCACAAAATCAGTCATAAGGGTCTGAGCTTTAATTGATGTATGGTTTGCTGGGAATCGAAATATTCAGAAAATCCCCTTTAAAGTTGTCCAAATGGAGTTCTTAGCAATGCATATCACTAATCAGAAATTATGTTTTGACGTGTACAGTAGGAAATGCACAGTAGAAAAATGATCTTTACTTAACATCCTAATGAAAAACCAAAAAAATTGACCAAATACAATGTATTTTGGGCTATTGCAACAAATATACCTGTGCTACTTAAGACTGGTTTTGTGGTCCAGGGTCACATTTGTATGTTCTTGTAAATAGCAGAATTATAACACATTTAAGAGTATGAAGCATGAAACTCCATGATCATCACGTGTTTCATGTGCATTTAAAAGTCTTACCATGAAAGTGTTATAATGTATTCTGCATTTTTAGGAAAGTGACTGAAACTGAATACCTTATTTGAAAAGACTCAAAACTCAAAACTGATCATTCACTGATTATTCAACAAACACAAAGATATTTCTGGATATTTTCAATCGGCAAAGCCAATATGACTAAGTTTCTGACTAAGTGTGGTGTGAACCTTAACATTCATGTATTCTCCACAATTTCTTTCTATAAACAACTGGCACCTACAAAGAAAATACACAGATTTGTGTGCCGCTTAGAAGTCACAATATTTTTTCCCCCTTTGTTCAGCACTTTCATCTTTGTTTTATAGCACAGTCATAAAACATAATGAAGAATTCAATGAATTATTCATGATATATTTGCTATAACAAGGAACTATAAATGAAATATTGTGGTTCGCCCACACCAGATCCAGACTCTTTTGTAATTTCCACAGATAAATACACTACCACTCAAAGGTCTGGGGTCAATAAGGTTTTATGTCTCCGAAAAAAGACTCCTCTGCTCACCAAGGTTGCATCTATTTGATTAAAAATACAGTAACAACTGTGAAATGTTATTACAACTTGAAATCACTGTTTTCTATGTGAATATATTGTAAAATGTAGTTTATGTTGTGATCAAATTTGAATTTTTCAGCATCATTACTCCAGTCTTCAGTGTCACATGATCCTTCAGCAATCATTCTAATACGCTGACTTGCTGCTCAAGAAACATTTCTGCTTATTATCACTGTGATACATTTGTTTTTCAAGATTCTTTGATGAACAGAAAGTCTTTACTGTCACAACTAAACCCTTTATGTGTCCTTGTTGAAAAAAAGTGTTAATTTCTTCCAAAGAAAGACCCCAGACATTTAAAGGGCAGCATATACAGACATTACAAGGAACTACGAATACCTTTATAATGCATCATGCATACAGGTTTCACAGAAAGTGTTGTAGTTAAAAGCCTATGCGAATGTGTTGTTGAGTGGCATGTCATCAGAAGTGTATGCGATTCTCTACAAGCTCAAGTCAAGGTTATTTGAGCAATCAGTCAAGCTTGATTGATTGGGGTTACTTACTTTAAATCTATGAAGGCTCATCAGGTGTGCTGTCCAGAGACTAAGCAGCTAAACAAAATCACAGACTCTGGGATCTTGATGATCTACACATGCCTGATAGGTTACAGATGACAGGTCTGTAGCTGTGTGCTAATGCGGTTCACATACTCTACCTTCTTCTGCATTCAGCTCAAAGTGGTAGAGGCCTCTGGAGAACTTACCTTTGGTCCACACTGATCTCAGATCAAAGCGTGTACACTATAAAACCCAGTTCTGGAAAAGCTGCAGCGTACAAGCGACTGACGGCAGAGCGGAAACTGCTTTTGAGGTCAAAAGTTGGACAGATTTTCTTGGAGACAGTAAAAACAACCTTTTGCATTGTTTTCAAAAATGTAGCTTTCTAAATTAATACGTATGAACACCTCCTGCTGGCACTTCAGTAAATACACGCCACGCTGGTACACTTAATTAAACTTTCATCAACAGATGCATATGTATGATATTCAAATACAAATTCTTTTGAAAATTTCTAGGCAAGATTCTCTCTGCCTTGACCTTTCAATAGGTCTCATTTTAGTTTCATATCTTGCATATTAATGAAATATATGCCCACAAACCCCCATATACTTGTATCAAATGCACGCCTGGCCATGCATCAAGGAAACTATAAGTGTGTGTGTGAGTGAGTGTGTGAGTGGTAGTTCCATTTCTCTGGGCATTGGATCAATCAAGAACAAAGCACTGCTGCGTTGGGCGTACTATCATGATGGCAGGAAGTGAAGTGTAATCATGCGGTAGCTGACAGCACCCATTTACCGAATGCTTCCTTTTGTGTCTGATACTATAGATGAAACTACAGTGACGTCACACAACAGACATCCGCACTTCTGGGCTCTTCAGACGAAAAGCTTTTAGTCCGGATGTAAGCAACGCTGCTTGTTCTAATGATGTGGAAAAATAATGCTAAGCGTAATATAATGCTATTATAACGTGACACCTGTCGGTTTATAGTATAGTTTATAGTAAGAAATATTCACAGCTTCTTCCTGAACAATTTTGATATTTAATATGTGACCCTGGACCACAAAATCAGCCTTAAGTCGCTGGGGTATATCTGTAGCAATTGTCAAAAATACATTGTATGAATCAAAATTATTGATTTTTCTTTTATGCCAAAAATCATTAGGATATTAAGTAAAGATCATGTTCCATGAAGATATTTTGTACATTTCCTACCGTAAATGTATTAAAACTAAATTTCTGATAAGTAATATGCATTGCTAAGAACTAATTTGGACAACTTTAAAGGTGATTTTCTCAATATTTAGATTTAGGATCTCAGTTTTAAAAAATTGACCTTTATGACTGGTTTTGTGGTCCAAGGTCACATATTTGAATTAATTTGGCATAAGCTACTATTCAAAAATGTAGGGCTAAAATACAATTAATACTCAAAGATTACAATACAAAATGATCACAGTCTGTTTATAATATTGATAGTATTTAAAAATATTTCTTAAGCAGTAAATTAGCATATGTGACCATGGACCACAAAGCCACTCATAAGGATACATTTTTGAAATTGAGATATGATGATAATTGAGATTATGTGTAAAAGTGCTGAATAAATAAGCTTTTCGTTGTGCTATTTGCCAAATTCGTTCTCCTTGTGGCTTCGCATTTGATCGTTAGTTTGTTGCCTTTGTTTTAATATATTTGTTGATTTGTTTGTTACTGATTGTATCTGCTTTAGTATTTCTGATTTGTTATTTCCACCTTTTTTTTTTACCTTGACCTTTGCCTGTTATACCCCGATTTTGGATTATGATTCTAATTTGTCTGTTATAAATTATTGTATATATATATAGTACATATTTTGTAAATAACTTGCTTAACTTAACTAGAGGGTAGTAGGGGGTTAGACGCCATTCGTTTTTTTGTACATCTTTTCACTTTAGGGAGTTAGGGAAGTTTTGATTGTATTTTGTTTTCATTTTTCTTTATCTACAGGGAAAGTAGAGGTTTAAAAGAATGATGGTTTTGTTTATTATTTTGGCCTTGTCTGCCCCTGAAGATTTATCCCTCTTGTTAATAATAAACTTGATTTGCATCTCTCTGGAAGTGATTCTCCTTCCCCCTCACCTTTCTGTTATGATCCAGCCCCTAGAGGTCATAACACATTGATTCAATTTCAATTTGTTTGGATAGATACAATATTTGGCAGAGATATCTGAAAATCTGGAACCTGAGGGTGCAAAGAAAAATCTAAATATTTAGAAAATCACCTTTAAAGTTGTCCAAATTAAGTTTTTAGCAATGCATATTACAAGTCAAACATTTTATCAAGTTTTGATATATTTACGGTAGGAAATGTATAAAATATCTTCATGGAACATGATCTTTACTTAATATCCTAATGATTTTTGGCATAAAAAAATCGTTGTTGGCTATTGCTACAAATATACCTGTACTACTTAAGACTGGTTTTGTATAGTCCAGGGTCACATATTAGAATGATTTCTTTTTTACAATGATACTGTTTTACTGTATTGCCTTGCGAATAAATGCATCTTTGGTGAGCATAAAAGACTTCCTTCGAAGCTCTTTATCACGTTTTTGATAATACAATCTTACACATACATGCAATCATTCTATATGTGAACTGTGGCTTATAAACGTAAAATAGTCACCCAAAGATGAAAATGTGAAATGTGTTATCTGGTCTAAAATCTCTATATTAGTCAGTGGTCATGTATTTGCCCTTATATTTGCTCTGAAAGGTGAAATCAGTTAAATCATTTCAGGGTTTGTGCAATGCCTCAGAGAAATGCAAATCTACAGCCACCAGCTGCGGGTCAGTCGGGTCTTATTACAGCAGAGCTGTGATCTGTGATCATAATTCATGGAAAATCCACCACCCAATAATGATGGAAATCATCAGAAACCCAAAAATCCAATAATTTAAATCAACGTTTCAACCGTTAAACAGCATTTTGAGTCATTTCCAGTTCCAAATCTTTTATGTGCCTAAGTGCAGTTTTTGTAATTTTATCATCAGTAATTTAACATTTCTCCCAGCCTATTGAGCAAAAAACACCCATGATGCCCAAAAATGCTGTCTTAGTATGCAGCTTGCTAGGTTTTGACAGAAGCAACATCTGTAAAGGTAACACTCACATTGTACTAAAATCCCAGCAAGGGCGTTTTTGAACTTCTCCTTGGCCTCCTCCATCTCCTTTTCATGGGCGGCCTTCTCGTTCATCAGCCGGCGAATGTGGCTGTTGGAGGACTGGATCATAGAGTAGAAGTTGTTGGCGTTCCTGCGGTTTACCTCCCCTCGTTCCACCCAGGTCAGCAGGACACGCACCGCCTCGGGAAATTTGGAGTCGTCTGAGTGGAGAAAGGAAAAACGGTGGGGGAGAAACAGATGGTGGGACGAGAGCTGAGTACAATGTTGGAGAGGAACACTTCTCATCTGGGACCTTCTAGTGTCAAAACTTATTAGCAGGACATGTTTATTGGGCCAAAAAAGACAGCAAATGCACACCAGCGAAGTAGAGGACATTTATAACAAGGACGGACATCAACAGCTTGAACGATCAAATCTTGTCAATCATAACTTATGGATATCAGTATGTGCTTTCTGTACTTTAATTTGGTTGTTTATGAAGTCCTGAGACACTTAGGTGTATGTGTGCAGGAGAACAGAAAACAGTCAAGCAGATTGCTTCGAAACTACAAAGCTTTGGCTTACGACTTTGTGCCGGGAATGAGATGAGAAACAGAGAAAACTGAAAATCACTGTAATGAATGCCACAGGGAGTCTCTTACAGAAATCTATTATTCTTTAGTGTTGTCGTGTTTATTTAGAAGCTGCAAATTAAAAAAAAAAAAAAAAAGCAAAAAGAACAGTTTGGCAGAGACTCGCTGAGCTGTTTGGCGTTAACTGTGCAACAGATGAAGCACTGTTAAAAAAAAAAAGATATTGCTGTCTGTACATCGAAGATGACTGATGTTGTAAAAAAAGATAATGTAAAAAAAGACAAAAATAATGATAATAATTATTTTGTTCTTGTTGCTGTAATCCTGTAAAGCACACAAACATGTGCAATTAAGAATTCTAGGGGGCTTTGATTTATTTATTTATTTAAGTCCTAACTAAAGATAATCAAAAAATGCTGTCAAATTATTTAAATGAATAATCCATCAACCCTTTTAGGACTGCATCAATGTATCATGAATATGCAAACCCTCTCTGTCAATAAAATGATTTAGTTGCTCATTTATCTAATTCAGACTCAATAAGTCAGAACTAACGGATTCAAAAATAATTGTCAGAAACTGTGCAATATTGATTATACAGACAAATCTAGCAGCTATAATGGTGCTTTTGAGATTTTCCACAGAAAACAGAATGCAAAATCATCCTGTTCTCTATTACCCTCATCTATTACTGGTAAACACTGCAAAGTGAGCTGAACTGCATATAAAGCATTACATATGGAAAAGTGTAATGTCTCATTTTAACAGAATCCATCTCAAAAACCTCTCTTTAATACACTCTCTCCCTCAGACAGAGAGTCAAGAGGCAGTCGTTAAACAGATGGTTTCTATTAAACCGCATGGAACGTCAAACTCAAAGAGACAAATAGCTTTTAGATGCATCCAGCCAGACTGTAGAAGCCTCTCCACACACATCAGGAAACAACAGAAGTGTGACAGGCAAAAACAACAAAATCACTGTAACAGAAGTATAACACGTCACGTGTCCCACCTTTGAGCTTTTCTCCTAACTGGCTGCACTCGTGCTCGGAGAAATGGACGATGGGGGGTGGTGAGGGGGGCCGCAGACGGTCCTCTTCTATCCTGCGCCGGTGCCTCTCTTCCCGGGCCAGCATTCGCTGTCTGCACTCCCACTCGTACAGGTCATCTCGAGCCTGAGCGAAATCTACATGCAGCCGGCCTGTGTCCTTCTTATCTGTGCTGGATCCCAGCCTGATCCTGTAACCTACAGGAGAGGGAAATGGAAAAGGACAATGACATCGGAAAGATAATGGAAGGCAGGAAAAGAAGGTGGAAATGGAAGGGGAAACGGAGTAAAACAAAAATGAGGAAGAGGAAAAAATGGGAAAGGATGACAAACAGGATGACAAAGGAAAGGAAAAAGGGAAGGGGAGGAAAGGAAGGAAAAGTCAAAAAAAGGAAAGGAAAAAAGTGAAGGGGAGGAAAGGACAAAAAAAGGAAAAGAGGAAGGGGAAACAGTAAAGGAAATGGGAAAGGGAAATGGAAAATGACAATATCAGGAATGATAATGGTAAGGAAAGGTAAGGAGAAGAACATGGAAATAGAATGAGAAATGGAGTAAAGCCAAAGTAAAGACAAGAATGAGAAAGAGGAAACAAATGGGAAAGGAAAGGAAAGCAAGGAAGGGAAGGGAAAGGACAGGAAAGGACAAAAAAGGAAAAGAGGAAGGGGTAACAGAGTAAAGGGAATGGGGAAGTGAAATGGAAAAGGACAACGGAAAGATAGGAAAGATAATGGAAGGTAAGGAAAAGAATGTGGAAAAAGAATGGGAAATGGAGTAAAGCCAAGGCAAAGACAAGAATGAAAGAGGAAAAAAATGGGAAAGGAAAGGAAAGGATGCCAAAAAAGGAAAAGAGAAAGGGGTAACAGAGTAAAGGAAATGGGGAAGTGAAATGGAAAAGGACAACGTAAAGATAGGAAAGATAATGGAAGGTAAGTAAAAGAATGGGAAATGGAGTAAAGCCAAAGTAAAGACAAGAATGAGAAAGAGGAAAAAAAAGCGAAAGGAAAACAAGGAAAGGAAGGGAAAGGGCAGGAAAGGACGCCAAAAAAGGAAAAGATGAAGGGGTAACAGAGTAAAGGAAATGGGAAATGAAATGGAAAAGGACAACAAAACATAGGAAAGATAATAATACAGTTAAGCCAAAGTAAAGACAAGAACGAGAAAGAGGAAAAATGGAAAAGAAAAGGAAAAGAAAGAACAGGACCACAAAGGAAAAAGGGAAGGGGAGGAAAGGAAAAAGGGAAGGAGAGGAAAGGAAAGGGCAGGACAGGAAAGGAAAGGAAAGGAAAAGATACCAAAAAAAGTAAAAGGGGAGGAAAGAACAAAAAAGGAAAAGAGGAAGGGGTAACAGAGTAAAGGAAATAGGGAAGTGAAATGGAAACGGACAACGAAAAGATAGGAAAGACAATGGAAGGTAAGGAAAAGTAGGTGGAAATGGAAGGGGAAACAGAGTTAAGCCAAAGTAAACAAGAACAAGAATGAGGAAAAAATGGGAAAGAAATGAAATGAAAGAACAGGACGACAAAGGAAAGAAAATTGAATGGGAAATGGAGTTTAGCCAAAGTAAAGACAATAATTAGAAAGAGGAAAAAAGTAAAGGAAAGCAAGAAAAAGGAAAGAAAAAGGGAGAGGGGAGAAAAGGACAAAAAATGGAAATGGGGAAGGTGAAAAATAAAGGGAAGTGGATTAAAGGAAAGGACAAGGATACACAGGAAAAAAGAAGAAAGGAAATGGAAAATAATTGGGTAAGAGGTAAAAGAATGGAAAGGGGAGTAAAGGAAAAACAATAAAATACAGGGAAGGAAAATAAAGAGTTAATGAAAGGAAATAGGTAGAAAAAAGGGGAAAACAAGCCAGAGAAAACAATAGAAAGAGAAAGGGGAAGTGAGAAAAAAAGTAGAGGGGAGTGAAGAAGAGGATGAGAAAAGACATGAAATGACAGAAAAAGAAAAAGAAAAAGGACAGGAAATGGGAAAAGAAAAGCAAAAGGAAGAGGAAAGGATAAGAATGGGAATCAGGGAGTTGAAGGGGAATAAAGGACAGTACAAAAACAGAGAAGAAAAGAGAAAAGGGAAAAATAAAAGAAAGGAAAGGAAATTGAGAAAATTAAAAGGAAGGAAAAAAGAAAGGGAAGGTGAAAAGGAAAGGATGGGACAAGAAAAAACAAAAAACAAAAACAAAAACAAAAAGGATAAGAGCAGCAGAAAAACATTCAGCCTTAACAAACCACAAGAATGTAATGAGAAAAACAACATATTAGTAAACACTGATTCATAAAGTGACCTGTGACAAAGAGACACCCACAAACTCTCTGACACATGCTCTCTGATGCTGATGCTTCACTTCTAACATGTGTTTGCTGACATATTAAAGCCAAACCATTTGTTTATTTAATATAAAAGTAAAAAGCTCCAAATGTTACACTCAGATGTGGAAATCGAAACCAAACCCTACCGGTACAGACAAACTGTGATGAATGAGAATAATCTGGCTTGTGATAGAGTTGAAAAAGAAAGTGATTTTATATTAAGGTTTATATATTTCAGCATAAAAAAGAAAATTGCTTGGAAAAGTATCTTGACAAATGGCCGAGCGGTACGTGAAAGAGGCTCCAGTGAATTATGAATCGCATGATGCTTCGAGTACATTACAGCGAGGCTGAAAAGTGTTTTTAAGGAGAATGTATATTCACAGACGGTCGTGTCAACAGAAATGAGAGAAAGAGCTTCACGCTTTGCTTCTGCCTCTCTATCACTGCTTTACAGCCCCAAGACGCTGTTAAATATTTTACGCAATGTGTTCACGTTAGAAATGAGCACCATTATTTATGGAAAGGCCTGCAGAGCTCTGTCACGAGGCCACATTATATATGGGGCGCCGCTCCAATCTCGCCCCTCTCCACTGAGAGAGCAACACTCAGAGCAGAATAAATAATGGAAATGGTATTATTGGAGCGACCGGCACTTTAAATTTGCTTTCTGTGGCTGAGATGGACATCCCTAATATTTGCATACAAAGACTGATTTAAGATGGAGACTTGTCAACCAGAGATAAGAGAAGCGGTGTCGAGGAGGTGATTGATAAGCAGCGTTCAAAGGCAGAAATGTATTACTAGGTGTCTGCGCTTGTCTTCTCGTTGACCTCTTCTGTCAGGACTCTCGACGGCCAGCGTCTACAGATCTCAGGTTCTCTGAGTGATGTGCGGAGCCCCGCCCCCATCATTAATTCAGCATCAATCCATCAAGTCAAAAGGGAACTTGTGAACACATGGGTCTCATTTCCATGAGGTTAAGTGAAATTATTCTAAATTACATGGAGTGGCACATAAGTGCTAGGCATAATTTAGCGTTCTTTTTATGTATTCTTGCTTATGACATTTTGAAATATTACAGGTGAAATCTACAATGAAAGACATTTTACAAGATAGCAATTATCAAAGACTGTGTTTTTAATTATATAAATATGTAGTCAATGCTGCTCCGAAATAAACTTTTTTGTTTACACAATACATATGTGTACTGTGTATAATATAAACCATATTGCCAAAAGTACTGGGACACCCCCTTCTAATGAACAAGTTTGACTACTTTAGTCATTTCCATGAGTACTAATCTTAATGTTTAGGCATATAATGATATTCTAGGGGACTGTGCGCTTCTGCAGAAAGCAAATTCCTAATCCCAGACTTTAAATGCAGACCTTCAGCCAAAAACTCATCACCAAACACCAATGATTTGTACATACACTAAATGGACAGAAGTACTGGGACACCTCCTTCTTTAAAACAGAAAAAGTGTGGCAAACAAAGATACATAATTCATGTATTTAAAAACTGTGCTTCCATCTTTGTTGTAACAGTTTTGGAAGTGTCTAAAATGACTGTACCCATATGTACAAGTTAAGTGGTGTTTGGTGATGAGTACTTTTGGCAATACAGTGTATGAATATAAATATATATATGTAAATATTTTCAAAATATATAATGTAAGAATGTGTATCTATATATACACAGTATACACACGTATATTATTTATTAATGAAACCTGTGGTAAACATTTTCCCAAGTTCGTTATGAAAATGGATTATAAAGAGAAGCATTTCAAAAGAGAAAATTTCCTATAAAATGTATGTGACAAAATAAAAGCTATATGGTTTAAGCATAAATATTAGTATTGCAATTATACCATTGTTATATAAAATAATAATAAAATTACAATTATGAAATACTATACAGTTCAACAGTATTATAATGATAGTTCTACTGATTTGTTCATTTTTTTTATAATTATTATATTGAATTATTATATATTTTTTTTCTCTATTTAATTTTTTTACAGTTTTATGGCCAGTAAATTTCCAAAGTAAAATATTTTAAATAAATAAGTTTTATTAAAACTTTCCAAGTTTAAATTTCCAAGTTCCAAGTTCAGTTTACTTTAATGGCAAAGAAAGAGTTATTAGTCAGTTACTGAATGCCTTATTTTCAAACATTTCACATAGGAGTCTGATAAAAAAAAGTTATTCTGAAAGAAAAATATATATTATATGTATTTATTTAAATATATATTATTGTTATTTAAACTTTTCTTAAATATTATTGCCTTTTTTCAATGATTTCTATTTTCATATACAAACCAAAAAAAAAAAAAAAAAAAAATCAGAAACCAGATTTTTTTTTAGTGGGTGCAGGGCACTATAGTTAATTTATGTAAGTGAGGACAGCAAAATAAAGTAAACTGTGAAATATTATACCCAAAAATTCCTCATAAAAGGAACTTTGACCTGACCATGTTTTGTTACATACCTCTTTATAAAAGTTACCTGACATTATGAATATTAATTTGTTCTGACACAGTTTAACTCTTGAGTTCTTGCATCTTTTATTACCATATTAAAATATGGCGAATAAACTGTGGTAATGTGAGAAATTGTGAAGGTGTCTGCATAACTTTTGGTCTGATTGTAATTCATTTGTGATTATCAGGATGAACTTCAGTTTAACTCTGTTTAACTCTGAGGTGAACTCTCTAACTCTTTAACCTTAATGTGAAAAATTTTGGTTTGACTGTATATGTACATATTTAAATAATAATAAATAAAAAACATTCTCACATAGAGAAACTGTGACACCAGAAAATCCTCCCGATCATGTACCTGACAGGAAGAGGGCCTTGTCCACTGTGTGCTCCTCAGCGAAACGAATGTGACAGAAGTTCTTCTTGCTCTTGCGGATGGCGATGATACTCCCGCACTGTTCAAACACCTCCACGATGAGCTGCTCTGTGGCGTTCTCTGGCAAACCGCCCACAAACACCGTTTTACAGCCTGGCGGTCTCTCTCTGGTGGCAGGGGGAGGCAGGTCTTTGAAGACAAGCACAAAAGAATATTAAACTACTGGAATTTTCTTTATTTTTCACCACATTAAGTCCACAGCTCATTATCGACTCGTATGCCACATGAAAAAGATGAAACATGCAAAATCAATCACTGATTTTTTACGACCTTGACATTAAAATGATTCATTATCCAATTCTAATCTAAAAGACCAGGGTTCATCTGGAAGATCATTAAAAATGGTAATCGCATTGATCACATTTATCTTTAGAGACTTTAGAGAGGACTCAAAGTCTACATGTCACAGTCCACAGATCTTTCTCTGACTTGTTTAATTTGCAGAACACGGCACCAGAACCTCCAGGTTCACAAAGCTAATCTCTTCTTGATAAACCAATTCAACCATGAATAAGATGCATTGAGAAAACCAGGCTGAGAAGGCATAATCAATGAAACTCGGCACTTGTTACATGACTGGATTACAAGTGCAAAGCTTGCCATCCAGAAATGGCCTGTTCTGGTGTTAGCTGATTACTCAGCGATGCCCATGACGAACGGGTGATAATCCGTGCTTTCCATCAGGACTGAAGAGACTGTTTTAACAAGCTATGGGAATGCAGTTGAAGGAAGCACCTGCTGGGACTCAGAGGGGACCGCATGCCTGCCTAGGGGTCCAAACGGAGTCGGACGCAAAACGCTTCAGGCATGTTTGGCTGTAAGCCAGTCACTATAAATATGTGAGTCTCTTTGGACCCCACAGCTGCCCCCTAACACTCACCATCCATCATCACCAACATTACGCTAACTCCTGTTTATTGTGGCGGCTCATGATGAGCTTTATATTTATGTCAGCTCATGTCAGTGGAAAGAATATAATACTCCACTGACTAGATAGCACAACATATGCATCCAGCTTCAAAACAACACTATATGAGCATGCATACAAAACAAACCGGTCCCAATGTCAGTCGTGGGCTTTGGATGACATGCTTCGGTATTGTAAACAAATAATGTATGTTTACCAAGCATAAAATGACTTGTCTGTCTGATCAGTACTGAAGTCTAAATGGGGTTTTGTTTATTTGCTCGCCTTATTTTAGCACCTGATTCACTGAAGGAATTATGCAAATCAGGTAGAGCTGCAAACACGGCAACAAAATTAGCGCTGATAGCGATTCGCACCTCGCCTGGATCAGGAAGACCGAATATCATGATTTTGATGCACTTTTCTGAGCCTCATGAATCGATTCTATACAACGTCGAAAGTGATTCTTTACAGTTGCCATGATCACTAGAAAACATGCGTAAACATTCATTTCAAATACAATTCTGTTTGTTTAATAGTGTCATGTTTTTGTTTTCAAAGCACAATGTCAACTGCATCAGCCACCGTTTGTGAATCTGATTCATTATATAAAGAGCATAGAAAGGGTTTGCACAGAAAAGAATGACATTGAAGTTTGAATATGCAGTGTACGACATACAGCATCTGCTTTTCTGGAGTGTCACTGCCAAAACTAGACAAAACCATGGACTTGGCAACACTGCTGAATTAACCAGTGTTGGAGGTAACGCGTTACAAGTAACACAAGTTACGTAATAATATTACTTTTTTCAAGTAACTAGTAAAGTAACGCATTACTTTTTCCATTTCCAAGAATATATCTGAGTTACTTTTTCAAAAAAGTAACTCAGACTTGCTGCTGACCTTTGTTGATCCAATTCAATCATACACTGATGCACAATTTTTTTTTTATTTCAAACAGAAAACAAGATTATTTTGCTTACCCCATTTGGAGATTATTTTGCTTGTTTCAAGCAAAAACACACTTCATTTTGACTTATTTTCAGAAAAAAAACAAGACCATAATTTTTATTTGTCTAGAAAATCCTTCTTGATTTAAGAATTTTTAGATATTTTGGCTAGAAACAAGACAACAAATCTAAGTAAGAATAATTACAGACAGGAATTTAATTTTCCTTTATCCTTAGCCTTATTCACTTAATTTCATTTTGATATGAAAGGGCTATTACATTTGATAAGAATCAAATTTTCATATATTCGAAACAAACAAGCAATCACTGCCCAGATTTAAAAAGTAATGCAAAGGTAATGTAACACATTACTTTCCATAAAAAGTAACTAAGTAACGTAATTAGTTACAATAGCAGCAAAACAGCTGAAAACAGTACAAGTTGCAATATTGCAATGCATTACTTTTAAAAGTAACTTTCCCCAACACTGGAAATAATCATGTAGTAGCAGACCTGTGTAGTCAATTTACCTCTTCTTGTTTTGAAATGAACATGGTGAATATGTCTAATTTCTCACTATTATGGACCAAGAGCTTTAAATATCCCACTAGTACAAAGGCATTTTAAAGAAAACTACAAATGCATGCATTAACAGAGCAAAAATGCATCCATTACACACAAAATGGCCATAATGTATATAGCACACTAATGCAAAAGCAATTGTTTCTCATTATGAGTATAGCATGACAGACCTACAACAATCACTAGGAATCTCAAAGGGCAAGTTGCTTTGTTTTCATCTTCTGCCATGTCTTACGGTGAGCTCTATTAAATACTGGTTGCTGGCCCAGGTGAGCAAATGTTTACTTTGTCAAATGCACATGAAACATTTAAGTTTGACATCAGCAAGTCTCTTGAAAGTTGAAACTTTGAGCAAGTATTAAAAACACAGAGTCGATGTTTGCTTTAGAAGGAACAGAGGAGCTGCACAAGAAAGAGTTTGATACCTCTGAACTTTTCTAAATCAAATACACCCACTTTTTGTTTTCATATTCATACTGTAGGGAGAAAAGCAAAGCAAACTATATAATTTCATGAGTTTCACGATGCAGCCGGCGGCTGATTTGTTTCCATTGTCACCCAAGACGGCGAAATGAAATTACACATAACGCTGCATCAGATCTGAGATAGCTTTGGAGAGTTTCTCCAGTAACTACAAGTGGAAACTGCACAGCGATGAAATCAAAGCCTATTATTTCACAAACCAATGCTCTTCCCACGGCTCCGTGGCTAAATATCCTATGCCGTCAAAGGCGCTTCTTTGAAGAGTGAGTTAAGATGACACAGGAGGGTCTGGGACATAAATTCAGGAGGGCACTGTGTACCTCCAGCACTACGAGCGCTCAACCGAGAGACAGTCGTCAACAAGCTTAACGCTAATCAGCTAAAATGAAGACAGCCGCAGGTGTATCTCAGTCTCGCACACACCAACACACGCACGCTCAAATACACACAGACGATGGAGATGACAACCGTTCCCGCAGACAGAAGTTGATAGGAACGTGGGATGCGGGAACATATATATGGAACGAGTGAGGCAGAAGAACTGATGAAAATGCCCAGTTCTGCCACCCTCACTGAAGACAGACACAAAAAAAAACATCAGTTGCACCACACAGATGCATACCGTTGATTTTAACAAGTGTGTTGCTCTGTGAAGCCCCAGACGTGTTTTAGTCACAGACCTCCAGACTCAACCACACGGGAAGCCTGACTGGAATCTGTGTGTGTGTGTGAGACATAAAAAAAAGAAGTCCTGGGACTTTTGTTTGCTCGAGTGGGGTGTCAGGACTGAGACTGCAGATAAGATGAACTGACTTCTCAAAAGCCAGTCTTCACTCAGCTTGACAGCCGTCTACCTGCTGCGTATTGTCCCTCTTGAAGGAGGAGAGCAGGACAGTGTCTCTGTAGGAAGCCTGTGGCGATCACAAGCACCTTAAACAGGCTTTTCTCCACGGGAGAGCTATATATGATCACTATGTTTTTTCCCACTGTCTTCCTTCCTTCCTTCCTTCCTTCCTTCTTTCTTTCTTTCAATTTGTATTTTTATTTTGCAATCTTTGCAATCTAACTATGCAGTGGCTGTAATGTGGATCTTGTCTACACAATAGCAGTGTCTGCACACCCACTAAGCCACGTTCCAGCATTTTTGGGCATCACAGCAAGATTCAAGCAATTATACTGAACCTAAACAGATTTTGAGGATTTAAAGGCACATTTTAATAATTACAATGATAGCATTTTTGGCAGGGCTGCCCCCTAATAGTTGACGAGAAGAGGCTTGGTCGACCAAAATTTTATTAGTCAATTAGTCGCATAAAAAAAAAAAAAAATCCACAGGAAGTGGCTAAGTCATGCAGTCCGTGACAGACAGATCGTTAACGGATGGTAAATGAGGTAATATAGTACATCCAAAGGCAGGACATCCAAAACACATCCAGACACTCACCTATCATTCATCAACCTCAAATATGGCTTTTTATCTGAATGTATGTAGTAGCAATTTTACATGGCAGCCAAATCTAACGTTAACCTAGAAAAATGTGACCCTGGACCACAAAACCAGTCTTAAGTCGCTGGGGTATATTTGTGGCAATAGCTAAAAATGCATTGTATGGATCAAAATTATTGTTTTTTCTTTTATGCCAAAAATCATTAGGATATTAAGTCAAGATCATGTTCCATGAAGATATTTTGTAAATTTCCTACCGCAAATCTGTCAAAACGTAATGTTTTGATAAGTAATATGCATTGCTAAGAACTTAATTTGGACAACTTTAAAGGCGATTTTCTCAATATTTTTATTTTTTTTATTTTATCTCAGCTAAAATATTGTTCTATCATAACAAACCATACATCAATGGAAAGCTTTTTTATTCAACTTTCAGGTGATCTATTATTCTCGATTGAAAAATTGATCCTTATGACTGGTTGTGTCGTCCAGGTTCACAAATGTGCGCTAATGAAGTGTCTTCGCGGAGTCTGGACCCTAAAAAAAGTAGCGTGCTTACTGCATGACAGATGAAGGCACCAGTGAGGTCACTTGCTCTTAAAATACTCTGTCATTTTTGCTCATACAGATAAAAGTAATGCATCTTTCAAATCTGTAAAGACTATGTTTATTTGTATGCACTCAGAATAACGATGAAACATGCTTTTGTAAAATGATGAAAGCAAAAAGGATGCATTTTCTTGAGCGCAGAACTTCAAAACTCTGTGTATAGTTCCCTTACAGACATAAAAATATATATCTATAAAGAACGAACTGTCTATTTTCAAATCAACCAATTCAGATTGGAAAACAAATTGATTATAAACCGTATGTAACATGCATGAAGGCCCAGATGATGAGGTAGTGTCGCCAACCTCATCTTTTAAGCAGAAAACAAAGAAAGCACTAGTTTATCAATAAAATGTTAATGAACGTTTATTAATAAATGAGTGACTAATAGTTGACCAACGCTTAAAATGAATGTAAGTGAGGATACCAAAAAAAAAAACTAAAATATTATACCCCAAAATTCATCATACAGTGTACTACCAGTAAAATTGACAAAATTTTGGGACCAAAAATTATTCAGACACTTTGACCTGACCATGTTTTTTCTTTAATTGCTAATTCAAACTTTTTACACCACAGACTGAACAAAATGAAGCATTGCTTGGTAACTGATCAACAAAATATTGACAGTTATGTAAATATTGTTGAATCCATTAGATGCCTTTGTATCATCTTTCTATCTGACATTATCAAGATGAATTTATCTTCACACAGTTTAAGTCTTGTCATATTTTACGACCATTTTCTAAACTATAGCGTATAAACTGCGATAATATAAGAACTGTTGAAGGTGTCTGACTAAATTTGGGTTTGATTCTATATATTTAAGGGACAACAACAATTAAAATGAAAATCTAAAAATAAAAGCAAATTAAAATATTCTTAAAGTAAATAATACTAACACTGACTCTAACAAAGAAAAGTGAGTATTTCAGCTATAGCCAGTAGTTATTTTAGGCAGTAGTGTGTATAAGTGAGGTTAAAGGGCTCTGCAGGCACAGGCGGGTGTAGCGGAGCGAGGTGTGGGTGATATGTGTCATGAGTGGGCTGAAGTGAGGAAACAGGCCAGACTGGCAGTGCCCTCAGCAAACCGAGTCTTCCAGAAGCAGAAACGCAGTGACATGGCCCTCTCGGCTCTTGGACGAAGAGAGCTTTGCCTGATAAAAAGGTCAGTCTCAGGCACAGAGCCAGGGCAGACTGAAGCTTTAGAAGCCAGTGAAAGGCAGCATATGCAGGCTGACCTGACGGTGGAAGGTGCATCTACAACTGGGCACTGAATCACTGCTGTCCTTTCATGCGGTCTGTGGTTTTCCAGGCTCTGCAGAAAAAAAAAAACGGATGATATTTGCCATGCTTGGTCTTGCTCTCTCTCTCTAAGAACTCAATGTCCTTCAGAGAGCCAGGCCTTTCAAACGACAGTGAGTGAAAGGCGGTCGATGGCCATTTATTAAGCACAGTAGACTAGAATGAGGTGGCGGTGGTGCTGCAGAGATGGAGTCAAGTCAAGCTGGGGCTGTGCAGAGACAAGGAACAAGACTGATGGGTCGGGAAAGTGTGAAGCTGCGCTGGAGCTGCGGGACAGACATCCAGGCCAGAGGAGATTCAGTCAGCAGTGCAGACTGCGGAGCACATCTTATTGCATTATCAGCCACCATCAGTAACAGAAACATTTAATTTGTTTACCTGCTCAAATAATAATGAAAATCTAATGCATCTGTTTTTTAGTAATTACGGAGGTTTGGTCCAAAACAATTAGTGATAGACTAATATATCATTTAGACAGACTAATTAGACAACATTTGTCACCCCACACTCTAGATATCAGCCCTGGCTAAAAGGCTCATATCCGTCAGCTACTAAAAACAACAGTGGCAAAAGTCACATGACAGTTATTAAAATGTCTAAAAGCCACTGCAACCAATTATCATTCAAGTGTCAGTCAATTTTAGAACACACACACACACACACACACACACACACACACACACACACCAAAAAAATAAAAACAATCTAATATGCTGTTCAAGAAACATTTTTATAATTATTATTAATAATATTTAAAACAGTTGAGTATTTTTTTCACTATACCATTCAAAAGATTAGAGTAAGTATAATTTTTTGAGGGGATTCAATTAATACTTTTATTTAGCAAGGATGCTTTAAATTCAGATAAATGATGTTCTTCTGAACTTTCTATTAATCCTGAAGAAGCCTGAAAAAATTCCACTCAGTTGTTTTCAACAATATTATATAGTAATAATAACAATAAGTGTTTTTTGAGCCACAAATCAAAATATTATAATGATTTCTGAAGGATCATGTAACTGGAGTAATGATGTTAAAAATTCAGCTTTGAAATCACAGGAATAAATGACATAGAACACAGTAATTTTAAATGGTAAAACAATTTCAAAATTGTACAGTTTTTGCTGTACTTTGGATCTAATAAATGCACGCTTGGTGACCAGAAAACATTAAAAATCTTACTGTTCACAAACTTTTGACTGGCTGTGTGTGTATATATATACAGTAAATTTCAAATGGCACTTTTGCATCTAACCATTTGAAACATTCTTCTAAAATGAGCATTTTTATCAAACCCCTATGTATAGGTTTATTTCAATTTAACAGAGATGAATAGGCTCTTGTCATTGCCATCAAAGTGAAATAACTGAACATAAACATGAGAGCCTAAGAAAAATGCTCATTTTAGAAGAACATTTCAGATGGCACTTAGAGGTTTTTGCTTCTGAACTCTTCATACACACACACACACACACACACACACACACACTTACTTTATAAATAGCATTCATTTCAAAATTATTTAATATATTTCAGATTTTAATGGATCAATAATGATAATGAACTTTACTTGTGGGCAACTGACTTCATACATCCACTAAAAAAAACCAAAGAAAAAGAAGGTATTAAAAAGAAAACTGAATTAAAAAAGTATTTTTTGTGTGTGACTCAAATATCCACTGAGTATTACAAGCAACACAATATGTGACCGTGACCAAAAACACAGAGCAAAAATCAGCATAATTGCAAGAGGAGCTGCCTGTATCCTTATTAGAAAATCAGCCGAGGAAAGATTTAAGCTCAGCTCTGCGCTCTGATCCACTGAGACCATGAGTCGAATAAAACACGGAGGTTTCAAATATCCCCATCGGTCAGATCTAATAAATAACAAGGGGTGAAGCTGACAGCAATAAGCCTGTGTGTTTTTAATACAGCTCCAATCAAAGCCAACGCCGCTGCCCTTTAAAAAGCACTGATGAATGACATATGGTATAAATGCTGATATCTCCCATCATATTTTGCCTTGAAGGGCACGAGAGCAGACAGAGAGAAAAGGGTGGATGACTTTGACAGAGATGGTGAAGGAAGGCTGTACAAGCAATGAAAACGGGTTTGGCTTAAAGAGACTCCTGCAACAAATAAGAGAGCAGGTGCTGATGTGGAGAGGCTCGAGTTTGTAAAATTTCATGTTAAATGGCATGAGCCATCGCGGGCCCTTGGGAAAAGGACTAAGGTAATTTTTTCTGGCAACTGAGGTGAGAATAACCATGAATGATTGCTCCGCATTACTGTATGCCGTAGTCAGGAGAGCACAGCTGTCACCAGCTATTAAATCCACTTCTGCACGGACTGGTGCGGAAAAAAGGAGACTCGTTACAATGCGAGATATGTGGATGATAGCCTGTTCCGTCTGAACGAGATGAGAGGAGACGCTCGTGTTTATGGATGTGCCCAGATCTCATCAGACAGCGTTTGTTGAGCTCATCGTGATGGCCGTCTCTTTCAAGTTCATCGTTGTTAAAAACTACAACCCCAGAATCTGACGCCTCAGAAACACCGTGGGTCTTTGTTCTGCGACCTCCTTCCTGTCTTTCTCTGTACGATCTTGGCATAATTACCTGCTTGATCAGCGAGCCCGGAAGGGAAGGCAGGAGTGACCAGGTTTCATTCATTTCTAATCTGCGGCTGAAAGACGGGGAGGGAATATGAACAGGGCTTTTCATGTTGTTGTTTTGCCGCGATTCTAGGATCAATATACAGCGAGCTGCTTCTGTTGTCAATTGAAGAATCGATCCTGGTGAATGATGACAAGGCCACACTGCTAAAGAAAATCAGATTCCTTTACAGACGATCAAACATTCTTTCAAAACATTTTTCCAGCTAGAGACCTTTAAAGGGAAAACTGAACTGAGGCTTTACAACATTATACACACAATGGGGTGGTGCTTTTGAAAAACAGCCGCAGTTTCACAGAATTATTTGTTTTGAACAACATATCATTCAAGATTCAATCTGCATGAACACCATAAGGTATGGTTAATATAGCATTAACTAGTTAGGGCTTCAAGCGCGTATCGGATCAGCGATCTCCGTGTAAAACTGATTGTGCAGACCAAACCGTAAGTCGTAGAGACTTGAAACTTAGAGGGATGGTAGTACTCACACCACCTACAATGTGACCAAGGCTCACCCCAAATCAGCCTGACGGGGGCGCTACAGCGATCAAAAGTGTGAAATTGCTCATAACTCCTTAACCATCAGTTGACGGCTCTAACGTTGGAATCCAAAATGCTTTTGCGAATTAGTCCTAGGTTTTTCGTCCGATCAGATCCAAACCAGTGCAGAAAGATTCTCTGGAGAGCAACTATCAATAATTATGAAAAAAAGCCAAACTTTCAACTCACCATTGCAAAGGGACGCCCGAACGTTCAAAAGGGGAAGGGACACTTTTTTTTTGCCTATAACCCCGAACTCAGAACACGTATGTAAGAACTCTTTGTTAAATCTGAGGTCACGGGGGAAAAAAATGCAGACCTTGGTAATTTGGTGGCACTATAAGAGGGAAAAAAAACATAACAATGGCTATAACTGCACAACCATTAGTCCTATCAGCATGAAAATGACTGCACAGTCTTGGTCCAAAATGCCACAAGTGTCTACATGGACATTTGTGTATCTCAAAAAACATGGCCGCCATTGGCCGACAAAATTTGAGCACCTGTTAGACAAGGTTAACAGAGGCCGATCTGAACAAAACTCGGTGTGTCTGTTTGACTCATGGTCCCGAAGGTCTGAGAAATATCTACAAGAAATCGGGCACTGGGAGGCGGTATCACATTTTTCAAGGATGAAAACAATTGTACGCTACACGTTTTTTGCACATATGTAGGATATTCATATCATACAATAAAACTCCTCATTTTTGCCTCTAGAACCACTGCTGTTAATCAATTTGTTTCTTTTGCAAACTAGTCCTAGCTTTTTCGGTCAATCTGGGGGAAAAAAAATAAATAAAAAATGCAGTACAATTCTCTGGACTCTCTAGGTCAATAAATATATATATAAAAAATACCATTTGGGAAGCTATAACGGCCATTTACAAAAGGGGCCTGTTAAAATTTACTGAAAATCCAGCCCTATCTCACGGCAATTCATACGTATTTTACGATGTGGCTCACTTGTACGAATTCATACGTTTTTGGTTAAATTGTACCTATTTTACGACTTCCCAATTCGTATGAATTAGTACGAATGCCTTTCACCTAACCCCGCCCCTAAACCTACCCGTCACTGGGGTCCAGGCAAATCGTACAAAATCGTACGAGTGAGGTCATACGAATTTGTACAAATTAGCCACCTCGCAAAATAAGTTTGAATTCCCGTGAGATAGCGTTGGAAATTCCTATAAAGCCAAAAGGAAAACTCAAAACTTCACTAAACCTGATGAGCACATGCAACAGGTGGTTCTAAACAAGTATGAAAAGTTTTAAGGGGATCGGACCACAGCTGGCGCTATATCACCATAAAGGTTAAAAAACATCACATTTCTATGCTTTTTAAGAAATTGGTTTAGGCAGGTACTTGCTAAAAATGAACCCCCCCAATCACTGCTTGCAACTATGTTTATGTGATTGGTTCAGTATTTTATGTTTTCTCTGTAATTTGATTCTGTTTTGGTTCTCATTATTTGCACTTTCTATGACTGCAAAATGGCAATTCAGCAGTTTTCAAACTAGGGGTCTCAAGGAGTGGTGAAATATTATAAAAAAACTGTCAAAAAAGTACCAAAAATTTACCAATTAATAATATAAACAAATAATATTATCCATGCCATTTTGCTTTTGAAGACTTTTGATGCTTGTATGGGTCAGAATTATTGATTTATTTTTCTTTTATGCCAAAAATCATTAGGATATTAAGTACAGATCATGCTCCATGTTCCGTAAATACATCAAAACTTAATATTTGATTAGTAATATGCATTGCTAAAAACTTCACTTGGACAACTTTAAAGGCAATTTTCTCAATATTTTATTTTTTGCACCCTATTTGTTAAAATAGTTGTATCTCACCCAAATATTGTTCTATCATAACAAACCATACTTCAATGAAAATCATGTTTATTCAGCTTTCAGATGATGTATAAACTGATATAAATTGACGCTTATTAAAGGTTTCCAGGGTCACATATTAAAATGATTTCTGAAGGATCATGTGACACTAAAGACTGGAGTAATGATGCTGAAAATTCAGCTCTGATCACATGAATAAATTACATCTTTAAATACATCCAAATAGAAAATACTTTTTTTTGAATCATAACAATATTTCACAATATTATTGTTTTTATTGTATTTATTGTATTTTATTGTATTTCAAATGGATCCTTATACAAAATAAATATATATTATTATATTATATTTATATTTTAGTAGGTTTGGAGGAAAATCATCATATTTTGAGGTCCAACAAATGGTCTGATGGTCTGTCGTAAGTGCCCAGTTATTACTCCCCATGGACTCGACTCTGGCATTACCATGTTGCTAACAGCACAATATTCTATTAAGCAACCACAGTTAATCACAATGCATTCTAGGCTTTCTTGTACTACAACCACAAAGGAAACGTGATGTTCCCTTAGAGTTTAGAGAAAGCACATATCTTAAAACACTGCTTCCCTAGGCAGTTTACTTGGTTTTGTAACAGAGCCTCCATTTGTTATTCAGTCTTTGTTCTTTTGCAAACTTTTTTAAAGTTACTTTCACTGGTAATTGTTGTTTTTGCTGAAAAGAATACGTTTCACTTGAGGCCAGGTGAGAATTGTTTTGTTGGCTTTTGAATGCTTCTCTCGTATGGCATCAATCAACGTCTCACATCGTTTGTTTGCGTATTAGAGCACGCGGAGCAGGCGTGTCAGTCCGTCACTCTCTTTTAGGCAGGCGGGTTAGGACACTTTGCGTGTGAGGTTGACCGTAGCGTTATGAAAGCGCCTAGCCTGTGATTACAGATGTTCATGCAGCACCTGATCCGCAGGCTGAACGCTCAGCTGGTTGAAGGACACGGGCTCTCCCAGGTAATCATGGTCTCCTCTGACCCTCCTCTTGCTGTGTGGCATATTTTACATGCCAGAATACCTCAGTCTCCTTAGAGGTCAACTGTCCAATTACAGTCAGAGTTTCACCCCGGTCCCCCCGGACAGCCCCCTCCTGTTTCATTCTTCTGCCTGACCTCTCTCTCTACGACAGGAGACGAATTCAGATGAGCTTATTCAGCTGGTGGGATGAGGGGATATAGAGGTAAATACAGAAGAACAGATGACAGCTCCTCTCTCAAATAAAAACACAGCCCTTCTATCAAGCGTCAGTCTGAGGATTTGATTGGCAGCTGGTTTTAAAAATCGTATCTGCATCTCATCAAGGTGACACGCGCTGCTAGACTGTGGAGATCGAAATCTTTATAGAATTATAATATTAAATCATATACGGGCTGGATAGTTGTTCATGGCTATATCGGTCTTTTCATCGGGTCAGCATTTCAGATCATATCGCTCAAGTCAATAATATCATTTAAAATGCATGAGGGTTACAAATACTGCTTATCATTGCATGCATGTTAAATGGAGTGATATCTAAGATCTGTTCTCAAACCTAGTGAGCTGCCTTGCTGTCTATGGCCTCCTTAGGCAGTTGACTTCTGAGGCGGCATCCTAACCAACTTCTGGAAAAAGAAACACTAGTGAAAAAGAAGTACTCTTTAGCATACTTTTAAAAAGAATGCTTACTACAGAAAATAACAGGCTTCAAAACAATATGTCTAAAGGGAAAACTGAACGTAATGTTTTCAGATACTTAAATGCATGCTACTTACAATGAAATGAATGTAATCACATTGAAATGAACTCTAGTTGAGAGTGCTTTTTTGACCCACTTACAGTGAGTAGGACTTAAGTACATCTTTATATGTAATTTCATAATTACTTTTAAACCATTTTCTTTAAAATATGGTTCAAGTGTTATTGTACTGTAGTAAAATTTTATCAGCTAAAAATACTTTCATTTCTGTTGAAACTGTTGAATATGTCTTTACACATTTACAAAGTGTACTTAAGTGTGTCTCTTCATTAATCTTCATGAAAGTGTTCTCTCTTGTAGGGCACTTAAGTGACCTTTTACTTCATTAATCTTATAATATCTTTAGGTACATTTTCTAAAATATACTTTTAAGATTTACATTACTACAAATTGCACTTGTGTACATGTGTTAAGTGTACTTAAACGTGTTAAGTAACATCTTCATGAAAGTGTTGTCTCTTTAAGGGCACTTAATTGACCTTTTACTTCATTAATATTATATTATCCAAGTACATTTTATAAAATATACCTTAAGGATGAACATTATTACAAAGTGCACTTGTGTACATGTGTTAAGTGTACTTCAGGGTGTTAAGTAACATCTTTATGAAAGTATTCTCTCTTTAAGGGCACTTAAGTGATCTTTTTCTTCATTAATTACGTATCATCTCGAAGTACATTGTCTAAAATATACTTTTCAGATTTACATTATTTACACGTTAGGTGTACTTAAGTGTGCAAAGTGTACTTAAGTGTGTTAAACATCTTCATGAAAGTGTTCTCCCTTTAAGGGCACTTAAGTGAGGATTTACATTATTACAAAGTGCACTTGTGTACATGTGTTAGGTGTGTGAAGTAACACCTTTATGAAAGTATTCTCTCATTAAGGGCACTTAAGTGACCTTTATTTCATTAATATTATATTATCAAAGTACAGCTTCTAAAATATACTTTTAAGATTTACATTATTACAAAGTGTACTTATGTACATGTATTCAGTGTACTAAAGTGTGCAAAGTGTACTTAAGTGTTTTAAGAAACATCTTCATGAAAGTGTTCTCCCTTTAAGGGCACTTAAGTGACCTTTACTTCATTAATATTATATTATAAAAGTACATTTTCTAAAATATACAGCTAGGATTTACATTATTACAAAGTGCCCTTGTGTACATGTGTGAAGTGTACTTAAGTGTGCTAAGTAAAATCTTCATGAAAGTATTCTCTCTTTAAGGGCACTTAAGTGACCTTTATTTCATTAATATTATATTATCAAAGTACATTTTCTAAAATATACCATTAGGATTTACATTATTACAAAGTGCACTTGTGTACATGTGTTAAGTGTACTTAAGTTTGTTAAGTAACATCTTTATGAAATTATTCTCTCTTTAAGGGAACTTAAGTGACCTTTTATTTCAATATTATATTATCAAAGTACATTTTCTAAAATATACTTTTAAGATTTACATTACAAAGTGCACTTGTGTATATGTGTTAAGTGCACTTAAGTGTGCAAAGTGTACTTAAGTGTGTTAAGAAGCATCTTCATGAAAGTGAACTTTTACTTCATTAATATTATATTATCCTTAAGTAATTTTTTTTATATACTTTTAGGATTTGAAGTGCACTACAAATGCACATTTAAAACAACCAAGTGTACTTCTTTTTCACAAGGTTTTATATTGAAGAAAAAATAAGTTTTTAGTGAATATTGATGGAGCAACACAATTTGTCTATAAAAACATGCTTTGTCTATAAAACTTTTTAAATGAATATTATCAACAAGTGCAACGTGTTTTTTCACAAGGTTACACAGAAAGCCCCCATTATGCCAGATTGGGTAACACTTCATTTTAATAATGCACATTAGACACTGTACTAACTACACTGATCTACTACACAGTCATTAGAGTACTAAGAGACAGTCTTAATATCTGCTAACATTTTACTTTGATGCTCCATCAACAGACATTCAACTGACTAACTTTGCAAGTACTTGTGAACTTATTTAACTAACCGTAACCTAACGGTCTACTAAAACTCTAATGAGAGTTAGCTGACATTTAGTTGCAAAGTTACTTATAGTTAGTAGAATTTCTAAAGTGGACTATAGAAATAAAGTGTAACCCATATTTGCATCATTTTCAGTATTGCATTATTGCATGAAAGGTATTTACAATTAATAACTTAGCTTGTTGCAATATATTCTGATATTGTCTCAACTCTGCCTTTGTATTTGGCTAAAACAATGCATCTTTAAAACGCTGCCTGCGGAGTCAGCTCATTAGGTTTTGGAACGCAGAAGAGAGAGAAAGAGAGACGCTCACTGGGGTTAGGTGGAAAAAGCGTGCAGCTCTTGCAGTGGATGATTTCCTTCACGATGGGCATGTCTTGCGAAACCGGCGGGGGCACAATCCCAAGGCCGGGCATCATGGGGTTCATCGGAGCAATTCCAGTCATCATGCCGAGGCTGGGGTCAAAATCTGCAGGAACAGAAGAGAGGACATCATAAAGGACTGAGTGAATAAAAGCTGCTTCAGTCTGCTTGCTGGCACCGTTCTGTTGTGGCACGAATTAAAGCTATGAGAGCTAAACACTCTCCCTCAAAGATAAATAAACAAATAAGTCTAATACATATTTAAAAGGCTTTCCGAATGAATAGGTTTTTACTGACTCATTCCCCCAGCTGTTTGCCTTGGCTTGTTACTATGCACAACTGGTCCATCTGTGGGCAAAAAAAAGTGAACACTGGCTTTCATTTACAGGTATTGGTTTAGACTACAGCTGCATGACAGCGTGGAGCTCTTTGAAATGGAAATGCCGAAGCCCTCGCTCTCTGCGGTCTCTCCCGCACCTGCGGAGAGTTTAGAAGTCTGTCTAACCTTACTAAGAGCACTCAACTCACATACTTCAAATATTTCCCTTATTTACAGCCACATAAGATAAACAAGCTCTGCCTCTGGCATTAGAAAAATAAAATAGCAAAAAAAGTTCTGAGAGTAAAGATCTATGAAATGTAAATTGTACTGTAAATAAATGCACCATACTATACATAAGTACTGCAATAACACATTTCAGGGTTTATATTTAAAGCCTAAAATCTCCATAAACAAATAAGAAAATAAAATAGTATGATAAAATATGTAATATTATAAAGAAAAAACAACTAGATGAGAAAGTTTGTGAACAAATGTTGAGGTTGACTTGAAAAAGCCTAGCCTGAAAGTTTGAAGCAGTTGGAAAAGTCTGAGGTTTGAAAGTTTAGATGGATTAGATATGTTGATAGCACGTTGCTAACACGATTAACATGTTGTTAGCATGTTGATATAACGATTAACATATTGTTATCATGTTGCTTGCATGTTCCTAGCAGGAATAGCATGTTGCTAGCACGATTAACATGTTGCTTACGCATTTCTAGCATGTTGCGAACATATTTCTAGCATGTTGTTAATATGTTATCATGTTTTCAGAATATGAGCATGTTGATAGCATTAATAACATGTTTCTAGCATGTTTCTCTTTTTAGAATGATTAAAATGTTGACAGCATGGTTAACACATTATTAACTTGTTGCTAGCGTGATTAGCATGTTGACAACATGTTTCTAGCAGGTAGGTTTTGGTGCTGGTATGCTGGTTTATGCTGGTCCTTAGCTGGTTTATGCTAAGCTAAGGACCAGCTTAAACCAGCAAAGGACCAGCATAAACCAGCAAAAACCAGCATACCAGCATCAAAACATACTTAACCAGCATATGCTGTTTTTTTTTCTCAATGTTTTTTATTTAGAATATTAACATGTTGATAGCATGACTAACATGTTAACATGTTTCTAGCATGATTTTAGAATTATTAGCATGTTGTTAATGTGTGGCTAACATGCTTAGCATGTCATTAACATGTTAGCAATTTGCTAACACGATTTAACTTGTTACTATAATAAACATGTTGTTAACATGACTAACTTGTTGCTAACATGATTAACATGTTGTTAACATGTTTTTAAAATGATTTGTATGTTGCTAGCATGATTAGAACATTGATATAATGTTGCTAGCATGCTCTTAACACAATTAGCATGTTGCTAGCATGATTAGTATGTTGCTAACATGTTTATAATGTGTTGCAAACACATTTCTAGCATGTTGTCAGCATGTTTTTAGAATGATTAGCATTTGGTAACATGTTTTAACTTCTTGTTACCATAACTAATTACAAACATGTTTCAAACATCTTTCTAGCAAGTCAGCATGTTTTTAGAATATTAGCATGTTGATAGCATGATTAACATGTTACTATAATTCTTGTTACCATAATTAACAATTAACATTAGCATGTGTTTAGAATGATTAGCATGTTGGTGGCATGATTAGCACATTGCTATCCTGTTGTTAACATGTTTCTAGCATGTTTTTTGAATGACTAGCATGTTGTTAACATGTGGCTAACATGATTAACATGTTATTAACTTCTTGTTACCATAATTAACAATTAGAATGATTAACATGTTTATAGAATGATTAGCACATTGCTATCATGATTAACATGTTGCAAACATGCATTATAGCATTTGATAACATTGGCACGTTTTTAGTAAATTTTTAGCATATTGCATGAATAATAGCATAGCATGAATAATATTATAACACATTTCTAGCATGTTTTTAGAATGACTAGCATGTTACACTAATTAACAAGTTAACATGTTTCTAGAATGATTAGAATGTTGCTTGATAAGGATATTGTTAACATGATTAGCATGTTGCTAACATGTTTCTAGTATGATTAACACATGGCTAGCATTTTTAACATGTTACTGGCATATTTTAACATGATTAGCATGTTGATAACTTTTTTGCTAACATGATTACCATGTTATTAACTTCTTGCTACCACAATTAACAATTACAATGATTAGCACACTGCTATCATGATTAACATGTTGCAAACATGTTTATAGCATTTGATGACATGTTGTTAGCATGTTTTTAGTATATTAGCATATTGATAGCATGAATGTTTTTAGAATGACTAGCATGTTGCTAACATGTGGTGAACATGTTATTACCTTGTTAGCATTTTGCTAGCATGTTTCTCGCCTGTTCCACTAATTAACATGTTTCTAGAATGATTAGGATGTTGCTTGATTAGGATGTTGTTAACATGATTAGCATGCTGTTAATGCGTTTCTAGTATGATTAACACATTGCTAACATCTTTTTAACACAATTAACATGTTACTGGCGTATTTCAGCATGATTAACATGTTGATAGCATGTTGCTAACATGATTACCATGTTATTACCTTGATAGCATGTTGCTAACATGATTACCATGTTATTACCTTCTTGTTACCACAATTAACAATTAGAATGATTAGCATGTTTATAGAATGATTAGCACGTTTACAGAATGATTAGCACATTGCTATCATGATTAACATGTTGCAAACATGTTTATAGCATTTGATGACATGTTGTTAGCACGTTTTTAGTATATTAGCATATTGATAGCATGAATGTTTTCAGAATGACTAGCATGTTGTTAACATGTGGTGAACATGTTATTACCTTGTTAGCATTTTGCTAGCATGTTTCTCGCCTGTTACACTAACATGTTAACATGTTTCTAGTATGATTAACACATTGTTAGCATCTTTTTAACATGAATAACATGTTACTGGCATATTTTAACATGATTAGCATGGTGATAGTATGTTGTTGATAACATGATTAGCTTAACATTGCTAACATGTTTTATTATGTTGCTAGCATGGTTAGGACATTGCTAGCATTTTTTTTAACATGAATAACATGTTACTGGCATATTTTAACATGATTAGCATGTTGACAGTTTGTTGTTGATAGCATGATTAGCTTAACATTGCTAACTTGTTTTAGTATGTTGCTAGCATGTTTCTAGCATGGCTAGCATGTTGCTATATTAACATGTTTTATCATGATTAAAAAAACATGTCTGAAAAGAAAACAAAGGGACATAGTAAAAGAACAGGAATCCAGAAATCCAAGCCCAGGGTCCACAGATCTCATCATAAAATGCTCTCATTTGACCAACACTTGAGGTCAACTCTATTAGATCAGAGAGCTTAATTTAGTGTTAAGAAAATCTATTAGAAGATAGTACCAGACACTAATTGAGATAGGAGAGTCAAATGTGAAAACGAATGATTTTCATTGCTGGACATGAAGCTGTCTCTCAGGAGGGTCGGGCCAGAGTGTAAAGGAGGATAAACTCTGAACTGGCAGATGTGTCTACGCACAGCCTCTCTAGGAGAACCATTAACAGAAGTGGGACAGGACATGCAGCATACACAGACAGAGGAGCTGACCGCCACACCGTCCGCCTTAATGACTCTGTTAGTATTGATATTTCTGTCTCTTAGCCACTAATGGAGGCAGAAGATAAGGTGGCCCTCGGTGGTATGGATGCTGTGCAAATCTAAATCAGTACCACATAATTAGGGCTTTTCCTGCATGGCCAATTTTTTTTTTTTTTGGCTGCAAAATTGTAGCCTGAGCCAAAGCAAATGAAATTATATATGTTCATGCTTTTGTTTGTAAATGTAACTGTTATAGTCACAGAAATGTTGCAGATTCACCCAAAAATGAAAATGTTGCTGAAAATGTACTCAGCCTCAGGCCATCCGAGATGCAGATGAGTTTGTGTCTTAGGGTATGTTTTGTTTACATAATGACGACTGTACTAAAAATGGAAGTGTTTTTTCTTTGTGTTTTTGAAAAGTTTGCGTACAGACGACAGCACTGTCAAACAATCCACCTTCACACAGATCTGTGAAAACAACTAAAAGCACTGTATTTTGCCAGGTCTGTAATTGGCGACGTCTCTTTGTAAATAAACACTACAAGCCTGCGCACATACGCATTCCTATAGACTGAACGCATGCACATGATATCGCCGTTTTCACAAATTTGCATTTACTCAGTTTATATATAGATGATAACAGTATTGTTTTCAAAAAGCCTGTTTTCTAAAGTTTGCATTTTCAGGCCCACATTCTGCCATAGAATGAACATCCAAAACAAAAAGCTTGTTTTGTCTTTGAAAACCATGTCATGTAAACACCTCCTTAATCAGAATAGATTTGGAGAAATGTAGCATTTTACCAAAGCACCCTTTTAAGTGAATGGGTGCCGTCAGAATGAGAGTCCAAACAGCTGATAAAAACATCACAATCCACAAGTAATCCACACCAATCGAGTCCTTCAATTAATGTCTTGTAAAGACACAAACCCGTGAAATAGGGCAAGACACTGCAGGTGAATAGGGTAAAAAAACAAAACAAAAAAACTAATAGTTATCACCTTACTTACCCAGTTGATTGATTACACTGATAATTGCAAACATTTTTTGTATTACAAGTTTTCTAAAATGTTAGATTTAAATATGCAAATGAGGCATTGTTTATTGAAATATGCACTAATTTGCATACATTTGTAGTACAAAAATCTAAACACTGGATGAAGTCAGTTTCAAAATTGTTTCCTTTTTTTGGGCATAGTAGAGTCAAATGTTTTTACAGAGGGAATTTTGGGTGTCATTTTGTCACTCCATAATTCAGAAAATACTTAGACAGACAAACAGACAAAAAACAGTTTTTTTTTTTTTTTGTTTTTTTTTTACAATTTTGGGGGGAATAAAATGTATATAATCAAGCAAATTATATATAAACAAATCCCTCTGTAAAAACCTTCAGGATATAGACAGGAATACAAATGTCAAGTTTGGTGTGTGTAAGTGCTACCAAAGTGGAAATTTATGGCTCAGAGTAGGAGAAAAACTCATTTTGAGAAAACGGACTTTAAATGTATGCATTGTAATTGAAATCTATTGACACAAATAGATAAAGTGCTATAAAAGAAGCACTTAACAGTGTCTTTTGGATGTTTTCCTTCCACTAGTCTGAAAACACACTTTATGAAAAACCAAAAAGCCCAAAATCTCAGATTTGACAGGTGACTTAAAAAACAGTTTTTGCCAGCAGTGTCTCCGCTTAAGGGGTTTTAACTTTAGGCGTATCTTGACAAAATACCTATCCAACATCCATAATAACGCTTCCTCCAGTGACAAAGTCCATCCCTTGCTGTCCTCTCACATCAAAATCCACTCTGAAACAACAGCTTGAAGTTAAAAACATCCTTACGATTAATTTCTTTATTCCAAACACAGATGTTAATTGATGGACTGGAGTGGTGTGGCTTATTGTGATGTTTCATTCTGCTGGCACCCATTCACTGCAGAGGATCCAAGTGATGGAAATCTACATTCCCCCAAATCTGATGAAGAAACAACTCATTAACATCTTGGATGGCCCGGGGGTGAGTACATTTTCAGCTAATTTTATTTCTGAGTGAACTTTTCATTCACATAATCTATTAGCAACAAGAAAGCCAACTTCATTCTGATCACAACTGCTGTTCTCAGATATTATGAAAAACAGGCCTTGTTTGCTTTCAGATATTACAAGATATGAGTTAAATCATTAAAAGAGTCTGATGAAAGCTAAACAATATCTGTGAAAGAGCAGGAAACAAACATTCTCATTAGAAACACATTCCCGGCTCAGCAGTGGTCTATTCAGACTGAATATTGTAACTAGCACCATATAAATAAGGTGTTAATTATGTTGAGTTAGTTTGACTTCTTATAGCATTTAAACATAGAGAATTCTGAGCTGAATTTAAAAGTTCAATAAGTCATATTTTATGCAAACATAATTAACAATCAAATGCATTAACTGCAGTTATACAGTATAATCAATAAAGCTCACGCATGTGGATGAGCAAGCAGGAAAACCCTGGGTAATCATATGGCATGCAGATCTGCAAGGCAAAAAAAGGATTTTTCAAAGGATACGGTTTTGAAAGGGAAATATTAATCGCAGGCGAAGGAACACAGCAGACTGTGAAAAACTCAAAGTTGCACCTCTCGATCCAAAATAGAAAACAACCAGGGGCAAATCCTTGTGAAGTTGCATGTCCAGTGTGACCAAGCGATAGAGATAAAATGAGGATACAGAAGAGGTACAGCTCAAGGTTTTGAACGCGCTGCTGAGAAAGACTTGCATCATTTTCAGCCTATGATTCCTTTATTCCTGCTGAGCAGAGGAAAAACTTTATAATTTAAGGAATAATAAGCAAAGCATCAGGGTCTCAAACAGCCTCAATAACAAGGGTTTGATCACAGAAAGCAGTATCTGCTGAATTGATCACAGATCACCGATACCGATCTTTTTAAAGCCTTCTTTTGATCATGTCGAATTATTTATAGTGATACTCCAATCAGGATTTTAGACATTTATTCAGGGCCTCAACCGACCTATCGCTAAGCCCCGCCCATAGAATGCAAATGAGCCAATGGCAGTTGAGTATCAGCTGCACAGAGATGGAACTCAGATCTGTAGGTTACAGCGCCATAGAGAAACATTGGTAGATTCGAAGCTCTCGTTGTTTTAATGGTGTTTATGCTACAAAAATAATAAAACGATGTGCCTGAGGTATCTGTAACACTGATTCCAGGTATCCTGAGAGGATTGGCAATGGAATTGGGAACTTATTTGATTATTTAACGTTTATTTTCTGGTTGTCATACTGCAGACGCAGTGCTCCTTAAACGCGCTGCCAGACCACAACCGTGTGCCGCTTGAACACTTTCTCTGAATATGAATTTTACCTCACCTTTAGATTTCAGCAGTAAAATTGTTTTACCCACGTATTTAGCTTTAGATTGGTTTATGAGATCAGCCTTTTTAGAGATCAACATCCCAAAGCGATAATCAGCCAATAGTGATCGGTAGCCGATCATTCGGAGCGCCCCTACATCTTATATATTTGTTTTTAGGAAATTAATGCTTTAATTCAGCAAGGATGCATTAAACTGATTAAAAGTGACAATATTTACATTCATCAGAGAATCCTAAAAAACTAAAAAAAAACAAAAAAACATTGATAATCAGCAAATCAGCATAGCAGAATGATTTCTGAAGGATCATGTGACACTGAAGACTAATGTAATGATGCTGAAAATTCAGTTTTGATCACATAAATTGCATTCTAAAGTATATAACAACAGAACAGTTTTTTAAAAGAAGTAAAAATAATTTAATATTTACTGTATGTTTAAAAAAGTTTAAATTAAATGCAGTCTAAAAGACCAAAAGGGGCTCTTTCAAAAACATTCAAAAATCTTAGCCACTGAAAAACGATGTTTTATGACGTCTATAACCAGGGGCTTGATGGGCCATGCTAACCAGATAAAAATATGGAAAGAAAGAGAATAATGTTAGAAGCAGCAGCATTCATACTCTATAAAAGGGTTAGATGAAAGGAAAATGGATCATCATGTTAACAAATGAAGTGAAAACTGTATTAAAAAAAACTACTGCTTCATCTGAACCCAAATCGAAGGAGACATGACGTCAACGTGTGGAAAATCTACACCGCTACTTTTATCTCTGCGATATCCAAAATTAGAATCAGGTGCGGCAAACCAGATTAGAGCACTATTAGAGAGAAACTTGAGTTGTGTGGATACATCAAAATAGCTTACTAGTCCAGGCAGCCATTTCAAAGGCTTTTGTTGTCAATCGCTCCACAGTCCATCTACAAATACAGAACATTTCAAAAACCTGGCAATCTATCTAGGACAGAACGTCCTCTAGTAAGTCTTGTAAGACTTGCCTCAGCCAGTGTCAAAGTACAGAAGCTGCCCATCCAAAAGAGACTCTGCCCTACATGAGGAAGAGTACAGATCCATGAGTGCAGCAGAAGATCATGTCAAGGTGAAGATGAGGACTGTTGGAGCAATGCGCTCTCTATGGAAGAGACAAAAATAAGGCTGCCAGACGCCACATGCAGTGGAAATCTGCCTTTGACCAAAAGAGAGCTCTGAAGAGAGCTGGGGGAAGCTATAGAGTTTGGAAAAGGATTTCTGAAAAACAGCAAGGCCAGTCTGCCAACAAAAAGCCACCTACAAATTCAGTTTCAGAGATTTGGGATCCATCTTCACTATACATGTTAAAGATGAAATTTCTGTGCTACTAGTGTCACTAGAACTACAAAATTACAATAAATTACAACAATAATAATTTTGGAATTTTGGAATTACAGAAATAAAGCATATTTTCAAACAACCTTTGCAAACGACAATCACACTACTTTGCACACACTACATTTCTACGGACACAATGGAAGGTGGGTGGTCCTACCACGTTTAATGTCCAGAAAGGTACTAAGAACATAATAAAATAATCCATGTGACATCACTGGTTCAACCGTAATTTTATGAAGCTATGAAAATACTATAATAATATTTTGTTGCACAAAAAACTAAAATAACAACTTCAACAATTCTCCACATCACCATAGCGCCATTTTGGAGAGTACCATGATGTATGCGCATGGTCCATGGCACATGGACTATTTTGTCAATGTTCTTGGTACCTTTCTGGACCTTGAACGTGGTAGGACCCTCGCTGTCTTTGGAAGATCAGAGAGCTCTTAGATTTCATCAAAAGTATCTTAATTTGTGTTTCGAAGATGAACGAAGGTCTTACAGGTTTGGAACCACATGAGAGTGAGCAATTAATGACAGAATTTTCATTTTAGTTTAAACTATCCCTTTAATTAAAGCTGAGACAGTTGAGTGCATGAAGTGTCGAACATTCCACACTTTGTTTTTTTCAGTTTTTTAAATGCATCATCCAGATATTTACAGATACACATTACTCACAATATTAATACTACAAAATGTCACAGAATAGTGTAGAAGTACGAGATTTGAGATGCACCTTTTGGTTTCACTTACCTGAAAAGAAGAAACTCCACAAGTTGGGATCTCAATTAAAACCAACACATTCTATCAAATTCCTTCATCTTGTAAATAATTTGGTAATTCTTCCAATTTTGGCCTGTGCTTCTGTGACCGAATCTATATTTATTTTCCCACGCATCAACATCCAACACATCAGCCATGATCCAACAGCGGCTAAACACACTCTGACTCAGCCGGCTACAATAGCCACGCCCCTAAACTCTTGCTATTGATTGAGCTGGAAAGAGATTGACAGATCTGAATGAACCACGCTAAATGTTCTGATGCCTTGTGGGAGACTCAATGCCCATGAATGGCATGTTTAGTAGTCAATGAACAATAACAGGGCTCTACTTATTTTTCTTTTAGAAGCACAGTCAAAATTTTAGGAGCATCTTCTAATCAACAATCAAAAATTAGCCTTCCCATTACGAGGTGATATTGACACCTTAAAGTGATTCACAGGGGAATTTGGTTTTTACTTTTGTAATGGTACTTTTATAACTTTATTAAAAGTATGTCATCTTTATTATTTTCTTTTGACAAATTATATTTTTTAAGCTTTTTAAAATTTCTAATTTCAACAACAGAATAAAAACAAGTAGAATAAACCTCAAATTATTCAGTAATTTTAAATTTCAAACCAATAAAATAAAATTAGTATTAGCAAAAATTTTGTACTACAGGATTGGCATAGTGCAATCAAATTCATAAATTCATGTTGAGATTAATGTTTTAAATATACAATTTTGAATACAGAAATATTAAATGATTTAAATAACTCAAAATATACTTAAAAAAATTAAACTAAATCTGTTATTAGGTGGCAGCAATCACTGATTCAATTACTGAATCATATCATTCATTTGATTCGTTTGAACGGCTGATTCATTCAGGAATAAAGCAAGTGTTTTCATGAATGGGAAATTGAATCATTGACTCACTAGATTAGTCTAAAAATGCACGTTCATTCATAAACCAAACGCAGCTGTGTTTGAATGGAGATGCGCAGCAGCTCAGCTGTTTCAGACTATTTTTGACGGCGAAATAGAGCAAAACCAGGAAATAGTGTTGTAGTCAGACAATGTAGTCACTTAACGTCTTGTTTATTTAACTGTTTTAAAACAATATCTCATTCACAAACTCCCTTAAAAATCATTAAAAGCTGTCATTATAATCTATTATAAGCTTTCCGCACTGCACAATGAATCTCTTATTTACACTCTCTCTACACTTTGCTTATGAAAGGATTTGTGAGATATGTCTGTGATACATTACTCAATGTTGCAAAAACATGTAGAAACCTTTAAAGCTCCCCTCAGCGCAAACACAAACATGCTGATCGGGTCAGTCGCACATGGTGCTCCTAAATATTTTTTAATAGTCGCACGACATAGTTTTTTTTAGTTGCAAATGTGACTGAAATGGTTGCATCGTAAAGCCCTGAATAAACTGGTTTAAGAAAAGGTTTTTAATGTTAAAAACCTTCTCCTTTAAGTCTAGAGTGTGAGAAAGTTGGATCAGGCCTCTAGCCCATCGCTCTTAGCAGTTTAAGAGTAATGTGACGGTTCTGTGTTAGGCGGGATGGACGTGGCCCTCTGTTGAGGCCTTTAATGTGCCTTACGGCAGCAGGTGCAGGTCTGCTTGTGCTCTGGCACTGAGGTAATAGGCGCTGGACTGATGAATTATGGAACCTGCTCTCGGCTGGCACGCAGCACATTAAGCAGGCTGAGAAATTACAGGCCCGTTCTGCGAGAGAAGCAGCCTGTTAAAAAATTAGAGCTGGAGAAGATATTTATTCATGGCACCTATAAGACAGATGATCCTCACAAACAAACGCTCTCTCCAGATAAATAAAACGATACGTTTGTTTAGAACCTGACCTAGTTTAATCAAAAGTAGATTGATCAAATACACACCGTTTCCCACCGCTGGATCCTCAGGATCATGTTTAGATTGAGGAAAGGCAGGGGAATATCCTAGGGCAGCAAAGCTTAACAGAGATTATTTACATTTGTTCTCAGAGCAAAGCCGAGGAAGGATTTTCTCAAGCCTGAGGAATAATAGATGTGGAAAGTACACCCATGTTTTCTTGTCTCAGCTCTGTTAAACAACTACTCCAGAACAAAACTAACAACTTCAGATACTCAGCCATGGAGGAGTCTCTTAAATGAGAAGATATACAGTACCTTTTTACTAGATAAGCTTGATAATATCACATTTCATATCACAATAACTGACCCTTCGCCAGGAGTTTGATTGACAGGCGATCTGACCAATCATAACGCTGAATTTGCCATTTTGTCAAACAAACAAACCAGACAGGAGAGCAGTTTTACATCGGTGGACCTGAGTTTGAAAAATGTGTAAAAAATGGTGTGGTCATCTGACATTTCATACAGTTGACTGATGACAAATATGAGGCAGGGCAACAACTCACTGCATTATTGAGCCTAGAGAAAGTAGTTAGAATGTCCCTAAAATTCAAGATGCGGGGCAAACATGCCACTGTTTGAGTTTTTGTCTTATATTTACATCATAAGGTTAAGTAATATTACACGAGCAATAGGCTAAATGCAATATCACGAACAGGCCAAATGATTCTGTGGACCATTGAGTAGAACCATTTAGTTCACTATAGTAGAGTATCATTCCAGTAAAAAAATAATTTCATATTTCCATAGTAATATTAATAAAATTATTGAAATAAATTATTAAAGGTATAGTTCACCCACCCAAAAATATTTCTTGCTGAAGCTATTTTTTGTATTTGACTTTTTAAATTATCTTTTGGGAGTAATTTCTCAGCCAAATTAGATGTGTGATTAATTAGATTAATTAATCAGCACATCATGTAATTAAATAAATTATTATTATTTTTAATCACTTATCAACTCTAATAATAAATATTCAGAACATTTTCAACCAATATCTAGATTTTCTGAGAAGGCATGCTTTAATGCAGATCAAAATGTAAAAATGCATAAATGCATTTAAAATGTCTGAAAACAATAATCATGATTCGCGGATTTGGTATGTGGAGTACAAAAATCTGAATTGTTAGAAACCACTTGATGGAAAGAAGCTAATGTGCATTCTAAAAATCTAACCAATTCAAATATTAAAGTACCTAGAATTGTTCATACATGTGACCCTGGACCAAAAAAACAGTCATAAGAGTCAGTTTTGTGAAACTGAGATTTATACATCCACTGAAAGTGAATAAACAAGCTTTCTATTGATTTATGGTTATGTATGGTTGTTAGGATAGGACAATATTTGGCCAAATACAACTATTTGAAATCCTGTAATCTGGAATATTACAAATCAAAAATACAATTTTGATATATTTACGGTAGGAACTTTACAAATGTCTTCATGGAACATGATCTTTACTTAATATCCTAATGAATTTTGGCATAAAAGAAAAATCTATCATTTTGACCCATACAATGTATTTTTGGCTATTGCTACAAACATACCTGTTCTACTTAAGACTGGTTTTGTGGTCACATATTTTGAATACTGTGCATGTTTATTATTGCCAGTCTTACAGTTTTGGGAATAACCTGTGTAGATTAATTCTGCTGAATGTCTATCAGTGGCCATCTTCTCAAATTATGCAAGAGAAGCTGAAAAAACAAGCAGCAAAATTTACGGCAAAACGCAAGAACAGCTTTTCAAATATTTATTGTGGGATTACTTTGAACACTTTAAATATTGATGCTGTACTGGAATGCGTGTTGGATATTCCACTAATAAAATGCGATACTTCTAAAACCTTGATTCGCTTTGGGCAGCTGCATTAAAAGGCAGCCATCAATCAAAAGAGCAAGAGAGTCAGAAAAATCAGCCTGGCATTTAACAGCGGAGCGCTGGTGGCTTTCCTCCGCAAACGTCCCCCTCAGCAGCACCGCTGAAGAATGACACAGTTAGACCCCATGAGGCATGTTGGCTATTCTCAAATGAGGCATGCAAACCATCTCCCAGCGGAATAAGTCAGCGTGTCTTTGTGGGAAATCTGCAACTGAAGATCTGCAGTTTCACACTGCAATTCACCCCTGACACAAGCAGGAATTCTGGAAGCAGGAAATCACTTTCCCCCGCTGAAACCAGAGCACAGAGCCAGAGCTGTGCAAAGATCTAAACTGACAGATGAGATTTTGGCCTATAAAACCATCATTTTCCAAATTTCGCTGAGATCGGGACAGCTGTTTTCAAACAACACCAGATGTGAATATTGCAGCTCCACACATACAAACACAATGCATTCATTATGTTTGTACCACAAGTTTGCTAGTATAACGGTGAGATTTGGTAAACAGAGTCAAACAATGCCCAAAGTCAAGTTTTCGTATCAGAAAGAGGGAGAATGAGCTTCAAGACAAACGCTGAATATGAATAAAGGGTTGCAGTATTGACTGTAAAGGTTCTATATCAAGTGCTTTTGGCTATGACTATATTAGAGACTGAATTACAGTTATCTGCTAAACCTAAATGCTCTGACAGTAAATCATTTCAGATGCCTTCTGTTCAGACATTGAAAAATAGTCCTCTCATATCAGCAGCAAAGGACATTGATTCCCTCATGACTACTGCAAGCTGCTGGTTATTGACTGACAAATTTGAAACAGGAGCTGTAGGTGGCATATCAAACAGCTCATAAATTGACAGGTCAAGATCAGTGAGCAATGTCTAAAGCATGGCTTCCCAGGCTTCAAATTCATGCAGCTGGAGCATGATGCAAATATCATATTTTGTTTGCAAATCTCAATATGGGCTCTGCAGCATGATATAAAAATGAGAAATCAATTATAATCCATTAGAGTCCACAAAGATATGGAGGCATTCTGTCACTTTCATTTATATGAATAAAAGATTAATCGTTTTATATGAATCATACTGTAAGATAAATGTAATAAAAGTTATCTGATCACAGCACACAATTAAGATGAGTCACATCAGAGAGAAAAATGCTGGGATGATTTGAATTTACTGAATTATTAAATGAACATTCAAAATAGATCCTTTAGTGTCTAGTGAAAACACATACAGACACTCATTTGCTCAGACAGAGGAACAGACAGACAGATAGATACAAATTCAGAGTTTCTGTAAATAGATTTGACTGCTATGTGCAGGAAAAAAAAATGCAAATGTGGCTTTAAATCACGGCCATAAAGGAGGCAGAGCTCAGCTGGAGTCTGTTCCAATTAGCTGTCTTTCCTGATGATATTGATCATAACACGAGCTCCCCATGAATCCCGCGGAGCAGCGCGAGTATAATGTATCACACAGCAGACCCACATTTCCTGCCTAAGGAGAGTGGAAATATAGAGCGGCATAAAAATATGCTGCGGTTAAGGCCTGTGGACCCCCCCGAAGAGCAATAACACATATCTCTTTGATGCATTCATAGCAGAAGTCTTATTTATACAGATGAATAAAGAGTCAAGAGCTGCAACACTTGACTCAGCCCACAGGTCCCCATGAGGTGAGATCTGCTCAACAGCAGCAGCTGAGAAACACGCTTTGGAGGGCATAAAGAGGGGAAAATGCTAAATAATAAACTCCAGAATAACAGTGGATGTGGAGGAAGGTGTTTACAAAGACACAGGAGTGTCTTTTATACTCTGGGAAGTGAGCTAAAGCGAGGTAAGCTAACGAGTGAGAGTGTGCATGCTGTACTACATTCCTGTAAATGGAGAGTCAACAGAAGTGAGGTTCGTGTTGTTCTTAAGTCTGCTGTAACACAATCCGGCGACATCGCTAGGATTGGCGAAACACCTTCTTACGACTTACGAGAGCCCAGCCGTCTCGGACTGCCAACATCTCCAATGCCGCAATCCAAAACCGCGTAGCTCAAAATGGAGCCGTGTGCCGGCGCTGTCCGCGGCATGAGAGGACTGAAGCTGCTATTCCTCTGCTGGAGAACAGCAGGTCAGAGATTCTGAATAATTAATCACAGCGAAGTGCAAGCCAGACCGAAGCCAAGTAAAAACACACAGTACAGTGTACTCTTCTAGAATACGCTGTAGTTACAAGAACTGAGTGATATAACTGAATATTCACCAGGGGTGTGTGATACTGACCAAAAATGATATCTCAATGTTTTGCCTCAGGGGAATTTTGTAGATAACCATAATTAAATGTTATTTTGCTGAGTGTGCTTTTGTGCTGGTACACAGGCTGGTTTAGGCCTGTTGTGGACAGATGACTCACAAAACTTCTCTGTAGTGGTTATTTCACACTCACAGCTCTGAGACAAATTAATTTTTCCACTCTGAGGATATATGTGCCCCCTTAAAGGGGCCCTATAATGCTCTTTTACAAAGTCTTGATTTTATTTTAGGGGTGTACTAGAACATGCTCTCATGCTTGGTGCATTATTTTTCACATAATTTACATTATTACAACAGCTTTCTCCCCAGACTGGCACAAATGGCTCGATTAGTTCCGGGTTTGAGGAAGGCCTGCCTTCCGGAAAACAGTGTGTTGTGAATGGCGAACAGTTTAGATGATGTTTCAGTGATATCACGACCCTTGTTACAGTAGTGTTGGGTCCTATCGTTAGCCTGCCAGATTGCCAACGCATGATATTATCATTATATTATTGCTAATTTATTTAATTATTTACATACTTTCATTGCCTGAAACCAGCTCCAGCATTAGGCTAAAGAGGCTAATGTTTTTAATATGACTTAATTTGTATTTAACATGAAAACAATTAAATAAAGACATTGTAAGTTACTAATCGTAATGCTAACATTTCCTTAGCTATTCAAAAAGCAGCTACAGAAAACGAGCAAAGAACATTAACATTATCAAATAACATCACTGATTAGCCTAGCCTAGTATATGCATTTTTAAAAAACACTTGCGTTATAAGTGAAGCTATCTACATTGTATGATGAATAAATCTCCTAAAACTAAATACACACGTCTGTGGCGCCTTACGGCTCTGATGCGGCCACCGGATCCAATCAGCAGCTACTCTAGTCAATGCTTGTGTTTATATCAGCCTCGCCTCGGCATGTGTTTTGCCCCCCATACTGCACATATCTGTGGCGCGTGGCTTTGACGTGGCCACCGGAGATGATCACTATCACTATCATGATCGTCAATGCTTGAAGCGCTGTGGCTCGTTGAAGCGTCCCAAAAGCAGCTCTCTGTGCTGCACTGCAACCATTTGAATTTCAGTAGGCGGGGTTTATTTTAGCATATTCTAATGGACAATGGACTAATGGACTGGAAAACAAAGCCTGTAGTCCAAATGAGCCGTTCGTTGTGGTTCTTGAAAAGGGATTTTTTTAAAAATGAAATATCTCCCATTGGAGTGAACTTTGAGATTTTTAACTTTGTAGATCTTTTTTATGCACAAACATACACACCACACACTGACAAAAAAGAAAAGAACAAAAGCATAAAAAGAACCCTTTAAAAGGATATTCCACCCAAAAATTGTAATTCTGTCATTTATTACTCACCCTCGAGTCGATCCAAACCTGTAAGACCTTGGTTCATCTTCAGAACATAAACTAAGATTTTTTTTTTTTTTTTGGATGAAATCTGAGACCTTTTTGACCCTGCACAGAGAGCAACAGAACTACAATGTTCAATGCCAAAAAGGTAGTAAGAAAATTGATGACTTGTGATTTTTTGCCTAGCCTTACTTATTTGAACCAGAATATACAGACAACACAGACACTCTCGTAAACATGCGCTGACAACTGACACAGAAGAGAAGAAATTGTTGAATAAAGTCATTGTTTTTGTTTTCTTTGCACACAAAATGTAATCTCGTAGCTTCATAACATTTCGGTTGAACCATTGATGTCACATGGACTATTTTAACAGTGTCCTTGCTACCTTTCTGAGCCATAAAACATTTCCATTCTGTAGCTGTAGGGTCAAATCTTAATTTGTATTCTAAAGATGGACGAAGGTATTTGGAAGTTAGGACTGACATAAGGGTGAGTAATACATGACAGTATTTTATTTTGGGGTAAAATGTCCCTTAAAAATTGATTTCCAGGGGATGCTTACCTTTTTACACATTTTTAAAATCCCTTTTAGATGTATGCATAATCTTTTATGTCAAATTCGTATTTTTAATCAATACATTCAATTAGAATTATAAAGTTGTCAAAATGAGTCAATGAAAACAAAAATATATTACACTGCAGATCAGAGGTGGTGTAAATGCATTTACACTGCAATTACAAGTGCATAAATTATACTAAGAGATTGATGTTTTAAAATGGTTACTAATGAAATGAAAAAATATATATATTTGTAAACGTGAAATTAAAACAGTCATAATGAGTGAGTCATTGAATCATTCACGCAATTTTTGTCAACGTTTGATTCAATCAAAAAGAAAGCAAGTTACCGTCTTTATGAATGGGTTACTGAATTATGCACTCAAATGATTTACTCAGCGATTCATTTGGCAACAAAACACACCTTTGTCATGTAAAAAGTGTTGGGAAAAGTTACTTTTAAGAGCAATGCGTTACAATATTGCGTTACCCCTAAAAAACTAAGTAATAACATTGAAAGTAATGCATTGTTATTTTGCGTTACTTTTTCTCATTTGGGCTGGGATTCCTTTCTTGTTTTAATACGAAAAAGTTCTAAGTTGTCCAAATGTAAAATTTTATTTATACATAAAGATATTTGTTTTTTAATACATTTCATTATTGCAGGTTTGCACACTTACGATTTCTCTCAACATGGGACAGGAGAGCTGTCAGTCAATACATGGGAAAACAAAGTAACTGGTGTTTTCTTGTAAATTAAAAAGTAATGCGTTACTTGAAAAAAGTAATCTGATTAGGTAACTACCCCCAGCACAGCATGCAACAGTTCTGCTCCAGCTTTGTTCAGAACAAATATTATTATTTCCTTATTCTTTGCAAAGATGCACATGTGATAATGCTAACTTGTGCATCATTACAACAACAGTTATGATTTTGTAGAAAATACATAATGCACCTCTAATATTCACAAGACTTTTGCAATAAATAATATTTTTTTGCAAATAAAAAAATAAAAAATAATTTGCATCATCACGTAATGTCTGTTCACAGAAATATGTGTGGCATTTGTCTTCTAATAGATTATTTTATAAAAAAAGAAGAAAAAGAAGAAGGTAGGTAAATATCTCAGACCTCCGATCATTATGTTTATTATTTAAAAAAATATTCAAATACTAAAACAGGGCAACCAGTGTCAATTGGTTGAAATTATTGAAAAAAAAAAAAATTAATAATTAAAAGGATAGAAAGATAAAATATTGTAGGTAGAATTATGTTAGCTATAATCACAACTCCTTGTAGCTGCTTAATAAAAGTTTGCAGTCCAGATTTTAAAAGAGACGCTTCATCTCTTGATTATGGCATCAGCTGTGCGTAACGGAGGCGGGACTGATTAGACGGTTGGCTGAATGGACTACTCAGTGTCATATTCACAAACATATGACTCCTCACAACTTGCTGAGGCAGCAAAGTACAGAAACAGAATGGAGTTCGTGGCGAGTTTTAGTTGGGAGACCGTTAGGATGTTGGAGGCAACAGCTGCTCCCTCTGTGTGATTAATGAGGTACGACTCGAGGCAGACAGTACTGCCTCTTCCCTCCACCTCCAATCAAAATACCGCCTGTGCCAATGCCGACCAAACAGAGCGGGTCATAACAACATCGTGCAGACCCGGTTCTCCCTGCAGCACGGCGGAAAGGACGGGTCAGCAGAAAGCTGCAGATCAAAGGCTGCGGGCTTTATATCATTTCCTGCTAAGCAGCCCGTGACAATCGAGGAAAGAAATCGTGACGGGGAAAGTCCAGAAATATCCATACGCGTTTGTGGCAGAAGTGACCCGCTGTGACACCCTGATTCAAGGCCTTCATCTGAATTCTTCGAGTCTCTGGCAGGCAGGAAGCAAGAGGAGGCAAAAAGCCTCCCAGAATTCCCCGCGGCGGGACTGATTAGAATAAAAGACCCACAGTACTGGCGGAACGAGCTCCTGGGAGCCAGGACACATTAACAGCACTAAGAGCCGTTTCATTCCAGCTCATTGCATGGCTCACAGATCAAGGCTCCATAGTCTTTCTGACATAAAACCGCCATCAGCATTTCTCTCTTCTGAACGCCAGTCTATAAACCGCTAGGCAAACTCCATAATTTGCTCTCGGGTGGTGATCTCGCAAATGGGAGCTCGAGACGTTTGTGTGGCGGCCACGTAAACAGTGCAAATGAAATTTGATAGGAAAATAGCGTAGGTGGCGAGAGCATCCCCACGGCCCACTTCATTTGAAACACGCGCCTATAGCGGGCTACGGCTGCGCATATATATCTGCGACTGCAACATTAAATAAGACGAAGGAGGTGATTTACCAAACTCCGCAGAGAATGGATTCTAAAACCCGAGGAGAAAAAGACACATGCCCGTATAAACAGCGCCCGGTGTGTTTACTGATAAATGCAGCCCATCATTTTGAATTGTATTGGAGAAAGAACAAAAATTAGATGTTTGCCGCCTGTCGGATGACCCTCTAGTGTTTTCATTTCAGCGTAATGAAAACCCATCCGTCTTGCGGTTGCATTTCATTCTAATCTCCCTTGAATTAAATCGGCGCTTCAATGGCATTTTTGTATCGCTCACCTTTCGCGCTCGCTAATAAACGATGCAGTGCGAAAGAGAAATGAATTCTGAAATGAGCGCAGTGGATGTGTAGGTTTAAGTGACTCACACGCAGCAGCTGAGATGTTCTGCGGCTCCATCCAGCTGGCGTCACACAGCCATTCCTTCGCATTGTGCTGCCGACTAACCAATGAGATGAAAAAGCCCTGAAACTAATTGGCCACTCTGACGGCACTGTGGGAATGCGTTTGAAGTTTTCACACTGGTACTTTCACACTCTTGCTGACTCAGTGGAGCGCTCTGCTTCTGAGGCCCACAGGATGCATCAGCCTCAGTCTCTGGCTAATACTCCAGCAAACATACATAGATCTTTTGCAGTCTGCTCCACACTACAGCTTGTTTTACCCCAAAACAGGTCATTTAGACAGGATGGGTCTCTGCCTGACCGGCACATAATACAAACCAGTCCATCCTTCTATTTTTATATGATGATTATGGGGTGAGCACAGCTGAAATCTGACAGCAAAATAACAAAGCGCTAAGTTTGAAACAAAGTGTTAGCTGATCCAAATAATGACACTGCAGTTTCCATGGCAGAGCAGGACAGTGTTGTTAACAAAAACTACAAATATTAAAAAACGATTTTGTTAACTGAAATAAGGAAATGAGATTAAATACAAATATTAGATTAAAAAATACACTTGAAATGCTGAGTTGGCAACTAAATAAGTTTAACTTAAACTGTAAATAAAAAAAGCTAAATGGAAATATTAAAGCTAATAATAATAATGACAAATGCACTTAATAAAATACCTAAAATTATAATACAATTTAAACTGAAATATAAAATAAAAGGCAATTCAAATGACCAATAAACACTGAAAAAAAAGATAAAGATAATACTAAAATAACACTGACATTAGCAGAAAAATAACTGTGATAATGTTCAGAATTTCCATCCATCTGAAATGAATAAGTACAGACTTTTTTCACAGATAAAAGTAGAACTCTGCAAGGAAAAAAGTATGTTACTACCCATTTTTTCCACAATGTCTAACATTGTAATATAAAATAAAAGGCAATGCAAATGACCAATAAACAAGGAACAAAAGTATGTAACTACCAATTTACTACCAAAGAGAAAAATGCTAGAGTTGTTTTTGAGGCTAACCTCTCTGAAATGCATACAAGAGCTATATTTGCACTGAAAAATACTCTTTTTTTTTTGTAGCACAGTATGTGATTAAACAAAAAATAAAATTGAATCCACATTTATTGCCAAACATGATGCTGAAGTTGTTGATGTACACTACTTACAATTTAATGAGTGCAGATTATTGTGCAGTCTTATTATAATTTAAATAAAAAATAAAGCTAAATAGAAACATTAAAGCTAATAATAATAATAACAAATGCACTTAATAAAATTCCTAAAAATTATAATAACATTTAAACTGAAAATATAAAATAAAAGGCAATGCAAATAGGATAAAGATAATACTAAAATAACACTGATATTAGCAGAAAAATGACTGTGATAATGTTCAGAATTTCCATCCATCTGAAATGAATAAGTACAGACTTTTTTCACAGATAAAAGTAGAACTCTGCCAGGAAACAAGTATGTTACTACCCATTTTTTCACAATGTCTAACATTACAGTAGTTAAAAGTACTAGGCTACACTAGCTACAACTAGCTGCTAGAGTTGTTTTTGAGACAAACCTCTATGAAATGCACCCAAGAGCTACATTTGCACTGAAAAGTACTCCATTTTTTGTAGCACAGTATGTGATTAAACAAAACTAAATCAAAAATATTAAAACACTGAAATGCCAAATGCCAAACCACGGTAAGTTGATAACTCAGCTTACCTGGCATGATAGGTTGTCCTGTCATGCTCATGGGGGCCATCCCGAGGTTATTCATGGCAGTCGCCCAAGCATTAGGGTCCGACATGGGCATCGCTAAAGAGTTGGAGTCCATGGCAATATTTCTGAGGCCCTCTGAAAGAGAGAAAAACATAATCTGGGTTTATATCCAAAACACAGAATGTGTTTAAATATTCAGACTAGGCTTGGGCGGTATCCAAATTTTGATACCGTCAAACCTCCTCCATATTTTACCTCGGTATACGGTATTACCGTGAATAAAAAAAAAAAAAATGACCTAAGGCTCAGACAGCGTCACCAAACTGTTGGCTTGTGCCTAAACCGTTCAGAAACTGAATACCAAACACTAATACTGAAACAATAACAAAATAACATGCTCAACAATATTAACAACTTTTATTAGCAACAAATAGCAGTTTATAAAAAAGTGCAAATACAACAGTCAAACAGAATTAAATTAACATAAACATCCAGAACAGTTTTCGCGCAGAGACGTGTAGGGTTGTGACGGTGGCAGATTTTACCACCGCTGTGGTTATGGACCAACTACCTTCGGTAGTGCGGTGTTGTTTATATATATATATATATATATATATATATATATATATATATATATATATATATATATATGTATGTATATATATATATATATATATATATATGTATGTATATATATATGTATATATATATATATATATATATATATACACACGCACACAGTTTTGAAACATACAAAATGAGGCTCAAAAAGTAACAAAGGTGCGTGTATTATTGCAGTCAGTGAACAAACAGCCTACAAAACAGTAAAATAATGATAGGGCCTAATATAAAGTATATAGAAAGTAGCCAAAATAAGAATGGTAAATATTAAACAAACATTCGTGTCATAAATTCGTAACAACTTCACCCAGCCCTTGTTCGACGGCTCATCAAAATTACCGACCGAGAACGACTGGAGTCCGTGTCTCTTCCTCATTACACTGTTGCATCAATTACAATTGCTCAGTTTTGTTTTTAATAGGAACAGGGTTATTTTTCGTTTCAGTTCTTCATAAAGTTAATTTAGAAATATGTTTGGAATATTTTTTGTTTGTTAAATTAAAGCTTTTGTTAATTTAATTTACATTAATGAACCAGCGGCCAGCAACAGGCGGTGAGATGATTATTTTTGATGCAATTTGCATTCTAAAATCATCTCGACTTGCCTAAAATAGCTAAAATCTTAAAGAAAATGTAAATGTTATTTTAAATGTTAAACTTACATAAATGCGTGCTATTATGTGTATACAGTCGTTTGTTGGAGAGTGGAAGCTAAATGCGCTTTGCATTAGCCTACATGAGGCCTCAGCGCGATCACTTGCAAAAAAAATGAAAATAGGCATATGCCATAATCTTGCTCATAAAGGTAAGCATATATAGTATATCATCCGGAACTGTAAAGGGTCTAATTTTATTTGCATGCACTCACAATATAAAAAAAAAAATCTTGTGTTTTTGTAAAAATAAAGAAAACAAACAATACTCATCAATACTTATCTTCCAATCAGGATAAATATATCGAGAGAAAAAAAAACGTAAAAAAATTAAATCGAAAACATTTTTTTTAATTTTATTGATATTTTATAAAAACCGTAGAGCCGCATTTCTCTCCAGTGAGCAGATGGTGAGTCAGGATCGTCAACTTAATCTTTGCCACACTGGCTCACTAGTTTACAATAGTTTATGAACAATTCATTTAAGTATCTCCTTATTTCCCTCCGACACATTGATAGTAGCCTAATAGTTTTTTTCCGGAACTTTGCCAGCTTTGGTCTATTGCGTGTGTTTGAACGCAGATCTCTTCCTGCTGCCGACGGGGGGGACACTAACCGCTGCCACGGCATAATGAATGCTGCAGAATCACTGTATTTTATGCTTGTTATAGATTGTGTGACGTCAAGTACATTACCGCCGGTGGCAACCGACGACCGCGGTGGCGCGGTTGTCAGTGCGACCGTCACAGCCCTACTCGTTCGTATTTACCGCCTCTCCCTTCTCGTTCGGTCGAAACCCGAAATACTGCCAAACTGCAGAAGTTGTGTTCTTTTTCGAGACCAGGTCACTTGGTGCACGACTCGCCATCTTTCCCCTTCTCTCTCTTTCTCCTCCACGCTGTCACGTGATGACAATTACGCATACGCATTTTTAGGCATTTTTTATGACGGTATAACGGTATTGAAACTGATACCGTTGCTATTTTTAGATCCCGCGGTATACCATATTACCGTATTACCGCCCAAGCCTAATTCAGACCTGAGCAAAATGAGGACTCCTGTTTGAAAATTGTGCCTATTTGTTTGACCAGAGGTCTCAGTGATGAATTTGTGACTCAATAAACCCATTTGGTCCACATTTATGATCAAAATATGAATTTGAAGGGTTGCTGATGTAAACTACTGCACAAAACTTTGGGGACAGTGAAATATTCAGGTGTTTTTGAAAAAAGTCATATTTTGAAATATTATTACAATTTAAAACAACATTTTTTTTATTTGAATATATGTTACAAGTAATTGTCAGCATCATTACTCGTCTTCAGTGTCACACGATCCTTTAGAAATCATTCTATTATGCTGATTTACTGAAACATTATTATCAATGTTGAAAACATATTTTTGTGAAAACCGCGATACACTTTATTTTTTCAGGATTTTCTGATCAATAGAAAGTTCAAAAGTACAGCATTTATTTGCAATATTTGTATCTTTTGCAAAAGTCTTTACTGACACTTTTAAAGAATGTGTCCTTGTTAAATATAAATGTATGAATTTTTTGCTGACCCCAAATTGTGAACATATTTTCTATTTTCTAACAGTAGAGGAATAGTTTAGAACAAGCAGTTGTGCAATCCAAGCACATTCGTGGTTAAATTCATTCATTTACTGGTATTTTGTATTTAAATATATAATACATAGGTTTTAAAAGTCTGAGCTGAGGACTGAAAACTTAATGAGTTAAGAGAGGAATAAGATGTGAAGTCTTCATCAGCTTAACACATAAAACATATTTCATTACGATAAATTGGAAAGTTCTTTTAAAAACTACTTTCTGTACTATTAACACAGCAGAGGTGCCAATGTGCTTTAGCACACCATCACTTCAGAGAAAACAGACTGCAGACTGTTTTGAGGCATAACTGCTGCCAGAGGTCTGATAAACTTCAGTATCGCCCACCAAAAGAAAGAATAAACGCTAGAGAGCTCAGAAAGTTCCCATATCTGAGGTGTGACCGCTGGGCTTATAGTGTGTGCGAGAGAACATATGCTTCCTGCGCAAAGTGGGCGGCAGACACACGGAGGAGATAGTTTTCACTGACTATCAAGAAAATGTCATTGTGTTTCGTGGTTGGTCAGGGAATTATTAAACAGAGTTGATGAAAAACAGCATGGTAATTAGCTTTCAGGTTCTCCAGAGGGATATCAAAGGTGGTTTTGGTCAAAGCATCTAAAAAAAGAGCACGTTTATTTAGAAAATAATGACCTTTCTGACATGTGACTTCATGCTTCCTTCATTTATTTAAAGATAAATCACCCCTCAAGGGTTTACGGGATCTTTTAACATTTAAATAACGCACGTCATGTCTGAATTAGCATGATTATACGTCAACAGCTTCCATTCTGCTTTCAGCTGTTCACGTACTCGCGGTCTGAAGTGATTAGTCTCTATGGCAACACTCATAGTGCCAACACGGATCCATGTGCGGCTTTGTTGTTGATAATTAATTTCTATTTATTCACCTCTATACTTCTTTGCAAAACACTGAAAAATAAAGAAAGTGAACCAGGTAACCCTGCTCATAATAAAATGACATTTCAAACTAAACTATGAAGCAGGAAGGACGTACTATTGAATGTCAAAAGCAAGGAGGTTTAAACGCGCAGACATGGAAACTCATAATCACTGCGACATGACATGAGAGTGAATTCAAAGTCATATTTCAGCAATAGCATCCTTTTGGATTCAGCAAATAGTGGAAATCACGCTCTGATGCTTAAGGATCTGAGTCTGGTTGATTTCATGCAGGTTCTCAGAGGACACTGTCCACGGCTCATCTCTCAGATGTCTTCTTTTCAGCGGTCTTCCTCTCATTCATCCAAACAGACGGCAGAGGTCCAAGGTTTCCAAGTGAAAACAGTTGTTTAATCATCTGTATCAGTGGCAGTGGTGTGAGTGGATTGGAGCGACAGGCAATTTCCCTCCCTGCTGAAAGCAGTCTGTAATCACGCCGTTCCAAATCCAAGCCGGATTTTCCATTTTATGCTCCTCAATCACTTCCCACTTTACTTTACTAAGTTTGGGGTCTTTTTTATGTTTTTTGAAAGATGTTTTGGTAGCACTTTAGATTAGGCAACACATGTTCACTATTAACTAAGAGTTTTCCCTCAATAAACTTCTAATTTGGTGTTTATTGGTAGTAAGTAAGGTATTTGTTGTAGTAGTTATATATAGTTACAGTATGGTTACGGTTATGGATTTTAAAATATAGTAATCTAGAATAAGGCATTAATATGTGCTTTATAAGTATAAATAACAGCCATAGTGATATCAAAGTTTTTTACGCTCACCAAGGCTGTATTTATTTGATTAAAATACAATAAAAAACAATATTATTGTCAAATATACTACAATACTACAATTTAAAATTTGGTACTCCATAACCTTTTTTTTTTTTTTTAATTAATGCTAAAAACAGCTGTGGTGCTTAATATGTTACTGGAAACTATGATTTTTTTTAATGCATTTATCGATTTTTATTTATTCAAAAGTTCAAAATCATTGAAATAAAAATGTAACATTAGCTATGTTTCTATCACCCTGCTTTTATGTGCATTTTGAAGTATCGCATCAAAAACGAGTGGTTAAAACGCCATATATATAGTTTTTGGCAAATAATAAATTGATGGAAGCACATTTTGTGAATAAACTCCTTCATGTGCATCAAAAAAGTAATGGCGACAGGGGACAGGATAGCTTGACTAACCAGCGGACCGATCTTGTTGCATAGCATCTGAAATATTATGATCATTCTTATGGTCGATCTCCAAAACTATGTACCATTTAGAAGTTTTTTTATTTTTAATGTTTTTTGAAAGATGTTTTGGTAGCACTTTAGATTAGGCAACACATATTCACTATTATCTAAGAGTTTTCCCTCAATAAACTTATAATTTGCTGTTTATAGGTAATAATAAGGTAGTTGTTGTAGTATCTAATGTGGCATTAATGTGGGCTTTATAAGTATAAATAAACAGCCATAGTGTTCCTTAATCTAAAGTGTTAAAGTTTTTATGCAACCAAAGCTGTATTTATTTGATTAAAAATACAATAAAATACAACAATATTTTCAAATACTACAACAACTTAAAATTTGGTACTCCATAAACCTTTTTTTATTTAATGCAATTTTTAAATTATTATTATTATTTATTTATCGATTTTTATTTATTTATTTGAATTTTTTTTTTGTTAGGATTTTTAATAAATCAGTTCAAAATCATTGACTCATTGACTCAGCAGCAGCAAGATCGCAGATTTTACTGTCTTTAACACTGTTTTACATTGTAAGCGTCAGTGGAGTGTGAGCAGCGCGATGTGAAACAGTCCTAATAATAAATTTATCCAGTGCTGAATCGTTGTCATTCAGGAATAAGATTGCGTAGGTGTTTAAAGAAGAATCTTTTAAGGATTAATTGTGCAGCTGTAATGAAAACTAAAATGTTTTGCAAGGATATTGTCATGTCTCGCGAGACACATCGGATCTCACGAGATCTCATCACATCCCTACTAACCAGTGAACCAATCTTGTTGCACAGCATCTGAAATGTTGTTATGGTCATTCTTAAATGCCCGAACAAAGTGTGTCAAAGTATTTCTGTAAAACTGCCTCCTACAACTATCTTACAGGACTGCGTTCCAATACAGCTGGCCTCTGAAAACAGTGACTGCACTGATTGTGTTTCGTCTGCTCTCTTTGAGGCGCAAGTCATTTATTATATATGAAAACTATTATATTTGGTGGCTTCTCCTATTTTTCTTAGTGATATTAAGTAATGATTTTGTTCTCTTTGATTCAACAGATGGAAACGACTTATTCACAAATGTTTTATGCAATATTCCAATTTTGCACATAATTTTTTTTTTTTTTTACAAATATGAGTCAGTATTAATCATCACATTTCCATCTCTCTTTCATCCTGACAGCTAACAGTCCATTAACACATTTTAATACATGGTGAAATCATGAAACTGACATGAAATTGTATTCTGGCGCATTACCATGCATGCAATGCTTGTGATGGAGTGGCAACAGAGTGAGAGAACATTGTGAGACTTTCAGAAACACTTCTTCTCCTCAAGGAAAAAAAAAAATAAAAAAAAAAATTCACACAACTATTCTCTGTGCTCCATTTCCAGTGTGCAGCGCTCACACACTCTGAACAGCAGGCTGGAGGAACACTACAAAAGCCTTATCCAGTGTAAACACACTGCCATCAAACATCATGCTGTGTAAGTGTTTAAGATTACTGTGGATAATGCAACGCCACAAAAGAGTGAAACTGAAGCCCATACTTTACTTTCTGATGGAAAGACATGAATCTTGTGTACAAGCTCAGGATATGAAGTTTGTTTGCTCAGGAACTGGAACTCATTAAAAGCCCTTTCACTGAAAAGCAAAAGATGCATTTTTAAGATTGCTTAAAAGATTGCTCAATAAGAGCACAGGATGTTTTCTGGACCAACCGTCGCCTCTGCCAAGCCTGAAGAGGCCATTTGTTTTGCCAGGATGGAACGAAACTGATGACGGAGCAAACTCTAAGAGTAAAACTAACAGAACTCAGGACTTTACAAAAACTAAAATTTAAAGTCAATATTTTTAATGATCAAAATATTGACTTTAATTTTAGTACTAAGTACTTTAATACTGTCCATTTCCAGAGGGACATATAGTATGTACTCACTGTAGTAGACTGTCCTGACCTAGCAAACCCACTCTGAGAGGAAGCGACTTCCCAGGGGATAGTTTTATCTCTTTAGGTTTAAACGTCCTTTGGGTCTCTGTAAAGTCACCTTTCTGAAACTTCTGAGAGAGGAGCAATTAGAAAAAAGGCCGTTTGAAAGTCACAGGGGATGGATGGGGAAAGTGTCCCCCACAGGCCTGTTTTTCTTCATCTACAGCTCTCTTTCTGTCACACACACACACACACACACCTCTGCCACTGTGTGGTCACAAAACTTTCTCAATAAAGCTGTCCATGGCTCACTGCCCAAATCTCCCTCAGAAGGCCAAGAAAAACTCAGAGAAATTTATTTTACGATCTACAAGGTCTTAACAGCTCGACAGACAATTACTTGCTCTTCTGCAACTGGGACAACTTTAGCAGGAAGTTGAGGGTCATGAGTTGCAAGGAAGATTTGCATACATATACATAGACATAAACATAAACATACCTAATATTACTGATCGGGATAATTCTGGTTCCCTTAGTTTAGCCAAAAATGAAAATGCTGTCATTATTTAGTCACCCTCATGTTGGTAAAATTACATTCTTTTTTATGACTTTCTTTTTACTTTCATACAATGAAAGGTAAAACATTACAGTTCAACATTTTTAATGCAGTAAAAAAAAATTTGCATTTTGAATACAGTTCACAATTTTGAATGCAGCTCACAGATTAGCATTTTGAATGCAGTTAAAAAATAGCATTCTGAATGTAGTTCACAATTTAGAATTTTGAATGCAGCTCAAAAATGTGCATTTTGAATGCAGTTCCAAATGTTGAATTTTGAATGTAGTTATAAAATTGCATGTTGAATGTAGTTCACAATTTTGAATGCAGCTCAAAAATGTGCATTTTAAATGCAGTTCAAAAATTTGAATTTTGAATGCAGTTAAAAAAAAAAAAAAATAGCATTTTGAATGCAGTTCCAAATGTTGAATTTTGAATGTAGTTTAAAAAGGCGCATTTTGAAAGCAGTTCACAATTGTGAATTTTGAAAGCAGCTCAAAATGTTTAATTTTAAATGCAGTTTAAAAAAAAATGCATATTATATGCAGTTCAAAATTCTTCAAAATACAGCAGTCCACATTTGAAGTGGATTGAAATCTGTCATCAAAGTTGTCCTAAAACCAAAACAATACCCGTTCTTGTCTTAGGACAACTTTGGTGAACTTTTTTGATCAACTTCAAATGTTGACAACTATATACAGGTCCTTCTCAAAAAATTAGCATATTGTGATAAAGTTCATTATTTTCTGTAATGTACTGATAAACATTAGACTTTCATATATTTTAGATTCATTACACACAACTCGAAGTAGTTCAAGCCTTTTATTGTTTTAATATTGATGATTTTGGCATACAGCTCATGAAAACCCAAAATTCCTATCTCAAAAAATTAGCATATTTCATCCGACCAATAAAAGAAAAGTGTTTTTAATACAAAAAAAGTCAACCTTCAAATAATTATGTTCAGTTATGCACTCAATACTTGGTCGGGAATCCTTTTGCAGAAATGACTGCTTCAATGCGGCGTGGCATGGAGGCAATCAGCCTGTGGCACTGCTGAGGTGTTATGGAGGCCCAGGATGCTTCGATAGCGGCCTTAAGCTCATCCAGAGTGTTGGGTCTTGCGTCTCTCAACTTTCTCTTCACAATATCCCACAGATTCTCTACGGGGTTCAGGTCAGGAGAGTTGGCAGGCCAATTGAGCACAGTAATACCATGGTCAGTAAACCATTTACCAGTGGTTTTGGCACTGTGAGCAGGTGCCAGGTCGTGCTGAAAAATGAAATCTTCATCTCCATAAAGCTTTTCAGCAGATGGAAGCATGAAGTGCTCCAAAATCTCCTGATAGCTAGCTGCATTGACCCTGCCCTTGATAAAACACAGTGGACCAACACCAGCAGCTGACATGGCACCCCAGACCATCACTGACTGTGGGTACTTGACACTGGACTTCAGGCATTTTGGCATTTCCCTCTCCCCAGTCTTCCTCCAGACTCTGGCACCTTGATTTCCGAATGACATGCAAAATTTGCTTTCATCCGAAAAAAGTACTTTGGACCACTGAGCAACAGTCCAGTGCTGCTTCTCTGTAGCCCAGGTCAGGCGCTTCTGCCGCTGTTTCTGGTTCAAAAGTGGCTTGACCTGGGGAATGCGGCACCTGTAGCCCATTTCCTGCACACGCCTGTACACGGTGGCTCTGGATGTTTCTACTCCAGACTCAGTCCACTGCTTCCGCAGGTCCCCCAAGGTCTGGAATCGGTCCTTCTCCACAATCTTCCTCAGGGTCCGGTCACCTCTTCTCGTTGTGCAGCGTTTTCTGCCACACTTTTTCCTTCCCACAGACCTCTTGCTTGAGGGTGTCAATGATGGCCTTCTGGACAGCAGTCAGGTCGGCAGTCTTACCCATGATTGCGGTTTTGAGTAATGAACCAGGCTGGGAGTTTTAAAAGCCTCAGGAATCTTTTGCAGGTGTTTAGAGTTAATTAGTTGATTCAGATGATTAGGTTAATAGCTCGTTTAGAGAACCTTTTCATGATATGCTAATTTTTTGAGATAGGAATTTTGGGTTTTCATGAGCTGTATGCCAAAATCATCAATATTAAAACAATAGAAGGCTTGAACTACTTCAGTTGTGTGTAATGAATCTAAAATATATGAAAGTCTAATGTTTATCAGTACATTACAGAAAATAATGAACTTTATCACAATATGCTAATTTTTTGAGAAGGACCTGTATGTTGTGTTCTGCAAAATAAATTAAGTAACTGGAAAACTATTTTAAATGACATGAGGGTGAGTAAATGATGACAAAATTTTCCAATTTTATATGAACTCTTTTAAGGTGTCATTGAAATTGAAAATAAAAATAAATAAATAAGCAAGCAAGCCACAGGGAATAATCAAAAAATAAGAACTTAAAATAAGAACAAAATTCACAGTATTAAAGTAATCTAAGTCAGTATAAATAGATTATTTCAACAGTATACCAGTGCATATTTATACTCTTGTGAATGTGAACATATGCACAATCTAATATCTGACACTGTCAATTCATTGTGTATCATCACAAGACATGTACTGTCTAAACTGTCAGCTCTTAATTTGATATTTAGCATGATATTTTGATTTGTTCTACACTGCATAATTTAGCACAAAGCAATTGCTAAACTGCCAAGTGTTCTGTTTATTAAACAATCAAATAAATATGCCCTAAAATACAACTTTGCATCTTCCTCATTCAAAAGCCACGTGTAGATTACTTTCTCACTTCATAATCAAGACTGAACCCTCTCTGGGGAGATCTCTCGAGTCAGAGAGAACAAGCAAGCATCAGAATGAAGTCTTTGGGGACGTGCCACAATTGCAAACCTCATTATGTCAAACCATCACGATTTCAATCAGCCTTTTGGATCACCTTGAAAAGACAAGTTAAGCCAGCTAACAACAAACGATTGTTGCTTTAGACTCGAGTGTCAAACGCCAAGCAGAAAACACCTCCATCGGATCCCACAGATCACTCTCTTACAGGGTTCAGGCCTTGTAGGTCCGAGACAGACGGTCCTTGAGGAGATCTCTTTGAAACACTAGATATCAGGTGCTCCAGCTTTACACATCAAACATGCTGAGAGCCCTCCTGCTGAGGACGATATGATGGCTATCAAGCGATAAACGCGATAACATTTTTTTTCACAAAATAAACACTTCAATGTAAGTGCTCCCGCTTCTCAAGAGCCTTATTGAATGCAATCTTCATTCATACATCTATGGATTATCCATGTCTTAATGAAGGTAGGAGGAAGTACGATCACTTGAGTAATTGCACTTTCAACACTTTTGATTTTCCTATTGAACGCAAATGTAATGGATTTTCGTCTGATTTAAGTGATTTGTAGCACAGCACTTGTGTTGTGTTTATGTTCGGGAATCAGTATCGGCATAATTATCAGTTAATTGGCCAAGAGGACAGCTGAGTTAAAATACACAAAATATCCACTGTGTTTATCACTCTATACTATATATTCACTACTATTCAAAAATTTGGGGCCAGGAATATATATATATATTTTTTTTTCAGCAAAGATACATTAAATTAATGTCATAGTAATAGTCATTGTACAGCTTTTAAACTATTACATTTAAAAATATGTATTTTTCAAATGCACGCTTTTTATATATTTTTTTAAATCCTGAAACAAAAATTCAATAATCACCAAAAAAAAAAAAAAAAAAAAAAAAATTATATATATATATATATATTTCTAATATTACTGACCAGGATAATTCTAGTTTCCTTAGTTCACCCAAAAATTACAATTCTGTCATTATTTAGTCACCCTCATGTTGGTAAAAATGACTTTTTTTATGACTTTCTTTTTATTTCCATACAGTGAAAGATAAAACAACATCACAGTTCAAATGAATTTTGAATGCAGCTCAAAAATGTGCATTTTGAATGCAGTTCAAAGTGTTACATTTTGAATGTAGTTTAAAGAAATTGCATTTTAAATGCAGTTCAAAATTCTTAAAAATACAGTAGTCAACATTTGAAGTGGATCAAAACCTGTCATCAAAGTTGTCCTAAAACCAAAACAATACCCGTTGTTGTCTTAGGACAACTTTGTCAACTTTTTTGATCAACTTCAAATGTTGACTGCTATATATTTTGTGTTCCACAAAATAAATTAAATCATTGGAAAATGATTTTGAATGACATGAGGGTGAGTAAATGATGACAACATTTTTCAATTTTGTATGAATACTTTTAGGATGTCATTGAAATTGAGGAAAAAAAAAAAAAACTTCCTTGCAAAAGCAGCAAATCAGCATATTAGAATGATTTCTGAAGGATAATGTGACATTAAAGACCTCAGTAATGATGCTGAAAATTTAGCTTTGATCAAAGGTTTACAGTTTACAATATATTCACAAAAAAAGCAGTAATTTTAAATCGTAATATTATTTCACAATATTACAGTTTTTAATGTGGTTTTGATTAAATAAATGCAGTTCTATAAGCATAAAAGACTTAATGTAGCTATGGAGAAAAACTATTATTCATAGCAGGTAATTAACCCTAGGTAGGTTAACGTGTCCTGGACCAAATCTTTTTAAAAAGAGATAGTACCTAATGAATTTTATTGAAAAAAGTTTTATTGAAAAAAGTGTCCTTAATATTTTTTTATTATTATGCAGTAACCCTTTTTTATCAAATTCAAAAGGCACTCAAGGCCGTACTATTCTGTTAATAAAGTCACGGATAAAAGGGTTGCAGGCACTCCGCTGCATGTCAAACCCAACTATGCCCTTCATCCGTGACTATATTCACAAAACAGCACAGGCTCTCCAACAGTTACAGCTTCAAAAACACACAAACTGACGGCTGACTCACCAGCTGTCTTAAGTTAGCAAATGAGATAGAATTGAATTCACGTTTACAATTTCAGCCCTTGAATGGAGTTGCAGAGCAAAAACAGGAACGAGAAAAACTTTTTTTCTTCCCATCTATATCGCTTTACACAAGCAAAGCGAGTCTGTTAAGTTGAAACAGACATTGTTGACTCGCCTCCTGTGTAAGCGGCTTTGGGCTCACCGTTTTTGCCTTTAAAAGATGTTTGTTATAATGTGGCCGGCATTACCGCTGAGGTGGATTCAAATTAACTCCTGTCGCGGGTCAAACGCCCCGGACCCGTTCCAGCCAGACGCTCGCAAACATGACAGCAACAAGGTCTTTCTAACAATGCGACGAGCGCTGTGATCCGACGTCTGTGTGTTTACACAAATTATTTATTTTCTCCGTCTCTCTTCTGGCTGGATTAAGGGAATAATTAGTTTTGGGTTCCAGCTCAGTGGCGGTGACATTTCCCTCGCCGCTCCGCATTCATCCCCCAAACGCGCGATTGAGGATGTGCGTGTCAGGGCTTTGAGCTCTCGTTGGTGTGAGCCGTTTGAGAAGGAAACGTGGTCTGACAGCACTGCTGGAGCAGCACCTTCTGAGCTCTAAGACCTGAAGAGTTTAATAGAGAGCAGTCATCAATAAAGACACATCATTACCGAACATTTCACCTCGCTCACGAGAGACGCGCTCAGGCGTGCAGACCACCCTGTTACAACATCTACAGTCACGACTGCTGAGAAATGCATTATTCATGTCTGGAAAAGCAAGCCATGAGATAGGGAAGCCTTAGGAAGGTGTACATTGTCATGTGATCTAGACAAAATAAAAGCGGTTTTATTTTGGTCTCATCACGAGATGATAACGAAACAAAAACTCAGTTTGAATGACAAAAACTATGAAGGAAATCTACTGACATTTTCGTCAACTAATAAAAATGAGACGAAAATGTTAGGGAGAGACGATTTGGGAATATTTGCTTACATCTGAACTGTATCATAGCCTATTGATCTATCCAGCGGGACATATGCTGCCGCTCAAAAGTTTGGGATCAGTAAGATTTTTAATGTTTTTTAAAGATGTTTGTTTTTTATGCCCATCAAGGCACTTACTTGATCAAAAATACAAAAATAAATAAATAAATAAAATCATAATCTTGTGAAAAATTATTCAATTTAAAATAACTATTTTCTATGTGAATATATTTTATCCTATGATACAAAGCTAAATTTCCAGCATCATTACTCCAGTCTTCAGTGTCACATGATCCTTCAGAAATCATTTTAATTTGCTGATTTATTATCAATGCTGGAAACAGTGGATTTTTTTGGAACCTGTGATACTTTTTTCAGGATTCTTTAATCAATAAAAGGTTAAAAAGAACACCATTTATTTAAAACAGAAAGGTTTTCCAACAATGTACACTACTGTTCAAAAGTTTGCGGTCAGTAAATTTTTTTAATTTTTTTTTGAAAGGAATTAATATTTTTATTCACCAAGGATTATTAAAAAGTGATGCCATAGATTTACATTGTTAGAAAAGATTTATATTTAGAATAAATGCTGTTCTTTTAAACTTGTTATTCGTCCAATAATTCTGAAAAAAAAAAAAAAAAAAAACGGGTTCCAAAAAAATATTTCATTGATACATTGATAATTCTAATAATAAATCAGCATATTAGAAGATTATTTCAAGAAAAAAAACATTATTTTATATTGTAATAACGTTTTGCAACATTACAGTTTTTTTTTTTTTTTTTTTGGTATTTTTGATCAAATAAATGCAGCCTTGATTAGCATAAGAGACTTCTTTAAAAACATATTACAAGTCTTACTGATCCCAAACTTTTAAACGGCAGTGTAAGCTACCACAGACTTGCTGCATGTCTCATAAAACATTGAAAAATGTCAATATCTGGGAGTAAGAGACGAGCAGACATACGAATAAATTGGACGACACAAAAAAACTAAATTCGGCCCGGTTTTCTGAGCGCACACTCCGAATCAGCACCTCTTACCCATGAGTACTCTTTCGCTTCTCATGAACAGAGAAACACATACAAAATTATGTTGAATTGTCTGTTTTAACAAGCATTCACGTAAAAACACAATCAGTTACGTCTATGAGACATGTATCAGGGCATTGCATCCGTGCATTAGGTTTTAAAGGAACAGCAGTCTAATTTAGTTGCTATTGTCTGTAGCATTGATGCTAATCAAGTAACAAAGGAAAGACAGAAAATCATGCAGTTAAATCTCTGTCTATCATGATAAAACCGTAATATCAAACTAAATAAAATGCTTAATAAATGCATTAGACTTTAGCTGACTAAATCTACTGTAGATTAAGTAGACTAAAATCTTATGATATTTAGTCAGCTAAAACTAAAAACCATTCAGAATACTAAAATATGACTAAAACTAAATGTCATTTTAGTCAAAAGACTATGGCTAGGACTAAATCAAAATTTGCTGTCAAAATGAACACTGCAAAAGCCATTTCTGTTCTGTACGGCTGCATCATGGTTGATCAGGGATTCATTGAAGTTGAAACTGCTCTACTGTATGTCTGTTAGTGATTGAGCACTTCCACATCACTGTTTTCAGACACTCCAGAAAGAGGCTACAGCTGGATTGTAGAGACTACGGTGACTCAGAACATTTGGTCAAATGTATTTTCAGTCAACATGAAAGACCGGGACGTGTGCGTGGATATAAATGTATGTTTGTTAAATCATTAGCAGCTGACCAAAGAAACAGTGAGTAACAGTTTAAGACTGTTAGAAAATGAAGTCAAGAAAACCAGACAGAAAAAAAACAGACATTTTTTTGTCTCTTATTCTCACAACGGCTGCATTTACTTGGTCAAAAACACTTTAAAACAGTAACTCTGTAAAGTATCATACAAATTAATTGAATTTCTTAGAATATATAGTGAATTGTATATATGAAACTGTAATTTATTTATGTGAACAATCATTGCTGCCGTCTTCAGTGTCACATGATCCTTCAGAAATCATTTTAATATGCTGATTTGCTGTTCAAGAAACATCTTATAATCAGTGTTGAAAATAGTTGTGCTACTGAATATTTTTGTGGAAATTGTGAACTTTTTCATGATTCTTTGATGCATAGAAAGGATATATTTTAAACTGAAATATTTTGTAACATTATAAATGTCTTTACTGTTACTTTTTTAATCAATGTAATGTGTCCTTGCTGAATACAAGCAGGGCTTGACATTAATGTGTGGATTTAATGTGCTTACGGGAGACAAGTGGATTTTTTGAAGGGGTAAGTGAAAGAGAATTGCACTAATCTGATTAAAAATAAAATTTAGGTGAAAATAATTCTGATTCTGATATTACATTCAGGGGAAACGGCAACTGATAATGGATAATCAACAGTAACAAGGTTGTGCCAGTTGAGGCTCACACAGCTCACGCAGCTCACGCATCTTGTGGAGAAAACAAAACAAATGAATGCAATTGCACACAGAAGGAACAAACTAGTTTGTATATTTATTACATATAGCCTAGTTAAGCAACTTGACCAAGAGAGTGACGTTTTATCTGAAAATCACGGTCGCAAATTTGACATTGTTTAACAAGTTCAAGAGTTCAAACAAGTAGTTGATATGCATTTTAGTATAATATTGTCAATGTTGACTGTTTTTGTTTTTGGTTAATGGAAATAATTGCCCATCAGTTGCCCATCTCTGAGCAACAGAGAGATGTTTCATTACTGAAAGATTCTAAATTTTTGAATGAGTCATTTGAATCAATGATTCAGTGTTCCGTTCATAAAGAAAGCCACTTGCTTCATTCTTGAATGAATCAGCCGTCTGAACGAATCATCTGAATGAATGCCTCAATGACTCATTCATTAAGTCACTTGCTGCCACCTACTGGAGTTTTACTTTCATATTTAAAAGAAGCTTATCTTTGCATCTGGTCCAACATTTCATATTTATATATTAAAAAAAATGATTTAAAACACTAAGCTTTTAACATTATTTATGCTGTTGTAATTTTGCTGTGTAAATGCATTCATGCTACATTTCAGCTTCGTTAAACTGTCTTTGTAAATGCATCTAAATGCCACTTCAGCTGCTTTTGTTTCTCTGCATCAGGGCTTGACATTAAGCTTTGACATGTCCTTATCCTTCGGACAAGTAAATTATTCATTCACTTGTCCTGAGTAAAAAATTTACTTGTCGAAAAATTGTTACTTTTTTTTTTCTTTGGCGTAAATGTAATTCATTTTGTAGCAATAGTCTCATCACTACTCTATGAGGTTTTACTTAATCAGCATATTTGTGATATTTGCCTTAAATTGATTAGGACACTTTTTCACTTTATGAAGGGCAATATTTTCCTAACCTTACTAAATGTACATGTCTATCATTTATGTAAAATTCTTACATTTTGTTAATACATTCAGTTAGAATAATTAGACTCTGTGTAGTTGTTACCATTCAAATTAAATCAGTACAAACAAACTCCATCTCAGAGGAAAAACCGAACCTGCATTGAAAGTGCCATTTAAATGTATTTACTGTTTAATGAACATAAGAGGTCCCAAAAATGCATTTAGACAGTAAAATTGCACATGCATAAATAACGTTAGAAGATTTACTTTTTAAACATATAAATCTAAACGTTGGAAAAATGCAATCATTTTTAAAATATGAAATGAATGAGTCACAGATTCAGCCATAGAAGGATTCAACCAGTTCGTTCAAACGTCTGACTTTATGAATGGCTCACTGAATCATTCGGTACTGAAAAACCGTTGTGTTGCTCGGAGATTCGCGACTGTTCTGCTGTGGTTTTGCTTAGAACTATTTTCATTAGCAAAAGGCCAATGAGGTATCTAAAATATAAGTCAGTTAATATTAACTACTAGTTTATTGAACTGCTGTTGTATAAAATGTCACATTAGCAGTCGTAATGGTGCTTGTTTGTGTGATGTTGCTTACCTATATCATATGTTATATACAATATTTTAATTGTTTTTCTACCGCATTATGTTTGTTCATGTTTGTTTCTTTGTGTTTGCTGTTGTGCCTATTGTTTTGATTTCCGTGCGTCAGACTGGCTGCACGAGCCTAAACTTACGCAACCTTGATACTGTCCATTTTTACTCACCGTTTACACTGTAAGTAATACAATCAAGAATCATTCTCACCAAAGTTTCGGTGCTGTGCTAGTTATTGTTTGTTATTGATGTTTCAATGTTACTTGTCTGGTCGGGCAAGTAAAATTTTCTTTCACTTGCCCTTTCACAAAATCCACTTGTCCCGGACAAATGTCGAGCCCTGTGCATTGCGTATTGGTTTTGCTCATAGTGATTTCACACTGTCTTATTAAAGGAGTAGTTCACTCACAGAACAAAAATGTACAGATAATGCACTTACCCCGTCGTCAACTCAACTTTATTTCTAAAGCACTTTCAAAAACCACAATGCCATTCAAGATGTTCATGCCTTTCTTTCTTCAGTCATAAAGAAATGATGTTTTTTGAGGAAAACATTATATTTATATAGTGAACTTCAATGGGGCCTGTGAGTTTGACATACCCTAACTGTATTAACCCAGATTACACAGAGGCATCACAGAGCTAGACAAGATGAGCATTTGAGGTTAAATAGATTTTTTTTTTTTTAGAAAATGGATGATTGTTTCACTAGATAAGACCCTTATTCCTCGCTTGGGATTGTGTAGAGCCATTTGAACCTCAAAAAACAATTTCTGTATGACTGAAGAAAGAAAGAAAGAACATCTTGGATGATAATGGGGTACATTATCTGTTAATGTTTGTTCTGGAAGTTAACTACTCCTTCAAGTGAAATTATATATATATATATATATTAGGGCTGTTAAGCGATTAAAATTTTTTAATCTAATTAATTACATGATGTGGCGATTAATTAATCTAATTAATCGCAAATTAATCGCACATCAAATTTGGCTGAAAAATTACTCCCAAAAGATAATTTAAAGTCATTGTTGTGTAAAGCGTCAAACAGACATTACAAAAAGTAAATATTTAGTTTATAAAATGTATGCTGTTTTGTACCGTACCATGAGAGTGAGTAAATGATGACAGTTGTCATTTTTGGGTGGGTGAACTATTATTAATGTATTTCATTAATTTTATTAATATTACTTTGGAAATATGAAACTATTTCTTAATGAAATGATAAAATAAAACTGCCAGTTGGTGGTGGTAAATTCATTTGATTCATTCAAATGGCTGATTCATCATCAGCATTAGATCGATCGGAGTGTAACATCAAAGTACTGCACGCGCATCGGAGCGAACTGGCGCATAAGCCACACACCCGCGCTCAAAATTTAAAATGAAAGCCTCTTAATGCTTTTGAAATAGCTTTCGTGGCACTTTGATTTCATACACTGTCTGTGTGTTGCTTGGAGACGAACAGTTCTGCTCACTTTTGCACTCGTGTTGTAGTCGATTGCACTTAGCCTATTGCTTGTGTGATATTGCTTAACTATATGATGCAAGTATGAGACAAAAACTTTTTTGCTTAAATTTTAAGGACATTCTAACTACGTTCTCTAAGCTCCATCAAGCAGTGAGTTGTTGCACTGCCTCATATTTGTCATCAATCAACTGTATGAAATGTCAGATGACCCACATAGGTTTGGGGCGGGGCCAGTGCGTTAAATGCGTTAATAATTTTAACGCGTTATTTTTTACCGTAATTAATTAATCTAATTAACGCGTTAAATTACCAGCCCTAATATATATATATAAATATATAAAAGTAAACATTTGACACATGCATTTAATACAGGTAAATTGCCTTTAAATAGGCCAAAAATGACCTGGAAATCAATTTAAATAAATTACAGTATTCAGTATATTTATAAAACAATGCTGTGTGGCTAGTAAACTTGGAAAACCACTAGCCACAGTGGCTGTTTAGCAACAAAGTTAAAGTAAAATAATAATAATAATTGAACGGTTGTGTATATTTTTATGTGCAGTTTTAATGGCTGTCATTACTACTGAAAGAAAACAGTCATGTATTTTTATTCAAATAATTAGAATTTATTTGAAACAAATTGTTATTCAAGTCACAGGGGATAAGTTTATCATTTTAAAAAATGAAAAATATGATTGGATAAGTCACATGAACTACTTTTGTTTTATATAATTTATGTTATTCCTTTGCCAGGCAATTTCATTAAAAAAACAAGGAGTTATGCTGATATTAGCCAAAAACCCCATTCTGCGTTGGATGGCTCAAAAATTTTGCAGTGCATTATACAAGAGTAAATGACTATATATGAGATAATTTCTGTATTATTAAAAAGGCCTACAGTTTGGGGATGAATTATACAGTAATAATTGGAAGATTATTATTACTGCATTTATATAATTAAAAGTCCATTATCATTATTACATGTATTGCACAGTTTTTAAGCATTTTAATTGCTGTCGCTGTTATTTTACTGTGCCTAACAGCACCTTTTAAACAGCAAAGTCATTACCAACACATGAATTCATAAAACTAGAGAAGAAACTCTATGAACTCGTGCACACAGTGGCGTGTATTACATTAATATCCATGCCATGCAGCTCTAGACTCCAGGGATCCTGAGAGACTGCGATGTGCCTGAGCAAACCCTCGGTCTGACACCTCCAGAATGACATGAAAGCGGCAGCACTTCTGCTAATGCTCAAACACGAGGGTCAGTCATCAACGATAAGCTGCTTTGAATTTCATATCAGCAGCTCAAACACAGGCTCATCATTGTCTGCCGCTCACTCTGGAAGTCAGGTCCCGTCACTGATTCCCATTGTGCGTCGTTCACATTGTAAGAACGCAGACTAACGGCAAAAGTTATTTAAGCGATTTGACTTCCGAGGAAATCTCTAAGCTCAGTAAACGCTCACATTTTGCCTTAAAACTACATTTAAAGTCGTATAAATGGATTAACAGTGAGTCTGGCTCCGCATGGCTGGACAGCGGTTAATATCTTAAGATCTGCAGATGAGCCAATCAGAGCTCAGCGCTGCTGGAGGGCAGACTGATTGCTTGATTTATAATGACTTCAAATATTTCTGCATGAATTATGTAATTACAGGTAGAGCAGAACTCAGCGCCATCTTTGAAGTAATAGTCCGTGCTGCCTAAAGACCGTATCCATGTGAGATTGAAGCTCGTTTGACTAAATTAACAGTGTGTCGTTTCCTTTAACGGGCCGGTGTTTGATCTGGAATTGTTACGGACCGAAACAAACCCTTCACTCGTACCAATGCCTGCACGAAGGGTTCAGAAAAAGATAAGTTCTTTCAACCTCAACGGCGTTCTAGGACAAGACCTAATTAAAAAGTGACTTCTTTGTAAAGTTTGCTGCGAAGAAAAAAGAGCTACTTATTGACTCAGTGTTTAAAAAGTGCTGTACTTGAGTCATGACATGTTCAGATACACGTTAAGAGTTAGACACCATGTTAGAAGAGTGAAATAGAAAGTCTGCACTGTAAAAATATAATATAATATATATAATTGTAAAAGACTGTCAATTATATTGTAAATCCTGCCATTTGGTTAACAGGAAGCTCCCTTGCTCAATACAGTGAAAAACTGGACATTTCACGTAATTTTACAGCAAAATACTGTCAAATATAAAACAGTTTTTGTGAAAAAGAACAAAACATCATATAATTTACAATAAAAAAAAGAAAGCTTTTTTTGACAGCTCACATTTTAAAGGTATTTTACTGAAAGAACAACTGCTTCTTTGCTTTTTCTTGTCAGACATAGTTGCACTACCCTAGTAATAGATTTAAAATGCATTTATTTTATACTAAGTATAGTTCAAGTCTATTAACAGACTGTATTTACTGACAAATCGATATAAAACATTGTAATTCAACTTTATTTGCAGTACTACTTGTGCACAATGCACATTTCTTAATATTAAGCTCAAAATATGTTTTAATGTCACTATTGATGAGGATTGTATGATCTTCAAATAATATCAGTCATTAAATGCAAAATATTTAAGGTGTACCTGAGTATATCTTATCAGTATATCTTTAGTTGGAGTTTTAATGGAGTGCATTAAGCACAAAATTATCTGTTCCAATTTAGCAGATCTTAAAAATACCAGTTTAGCATACCAAAATTACAATTGCAGGGTATTTTTTAAGTACATAATATGTAAATGTATTTGTAGTATACTTAGCATGAAATACATTTGTTTTAAATACATTTTAGTCTTTTATTTTACACTAGGATAACAATCTGTAACCTATTACATTTTCAAAGTAACCTTCCCAACTCTGCCCATGTGACATGTTGTATATGAAGAGTTCAGATGCAAAACCCCATGAAAGCCATCTTGGTCAAAAATGAGATAATGATACTGAGTAAATGCTCTCAACACATATTATACGTCCATCAAAATCTTTTACTTCAAACTCGCTAAAATCCCAGCCTCAGCCCAACCAGAAGTACCGCTACTTGGGTAGAAACCTATAGATAGGAGCCTGATAAAAATGCATTTTTTTTAAAGAAAGACGTCAGATGGAACTCTTCATATGTTTTTATCCATGTATTATTTAATGAAAATACACAACTGCATATTCATATGACTCTTTTAGTGGCACATTTCAATTCAACTTGCTCAGGAAAAGTTGTGAGAAATCAATCTTAATAAAAAAAGCAACAAAATACAATCCATGCACTTTCTTCTCTGAGGTGAATGTATCTGTTGTGTTCGTAGCAACAACAAGTTATCATATTCACATCTGTCGACTATCATTCTAACTGTCATCTGACAAGCGGAGATATTCAACTCAGTGAATAAAGTACAAGATATTAATCTTGATTTCTCAAAACGGTGCACTTGTGTGCTTTTCCTCAGCAACAAATGTAAACGCAGCTGTGCACAAAAAAACAAGGGCCAATGTGGGTTTGCTTTTTACCAAACCCTATCATACGGAACACTACTTCAGTTTTTTTTTTTTTTTAGATTGATGCTGGTTGATATCCACTGCTATTACACAGAACAAAAATAGATTAAATAAATCCACGATGGTCCAAACTAATTCGGAAATTTGAAAACTTTGGGTGAACTAATCCTTTTAAATAGTAAAAGTAAAGTTCTAGTAAGCAAAGCTGCTGGTTTTTACCATCAAATTTGACTATTTATTTATATATTTAACAGAAAGTCTTCCAAGCTCTGAGCTCAGTCGGTGGAGGCACAGAGATTTAAAAGCTCTCATCCACCACAGCTCTGATTTTCCAGCTTGTCCCTGTGCTGCGTCTCTCAGGTCTCTCTGGGCTTTTTGAACACTTGCATCTTGCTTTCAGGCTTCGCTCTGAGTTGAATCGGTGTGGAGGTGGGGGGCTGTGTTAGAGGTGCTAGGGTTTACCGTTTTCTCCCTCCAGCTTGCCCAGGGGATGTGCCTTTGTTCCTGTTCAGAGATGTCTGACATATGCACACAGAGAAGGGCCACTGGCCTGACATGAAACACTGTTTGCAACCCATTTTACTTTTGTAATGGGAAGTGTTTCAGAGTAAACCAGAATATTCAATGGAAGGGGTAGGGAAGTGCATGAAAGCCTCTGAATCACTCAATGCACCAGTCACATCCTGTTTTTATCCTTTATCTGTCGGGGTTCAAAACCAATAACGTGTCACATGAATGCAGAAACTAAATGGGTTCATCTGTAGAGAGGAAAAACATGTTTTTTCCCATTTCTGTGTTGAATCAGAACTGGTAGATTATGATGTTAACGCTTCGTTAATGAACAAATGAGTGGGGCGGGTAATGAGTTAAGAGTTTACTGATAAACTGTCATGCTGTTTGCTTACCCACCAGAGGTGCTCATCTTTCTGCAGTCTTTCCCCTATTAAGTTTAATTAATCACAACAACTTAATTAACGGAGCTTAATTATTACAGAGGAGTAGGCTGAGCTGTTTGAAACGGAGTGTCTCCATGGAGAAACCTGAATTCTCAAAAGCATTGCTTGCATTGAAAACCAATGCTGGTGGGTATGATGATGACTGGTCATTTTGTAAAGATCCTTTATAATAAAATTGACCCTGGACCACAAAACCAGTCTTAAGGGTCACACTGCAAAAAAATGATTTTCTTACTATTTTTTGGCCTTGTTTCCAGCCAAAATATCTAAAAAGTCTTAAATCAAGAAGGATTTTCTAGACAAGCAAAAATTATTGTCTTGTTTTCAGAAAAAAAACAAGTCAAAATTAAGTGAGTTTTTGCTTAAAACAAACAAAATAATCTGCCAATGGGGTAAACAAAAAAAATCTTATTTCAAACAGAAAAGTAGATTATTTTGCTTACCCTATTGGCAGATTATTTTGCTTGTTTCAAGCAAAAACTCACTTAATTTTACCATATTTTTTTCTGAAAACAAGACAATAATTTTTACTCATCTAGAAAACCCTTCTTGATTGAAGAATTTTTAGATAATTTGGCTGGAAACAAGACAAAAAAAAGTAAGTACTCACTCTAAGTAAGAAAAGCATTTTTTGCAGTGCAGTTTTTTAAAATTGAGATTTATACATCATCTAAAAGCTGAATAAATAAGCTTTTCATTTAAATAAGACAATATTTGGCCAAGACATATCTATTTAAATATCTGGAATCTGAGGGTGCAAAAAAAAAAAAATAATAATAATAATTAAAAAAAATAAAAATAAAATAAAAAAATAATAATAAATAAATAAATATCTAAATACTGATGAAAATCACCTATAAAGTTGTCCAAATGAAGTTCTTAGCAATGCATACTCCTTATCAATAATTAAGTTTTGATACATTTACGGTAGGAAATGTACAAAATATTTTCATGGAACATTATCTTTACTTAATATCCTAATGATTTTTGGCATAAAAGAAAAATCTATAATTTTGACCCATACAATACATTGCTACAAATATGTCCATGTTACTTAAGATTGGTTTTGTGGCCCAGGATCACAATTATCTGCATAGGTAACAACTAGGTAATACTAGTTATATTAATTATGAGGGACAACAGATTATGAATCCTATTTTAATGTCCTAATAGTTAGAACAGCTTGTAATGATGTAAAGTTTTTACTTCTCTCACACTTTTTATACTCAGATTTAATATGCAAGACATGAAACAAACAATATAATCCCTGCGAGTGAAAATATCCCGAAGCTATTAGTATATTGAGAATTAAAATTAAAGTGAACAATTGAATTATTTAAAATTAAATAAAAATAAAAAAGTTGGATTATTGTTTGTGAGAAAATCAGCACTCAACCAGTGGTGATATTATGGCTATTTGTGCATTGAAAATGCCTTAGGAAGTTTTCATATCTGGCACAGAACCTTCCATAATGTATTTCCAAAAAATAAACTGTCAGTAATTTCAAGGTTTAAGACTCGAGAAAAGTATTAAGAGTACTAAAGAGTAAATACACTCATAGAAACCCTTAGAAATGAGAGAATTAATAACATGCTTGATCCTGCTGGCAGCTCAAATTGTTTAGCACTAGAGGGCACGGACTGCTTCCATGTCAGCCAACCGCGTTTCATTTCCTTTGTTCTGCGCTTGATGGATTACCACAGCAATTTACGCCAGACGTCAACATGTTAGTGGATGCTGTTGATCATGCATATTTTTTTATTTCTATCATGCGTTTTACCATCTGCATACTATAATAGGTGTGCTGTTTTGACAAGCTCTTATCAGACACCGCACGCATTGAGAATCTCTGAAAATGAACAGATTTTTAATTGTCTCTAAAGTAGGAAGACGGTATTTGCTTACAATGTTTGCATACGTTTTAAATGCCTTTGCTCTGTACACAGAAAGATCTTCTCAAATAAAGCCTCGATTAGTTTAAATGTTAAAAGTCTGTGCAGTGAAAGCCAGAACCGGCGAGCAGACAGAACAAAATCTTATTCACATTCTCTGACAAAAGCCTTAAACACTAGAGTGCCAAAGTAAGGAGCCATGCAATGTAGAAGAGACTGACAGGGAGAATGATGAGAGACATAATAGAAAGCAGCAGCCGGAATGTATCGTAATGTATACCATATGAAGGGGATTTAAAGAAACAAATCCTACCATTACTTGTCTGGTTTGCTTCAAGGAAGTTCGTTCTTTGCATGTGAATGCCAAAAATCTGTTCGCTCTTTCACTCTCTACTCAACGCGGTTGATTAATAGACTAGTGACAGATCGATATATATATAGGCAAGACTAATTAGTCTGCAAATATTATGACATTTTTTTCATCAATCAATAAACATGCCTAACTGTGTGATTATCAAAAGTCTCTTTTTCTTAACAAAATGAAATGCACGTGGTTTTTCATTTGCTGCCAAAATTACTAGCTCCCCTGTGAAATTTTAGAATATTTCCCAAGTGATGTTTAGTGTCCAATGAAACAAGACTATTCATTATGTTTCTATAATCATTATGAAGAAAATGTGTTAACCTAGGCTAGTTTATTTAATATTCCTCATAACAAATTTGTAATTTTTCAAGAAGTTAAGTTTAATTAAAATGTACAGTTGAAGACAAAATGATTACCCCCCTGTGAAATTTTACTTTTTTTTTTTTTAGAATATTTCCCAAGTGATGTTTAACAGAGCAAGAGAATGTTTTCACGTTATTTTCTATATTTTTTTTCTTCTAGAGAAAGTCTGATTTCTTACAGATGCTTGAACAGAATAATTAAAAAATAAATAAATAAAAAACTGCTAAGGTCAATATTATTAGCCCCCTTAAGAAGTTTGATTAGCTATAGAACAAACCACTGTTGTCTAATGACTTGCCAAATTAACCTAATTTGCCTGATTAGCCTAATTAACCTAGTTAAGCCTTTAAATTGCTCTTCAAGCTGAGGATTAGTATCTTGCGAAACAACTAGTAAAATAATATGCACTGTCATCATGGCAAAGACTAAAAAAATTAGTTTGGAGTTGAGAGAGAGAATAGTTAATGCTCATAAAGATGGAGAAGGATACACACGTTTATCAAAGCATTTTCAAGTGTCAAGAACTGCAGTGAGATGCATTATCAAGACGCTTAAAAAGACCAACACATTGGAGAACAAGATGGGCAGAGGCAGGAAGCGAAATATTTCAAAAACTTTGGAAAGAAAACTAGTGAGAGAGGTTTCTAAAGACCCAAGAACAAATGCCAAGACACTAGTGAATGACCGAGCCAAGTCTGGAATTGATGTCTCAACGAAGACAGTCACTAGAGTCCTGCACAGACTCCACTTCTAAAGAAGGGACACCTCCAAGCTAGAATGAAGTTTGCTAAGGACAACCTGGGGGAATGTGATGCATACTGGAAATGTGTCCTTTGGTCAGATGAGACAAAACTAGAGCTTTTTGGCCATAGAGATGTTGCCTATGTTTGGAGAAAGAAGGAAGAAACATTCAACCCTAAGAACACTGTTCCCACAGTGAAACATGGTGGTGGGAGTATAATGCTGTGGGGATGTTTCAGTGCGTTTGGAACTGGGAATCTCATCAGGGTTGAAGGAAACATGAAAAAGGAAAACTATAAGAAGATTTTGAAAGACAACCTCAGGCATTCTGCAAGAAAACTTGTTTTGGGTCGACATTTTGTTATCCAGCATAACGACCCAAAGCATACCTCACTTCTGGTGAAGAAATACCTCCAAGTGAGCAAAATGAGTGTACTTGACTGGCCTGCACAAAGCCCAGACTTGAATCCAATAGAAAATCTGTGGGGCACACTAAAGTCCAGAGTTTAAGCCAGAAGACCAACAGATCTGGAGGAGCTTGAGAGATTTACTAAGGAAGAATGGGCTGCCATTCCTCAGGAGACATGCTTGAAACTTGTTAAAAACTACAGCAAACGACTAAAGGCTGTTATCAAGCAAAAGGGATGCACTATTGACTATTAACATCAGAGGACTAATAATTTTGACCAGTAGACTTTTTAAAATTCTTGGTTATACATTTATTTCTATTTGGATTACAAACCCTAAAAGCTTCCTGAATAAAGTACTCTGTTTAAAATGCTTTCTGTTAAACAATCCTTGGGAGTTATTTGAAAAATAATTAAATATTTTATAAGGGGCTAATAATTGTGTCTTCAACTGTATATATGTCATGTATTTGCTGATCTCTAACTCGCATTAACTATACTAAAATAATTCTGCTTCTATCATCAACAATGTATCTAAAAGAAAAAATACATTACTGTTCATGTCCATGCACTCGCTATTGTTTTCGGCTTCAGAGAAGCATCCTTGATGGATTTTTTTCTACATTCAAAGACACAAGTAAACAGCTTTATAAGCAGGCTTTAAAAAACAGATTACACACAAAATGAATTGAATGTAAGCAGGGCTTAACAATATTTCTTCTTCAGTACTTCAGGTGTTCGCTCCAGTCTCCAAATAAACAAATATATAAATAAGTGACAAATTAAAAATACGTTTTCACTTTGCAATAACCAAACCATCTGAATGATTTTCAGACCCAATGGATTCCAATGGGAGCATGTCTGTCTAGTTCCACTCATGAGCAGTACAAAGAAAGGGTATTTATTTGCAGTTAAATTAGTCATTTTAGGTGAAAAGCAAGGGTCACTGAACAAATCATTGAATGACTCTTTTTGGTAAACACATTCAAGTCACTGGGAGCAATCAAAGTGCTGTCAGCTACTAACAAAAAAGTGGCGAAACGTACCAAGGTGAATGAATGTGAAACAGTACAGTGACAAAGGCACAAGTGAGCACATTCAACAAAAGGCAGCATTGTATGCAAAACAGGAACCAGGAGGAAAAAGGCATTATTGTTTTTGTGATTGTTTTTGGCAGTACGTTGGCATGCTCCTTGGAGAAAAGCGTACTGCTTAATTAGTTTTTTCTCATTTTGAAGTTGCACCTGTCAAGAAGTACAGGAGGCTCCTTCAAACTTTGCACTTGTAACAAATGTCAACACATATCTGAAGCTTCTAATTAGAGCACCTGCTTCCTGTCTTGACTCAAGATTTCGTCTACTCATTTGACAGCCCCCTATATTATGCATTCAATGACGGGAATGTAATAAAACAAACATCATCATCATGCCGTACATAATTTCGGACAAGCTAAATTATGCCACCGTTTAAAGTGTATATAGCGGCAATTCGGGTTGACAGTAAGTGTTAATATGGAAATGAGGTCATTCCATGTTCAATTAACTTTCCGGTTTAATTTAGAATTGGCCTCGGTAAAAATCTCATCAGAGAAGGTGCTCTCCCATCATGCTTTTTAAAGACATATCACTTAAAACAGAAGTAACGCCTTCATTCTTGGAAAATTACATCAGGTGCTTCCAGACAACATATCTAACAGAAAAGTGCATACACTCTTAAAAATAAAGCTTCTTTATTGGCATCTTTTGGGTTTTTTTTTTGGCAGGATTTGTCCTGGTGTGAACTCTGCTATTTTCTTAAATTTGAAACAATTTTTAGAATGCTATCTTTATAGTTATATAGTTACCAAGAATGATAACGATAATTATAACTATAAAGACGCTGTTCTAAAAAACAATTTTAAAATTTAAGAGAATAGCACCACACCACAACTACAACGATAACGATACAGGGCAATGATAAACGATTTACAGCTGATAAACAATTAAACACTGACAGCTAACATAAAATTACCTCAGAAATTCAGCACAGGTTTGGACAATATTCTTCATTGAAGGTGAAGTAGAAAAGAGTCTGTATTGTTTTTATTCCACTACATGGACTATGTTATAGATCAGATAGTTTACGCTAGATTCACTGTTTAGATGCGCTTGAAATGTGCATGCTGAGGAAACCTACTAGTTGAAGTCGTGAAAAGGCAACAAAAACAGACCACTGGTGTGGATGCAAATATAGTTATCGTTATATTTATAGTTATTTCTCTTGATGTGAACGGGCCTTTAAAATGTTTCAGTTAGTCATGTAGTGTGTCCCTAGCTTAAAGAACTTTCACTTGGTTCTTTATTGGCATAAACATGTAAAGTGACTTTACATGTAAAGTAAAATATTTCAAAAGTTTTTTTGTTTTAATTTTGATGATTAGAGCTCATGAAAGTCAAAAATCCAGTATCTCAAAATATTAGAATATTTCCTAATGACTTGCTCCTAGCACAAATGACAGCATCAGTGAAGTGTGGCATGGAAGTGATCAGCCTGTGGCACTGCTGAGGCACTATTGAGCCTTCAGATCGTCTGCATATTGTTGGCTTGACTGTTTCTCATCTTTCTCTTGAAAATATCCCATATATTCTCAATGGGGCTCAGGTCAGGCATGTTGTCTGGCCAATAAAGCACAGTACTTGCAAGTGGTTGTTGCACTGTGGGGCAGGTGCTGAAGCCCTACTGGAAAAGGAAACCAGCATCTCCATAAAGCTTGTCAGCAGATGGAAGCATAAAGTGCTCCAAAATCTCCTGGTAGATGGCTGCATTGACTTTACACTTGATAAAACGCAATGGACCAACACCAGCAGACGTCACGCACCCCAAATCATTACTGACTTCAGAAACTTCACACTGGACTTCAAGCAGCTTGGATTCTGTGCCTTTCCAGCCTTCCTCCAGACTCTGGGACCATGATTTCAATATGAAATGCAACAAGAGGACTTTGGAGCACTGAGCAACAGTCCAGTTCTTTTTCTCCTTAGCCCAGGTAAGATGCTTCAGACATTTTTTCTGTTTCATAAGTGGCTTGGTAGTCCTTTTCCTGAAGACGTCTGAGTGTGGTAACTCTTGATGCGCTGACTCTTGATCTACTCCTTGTGAAGCTCTCCCAAGTGTTTGAATCAGCTTTACTTCACAGTATTCTCAAGCTTGTGGTCATCCTTGTTGCTTGTGCACCTTTGCCTACCCAATTTCTTCCTTCCAGTCAACTTTGCATTTAATATGCTTTGATACATCACTCTGTAAACAGCCTCCCCATTCAGAAATGACCTTCTATGACTTACTCTCTTTGTGGAGAGTGTCAATGATTGTCTCCTGGACCATTTCCAAGTCAGCGTTTTTTCCCATTAGTGTGGTTTCGAAGAACAAGAGATACCTGGAATTTATACTGTAGGGATGGTCATTTGGAAAAGCAAATGAAAAGCAAATGTAAATATTCTAATATTTTGAGATACTGGATTTTTGACTATATGCTCTAATCATCAAAATAAAAAAAACAACTTTTAAAATGTTTTACTTTACATGTAATGAATCATGAAATTGACTGAATCAATGCAAGTTTCATATTTTAAATTTTTTTCACGATATTCTAATTTTTTGAGCTGCACCTGTATAATGGATGATGCACTTAACCGAAAAAACCCGAAGTGGACTCAAATGTCACAGCTTTAATTATGTAGCGAAGGGGGAGGGGTATCAAACTCTGTTTATGAATGACAAAATAACCTTATATAATTCATACACTACATGGTTGAGTGCATAGTACATAAGTACATAGTGTATAGTGTCTTTTGAGACGCAGTAATGGTTTTTCTATGACGTCACTGCAAAAACATGGCTCCACATTTGATGGAAGATGAAATACAGCGGCATGGAGAACAAAAGCACTAGCGCCGCTCATTAAATCACCACAGATGTCATTTGAGACGGAGCACTATATGGCCTCACAAGCTCTCCGGGGAAAGCAGGTCTACAGACTTCCTGCTGCAGTTCCTGCCCGGCTGCCCACTGATGCACATCTCAAGACCTCCACTGCACTCCATTCCAGTGCTGTTCATTTTTCTGTTCACACAGTCTCTGTCATCACTCTCACACGGGTACAACCCCTGCATATGCCAACGTCAGCATAGAAACATTTCAGCCAGGGGGCAATTTTGTCCAGAAACACTTGAGAATCAGAGAAGAACACATGTGGCTGTACGGTCATGCCATGTTAAAGATTGAGTGACAGTCTCAGTCAGGGAGCAGCAGAGCGGTCATAGTTTATTAACTCTCACTCACAGAGAGAACCGCGTGGTGAAAAAGCAGATCCATTAAGCTGGATTGGCTTAATGTGTTTTGGTGGAAAAGCATCGTGTCGGAGCGAATGGCTGCTCCTTGCACCATTACACCACAGCAACTGTTTGCCGCAGACAAATGCACACATTCTCCAAAACAATGCATGCTTATTTGAGTAATGCTCTCCTGACAGAAGACGTTTCACAGAATGTATGCACTGAAACTGACTCGGCTTAAGAAAGAAACAAACCCGCACCAGCAGCCGTCAGGTGGGAAAAAGATATAAAGTGATGATAAATCGAGGTGGATCTATTTAAAAAACAAAATAAGCCTGTGGAACATCTGAAGGAAATGAAACCAAAAAATACATAGACAAAAGAAATTGGATGCAAAAATACCTCTTAACTGAGTGTGCTGCCTGAAAAGCATCAGAGAGAGAGAGAGTGCATTTGCGAGTGGGAGAGAAACAACAAGAGCCTCTATTATTGTGAAAAATGGACAGGCTTGACTTGAAAAGAAGACAAGAGAGGAAATACTGTAGCTACTGAAAAGCGGCAGAATAAGTCCTATTCTTTCATCTCTTTAATGATGAAAAATGATGAGTAAAGGTCAGCGCTGAAAGCTTATCATCTTGTTACATGAAAACAACAGCTATCTGTTACACACCCATTACAGCTCATTTCACAGAGCCACTTTGATTCCGGCTGCTGATTGGACGATGCAGATATCTGGAAGTAACCCGACTCTCCAGAAGAAAACAACTCGTTTTTTTCAACAGTTGTCACATTTTCTGAAGAAAATCAATGTGAGCGTGAGAACTGTCAATTAAGCTTATATATGTTTTTATAAGCTTGTTTTGATGAATATTTCCGTATGCATTGAACACTGCTGTGTTGAATTCTCACATAAATGTGTCAACAGGGTGGCTTAAAAATAGACAGATTGTGACACTGTTGGAAGCATCTGTTAGAAAGGAGTTAAAATTATAAATAAATCATACGCAATTTCTTTTTTCCAGCAATAGTGTTTGTAAGATAAAGTAAAGTATAGCTGAATAATTATTTTACCAAAATGTTATTTTTTATTTAGTACTGACCCGTCTAAAATATTTAACATAAAATATGTTTACATATAGTCCACAAGAGAAAATGACAGCTGAATTTCTACAAAATGACCCTGTTTAAAAGTTAACATACACTTGATATTTAATACTTTGTTGTTACTTTAATGATCCACAGCTGTTGAAACTGCCTGCTGTTCTTCAGAAAAATCCTTCTTTGTTTTTCCAGCATTGTTGTGTATTTGAACCTTTCCAATGGCTATATATGATTTTTGAGATCCATCTTTTCATACTGAGGACAACTGAGGGACTCAAAAAACTATTACAGAAGATTCAACTGATTCACTGATGCTCCAGAAGCAAAAACCATGCATTAAGGGGGGTGAAAACTTTTCGAATTTGAAGACCAGGGTAAATTTAACTTATTTTGTCTTCAGGGAAACATGTTCTGTAGCCTCTGAAGGGCTGTACTAAATGGAAAAAAAATATGATATTTAGGCAAAATAAGAAAAATCAAAGTATCAAAGTATAATACTCTTCAAAAGTATTTTTAAAGAATTTTTTGTAAGATATTTTTGAATGCGTTTATTTATCAAGCATGCATTAAATTGACATTAAAGACATTAATACTACAAATAAATAATTTAAAATAAATGGCTTTTTTTTTACTTTCAATTCATCAAATAGTCCTAATAGTCCTAATGGTTTCCACACAAATATAAAGAATCATAACAGTTTTCAACATTGATAAAATTCATAAATATTTGAGCAGCAAATCAGCCTATTAAAATGATTTCTGAAGGATCATGTGACACTGAAGACTGGAGTAATGATGCTGAAAAATCAGCTTTGATCACAGGAATAAAATACATTTTACTATATATTCATATAAAAACAGAAAACAGCTATTTTAAATTACAATAATATTTCACCATATTACTGTTTTTACTATATTTTTGTTAAAAAAAAAAAAAAAAAAAAAACACTAAAAAGTATTACCAACCCTGGGCCAGCAGAAAATATTCTTGTTGTTAAGCCTTGCATGTCAAATGTTCTACACAGAAGACAAAAAGAAGTCATGTTTGGATTTCTGGAGTTCCAGAGTAAAGTGGGGTGGGCAGAAATGTAAGAAGGTTTGTGTGCGGAGCTGAATGTAGCAGTGAGTTGCCCTTCAAGACAGAAAATCTATGCTGGTATTTGAAGAGTCTTTAGCCTTTAGTCGAGCACAAGCTCCATGCGTTTTATCAATATCAAGTGATCAGGCAGTTCTAAAGGCTGCCCCTTACACAGACCAAAATATCCGTTTGCCATTCTTACACCGTATTGTAAAGCTCAATCACACGAGAGTTTGAGGAGCTCTGGTGATGATGGCAGGAAACGCGTCCACTTCCAGTTTCCAGCAGCTTGTTCTATCGACTGATGTTCTGATTCTGGCATTATCTCAGTCTGAGAGCCGCTGCCACCAGGATCTTATCAAGGGCAGCCAATTATAAAGGAAAGGAGGTGAGCTGTGTTAAGGAAATGTCAGCAACTCTGTAACCTCCAGCTCGTCTTATCTGTCCTCAAGAATCACGTGTCTCCTCCGTCTCATTCGCCACACAGACCAGGACCCCTCTTTGTCAGAGAGGAGTACAAGTCCCTTTGAAAACCCAGAATCAAAGACAAATTAGTGCAATTAGTGACAAAACCCCCTGTGCACAACGTGATTTATTTAACAGGGAGATGTTTAATAAATGATATAGTGGTGCCTCTGGCTACTGTTTGGCCTTATGATTTACACCATTAGGAAAACTCGGACAGGAATCCAGTCATTAAAATTAAATTTACGGTATTACAGTATAACAGTATAAAGGTATAAACAAACATAGGACCACATTATTAGTAAATATAAATTAAGTTGTCATGGTTTTAAAGCTAAAAAAAAATATTTTGACATGCTTTTTGTTTATTAAAATTGTATTAATTTAAGTGGAACCTTAAAAATGTATAAAAGAGATACAGAATTTGAGAAAATAAAACAATAAAAAAAAAACACAATTTATTTCATTTGCTAACCATATAATATTAGATTTTTTTTTTTTTTTTAATTTTATAAATGTAATGATTTAATTTACTTAAACAGGCTTTTTGAGTAGTAAAAATAAATTTACCTATTAAATTGAGTCCAGAAAATTTTAAAATAGGGGAAAATAAAATAAAATAAAATAAAAAGAATCCAAAAAAAAAAAAAAAAAAAACAGAGGACAAACTGTTTTCAACACTGATAATCAGTGTTGAGTTACTTCCTATGAACGTAACTAATTACATTACTTTTTATGGAAAGTAATGTGTTACATTACTTTTGTGTTACTTTTGGGCAGTGTTTGCTTGTTGTTTTTAATATAAAAAGTTCTATTTGTGGCAAATGTAAGAGCCCTTTCACATCAAAATCCTCAGACTGAAGGAAAAATAAATTCACGTCTGTAAAGTAGACCACTGAAGAAGAAAGTTCAACACTCTTCAGCAATAAAAAAAGAAGAAAAACAAATGTTAGTTTTATTTTGAGTAATTTTTGCCTATTAGTATGATTGCATTGGATCATTAAAGGACAGAAGGACATAAAAGATATTTGCATTGCTTAAAATATTTAAGTATTGCAGGTTTGCATTTAATTCTGAGTTGCATTTCACTGTTTTTTAATTCATTTTGAGGAATAATTAACAAGTTTTTTTTGTGAGTGAGTGAGTGAGTGAGTGAGTGAGATGAATTAATGCATGTTCACATTTACTCTAGAACTAAAGTAACATATTTTACTTTACTAGTTCCTTGGAAAAAAAGTAATCTGATTACATAACTCACGTAATGTGTTACCCCCAACACTGCTGACGATATTAATAAATATTTCTTGAGCAGCAAATCATCATATTACAATGGTTTCTGAAGGATCATTCTCAAAGACCATAGAAATTGGAAAAATAAAACAGTAAAAGTACAATTTATTTTATTTGCTAGTAAAAAAAAGAATTCAGAAAATAAAATAAAATAAAAATGATTTCATAGGGCCCTACAAAAATACATGGTCTTTCACAGGGAAAGCACAGAGAAAAATCACTTTAGTTTTTTTTAGTCCCCATCAAGCAGCAGAGATGAGGAACGTCTCAGCACGCTATCCGTCCATCAGCGTCTGAGTCAATGATCCGATTCTTCACCGTGGACAGAGAGCTGTTGCAGGAGCCCGAAGATGCAGTGACAAACACTCATTAGCGTGTGTTAATGGTCTGCCCTGCTGAGTTAGAGGATATCTGCGCACGAGGGAAGGCATAAAAGCAGAGATGCAGATCGCAGAACCTCTGCCCGTGAATGACAAGCGGCTCTTGCGAGAGCTATCGAGCATGTGCCTTTGCAATGATGGGGCGTTTGACGCAGAGATCGGTCAAGTGGCTGTCAGAGGCAATGGGCTCAGACCTAGTTCTGCCACATCACTTAACATTAAGCGTGACGGAGACGCGACGCAACCCCGACTGACATTCCGCACTCTCCAGCCACTCGACGGCTCGCAGAGATAAATGCATGCAGGCTTTCCAGCAGGAACGGAAGAGCTGAGCTTTTTCCATCCGTCTGATTTTGAGAAACGGAGCCAAGAGCGGCCCGTATCAGAGGCACGTGATGAGACTGGCAGAGAGCCTGAGAGAGACAGCGATTCTTAAATGCGGGAAGATAGCTGGATGATTGACACGTCTACGATCGCCCATCTCCCTCGGGGATGACAGGTTTTCAGGTCCAGCTCTGTGACTTACTGACAGACTGATATCTAATGGGAAGCTTAAATCTCAGAACAAAGTGTATAAAGACAGAAGTGAATTTGGGAGCTTCTTACCTTATATGTACCACTATCTCGGTAACGCTTTTCAATAAGGTTCCATTGGTTAACGTTAGTTAACTACATTAGTTAAAGGGTACATAACATACATAGTTTCACCTAATCTCATGTTATTCCCAAGTACCGGAGTATCCTTATTATCTCCAAAAAGTCTTTAGTTTTATCATATTTCTAAAAGAAAAATACAGCTTTCCGATTTTCTCCGGAAAAACCCGAGCTTCTGGAAGCACGCCGTGGGCGGAGCTAAGTTCAACGATCACTTGCAGTGGGATTGCCAATAAAACACACATTTGATGCTTCACTTACCATCTGCAGTTCTGAATCATGAGCGGGATCTTTTATAGCTGGGACCGCTCCATCTTTCAGTATCAAACAATATGCAAATCCAGCGTCAAACTGGGCCTTGTATATGAAACGTTCATTGCTGCCCCGGAAAAAGGAACTGCATCCACTGTTCACGTAACGCTGGGTTCTTCGGGAAGTTGAGCAAAATTATCTTTGCCTTACAACCAAAACCACACTTCTTTAGAGACATTCTTCCAGAGTAAATCCCTTGCAGCAGTGCAGCCGAATGAATCGCGTTGATGTGCGCGCTCTCTTTCTCATGGTCTGGCGTCGTGAGCGCGGGCGCCGCGGGCACGGTTTTCTGGGAGAGATGCTCATAATGCACATAACGTCATTAATGCCACGATCGAAAAAAAACAGCCGAAACTTGTACAAACCCAGAAGTAAGATTTTCGGCAAAGAAATTCTATGTCGTTCGTCTAAAATATATATTTTTTTATTTTGTCCATGTTTAACATGAGAATCCAACTCTTTAACACTGTAAACAACTCTGAATATACCAAACATCACTGTACCCCCCCTTTAAGATGAACTAACTATGGAGGCCTGTTTCCGCAGCTCAATAAAAAATAAAACAAGGTAATTGTGACTCTTTATTTCACAATTCTGACTTATTTTCTCAGAATGGTGAGAAATAAACTTACAACTGCAAATTAAAAAAATGACAAGAAAAATACAAAAAAAAGGGAAAAAGACAAAATTTTCTTACAATTACAAATTTACATCATGCAATACTGAGTTTATAACTCACAACTGCGAGAATTCTGAAAAAAGAAAATCAGAATTGCAACTTTACATCTCAAATTTTTAACTTCTTTCTTACAATTCTGACTTCTTTACTTCTGTTTGCGAGATATAAACTCACAAATGCGAGTTATAAAGTCCAATTCTGATGAAAAAAAAATGCTATATTCTTACAATATTCTTACAATTGGCTGTGAGAATTCTGAGAAGGAAAAAATCAGAATTCCAACTTTACATTTCACAATTCTAACTTTTTTTCTTGCAATTCTGACTTCTCTTTTTTTGTGAGATGTAAACTCACAAAAAATGGACTCTTATAAAGTCCAATTCTGAGGGAAAAAAAATATATTTTCTTACAACTGCAAATTTATATCATGTGAATTTGATTTTATAACTCACAATCGGAAGAATTCTGAGAAAAAAACTTTACACCTTACAATTTTTGAATTTTTCTTGCAATTCTTACTTCTTTTCTCCAATTTGTGAGAGAGGAATTTACAAATGCAAGTCCAATTTCTATGGAAAAAAGTCTATTTTTGTAAAATTGTACATTTAAATTGTGCAATTACCTTGTTTTGTTGTTTGTTCAGTACCAGAAATGAGCTTCAGTAACTAATACTGAAAAATGCATCTAAAGCAATTATTAATTTTAACATGTACCATTACATTATTAAAATCGAAAGTTGCCGATTAGCCAATTTCCAATTGCTAATGTAATTTTCTAATTGTAAAAGCAAATTGCAAAATAAACTCAGTGAGGGAAAAACTGACATCTCTCATTCAAACTGAAAACTGAAACAGAAGCATCACTATGTTATTGTATACACCATATTCAAAACACTATATTAAAGCCACAGCTAAATGTGATATTTATTATAATGGGTTTATGTGAAGATGGTTTTAAGATCACTTAAATTAAAAGTTCGATTTTTTTTTAATGTTCTGTAGTACTTTGTAAAAAGATGCTATTAAAGAAATATTTCAAATATGCTGTCTTTATGTAGTTTCTACACTACAGTACTGTAATTTGAAATGTGAAAATATATTTATTGGAGATACTGCTGTGATTAATCACTACCAACAATTTGTGTTTTTTAATTTGTTTTTTGACAGCAATATAAATTAAATGCATCCAAAAGGCAATAATGTTGTTGTTACGAAGTGATTCAACTGTATCACTGAGTTTGGTATTGTACATATACAAACAAAAAGACAACATGTTCCAAATAAACCACTGCAAGCAACACCCTGCAATAGTGATTCATTCCTGAATGAATCAGTGTTTGGAACTAATTAGTTGAGCGAATGAATCACTGACTCACAGCTATTCAGACAGTTTCACATACTGGTGTAATGATGCAACCTGCAGAAAGGGTCAACAATTCCTCTAACTAATGGACAGAATGACAGTTTGTCCAGAACGAACAAACACAGACAAGTGAAGAGCACTCTGAGGTTTCCACACAGCCAATCAAATTTGAGAACCGGAACTAACTTCCGGTTGCATAATACAAATATATATCAGTCAACCATCACAAACTGAGGCCTTGCTTGCTGAATAAACTAAATACAATTTTAGGATTCCAGTAAATATTATAAACAGAAAGTTATGACTAGCCCCAGCATTTCTACAGTGGAGAACTTGACTAAGTTAACTCTTAGATATTTTCCCTTGAGTGAGAGACCAGAGAAACATCTGTTTTGCGAGCACTTGACCAGCATGTTTACACGTCTTTTCAGAAACTCGTGTCCCTTTTGTGGCGCACACACATCCCTCCTGGGACACCCTGAAGGTTGAATCGTAGACCTCTGAAAGGCGGGAAAGAAAAGGAAATTGTAATACTTGAATGCCTGAGGGACTGAACAGGCACAAAGGTTGGAATGCTAAGAGAGATGCTGTCATGCCACTGCTATGGCAACATCCTGTTCAAAGGGGAGCGCTGTGCTCTTTAATGCTGTTAGATACACTGCGCCGCTTCTTTGATCTCGTCAAAGGTATGTGCATTCATGACTTTACAGGCTATAAAATCAGCCGCTGAACAATAACGTGTTTTGTGGTGATTCACATCGTGGCATCACTCAGGAGATATATACTGATATCCCCAAAAGAAAATAGGCTCTTATAAAATATGAACTGCCGTCATCTCAAGTCCTCACGCCCACACACATGGAATCATATATTCACTGACACACGAGGAGCAGCAGGCGGCCAGAAAGACTGGTACTGTGGTAGGCCTACCAACAAAAAAAAAAAATCTATCTATCTATCTATCTGTCCATCCATCCATCAGCCTGTTTGTATCTATCCATATCTATCCATCGTGTAGTATCTATATTTATCTGTCACTGTCTGTCTATATATGTATCTGTCCATCTATCTCTATCTATCTATCTATCTATCATCCATCCATCCATCCATCCATCATGTACTATCTATCTATCTATCCATCATGTAGTATCTATATTTATCTGTCACTGGCTGTCTATATATGTATACGTCCATCTATCTATCTATCTATCTATCTATCTATCTATCTATCTATCTATCTATCTATCTATCTATCTATCTGTCTATCTATCTATCTATCTATCCATCATGTAGTATCTATATTTATCTGTCACTGTCTGTCTATATATGTATACGTCCATCTATCTATCTATCTGTCTATCTGTCTATCTATCCATCAGCCTGTTTGTATCTATCCATATCTATCCATCATGTAGTATCTATATTTATCTGTCACTGTCTGTCTATATATGTATCTGTCCATCTATCTCTATCTATCTATCATCCATCCATCCATCCATCATGTACTATCTATCTATCTATCTATCTATCATCCATCAGCCTGTCTGTATCTATCCATATCTATCCATCATGTAGTCCATCTATCTCCATCCATCCATCCTGTCTATCTATCGTCCATCTATCTCTATCTATCCATCATGTACTATCTATCTATCTATCTATCTATCTATCTATCTATCTATCTATCCATCCATCCATCCATCTATGAGCAAATTATCTGCCTGTATCTATCCATATCTATCCATCATGTAGTATCTATATTTATCGGTCACTGTCTATCTATCTATCCGTCCATCTATCTCTATCCATCCATCCTTCCTGTCTATCTATCTTCCATCTATCTATCCATCCATCATGTTCTATCTATCTATCTATCTATCTATCTATCTATCTATCTATCTATCTATCTATCTATCTATCTATCTATCTGTCTATCTATCTATCTATCTATCCATCATGTAGTATCTATATTTATCTGTCACTGTCTGTCTATATATGTATACGTCCATCTATCTATCTATCTGTCTATCTGTCTATCTATCCATCAGCCTGTTTGTATCTATCCATATCTATCCATCATGTAGTATCTATATTTATCTGTCACTGTCTGTCTATATATGTATCTGTCCATCTATCTCTATCTATCTATCATCCATCCATCCATCCATCATGTACTATCTATCTATCTATCTATCTATCTATCATCCATCAGCCTGTCTGTATCTATCCATATCTATCCATCATGTAGTCCATCTATCTCCATCCATCCATCCTGTCTATCTATCGTCCATCTATCTCTATCTATCCATCATGTACTATCTATCTATCTATCTATCTATCTATCTATCTATCTATCTATCTATCTATCTATCCATCCATCCATCCATCTATGAGCAAATTATCTGCCTGTATCTATCCATATCTATCCATCATGTAGTATCTATATTTATCGGTCACTGTCTATCTATCTATCCGTCCATCTATCTCTATCCATCCATCCTTCCTGTCTATCTATCTTCCATCTATCTATCCATCCATCATGTTCTATCTATCTATCTATCTATCTATCTATCTATCTATCTATCTATCTATCTATCTATCTATCCATCCATCCATCTATGAGCAAATTATCATCCATTCATCCACACATCCAGCTGTTTGAGCAGCTCACAGTGAGCATCACTGTATTAACTATTCATTGAAACCCCATGAAGATAAATTCAAAAAGTCAAAATATGAGGGATATTTCATTTGGGAGGCAGTACATTGTAGTGATGTTCCAGACAGCAGCAAGCACACACTGTTTACAACGGGCAGCCATTTACATTACAATACTCTCAGCAACCACGAGCTCTGCCCGACACACAACACAGAGCGTAATAACACACACACACACACAAGTTCCATTAAAGCCTCTCGTTCTGCTTTATTTATCTCTGGAATGATTCGGAGAGACAAAAAGAGAGCACTAGGATATGGGACGCTGAGAGCAGACGTGAGAGACGGGGAGGTGTGGCCTTAGAGGAAACTTTCAGACAAACGCAAAGAGGATAAAGCTTCTGAGCCGATAGATGTTGGGCAGGAGGAGAGAAACACAACTGGGAAAATATGGCTAGATATCCTGTCTGGGCACAAACAACACCTCTAGTGACATGAATCATTAAAGGGAGGCCTGGAAATAGCATCTGAAGTTGGGAAGGTCAGACAGGGTGTCTGTCTTCCTACATTCACAAACAGCTCCCCGCCGCTGGGGTCCGCAGCCCCTCCCAGAGATCGCGCACAATCATCGACAAAGACGGTACATCTGGCTGAAGGTGAACCGTGGTGCAATTGCCAATTAAAACTAACGAGAGCTGGTGTGTGACACATTTGTCATGATCATCTAAAAGGATGAGCATGGGCTTAGATATAATGGACTCATCATGGCTATGTAAACCATTCTCTTGGGAAATAAACAGTAAATCTTTCTTTAGTACACAGACACAACTCTATTCAACTGTTCCAGGCCTCCTGCTGCCACATGTGGCTTATCCCACACTACATACCACCGATCCCAGCCCAAAACTGCACAATCCAGCCTGATCCTCAGATTTGGTCCTATGTGGTCTCAGAGGCATTTCTTCTCTGCTCTGAAAACATGATTTAGAAACCAAATTCTGTGATAACGCTTCAATGTTCTGCCTCAGTGTTCCCACCATAGTGGATCAATAAGCATTTTTAAAGAACCTAATTAAATGTTTTTTTTTGCCTGGGGTGCTAGATTTTTAACTAGTTTAGCTATGGGTAGGAATCTGCATCGTAGCTTCAATATGCACTATCCACCTGAAAGAAGTCAACAACTTTGAGTAGTCTTAGTCACATTTGCTAAAATTACAGTAAATATAGCTGCACGCAGCCATTGCCTTGGGATCAAGTGCTTTAAGACATTTAAAAGCACATGTAAAAAAAAAAAAGAAGATGGTGGCCATGTTTTTCATAAAAATAAAATAAAATAATTAATAAAAATAAATAAATAAACTCTGCCAGAAACAAAATGAAATAAAAAATAAAATTAATATTTAAATAAAATATATGCAAAAAACAAGAATTCCAGTGATATAAGACACTTGTGTTTGTGACAAATGTTTGAAGATTTAAAGGTATGGCCAGTTTTGTATTTTTCACTTCATGCATGAACATCTAAAAGCCAATATAACTATAAAAATTTTGAAACTGCACTAAAATAAATTTTTCAGGACTCCAAAACTAAAAAACTTTCTAGTGCATGGTGTATTATATTACTTAAAACATGTAAACATAACCAGGTAGCACTTTACCTTTGACAGCCCTAAAACACTAAAATAAATGAATGAAAAAAAAAGCAGAAACTAATGAAACCTAATTTGAAAATACCAACTAAAACAGAAATGCATATTAAATCAAAAACTACATAATCCTGGTACCGCATACAACGGTAGCAGAGCCTTTGTTTTATTCCAGTTTATGTGGATGGTTTAATGCTGAAAAATAGATCAGACTTCATGCATTTCAGCATTTGACTGACATTTTTTTGTAACATACTGTATACCGAACCAATGCGGGGGAATACAGCAACACAGTGTATACTACTGAATGCACTGCTAGTGAGGAATGTGACGGGGACACAGGCTGGTGCGACAAGCTGAGCGCAGCTGCAAGCGAACAGGAAGACACACATTAATGAGTGTAAGCTCCCGAACACTGAGGCTGGCAGTGAAGGGTGATCCGTTGTTTCCTTCTCCATGTGTCTGACTGGAAAACGGATGATTCCTCACAGGTGAGAGTGTAGTAGCTGTCACGACAGCCTGTGTGAGGTGTCTGCTCGGTGCGGGTCAGCGGCGACGCTCGGCACAGCTCTGACAGAAAGAGGAAGGCAATCCTAGCTTGCGATTCACCTGTCCAAAGCAGGGGCCACATGTGACAGCAGCTATTGAGAAAGTGACCGAACGGTTGAACCCCGGCATCCAGGCCCATCAGTCTGAAACTCACTCCTGAGAAATTCTCAGAGAAGGAGGGCATCTGGAAAATGGGCTAATGAGTTCGCTCTGGTCCAGGACACCTAGCAGACATGTGATTTCACAGCGGCGTCTCAGAGTCTATAAAGGAGCTAAGACGGAGCCGAGCCGCCTGTGTATCTCGGTATGCGTGCATGAAAATTAAATACATGGGAGGCAAAAACAGCAATCTCACGGTAATGAAAAATCACACCGCAAATGTAAGCAGAGATTCTGCCAGACACAGAGTGATAAAAGGACATTTAAGCGCTACATGTTAGCACAAGCGTTCTAATTCCTAACCGGTGGCAATCACGGTTCTAGATGAGAGTCTGTTCGCCAGCTGTACGGAACGATTATTTAATATGTATGCGGAGGCCTCAAGCTGCGTGCTGATGAGACGACGACTCGTGTCTGGATGCGCAATGATGACTGATGCAAATGGAATAATCCCTCGCTAGGCAAGAGACGGGGCACAAATATTACAGATGAGGATGACATTTACCATTTGCTCAGCTGTACAATTCACTCCCACAGATCATTGCGTCTGTTAAAGAAAAAGAGTGTGCGAGAAAAGCCATTGCCTGTGCCACATCGACGGTAAGCCATCTGAAGAGGAGTGTGTTTTTATTGGTTTGTTATGAGAGCGATCTTTTCTAAACTGCGTTTCTGCAGAAGGGTTCTGGTTCCCACCTTTCTAGAAAGTCACAAAAAAGCTGCTAAGTGGCCTAGCAGTTAAAACACTGAGCACTAGTGCTAATTTGGGAAAAATGGATTTGAATCCAATTCAAAGCCTTTTCTCTCTTTTCTTGTCTTGTTTATACTTGCATTATAAATATTCTCAGTACAAATAGACAGATCTGCTTTAAGGATTGCTCCACTTTTTAAAAATATAAACATTTCCTGATAATTTATTCACCCCCATGTCATCCAAGATGTTCATGTCTTTCCTACTTCAGTCGCAAAGAAATTATGTTTTTTGAGGAAAACATTCCGATTTGTACTTCTATGGTGCTCAATGGATTGAAGGTTAAAAATGCAGTTTCAAAGGACTCTAAATGATCCCAGCTGAGGAATAAGGGTTTTATTTAGTGAAATGATCAGTTACTTTCTTTTTAACCTCAAATGCTTGTCTTGCCTAGCTCTGCAATGCACATGCGTACTCCGGTTCAACACAGATAGGGTGTGTTGAAAAACTCCCAACTGATTTTCTCCTCCAACTTCAAAATCATCCTACATTGGTGCAGAAGCACTGACTCAGTGTTTACAAAGTGAACGGTCAAAGGTCAAACACCCTTTACAAAAAAGGTAAAAGAGCAATGTAGGATGATTTTGAAGTTGGAGGAGAAAATGAGATGGGAGCTTTTCAACATACCCTAACTGTATTGAACTGGAGTGCACAGAGTGCGCATTTGAGCATTTGTGGTTAAAAAGTGCATAAATAATATATTTTTTAAGAAAATGACAGATTGTTTCGCTAGATAAGACCCTTATTCCTTGGCTGGGATCATTTAGAGCCTTTGAAGCTGCACTGAAACGGCATTTCTAACCACCGCTGAAGTCCACTATATTGATAAAAATCCTGAAATGTTTTCCTCAAAAACCTTCATTTCTTTGCAACTTTTAAGAAAGAAGGACCTGAATATCTTGGATGACATGGAGGTGAGTAAATTATCAGGAAATTTGTATTCTGGAAGTATAGCAATAAGTATAAAAAATATAAAAAGAATATTTTAAAAAAAAAGTTGATATGCATATTGGAATCGTGAAATAATTTCCTGCCATTTATACTTGTACTATTAATAAAATTTCAACCACTTTCAATTTAAATGGAGAAATCTAGTAAAAACCTGGATGAGGTAGTAATTAAGAGTATATTTCTAGTCAGTATAAAAGGAAGACTTCAAAAAGGCCACAAAAACAGTTGATATGCACATTGGATCCATGACCTTTCTCCATGATTTCTTGTCCTCTATACTTTTACATCAATAAATGTCAACCACTTTTAATTCAAATGAAGAAATATAGAGAAAACCTGGAGTAATTAAGAATATGTTTCTAGAGAGTATAAAAAGATTGATTTGCACATTGGACCAGTGGCCTAGCAATTCAAACATTGAGCATTGGTGCTCATTTGGGAAAAATGGGTTTGAACACAGACTTTACTATGCACCAATCCCATTCAAACCCTCTTCTCTCTTTCTTTCCTGTCCTCTATACTTTTACTATCAATAAAGTGTCAACAACTTTCAATTCAGATATAAAAAAAAAAAAAAAAACTATTGAAAACCTGGATGAAGCAGTAATTATAGGGTGGCCATACAGGCCATTTTTACAGGACATGTCATGGCCAGTATTTCTATATTTGGCTTTGTTTCCTATTTTCAAACTTTCTGATGGTAATGGTCGAAAAGTAGTTTGACCAGTCGTATGGTCACCCATATGTGCCATTACAGTTAAGTATTTTCTAAAGAGTATAAAAAGAAGATTACAAAAAAGCCACAAAAACAGTTGACAGAAAAATAGGTTTGAATACAGCCAGTCCCATTCAAACCCACTTCTCTCTATCATTTCCTGTCATTAATACTTTATTTATCAATAAAATGTCAACCACTTTTAATTCAAATGAAGAAATCTAGTGAAAACCTGGATGAGAAAGTAAATAAGAGTATGCTTCTAGAGAGTGTACAAAAAGTACAAGTAAGCCACAAGATTGATATGCACATTGACAAATATGCAAGTTGATATGCACATTGGATTTGTGACCTAGCAGTGCATTGTGCATTGGTGCTCATTTGCAAAAAAATGGGTTTGAATTAGGGCTGTCAAATGATTAATCACGATTAATCGCATCCATAATAAAAGTTTATGTTTACATACTATGTGTGTGTTTACTTTGTATATTTATTATGTACATATAAATACACACACATACATGTATATATTAAAACAAAATATTTATATGTATATATATTTATACCTGTATACAATTTAGATTATAAATAAATATAAATAGTTATGATATAAATCTAAAATATTTTTCCTTAATATATACATGCATGTGTGTGTATTTATATATACATAATAAATATACACAGTGCACAAATATATAGTATGTAAACATAAACTTTTATTTTGGATGCGATTAATCGTTTGACAGCACTAGTTTGAATACATATTTTGCTATATGGCAATCACATCCAAACCCTCTTGTATCTGCCATTTTCTGTCTTCTATACTTTCACGATCAATAAAATGTCAACCCTCAGTTCAAATGGACAGATCTAATGAAAATCTGGATGCAGGAGTAATTGACAGCAGCGTCACTGGACGTCCACATCAATAGATCCAGCCCTGACACTCATTCCACAGTCTGCATACGGACATGCATCAGATCTATAGTAAACCCAGCAGGCTTGTTAATCAACTCTAGTTAAAGCCCACCTGATGTCTGCTCAGCTGACACACATATTGAAAAGTTGAGGGTTCACATCCTGAGAGGCTCAGATCACTGCATGCCATCAATAAAACTAACTTTTATAAATGTCGTCTCCAATTAGACTTTATCCAGTGCTCAATGGGTGGATATTCTTGCTTTTGGGAATCCACTGATCTGCAATTGCCAGCACTTTAGTAGGAAGTCCTCACTGTGCATTGACTAAAGCCATTGAAACCCATCAGCCTATCAGAGAGAGGCGTTCTAATGGACTCCTGATACCATCACGGAGAAGTGGAAGAGCTGCTGCCGTCCCTGCACACTTAATGAATAGTATTAGGACAAAACGGCAGCTTAACAACTTCAATAGGGAACAGACAGTCAAATCTGATCGCCGCAATTTCAATCTATAAAAGACCTACAATAGCCAGAGGCTTGTGGTCACGGTCTGGCAGCTCAATCTCGTGCTGCTTTTTCTCAAGCTCAAGCCAAAAATTGTCTTTTCAAGCAGTTATAAAGCTGCAGAAGAGTTTATAAGGGGAAAAAATATCATGCAACTAGATTTATATATATATATTTTATATGCAAGGGTTGCTTGCATTTTGGTGTGGAACAACCAGTTGGAATCAACTCCCATTGGATGAAATCAATTTACTACACTTTCTCTGATTGGGTATGCTGTTTCACTCAGAAACAACGCAAAATGGGTTTGCAACTAACATACTATTTGCTATTTCAATGCATGACGGGCTTGGAAGACCACTGAGACGGTTATTGTGGACCATAAGAATGTGTTTCAAGTCTGTCCAGTTAGAGTATACTCAAGCGGGTGTTCACAAAAAAAAAAGATCTGAAAATCTCTAAAAACACCACAGGCATTTTTGCAGCTCATTTTCACCAAGAAGCAAACCAAAGTGCTGGTTCTCACCACAGATCAAAGCTGTGACAAAAACCATTGAGCATTCTTATAAACTAAGACTCAACGGCTCAAATGATCCGTAAGCAAAGAAAAGAAAAGAGCTGCATATGTTTTTAGGGAGTCTGACTTCTGCTATTGTTTAGCCATGCAATTGTTTATGTTGTTCCAAAACTGTATTTACTTTCTTTCTTCTGCAGAACATACTTTAGATTGTACCATAAAAGCAGTAATAGCAGTAATAGTAAAGTAATAGATTTAAAATGCATTTATTTTCTACTAAGTATAGTTAACATACTTGCTGACATATCGCTTGAGATTTACTGATATAAAAATGTAATTAAAGTTTATTTGGGGAACTAAATGCAGTTTTTGTAATATTAAGCCTAAATATGTTTTAATGTCACTAATGATGAGGATAGTATGATAATATCAGTCTTTAAATGCTAAATATTTAAAGCGTACCTAAAGTATACTTTAAATATTTCCACTTTAGCACAATAAAATATACTTAAGTAAATCTTTAATTGGAATTCAACACTACTTCTGCACAATTAAAGTGCATTAAGTACAAAATTAGTTGTTCTAATTTAGCAGACTTTAAATATGCCAGTTTAGTATACCAAAAGTACAATTGCAGGGTATTTTTTTATTAGGTACATAATATGTAAATGTATTTGTAGTCTACTGTACTTAGCATGAAACAGCTGTGTTTTAAATACATTTTAGTATATTTTTTTCTCACTAGGGAACACAAAACATGTATCTAAATGTGTGCAGCGTACCAGCCTACTGGACAGAGAAATAGAAAACATTTAGCTCAGTCAGCCATAACTCGTTGAGCTCTCTCAGATCACACATGCACACATTCAAGAATATCTAGATGAGTTATCTTACTCTGCGAGAGGATGAAAACCTGAGAATCAAAGGACGGAAGAGTGGGAGCCAGGAAGAGATAGAAGGAGTCTCATTAAAGTACCATTGATGAAAGCGTCTGAAACGCAAGTATAGCGCAGCAGAAAAGGCGGATGAGGATAAAAGGAAATCCCACATGATCTAGACATCAGCCGTAACTTCTGGAAGAGAGTCGGTGCCGATGACGTTTATTCATCACACGTTACTGATTCATATGTAAAAAAAAATAAATAAATAAATACCTGTCTAGTGTTAGACAACTACTATATAATACCGAAAGCGAGTCATCAACGCTATCAGCATGACTGTGCTAAAAGTACTTCAGCTGGAATAGTTACAGAAAGAGGTGGCGATGGAACGCCATCAATCCACAACACCCACGTTAAGTATTTCCATAAAGACTTCACACTTCTGAAGAGCTGCCATAACTACTTGACTCTTGGCCTTGAATGGAGATTTAAAGTCAACATTAAACCAAGCATGTAGGGTCCTATGAGTTCCGCAATGTGGAAAACAAAGACAAAGTGAAAAGGTAATGTAATGAATAACACAGAATGTCACAGAAGTAGAAACATTTGGATGATGTACACTTAACTTGTGATATGTACTAGTGTCTGAGAATATTAAACCACAAAAAGACTGGTGTTTTCAGTGTTGCTGACTTACTATATGAGGTCATGAACACGTGAACTTCATCCAGATCTGCTCTGAGAATCACTTCACCAGCATTTCACCATTTCATTGGAGAAAAACATCATCAAATACACAGAAATCTTCATTACAGCTGATTTACAACTACATTATAAATTTTCACTTCAACCTTGCAAAATAAAAGTTTGGTTTAAACTGAATAAATTATGACAAATAAATTACTACTTAACAACAGAAAGTATGTCTCAAAGTAATAATGCAGGGAATATTAATAGTTATTACTGATGTAACTATATCAAAATCTCACAATGTGATAATATCACAATATAAAGTACACTGTACAATATTTATTGCGATATTAAAAAAAGAAAACAAAAAGAAAAGACAAATGACGAATTGGAAAAAAAAGAACATTCTGTACATTTTAAAGTTAAATTGTTCGGTAACACTTTATTTTGATGGTCCCTTTTGAACATTTTGTTGACAGTAAGTAAGTATGTCTTCCACTCAGCACAACATATTTTATTTTCAAGAAACATACAGAACATTTTAGAGCAGTAAACATGTCAGGCTAAATAATTAAAGTGAATAATTTAATTATTCCCAATTAAATTAAGTGCAGTCACTTCAGTGAGCCTAAACCTGCAGTTCAATAATCAAAAACACAATCAAAACATAATTTCTGTAAATAAATAAATACTGCAATCGTTAAACCTGCAGCTCAACACATTCATCTTTCAGTCCATTATTGATGCAGGAATGTTCACCTTTCCTAGATTAAGTTTGGAGGGTGATGTACGAGGATGTGTGCACATACACATAAGGAGAGAGTCAAATTAATTTGTTAGCTGGCTGCCTTAAAATTCTAAGCTCAGTCAACTCAAAAAAAATGTAGTCAACTTGAAATGTTATGTTTTACTAAGTGACAACTTTATAACTTTTTTTGATATTAGAGTTGATTCAACTTAAATATGTAAGGCAGCTGAGTAACAAACACAGCTGTTAAGTTTAACAAACAACTTTTTAGTTTAGTCAACTTGAATATCTAAGTTGTCACTTAGCACAACTTAACATTTCAACTTGAATAAAATTGTTTGAGTTGACTGAACTTAAAATTTTAAGGCAGCAAGGTAACAAATTATTCTAAGTTGACTCAACAAATTGTGTTTTTCTTAGGGCTGTCAAACGATTAATCACGATTAATCGCATCCAAAATAATAGTTTATGTTTACATACTATATGTGTGTTTACTTTGTATATTTATTATGTATATATAAATACAAACACATGCATGTATATATTAAGGAAAAATATTTCAGATTTATATATTAAATATTTATATTTATTTATAATCTAAGATGTATACAGGTATAAATATATCTACATATAAATATTTAGTTTTAATATATACATGCATGAGTGTGTATTTATATGTACATAATAAATATACAAAGTAAACACACATATAGTATGTAAACATAAACTTTTATTTTGGATGCGATTAATCGTGATTAATCATTTGACAGCCCTAGTTTTTCTGTTTTCTACAGTGTATTAGAATAAGAACTTTAAATATATATTTCAAAAACTACATTTTTTGCCTAGAAGACCTATCGTTTCTATGGAAGCACCATTCCGCCATTACATGCCGCCCTTGTCATGCCCCAATAGCGGCATTTGATCATTATTTGCTCTTATTGCGGTAACCTTTATTAGATTTACATTACCCAGCATAAATACAGTGTTATAAATATAGACATCATGAATCGGACGTACAAGTAATGAGTAAACATACAAACAAGATCCAAATGAGATAGAAAGGGCAGCGGTGACTGATATCCCAGACCCCCTGAGGTACACCGACAGAAAACTTTTCACAGCTTGTTATGTAGATTGACTCATTCACTTCTTTCATGTGGCACGCTGAACAGAGACAGCTGAGAGCCGAGTCCCCGTCACCACAGGGTGGGATTCCTTCAAACGCACAGCCTTTCATCGCTTCCCAATCACACACCTCTACATAAACAAGCCAAACACACACGCAGAAAAGAAATGACAGAAGCGTTTGAGATCAATACGGACGCTCCCTGCGGAGAGAACGGTTTGAGAGGGAGGGTGTGAGCTTCAGGAACGAGACTGATTGATTGAACTGCCGTCAGTGAACGGCGCAGCACGACGGCCTGAACGTTTAGCTCGTACATCAACGAGCGGCTCGCGCCAGGACTCGTCTGAACTGTCACGAGGTCTTGGAGGAGTCACAGAGACAGTGTTCTCTGCAGGATAATCAATAGTAATGCTGTATATCTATATATGAATGTAGTCAATGTTCTGTTTGGTAGAATAGACGTACTGCAAGTGGCTGGAGAGTGTCATAGTTAAGTGCGTTCAATCTATTAGTCGTCCACAAATGTGCATTTTTGATTTTATTTAGTTAACAAGCAACATACTGTCAGGTATTAAGATATGTTTTCATTTTTTCTTACCCCATATGGATTTCTTGTTTTAATCTTGAATGTAACTCAATTTAGCAGGCATTTATCTTTAACAAAAATGCCAAGAAATTAAAATGCAAAAACACTAAAAACATCTGAATAAAACACTTTTTCTAAAATTATTAAAACTATTTTTCTACAACTCAGTATTTTAATAAAACAAAATAAAATGAAGCATAATAAAATAAAAGTTTTACCCAAGTTGTTATGACTGGAAAACAATTTTTCTACAGCTGAATATTTAAATAAAATAAGATAAAATAAATAAATAATAAAATAAAATACCCAGGTTTTGAATATGACTGGAAAAATACTGTTTCTACAGCTGATTATTTAAAAAAATAAAATAAAATAAAATAAAAAATAAATAAATAATTTACCCAAGTTGTGAATATGGCTGGAAAAAAAGCACACACACACACACACACACACACACACACACACACACACACACACACACACACACACACACACACACACACACACTATTTTTCTACAGCTGATTAATATTGAAATAAAATAAAATAAAATAAAAGTTTGACAATGACTGGAAAACAAAAATTTTCTACAGATAAATATTTAAATAAAATAAGATAAAATAAATAATAAATACAATAAAATAAAATGGTTTACCCAAGTTTTGAATATGACTGGAAAATACTATGCTTTCTACAGTTAAAATAAATAAAATAAACACTATTTTTCTACAGCTGAATATTGAAATAAAATAAAATAAAATAATCACTTTACTATAAAAAATGTGTATAGTGCGATATAAAAATATATGAAATATTTTAAATTAATATTTAAATAAAATAAATAATAAAATACAAAAAAATAAAATATTTTACCCAAGCTCTGAATATGACTGGAAAACACTATGTTTCCACAGCTAAAATAAATAAATAAATAAAATATTTTACTATTACAGTTGAATATAAAAAAAATTCTACAGCTGAATATTTAAATAAAATAAAATGATCACTTCACTAAAAAAATTTGTATATTGTGATATAAAAATATATTAAATATTTAAATATATTTTTTTAAACATATTTTCAATTTTGCTTCTGAAGTAAATACATCCTAGAATAAAGCATGTATAATTACTTTCACTAACACAAGACAAAAATGCTGATTCAGAAAGTAATTTGTAGGAAGACTTAACAGGTGAAGGTCCCATACAGAACAGAAAAAATGGGAGACAGCGGGGGTCATCATCAGTGATGCTGTGAACATCTCTCTCTCATAAACCTACAACACCAGCATCCACACACACAGACGCCGCATCCTACCCTCAAACACCCTCACACCAGCACTCAGACAGCCCACACCAACTCATCAGTAAAACAGCAGACGGAGAGATCTGTCCTCATCCTCAATGAACACACACACACACACACACACACACACACACACACACACACACACCCACAAACTGAAGCAATGAGCCAGACGGGGCTGCCAACCTTTGCCGAGCACGACTCCCACACACATTGCTTACTGTAGCGCTGCTTCCCTCGTCTTTTGTCTCAATCGTGTAGAGGTGAGAGGCAGCAGCTCATCTGCACCTCCCCTCCTCAACGCCAATCAATAGAGTTTCACGCCGCACTTCTCAAGCACCACTTACTGCGGGCTAATGGTGCCGAAGGGTTACAGCAAAGCAGCGTGACTCACTGCATATATCATGCCACTTGCTACATCCTCAAACATAAAAATAAAAACATTCGCTGGCTGATATAACCCCTGATTTCTGTCTCCACAGCTGCTGGACTGAAGAAAACACTGTCAGCTTCCTTAAATGATCTCTCAGGCCAACATGCAAATCTTTTACATTCAAAACATTTCAGTTTATGAGCGCCGTGGCTAAGCGTTAGCTCACATACTCTGATGTAGGAGTGGGCGATATAAGCAAACAGTTATATCACAATTTACGCATATACAATGATCCAACAACTTTCAAGAAAAATAATAAAAAAAAAAAAAAGGTCAATAGGTCAGCCTGTCAAACTGGTTAAAACTTGTTATAATTGTTATTAACATATAAAATGCAAAAAAATAATGATTAAACAAACAAATATTTTATATTTTTGTTTATTTATTTTGCTCATTTATTTATCGTGGTTATTTTTTTTTTTTATCATTTTTGTCTGACACGCATAATTTCAGATAATTGTTGTCATTGTTAACAAAAACTATTCAAACTAGCTGTTTGGTTATAGATTGAAATTGGAATACAATTATTAAATTATTATTATTTTTTTTTAATAAAATAAAATAAAATAAATTAAACAAAATAAAATAAAATACAAAATTAAAATAAAATAAAAGTGGTTTTGGCTTGCCAACAAAAACACATATAAATAAAATAAAAACTAAAAAGGTTACAGTTGATTTATAATGTTTTAGTTTTACACACACACACACACACACACACACACACACACAATTCTATTTCTCTATTTCTCTATTTTCTACAGCTAAATATTAAACTAATAAAATAAAATAAAATACAATAAATACAATACAATAAAAAAATATAAATAAATATATATATATAAAAAATAAATAAAATAGTTTACCCAAGTTGTGAATATGACTGGAAAACAGCTGAATATTTAAATACAAAAATCAAATCAAATAAAATAATGATGAATATGATAGTGGTGAATATGATTGGAAAACAATATTTTTCTACAATTTTTCTACAATTGTTTCTATACTTTTTCAATACAATACGAATAATACTAAAATTACAGGTCCAGATCCCATTCTCTGTTCTCTTATTATTACCTACCCATGTGTATTGATAAAAGATGCAAAAAGACCCCCCCCCCCCTCTCTCTCTCTCTCTCTCTCTCTCTGTCTTTCTTAGCTATTTTAATTAACCCGCACTATAATAATTAAGAAAAATTGATAATTAGAATCTGATTGTTTTGTGAACAATTGCTTAACTAGCTCACACTCTTTCATTCTGAAGATAACACTGCTAATGCAAGTGAAAGAACAGTGTGTGTATGTGTGAGAACAGCACACAACACCTGACAACAGCATGACAATAGTGTCTCCAGCAGCAGCCTCTGACAGCAGTTCTCAGTTACTGTATAAGCCAGTGACGATTAATAGACTCAATGCCAGCGCGTTCAACCTGCACCGCACACAATTCCACTGAAATATGAAGGAAATGTCTTCCTGTGATTCATTAAGACACAAAACCGTTGTGGCACACCATTAGCAATACTGAAAAGAGAATCAATTGCTACACAGTGCTGGCTTATTACCCACTGATATACATCACAGGTAAGTAGTTCAAATCATTGTATCGCAGAACAGAGGTACAGTAGCTCTGTAGCGTTTATTATTTACATGCAGTCCTCTCGGGTAACGTATGGATTCATTTGTTGTGCAATTTAAGAAAAACTACAACCCCCAGGCTGTTCAAATTGCTATAGTAACTCATCAATTACAAAGTTTAAGCGTACGCCATTTATGGAGCAAAAACGCTTCAAGGCTAAAACAAAGACAAAGAAATGAAGAAAGCAAAAGCGAGAAAAAGTCGGGGGTGGTTTAAAATAAACCTGGCTGTATATTGCAAGTTCTGAAATAATCAGAGACCTAATTTTCGCCACTGATGATTTGTATTATTTGGAATTCAGGCTGCGCATTTCTCCATTTTTTGTTTAAATGGGTCACTCAACAGTTGCATTGCATGGCGCTCGCTTACAACTCTTACTGTTGAGTGGGTTGAACAGTCAGCACAATCTTCTGTTTGTAAGCTGTAAAAAAGGGGGTGTTTTAGGGCTGCACAACATATTGAGATTGTAGTATCACGATATGGCTTAGTGCGATCATGTAGGCAGCAGTTTAATTAAAGAAATATACCAATTGCAGACTAAAATGCAGCATTTACACACAGTTCATACAGTAAAAGTTTGGGATTAGAAAGATTTTAAATATTTTCTGCTCATCAAGGCTGCTTTTACTCAATACAAATACAGAAAAAAATTTAATATTGTGAAATATTATTGCAATTTAAAATACTGGCTTTCTATTTTAATATACTTCAAAATAGAATTTATTCCCGTGATGCAATGTTGAATTTTCAGCATCATTACTCCAGTCTTCAGTGTCACATGATCCTCCAGAAATCTTTCTAATATGCTGATTTATTTTCAGTGTTGGAAACATTACTGTTTATTTGTTTTGATAATTTTTTATATAATTTTTGTCTGACATAAATCATTTTAGATTATTAGTGAACTAAAATATAGTTAACTAAAACTCTTTAAATAATTTTTGGTAATAAAATAAAATAAAATAAAATAAAATAAAATAAAATAAAATTCAGTTAGTTGCCTTCACAATATATAAAATGTTTGAGAAAAAAAAATGCAAAAAAGAGATAAAAAGTAAAATAAAAATTAAAAAAAGTATAATATTGTGAAATATTATTCCAATTTAAAATTGTGGTTTTCTATTTTAATATACTTTAAAATAGAATTTATTCCTGTGATGCAATGCTGAATTTTCAGCATCATTACTCCAGTCTTCAGTGTCACATGATCCTCCAGAAATCTCTCTAATATGCTGATTTATTTTCAATGTTGGAAACATTACTGTTTATTTGTATAGATTATTTTTTTTTTTGATATTTTTTGTCTGACATCATTTTAGATTATTGCTTTCATTGTTAACTAAAACTATTTTAATTATTTTTTGGTTATTGACTGAATAAAATAAAATTAAATAAATAAAATTGTAAAAAATAAAATTAAATTGTAAAAAGAAAATCCAAAAAAAGAGATAAAAAATAAAATAAAAAACTAAAAAGGTTACTGATAATATATAAGGTTTTAGTTTTATAATATTATACACACTGCTGTTCAAAAGTTTGGGATCAGTAAGATATTTAATATTTAAAAAAAAAGACTTTTCTGCTCATCAAGGCTCCATTTATTTGACTAAAAATACAGAAAAAACAGTAATATTCTGAAATAGTATTCCAATTTAAAATTGTGGTTTTCTATTTTAATATACTTTAAAATAGAATTTATTCCTGTGATGCCAAGCAGAATTTTCAGCATCATTATTCTAGTCTTCAGTGTCACATAATACCAGAAATCATTCTAACATGCTGAATTATTATCAATGTTAGAAATATACAAAAAAATAAATAAATAAATAAATAAAATAAATAAATAAATACAAAATGTTGGTTTTCTATTTTAAAATACTGAATTCATTCCTGTGATGCAAAGCTGAATTTTTAGCATCATTACTCCAGTCTTCAGTGTCACATGATCCCAGAAATCAACGGAAACAGTTGTGCTGCTTAACTACTTATTTATTATTATTATGTTCAGACCTGTGATACTTCTTTCAGGATTCTTTGATAAATAGAACATTCAAAAGAACAACATTTTTAAAAATATAAATATTTTGTAACAGTATACACTACCGCTCAAAGTTTGGGGTCAGTATTTTTTTCTCTGTCTTTCTTTGTTTGACAGAAATTAATCATTTTATTCAGCAATGATGTGTTAAATTGATAAAAAGATTGTTAGAAAAGACTTCTACTTTGAATAAATTCTGTACGTTTTAACTTTTTTCATAAATAAATAACCCCCCCCCCAACTCTTGAATAATTCATTCTTTCCAAATACAGCTATTGAAGTCATCAATTCCTGATTTTTTTCATACTGCAATATATAATCGCAGAAAAACATGTCAGACATGCGTTCCAGGATGTGTCGACAGTATCAATGTGATTGAAACTATTTAGTTCATTAAACATTTGAATTGGCTACATCGTACCAATTAAGCATCTCCCGATTAGAGCGACGAAGAGTTCAGGCTGCGCTGTAAACAACCTGCCAACCGTCCTGTGCGAGCATGGCGATTCTCGCCCACTCGCTCTCTGCAGCGCATCCGTTATCCAGTAAGATCAACAGCAGCGGGGTGGGTGAAGGAGGGATTGGGGGGTTGGACATCTAATGGAGTGCCAGCGCTAATGAGATGAATCTATCCATTATAATGCTTTAACGAGAGTAAATCTGCATGGCTGGTAATTAGTCCACGCCCCTGCATTAGCTCCACTCCTCAGAGGAGCGGCTCTGTCTTGTGTTGCCAGAGGACATCAGAGCGGCTGAATGCATTATGCTCCAGATGCTGCGAATTTTCATCATTTAGATGCGTTTCCATCAGGGAGCGGATTGATCAGGCACGGTCACGGCGGATAAGAGCACGGCATAATGACAGGCCGGGAAGGAAAACTGCTGGCGTTGTTCAAAAAGAAACCCCATTAAGCAGCTCCCGGTTGCTAAGCAGACATGTAGCGCACAACTATTTAGAGCGGCTGCGAAGCGATAGCGGGTTTACAGCAGCTGAGGCATTGTAAGATTGGAGACAACGGTCGTGTGATTCAGCCGACATAATCAAGGGCTTAACAAATCAGACAGGTGTTAATTGCACTGTGTAACTGAGAAGCAAACTGCACACTTCCCACTGAGTTGAGCCAATATTAGTGTTGTGTGTTCTATAAATGTCTTATTTTTGGTCTTTTGAAGGAGATTAACATTAAAACAGCAAGATCAGCAAACACTGCCAGCTTGATTAGAACTCGTATTGTTTGCATGAGCAACACAGCTTTCAGGTAAGCTACAGCTCTAAACTACTACAATGTCCTGTTTTTAATCGTATCACAGTTTTATTTAGAGGACAGTTATAATAAAAGCAAGATCACGACATGTGAGCCAGATTAGAACTCATATTTTCTGCATGAGCATGGCTCTGACAGACTAACACTCTTCATTTCATTGACTTTCACATTTCACTGCATTATAAAGTTCAAGTCTGGTGAACTCGGTCCTGCGAGTTTGAATCATGTGAAACTGTGTGACCAATAGAAGACTGATATGTCAAGGAATGACCTCGCAGCTGAATTTAAAGAAGATAAATGAAAAACTGCAGCTTTCAGTTAAGCCACAGTGTCTGGTTTAAGTCTTTTGTCTTTTTCAATTAAAGGAGGGAAGAGAAAGTCAAACTGTCTGCATGAACGCCTTTCTGTGAAGCCACAGCTCTGACATACAATAGTGTTCTGTCTTTAGTGTTTTGTGACTTTAATTTACAGTAGAGTAGACAAAGTAACAAAAGGAGCAAGATTACAGAATGTTGCAAGCCAGATTTGAACTATCATTTTCTGAATGAGCCCCTCTGCTTTCTGTTAAGTCATGGTTCCAACATACAACAATGTCCTATTTTTAGTCTTTTGTCATTTTTATTTAAATGAGAATAATAGAAGGAGCAAGATCAGGGAACGTTGCAAGCCAGATTTGAACTTAAATTGCCAGCAGGAGCACCTCAGCTTTTTGTTAAGCTTTCGAAAAAAAAAAAATGTCTTTCATTTAAAGGTGAGTTGCAAGCCAGATTAGAAGTCAAACTGTCTGCATGAGCACACCCTTCCTTAAAACCACAGCTCTGCAACACACTACACTGTCCTGTTTTTTGGGTTTTGTGACTTTAATTTACAGTAGAGTAGACAAAGTAATAAAAGGAGCAAGATTAGAGAATGTTGCAAGCGAGATTTGAACTTAAATTGCCAGCACTAGCACCTCAGCTTTTTTGTTAAGAAATAGCTCTGACCTACTGTTTCAGTCTTTTGTCTCCTTAAAATAATGGAGAGTACAAAAAGTAACAAGAAGAGCAAGATAAGGGAATGTTGCAAGTTAGATTTGAAGTCAAACTGTCTGCAAAGAAATAAAGTAATAAAAGGAGCAATATCACAGAACGTTGCAAGCCACATTTGAACTCAAATTAGAGTAGAGTAGACAGTAAAAAAAAAAAAAGGAGCAAGATTAGGGAATGTTGCAAGCCAGATTTGAACTCAAATATTCTGAAAGAGCACCTCGGCTTTCTGTTAAGCCATGGTTCCAACATATTACAATGTCCTATTTTTAGTCTTTTATCATTTTAGTTCAAAGGAGAATAATAAGAGAAGCAAAATGAGGAAATGTTGTAAATCAGATTTGAACTTAAATTGTCAGCATGAGCACCTCGGCTTTCCGAAAAACCACTGCTCTGACCTACTACATTGTCCTGTTTTAGTTATTTTTATCTCTTTCAATTAAAGGTGAGTAGAGAAAGTACTAAAAGGAGCAAGATGCGAGCTAGATTAGAAGTCAAACTGTCTGCATGATCACCTCCGGTTTCTGTTAAGCCATGGCTCCAACATACTATAAAGTCCTATTTTTAGTCTTTTGTCATTTGCATTCAAAGGAGAATAATAAGAGGAGCAAGATCAGGGAATGTTGGGAGACAGATTTGAAATCAAATTGTCAGCATGAGCACTCTGTTAAGCCACAACTTTTCACTTTTCAGGAGAGTAGAGAGAGTAATAAGAGAGTAAGGAGCAAGTTCAGGGATTGTTATGAGCCAGATTTGAACTCTAAATGTCTGCATGCGCAACACAGCTCATCACTAAACCAAGACTACAACACCTTACAACAGAATGTCGGATTCAAACCCACATCTTCTGAGTGAGCACCACAGCACTGACATACTACAAACGCTCTTCTTCAACCTCAGCAGAACAATACAACATTTAGTCTGAAACCCATTAAAGCACTGACTTCCATTTCAGCAGCTGGACTCTGGAGTGTCTAAATATTCGGTGTATGGTGAATACAGCTCATCTGAGCCTTTCTCAAATGACGTCCTTGCACTAAAGAAAAAAAAAAAGTGTTCTGAAATGGGCAGATTAGATTAGCGCTAGGAAGCTTTGATCTAAAGCTCGCTGGCTAGCTTTGATCTGCACAAGCAGCTCTTCACCATGACCAGAACACAATATGAGCCCATTTCACTTCCATTTGTATCAATTCTATGAGCATATACGCCGATGAGAAGCTCTGCTCACCGTCACTTGCTGCCATTTACCCCTAATCAGAGTCACTTCAAGTCATGAATGGCGGCAGTGTTCCTGAGGGAAAAATGACCATCAAGGGCCTGGAGATCAGAGCGGCAGACTTCAAATAGAGGCGATATTTACATAGAACAGCATGTGAGGAAACACAAGATGGCTCAAATGTACAATTATCAAGCGAACGACAGACTCGGAAGGTTGCAGGTTCAAAACTCACACCAAAAACACTTGAACCATCATTATGCAGGTGGATTGTCCTCGTAATAAACTGCCACATGAATTCCACCAGCCCTGGTCAGGCGGCCAAAAATAAAGATTTTAAAATGCTAAACAGGAAAAAGAGCGCCTAATTAACATTAACGATTAATCTGATCCAATTAAGTCGCCTTGACAACCAGAAACATTAAGTAGCCTTTTCAAGATCCATTTCTTTCAGCTAATCATAATTCAATTAATTAGTACGCCATTAACATTAGCATGAATATGAATAGGTTCTTCTTCATTTGAGCCAACCTGCATAAGAAAGGTTTATCAAATTCCCTGGTTGTTATATTTCAAGTGTAATTTTGAAGGTTATCAGCATCAGAGCCTCTGAGAGCCTCTCTTCATGACTGGCATATATCCAGATCCGCTTTTGCATTTGAAAATCCAGATTGCAAGGCGCAGAAATGCTTGTATGTGTGTGCTAACATAGAAACGCAAACTTTAGCCACTTATTTTTAGTGCTGTATTCCAGGCATATTTTAATTAGATTTTTATTCTATTAACCTCGATGTTTATGTCAAATTATGAGATCAAAGCTACTAGAAAAGTGGAAATAACCTGAGGTTTGTGTTCTGATGTTTTAATGAAGGCGATAATTTGAAGCGAACGTTTCACAGGATGCAGGAGCCCCAGGCATTCACCTCCCACATTCAAAGGTCAGGAAAAGAGCAACGGCAGAAATAACGGCGCAAATGTAGTTAACAACCGCAGGGCCCGACGAGTGTGAGTGAGCTTGGTCCGAAGCGAGAGGAAATCATTAAGCGTACCTGGAGGAAGGTTGGGTCTCTTTCTCTTTTTGCTGTTTTCTGTTCCGTTTTCCAGAGGACACTCGGAGACCAGAGGACCATTGGAGCTGCTGAATTGCAGGGGTTCGTTGTTCGTGGCAGGGTCAAAGGGCAGCGGATTCAGACCTGTAGAGGGAAAGGACACATAGACTTGCTAAGTTTGCATGTTCTAGGACTATAAGAAACTTATTCTGGCCAAAGAAGAAGACAGAAAGGTCTGCCTGACGGACGGCACACGATCAACAAATGTTTCTGTTTTTTAATGTGATTTATTTTAGTTAGCAAGGATGTGTTAAATTGGTGAAAAGTGATCGTAAAGCCTTGCATTGTTAGAAAAGATTTCTATTTTAAATACATGCTGTTCTTTTTAACTTTTTATTCATCAAAGAAAAAAATATTTTTTTCTGAATAGATTTCTGAAGGACCATGAGACACTGAAAAACAAAACAAAACAAAACAAAAAACAACTTAAAAAAACCTTGGTATGTATACTGCACTAAGCTAATCTGAGACTTGTCATATCACTTGTCAGAGCATTGCTCTTTTGTTGATTTGGATTGCTTCTATTGTCCTCATTTGTAAGTCACTTTGGAAAAAGTGCAAGTAAAATAACTGCTAAATAACTAAATGTAAATGTAAGACTGGAGTAATGGCTGCGTCACAGAAATAAATTAATATTTTAAAGTATTTATTTTAAACTAATATTAGAAACTACAATAATATTTCACAATATTACTGATTTTTTTCTGTATTTTTGATCAAGTAAGTACAGTCTTGCTAAGCATAAGAAACTCCATTAAAAACATTAAAAATCTTACTGATTCCAAAAAACGGCAGTGTATAAACACTCTTACAAAATGACTTATGGTAAAGTAGATTTATTATATTTGTTTATGTATAAAAGGGTCTTTATATATTAAATCGTGTGGCTGTCATTGCATTTAAAGAAGGCGATGCCACACAAATTTAATGCTCTTGGCAAAAAAATTAAAAATAAATAATAATAATAATAATAATTATATAAAAAAGTGTTTAAGAACATCTTAGACATTTACTTGTTACTACAAAACCTCATGCATGCTACAAAAACACTATATCTTACAGATCTCATAAAAAAAAAAGCTTTAACGCTTCCTTAGAAATTCTCATTATAGCAGCAGAGAAATTTCCTGAGATTTTTACCCCCCTTTTTTATGAGAGCTCCTGCCGTTTTAATGTGCACCATGCATCAGCTGTGTACCGTCAAGGAACAGTCAGTGGGCAAACAGGCCGAAGCAGTGACTAAATGAACTAAAAGTGAGGGAGAACTGATTAAAAGTTTCCCATGTTTCTGTCTGGCCTGCTAGAGAATGATTCATGAAGTGAGGACAGAAATGGCCCTTTAAGACTAATTTAATGGTGCAGCTTCATTTCAATGACGGCATATTTCTGCTCCGAAAGCCACAAAGACAGGATTATCCACACACACACTCAGTCTCATTCTTTATTAACCCCTCTGTGAATTCCATTACAGAAATTGACTGCAGGTTCCGATGCTAAATTAGGAAACGTTCTTGAGACAGCAATCAATACCTGAGGACTGCCTCCATTTCCGTGCTAGACATGCACAAGGAGATGAGAAAGACAACAACACCATCAGATGAAAGATGGATTCGATAAAAAAACTGCAAAGATCCTAAAGATACGTCATTTCTGAAAAACTGAAACTCAACAGACAAAAAAGACAGGATTTTGTAACTATTATTTAAAAGTTTTTTTGTCCATCTTACAAAATAAGTCTATAAAAGTTACTATATGTGGGTAACTCCCTGTCCCGTTATACAGCAGCGTGCGTTACGTGCTGTTTAGAATACAGAGTGATGTCTGAGATATGCATCCTGGTCTGTTTTCATGAAATATTCATCACGTCTCTCGGTTTACATTGTTTTGCCTGGCATTATTTGCCTGAAGGATACAGAAGTATGGGGCTGGGGGGCTGTCACTGCATATCCCGTATGATGAGAGAGAGACAGAAAAACAGACTGACACAGAGTTCAGAGGCCATGGCTCAAAACTCTGCGTCATAATCTGCCACATCTGCCCTCCGCAGTGCGCAACCTCCCCGACATCACGCTGCTCATGTATATGAGATAGCAAACGCAAGACTGTAGAAATAACGGGATCTGAACGGAGAAGGAGGCAACCGAGTGTGAAAAAGCAAATAAGTAAAGTAGGATATGGAATCGGTGACAGAAGAGCAGCGCTGCAGAATGACAGCATGAGAAGAGACAGAAAAACAGGGTGGCTGAAGACTAATTTAAACAGCGCTGAAGAGCCCATCTCTCTCTCTGGCTCTGGCTGATGCTGCATGTGCGACTGCAGGAGTGAGAAGTTCTTGGCATGTAACGAGCTGTTAATGCAATAAGAAGAAGATGACCTGTAATCATTTATTCAGTCCAGATCTAGCCTGTCAATGACATCAGCTGCTAGGGCTGAGCGTTATAATGAATATTTATGATATTTTGCTGATGATTTCATTCACAGATTTAGGAAGTTAACTCAGTTGCTCTGATCAATTATTTTCTGTAGTAGGTGTTCACGGATTGATTTTATTTTTTAAATCTTTATTAAAGGTGCCATAAAATGTATTGATAAAATATTTTAATTTGTTCTCTGATATCTACATAGAAGGTATAGGTAAGGGCAAAAATTCTCCAGAAACGGTTTTACATGTCCATTTAGAACCCTAGGGTTTGTCCCTAGAATGAAATGGCCTGTTATTACCTTATTTGGAAGGGTCATGAATAATAATGATGAGCTCTGCTCTGATTGGCTGTTTCACAGTGCGGCTCACACAGCAGGAAGGAAACACAGGGAGGAAAATATGCATTTCAAAACTATCATTGGGTAATTACACTATATAAATTGTGGCCATTAAGGAGACGCTATTAATATATATATGCAGGGTATTGAAAATGCTTTTGAACGCATGATTGCTTTTTTACTTTCACTTTTGAGATTTGCGAGATTTCGCACATGCTCTGTGAATACTAGAGCAGCAGTTCTTACCACACATTTTTACATCTGTAAATCATTCGCCATCATCCTCAGCCAACTCTTCTTACTCTGTTTATGCGGTAAGTGAAATCTTATGTACTGTAATGTGACAGGCTAACGCTAGCAAAGCAGTTAAGCATGTCTCTTTAGTGACTCGCATTATTTTTATTAGAACGAGTTATATGTTGTTTTTTACGTGACTTTTTTGAATACAATACAGGATCATGTGACACTGAAGACTGGAGTAATGATGTTGAAAATTCACAAAACAGACAAAACACAAAACAGAACATATTACTGTTTTTACTGTATTTTTGGTCAAATAAATGCAGGCTTAGTGAGCAGAAGACTTCTTCTTAAAAAAACCATTGAAATAAATAACACTTCTTAAGCAGTTATAATTATTATAATTATGTTATGCAAATGCATGGCTCTTCATGAAATCATACGAAGTAGCCCATATAAATTTAGTTTATCATTAGTATATATCAAACAGTGATGTGGAAAAAAAAAAAAAAATCTTATATTTAAGCTCTACTTAAATTAGCTTGGCAAAAATGGCTTTTTGATCACTTATGATTCCCTCTGATTGAGGAAAAAACGTTTGACAGAAAGCAAAAATAAATATATTTAAGGCATATAAGCACATTACATATTATTTAGCAAGTCTGTAGCAAATCAGTGTTTAAAAACAGCACTTTTGGCAAATTCTGGTAATTTTCAAAAGAAATGTAAAAGTTTTCCTTTTCGTTTCAGCTTTATACACTAAAACAACAAAACAAAACAAAACAAAACAAAAAACAAACAAACAAAAAAAAATCAGTAAAAAAAAACTCAATTGTTGCGTCAAATTAAAATAACCTAAATAAATACCTGGCTGCCTTAAAATTTTAAGTTCAGCCAACTTGAAAAAAGTTTTGTAAACTTGAAATGTTACGTTTTACTAAGTGACTAAGATATTTGAGTTGATTCAACGTACGATTTTAAGGCAGCCGAGTAACAAACACAGCAGTTAAGTTTAACAAACAAATTTTTTGTTTAGTCAACTGAAATATCTATGTTGTCACTTAGTACAACTTAACATTTCAACTTGAATAAACTTATTTGAGTTGACTAAACAGCAGGGTAACAAATTATTTTAAGTTGACTCAACAAATTGTGCTTTTTGTTTTTTACAGTTTGGGTATATTTGGCCAACCCCATTTTCTAAATTATTGATATTCACACTCCAGAAACCTTGCTTGACTGGTTGGTTCTAATTGGGCGAAAAAACTAAGCCTGCTAAAAACTTGAGCCTGCAATGAACTGCTAAGGAGTTAGGAGCAATTTTGTATTTTGATCACTGTAGCGCCCCCATCAGGCCGACTGGGGTGAGAATTGGTGACATCGTAGACTATGGGAGTATTACAATCCCTCCAAGATTCAAGTCTCTACGACTTACGGTTTGGTCTGCCCGATCAGTTTTACATGGAGATTGATGATCCTTGGACACTCTACGCACTTGAACCCCTAAATATAAAGACATATTATGATGCTGATTTTTTAAGCTGTTTAAACCATCTTAGTAGCTGCTGGTTATTCTGCCATTCAGACACAAAACAAATGACAAAACAAACTGTCACTGTCAATAATGCTAGAAATCGTTTTATATAGGTATGAGCAGACTTTTGAGTGTGCAAGCAAGTAATTCAAAAAAAGCCAAGAGCTGGGGTCCGTGGCCCATGCATGACCCATAACAGCTCTCCAGGCGCAGAGCGCATATATTCCTCTGATTGATGTTTCTTCTGTCCATGTTGGACAAATTCTGTTCATACACCAAGAGGAAACCACCACCCATGACAGAAAAGGGGCGCATAAACACTAACTGTTTGGAGAAGGGCCATATATTATGGAAAAGGCAGAGAGAAGTCAATAAATGAAAGAACATCCAGTTCTGCTGAGTAAGAATGAAAGAAGCTAAATTCAATCTGAATACCTGATCGCAAGCAGCATCCCCACAAAAAAATAGATTAGGAGCGGCAGACAAAAAAAAGGAATTAGGTTGCTTTCTGGCTCTGACACCGTTCTCTTGCTGCAGATGGAAATGCTTCAATAGAGCCGCTGATGAGATTTAAATGAGTATTACTGTTCCTGCTCCTGATGGCCACAGAGGAGAAAGACGGATGCAGATCACATACTCAGCGCAGCGGCAGGAGAACTTGCACAACACTCTCTTATCTTTAAAAGAGAGAGATGAAGTGAAAGATGAGGAGCGATAGATGTGACGGAGGAGGGGAGACTTCGAGTAATTCCGAGTATGGGACTCGCAGTCAGCCGGCGGCCTCTGACACCAAATGAGGCTCATGAATTTATGGATGCGTGGAGGCAACGGGTTTGATGAATGTTTCTCTATCCGTTACCTAAGACAAGTGATTCGCTAATGTGTTTACAGTGGAATTTTAAATGTCTCACAGCATCCCGAGGCAAAGTGGTGTGTTTCACATCAGGTGTGGCGTGCTGAAACCGCTCATTCTTCTCATTCTTTGGCTCTCAAACACATTACCATCACAATGTACCACTGTGCTTTAGAGGAACGATGTGTTCCCACCTCATTGTTGGGCCTCTAGGTCTTGATTTGGAAGAGGACCGCTGTCTACTTATAAACAAGACAAGACAAAGTGTTTGAGGGAGGAACATAATCGCCTCTGCGCTCTTCTACCCACAATGCAGCAGGGAAACATCGGTGTGTAAAAAGGAGAAAGTTTTCTTTTTTATTCTGTTTACTGTCTCTCTTACAAGTTCACACAAATACTCCGAGCGCATCAGGGACCAAAACCTCTGACTTGCGTGGATACATTAAATAAAGCACTTCTTTGTGTTTTCCCTCATGAGGGTGTTGCGTAAGTTACTGTGAACTGTGTCAGAATTTGTCATGATACCTTCATAACTACCACAATGCCAAGTATTATTTATGTTTGTTTCTCATAGCAGAAGCTGAATGTTATGCATGTTCTGTTGTTTACAATTTACACAATGATATATTATTATTAATATCAGAATTTTCCATTAATTACATAAACTGTGGTGTCCTGATATGTGACCCTGGACCACAAAACCAGTCTTAAGTCGCTGGGGTATATTTGTAGTAGCCAAAATACATTGTATGGGTCAAAATGATTGATTTTTCTTTTATGCCAAAAATCATTAAGATATTAAGTAAAGTAATCATTTTAAAATATTTTTTTGATAAGTAACGTGCATTGCTAAGAACTTAATTTGGACAATTTTAAAGACAATTTTCCCAATATTTAAATTTTTTTGCACCCTCAGATTCCAGATTTTCAAATTGTTGTATCTCGGTCAAATATTGTCCTATCATAACTTATTTATTCATACTTACACATATGGCTTAGTGCACTGATGCTAATTATACAACAGTTCTTTCTGGTTCTTGAATATGATTGGCTGATAAGAGTGTTGATATGAGATTCCAACAGAACTCTAACAGCCGTTTCATCATTTGTATCACTTCGCTTGCGGACTGAGTGTCATGGTGGACGCCCAAATATCCACCATCATTTTAAAAGTTATACTGTTTTTTTTTGCCGAGAATGTCCTTTTTTGGACTTCAAATACGCTATTTGTTAATAAAGATAATGACTATTTGAAAATTTGCTTCATAGCGTCAGTAGGCGTTCAGCACTTATGAATCTGCCCAAAAGTGCCTCACCTCAGCCAGATCTTCTGGAATTTACCTCTGGACCTAATTTCTCTATAATGGTTAAACAGGATATATATCTAGTTAGTCTTTGGTCTCGTTAATCTAATATTTCTTCAAGAGCAAAATCTCATTATGTTTATATAAATTCAATGCCTTTGTACTTTTGACTGAATTGCTTAACAACATTTATGATGGCTGCTGCTGTTATTTATTAAATATTATTATTCAATAAATAATATTTTATATAAATTATAGTAGTATTTAGTATTGGGAAATGATGTGTGTGGTCATGATGGTGATTTTAGTTACACCATGTTCCACCATTAGTAGGATTGGGAATCGTTTTAATTTTTATCCGATTCTGCTTAGCGATTCCTAATTCCGATTCGAAAAAGATAAAAAAAAAATAATTAAAAAGTTAAGTCATTTTATTCTGTCTTTTGCCTATGGTTTTACCAAAAAAAAAAAAAAAAAAAAAACAGAAAAAAAACAACTAGACTAATATAAATTTCAAACATTAAATTACTAAATTACTAAAGACAAGTAAGAAAATATAAAAAAAACCCAAATAAATTAGCAATGGTATAAATAAATAAAACTGAACAAATGCCAGGTACAGAAATTGAAATCAAAAGTTTATAAACACTGCATAGTTTTCTATTCATAAATAAAATATTGATTAATCCTCATTAAATTTATGAAAGATATTCAATCAGTTAATGATTTTCTTTTGTTCTTTGATTAACAATAATGACAAGTGGCAAGTTTATTTGACAGCTGTCTCTTTAACACCAAACACAGATGTAAAAACACTGCTACATGTGCTTTTTCTTTCTCACCTGCTTACGTTCACTTAAGACAAAAAAATGCTGTGTTTATGATGATATACTGACGTATTTTGTGCATACTAGTCAATAAATGCGAAAGATAAATCACTTCCATCCCGGAACAACATTTTCTGCAGTGAAAATGCACAGAACTGTTCGAGAACCGCCAGTCTCTGTGCTCGCACTTCAGATGCAGTGTTTCCCCTGTCATTATTTTAACCACCCGCCCCCTTGAAGGTCAGGTTCATTTTATTTTCTGTATAGCGCCAGATCACAACAGAAGTCATTTAAGGTTACCTTTCTTATAGAACAGGCCTATACCTTGTCCTTTTATTAAACAAACTAAGTAGCCTTAAGTTATCTTATTTACATGACTGCATGCCATTTCTGTCTCTACATGGTCGCGCACAATTTCTCCTTCACAAAAACACGGACGGTATCGCGGAGTCCATTCATAAAAACTGAATACTCTATAGCGTGGAATTCCACGGAATTCGTAGATTTTGGATGAATGAATCAAAAGTAGGTCTATCACTTAATTTGAATCGCGATGTGGACTACTGTCTGTGAATATTAAAATGCAAAAAGACGGTTTAAATATTTTAATTTAATCATTATTTAAGTTTATTTATATTTGTAAGCACAGTGCAGTGTTAGGGGCCATTCACACAGGATGCGTTTTTCCATTCCAATGCGCTACTTTTCCATAGTTTTTCTATGTAAACGCGCCTCGCACAGGAGCGCCGTGTTTTTAAGACGCCGTGTCAAGTTAAAAGAATTTCAACTTTTAGAAGCAGCGCCGCTCATTAAATGTCAGTTCCAAAGCAGTGGACCAATCACGTCTCAAAAGCGTGTCTCGAGGCTGCTTTTTTTAAAACCATTCCTGAGCGCCGCGTCTTGCGTTTTTAGACGCAAAGACGAGTTCTGTGTGAATGGCCCCTTAATGGTTAAACTGTGTATTTACAACGTTAAAGTGGCTGACAACAATAAATATTCTTATTAGGAATAAAACTACCTCATTTTTGGACTGCAGAGCTGTAGTTGAATAGTTAGGCCTACTATGCTACTGTATTTTAATGTTGGTCATTATGGTGGTACTTGGAGAGGCAAATATTTTCTGAGAACCACTATTTTAATGCATTTAACTTAATCTCAGCGTGTAAATTTAAGTAAATTCAACACCCTGTCGTCTTGTGGATGTTATAGTAATGCACAAGGCTACAAGATGGCTAGTCCATAACAAGTGTTGGTATTTGGGACAGACCATGCTTCTTTGCCCCCGACATCCCACCCCATCCTGCAGCCTCCATCTGGCAGGTCTTTCGCTGCTGAACTTCCTTTCAGGTATAAAAAAAGTTTCAATTATTCTCGTAAACCAGGCTCTTTTAAACTGAAAGCAGGCACCATATTTATACCAGAATGTTTAATTAGGCTCAGTTTAGAGATCAATTCATTCTGAGGGTCTCCTGGGACTCCAACAGCCAAATAGAGAGACGGAGAATGAGCAGAAAGAAACAAGCTGAGCGGATTCATTAAGAAAAATTCACAGATTCGAAGCACTGGAAATTGCTGGATCTTTTGAACAGTGAAGCCCTGAGGAGTCTCCACTTTATCCACAGGTCCTTCATTCGCAAATCGATGGATGCGTTGCTAAAGCAATGTTTAACATCTGGTCAGAAACCCACTTCTCTACTTATGAGGAAAAAAATGAAGGAAGAATATCACTCCCATGTTACCAGTGAAAACAAATAACAGCAGGCTGGAGGCAGAAGGGGATTTGGAGGTTGAACGCAAAAGGACAGCCGGCACAAGAGACGGGTGTGAACGGCTACGAGAGCTGGGTGACAGAAATCAGATACGGATTTGAAAACACAGGATGCATGACATGAAATAAAACAAGACACAACAAACAAGATGACAGAGTAAACATCCCATAAAATGATTCTGTCCCATACAGGAAATGTAAATTAAACTAAACTGCACACTTGAAAAGTCCAGACCGAGTCCAGATGAGGAACCGCAAGAAAACAAACAAAAGCACAACCGGGCCAATCTCATTTCCCCTGGCACGTCACATGTCGAATCTCTCGTGCCATCTTGCTGTATTTTTCTCAGTGCTTCATTGATCCCATCCACGCTGAGCTGAAGTTGACAGTCGCCACAGCTGCGAAGCATCTGAGTCGCTCGCCACCAGCCAACGGGCGACGCGGCGTTCGCAGCTGGAATAAATGAGAATCAATAATAGTAATGACAACAGCAGCAGGGCTGACTGAGGTCTCATCCCTCCCGCTAAAGACTGTATTAGTAAAGCAGCGGAACGCGTCTTGTTGTGCACTCTGAGGCTTTGCAACACAATGCATGCCAGAAGTTCTGTTGTATCGCATGAATAAACACAAATCACACTCATAGTCTTGGATTTAGCACCTCCTGGTGTGGCGGGCTGTGTTTCGAGCTCAACACATGCCGTAGACGCTGCCAAATTAGTTGGATCAATGCAGTAGCATAGATAATAACATTTCTGGTGTTCGGAGATGAAACTGATTCACGATGACAGTCAGCGTAGTGTGGTGTGTGCATGCTGCTGTGTACACATCAGTGGTGAGAGAAGCTGCATATTCTCATGCTCGCCGTATCAAAGGCCAAGTCAGCGGGACGGGTCTCTCTGTTGGGATGCCGCCTGAGGGACGCCTACAGGAACTGGACTCAACAGAGAAGGCCTCAGAAATTCTGTGCTAGGGAATCACGCCATCTAGGTGTTTGAAGTGGTGAGGTGGTAAACCAAAGGCTCAAGGTGAAAGCATGGCTAAAGATCTCAGGGTTAGAATGGAGACAGCATGACGGACCAAAGTTTTGAAGTGTGAAAGCGAGGTGAAGTTTAGTCTCTGCATGAGAGGATGGGTTTCTGAACAGCCCACAGTCAGTTCTCTGAGTTTCTGTATATCACGTACAAAACTGGCAACAATTTCTCTAACTGGTGAGTTGTAATCTTTAACAGAATACAATGATTCTGTGATTCATCATTTGGCATTTGTCTTTAGAAGTTATAATGAAATGGTATGTATAGGTAACATATAAAAATGAAATAAATTACTACTTTTATTGAGCCAGGAGTCATTAAACTGATCAAAAGTCAAAGCAAAGAAATTTACAATGTTACAAAAGATTTCTATTTCAAATAAAAGCTATGCTTTGTAACTTGCCATTCAAAAAATCCTGAAAAATGGAACTGTTTCCTCAAAAGTATCGCTCAGAATTTAGCTACAATTTTTGAGCTGTAAGATTTTTTTTTAAAGAAGTCTCTTCTGCTCGCCAAGCCTGCATTTATTTGATCCAAAGTACAACAAAACAGTACATTTTGAAATAATTTTGCTATTTAAAAAAGACTGTTTTCTATTCAAATTTATTTTACAGTGTCACATGATCCTTCAGAAATTATTCTATGAATGAATACTTTCATTTAGCAAGGATGCTTTAAATGTACCAAAAGTGATGATAAAGAAATTTTTAATGTTACAAAAGATTTCTATTTCAGATTAATGATGTTTTTCTGAACTTTCTATCCATCAAAAAAACCTGAAAAAATCTACATGGCTGTTTTAAACAAAAACATAATAATAAAAATAGTAATAATAAAATGTTTTTTGAAATCTTTGAAATCACAGGAATAAATTATATTTTAAAATATATTCAAATAGAAAACAGTTCTTTTAAATAGTACAAATATTTTAACATTTTTAAAAATCTTACTATGCAAAAACTGGTAGTGTATGCCACTTATCACAAGAATTTAAAATTGCAGCCATCATTAACATAAGAGACTATTTTCAAGCAAACAAATAAACATATATGTTATATTATATAGTGATATTAAGGGTATGTTAATATTATGGAAGATAAAGTTTATAAAAATCAAATTTATTATATTTGAAGAACCAAACTGTATTCTGTATCCTCTGCACAATAAAGCCTTCCCTAAAATAGCATGTACAAACAAAGTAAACCAAGCAAACTATCTCTGACTAATTAGGTGATTCTTGGCCAGAATAAGCTTCAAAGAGACTTTATGCCAAATAAATGGCTACGTTAAAAATCTGGCCTTGTAATAAGTAGTTTATAGGTTTAAATCCCAGGGATTGAGCCATGAGCCTTGAGCAGGTACCCAAGTAAAGGTTACGCCAAATGAACTATGCAAAGTTTACTGCATGCCACTTTAAATAAGAATAGCAAATAAGTAAGTAATTAGTCTTCACAAACTCTCTCTCTCACTAAGTGAGTGTTTAGGAAGCCCATTTAGCTACTTGCATTGCAAACCTCCCAAAACCAGCAAGTGAACTGAATAACAAAACCTCCTGTGTGGAACAAGTAATACCAGCTTTCAGTTCCTAAAGGTTGGAGGAGACATTAAACCTCGGTTGCACAGAGCGAGAAGTCTAGCACTACAAAAGGCCAGAAGCCTTTCAAGACTCTGGCAGTTGAAGTTGACGCTGCCCCACAGCCAAGTGCTAAAGCAGGGAGGAGAAACACATGTAGCTCCTTACTGGAAACAGAGCTGTTAAAGATCCTCAAAGTTTCCCCTCGCACACCGAGACCTGGTTTTACTCGGCTGCACCTGTTTTCAATGTCCCAAAGTGGTGTTCCTTCACAGCCATCTTCCTTTTAACAATACAGATGTTATTAATACCAGCTGCAGCTATGCCTTGTAAATGATTTATTCAAAAGCAGAAATGCTTCCATCAAGTCCATTCAAAGAGCAGAGGCCAGGGAATGGAAGAGCCTCTTCGCGCTGGTCTGCAGGGCACAGGGCGAGCCATTAATCTTCTGAAAGCTTATAAAAACAACTTAACTGAGAGATCAGGCCTTGTCTATCTGTCTGAGAGAAAGACAGGGGGGCAAATGTATGTCACAGAGCATTAATGTCACTGACCTGACAAATTTATCTGGACTTTTCCAGCTTTTTTTTACTCTCCGACATGGCAAAAAATGGGAAAACATCCCACTGAGGCACCCGAATCCTGCACTTATGGGATTCAATGTAAAAAATGTATTAATGCAATACACTGACCTTAGATTTCTGGCTTTACATATCTTTGCTTTCAGTTTTGGGGGTTTCACATTACAAGTAACATAGGATTACTTTATTCAAGTAACATCTGAGTTACTTTTTCAACTAAGTAATGCCAGTTACTTTGTTTTCCTATTTACTGACTGACAGCTCTCCTGTCCCTATTTTAAGAGAAATCAGAAATAAGTCATTGTGTGCACTGTGTGACCATGATGCTTACTAAATAATTGAAGATTAAAATTGAGATTTTTTTCTAATATTTTTTTCTGAAAAACATGCACATTGATGTCATGGATGAATATTTACTGAGCAAAGCACTATTTTGTCATTTTCACTTGAGGTTCAGAGCCAAATTACAGGGGGGTTAAAATGGTATTGGTATTTTTACACAGAGATTGGTAGGTCTAATGGTAAAATCTGTCAACTTTTGCAATTTTTGTTGCATTATGTGCCAGTGGTGACCATTCCCAAAAATGGGAAAACAGCACATTTTTCTCCAAAGTTTGCATGCCTATAACTAGGGCTGGGCGATACATATCGATCGATAAATTCATGCGCATCTCATCAGTAAAGCCGTTTTTTTGATTAGCGGTAAATCTCCATCACCTGTTTTCAAATGGAGTGCCAGTTAATACACAGAGCTGTAGATCATTGAAAAGCTACCCCAATTAATCACCCGCGAAACTGAACCCGATATCGCGTAGCTTGTCAGTGATCTACGGCTCTGTGTATTAACTGGCGCTCCATTTGAAAACAGGTGATGGAGATTTACCGCTAATCAAAGAACCAGCTTTACTGATGAGATGCGCATAATATCGATATAAATATATCGCCCAGCCCCTACCTATAACTCAGAAAGTGTTAAAGGTATCTTAATGCCCTTTTAGATATTGGGTCTTAACAAACTTTCCTTGTGGCATTTTTATTTTTAAGGCCCTATATGGTTATATGTTTTTAATAAGGCTCCAGGAGTAAATTGTTAAAATGTACACATATTCAGTGGTCAAAAACCAAATGTGGGTCAGTTTACAAAAATATGCTACTTCTTTTTGATAGACGGAAACAAGATACAATTCTAATTTCAACATTATTTCTTCTTCAGACATTATGCTTTAAATAAAATAAGTATCAGCTGTATACAAAGTGACCAACATTTGGTTTTTAACCTCTGAAAATGGATAATATTCAACATGGACATGGAGCCTCATTGAGATTCCCGTATCTCCAGGACTGAACGTTGTCTTGAAAATTAAGATTCCAAAAGAAAAGTTTATTAACAACTAGAATCTAAAAACATAATACTTCTTTAGTTATAGGCACACAAACTTTGGAAAAAGAATATTTATGGAACTCAGACAAGTGAGTTCAATGCAGTTGTCTCGAGTTTCAACATGGTTCTTCAGATATTGCTCTTAAAAAAAAAAAAAAGAACCCACATTTGGTTTTTGACCACTGAATATATGTACATTATAACAATTTACATGTGGAGCCATGTTACAATTCCAATATCTCTGGAACTGAACCATATAGGGCCTACAAATAAAGATACCAAAAGGAAAGTTTGTTAAAGCCCACTATCTAAAAGGGCATTAAGATATCTTTAATACTTCCTGAGTTAAAGGCATGCAAACTTTGGAGAAAAAACTTGCTGTTTCCCCATTTTTGAATGACCACCATTGGCACATAATGTAACAAAGATTGCTAAAGTCAACAGTAGGGCTGCACGATTCGGGAACATTTTCATATTGCTATTATTGAGGTCAATATTGCGATATGTGATTGCAATTACTTTTACTTTTACAATTACTTAATTGTAATAAATGGTATTGGGGGCACAAAATCGGGGTTCATGAATTATGAGCTTCTAGAACATTTGACCTCTTAACTGAAGTTCTTTTCACAAATTGAACATAAATGAAAACAGTATAAATAACCAAAAAATAAACAACACCGTTCTTTCTTAGTCTTATTAAGCGCAAACAATAAATGCAGCCACAATCGAAGTAGGCTACTCTCTTAATATTCAAAGTGCCAATAGAGACAGACTTTTTCATGCATGATACAGAGCTACAGACAACTACACAACCTATTATAGCTTACATGCTAATAACAGCCTAGATATGTCATGTAGCCTAATTTGTGCGCATTGGGGAGTCGCTCTCTTATAATTGCTTTTCAATGCGCGTGCGAGTCTTACTTTCGGTTTCGTTTTGACTGTTGCGGGAAGTCTCGGCGGTGCTGAGCGTGCATTCTACAGTTCGATTTCTTTATGTCTAAACGAAGACTTATAATATGGGGTGAGGCTCACGAACACATTTGTAATTATGCTTTGTTATGTTTTGATATACATTTGTTGTATTGCCACGTGATGTAGCAACTTTAATTTTGCGAATCTTGCAAAATACATGTCTCTGCTCAGTGTCACTAATCTCAAATCCAAAATATCGTCATACAGAGGTAGAGTTTTTTTGCCTGCCAGATCAGTCTCCTCGGCAATCATCTTCGTTCTGGTCTCCCAGTGCCGCGCACACAAGTGAAGGTGCACGCATGCATGCCACACGTGCACTGCCTATACTGAGAGACTGTCAGATCTTTTTATTTTTATTTATTTAATCTTTTGTTTTGTTTTGTTCGCAGCATGGAAAATAGGCAAACTGTTCTCAGAAAGCATGTGTTCTCAAGTGCACACAATTAGCCTAATATAAAATAATATAATCGCAACATTTTCCCGTCATATAATCGCACAGGCTGACATTGCGATTGCAATTGCGATACGATTAATCGTGCAGCACTAGTCAACAGATTTCTAATCTCTGTGTAAAAATAACATTATGATGCTGCCATCTTTCTAAAGTCATTTTCCACCCGCCCTGTAATTTGACTCTGAATCTCAGGTGAACATTGCTATTTTGACCCCCGTCTACAAAATAGTGATAGATTACTCAGTAAATATTTATCTATGACATTTAATATGTTGGCTTTTATCACTATGCATATATGCAAAAAAAAAAAAAAAAAAAAAAAATCAGGTGAAGTTTGGTTGATTTGACAGGGAATGACCCTAGTTTCTTTGCTGCTGACCTTCAATGATCCGCATCAACCACACTTACAAGCAAAAATGGCTTTATTTGTTTGGTTTATTTTAGTTTGCTATTGAGAAGAAAGTGTTGAGCTTTCTTCTCCCATGTCCTATTCTTAATGAAATCCAGAATGGCAACACAGCTTTTTGAATGCTTATCCATTTTACTTTTTGTGTGACAGGGCTTATACATTTGCCAAAAAGTGAGTTTTTTATATTAGAAGCAATTAGTTACTTTGAAGGGTATTACGCAATATTGTAATGCATTACTTTTAAAAGTAAGTGTTTGCTTTTGAGAACTAAAAAACTTAGCAGGCTCTCCAACAACCAATCTGAGCCTTGGGTATAAGTACTTGAATTGCTGCCCTGGGGAAGAAGGCACTTAGTTGCAGTCCATACAGAGGTCACATTGTGCTGCTTAGCCAACAATGCACTAATGTAATTGTACAAGGGTTACATACTTGAGGCACTGAAGCGGTCAGATTCACACCGGGCAGCATCGTGCTGGCCAGCAGATGTTGCGAAATAAATAATGGTGGACAGGGAGGGCTGTAATTTCTCAAGGTCGACTGACAGCCCGTCCTTGCCTCCCTATTGTTGCACTGAATGTGGGCAGCTCAGAGAACCAGATCCAAAATTAGCTTTAAGCAAGCACTATTCTACTTATGCCCCTGAGAGTTGAGATGATAACTCGTCACAAGGTCTGCAAGAAACACTCAGAAAGGTGCGGTGTCGGAATGTGGATCAGAGGTGTGCGACGAATAGAGTGTGTGGCTATTCCTAGCCAAGCATCCAACCCATTAGCAAATGTACACGTTGACCACGTGAGATGTGAGATCGACTGCAATGTTGGCCGGATGAATAAACAAGGTGCATGACTGACCCGGCTTACAGAAGTGTGTGAGGAATTATTCTGCGACTATTAGAGCTGGATCAATACCAAAAGTTTGGCTTTGGTACGATATCAGTCTCTGATACTGCAGTATCCTGACTAAATCAATACCTTGGGTTACAAACAAAAGGACAAACAGAGGAAAAGGACAAAAAAGGCCCTAGTCCTTGTACCTTGCTCAAAACAATAAAGGAATCGCACTCTTTTAAAACTCACAAAATAGGTATTATTGTTTATAAGTAAGTCAAAATTAGCATGGGTATATTTGCCAACACCATGTAAAGAAATATTTGTTGAGTCAGCTTAAAATAATGTGTTACCTGGCTGTCTTAAACTTTTAAGTTCAGTCAACTCAAAAAAAGTTTAGTGAGCTTGAAATGTTATGTTTTCCTAAGTGACAACATAGATATTTGAGTTGATTCAACTTAAAATTTTAAGGCAGCCGAGTAACATTTTTTTTTTTTAGTTTAGTCAACTTAAATATCTAAGTTGTTTCATTTCAACTTGAATAAACTTGAGTTGACTGAACTTAAAATTTTATGGCAGCAGGGTAACAAATTATTTTAAGTTCACACAACATTTTTTTTTTCAGTGCAATACATTGTATGGGTCAAAATGATGGATTTTTCTTTTATGCCAAAAAAAGGATATTAAATAAAGATCATGTTCCATGAAGATATTTTATAAACTTCCTCCCATAATTATATCAAAACTTAATTTTTGATTAATAATAGCAATTGCTAAGAACTTAATTTGGACAACTTTAAAGGTAATTTTTTTTTAAATATTTTGATTTCTTTGCACCCTCAGATTCCAAATATTGTCCTATCCTAACCAATGATAAGCTTATGATGCATGAATCTCAATTTACCCTCATGACTTTTTTTTGTGTGGTCCAGGGTCATATATTTTGTTTTATATTCTTTATTAACCCTCTGGGGTCTGAGGGTGCTTTTGGAGCCCTGTAAAATATTTGACATGCCCTGATATTTGTGTGTGTTTTTTTTTTTTTTCAGTTGCTTATAAACATATAAATGGCTTAAGTCTGAAAACTGGGCTATAATAATATGTGAGCAGCCTGTATGTACATGACTGTGTTTTTGAAAAAGAAATGTTTATTCATATTTTTCCATTGTTTTTCAATTCTAGACAAGCATGTTTGACCATCGCGCTGATGTCTTTTGCAGCATCTCACGCATGGTACTGCATTTTAAAAATGCAGCGCTCAAGTTAAAAGTTCAGCTTTCAAGAAAAAAGTATCCCTAGACGTGGCATTTTTTCATTAAATTATAATGCTTTTAAATGCAAAAATGTGTTCTGTTTGAACAGTCCCTTACAATCCCAAAGCAATATCATTAATGTACTAAAAGGTACTGTTACTTTTCCACCACAAAAGTCCTCTATGAATTTGTGCTGCAGGTATTCTGTGGTTATATGTACTGACAAATTAATTTATAATCGGGTTTGTACACTGCAAAGCTAAACTGCTCCATATCTCTGAGCTTGCAAGCAAGTTCGGGCTTATTTAAGTTTAGAGTTTATAGTCCTGGAAAATTGTGATACTGTGGCAATTTCTGGTACAGAAGAGAAACCTAAAAAAGTGAGCTTAAATCCAAACACACCACACACATTAATATGATATGATTAAAGAACACTTTGTTGGAACAGAAGGCGACAGTTTCTGCAGCGGCAGTTATTCGTCGAAATTCATCAAGTTTCTGCATTTCCGTCCTCACCACTGACCTCTGTGAAAACAGTTCCCTCATAGAAGTGTGAATCACGGCCGAGATGTGAATTCATCAATTAAAGGTGGTGGTGGAGGCATGCGCGGTGTGTAAACATCGATGTAAACGTGCTTTTAGCGGAGCGTGTCCAGCACAGCAGTCTCTTTATTGGGTGTTTGGTGAGCGGCGAATCTCAAAGGCCGTTCTCATCAATGGTGTACAGTGTGTGTTTCTTACACCTGCCCCTGGTGCACACATGAAAGAGTGCTCTGGGGGGGGCGGAGGGACGACTTTAAAAACTTGCATGAACACACAAATAAACACAAACATGGGCTAGCGGCATAGATGGATCTCTATGTGTGGATGGACAGAGGAGCCCATAGAGGCTGAAAATACTGACGTCTAACTGCTAATCCGCTCGGGTTAATTACATTTCCAAAAGTTTCGCCGCTCATTACGGGTCGAGCACAACTCCTCCGTCTGACGACAGCCCAACACACCGTGGCTTTTTGTTGGCATGGCGTACAGTACATGAAAACAGTTTAGACATTAGACCCTGAATAAGCATCTGTGCTTTGCTTAACTTCAATCAAACATGTAAACATCACCAGGAGATGAAAAACTGAAAACCATGTCACTCTATGATGCACACACAGCATGACAAGCGTCCAGTGTCAAACAGGCACATTTTCCAGTCAACACTGAAAATAAAATGTTAGAAACACCAACAATGAGAGCATATTTAATCGGTAACTAGACAGGCAAAACATTAGACACAAGATCCTGACATGAGTTATGATCTATTAACTGTATGTTAGTCATACGCATTACAAGACCCTTTTAAACCGAATGTGTCGGCGCCGACACTTTAAACCAGCTGTATTCATATTACCATAACTTGTCAACCGTTTGCACTGTCAATATAATTCAAACTGCTCCTGACAGCAAACAGTCTGCGCTTATATATATGGCTTATTACGGTAATTTCTTGCGCTCCATCAACAAATGCTGGCAGATTACTGGGGGAGCGGGAAGGATGAATTTGAATGGAGCGATAGGGGGCGCAGAGATTTGGATCGCATAAAATAATAAACGAAACGAACAAAAACATGGCGAAGGAAGAATAAACAACACAAGAGGCGATTGGGATGATTTTTGATGAGACTGTGCATCGGCAAAATGAGTCCTTGTGTGTAAATGTATGGGTGTATAAACAAAAAAAGCCTCCTGAATGAAAACTGTGCAACCCAGTGTCACAAAAACACTTATATAGTTGAATTTTGAAGAAGTGTTTATTAATTATTTCGATCATGATGTTTCTCTTTTTTTTTTCCAAAATAAAAATCTGAAAATATATTCCTGTTTTTTTTTTTTGTTTTTTTTTTTGGTCTATTTAAATTGCGTTCAATTCACCAGACAAAATTAATGGTCAAGAAATTTTTTGAAAGCCATTTGTTTTCTAAAAAAAACAAACAAAAAAAATTGCACTTGGAAATAGCATATTCTGTAAAAATTTTACAGTCAAATAAACAAAATATGAGAAAATTACCTATTTTGCCCTTAGGTCTTAAAGGGTTAATGAACTAACTTTCAATGCTTTAAAATGTTATTTATTGCTGTGATCAAAGCTGAATTTTAAGCATCATTACTCCAGTCTTCAGTGTCACATGATCCTTTAGAAATTGTTCTAATACAGTGGTGGCCAAAATGATTAGAACACTAGTATTTTCACTAGCTAAATAACGGTTAAGTCAGTCATTTCTATCTTTCACTTCTATCTTTTCCAAACATTCATTTTGCCATTAACTGTAATAATCCAGTGTGATTTTTGTTTGCACAAGGAGTCTGACAACAGCCAGTGCTTCACACAGAGATCTGATCTCATCATCATCATCATCATCATCCAGTTTGTCTGGAATGACATGAAGAAACAGAACAAACTGAGACAAACTAAATACTGAAGAACTGTGGCAACGTCTTCAAGATGCTTCAAGTGACCTACGTGCAAAGCTACAGTACTGTTAAAAGCTGTAAAAAAGCTATAAAATGAGGATGCTGTCAAAAATAATGTCAGAAATAGATTTTCTTTATCAATTAACGTCTATTAAATAAATTAAATCAACATTCGGTGTGACCATTCTTTGTATTTAAAGCAGCTTTTGCCCTAGTTTGTTCAGGTAGATTTGCAGGAAGGTCTCTTAAGCATCCTGGAGATGTTTCCACAGTTCTTCTGAATTTAGTCTTTCTCAGTTTGTTCTGTTTCTTCATGTCATTTCACACACGGTTGCCCTTTACAGCACAGTGTTCTAATCACGTTTACAGTGTGCTGAACCTGCACCGGTTGCTATGTGAGCTGTTGTTTTTCTCACTGGTGGTCTAATAGCTGCGCTTGAGCATCTCCGCTGGAAGACTTGTCATCTTTAGATTTCAAAACCCAGCGGGTGTCTGCAGGGGGCCCGGAGCGAAACCATCCACCATCAGACTCGCAGCACACAGACTGGACCGTAGTATTAGCAATTTCCCCTCCTCAACACACACTCATGCTCAAGAGGACATTCACAAGGGGAAAGAAAAACAGACAGAGAGATCTCTTGCGCCATGAACAAATATACACATAGGCTACCGGTCAAAGGTTTGGAAGCCTCTTGCGCTCACCAATGCTGTGTTTATTTGATTAAAAATATAGTGAAAACAATCGTATTGTGAAATCTTATTAAAATTTAAAAGAGCTGTTTTCTATTTGAATATGTGTGACCCTGGAACACAAAACCAGTCATATTTTTCAAAAAGCGGAATAAACAAGCTTTCAATTGATGTATGGTTTGTTAGGATATGACAATATTTGGCTGAGATACAACTATTTGAATATCTAGTATCTGAGAGTGCAAAAAAATAAAAAATAAAACACTGAGAAAAGCGCCTTCAAAATTGTCCAAATAAAGTTCTTAGCTCATATCACTAATAAAAAATTGCATTTTGATATATTTACAGTAGGACATTTACTAAATATCTTCACAGAACATGATCTTTACTTAATATCCTAATGATTTTTGGCATAAAAGAAAAAACTATCATTTTGACCTGTACAATGTATTTTTGGCTATTGCTACAAATATACCTGTGCTACTTAAGACTGGTTTTGTGGTCCAGGTTCACATATTGTAAATGTAGGCATCAGGAAGATTTTATTTGATTTTAAATCAAATTACAGATACAGTATAACAGTGATACCGTTTTTATATATATATATATATATATATATATATAATTTAAATATTTCAAGTGGTGTCAATCGATAAAAAAAAAATAACTTATCAATTGCACATTTTTTCCTGAAATTAATCATGATTAACCCTACCTGACATTAAAGGTATTAATTACACTTTTATATTGCAATTTCACATTCATGCTTCAAATTAACGTAGAAACAACATAAAAGAATGTATATTTTTAATATTTGTTTAATGCTATCTATTTTTTTATGACAGAAGACAAGTATCACTGATTCCAACTGATGCCTCTATGAATTTTTTCCTAATATTTAACCAAGAATATAACCATTCAACATTACAGTATAATTGAGAGCTATAAATGTTACATTTATTAGACTTAACCTAGCCCCGTCCAAGCATTAATTGTGTTAAATATTTTTTTGTGTGTTAAATTTTGCAAATTTTGACACCACTAAATATTTCACAATATTGTTTCACTGTACTTAAAAAAAAAAAATATATATATATATATATGTATATGTTTTATATATATATATACATATATACATTTACATTTAGGCATTTGGCAGACGCTTTTGTCCAAAGCGACATACAGTTGGGAGAACATAGAGCGATTCTTCTTAAGGAGACAAACAGACACAGGCAGTGCTATAATACCAGATTTCAAGTGGTGCTTCAGACAAGTACAAGCTAGAAAGGGAAGGAATAAAGAGATTTTTTTTTTTTTTTTTTATGGTAACAGCAAATAGAGTTGAAAGAGATGAGTTTTAAGCTGTCGCTTGAAGCTTGTCAGGGAATCAGCATTCCGGATAGGGGTAGGAAGATCGTTCCACCAGCCAGGAACAGTAAAAGAGAATGTTCTGGATAGTGATTTCGCCCCTCTCTGTGATGGTACCACAAGGCGTCGCTCACTAGCAGATCTCAGAGTTCTGGAGGGGGTGTAGATTTGCAATAGCGAGTGCAGATAAGCAGGTGCAGTAGCTGTGGTTGTCCTATATGCAAGCATCAGAGTCTTGAACTTGATACGAGCCGCAATTGGGAGCCAGTGTATATACAGGTCCTTCTCAAAAAATTAGCATATTGTGATAAAGTTCATTATTTTCTGTAATGTACTGATAAACATTAGACTTTCATATATTTTAGATTCATTACACACAACTAAAGTAGTTCAAGCCTTTTTTTTGTTTTAATATTGATGATTTTGGCATACAGCTCATGAAAACCCAAAATTCCTATCTCAAAAAAGTAGCATATCATGAAAAGGTTCTCTAAACGAGCTATTAACCTAATCATCTGAATCAACTAATTAACTCTAAACACCTGCAAAAGATTCCTCAGGCTTTTAAAAACTCCCAGCCTGGTTCATTACTCAAAACCGCAATCATGGGTAAGACTGCCGACCTGACTGCTGTCCAGAAGGCCATCATTGACACCCTCAAGCAAGAGGTCTGTGGGAAGGAAAAAGTGTGGCAGAAAACGCTGCACAACGAGAAGAGGTGACCGGACCCTGAGGAAGATTGTGGGAAAGGACCGATTCCAGACCTTGGGGGACCTGCGGAAGCAGTGGACTGAGTCTGGAGTAGAAACATCCAGAGCCACCGTGTACAGGCGTGTGCAGGAAATGGGCTACAGGTGCCGCATTCCCCAGGTTAAGCCACTTATGAACCAGAAACAGCGGCAGAAGCGCCTGACCTGGGCTACAGAGAAGCAGCACTGGACTGTTGCTCAGTGGTCCAAAGTACTTTTTTCGGATGAAAGCAAATTTTGCATGTCATTCGGAAATCAAGGTGCCAGAGTCTGGAGGAAGACTGGGGAGAGGGAAATGCCAAAATGCCTGAAGTCCAGTGTCAAGTACCCACAGTCAGTGATGGTCTGGGGTGCCATGTCAGCTGCTGGTGTTGGTCCACTGTGTTTTATCAAGGGCAGGTGTCAATGCAGCTAGCTATCAGGAGATTTTGGAGCACTTCATGCTTCCATCTGCTGAAAAGCTTTATGGAGATGAAGATTTCATTTTTCAGCACGACCTGGCACCTGCTCACAGTGCCAAAACCACTGGTAAATGGTTTACTGACCATGGTATTACTGTGCTCAATTGGCCTGCCAACTCTCCTGACCTGAACCCCATAGAGAATCTGTGGGATATTGTGAAGAGAAAGTTGAGAGACGCAAGACCCAACACTCTGGATGAGCTTAAGGCCGCTATCGAAGCATCCTGGGCCTCCATAACACCTCAGCAGTGCCACAGGCTGATTGCCTCCATGCCACGCCGCATTGAAGCAGTCATTTCTGCAAAAGGATTCCCGACCAAATATTGAGTGCATAACTGAACATAATTATTTGAAGGTTGACTTTTTTGGTATTAAAAACACTTTTCTTTTATTGGTCGGATGAAATATGCTAATTTTTTGAGATAGGAATTTTGGGTTTTCATGAGCTGTATGCCAAAATCATCAATATTAAAACAAAAAAAAGGCTTGAACTACTTCAGTTGTGTGTAATGAATCTAAAATATATGAAAGTCTAATGTTTATCAGTACATTACAGAAAATAATGAACTTTATCACAATATGCTAATTTTTTGAGAAGGACCTGTATATATATATACAGTATGTATATATATATATATATATATATATATAACCCTGGACCACAAAACCAGTGTCTTAAGTCACTGGGGTATATTTGTAGCAAAAGACAAAAATACACTGTATGGGTCAAAATGATGTATTTTTCTTTTATGCCAAAAATCATTAGGATATAAAGATCATGTTCTATGAAGATATTTTGTAAATTTCCTACCGTAAATATATCAAAACTTATTTTTTGCTAAGTAATATGCATTGCTAAGAACTTCATTTGGACAACTTTTAAGGTGATTTTCTCAATATTTTATGTTTTGCACCCTCAGATTCCAGATTTTCAAATTGATGTATCTCGGCCAAATATTGCCCTATAACAGAGCATACATCAATGGAAGTCTTATTTATTCAACTTTCAGATGATGTATAAATCTTAATTTAAAAAAATTGACACTTATGACTGGTTTTGTGGTCCAGGGTCACACATATGAATTAGATCGTAAGTATTCAAATATAAGAAAAAGAAACAGCAGTAAAAACGCAGCCATAATGCTATCTAGGTAGGCAGCTCACTATTTGTTGAGGATTCTAGTCAGTGTGGTTTTCCGTGTGGCAGGTGAATCGGATGTGTGTCTTCGGCCATGTGAGCGCACTCACAGGTTCACCCCTGAGGCTGTGCCCAGAGCTTACATGCACCTGACAAGCACACCTGCCTCCACAGCCTGAGCCCGCAGCGTACAGCACGGGCAGCGACACCATCCATGCGGAAACACCATTCAATTAAACATCTCCATTTCAAAACTGCACACAACTTACTTTCCTAAATCAGCCCCTAATGAAGGTCAATGTTATGCAGATCGGCAGAAGACAACCGCTCCAGCGGGGTCCAGTAAAAGTTAATGTATTCCCACCAGAAAATCTGACATTTCCTTACTAAAAAAAATTGTGGCCAGTTCCCTCTGGCCCTTTTCAGCTGGATAATACACACACTGCACTGTTGTGCTAATCTTCAGACTACGCCAGACTAGTTGCAGTAATTTACTGGTCAGAGAGACACACGCTGTCTTTACGCCGCAAAGGCGGCAGGCGAGCCACATCTGAAGTGGCACATATATCAAGAAAAGCTGTGTTCACACCGACTGCTTAATGGGGCACAGAGGTGACAGGAATCATAGTTGAGTATGTATTAGACACTCAAATTTGTTTTATGATTTTGCCTTTTGTGGTCTTAAAGGGATAGCACACCCAAAAATAAAACTTTGCTGTTCATTTACTCACCCTCAGTCCATCTGAGATGTACATTAGGTGACTTTGTCTTCAGTAGAACAGTAAAAAGCTGAAACCATGTTCCATTGTGATTCATAAACTGCAAGTCCATGGCTACCATGGTTCCTGCTGATTGCATAAGAACTTAATATAGCCTCAGGAGCCACGGGTATTCATTTAGTGTTGTCTTTATATGCTTTTTTTTTTTTTTTTTTTTAACTCTATCCACCTTATTTTCCAGTAAGAGAGGGCATGTCCACTTCTAAATTGAATGTGTCTGGCTTCCGGTCTCATCCATGTCCAGCTATTTTGTAGTACAAAACAGCTTGTTTTGCTGCTTGATATTGCAAACTGGTGTGTCATACCATATTTTTAAATATGTATTATCTTAATTACGAACACAATGGTTTGTAGTGCCAGTTTTATCATCTACTGCCTTACAAGCAATGATTTGCTGATATTATGATAATATTCTTCTTATTATTTCCCTATAGCAGTTAATGAACCCTATTTTTCAACACATTATTTGAAAAATAAGGTGGATAGACATGCATTTGTGACCCTGGACCACAAAACCAATCAAGGTACTTTTTTTTTTTTTTTTTTTTTTAATTCTGGGAGTGCAAAAATATTAAAATATGGAGGAAATTGCCTTTAAAGTTGTCCAAATTAGGTTTTTAGCAATGCATACTAATCAGAAATTACATTTTGATATATTTATGGTAGGAAATGTACAAAAAATCTTAATATCCCAAAGTATTTTTGTCTATTGCTACTTAAGACATTTTATGAATGTTTGTAGCTAAATAAAATGCCTGGTTGCTTTCTTACCTTCGTATGCTGTCTGCGAAGGCTGATTTTTTTTAGCTTTTGGGCACAGCCTTTATCAACGGATTTTTTTAAGGCCTGCCTTAAATGCATTACCAACCAATCCTACCTTAGCAACTTTTGCTGTGTGCCATTCTCTCAGCCTCTAATGTATCTAATATTTGACCCTGGACCACAAAACCAGTCATAAGGGTCGATTTTCTGAAAATGAGATTTATACATCACCTGAAAGCTGAATAGATAAGCTTCCAATTGATTTGGTTTGTTAGGATAGGACAATAATTGGTCGAGATACAACTATTTGAAAATCTGAAATCTGAGGGTTCCAAAAAATATTGAAAAATCACCTTTAAAGTTGTCCAAATTAAGTTACTAATCAAAACATTACTAATCAAAAATTAAATTTTGATATATTTACGGTAGCAAATTTACAAAATATCCTCATGGAACTTGATCTTTACTTAATATCCTAATGATTTTTGGCATAAAACAACCCAGTGACCCCCAGGGTCACATATAATCAATGGAATATCTGTGCATTTGGTTTATTTCAAAACATAGTTTTACGACAAATCCCTAAAACTATGCTAAAGTGATACTTAGCGACAAAACATACACAAGATTTGCAGTCTCTGCGGCTTTACTCACGCTGCTGCATGATTTAACAATATCCCTCAAGACAACCAGCACATGACAGTGCTTTGCATGGTTACAATTCATTCCAACCTACGTCAGAATAACATCCAATCGATTTGCACCACTTCATGAGCTCATTTTACTGAAAACCACTCTGTTCACGGAAATCTTCCGTTTATTCCTAAGGGACACTCATGATACTAGCAGCTCACAGTTGGCAAATTTCACTACAGCTTTCACATTCCACTGTGTTTTTACATGCAATTTAAATAGAATTTGAAGGAAAGGAGTTGTTTTCCTAAGCTTTCACTATGCTACCTTGTACTGTTTGGAATGATCTGAAACTACTGGCACTTTGTGTTTATTAGCTCTTTAAGATGAATCGCTTAACTTGGAAGTGTAAAACCTTTAACCTACAAGAAGGTAAGCAGGGTGTGAAGAGGTAAAGAGAGCCAGCTCTTTATGTCCTCTTCATCTAGAGCTCCTGATGATCCACGGGGAGTTAAGATGAGCTTGTGGCAGTGTGTCGAGAGGCCAGGGTGGACGTGAACGTGAGCCCGTACGGGCGGCAAGAAGGAGATGAGACAACGAGACCACGAGACAAGCAAGGTAATGTGGAAAATCCTGAGCGTGCCTTTCTCCCCCCATCCACGCCGACTGCTTTCTCTGCTTCCTGTACTGAAGAGGATTCAGAGACAGAGAGGCACTGCGATTTTACTTCACCTGACCTGCATACTGATGAACACCGAGCCTGCGGATAGCACCACCAAATAATCGCACAGAAAAGTAAGTATAAAGGTCTGCGCTTGCATTTGTCGCTAGAAGTTAAAAGGACAGGTAAAACCAATAATTCACAATGCCCTAGTGCATTGCATGAGAACTCACTTCATTTGCCCACATCACGCTGTGCAACCAGCTGCTAGCTGTGGGCAGGGTTAAATGACAACATACCCCATGCAACAATAATGTAATCAACTTATCATATCGGTGGCCAAGGAAAAATAAATCCTCGCCTCTTCTGTAGTTTCCCCTCCAGCCTCCGGGGAAGCGTTGAAGGTTAATTTATTCAAATATCCCCAGTACTCATTTCTATTTCATTAAATGCAACTAATGAATCTTTGGTTTGCGCCTAATCAGCTTTACACTGTCACAGCTCCACAGATCCTTCCAGGAAGACTACGGCCAGCGCCACATGTAAGGGAAACGCAGCAGAGCTGTGCCAAAGGGCTAGCTACGGTCGCTTCCAGCTGATTCGCTTGCGAATATAACAGAACAGAGAGACAAGGAGTTATAGAGAAATGACACATCAACTGGATAGAAAATGATAAAACAAAACAGCAGAACAGAGATTACACTCCTGACTCATCTGACAAGTTACTTACGCAACATCGGGAAGAGATTGTACTTTTCAGCTTCGTACTCGCACCTTGGAAAAGAACCTAACTCACAGAGGAGAGGAAGTCTTTCTGATAAAATGTTTTAATCTAGGAGGAAACTACACAACATAGCTTCTGAGCAGCACATAAGATATAAAGAGTTTTTTTAATAAAACCATAAGACTTCACTGAGTATTACTTATCAATATCAGTGCTTGTAAGGCAGCAAAAAAGTGTTTTATGTAAGTTTATGCAATAGCAAATATAATAAATTATGCACATTACAGTAAAATAAATTTTTAACTGAAGGGGGGAAAATAAGATGTAAAAGAAGAAGAAAAAGATGAACGGTGAAAAAAAAGACAAGAGGGTGAAGGATGAAATAGACTAGGCAAGGTTGTGACGAATAAAGAATAATTCTGTTTTATAAAAAGACATGCATTGCCTGTTTTGGCATGATTTGATATTATAAGCCATTTTCTATTTATGGAGCAGATTTGAGATGCAATCATGATTCAAGAAGAACTATTATACAACACATTCTCTTTTCCACCGTTAATACCTGTGTGAAATGTTTATCGCTAATTCTAAATTGAAGCAATCTTCACCCTATCCAGCACGAGCGAGGCGATGTGCCACAAATCCCGAGTGCTGGCTCCATATATATGGATGATTCTAATCTGAGAGTCAGCGCTGGAGCTTATCCCTCCACACACTGCACAGAGGAACCACACTGTCTTCTGCTTGATCACAATCCTCCATAGCAAAGAGAAATTACACCTTGATAAATTGATATGACAAGCATGAAGGTTTAATTTCTACAACAATGATACGGCTGATAAGCTACAGGCCCACGTTGAGCACTTCTCGTCGTGATAAAGGTTGCATATGGCCAAAGAAGAACTGAAGCCTTAGAGAGTACAAGCTAACTCAAAAACATCATGAAAGGAAGAAAACTGCAGATAAGAGAAAAGTACTTTTCCTATATGCTTTTTATTGTTGTGAGGCAATAAAATACTTTCAAATGAAAAAATTAGAACAGTTCTATTATTGACTAGGGATGTAACGATATAAAAATCTCGCAATAATATCACGATATGAAGTCCACAATATGATATTATTGCGGAAAAATTATTTGTGGTATACTCTCCCAGTTTAAATGACATTCAAACTGCTAAACAAATTAGAATATAATAATATAAACAACGATTTTATATTATTGTTATTCCTATGACAGCAATAGCCATATATTGTAACACGACTGCACTGTAAAATAAATGAAAATTAATATTTTATAGTTATATTATTTTTGAATTTGGACTGCAGTAACGTTACCCATTCAAACCGCTAGTTTTCAGCAATTCATACTGTACTTTTAAGGTTTTATTTTGATGGAAAACAGTGAAAACAGGCTTACAAAAATGCATCTCACTACAAATCTAGTGAGATGCTGTAATCATTTGCAGCAAAACTGGTGGCCGTTGCTTTCCCAAACGCACGTTAAACTCACAGCACATACAATAAACAAGTTCACTGGATTCACTGTGAACTGAGCCGTTCTGAAGTGCAGAAAACACTGGATCATGAGCTGACCGCCTGAAAGAAATGTGCGCTTCGCTTTGAAAAACACAGCGGAAACAGCTTTAAGTTCATTTGAAAGACACTATGCCAAAACATTTTGGCCTAAAACAATTAACAAAACAACATTTGGGTATTGCAATATGCCTCCAACTTTTAGAGGTGGAGCGACAACAAAGCCAGAGCAAAACTGTTCATCTCAGAGCAACAGACAACATTTAGTTACCAAATGAATCTGTGTTTTTGAACAAATCATTCAAGTAAATTATTCAATTACCTATTCATTAAGACCTGCTTTGTTTCTGAATGAATCTTTCAATGAAAGAACGAATCAATGGAATGAATGATTCAGTGACTCACTCATTACAACAGCCAACTGCTAGTGGTATTAGTTTTATCTAGTAGTACATTTTGTTTATTTAGTCTAGTGTCATATTTAATTTAAAAAAAGTAATATTTCAATATTTATTCTAAAACTATTTATCTCATAATATTATAAATAAAATTATAATTGCAGTGTATATGCATTCATGCCACCTCTGAGCTGAATTTATTTGCTTTAATTTATTGCTTAAATATAAGTATCAAAGGGTTAGTTTTAGCCCATGATTTACTCACCCTCAAGGCATCCTAGGTGTATATGACTTTCTTCTTTCACACAATTATAATATGCGTTATATTAAAAATTGTCCTTGAATGTATGACAGTTAGTGGAAGTAAGAGAAAAGTGTTTATATAACATTTTAAATATGGATATTTTTCTTACAAAAACACATTGATTCAATACAGGAGGCCTTTATTCACCCCCTGAAACCATGTGAGGCAATTTTTATTATGGATGAATGTGCTTTACTGCACATCTTTGAGCTGTTGAACAGAAACACCCACTCACTGCCATTATAAAGCTTGGAACAAAGCTAGGACAATTTTTAATATAACTCCGACTGGATTCGTCTGAAAGAAGAAAGTCATATACATGAGCTAATTTAAATCTTTGGGAGAGCTAGCCCTTTAAGTAAAAGATGATGCAAAATGTAATAAGGCTACAAAAAACTGAGATTCACTATCATCCAAAAATGAAAGATGTACTACCAAAACCATCAGTGGTTTGTAGTCAGATGGAGCAGGAGAGCTTGAGCTTGAGATGGTGGTGTTGTAGTTAAGAGGAGGATGGAAAATATCAAAGGGAGAAATGATTCCCAAAGCCAGTGCTCTGATATCCAGGAAATAAATAAAGACTAAAGCTAAAGTAGGACACTAAACCTCAAGACCACATCTCCAGCTCCACCAGGACCAGACTGAGAGATGAAGGGATAGTGAGGTCAGAAGAGGATAAGGCCACACTTCAAAAAGCCCCACATGAAGGGTGTGGCGACACCGCAGCAACGTGATTATTTGCTCCTGACCTACAATAACAATTTTCTGCATCATGCTTGTAGTTACCCCGCAACCTTTCTGCAAATTCTCCCACGACACACCTACAAATGACAAACACAACAGCAGAATACAGATGAACTCGCTGAATCAATCGGCCCTGAGAGAACTCTGTGGCACCGTCATAAATGGGATTGTTTGTTATTCCAAAATATTCATCGCTGAAGGTGAAGCCTGGCACATCTGCCAATTACCAGTGGTGAAGAAAACGAACAAAAGACCAAAACAAGCAGCACATTCAGTGTTTTGCTTCCAGTATCCCCAAAAGACCGATGGATCATGTTTTCATTCACAGAGCTGGGGTTTCAACAGCAGCGGTGTGAACTCGGTCTCTGCGGTAGATGATAGAGGGTAAATTGAATCATCACGCTAATATGACCCTAGGAACTAAACTAACAGAAACTTCCACGAGCCAGCAGATGGAAAACAGAGCATGTAAAAGATGTTGAGTCACAGTGATTACATAGAGAACTGGTTCAGTCTACTCAACCTACTTTACTGGCTTTCCAACAATCACACTTCACTAAGAATGCAGATGACTAAGAAAAATACAAAGAATAACATACTTCGGGATGTCTGATGCAACGCGTTTGCCACAAAAAGGACGAATTCCTTGGAGAATGGTCAGAATGATCCATTTTCAGCTCTTTCCATCTGAGTGGTCTAGATCCGGAAGCCTGCTCGGTTAATTGGAGGGCTGCTATTTTCTTGGAGAACACATTTATTCCTTCTGCCTGTTTCAGGCTCTCACAGAGAAATGCGTCACTAATGAAGAGCGACAGTAACATTGGGCCGTATGATTACTGTGGGACGACGTTCAGATCTACGTTTCTGGCGTTTCGCTTCTTTTTGCTTCATAAACAACTTTAATTGTGGATAAATATATCAGAATGAGTGAACACGTACCACGTATAATCTCTGCCCAGCGGTGCCACTTGAAAGCCTCTCTCGAGACCCCAGCAGACAAGCCTTTCAGACAAAGGAAACAATAAGGTCACACAGGCCATTAAGACCATAAAGGATGGGGGCAATTAGTCTGGCTATGGATTACAATTTAGCAGTTCTCTGAAATGAATCCAAGACAACAGTCCATAACATCAAACTAATAACATATACTGGTAGACCGGCCCCTTCAGACATCACAATTGCATTACTGAGGAACAAACTTAGTTAAAGTATCATTGCACCAACAGCACTGATGAAAGTCAATGTGTTATGTTCATCTCTTATGTCCTCCAATGAACAACAAAGTGACTGCTTAAATGATTTCAAAAGGTCTTGCAAAAAATACATAAATAAAGAAATCACACCAAATTTCATTAAGGATGAGGCTATGAATGATCTGATTCACATAAACACATGCTAAAGCTGTAATTCACTTTAACTGCATTATACGGTGTGAAATGATCAAAGTGTGAATCAGAAGTGAGGACTGTGAGCAGAAAACGCAATCTAAATCTAAACTGCCTTACATTTGCCCTCATTCAGAAACATTGTGAGGGCGAGAACTTCACTACTTTTCTTCAAATCCTCTTATCGTAGTGTGTGGTAACAGCTGGGCTGAGGTTTGCAGATTTCTCTTCAGTAGGCAATGGTAAAAAGGTTAATCCTTGTTAAATTACAACAAATCCGCCCACACAGTCGATGCTCCCTCAAGAACAGACTGAAGAACGCAATCACAACTTCTATCACCCTAGAGTCAACGCACCATATTCACTCAACAAGGTCTGCCACAGATGCACTTATGTAATATTCCATAATTATTCCATATTAGACACAGACATTACCTTGTCAGATCAGGGAAGGAATGAATTAAAATTAAAAAAGGTTTATAAAATAAATGTTTTCGACTCTGCGTTTTGTTTTGTTTACCAAGGATGCATTTATTTGACTGAAAACGTAGAACAACAGTAATATTGTGAAAAACTTGTGAAACAATTTAAAACAGAGGTCTTCAACCCTGCTCCTGGGGACCCACTTGCCTGGAAAGTTTATTTGCAGCAGGCTTCAGCACTCCTGCCTGCAATATTCAAGCAGTCTTGAGGAGCTTGATTGGCCGCTTCAGGTGTGTTTGATTAGGGTTGTAGCTAAACTCTTCAGGATAGTGGGTCCCCAGGAACAGGGTTGAAGGCCTCTGATTTAAAACATCTGTTTTGTATGTGAACATATTGTACGATGTAATTTATTCCTGTGATCAAATCTGAATTTTCAGCATCATCCGTTCAAAAGTTGACATACACTTGATTCATAATACTGTGTTGATACCACAGTTTTTTATTTATTTTTTTAGTGGTAGTTGTTTAGTTGATAGAGTCCCACTGTTCTTCAGAAAAATCTTTCATGTCACTTTGTGTATTTGAACCTTTTTCAACAAATGACATGATTTTGAGACCCATCTTTTCACACTGAGGACAACTGAGGGACTCATATGCAACTATTACAGAAGGTTCTCATGAACAACTATCACTAAACAAAAAACAAAAACAAACAAACAAACAAAAACACTGCTGTAGATCATTCAGTTGACAACATCATCAGTATCAAGCGTATGTAAACTTCAGTCATTTTTATAAATTAAACTATTACTTTTTTCTTGTGGTCTATATATAAAATGACTCTTATGTGAAATATTCAGGTCAGTGTTAAATAAAAAAATAACATGCATTTTGTATGATCTCTCTTATTTTGGTAAAATGTAGGTGTATGTAAACGTTTGACACTAAAACTAAACAAAAAAGAAAAACAGACTTTTAAATTGTAGTCTGAGCAAGTCGTACAGATTTGTTTTTCCCTCACATGATGTTTTTTTTTTTTTTTAGTGGTTTAGTTGATAGAGTTCCGCTGTTCTTCAGAAAAATCCTTCATGTCCCATATTTGTGTATTTGAACCTTTTCCAACAAATGACATGATTTTGAGACCCATCTTTTCACACTGAGGACAACTGAGGGACTCAAACACAACTATTACAGAAGGTTCAAACACTCACTGATGCTGTTTGAACAGGACTGAAGCGTACATTTTTCTTATTTTGCCTTGAATTTGAAAATCAGGGTAAATGTAACTTATTTTGTCTTCTGGGCAACATGTAAATATCTTCTGTAGCTTCTGAAGGGCAGTACTAAATTAAAAAAAAAATGATATTTAGGCAAACTAAGATAAGATGCAAGTCCTTCAGTTGTCCTCAGTGTGAAAAGATGGATCTCAAAATCATAGTCATTGTTGGAAAGGGTTCAAATACACAAACATGCTGAAAAACCAAAGAATTTGTAGGACCTGAAGGATTTTTCCGAAGAACAGTGGGCAGTTTAACTGTTCAGGACAAACAAGGGACTCATGAACAACTATCAAATAAAAAATAAATAAATAAATAAAAAATAACATGCATTTTGTATGATCTCTCTTATTTTGGTAAAATAATTAACATTTTGCAGATTCTGCAAGGTGTACGTAAACGTTTGACACTTAAAAACCAAAGAAAAAAGAAAAACAGACTTTTAAATGGTAGTGTGAGCAAGTCGTACAGATTAGTTTTTCCCTCACATGATGGTAATGAACAAAAAAGGATCAGTAGAATCACAGAGGGAAAAAAAACACCCAGCCAATGCATTAGTAAATAAATGTAAATGAACATGTGACATGACTCATCGAAGTCTATTTTTTACCATATCGAACCATAACATAAGGCGACCATCCACCTTTGAGATAGATGCTCTATGAGGAAATAAATATTGCATTAAAATATAGTGCACGAGGGGCAGCCTGACTTGTTTTTAATTGATTTCCCCAGTGCTGCTTCTGGGTCTCCAGGAACCAGTCCACAGGCATGCACAGTGCCAGATACACAAACAAATCAGCTCCCTATTTAGGGAACAGAGAGACAAGTTTATCCTCAGGCCATGTCATGGAATATTATTTAACTCCGACTATAAACCGCATCTATTTCAGGACGCCACCATTAGAGTTAATTACAAAACCAGAAATGAAAATGCCTGCCAATCTGCCTGGTAAAGGCCTTTCAGATGGATGGCCGAATCGGTGGGAAAGCACAAATCATTGAAATCTCACAGTCTATTATACACATCAACACCACAGGTGGCTAAAAGCATTAACAGTTGGCTAAATGACAGAAATCAAGGGGGAAAGACTTTATTTGGCCATAGACTTTAGAATAGAAACCTATTAATGTCTCATTGTGGACTACCGAAGAAGAACAACCATGTTTTGTCACACAAACCTTGAGAGTCAGGCAGGAAGTTCTGCAACGTTTCACATGTTTCCATCTGGGTCCAATTAGACTGAACTTAGTTTAAGAGCCAAAAGTGCAATGACCCAATTCAAACAAGATTACTCAATTTGAAGGTAAAGCCAATGGACAAAAGTCTGCCCTGGGCCTCGGAGCCTGTTGTGACAAAAGAAGGAAACAGTAGCACTTGGCCTCAAGTCCTCGCTTCCTGCTTCTCAGTAGCGACAATGAGGCAAAACTAGAATAATTAACAATGACAAAAAATCCTCTAAAAATAGAAGATGCCGGAGAAAGTGTCAGGTTAACAGGAACTTTGTTTAATGAAACATCGCCTAACCCTTCACCTTCTGTTCTGCAGTCACATCGCGATGACACGCGTTTTATGCAGGGGTTTTATAGTGGGGTGCCATGAATGCATAAAATGTCAGGGAAAATGAATAGCAAAAAGACAAATAAGTGTTGAAACAGGAACATGCTGAGTGAAAAGGTTTCACAAGCAAAGTTAGCAGCATCCAAAGTGTGAAGATTCATCAGCCAATCTCAAACAGTCAGAACGCTTCATTTCTGTTCTCATTCGAGGTATGGCAACACTTTCACACAACAGACCTGCGGCTCTATATAGAAAATAATGTGATTTTTCCGTCACTGCATTGCGTATTTCCTTGCGCTCTGTAATTGAGAAGTTTTACAAACTTGATTGTTATGAATTATAACTGGCATGAGGAGGATGATCACATTTATATCTGAATGGTAAATACAATCTAAATGGAACAGCATCATATAAAATGCTTAAACCAGTTTGGAATCAGATTTCCTTAATAGGAAGTGTTTCAAGTTAATGTTTTATAAAAGTCTTTCTTTGAAGAATGCAGTTTCCCACTGAAATTATACACAAGAACAACAACGAAAAGTGGAACGATGCAAATATACAGCGTGAGTCACGTCACAAACAAATCAAAACGAGCTAGAATTTGACATTAACATGGTAAATGTGAGTTTAGTTGTTTACATTTTCTGAGCAACATAACAACTTGTCTCATTAATATAGAATTCAACTGATGTCTTACATAAGGTGAAGCTGTATTGCGCGGATGCCAGATATATCTGTCATCTGTTATAAATAAGCTGATCTTTTGGTTTGCAGTTTTTCAAGTTGGCTTTATGAAGACAAAAATTATTACAAAAATGAGAACTCCTACCATTTTTGAATTGTTTAGTTCACTGGAATGTGCATTATTATATTAACATTTCTTCTCAAGTGTTAGAGCAAAAAGAAGTACATTTTGAAATATAGCATTTCTGTGACTCATATTGTGATGTAAGATTTTGGTCATGCCTCTCACTCCTACAAGAGGCTAAAGAGGTCATAAGAAGCCTTTTGAGTTTGGTCATCACAGTGAAAAGCACACGGCTAAGCAAAACTAATGCACTTGGCTCCTTTCTCTTCTCTCAGCCAAACAGAACTCCTTTACTTCTTTAACATTCAGTAGACTGGATCTAAAATGAACAGTGGACCTAAATCCCTTTTCTCAATCTGGCTGCACTGCTGTGAGCTAATGAAGGTCTGGCTTTGTGCCTATATGTGACAGATCGTGAAAGACCTTTTTAAGTGTGCCCGAGAGGCTTTTTAAGCATTACGCTTCACGCTGACCAATAGCTGCACGCTATATCCCTTAAATCTGACAGCGAGCCTTATACCTTTGGGCGAAATGTCAACTTTTGCACATCAAGGGTGATGTAAACCAGTTTGTAGCCAAAGTCTAGATTCTCCCGTGCTACCGCGGTGCTGAGTGACTCTATTTTTGGCAAAAACAATACATATATAGCAAGCCAATGTTGCTAAGAACTAAAGCCTTCAATAAAAAAAAGTCTGATGCAGTTAATTTTTGATGCACTAGAAAAATATTTCTAGTTTACTTCAACACAACAACTTGGGCCAAAAACAGCTTATGAAAACTGGGTCACGCACTAACAAACAACTGCAGATATGTGGATCCCGGATAAAAGATAAAAGTTAATGTGATTATTTTGTTACTAGACACATTTTTATTTCTATACGGAGTCATCAGTCAGTAGACAATCAGTTGCTGAGTTCCAACTCACTGGGACAAAATCTACTGAGGGAAGTTGCTGCAACAAGCTGAATCCGATCCATTAACATGACAACCACAGGTTCCCCTGTCGACCCGCTATTAATTATCTGGCCTTACAAGAAGATTAGAACATGGTAAAAAAAGCAAAGGGAAAACAACACTGCAAGATTCGGCCATGCCTCGCCAGCATAATTACCCATCCAAAGTAAACAGAGCAGGAAGACTAATGCGTGTGGCATGGGTCAGCGTCACTTGAGTACTGACATAGCCTGCTCGTTTCCTCCCTCATTCTTCTCTTTCTTCAATGCGAGGAGTGGGCAGCTGTGCGTTCGGTGGGGGATGGACGTCCAACCGAGAAACACGCTCCGATCTGCTGCTGTCTGTTTAGAAGGCCCCTCCCACGGTTTTACAGGCTGATGAGAACGAAGGAAATATCTTCAGGGGCTTCGCCGCTCACCACTATTAAATTTTAATCCCTCAAAGTGAGCTAAAGCAAACATTTGACTGCAGGCAGAGAGATTGATGTGGGGCTGTCATTGCTTCTGCAGTTTATATTCACAAACAGTCTGCTAACGCTTGAAGTCGCCCACACGTACGCACAGAGAAACGCCTGAAGGTCAGCTGCCTCCCTCCAAGACGCAAACTGCGAGATCAGTTGTTCGGAGGTTATTTGTTGCATTCTGGTAACCGTAGGACAGTGAGCACATGATGGCTTGAAATAAAACAGAAAATTTAAAAAATCAACAAATGATTTCCAGAGACTAGGTTATATTCACACGAGTGTTTCCTGAAACACAATTAAGCTGCGGCGCTACTGAACGCTGCGGCATGGCAATAGAGTTATGAGGAATTGCAGTTTGAATTGAGCAAGGGAAAATATTAAAAAAGTTTTGGTTCTGTGAAAAAACGCAAAGTCTTTTTGAGTCATCTTCATTGTATACATGCAAAAACATAGTTCACAGACAAAAGCATTCTTCATAGTATGCAACATCTCTTTTTGCACGAGTAATGGACATTGACATGCTCATATGAGTCAATTCCTGTATAAATACTATATGTTGCAAGTAAGTAAAGGCTAATAAAAACAACCCAATTAAAAGAAAACAGAATAAAATGACATTAATTTCAGGTGCAATGGCATGTATTAAACCATAATGAACCATCTGAAAGCTGAATGAATAAACTTCCCATTTATATTTGGTTTGCTAGGATAGGTACAACTATTTGAAAATCTGGAATCTGAGGGTGGAAAAAATCTAAATATTGAGAAAATTGCCTTTAACCCTTTAAATGTCACTCGCATTAAAAAAAAACAGACATAAAAATGCACTATCCAAACTTATATTTGTATAATTCATAAACAAAAACATTTTGTAATATGATTTTGATGTAAATTTTCCATGGTAATGCAGTGTCTGATTTTAAAATGTTTTTCAAAGGATTAATTTTGATATTTGAGTTTTTATGTGATATATAAATGTTTTATGATTTCTAAAGTGTGATAGAGAAAAATGCAACAAAGTAAGTCTTTTTGTGACAAAGGTCAGAACTCCTGTTATGATGTAGATTTTTTAAGGTGCACTCTTGTCATAAATTAGTTATTACTTTTCCTACACAATTTGTAACACAAAACAGAGGTATATCTATGTAGGAGTCTTTGACCTTTCCAACGATATATAGTGTGTCATAATTAGATTAGGATTTATTTGTAATATGGTGAAGTAAACTTAGGCATCCCACTGAGGGGACGCTGACAGTTAAAGGGTTAAAGTTGTCCAAATGAAGTTCTTAGCAATGCATATTACTAATCAAAAATTAAGTTTTGATATATTTATGGTAGGACATTTACTAAATATTTTCATGGAACATGATCTTTACTTAATATCCCAATGATTTTTGGCATAAGAAAGAAAAAATCAATATATTGTTGGCTACTGCTATTTATGACTGGTTTTATGGGTCACAAATGTCATTTGATTGGTCTTGAATAATCTCTGGTTTTACTGGATCCTCCAGAAATTGAGTAAGATAATAAATAAACTTTTTTTTTAGAAACATGGTTAGCAGATGTTACTATCACAATATAATATGCCAGGGAAGAAAACAACAGCTATTCTGGCCATTTCTCCACACACGTAGGGATTACAATAGCAAGAAGCTCACAGGCTTCTAGTGAGCAACAATTCCCGACTAGATAGAAAGAACTGAATTGATTGAGGCACTCGAAACCACAGGCATTTTGTTCAGCATCCACAAGGCATCCCAACCTACACAGCAGGCGAAAAGAAAAATGGATCTGTCAATGACAGAGCTAATGACACCCCAGAGATATGAGCAATGTCAGTCCCACCGGAGCCTAGAAAAAAAAAATCTGTTTACCCTTACTTTCACCTCCAAGTCTTGCCATTTTAAACAGGCTCGATTACAATTTTCTCATTAAAGGAAAAAAACATGTCTTATTTATGCTAATGTCTCACTCCTAAAACGCATAATTACAGTGTCCATTACTGACCAATTGCTATCCAACCATGATGGAAAATGGTCTTGGGTGCAACAGATCCATGTAGTTAAGAACTAATCAGACCAAAGTGTAGAGACAGTATATTTAATGCACTCCCTGATTGGCTTCGCCTTAAGGAAAACACGTTTTTTTACTGCTATAACTGTGCCTCCGCACTCCATGATCACTCCTTAAATATTTTATCTGCTGCGACTGGCTAAGAACTACTAGATCAGTCAAGATATGCATATGATAGGTACTGTGAAAAATAAAGAGCAACTCATTCAGATTGCTCTAGAATGAAGTTTTAAACTAGTGTTTATCGTTCACACACTCAGAGAAACGCTAACTGGGTTCACTAAGCATTTCTCTACGTGATGTTTTCATCAGCATTCTCACCCCTCCGATCTGACAGACCCACCAGCCCCAGGGGTGACAGCAGCTTCAGACATCTGTCAGCGTGAGTTGGCGACATTTGTCAAAGAACAGCTCCGTAATGCAACCATCCCATGATAATCACTGCGTTTAGGCCAAATAACAAACAATGACTTCACAGGATTGGATTTTTAGGATTAAACTCACACGTAAGTGTGACATGTTCATATAATCGCGAGAACATTATTTCTTTAGTATGAGAAAAGAATGCTTTGCTTCAAGTCTTTCCAGTTCAATTGGATTGGCTCGACTAGACATTCACAGGCAAAGATGCTTCAATATGAGCAGAAACCGAGAAATACTGATTGGGTTGTGCTTCACCTTAACATCACTGTAAAAAATGGTTAAAGGTAAAAGACTGTACAATTTACTGTAAATAACCGTAAATTGACATTCCCAGAATTCCCTGCGTTACCTTTTTAAAATTGAATGTTTTGTTGTTGAAACAACTCTTTTTCGCAGGTTTGTACATTAGGGTTGTATGCTACATCTGATGTTGTTAAATGAATGTTTATTGCATTATTTAAATTTCATGTGTGTTACCATGATGGTGTTTAGCGTTTGTGTGAATGACACTGTGCACCTTCTATATATGTTAATATTTAAAAGCTGCTTGTGATGGGCTTTAGTTTATCATGTGACTTTCTCATCACCACCTGGTTTTGGTGGTTATCAGTGTACTACAAAGGTATAAAACAGGTTTCAGTACTTCAATAGGTTGGCACATTACAATTATACCAGTTAATGAAATTACGGTATTTACTTGTAAATTTAACTGAAAACCGTAAACTGTAAAACATTGCTACCATATTTTTTACGGTACAATTCTGGCAATCACAGCTGCCAGTTTTCTACTGTAAATTTTACAGAATTTTTTTTACAGTGTAGAGTTTGCAAATCAATGATTATGAAGTACAAGTTTTAAAGAAAAGAAAGGAACATCTATACTTAGTAAAGAAATACAACATAACCTCGAACTTACTTCAGGGACAAAAGTATAAACACAGAAGCTGAATGTTTGTGGAACTCGCGAAGACGGTCTTGGGATTCAGTCTTTTTCTCTGACTTTTAATTACATAAGGAACAAACCCTTTGGCCAAGGGCACAGAAAGTCTCACTGGGGAAGGCATTTTAGACACGGCTCCACATACAAGATGAATGTGTTGTGGATGCTGAGGATCAGCTGGTGGTACCGCCGTATTCCTGGAACCCAGCCCAGGCCTGTCTTAATGCAGCGCCGCTTCACTGAACACGCTAACACTCGCCGAGAAGAGGAACAGATTTCGCAGAGCATATGGGACCTCGCCAGGATTCAAATAAGCAGACTGTCGGAGATGCCTCTCTTACCTGTAGAAAACAATTAATCTACCTTTTCCCTCTTTCTCACTGACAATGGCGCTGAACAAGGGGCAACAACAGAGAAAGGCTAGGGGTGAAGTGAGAGTAAGTGAGCGAGAGAGAGACGGGGGAGTTTTAAAAATTGACTAAAGATGGTGAGCTGACGTGTTTCAGGTTTTCAGTCACATCACGCGGTTTCCTCTCTGCTGACCTTCCCCTGACCCTTCTTACTTTCCCAGGCTGGGTGTATGGAGGATACTGACTACTCTGCTATAAACAAACACACAAACAGCAAGAACAGGAGAAAAAGTACCTCCAGATCTCAGCGCTCAATGTAAAATACATGAATCACCTTGTACACCTGCAAATCTTTCACAGGCTAAAAAAAATGTATTTCATACCAGACTGAGCTAATGCCATCAGATAAAAATACTGAGTTAATACCAAATCAAATATTTTACTTTAGGAACTTATATAATTGGCAAATTATTCTTCCAAAATTTAAACATTCACTGATCCTCGAAACCGATCGGATGCTTCACAGAGTAAACCAATTCCAACACAAGGACAACTTGCAAACTGCACACAGAAAGGCCCCCTGCCTCAGCCGAAACTCAAACCGTAAACCTTCTTGCTGTGAGGACAACTTACTTCACCTCTGAAACAACTTTCTTTCCAGGCTAACATCACCAACATCACTTATTTTTTCAACTCCTTTACAAAATCTTCATTTTTATATAAACACCAGAACTACATTACAATAAACAAGTTAAACATTTAATGCTGACATTACACAGAAAGCCTCTTCATGTCTAAAATTACAAAGTGCAGAAAAAAGCACAGTGCAGAATGCCTGCTTCACCATGTTGCCATCAAATAAGGGTGTTCACACTTGTTATGTTTGGTTCGATTAAAACAAACTCTGGTGCGTTCGCTCTGTTAGTGCGGTTCATTTGAGTGTGAACGCTGCCTGAACCCTGGTGTGCAATCAACCGGATCGAGGCCACTAAACAGATTGGTCTCCGTCGGCTTCCAAATGAACTCTGGTGCGGTTTGAATGAAATATGAATGCAACATGGACCAAATACTTCTAAATGAACCAAAAACAGAAAGTAATGACAAGATGCGATGCTATGTGACATAATTCCAAGAAGGGAACAAGCGGTGTACCGAAAACAGGGCTCTACAGTGAGACCATTTCACTCGCATTTGTGACTAAAAACTACTGCGTGCGACTATGAAAAAATATTTACATTTACATTGTCTGACTATAACACTATTGTCTGATTTTGCTCCATTTCGTCATCAAAAATAATTTGAAACAAGTCACAACTGAGCTGTGCATCTCCATTCAAACACAGCGGTGTTTCGTTCATGAAAGAACGAATCTCAGTCAATGATTCAATTTTCCATTGATAAAGTCATTTGCGTTATTTCTGAATGAATCAGCCATTCGAATGAATCAAATGAATGACATGATTCAGTAATTAAATCAGTGATTTGCCGCCACCAAGTGGCAGATTTGGTGTTTTTAAAACTACCTTTTCAGTGATTTAAATCATTTAATATTTATGTATTCTAAATGTTATATTTAAAACATGACATGAATTTATGAATTTGATTGCACTCATGCCACCTCTGAGCCTCATTAAACATATGTTTAATTTGTTTAATTTGTTTGATTTTTAACTTACTCTTCTTATTTAACTTGTTCTTATTCTATTGTTTTAATTAGAAAATTTAAAACGCTTATATATACACACACACACACACACACATTTAATTTTGACATAAAATATGACATACTTTTAATAAAAAAAAAATGCCATTATAAAAGATAAAAACAAAATTCCCCTGTAAATCGTGTAATGGGAAGACTCATTTTTGATCAGATTTTTTTTATTGTTGATTAGGTGGTGCTCCTAAATGTTTTACTGTGCTCCTATTTTTTTTTTAAAGTTAGTAGCACAAGTACTTCTAAAAAGAAAAATAAGCGTAGAGCCCTGGAAAACAAAATGAGGAGAGGGCAATTGTGGAGCAACAAGGAGGTAAAGTGCCTTTTATGAGCTCTTTGTGAGTTTGCAGGTGGTGAAAACAAAATCATATAAATCAGTGTAAACACTAAGCGCACAAGGACCAAATGTATCATTTTCCTTTTTGGTCCAAATCAAGTGAACCAAACTGCAAGTGTGAACACACCCTAAAACAGCTGATATGCCAGCCTGTAGCTGTAAACAAAAGCTAACAATGCTTGCCCCGCCTCTGGGGTCTTCTGATTGGTCCACTGTTTTGTAACAGACATTGATAAGTGATGCTGCTTGTAAAAGTTAAAATCCTTTTAACTTAACATGTTGTTTTAAAAACACGTCTCTCATGTGAGAGATGCTGCAAAAGACATGAGACAAGTTCAGGGTTTAGATACAGTACGTCCGTCTAATGTGTTTGTGACAAGATCTCATGGCACAAGATCCGATGTGTCTCATGAGATTTTGCAGTTTACATTACAGCTGCACGATTCATTTTTAAAAGATTGTGATCTCGATTCAAACACCCACGCAATCTTATTCCTGAATGACGACGATTTAGTGATGTGAAACAGGTGTTAAAGACATTCAAATCTGCATTCTTGCTGCTGCTGATCCAGAAAGAGCAACACAAACAGTCTTTTCAACCACATAATAATCCTTATTTCTGTGTTACAGACATTTAAATAACAGAAGTACTGGGATAAAAGTTTATAGTTTGGGTATAAACACTTATTGTCTACAGTAGTGATCAAAACAAAAGTATCTTAACACTTTGTATTGCATTTGTATGTATTGCAACGCTAATCCAGGGGGTGGCGACAACTGCCAGTTTAAAAAAGTATTTGTCATTGAATCATTCATTAAGGAGATTCAAATAGTGAAAGTCTTTATGAATTGAGACACTGACTCCTTCATTGATTTTTTAAAGACTTGAGCAATTAACATTTTTTCAGAACCACTAGCAAATTACGTTATTTTGTTTAGATTTCGAATCTAAACAAAATTGGAGAAATTGGAGAATTGGAGACTCTTGGTCTCCAATTCGCAAATCATCCAGAATCATGCAGCTTTAGTTTACATGTTGTTTATTAGTGCATATAATGAATTAAAATTGAAGTTTAATTTCATAAGTTGATACCAAAATGCACCTTTTTTTTTTTTTTTTTTTTTTGCATTTTGTGTTTTTCATTTTTTCCTATATATTTTATAATTGAAGATTTCTTTAAAAAAAAAAGTTTCAAAATATAGTCCTGTCTCATCACATTCCTAATATTTACACATAAAAACAAGGGAAAAGTAGCGCATTGGAATGTAAAAACTAAACCCTAAAATTTCACTGATCTGTTCAAGTGGAGAAGATGAAGTGTAGACAAATGTATAGAAATCCACACTTTTAAATCACATCAGAACACAGTGCCATTCATGCCCTTTATGTTGACTAAAATTCCATCTTCTAGCCAACAAGGCCCTCGAGGGCTAAGAAGCATGAGTGTGCTGCCCGCTGTCAAAAGCTACCCACAATGTCAAAACGGCCATGACGTCCTCCTTCCAAGCCCTGAAATATAAGGCCATAAAGCTGTGTGCCACTATAAACCTGTACCCATCTGCTGATTTGTGGATCCAATTACTTTCTTTCTGTAATGGCTATGTTCAGTGCCATGATGTTCAGTCAGTCGCTGGCAGCTTCTCAGTTTCCTACTCGTCACTGACCTCAGCGGTCACCGCTTCGGACCGTGCCACAAGAAAAGCAGCCATCACGCACGTTCATCTCACAGGAAATGAAAGAGGTCAGTCATTCTGTCATTAGCTCAAGAACGCCATTGACATTCCACATTTATCGTAGAGGGGCTGCTTACACCTGCAGTGGATTCGCCTGAGTGGCTCTCGGTGATGTAACCCAGTTGTATGCTGAATCCCCTTGTCAACACGGCCATGTGGGTACAGGGGTGCAGGGGAGCCAGCTGACAGGTGCTGACAGATGGATTATCTTCAGGGCCAGCGGTGGTCCTGGCTCCTGCGAGAGCCGAACTGGCAGGCCAGAGTAAACCGCTCACAGCCGCTGCGCATCCGAACACCAGGTGTGTCCCCTCCAAAACCCTGGCGCTGCCACCTTCTTCCTTCTGGTGTGGAGCTACTGACTGCGAATAGCCACAGCCCGTCGCGTCTCCATGAATATGAGAGCGAGCTGGCTGTTTTAAGTCTCGCCGAGGCATTTTAGCACTGCGAGAAGTTCCAAGAAAATACTGTGAGCTGGAGCGCGTTTTATTGGCAAAATAAAAATTCAATTAATTAAGCTTCATGAAGAGGCAGATGTTCATAGCAAGCAATATCCTCCTTGTAAATGATATTACACATCATCTAAAGGTGAATGTTCTTAACCTTAGGGAGAGATGTTTCTGGTTACCCTCGAGAGATTTTGTTACTATCAATAGAACTGCATATACGGAACGAGGCCACGATATACAACCACTCTAGCACCTTTGTTTCGATACTCGGTCTGACTAGAGTAACATTTTAAAGTGTATTAGTAGTTTGATAAACTAACAAAATCATTTAGGATTTCTTTGGGACACTACAAACTAAATGGCCAGGTCAACACCTGGTTCACCTCTAAATCTCCTGTGAACCTTTCAAGACAAACAGAAGCAGAAAATGCTCAGTATCAAATGGAAACCATTTAACTCCATAAAATTTCCCCTGTGAACAAACTAAAGAGCTTAACTCGCTAAACAAACAGAATTTGGTTTTGGAAGTTTGCGGATTTGCAGCACTGTGGAGCATCAAGGTTGAGAAAAGGTCAGAACACAAACAAAAAAGTAATGAGAGATCTCAAGCTGTAAACCGGCGCTGACCTCCCCTTACAAGCGTAGAGAGATTTACTAGGTCATCTCCACAGCATGCATTCCTACGGTAAAAATAGAGATAGCAATAAAGTTAGCGACGAAACCAAAGGTAAATCATCCCACCTTGTGATATGTCATCTTTTAATGTGCAAAACCAGTCCTGAGGACTGGAAACACTGGCTAAGCTCATTATAAAAATAAAAGAAAACATATTCTGAGCCCCTTTTTAAAGCTTAGTAAAAGGTTGAGCAATCTTGTTTTAACTGCACCGTCAGAGTAGTAACAGTTACAGCCTTTCCTTTGACGCCTGACTTACATTCATACACTGAGCCGTTCATTCATTCTACAAATTGTGGGTTGCATTTGAGCTTTTTTTAACATGTTTTCAATTCCTAATGAAAGGAGGTGGTCTTAGAGGTTTGTGTGTTTATGCAAAAATAGCAGCTGACAAGTTCTAACTCAAAAGCATGTTGAAGGTGGAAAATCACTGGACTAAACTAGACTCAGTGTTCCATACTGAAAACAGGAAAACTAACAAAAAAAAAATGAAAATACACAGTTCCTCAGAGTTCAATGAAACAAGGGCACGAGGTGAAGAAAGGTTCCAGCGAGAAGTGCATGGAAAAGGAAAGTTCTTTACTTGAGGCTGTGCACACATCTGAGTTACCTAGTGACTCGGGCTTAAAGGAAAAAAGCAATTTCAGAGCAGATTTATAGTATTAGATGAAAAATAGGAGGAACATGTGATTTTTTCCATTATCTACAGTGAGCTAGCGCTTGCATCTCGGCACGTTCTCGGGGGCCCTAGCAAACACAGGCACACTTGAGAGATGTAGTGTCCTGCATCTTCTGGATGATCCATCATGCTATATGCCGTGCTGCTTCCAATTGTTTTTCCTGGCAGCGCAGGGAAGGAAGAAGAAAAAGAATACCATGGTAACAACAAAAACTCGGGTTCGCTTTATCTCTCACACCGTTGCGGGTTACGGCAGCGTTGTACAATATTACTAGCGCCTCAGAAGAAGAGCTCACCATTTTGGCTCTGTCATCTCTCAGCAGAGACCCGGCCCTTAAGCCACCAATCTGCTCCATCACAAACTGGGAGGCGGTCCGAGGCTTAGTGCTTCTCCAGTGGCTGCGTTTGGCCCTTGGCGATCCAGCATGGTCTGCTGCCTGAGCTCAGCGAGGATAACCTCGAGGGGTTAAATTAGACAGCAACACAGAAACATGGCATGTCGCTCCTGTTTGTGAACCGCGAGGTTAAATTAGACGCCTCCTAGATGGTTGTCAATAATGAACAGTGAGCCCACTTTCTCAGAGTTTTAGGCCCTCTGAACACAACTTCTGCGCTTCTGCCAGATTCAAGGCCATTATTTATCACTGCAAGGGGAGAGCCGAATCCTCTCAGTCATTATGCCTGCTTCCTTAAAAGTGATGAGACCTTGTTAGTAGCTGGGGGTTTGAGCTGAATCTTCTTGCTTTCTATCACACTTCCACTTCAGGAAACATTTGAGTCAGAGCAGCTGCTGTCACACATTCTTCAACCTGAATCTCCTCCCCTGCTTGAGAGCTCAGCAGGCTGTTTGTTTTATTTTTGTATACTGAATGATCTTATATTTTATATATTGAATGCTCATGTGATGCCTGTATATGTATATATGTATTTTATATGTTTGTATGTATGTATGCATGTATCTATCAAGAGCTCCTGTAAAATCACAAAGGCCTTGTATTTGCACACACTTGGCGAATACAGCTTATGCTGATTCTATTCTATTCTAATATAACTAGCATACATGTTTCACTTTTTGTGAAGAGAAAGCACTCATACAACAACTTTTTAAAGTGAACTGTAGTGTTTTAGTCTAGCATTACATAAAAATGTCATTTTAACATTAGTGTAATCATTTTAACATCAATTTAGGAGCTGAATAGTAAAAAGGAAAAATAAAATACTGCCAAGTCTTCACTTCAATATGCACTGATTCTTATTTAAGCTACAGAAGTTATTTAGATAAGTTATTTAGATTTCGTTTTCTCTGTCTTTTGTTCATGGACCCAAATATTGCTGTAGTGATATGCATATTGCGATCTGTACATTTGTGATATTTCGATAATTTTGATATATTGCACAGCCCTAAATGCTATCCTATATGCTGGACAAGCAAATGGGCCATTCTACATAATTAGTGTGAACTGCTGTCACACAGAAGAAAGAAAAGAATTCAAATCTTACATGTTAACTAAGAAACCCACAATAATATTTTAAATATCAGTAAGATTAATATACATTCAATTATCATTTAATGGCCATTTTTAACTGGGAGGTGGCTGTCGCAAAACCTAACCTCTAAATTCTCAAAACTTTTGAAAACAATATTGTAATTTTTGGTATTTTAAAAAATGTGTGTCAAGCATTTTTCATGTCACTACTGAAATAGTGTGTGTCTTAGTTCGTTGGCTGAGACTGATTTTAACTACACCCATATATTTATGATCAGGAAATATTCCTGTGTTCTTCTCTCTAATAGCTACAAGGTGTGAGTAGATAGGTCCCATCATTTTGAGTTAAATAGTTTTCAAAAAGCTGTGTGTATCTTTAAGGAATGTCACTACCGAACCTTTGTGCAATTAAGCACAATTTTTTCTGTGTAATTTAGTTTTTATGTGTGTGCAACTATTCAGAACTGTGCTAGCTAACCATGTGCTGATTAGCATCTTTATCAAAAATTATCTAAAAATTGTCACTACCGAAACATTTGGTGGAGTTTCAGTAGTGACATCTTTGTTTTTTGGGTGTTAAAATTCTGTAAGGTGTTGTGGTCGCTAGCAAAACATTACTGTCACTACTGAAAATGTGGAGTCACTTACAAAACGTGGGATGCTTTGTCAAAAAAATTAAAAATAAAAATAAAAAATACACTGAATCACCAACTGATGATAGTGTTTGGTTCAACATAAATCCAAACTAATGAATTCTTAACTTTGAAATCAGTATGATCAACTTTTTGCCTTTTACAAAGAAAAATAGGATTCAGAATACAATCTCATGAATCACACTTAAAATATTGTTAAAATTGCATTTTCTATTGATTTACCTCTTAACAGGTTCATATTACCCTTCTTATTAAATTATACTGTGTTTCGGTTTGGGGAGAGGACGAATATTTCAAAACTTTCTGTATGTGTGACCCTGAACCACAAAACCAGTCTTAAGTCGCTGGGCAATAGCCAAAACATACATTGTATGGGTCAAAATTATTGATTTTTCTTTTATGCAAAAAATCATTAGGATATTAACAACATGTTCCATGAAAATATTTTGTAAATTTCCTTGTGTATATTAAAACTTCATTTGGGCAATATATATATTTTTTGCACCCTCAGATTACAGATATTCAAATAGTTGTGTATTGGTCAAATATTGTCCTATCATAACAGACCATACATCACTGGAAAGCTTATTTATTCACCTTTCAGATGATGTATACATCTTAATTTAGAAAAAAAAAAAATAACTTGTATTTTTGAAATTGAAACCAGAAATAACTATTCTTAACTGGACTTCACTATTCATTAAAAGAAATAGCTCATAAGAGTAATTTGTTCATCATTTGTGCAGTGCATTACACATTATAGTGCATATCAAGTCTTGTTGTTGCATCTAATACAGAATGCAAACACAAATTCATTATTCAAAGTGGCACAGAAAACACTGACACAGAACTACCAATTAAATGTTACCAATACATTATTATTACAGAGGAAACAGATTTAGCAAGAATTAATTGTCGAACAATTGAAATGTGTTGGGACAGAATGTTTAGCATTAGCAGATGGAGAGAGACCCAACCGCCTTGTTGTGCTCTGAGAAGAGAGCCAAACAAATACGCAAAGGACCTCATGAACAACAATTAGGCTTAAAAAAAATAAATTAAAAAAATCCCACATGCATTTCTCATTAGGATTTGAGATAGCTTGAGCACTTTTATGGATGTCATTTCTTGTGATCCTTCAGGATAAGTTTAATTTTTCTCATAAAAAAACAGATTCAACTTCAACATGCTTACATTTATATACATCGTTTTCTTTTCAGAGCTGAAACTGTCAAATAGAGTAAATATTTACAACTAGCCTCTCATTATGCACTTGGTTTCTTCTAATGAAAGTGAAAAATGCACAAAAAAAAATTAGTGGTGATAACGCTTACCCAGCAGGACTCACGCAACGTAGCTCTTCATTATCCAACACAGAGGAGCATTTGTTGCAGCGTCAATTATCAGGTACACCGTTCCTTAGCACTGAATACCACCGCTTTTAATTAGCAAAGCACAGAAAGACGCAGATCTTTGCAAACTGCTGGAGCGACTGCCATGTGGAGAGCCGTGAGAGTACAACAAACTCAATTATGGCAAAATACCGTGCATGCATTGAAATGAGGTTGGGATAACACATGAAAAGCAAGACTGCAACCAAAAGACATATTTCATGCACGGAGAGCACGGGTATGAAATGAGCGACCGTCCAGGACAGAAAGATAATCAGCAAATAATAAATCATCAAGCGACTTTGAAAAACGGTAAATCCTGAAGTTCCTGTTTTGCCTGGAAAAGCAATATGATTACGCATTTAGAATATGATTATGTATTCACAATATGATTATGTATTTGCGTAACTGCTGTCAATTATACCGCTCAACGATAATTCTGACCATGTGGATTTATTATCCACGCTGACAGTAATTTTTCTTGTGGAGAAAGGCAGGTCACTGTACTGTTGATTGCTAGTAGGCGTCTGAATGGCCTAATGTTACTGGTGGGCTGTGCAACTGGCCATAGCTTCTGAAAATATAATGTCATTGATGTCATTTCATTTTGACAAGTCATCGGTTTCTGGAGGGGAAAGCGCTTGTATATAAACCTGCAGCAGTGAATAATGCATGATATCGTGAGCAAGATGAACGATTATCAATGCATGAATCAAACTGGCTCGGAATGCCGACAATTTCTGACACACTTTTCCATGCATCATTTATTATATCACTCTATGTGGCCAGAAACAAATTATATAGAAGAGCGAAATCGCTCACAGCGGCTTCTTGTGAGTGTCGCCTATCCGTCTCAGAGGAGGCGGATAATGCGAGCTCCACTAGCTTCACATCATGTTGCTACTAATTAGCATAACGTTAAACTTTTCTCAACTCATATCATTATAAAAAATTGCTTCAGCACAAAACAGCTAGACCAAAATGCACTTTTGAGGAGTAAATGCACTTCGTTTTCCTACTGATGTGCTCTCTACACTCTTCAAAGCTACTCATCTTATTATTAAATGGCTCTGATAAACATTTATCTGATCTTTACATGAAAATTCTCCGAAGACGCACAAGGACAAACCAAGGTGATTCATACAAACTACCATAGTAAACACTTCACTGAACACAATTAAACAATTTCTTAACACATTAAACGGCATGCATTGGTTTGACAAAGCAACAGGGATCATCTAATGCCACCACAGAAAGCATCGTACTTCATCTACTTTGTCTTGTACTTTTCTCCGAACATTGAAAGTACTCTGAGAGTCTAGTACATTAATCTATTCTATTCTAATCCATTACAATTTCAATCTATTGAACAAGGACTTGTGGCTTTTTAAATCACAGACTACAATCACAATCTACTGCAGTACTTTTATCAGATTTATAGTACTGGATTGTTGGATTGTTATTTACTTAATAGTACTGTCAGATCTTTGGATTAAGTGTTTTTCGGTGCATTAAATCCTCTTGGTAACTCTTATGGGACAGTCACTGAATCACCAAACCACAGATATCTGCCCACAAGCTATTTCTCTCACTTGAGTCTACTTCTATTTAAGAAAAAAGAAGAAGAAGCCATTTCTTGCTTCATTTTACGTAAGTAACCTCTGTCACAAATGCATTTTACACTTCTTCAGTGCCGCCCTCCCCTTTTTTCATTTCGGTTCTTCTGCCTTCATGAAAGCCCAGAGACTATCTATTATGTGCAATTTAAATGGCCACTCCCTACCCACCAAAAGAGCCATGTGTGAGAAAGTTCATGGCTGTCACAAAGCAATAAGAGGCTTTTTCCATCACACTTGAGGTTAGGGTGAGTAGGTTTACGCCTTTCTCAGTAAACAGGCACAGGGGAAAGAAAATAAAACTGACTCTATAAATATATTAGTATCTTTTCCACACACCCATGCATCCTTTTTATTGAATGACAGTAAGGCTCTTCTCTTTTATTAAGTAAAAAATCAGATGACAATAGTTTCTGTTCTTCTCTCTCCGACAAAGAGATATTCATGCAACCAAAAAAAAGACACCTATCAAGGACACAAGCTATTGCAATACATTGCTTAGGAACGTTCTTTGTTATAATCATTTTAAATATGTGACCCTGGACCACAAAACTAGTCTTAAATAGCACAGGTCTATTTGTAGCAATAGCCAAAAATACATTGTATGGGTCAAAATGATCATTTTTTAAATTATTTTTAATGCCAAAAATCATTAGGATATTAAGATTATGTTCCACATTCCATTTCCTACTGTAAATATATCAAAACTTAATTTCTGCATTGCAAAAAAACTTTAATTGGACAACTTTAGAAGTATTTTGATTTTTTTTTTTGCACTTTTAGATTCCAGATTTTCACATAGTTGTATCTCAGACAAACATTGTTCTATTCTAACAAACAAAATCCATACATCAATGGAAAGCTTATTTATTCAGCTTTCGGATGATGTATAAATCTCAATTTCAATTTCGATATGTGTTCACACAACACTCACTATATATAAACTTGCATACTTTGTTAACATTAGTAAACATGAAGTAAAAATGAGTATACAACATTAACATGTGAACTAACACAAACTAGCAATATTAATAAATGATTATTGTGAGTTTGACACCTAATGCATTAACTAATATTAATATATTGAGCCATACTATAGTGTCACAGAGTACTAATAAACAAAGCTTTTATTTTCAGTCTGTTTTCTTACTTTCTCGCAACACAAGAGCAACCTGTTTTTGATCAATCTGAACAATCATTGATCTTGCCAGCACCTTTACAGCTGCTAAGATTTGAGTCATGTTTTGTATTGTTGAAACTGACAACATGCCTCGCAGTCTGTATTCTGAGCTCTAAGGTGGAATAATTCCTTACAAGTCAGGTAACAAATGACACTAGTCAGCAAGCTTCAAACCAAAATATTTTCACATGCCAATTCACTCCAGTGGACATGTGGACTGGGTTTTCACTTCCCGCTGTAATGGTTTGATGCATTACACGAGCATTGGCAAGATATTGCAAGAACAGTAAACCACACGCAGGAACACAAGCGAGCAAATATAGTTAATTGCAATGTCATTATAATCTCATTATAACGGGTGCATAACAGTTGTTTTAATCACCGGAGCTGTCAGTGACTGCGCTCTAATGTCGTCTGGACGACGATGGCTGTGTCTCAATCTCAGTCACTTACCTACCTACACAGCATTTCTGGGGCATTCCGAGTAAATCTCGCGTCTATGATTCTCAAAAATGCTGAACGCGCTTTGTAGGCAGCTCACTAGGTATTAAGACACGGCCGATATAGCGGCGCTAAGATGTGTATTTAAAGTGAAGCGCGATGTCATTTCAGTCATTAAAGTAACGTTACACCGTGAGGAAACCTATATGTGCTCCGTATGTAATGCTGATTCTCACCGGAGTTTTCATTCATCTTTTTTCTATCCGTAACGTCCGTTCTTAACGGGCGGCTCCCTATTCTCTACTATAGACCTTATAAACGCGACTGACCACATTAAATGCCTCTAATCTATCAAATAAAGTTAAACTGAAGACAGCGTACCTGTGTACTGCACGAGGAACATCGTCCTGAGGATTGGGTTCAAAAAGACGCCAGTTAAAGTCCCGTAGGGCTCCGGTAGTGGACGTTATTCCGTGCTAGGAGCTTTGCTGCTGGTGTCTGTGGGTCCGCTGCGCTTATAACTGCTTTAAAGTGAGCAGACCACAGCTAGTGAGAGAGCGAGAGAGAAAGAGAGGAGGATCCACAGTCACGCTCAACATAACGACTACACGGTCCACGACGCGACCAAACTAGTAGGCTTTCTTTAGAAGCGAACGACGTCTCTGACGCGCTCGATTGACAGTTATTGACGGTTGACTCGTTTGAAAGCAGTCGACAGTTGGTCATATTGATTGCTGTGCGAGAGAAACCCATTCACAAAATGCGGAGTTTTACCGTCAGTGACTGAAATGTGAGGTGAAATGTGTTGATACCGTAGAAAAACAACGTCTGTTAAAGTTTCTATGATGAAAAATGTAACGTTACTCTAGTAATTATTTCTATTAGTCTATTAAATGCAAGAATTAACGTATTAACCTATTCAAATACACTACCAGTCAAAGGTTTTTGGACAGATTTTCAATGTTTTTTTTTTTTACGTCTCTTCTGCTCACTGCATTTATTTGATCCAAAGTATATTTTAAAATGCAATGTATTAATGTGACCAAAAGTGAATTTTCAGTATCATTATTCCAATTTTCAGCGATCCTTCTTTGCATCAAGAAACATTTATTATTTTCAGTAGGCTATTTAAAACAGCTGAGTAAATTTTTTCAGGATTCTTCGATGAATAAAAAGATCCAAAGTTCAGCATTTATCTGAAATAAAAAGCTGTTGTAACATTATAGCGTTCGAAACCATATATATATATTTATTTATTTTTTTATTTTTTTGGGGGGGGGGGGATAAATAATAGAAATTAATACTTTTATTTAGCAAGGATGCTTTAAATTGATCAAAAGTGACGATAAAGACATTTATAATGTTACAAAGATTTCTATTTCAGACAAATGTTCATCAAAGAAACATGATAATTACCGAATCAGAATATTAGAATGATTTCTGAAGGATCATGTGACATTGAAAACTAAAGTAATTATGCTAAAAAGTCCCCTTTGGAATCACAGGAATAAATTACATTTTAAAATATTATCAAGTAGAAAACTTATTTAAATAGTAAAAATGTTTCAACATTCTACTGTTTTTGCTGTACTTTGGATCAAATAAATGCATGCTTGGTGAGCAGAAGAGGCTTCTTTATAAAAAAAAAAAAAAAATCTTATTGGCCAAAAGCTTTTGACTGGTAGTGTACCTGCGTTAAGTATATTATTTTTGCTGAAAACTCTGTTTTCCTTGGTAATCTTTAGTAAAATGGCCTACATGCAACAACACATGTTTGTATATAATAAGGGATCCTCACATGCCTTTGTTTCTCACAGTAAAGCGCGCCTACATTGGTTGTGTGAGAATGTGTACCAGTAGAGGGAGCAGAGCAATAGTTAAACTTAAGGCTAATTGCCATATAAACTACAACAGGCTCTACACTAAAACCCCAAGGCCTCTTAAATAATGCACAAGTATGGGCCATTTATCGCAGTGGACAAGAACACTGCTAAAGTAATCTGCTGTTCTGTCAGAACAAATACATATTCAACATTCAAAGGAAGCACATTTATATGAATATATAAAGGGAGGACAGTTTTTTACTTGCCTTCAGATGTCTGGATTTTTTATTTTACTTTTTTTTTTTTTTTTGGAAAAACATTACAATGATATTCAGCCAGAAAGCAACGCTGATGACCAGAACGTAAGAACTGAATAACACCTAAGCAGCTGTTCTTATCCAATTTTCTCAACAATTTGAGTGCAACAAGGTATTATGAGCAGCACATATGACTGTCAGCATGCTAGAGATCCAGAAAAGATGAACCCTTGTGCTTCTTCGGGGACATTTTTGTTCTTTTCATTTTTGTTTTTGGTCATGTTGGCCGAGTTAATGCAAAGAGGATACATTTTGCCAGAGGTATGTATTTTTTATTACTAACTCAGACCCCCAGGAAAACCTATAAAAATGCAATATTAAATCTCATTGCCATTTAAGCACAAAATCATGCATTTTATGTTTACAAGCTTTTATTATGTTGGGAAGGCTTCAAATTTATTTATTAATATTTCCAAAAGGGTGGTGCCACTGGCACTATGGAATCACATACTTGCTTTTTTTTGGCATTTAAGCACATGAAAAAAGACATTATGTAGCAAGCCTTTTTTTTTGTTTTTTTTTTTGTTTTTTTTTCAAATTCTGGTCATCTATGATATGTTTATGACTGTTATAGCACCAGCTGTAGTCCAATCTCCTTGCATGCTTGTTAAGAATCAAATGTTGCATGTGCTCATTCGTGAAGTTTTGAGTTTTCCTTAAGGCTTTATAGGGTTTTGGGTAAATTCAGACAGGCCACTTTTCTAAACGACTCCTTTATAGCTTCCCAAAGGGTAAATTTCAACATTTTTTTTAAATTATTGACCTAGAGAGTCCAGAGAATTGTACTGCAGCGTTTTTTTTTTCTTTCCATATTAAGCAAAAAAAAACAAGGACTAGTTCGCAAAAGTATTTTTTCTTACATCTTCTGAAGCATTTAACAAACTATTGCAAAAGCAAAGTTGTGTGGAACGAGGTGTTCTGTCATATGATATGAATATTGCGTGTATGTGTGAAAAACCGCGCCACTGGTATAGTTTTGAATTGGGAAAATGCAATGCTCATTATGGCTGTGAAGCCCTGCCTTTTTAATGAAAGAGCCAATCCTTGATTAGTAAAGTCAGCGCGTCACTGCAGCTGCCATTAGAAGCATAGATTAGAAGTCCCGGTTGCTATAGAAACAATTGGCGTTCTAAGATGTGCGCTCAGTACTGCACTGGCTGATCTAGTCTGAAAAATAAGCGTTTTTTAATGCTATTAAAGTACAAGGAACCATATTTATGATGCAGTTCTTGTCAGATTTCACAGGTGATTTCAAATATGAAATTTAATCATAAACTTGGTAAACAGTTTTGGAGAATTTGAAGTTTCCCCATTCAAAGAGATAAGAGCTGCACTTGCATGCTCAAGAGGTGTTTCAAAGATGGCCGCCGAGTGGAATGACTTGCCTTAAACGGAACTTTGGTACAATCGTTTACACCCTTGAAAAAAGTTATATCATCCCCCAGTGGCTGATTTCTTAAAAATTTCTTACAGACCTTTGGAGCCATGAATCAAACCGGCCCAACGAGTTTCAGTCCGATCAGCCTCCGTTAACCTTGTATAATAGGTGCTCAAACTTCATCTGCCAATGGTGTCCAGGTTTTATTGAGATATGCAAATGTCCTTATAGACACTTGTGGCACTTTGGACCAACATTGTGTGCAACAATTTCCATGTTAATGGAACAAATTGGTTGCACAGGTATAGCCATTTTTATGTTTTATAGCACCACCAAGTTGGCCAAGCTTCACGATTTTTGTCTTACAATCTCTGATTGAGCTCTTACATAAGTGTTCTGAGTTTGATATCTGATACCTGATTCTGTTTAATAGTTTTAGGCATTTTACTAAAACTGGCCCTGCCCCTTTCTAACGTTATGGCGTCCCTTTACAACAGTGAGTCGAAAGTTCGCCTGTTTTGGATAATTATTGATATTTGCTCTCCAGAGAATCTTTCTGCACTTGTTTGGTTCAGATCGGCAAAAACCCTGCACAAAAGGTTCCGCACAAAATCCCAAATACCCGAAAATGTCGCCAGGCTCACGACTGAATCTAAGGCGTGAGCCAAGGATTGCAACAACATAAGACACTTAGGAGTTTTGAGTTATTTCATACTTTTGATTGCTGTAGCGCCCCCGTCAGGCCGATTGGGGCAAACCTTGGTGACATTGTAGATGGTGTCCATCGCTCCAAGTTTCAAGTCTCTATGACTTATGGTTCAGTCTGCACCATCAGTTTTACATGGAGATCGCTGATTGGTGACCATTCTAACAATTACAATAGGGTTTCAGCGATACAGCGAAAATAGGGTGACCACCCGTCCCACATTGCCTTTTTCTCCCCTTGTCCCGCATGTCGCATATTGAGAAAATGTCCCGTGTCTGTTGGTTTTTAATTATCATATTAAGAAAATATGCATGGTTTCTTTTGCTTTTTTAAGAAAGATTTTTATTTATTATTTTTGCTGTATAGTTTCCACGCTAAGGATGTGCGGACCTCATCAAGTGATCTAGCCACCGACAGAAATGATCGAGTGCACACGGAAAAATAGACATTCTCTATTCATTTTAACCATTTTAATAAAAAAAAAAAAGCTTTCAGATGTGACTTTCTTCTTATTTTAATAGTTAGTTTCAGGCTGTTTCTGTGGCGTTATTTTAATGACAAATGTCTAAAGCGCATTATTGTAATGCACAAATCTATTCTCTCGCAGGTGGATTCTTTTCACGCTCACATAAAACCGATGCGTTTTTTCTCGCTCACGCGCTCAGAAAAATAAATCTGATAAATATGACAACGGATGTAGCCTATTTACACAGCATAACAGTGGAAAATGTGTCTGTATCACATGTGTCCCACATTGTCCCACAAAATCACCTCTATGTCCCGCAACAGATCTATTGCCAGGTGGTCCCCCTAAGCGAAAATCATCACTCTACGCTGACAAAGCATGATGTATTCTTGTAGTTTAAACCTTAAAATGAACGAAATGTTTGGTAGTGGTTAAAAGCAGGAAAAAATATCAACATAAAATATTTGTATTGGACACAGAAGTTGTTGTCTTCTAAGGACCTCTGTGCAACTTGTTCTTAAATTGACCTACAAGGGTTAAATAATCCTTTGGCTTGCCAGAACTTTAACACCTCCATATTTACAGCTCAATATCTCCAGCTTGAGCTGTGCAGCATACCCAGGGTTACTTTCAGAGCTAAGAACATTTAACAGATGTCTTAACACATTCAGCAGGAATTTACAGTTCTACCGTGCGTCGCGGTTAGGAGAGCAGCGGAGACCTGTGTTGTGAGCACAGCATTTGACATTACAACGGTCTCAAAAATGCATGATAAGAGTGTGGGTGGAAACCATGGCCTGCTACAGCTGCTGTGTTTATCTCAAACCTGATGAACGCTGCAGACCGACATCCTCGGGGGGAAAAGAAAGAATCAAGACTATATAATTTGTGTGCGTTAGCATGCCGAAGCAAAATCAAGAACGTTAGACGGTCCATCGTGGGGTTGAAATCTCTACAGTAGATCAAGTGTACTCCTCAGGAGTCTATTTATACACTTAGATGCTAGATGCAAATATAATTAGCTTGTTTTGGCACACCGCCGTGGTGTATCCTGATACAAAGTCGCCTTATTCCCTCGGCTTCACTGGCCATCGTTTTTGGCATCAGCCGGTTTCCTTTGGAATTCTTTTGATGTGCATGAACGCAAACACTGCCATATTCATTACGAACTGTTTATTTTGCCATTTGTTAACAATTAGCTCTGAATATTCCAAAGCCAAAGGGGATACAAACAGCTGTCAAGACGATTTTTCAGAGGTAAAGTGAGCATTTTTATGTTTTCAGCACTCGTTTTTAAACAGTTTTCATGCAATTAGGGAAATAAATGCGGCATGGCGCTGTTTTGGTCGCGCAGAAATATTCCAAAGCTGCGCCTGAGTCATTTGTGCTGCGAGGCAATTACATATCACAGCATCAAAGTGACACATTAAAAGCACTGGAAACGCAGACTTTGATATGTTACTATAATATGTTATTAAGCCTAAGTGAAAAACAATAGTTCTTTAAAGAGAGGGTTTCACATAAGAGCTTTCTTGCATGTCACAGCTCTTATCTGTAAATTAGCCCAATAAGAGCAATCAAAGTCTGTCTGAGCTGTGCACTTTCCTTTCATTTACTCTAATCGAATAGACGTTTCCTTCAAATTTCAGTGTACTACTAGACATATTAAACAGCCAACAGGTACAATTAACACTAATAATGTGCTAGTATCTTGTTTTCTGTTAAATTCAGACTTTTGGAAAGGGCCAGAAAAGATCTAACCACGCTGTCCCGGTCCCATCTGCGGCTATCATTTATTTGGGGGTAATGGAGCTGTAGGTGTTTGACAGATGATTCACCTTTACAAAGGTGAGCTAGGATGCCAGCGATGCCCCTGGCTGGAGCGGTTTGCCTTTGGCTGAAAAACAGCAAATACAGTAAGATGCATTTCATCCTGATTCTCCACAATAATGTCACACAGATGCTTTTCTTTTAGTCCTTAGAAGGGAGTTTGCTCATTACCCATGTCCTGTTAGTCACACATATGGTCTTCATGTTTTAATAACTTGAACACAATAAAAACAGGCCAAAGTTTCTCAAGGCAGCATCTAATGAATTCTCTCACCTCACAGAGAATGATTAAAAGCTGCTCAGCGCTCTTGTTTAATTCATGCCAAGTTGAGGGAATGACTCTACTCTTTTTTTCGCCTGATTTCAAACTAATATTTTTTTTGTGCTGGCCAAAAAAAAAGAAAAAAAAAGAAAGAAATGAACATTGCATTAGAGGGGAGCAGCGTATTATCTAGAATGCAGCTTATTTCTATTAAGGTCCAATGTTCTGGAACATATTAGCCCTATAGGTCAAATTAAAGGAATGCCATACATTTCTTTACATTATAGGATGCCTTCCTATCACTGGGAAAAAAATGTGCTGCAATAAGAAAGCTCAAGCCTCAATCACTGGGTCACGAAAGCAATTAAAATCCCAAGAGCTAAACTGGAATTCTGCCCATCATTTGGCCCAACTCATATAAGAAGAGTGATGCACCTAAAAATAAATCCTGGAGGCCTTGAAAATCAGACAAAGAGGGAATTTTAACTATGTTCAGTGCAATTCACTGCATAGAAATCATACAAAATGCAGGCAATCAGGCATTCATGTAGCTCCAACAGTGGAGCGCGGCACAACGGCAAGGTCATGGGTTTGATTCCCAAGCAATGCATTAACCAATGCAATCCAAGTTGAATAAATGTGTCTGTCAAAGGCATTTTTATAATAAAAAATAACCAATAATAGCAATAACTGTATTCAATTAAAAATAAGTTATCTAATTTCTGTGGCTGAAATATGAATCATTGCTACAGTATGCTTAAGTGAATGGTATTTTTAAAACATTTTTATCAGTTTTAAGCAATATACAGAAAACAATAAGCCTGCTAACTACATGTAAGAAGGCAACTTTGAAATTATAGAACAAAAATATGAGATCATTATGTACAAAAAACTCAAAAGAAATTTGGATACTTTGTTTCTAAACACTCTAATTACTGAGAACAAATAAATAAAAATGTTAAGCATGTTAAGGAAATTAATTCATTTTAATATAAATCATGGTTGCACCACATGACATTTTTTAAGGCTATGGCTGATTGATCTAGATTACAAAAAAAAAAAAAAAACACTAAAATCACTTAATTTAACATTTTAATTAGAATTTTTGTGTACACAACATTCTTAATGTTTGAACAACTACAAAGATATTACTATTTTTTGTATTTTAAAATATACGTCAATGACCCATATACACATTAAAAACCCTTTTTCATTTTTTTTCTCCTATTTCTTTCTTTCTTTCTTTTTTTTTTTACATTTAATACAGAAATGTGTACATCCATATCAAACCACCAAATGAATTTATCAACTGTAGTTGAGGTCCATCAAAGCTGTTTCAGATTAAACAAACAGATAAACATCCATGTGAAACAGCTTTAATAGACCTCAGCAGTTTGTATTTCATTAAAATAACGGATAGCTTTTCTTATATCATTTTCACTTACATTTTTCGATTTGGCCCGTTCAGCGGCACTAATGACACATAATTGAGTTACTGTCATTTACAGGGATCTCATTTGATGCTTTTTAAAATGAATCCTGAAGGCATTTGATACAATGCTAAAAAGCAGGATTTGTTTTTTGTCAAAGAGATGTTACCTGGCAAAGTACAAAGTCTTTCCAAGGGGGCAAGGGTTGGGCGGTGCTGGGTAAGATGAGATCATGTCAATATTTTAACTTCATTAGACCTACTAGACAAATAAATATTTCATTCAGCAACATTCGGATAGCTGAAGTGAACTACTGTCCTCGTACAGCAGTAGAAAACCTCACTTTGTCACTCTTTAGGACTTTTAAACACTGTGTTCCAGTTCACAATGCTAGATTCAACAAGGAAGGTTTCACTGAAGCTGTAAAGGGTATTTTGGTGAGAGTGAGTTCAAATATTTTAACAGCTTTAGAGGTTGACTTTTGGCAGGCAGAGTTGCAGTTTTGTGCCATTTGGTGTTTTGGCCATTTTAAAACCCAAAAGATTTATCTCACATTTCAAGAGGCAAATTAAAGGACTGAATAAGACTGTTTTTGTGAACTTTTAGAACTAACGAGTGAAGTTCCTGCAATAAGGCTTATAAAGAGATGTTTTTTTTTTTAAAGAAGTTTTTAGCTGAAACTGTGGCCCTTGTTAATTCAAACTTAAGTTTGGTCTCATTTTAAAGAAGACCCTTGGCAGATTATTGTTGAAGTTAAAAAAGGTGTAAAAAAAAAAAAAAATTGAAAGCAAAAAAATTATAGAGGTTTAAGTTTATGAAAATGATTTATGAGCAATTTTGTGTATGTGTATATGTATATATATATATATATATATATATATATATATATATATATATACACATTTTGAACTTAGAAATTGATAGAAAATCAAAGTTGTATATCTAAACAAGTCGTGTTCAAATTTGAAGTTGATATCTCAAAAAAAATAGCTTTTAGTAAGGTTTTGTTTGGGTGCAGTACCAAATATTTCCCATTAAATTCCATCAAAGCTCTGCTGGAAAACACAGTGGTGGGATTTGACATTCGTAGTACAGTATAATTTCTCTCTCTCAAACATTACAGGTACACACACACAAACACACAAAAAATTTATTTAGGATATACATACAAACCACACTCTGACATCCATACCAACATACTCACAAAATTATAGCTGCATAATTTATCCAATTGACTCTATTATAGACTATAATTTGCATAAGCAGAAAACAGGAATAAAGCGAGTATTTGCTTTATATGCCAAACTTGAAAAAAAAAGGCACCATCTAGTAAAAAGTAGTCAAAACTTGAATTTTGACTAAAGCCTTGCCAACAGAATAAAAGCCTATTAACAAATGTTGCATCATTTTATAGTTAAATGACCCTAGGATTCAAAATCACAGTTTTAATGGGTTTCAGTGAGGACATTTTTGTCCAAAAGGTGCTGAGTGGAACTATTTTTTGTGCCTAGTGTAAAATATATTTATTAAGGGAAATGAGGGTGAAATATTAAAATTCCAATAAAAATACACACCTGAGTCAAAAATGATAATGCAGTTAGAATGAACACAGGCAAAATTATAAATAGCAGAAGGGTTAATAGCTGCAGCTCTTGATGGTATATTGAGATCTTATGAAGCAAAATGATTGGTCTGTGCAAGAAACTAAACATTTACAACATTACTACCTGTAATTCAGAGCCTTAGGCAAATGGTTAGGACTGATGTCCAATTCGTGAATGAATCATTCATTTGTGAATGATCTGGCTCTTTTTGGTGAACTAGTTTAACCAATTCACAAAATTATACAGAAAAACAGTTTGTGGCTAATTCAAAATTACTCAATTAAAACTCACTTTCAGACACCTGACAGTCACTCAGAATCGAAATAAGCCAAAATAGCAGCGTATCTCATCTTAAAACAACTAGTTTGTGGGAAACAATTGTATTTCCCTGTTCACAATGTTCAGTTTCTTGCCGCAATATATCATCAGGAGCCATAACTATTAATTTTGTGTTCATTGATATGCTTTTTATTCTCAAAACTGTTAGCCACTGATTTGTATTTTATGAACCACCGAGGACCATGGTTTCAGCTAAACATCTTTACTGTTCTACTCAAGACAAAAGTCACCTACATCCTGAATGGACTGAGAATGACTAAATTAACAGCAAATTGTCAGTTTAGGGTGGACTGCACTTTTAATGTCAAGCCAAAGCCACATTAAATTAATTGCAGGCCTTCAATCATGTAACAGAATAATGCAAAACAAATGCAAAAATTGTAATTATCATGCTTGTGTTATATTAGAAAGACAGTTCAGTGAGACCTCCAGATTCATTAAGGTGACTGACTGACGCAGGCATTTCACCTGCAGCGCCCTTCACCTCAGCCAACATGAGTCCTGCAACTCTTCACACAAAACCAATTAACTTGGTGTAAAGTTGAACTCTCCAGCCTCTGGCATCTCCATTATTTAAGTTTAAGGCAATAGCAAAATGGCCATTTATAAGAAAGGGCAACAGAGAGTTGCGAGAGGGGAAAGCCATGCTGTGTGCATTCGGCTTACAGTCAATCTCACTGAATTCGTAATACATTAGTGTGAAAGACAAAGTTCTTTCTAAGTTGCCGGAACCGCTCGTACTGGCACCGAGGTGGAACAGTGCGAATTACTCCGACCCGATATCCAATTTCACTTACTTAGATTTCCCCGAAAATAAATTGTTGTACAATTGTGATGAAAGTGTCCTCTTTTACTTGAAAAATCACTACCAGTGCCGCTAAAAGATATTTTTCATCCCAAAATGGATTTGAGAGAAAAGAGAGAGAATATGACAGAGAAAGACAGTGGAAGTGAGGGGGAAATAAATGTCACAAATCAGCTTAAAATTTGTGCCACCTGCATGAGCGCAAGCGCTCAATTTGTCAAAGCATATGTGCACAAATCACTAGGCCAAGTGTCTGAACCATGTGCACTTTCTGACAAGCTTACCAAACCTATATTTTGTTAGAAAGACTGTCAGAAATAATTTTATGTATGATCTTTATGTCACCTGCACAAGTTACACTACTGTTCAAAAGTTTTGGGTTGTTTATTTATTTTTTTTATTTTTTTTGAAGAAGTCTCTTATGCTCAACAAGGCTGCATTTATTAAACCAAAAACACAGTAATATAGTGAAATATTATTACAATTTAAAAGAACTGTTTATTATTGTGAAATGTTGTAAAATGTAATTTATTCCTGTGATCAAAACTACATTTACAGTATCATTACTCCAGTCTTCAGTGTCACATGACTTCTTCTGAAATAATCCTAATATGCCAATTTACTGCTTAAAAAAATAAAATAAATAAAAAATAATAATAATAATAATAATTTCATTATCATCCATGTCAAGAACAGTTGTGCTGCTTCATATCATTGTGGAAGCCTTTATTTTTGAATTAATTATTTAAGTATTCTTCAATGAATAGAAAGTACAAACAAGAACAGAATTAGAAACAGAAATCTTTTGCAACTTTTTTGATGAATTGAAAGCATCAATGTTGAAAAAAAGACTGATCCCAAACTTTGAAATGGTAGTGCAATTATAAATAAATCTGTGACCAGGTCAAACAATCCACCAAAATGTGGCATTTTATTTTATTATTAACATAATATTTTTTGCTTTAAAATTTTCGTGGTAAAGTGAATTGACATAAATATGCCACCCTGGAGCACAAAACCAGTCTTAAGTAGCATGGCTATATTTGTAGCAATAGCCAACAATACATTGTTGGGTCAAAATGATCGATTTTTCTTTTATGCCAAAAATCATCAGGATGTCAAGTAAAGACCATGTTGCATGAAGATTTTGTGTACACCATAAATTTATCAACACTTTTTTGATTTTTGATTAGTAGTATGCATTGCTAAGAACTTCAACTTTAAACCTTTTCTCAGCATTTTGTTGCACCCTCAGATTCCAAATGTTCAAATAAATGTCTCTGGGCCAAATTTTGTCCTATATCCTAACAAACCATACATCAATAGAAAGCATATTTATTCCGCTTTTATTCACAAAATTGATCCTTATGACTTTGTGGTCGAGGGTCACATATTTAGTTTTTATATCAGAATAATATCAGTCAGTAAAGAGTCGACATGAAATGCCTTTGCAACCCATTTTTCTTCATGTTTTCTGAACTGATTTTGAAAAACAAGAACCAGAAGGTCCAGAATACATGCATTAAAGTGATTTTTATGTTTTATACATGTAGATTTTTCTTACAAAAATGCATTGATTCGCTATACTTTATTATGGATGGATGCACTTTATTGGACTTGTTTTGGACTGATGAAGAGAAGTGGCAGGGTTTTTTATATATATATATATAATTCTGATTGGATTTGTCTGAAAGAAGGAAGTCAAATGCCCGGGCTAATTTTCATTTTCATTTTTGAAGGAACTAATCCTTTAAATTCAGATTTCACATTGACCTTAATATGCATCAGCTTTCAGTCTGTGCTATCAGCTCTCTTTTTGTGACTGGCATTCAGTATAGTTGGCATTACCTTATGAGCAAGCACTAAAAAGCATTCCCGGATCGGCCGTCCTTGATTGTGGCAAAGAGGAAGTCATCAGTCAACTCTGTTGCTGTGCGCTGGGCTAGATAAGGGGAACGTGGAAGAAAAGCTCCAGTGTAAATGAGGCAATCGGCCCCCATACAGCTGCAGCAGGACTGTGCGCTGTAAAGCGGCCACCTGTGGGGAGGACAGAGCCGTGTGACAGACCGGACACCTGCCTCCAGATTCAACGCGAGCCAGTCGACCGGCACGGCCCACACAGAGCCTAATAAGAAAGGACACGCTCATCTTCCACACGCCTGCGAGAAATTAAAGCCTTTGGTTCCCTCACAGTCGCCAGGCTCAGTTCCCCTGTCAGGATTTGATTTCTAACACTCACTCTCCCGCGTGATTGAAGACCTGTCCGTCACATCGAACGTCAGATGTCAAAACCAAGTTAAGACAGTTTTGGAAAGTATTAAGCATTAAAAATACAACTAAATGACTCACAAAGCTTTTATCTCACAGCAAAAGCTCAAAAAGACAAAGTTCAGATAGGGTTTGCACAGGAGATTGAACAGAACGTCCATCTGGCCACCTGGCATTTCATACAGAAACCATGCTTTTGCGTTTTATCCTCTGAAAAGCACTAGTCCTCCACTGGCATAAACATTCGGGCTATTTATATGCTTTAATACCTATACTTTCCTCTTGGCTCGCAAACACGCATCTGAAGCCGTATCAGCCTCACCTTTCAGCTTAACCTCTTGAAACTTGATAAAAGGTCTGAAATCTAAACTTCCCGTCATTTAGAAGGCGCAAACAAGAAGCGAAAAGTGATGGAGGCGATCCAGCAGACGTTTCCACCTGTTCGTGACAGAATAAATGCCAGAGAACTCGAGGAGAAACCTCTTATTATTAAGAAGCAGCCTCTCATGGGGACACTGACAGCCTTATCAGGTGTGCGGCAGAGATCTTGCCAACAAATCCTTTTTCTGCCCGCGAGATCTACACTCTGCCTGTGAATGAGAAGCTTAAAGGGTCTCCGATGGTACATCAAGCAGACAGAACTTCCATCAGCAGAATGCATATCAACTCACCTACAGCTCGGCCAGATCTGTAGTCCTTGAACATCATGTGTTAACCAGACGCTCAATCTCCGGTGATGGCACCCTGTTAAGAAAACAATAAGGCTTAACTGCGTTTGGACATTAAGGTGACTGAGATGTCTCTATGCCTCGTGAGTATATATCGGTGAGAAAAGCACGCATGACTTTCCGTCAGCACAGTAAATGTCTTGGAGAAGGCAATCTAAATTCAGCGAGAAACAAATATCCAGATAAACCCAAAATATCCATAATGCACAGCAGTTTAATAGTCAACGTCACCTGGGATCATCTGATTCAACAACAGCCAGAGTCCAAAATTAACTGTTTACTTCAGCTGCCGATAGCGGATGAACTGAGTTTTTTTACCAGGCCTGAAACTGCATTTTGCATTTTTATTCAAATACATTTTTGTCCCTTGCGACAATGGAATTATCTAGCTGCTATTCTTGCATATTTGTGACCCTGGACCACAAAACCAGTCTTAAGTAGCACAGTTGTATTTGCAGCAATAGCCAGACAATTATCATTTTTCTTTTATGCCAAAAATCATTTGGATATTAAGATATTTTGTAAAAGTCCTACTGTAAACATATCAAAACATAATTCTTGATTAGTAATATGCATTGCTAAAAGCTTAATTTGAACAACTTTAAAGGCGATTTACTCAATATTTTTTTGCATCCTCAGATTCCAGATTTTCAAATAATTGTATCTCGGCTAAATGTTGTACTAGCCTAACAAACCAAATACATACATTAATGGAAAGCTTATTTATTCAGCTTTCAGATGATGTATAAAAAATATTTTTTAAATCTGACCCCCGCATGAATGGTTTTGTGGTCTAGGGTCACATTTGTGAAAGCGCAGGCCACAGTGTTACTCATATACTGGCTAGTCTTAGTCTTTTAGTGAAATAGCTCCTGTCATAATAACTGTGAAGAAGCATTATATTATTCTGTTGCATCAATAGCTTAATGTGAGGAACTTGCCACATGTGTTGTTCTGGAGTTCTGTAGCATCCTAGATAAACATCTGGGATTGGATTTACAAAATCAAATAAAGTACAATGTTTAGCATTTCCCAGAACTGTTTTGTTTTGTTTTGTTTTAAAGAATATTCTTAACTTGCTTCTTAGGACATAACCTTCAACTTGTCTTGTATTCCTAAAGGCAGTGCTGGGTAGTAACTGATTGCTGAATGTAATCAGATTCCAAAAAAGAAGTACTTGCAATTAAAATTACATTTTAAAATACTCATAATCAGATTGTGTGTTACATTTTATTGATTGATTACATATTCACACAATAGCAAAATCTTAATCATAATTTAAGGGTTCTCCCTAATTCTTCTTTTTCATCTTTTAATTTTTCATTTCTAAAATAGCCTACCACTTGTATGTTTTCTAGTTTTGAGGACACTCACACAAAGACTAGTCACAGGTGGACATAATTACACAGTGAATTGAGACGCCACACAGCATTTGACCACAAAAATCATTTCAATTTAATAGTGTTTTCTAAACAATTCAACATTGCATCAACTACTGATGAACAGTAGAACTGATTTATCACTCAGTAGGTTATTAAACCATCTATTACTATGCCTTTGGGAGGCCTTTTTTATTTTAAACACGTTAAATATTATTACCTACTATATTGAGATTTTAAGCTTCTAATTAAAGGATTAGTTCACTTTCAGAACAAAAAATTACAGATAATGTAATGTCAATTAAGATGTTCACGTCTTTCTTTCTTCAGTCGTAAATAAATTGTTTTTTAAGGAAAACATTTAAGGATTTCACTCCATATAAATGGATATGAATGATGTCCTAAAGTGCATGAAATTCCCAAATGCAGTTTAAATGCAGCTTCATAGGGCTCTAAACAATCCCAGCCGATGAAAAGGGGTCTTATCTAAACGACCAGTTCTTTTCGGAATAAATGTATATACCTTTTTCAAAAAAAAAAAATCAAATGTATATACTTTTTTTAAGCTCAAATGCTCGTCTTGCCTAGCTCTGCCATGTGTATGTGTACTTTTTTCTCTTCAAAACCTTCCTACATTGCTACAATGTGTTTTTCCCCCTCAGCTGGGATCGTTTAGAGCCCTATGAAGCTGCATTTAAAATGCATTTTGGAAGTTCAAACTCAGGGGCACCACAGAAGTCCACTATATGGACTTATAATCCTGAAATGTTTTCCTCAAAAAACTATTTATTTACGAATGAAGAAAAAAAAAGGCATGAACTTCTTGAATTTTTGTTCTGGAAGTGAACTACTCCTTTAATAACAATGAATGGAACATATTTTCATTCTCTTTGTATTTCTGTATCAATATGGGATATCCAATTTAAATCAATGTGATTGAGTTAGGTCAAAAGTAATCTAAAAGCAATTAAAAAGCAGTCTGACTATATTACATACAATGTGTAATTTAATAGATTATGCTACTGACTACAATTTTTGTCATGTAATTTGGAATCAGTAATGGACTACAATTTGTAAGAAATCTATCTATCCAGTAACAACTGTACAAAGAGTGATTTTTTATTTTATATATATATATATATTTTTTTTTTTTTTTTTTTTTTGCAGTGTTATAAGAGTGTTTGTATTCAGAGTACAAGAAAGACAGAGCATAAATGAACAAAACAGGTGCTCCATCTTGAAACAGTCTGGTAACTACTTGTACAACACATAAACAAAAAAAAAATGCAACACACAAATTGCTGGACTCTCGTAAAGCCATTTGTGAGAAAACTGTTTGCGTGCCATTGCAGACAGTACAAAATAATGGTAAGGGTGTTTAACAAGTTGATCAGTGGGTCTTGGGCCAAAACCACCATACAATCAGACAGCAAATCACCAAAGCCATTTTCATCTTAACAAAAGATGCTCTAAAGGAAATAACTTCCTAAGAATTTTTCAAGAGGTGCACTTAGGAACATCTGCTTAGAATTTCTCTTTAGAGGATTCTTGTGAATCGGGCCCCCTGATGATAAATTCCATACAGAAGTAAACTTTTCTAAGACACATAAAAACCAAGGATTTTTTATTTTTTTTTGTATGTATTTGAAACCTTGTAATGTTGCAGTTCCGGTTAAGGTAAAGTTAAACTAACTTGCTGAAGGCTCATAGAGTGTAAATTCTGACCTGTGCTACATTTATACTTTTCAAACTATTGAATAAAATGCGTAAAGGACATTGGATATGAATTAACATCATGCATCTTTTTGTGTTTCAAAACTGCAATCACACGTCTAGGTTTCATTCAGATCTATAATTGAAATGCCAGAAATCATGAGTGCCCTCTTTCATCACTTTGCTCTGTGAAAGCTTTGATTCACAGATTCATGGAGAGAGCAGCGTTCTGGAAACATATTATATTATGAAATCAAAAGTCAGCCAATAACACAATCAAAAAAACAACCTCGTCTAGACAGGAGTGAGTATTCTGCAGTGACGGGTTTCATGTATTGTGGTCAGTACAGAAGCGCCTGAGTCTTCCTCAAATAGCAGTAAGTCCAAAGCGCACCTGTCACTTCCTCTTTGACCTTTGCCCACAACATGGTAATGACCTCTAACCTCTTGGCATTTGTCCGAGTCACCATTTGCCCTGAGTCTCAGGCTAGCCAGACCTAAATGACACCGCTTTTATTAGAAACATCCAATTGTAACTGAACAAACAGCACCTCAAAAAATAAATGTAACAAAAAGTGAGAAGAAAACACATTACTTTATGCCTCTGACTGGCCTTTGTGTTAAAAAAAATATTGGTAATTAAACCTCTAAAGAAAGATAATTAGTCAACCTAGCCACAAACGTTATAGTGTCTAAGTGTAATGGAAGTCAATTTCGTGCTTTTGTTCTAGTGGCTTAAATGCAGGAAGTGTAGTCAAGTGTCTAAAACAGGCGGGCATGGTTCAGTTTTTAGTCTGAGGTTGAGCCTGGAGGGAGAGGAACGTGATTGGTTGCAGCCGTCATAACTGACAGAAAAACGTTAGCAAAAAATCTTTCCTCATGATGAACGCCACTATATAATGTCTATTCCTCAAACTCGACTGTGGCTTGCAGGGCTGTTAGCAACGTGTTCGAACATATGAGGCATATAAGACTGCATTCGGGCAAAATGGACAATAAAAATGCATTCGAATTCATCCGAGGTTAGATTTCAGTCAGTGGCCCAATGAAAACGATTCAGTAATGGCACTGACCAGCATGAAACAGACATCATCTTCCCTCCCAGGCAGCGGAAGATACATCTCAAATGAGGGTATATTTAGTCAACGAGATTGGAACTGCCAAAAAATGAGACATAACACATATACAGCACATGCCTCTTGACCCCCCTTCAGTACCACTGCATTGGGAAACGAATAAATACACAACGTAATAAATAATTTCACATGCCATCTACCGTGGAACAGACGCTGGGATTTCCACTTACAGACTGGCACAGGTTCTTGTTATGGAAGCGCTAATGATCCCTTTATGACGACGGCTGCATCTCAAAATCAAGGCGAATCATTAGAGTATTTCATGCCTACACTCAAAAAAATGAATCAAGACGTAGTTTAAAATTATGTATTTACTTCCTTTTGATTTTATTTAAATTATGTATTTTTTCAATTATATGTAGCCAAAATGCTTAGAATCAATGTAAATGTGTAAACTGTTAAAATTATTTGATTTAATCTGTTAAATGTTATGTGTATGGTATAAATATAAGTAGCTTTGGAACAAGCCAGACCCAATTAGTTAAACTTTATGCGATTTGATTGCATGCGATTTCCCGGAAATTGAATCGTTAGAAGTTGATCCAATCTGGTAGGGGGCGGTATTGCACACCTGCAAAAAGCAGCAACGGTTGGAAGAAACGACATTCAAATCTCTTTGACATCGTGACCAGATTGCAAGGTAAATGACATTTATATTCATTCCATATGTTTTGACAGTGTATGTAAAATGTGGTTTTAGTGCTGTTGGTGCTGTGATAAACTACTATCAATGTAATTTCTGTCATATTTATGTTTAGTCCACTAGTGCTAGTGTCCACATGGTGTTAAATGCTAATAAAATCTAATTTCAATTACACGTATTGTTTATTGTAAAATGTTTACTAATTGATTTATTTTTTGTTTGTTTTTCTTTATTTATTTGGTAATCCGACAGCAAACATTGGTGTCATCACTGAGATATATAACAAAAGCAAAGGTTTAATGAGCAGTAAGCTACATTAAAAAACATCTTTTTTTATTAATTGCCTTGCAAGTTGCAACCTTGGAATAAAGTCAACATGAGTGTGAATAAAAGTTTAGATTTAGTTTGAACTATTCTAAGTAATTGTTTATCATTTTACATTACATTATAAAATCAATGTATTATATTGTTAATCAATAGTAGCAAAACTTGTATTGACAGTACAATAACAATTTAGTAGTTACAGTAAAATATATATATATATATATATATATATATATTATTTTTGTGTGTCTAATATTTTACAATAACTGATATTTTGTCTTTTGTCTTCACAGACATTTGAAAGTTACATTTCATTATCTACTGCAGGGTACCTTAAGGTAAGTTTCCTTCCATCTGATAATTATTGAAATGAAAATGCATACATGTGGTTCCAAACTTAAATACTGTGTTTTTAAGTTCAATAGAAGAAAGTTGTACAAGTTTGAAACAATATGAGTGTGAATAAAAGTTTATTTTTAGTTTGAGGAATCCTCTCAAGTGTTTATTGAAACCAATGTATTATAATGTTGATCATTAATGGTAGTTGTATTTACAGTACAGTAAACATTTAGTAGTTACAGAAAAAAAAAAAAACTAAACATAATATATTTTGTTGGTCTAATATTTTGCATTAACTGAGATTGTCTTTGGTCTTCACAGACATGTGAAAGTGGCCTTGTAAAGTGTGATAATTTCATTATCTACATGTATTGCAGGTATCCTTGTCTATACAGATTACCTTCAAATGTTGAATGTAATTGCAGTAAAACAAGTGTAAATCATTTTTAACTACTATTTTTCTTTTGTTTTTGTTTACAGATATGTAAATGTGGCCTTGTAAAGTGTGGGACACTTCATTATCTTCCCGGTATGAGCTTCTAAAACATTTTAGGCTGACATATTTCCACTATGGTAGCAACTGCTAGTACCCCTGTCTATGTGCCTCCCTGTGCATATTGCACATACAGGTCCTTCTCAAAAAATTAGCATATTGTGATAAAGTTCATTATTTTCTGTAATGTACTGATAAACATTAGACTTTCATATATTTTAGATTCATTACACACAACTCGAAGTAGTTCAAGCCTTTTATTGTTTTAATATTGATGATTTTGGCATACAGCTCATGAAAACCCAAAATTCCTATCTCAAAAAATTAGCATATTTCATCCGACCAATAAAAGAAAAGAGTTTTTAATACCAAAAAAGTCAACCTTCAAATAATTATGTTCAGTTATGCACTCAATACTTGGTCGGGAATCCTTTTGCAGAAATGACTGCTTCAATGCGGCGTGGCATGGAGGCAATCAGCCTGTGGCACTGCTGAGGTGTTATGGAGGCCCAGGATGCTTCGATAGCGGCCTTAAGCTCATCCAGAGTGTTGGGTCTTGCGTCTCTCAACTTTCTCTTCACAGTATCCCACAGATTCTCTATGGGGTTCAGGTCAGGAGAGTTGGCAGGCCAATTGAGCACAGTAATACCATGGTCAATAAACCATTTACCAGTGGTTTTGGCACTGTGAGCAGGTGCCAGGTTGTGCTGAAAAATGAAATCTTCATCTCCATAAAGCTTTTCAGCAGATGGAAGCATGAAGTGCTCCAAAATCTCCTGATAGCTAGCTGCATTGACCCTGCCCTTGATAAAACACAGTGGACCAACACCAGCAGCTGACATGGCACCCCAGACCATCACTGACTGTGGGTACTTGACACTGGACTTCAGGCATTTTGGCATTTCCCTCTCCCCAGTCTTCCTCCAGACTCTGGCACCTTGATTTTCTGAATGACATGCAAAATTTGCTTTCATCCGAAAAAAGTACTTTGGACCACTGAGCAACAGTCCAGTGCTGCTTCTCTGTAGCCCAGGTCAGGCGCTTCTGCCGCTGTTTCTGGTTCAAAAGTGGCTTGACCTGGGGAATGCGGCACCTGTAGCCCATTTCCTGCACACGCCTGTACACGGTGGCTCTGGATGTTTCTACTCCAGACTCAGTCCACTGCTTCCGCAGGTCCCCCAAGGTCTGGAATCGGTCCTTCTCCACAATCTTCCTCAGGGTCCGGTCACCTCTTCTCGTTGTGCAGCGTTTTCTGCCACACTTTTTCCTTCCCACAGACCTCTTGCTTGAGGGTGTCAATGATGGCCTTCTGGACAGCAGTCAGGTCGGCAGTCTTACCCATGATTGCGGTTTTGAGTAATGAACCAGGCTGGGAGTTTTTAAAAGCCTCAGGAATCTTTTGCAGGTGTTTAGAGCTAATTAGTTGATTCAGATGATTAGGTTAATAGCTCGTTTAGAGAACCTTTTCATGATATGCTAATTTTTTGAGATAGGAATTTGGGGTTTTCATGAGCTGTATGCCAAAATCATCAATATTAAAACAATAAAAGGCTTGAACTACTTCAGTTGTGTGTAATGAATCTAAAATATATGAAAGTCTAATGTTTATCAGTACATTACAGAAAATAATGAACTTTATCACAATATGCTAATTTTTTGAGAAGGACCTGTACACATTCATTTATTCATTTCCATGAACACAGATCTTAAAGCGATAGTTCACACAACAAATGAAAATTCTGTGATCCTTTACACACCCATATGTTTTAAACTTGTAGGAGTTCCTTTCTTATGTTAAACACGAAGGAAGATATTTTGATAAATGACGGTAACCACACAGTTGCTGGTAGCTATTGACTTCCAGAGTATTTGTTTTTCCTACTATAGAAGTCAATGGCTACTAGCAATGGTGCGGTTCCTATCATTAACCAAAGTATATTAATTTGTATTCAACAGAATAAAGAAACAGGTTTAACACACACGAGTGTTAGTAAATGTAGACAGCATTTTCATTTTTGGGTAAACTATCTCTTTAATGCTAAAGTCTATCATGCTATTCTAGAAAATTATGTGCCTCTAATTTTATGGGTTTTTGGCTCAAATCGTGCAAGTTATAACAAAGGTGTTGAGCTGGATTTAGGTCTGGGCTTCAAGCAGATTAGTGAAGTTCTTCACCCTATAATTTTTTTTTTTTTGGAACATTGCTTGGTGTACAGGGGCATTGTCATGTTGGAAAAACATGGCCCTTCCCAAAGCTTTGCTATAAAATCAGATGTTCACAATTCTCTAGAATTTTATTATATACTGTACTGTAGCACTAAGTTCCGTGCTCATGAAAATGACTAAAGTAGTCAAGCCTGGTCATTAGAATACTTTTGGCAATATAGTGTATTTAGGTTAGACAGAAAGTATATGAAGGTTGTTTAATAAGCCTGGTGTTTTAATCTATTCTTTTTGTTTTTCCTCTAGGACTGTGAAACTGAAAAGGCAGAGTCTGGGATTGCACAAACAACAATGTGCATCTATGTTGGGTGCTAATCCCAGAGATGAGTCTGCAGACGTTGGTGTGGTTCTCGAACCTTTGGCAGTTCTTCAATACCTGCTTTTTACCCGAAAGACCTCAAGTGCACATATGAAGATTTTCAGAAAATTCGATGTTTATGTACAGGTATGCCCAACATGTAAACATGCTTGCCCTAACAACATTCCCTAACCAATCAAGCAACTTTTTGTGACTATTTTTTTTTTTTTTTTTTTAAGTTGCATGTCTTATATTTGTGAAACTGTCAGTGTGATAAAACAGTGTGTTTTATATGGTTTTGAAACACAGTTCTTAGGGATTTTTTTTTTTAATATACTTTTGATACTCTGGTATTGCAAAGCCACTCATACTCTGAGACTTGAAACTTTTCTTGACTACCACCATTTCATTTCATGTAATGTCACAGATTTGTCAAAATGTTAGTATAAGTAATACTGTTTTTATTGGCTCATATGTAACTTGATTTTTCTGTCTATACGAGTGTCCAAAGACATTGATTGTGACTGCAGTGTTTAAAGTGGTGCATTTAAGCTTGCTTTTACCCCCAAACAACATATGGAGCACTGGCTAGTATCATTTGCCAACTCATCTTTTTGATCACTTTCATGTTTTGTTACTTCTAAAATGTAAACATCAATAAAAAAGTGAAACTATTTGATCTAACTGTTGTTTTTTGCATGTTGAGGTTAGATTCCTTACAGGAATAAATACATTTTGAATATGATTTAAAAACCATTCAGTTTATTATTAAAATGCCTAAATATGATGCATTTTAGTTAAATAGTTTATTATCTAAAAATACATAATCCTGATTCTAATGAATTCTAAACACATTTGATTTATTAATATTATTACATAAATCTTATTCTTACTTGTTTAATTTACATATGATTTACAAATTTGTATCACATAAAGTTTATTACTTGGTTTGGGTAAAAAATATGTAATCCAAATGGATGGAAATTTTACATGTAATCAAAATACATAAATCTTATTTTTTAGAGACAAATATTTTTTTGAGTGTATGATTCCCAAAAGTGCTGTCTAGGTAGGCCCCTCAGCAGGTTTTGAGATATCACTTAAGACGAAGCGAGACATTTATTTAAAAAAATTGCACCATAATGGAACATCCAGGAGACTTTCACCTTTAAAGTTAAAACACGGCCTTTTGATAAATGACAAACATTCAACTAAACTTTAAGGTCTCACTATAGGCAGGGCTACCCAGCGCACTGCCATGCAAAAAAAAGTCTATAGTTGCATTTGTTGAAACGCATTACATAATTTTTTTTTGTTTGTTTATTTACAATAAAACAAGCTGTTCTGTGTACAAATGAGTCATTCTATAATTATGGGTACATCTGTATATTTTTAATATATTTTCATTAAGCCCCGATGCTTAATTTTCTAGTACACAATTATATTTTTCCCAATCACACTACTATGTTAAAAACTGATCTTCATATCACATAAAACCTTGGTATTCAGCCATCCGATTTTGAGTTGCTCATTCTACTTTGCATTTATGCGTGAAAATTACCTCAAATATAAATGACTTTCATAGTTTTGTCTTTAGTTAAATTAGGTTATCAAGACATGTGGGTGTGCACTTCAAAAATAATACGTTTGTTTTGATAGAACATTTTATTTGTGTCTGAAAAACCATTGTCAACCAAGTTGCCCACCAGAAACCCCCCCTCAAAATGGAATGGTTTGACCTATTCTCACATAATTTGCACAGTATGATGATATTTCCTCTAGAAGCACATGGATGAAACACTAGAAGTTATGTTCTCTCTCTTTCCCCTAATATTGGTCAAGAGTGTCAAGAGTAGATTCATTCAATGTCAACAGTGTTACCCAAGTATTACTGCTGCAAATTTTAACAAGACAATTGAACTAAAACATATGTTTTGTTTATGAAAATATATTTCTAAACATACCATATACATACCATAAATGTCAACTAAGTTACTGTCAACTATGTTAACCCAGTAAAGATAACATGGTGGACAGTAGCAAACATAGATGTTATTTTATGCACATATTCCTACAGATCACCTTTATTTATATAGTACTTTATACAAGGATTTCAGGATTTCTCTCCATATAATGGACTTCTATGGTGCCCCCGAGTTTGAACTTCCAAAATGCAGTTTAAATCCAGCTTCAAAGGGCTCTACATGATCCCAGACGATGAAGAAGGGTCTTATCAAGTGAAACAATCAGTTATTTTCAAAACAAATTCACAATTTTTGTACTTTTTAATCTCAAATGCTGGTCTTGTCTCGTCTCTGCGGAGCACGTGCGTAGTCTGTGTGATCCAGGTCAATACAGTTAGGTATGTCCAAAAACTAAGCTCCTTCTTCATCAGCTGGGATTGTTTAGAGCCCTTCGAAGCTGGATTTAAACTGCATTTGGGAAGTTCAAACTCGTGGGCACCACAGAAGTCCATTATATGGAGAGAAATCCTGAAATGTTTTCCTCAAAAAACACAATTTCTTTACGACTGAAGAAAGAAAGACATGAACATCTTGGATGACAAGGGGGTGAGTACATTATCTGTACATTTTTGTTCTGAAAGTGAACTAATACTTTAAAGGGAAAGTTCACCCAAATATGAAACTTCTGTTATTATTTACTCACCCTCAAGTCAAGTTGTTCCAAACCTGTATTAGTTCCTTTCTTCAACTGAACATAAAAAATAGTTTGAAGAATGTTGGTAAACAAACAGTTATTAGTGCACATTTACATTTACAAAAAAATACTATGGAAGTCAATGGGGACCAGAAACTGTTTGGTAACCAACATTCTAAAAAAATATCTTTTGATCTTGATCTTGGCTGATTTACCGGTTTAAACCGGTTTGGTAACGGTTTGAATTACATACATGGTGTGATTTTTTTTTCAAAACTGCATTCTGGTACAAATGACCAAACAACACAGACAGTGTTGTGAATTATGAGGGGATACCGGTTAACTTCACATATTTCTGTCTAATGTTTGGAAAACCTTTAGAATTAGTAATAACGCACAACTAATTCTTTACCTGGGAAAATAAACCAACTGTAAACAGCAGTTAACATAAGTCTTCAGTTTAGAAGGTATTTTCTTTTCATCTTACATCCGTATAATGCATATTAATGTAGTATTTAAAAGCGCAGCTGCTTTGCTTTGAAACCAATATGACAACATATTGCTGCTGTTCCAAAAGCGCCACCTGCTGTCAGACAGTGAATTTCCATTCTCATTCAGTCCATCTGCTGGTTTTGCTTCAACTTTTGAAATTATACAATCTAATTGTATAATCAAAAACTGCTCATGCCACATGCAGCATGTTTGTTTGGGTCGTGATTAAAATGTAGTGGTTCTGCAACTGTTTCATGCATATTGGTTCATAAAAAAAAATAAATAAATGTGATACAGATTTTTGGTCAAACCGCATACCACTAACTGTATGAGTTTCTTTCTTCAGTTGAACATAAATTTTAAACATTCTAAAAAAATATCTTTTTTTATTTTTAAACAACTAAAAATCAAGGCTGCTTACATTCCAAAGGAAGAAAGAAAAAAAAAACACATTAAATTATGGATCAAGTGGAATAACAGTTCATTTTGCAATGATTGTTTTATACTCTAAAAAGAGACTATGAAGTATACAGCCATGAAATGCATCCCTGCATCACTGCCTTCGAAATAAGACAGAGAAACCATAGTTGACTGTAGGCAAGAGTAAAAAAAAAAAAAAAGCTACTGTGTGTGATTTCACTCATCTATATGATTTGGTTCTGCCCACATATGGTATATAATAATAATAATAATAATACTTAAAAAAAAAAAAAAAGACAGAAATTGTCTGCAGTCTGAGTGGGTTTGAGTCATCCGTCATCTTGTTCATGATATGATGATGCACTGCTATTGCTTTCCCATGCATTTTTAGAAGTATGAAAACTGATTAATGGTCCAAATAGAATGATGTCTTATTTTTAGCGGCAATACAGCTCATTTGAGATTGGGATATGACAAGGGATCATTTCTACATATAATGTTCAATAATTCACCAACCCAACGCAATACACACAAAGTACAGAGATAAAAGAATAATCTTTTAAATCTATCACTTGTAAACGTCTAAAAAGTGACAGTTCCCATCTTCTTCAGCTCATCGTTCCCTATTTGCAGTGCCAGGAGACAAAATGCAGAGAAGTTGAACTCTGGGCCAAGTCTGTTAAATGTTCTTTCTTTCTGTGCTGTAGAAATCCTGGCTCGGGAGCTAAAGACAATCTCCTGTTCTCTACAGAGAGAGGCAAATTATCATACTAGACATTCACGGTCTGAGAAGACACCATAAAATGTGGGCCAGACGTACCAAATGTTGCATAAAGACCAACCCTCAAATGCCTGCTTGGTCTTCAGAACCGAAGAGAACAGACATATAAGGCTTTTACTGTAAGACTGGAAGCTTTTTCAATGAATTTTCCTCTGTAATGTGAAGAAAGGAAAGCTTTTAGCCTCTCTCAAACATTCATTTCGGGAAAGTGTTGCTGGAAGTAATGTCTCCTAAGTGGTGCTTGCATTTGTGTTTTATGGGATAGGCTTACAATGGTATGAGAACGAATTAAGTGGCTTTCAAATTGCGAGCATCAAAAAGGACCACAAAGAACTGCAGGCTAAAATTAGTGAAAGAGTCGTGTTTGCAGTGGAATTCTGGGATTTTAAGGACCGCTTTATCCGAGAATGAAAACACTGTCATTATTTTCTCACCCTCATGTCGTTCCAAGCCAGTTTGAATTCTTTCTTCTTTGGAACACAAAAGAGGGAGATTTTGAAGAATGGCCAAAGCACAGTTATCCATTCTACAAAAGATTTCAATGCCAAAGGGCTATAAAGTTGCGTAAAAGAAGACAAACAAAAAAGCATGCATGCTATTCCAAGTCTTTTACAGAGAAGCTTTCCTTTCAGATTTGAAAGCTGCGCCACAGGGAAGATGATCAATAATGACTTAAAGGGATAGTTCACCAGTGTTGGGGAATTTTTTTTTTAAAAGTAGTGCATTACAATATTGTGCTACTTCATAAAAGTTACACAACAGTTACTTTTTTATGGAAAGTAATGCATTATTTTACTTTTTGCGTTCTTTTTTGTTACCTGGGCTGAGCTTGCTTATTTATTTTTAAAAATAAAAAAAAAACAAAAGTTATATTTTCGGAAACTGTAAAGGCCCTTTCACACCAAAAGTGAATTTATTGAGCCTCAGGCTGAAGAAAGTGCCTCTGCAACACTCATGATATTTCTCAACATGGGGACAGGAGACGTGTCAGTGAATAAATGAGAAAACAAAATAACTTGTGTTATTGATTTGATAAAGTAACTCAAATATTTATTGTAAATTAAAAAGTAATGCATTACTTTTCTAGTTATTTGAAAAAGTAATCTGATCAGTGTTGGGGAAAGTTACTTTTAAAAGCAATGCATTACAATATTGCATTACTCCCTAAAAAGTAACTAATTACACTACTTAGTTACTTTTTATGGAAAAAGTAATGTGTTACATTACTTTTGCATTACTTTCACATTACTTTTTAAATATTTTGTTTCGTTACGAACAGTGGCCAGCGGAAGACTGTTCATAGTCTGTTTGATCATTTTGCCTTCTCAAATCATTACAACCTAAAATAAAATCTATAGATATAAAACAGTTCAAGTATAAAACAAGGTTGATTCAAACGTTAAACCTAGATAAATGTGCGCTATTAGGCGCATATCCAATCGTTTGTTCGGAGAGTGGAAGCTAAATCTGCTTTGCAGGACATGGAGGCGCCAGAGCGATCACTTGCATTTTTTTCAGACATGATAAATACATATATAGAAAGCTTTAGATTATTACTTAAAATAAAAAAATCAAAAAACAAAAACTCTTTCATTACTATGTAATTCGTAAAGATTTAGCATTTCTCTCTAAAAGGCGCGTCAAAGAGGATCTTTGCAACACTGACTCAGAATACACTAGTTTACTCATAAATAATTCAAATATCTCCTTTCTATTCCCCCCCCGACATTCATTGTTATTTATTTTTGCTGGTGCTTTGTGGCAAGTTTCAGCCTATTGCTTGAACACGAAGCTGCACTGAAGGCACAGCTGCTGGCTGAGACACTAAACGCCATCTGAGCCGTCCCAAAAGTGAAAGTCACTAACGCTGCAATTTTTAAAAAATATTAAGCAGGCCAATACTAAGCCTTAAGCAGGCCTGATGCCCGGCCCGTGTCTGAACTATTACCTGAAAATTGGACGATTCACTTAAAAAAAAAGAGCTGAAATAATCAAACATATATTCCAGACCCACTCATAATCGTGCTAAATAATCGTGATTACAATACTGACCAAATATTAAATCTCTTTGAATGGGGAAACATCAAATTCTCCAAAACTGTTCACCAAGTTTATGATTAAATTTCATATTTCAAATTACTAATGAAATCTGATACGAACAGCCTCACAAATATGGTTCCTTGTGCTCCAACACCATTAAAAAACACGTATTTTTCAGGCTAGATCAGCTAGTGCGCATGCGCAGTACTGAGCACACATCTTAGAATGACAATTGTCTCTAGAGCAACTGGGACTTCTAACGGCAGTTGTAGTGACACGCTGACTTTACTAATCAATGACTGCCTCTTTTATTAAGAAGGTGGGGCTTAATGAGCATTGCATTTTTCCCTATTCAAAACTACACGAGTGACACGTCTTGGGTATTCTATAGTCTTTGGTAAAGCCCAATGTGCACTTTGTTTTTTACGTGTATGCAAGGGTCCTCATAGACTGTGCTGGATGCAAATTTCGTCACCAGAATATTATGCACAGCAACTGATTTTGTAACCACACATACTCTGTATGCACAGGTCGCACATTCACACTGACTTGGCTTTGCACTAATCAGTTGTTCCACAAGGTGGCGACACTGACCCGAGCCCAGTTGAAAACAAAACTTAAAAAGAGGGAACATCAACAATAACAAAATAGTCGATACTGCAACAACAACAGATGCCCACATCTGAGAGGGTTATGAGATTGCACAACTTTAGATTAAAAAGTACAACAATATTTTATTGGACAAATTATGGAGACAAACAGAGCAGACACTGGACAAAGATGAAGCTTTCTAGCGTGCATGTGCTGAGCATTAAATGAAAGGATACATTTGACTAAGCATGCAAGTACACACTGCGGTTAAATGATAACAGAATTGTCATTTTTGGGTGGACTACACCTTTAAATTTTGATGAAGACTTGAAGTAAAGTGCACAACCCTAGTATAATAGATTTAAAAATGCATAGTATAGTTTAATCTATTAAAATAATGGCATATCGCTCCAGAATTACTGATATAAAAACTGTTTGTACTATTTGTGCACAATGCATAGTTCTTAATATTAAGCGTAAAATATGTTTTAATGTCACTACTGATGAGGACTGTATGATCTTTAAATAAGTTGCAAAATATTTAAAGTGTACTTCTGCACAATTGAAGTGCATCAAGTACAAAATTAGTCGTTCCAATTTAGCATGCTTTAATTATACCAGTTTAGTATACTAAGGTACAATTGCAGGGTATTTTTATTAAGTATATAATATGTAAATGTATTTGTAGTATACTTAGAAGAAATAAATGACTTTTAAATACCTTTCAGTATGTTTATTTGTCATTAGGGAAGTCATTTTTATGGTGTTTTTTTAATATGTTTGGAGCTTAAAAGTCGAGGTATATTTTGTTGTGGAAAACAGTGGCCAGGACATTGTTCAAAATATTTTTTTTTCCCTAATCTTCACACCGCAGGACCGATTTTTCAGCATGATTTTGGGAACACATGATCAGCACATTTTTATTCCTGGGATTGGCATTGAGGTGCCACACATGGCAAAGATCAGTGGACCTCCTCTGATGAACACCGCCTTATCAGACAGAGTCAACGGACCGCCGTCAGGAGATGAGGAGATTACCAATCAGCCCATCTAACACTATTCATCTCCACCACCACACGCGGCACAGCTCACGAGAACCGCCAGATCTACAACCGCTGCCTGTGAAGATCAGAAAATCAACAGCTGAAATCATAAACAAAAACATTCGACAATATAATGTTTAATGTTCTGAATAAAATGGCCCCTATTCAAACATAACAAGGTAGTTAGATATATGAGGTGCAATTCTTTATATTGCATTTGGAAAAAAAAAAAAAACCCGCTACATTGGTGAAAAGTGCTTTGCCTCCAGAGCAAATCATTATAATGATGAGCATTATTTTAACAGAATTGGTGCTCGATTCTCTGCAGCATTTGTTACCATAGGAAACAACCTGCGGCCTGGCCTCTGATGTGGAAGTGCCTCCAAAATGGCCTTTTTATCTGCAGTTATTATCCTCATACGTCACTGTCATAGAAACAACACAGCGGCGTGACAGAAAGGGCACGCGACGTATCAGAATATTGTTTAGAGCGCCGATTATCACCTGCAATGTGCTTTCCAATTGTGTGGAAGGGAAGACGTCTCTAGAGACTGGCCTGATCTCAACACACTTACGGTTCACAGCCAATATTCTGCTTTCAAGAGGGAAACTTGGGTCTAGGATTATCATAACTCATTCCAATTTGCATTAAACTGCAGAATAACCTAAGCGGCATCGCTTTCTAAAAATAACCACAAATACTGTAAAGCAAGTTTTTGAAGATATGATCCTTTCCATTCAAGATAGAAAGATAAAAAGCCATCTGATTACAAAAGATTGATGACAAAACACAAACAAGCACACTGACAAAAATTGTTTTCATGTAGAAATTGCTAGCAAATTTCACAATTAACACATTGTATTAAACATGAAATTAAGTAATAAGTACTTGAATAGTATTTTTCTTGTAAAACATACTACAATAATTATTTACAAGTTTGAAAATCATTTTTTCTGTCCACCTACACTGCCGCTTAAAAGTTTTTTAATGGTTTTTAAAGAGGTTTGTTATGCTCTGCATTTATTAGATCAAAAATGCAGAAACATTTAATATTGTGAAATATTATTTCAATTAAAATAGTGATTTTCTATGTGAATATATTTTAAAATGTAATTTATTCCTGTGATACAAAGCTAAATTTTCAGCATCATTACTCCAGTATTCAGTGTAACATGACCAGAAATCATTCAAATATGCTGATTTATTATCAGTGTTGAAAACAGTTGTGCTGCTTAATTTTATTTTATTTTAGGAATCTGAGATATTTTTTTTCAGGATTTTTTCCTTTTTTTTTATCAATAAATGTTTAAAAAGAACAGCATTTATTTAAAATAGAAAGGCTTTCAAACATTATATATATATATATATATTTTTTTTAAGAAATTAATACTTTTATTCACCAAGGATGTGTTAAATTAATAAAAAGTGATAACATTGATTTGCATTGTTAGAAAATTTTAATATTCAGAATAAATGCTGTTCTTTTTAACTTGTTATTCATCAAAGACTCCTGAAAACACGGATAATTCTAAAAATAAATCAGCATATTAGGATGTTTTCTGAAGGATCATGTGACACTTGAGACAGGAGTAACAGCTGATAAAAATTTAGCTTTGCATCATAAATTATAATTTAAATTATATTAGAATAAAAAAAAACATTTTATATTGTAATAACATTTTGATATATTGTTGTATTTTTTGATCAAATAAATACAGACTTGATGAGCATAAGAGACTTCTTTAAAAAACATTACAAGGCTTACTGATATCATACTTTTGAGTGGCAGTGTATATCTATGTAATTATTCAATTAATAATATTTTCTAAAAAATAGTGGAATATGGACAAAACTTTGGCAGCACAACTGTTTTCAACATTGATAATACTCAGAAAAATGTTTCTTGAGCAGCAAAAGATCCTTCTGAAGGATCACTGAAGAGTAATTCAAATTCAATTCATTCAATTCTGAAAAATCAACTTTGCAACACAAAAAAATTCTTACTGAAGCAAAACAAAGGTTTTCAACTGATAATAATCAGAAATGTTTTTTTTTTTTTTTAGCAGCAAATCAAATTAGAATGATTTCTGAAGGATCATGTGACACTTTGATGACAGGAATAAATTACATTTTTACAATGCATTTACATCGAAAACACTTATTTTGCATTCTAATAATATTTCACAATGTTACTGTTTTTATTGTATTTTTAATCAAATAAATGCAGCCTTGGCGGGCAGAGGAATCTTTTCGAAAACACAAAAAAATCTTAATGAAGCAAAGCAATGGGTTTCAACATTGCTAATAATCCAAAAAAAATTTTTTTTGAGCAGCAAATCAAATTAGAATGATTTCTGAAGGATTATGTGACACTGAAGACTGGAGTAATGATGCTGAAAATTCAGTTTTGATCACAGGAATAAATTACATTTTACAGCGTATTTACATCAAAAACACTTATTTTGCATTCTAATAATATTTCACAAAATTACTGTTTTTTTATTGTATTTTTAATCAAATAAATGCAGCCTTGTCGAGCAAAATAAATCTTTTTTAAAAACACTGACAAATCTTACTGAAGCAAACCTTTCGAATACCAGTGTATATAACTTTTCAATGTTAAACAGTAGAAGTGTTATACTTACAATATATATTTTAACTGCTTATTTTTTTACCACTTAATTTTGACAGATAAAATAAACCTTTGACCTAGAAAAAGCTGTACCTTGTCCTAAATGTCGCACTTGATACGGTCTAGAGGTCTTTACTTGTGTGTGACGAAGATCAAAAGATCATAGGGTGTCCCATTTGTCATTTTATGATGGGTGCACACAAGCGCCCCTTTTTCCAAAGCACAAACATCACAGCAAACTACTACACAGCATGTAAAATATGGACTCATAAGAGGCATGAAACCTAATGTTGTGGCTTTCACACTGAGACCACCAGCCATGTTTTGCAAGATCTCTTTATTAGCTCATAAACAAAAACTACAAGCATCCACACTGAGAGAGGTCAGTAAAAACGTTCATTGTGGGGTTTTGTTTGTTTAAGACGATGAGCACGAGCCAACACAACAAACAATCTTTAGGAGGGTTTAACGAATGTGATGTTCAGTCCGGCCACGACCATAAAGTCAGCAGCATTCGTGCAGTTAAATGGGTTTTGTTTTGCGTTTCTATTAAAAGTACAAATATTAGCCAATTAACATGACAACAAAACAGGATTGAAGAGCCACATGAAAATAAAGCTCACGCTGAAGTGGGAGATATTCTGCCGGCAGTAAAACGATGCCTGAGACTATAGCGGCCATAAAAGATAATGGTATGAGTGTAATGGCAGCGCAAAATAAATTAAAAAAATAAAAGTGACTGGGATATTAGAACATGTTGAAGTAAATCTGGATTGAAAAAGACTATTAAGAATGAATGATTGCTAATTTTTAATTGATGAATACTGCCATTCAAATGTCTGGGATGAAAAAGATAAAAAAAAAAAAGCTTATTAGGGTTTTATTTATTTGATCAAAAATACATTAAAATCAGTAATGGTCTGAAATGTTATTACAAGTTAACATGACAGTATTAAGTATTATTTTATTTAAAAAATATAAATAAATAAATAAATAAATATACATTCAATCAAGATCAAGATTTAAATTTTTTTTTAATGGTCTCTTATGCTCATCAAAGTTCCATTTATTTGATCAAAAATACTGAAAAAAAAAAGTTAGATTATGAAATATTATTGCAATTCAAAATAATTGTTTTTTATTTTAATATACTTTAAAATATAATTTCTTTCTGTGATGCAAAGCTGAATTTTCAGCATCATTACTCCAGTCTTCAGTGTCACATGATCCTTCAGAAATTATTCTAAAATACTGATTCATTACGTTTATTATCAATGTTGGAAACAGTTGTGCTTCTGTTTTTGGAACCGGTGATGCTTTTTTTAGGATTCTTTGATGAATAAAAAAAAACATTTATTAAAAATAGAAATCTTTACTATAACTTTTTAGCAGTTTATCACATCCTTGCTTAATGAAAGTATTCCTTTTTTTTTTCCAAAAGAGAAAGAAAGAAAACATTTACTGACACCAAACTTTGAACGAGGTGTTTATTGCTACAAAAGTTTTCTATTTTAAATAAATGCTGTTTTTTGTAATGTTTTATTTATCAAAGAATCCTGAGAAAAATTATATAAGCAATATATAATTATGCTGAAAATTCAACTTTGCATCACAGGAATAAATTATTTTAAAGTATATTATAAAAGAAAAACAGTATTTTAAATTGCATTAACATTTCACTTTTTTTTGTATTTCTAAACACAGCCTTGATGAGCAGAAAAGTCTCCTTTAAAAAGCATTAAAAACAAAAAACTATTGAACGGCAGTGTATATATAATATAGATTTTTTGTACTCGAAAAGGAGTACACATTGTGACTATTACGTCCTGCGTTTCTTGCGACTCTTGTGTCTCTCAAAAGCTTTTTTTATTGACTAAAAATATTTTATTAAAGCCATTCTATTCACTGAATTGAGCTGCAAAACCACAACCTTGGTCAAGTCACCAGAGCTGCCACTCGGACAGTAAATGGTCTCTGTATTAGCCTTTATCTTCCTTTGAACTGCGGTCAATTGAATCCAGCCTGCAGCCCTGCGGGACTCCAGACGTGTTGATGATATCTGACTTCCTGAGTGATGGCGCTTGTGCCGTGACATGCTTCACCTAAAGGCCCCGCCACGCGGGACACGGCTCTATAAAAGCCATTTTAGGAAACATTAGCACTCGATGGTGGGTAACTAGCAAATCAATTATCCCCTGGCCTCCACAACTAACCGGGGCATCTGTTCGGATTCATCTGTTTGAAAGGTCAGGACTGGGCAGGACTGAAAGACTAACCATATGGACCAAAACACTGGAAATTAGGGATGCATTAATATTCAAATTCTGTTGTGGCTGAGAACAACATGCAGGCATTTATTCATTATTTATTTTTAAACAACCCATGCTATAGCTGTACGATTCTGGGTGAATTTAAAATCGTGATTTTTCGAGATAACGATTCTCCCACGATTCTGAACTAAGCAAAATAACATGTAATTTAGTCTACTACAGCCTGTGACAAAAAATTAATTGCTTCATTCAAAAATGTTTTATTTGAATGAATTGAATTTCAAAAATTGTTCTTGTTCCATTACTGAATGAATCGTTTTTGAATAAATCTTATGAACGAATGATTCAATGACAACAGGGCTCTAGAGTGCGACCAAAAACGACCGCGTGCGACTATGGAAAAATATTTAGGATATTTGTGTATATGTGCATATTTGTGTTTGCACTGAGGGGAGCTTCAAAGGTTTCTACGTGTTTTTGCAACGTTGAGTAATGTTTAATTGACATATCTCACAAATCCTTTCAGAAACAAAGTGTAGAGAGAGTGTAAATAGGAGATTCATTGTGCAGTGCAGAGAGCTTTGTTGATTATAATGTGAGACTGCGATGAACTAAGATGAGTGACAGCTTTTAATTATTTTTAAGGGAGTTTGTAAATGAGATATTGATTTAATACAACAGTTAGGTAAACAAGAAGTTAATATTAAGTGACTTACATTGTCCGACTTTAACACTATTGCCTGATTTGGCTCCATTTTGTTGTCAAAAATGGTCGGAAACAAGTCACAACTGAGCCGCTGCACATCTCTATACTTTATGAATGAACATGTGATTTTAAACTGAGATAATGAGTCAATGATTCAATTTCCCATTCATAAAGACCGATACTTGCTTTATGCTGAATGAATCAGAAGTTCGAACAAATCAAATGAATTATATGATTCAGTTATTAAATCAGTGACTGCAGCCACCTACTAGCAGATTTAGTTTCATTTTCAAAGTGACTTTTTAGTTATTTAAATCATTTAATGTTTCTGTATTCAAAATGTTATATTTAAAACATCAATCTCAACATGAATTCATGAATTAGATTGCACTCATGCCACCTCTGAGCCTCATTAAACTAATGAAAATACACCTACAAGCCACAATTGTGTTCTGCTGTGCCACCTCTGTGGTACAAATACATGTCCAAAGTATCAGTTATCGTTCTACTTCTCTGTAATAATCAGCATCGGCCCTGAAAAACACATATCGGTTGACCCCTAGTTTTAAATGCTACAAACTTTTTAAAGATGAATGTTAAATGACATCCAAGGTTATCTAAATGTAAAAATAAGCCTGCAATTAAATAGTCAACAAGGCTGCATTTATTTAATAAAAAAATACAATCATTCTAATATGCTGATGATTCTTGCTACTGAAGAAACATTTATTTTTATTATTATTGTTGTTGATTGATTCTTTGATTAACAAAGTTCAAAAGAACAGAATTTATATGAAAAAGAAAGAAATCCTACAGACCACATACTTTTGTGCGGATTCCTATTTAATATTAAAGTTTTAGTTTCAGTAAGAGAACCCTAAGATTGGCAAATGGAGAGCTGGCACTAAAATGTCCAGTTTTCTTGGCAGAAGGCCAGGGGTGCTTTATTTTACAGCTGTGGACACATGTTGGGCAAGAAGATGTGCCAATATGGAGAAATCATTCACAGCTGTCTCTGATGGCTCATCCGCAGATTTTGGCAGGTTGAGAATCTGGCAACGATCTAACTGCAGCAAAGAAAATAAATACATCTCAATCGAAAGCTGGGCAAGAAATCCAACTTGATAATCACACCCTGTAGAGTTCAGTGTGGAGCAATCGATCAAACGCGTCACTAGATCCAAATTACGCACGCTGAACTTTAAAAGCGGAAAGAAAAATAAACCTGTGGCACTCAGATTGTCCTAAACGACAAGTTTATGTTTGATGCACAATCTCAGATGAATATAGCCAAGCTAACTGTTCTCACCCCTGACCGGTTTCATGACACCTCTATATTCGCTTCTCTCTCCAGCGTTTACTCCATAGCCGTCCTTCCCGTGTCTTCAGAGAGCAGAGCGTTCGCTTGAATCTCGCCATTAATAATTCATTGTTTTCGGCGGACACAGTGAATACCAATTCCTTCATATTGCAAGGCACCATCATCAAGGCTGATTGCGGCACCTAAGGTCATTAACTTCATCCCGGGTGACGTGCCTACGAATGTAAATGACCGGCGAAGGCTGCTGACACCGAGGTTGCGCTTCCACCTGTTTGCCGGGTCCATCCAAACCTCTGGCAGCCAGATGAGGGGCAGAGGGAAATTACATTGCACGCTTCTTCCGTTTATTATTCGCTTTGCTCCTTCGCTCTGTGAAAAACATGAATTATGGCTTTCGCCCGGGTAAGAAGAAAACATTCACGAGGTGCATTCACGACGGCTCCGTTCCTCGCGAGGTGCCATGGCAACGGTGAACACTGAAATTATTACCTGAAATAGCGCTGCAATAAATGAAATCAAATATTCCCCAATGGCCCGGACGTCTAGGGCATAACAATAACACTGCTAAAAGATGTAAGTTGCCTGAAATGTGAAGCTTTTTGCAGGTTAAATACCGCTAGAACAATAACCTCCGTGGCAATTTATATCCCTCCAGCTGTGCGGACGTTCCCGGAGGAATCAAGCCAGACAGCAGGTGCTACAAGCTGCCTAACTTTACTTTAGGAAGGTCACAGAAACAGCTTGGCCGTGCTTTGAAAATACGTTCACAGAGTAAACTTTAAACATGATGCATTTGCTGTCCACTGTTAAAATGGCCTTTTTAGAGGAATAGCTCACCCCTCAAAAAAAAAAAAAAAAAATTAAATGTGAGTCACCTTAAATGCAACGGATTTCACTCTGCAGTGAATGGGTGCCGTCAGAAGTCCAAACAGCTGATAAAAACCATCACAAACCACACACCACTCCAGTCCATCAATTAACATCTTAAGAAGCAAAAAGCTGCCTGTTTGTAAGAAACAAATCCATCACAAAGATGTTTTTGACTTCAAATCAGTGCTAATAGATAAAATACAAGTCCATAATCTATAAAAATGCTTCCTCCAGTGAAAAAGTTCATCTTCTGTTGTCTCTCGCATCAAAATCCACCCACATATTTGTTTTGGACTTTTTTTGTAAACAGTGCTTGATTTGTGCATATTTCTCTCCTGATTCGGACCAGATGACTTTTAATGGAGGAAGTAATTATTATGGGTTGTAGACCTCCAGAACAATACTTTAGAGATAATTTACTCACCCCCTTGTCATCCAAATTATCTTTCTTTCTTCAGTCATAAAGAATTATGTTTGAGGAAAACATTTCAGGATTTATAGTGGACTTCTATGGTGGCCACGAGTTTGAACTTCCAAAATGCAGTTTAAATGCAGCTTCAAAGAGCTCTAAACGATCCCAGTCGATGAGGAAGGGTCTTAACCTAGTGAAACAATCTTTCATTTTCTTAAAAAAAAAAATTATACACTTTTTAACCTCAAATGCTCATCTTGTCTAGCTCTGCGATGCATACTTTGTGTATTCCGGTTAAAAGCAGTTAGGGTATGTCAAAAAACACCCATCTCATTTTCTCCTCCAACTTTGTCCAAAATTGTCCTACATCGCTGTTTTACCTTTTTTTGTTAATGGCGTAATCTTCTTTGCATGTTCACTTTGTAAACACTTGGGCTGCAGTGACATATGACGTTTTTGAAGTTGGAAGAGAAAATGAGATGGGAGTTTTTCGACATACCCTAACTGTCAAGAACTGGAGTGCACAGAGAACACTTGCACTTCGCAGAGCTACCAAGACGAGTGTATAAATATTAATTTTTTTTTTTTTTAAAAAGACAGGTCGTTTCACTAGATCAGAAGCTTATTCCCTTAGCTGGGATCATTTAGAGCCCTTTGAAGATGCATTTAAACTGCATTTTGGAAGTTCACATTAGGGCTGCAACACATGATTATTCTACTACTCGTCCATTATTTTACTGATTAATCAGTAGACTTTATTTCTGCTTTTGTAATTAGTAAAAATATTATGTAACTCTAACTGAAAGCAACAGGTTTTTCATGTTAAATAGCTTACTGTAAAGCTGTTTGATTTAAGGCTATCTATTGCATAATTAACTATATAATTAAACATGATGGGACCGGGCATCAGTGGAGTAACGTTACTGAAAAGCAGAGCTCGTGCAAACATCAACATTGTTGTAATCAGATGCATTTTTAACTGTTGTTTTCACACTGCTGTCAGTTTTTGTTGCGTTTATTCCACTTAGAATCAGCTGCGTTTGCTCTGAAGCGCTGTGTCTCTTCTTCTCTTGAATTGCATCCAGGAGGGCTGAATTACAGTCTTGTGCTACAGCGCCACACTGATCTAACCGCATTATTGCAGGCTCTTACATTACGTCATATGAGATCAAACGACTACTCGACAACAAAAATATTTGTCGACGTTGTCGTTAATGTCGACTGATCGTTTCAGCCTTAGTTCACACTCGCAGACACCTTTGAAGTCCACTACATGGAGTAGGACTGTCAAAATGGCTGAAAAGCAAAAATCTAATTTTGTACTTAAATATCAATATTCAAATTATATTCTAATTAAAGGGGCATAGTTTCAGTCAGGGGCAGTCAGTCTTGTGCAAGAGCCGATTGCGTTCTGTGTGAAGGGCTTGGTTTCAGTTCTGCCGCAAACAAGTTCTCCGTATTGACGTTCTCTTTCTGCAATATTTTGAACGAACAAGCAGCAGCATGTAATGTAATTTTTTATTTGAAATTCGATTTTTTTTCCCACAGCCCCAATATGAAGGAAATTTCTGAAATGTTTTCCTGAAAAAAATAATTTCCGACTAAAAAAAGAAAGACAGATTTTGGATTTATTCACAAGGGGGTGAATACATTTTCTGTAATTTTATTATTTGTGTCCTTTTTCTTCTGAATTTGTTTATTATAAACATGCAGCTTTTGGCTACTGAAGATGTTTATTGATGGACTGGATTATTTGTGGATTATTGTGATGTTTTTATCAGACTCTCAGGACTCTCATTCTGACGGCACCCATTCACTGCAGAGGATCCATTGGTGAGCAAGTGAAGGAACGCTGCATTTCTCCAAATCCGATGAAGAAAAAAAAAAAACTCATTCTAATTGCGAATTAACTGAGGGTGAGTACATTTTCAGCAAATTTTCATTTTTGGAGAAGCCATACCTCTAACAGTGAATACAGATTATGCTGCCTAAAGCAATCCAGACTGGTCTGAACCAAGAGGATCTATTCTCTATTGCAGACTGGATGATTCCAGTATGGGACGCTAGGTCAGGTATCAGCAGCTGACAAGACGAAGAGCCCTTCATTTAGCTGAGGAGACCCCTAACACATCGGACATGGCACAGAGCACACCGCTGATCTCTGTCTGATCCAATTGACTGTTTCGACCCCCTGCATCACCGAGGGCCATTAAGTGGCCTGCCGAAGAAAAATGGCTCTGCTGGTCCCAGGGTAGTACAATTGGATCAGCAATTTCTGCCCACTATTGTCCCATAACACTGCGACTAAGTTAATTTCCTGTGGGAAAAAACACTCAAGTGAAAAATAAGCAATAAATAAAAAAACAAAAATGAAAGCAGCCCCGCTAGATGCACAAGCTGGGGCTGTTAGCTTCTATCGTGTTTTATCCGTATTAAAAAAATAAATAAAAATAAATAAAACAAACCTCAGCAGGACAGGACAACAAATGTCTCAGATTAGCTGTTGCAGCTGTTTAATTTACAGAGGATAAATTGGCATCCAATGCCAAAACACTCTTGTTCACTGGAACTCTGGGATTCATTTTGAACGCCAAAACAGACACTGAAGGTTTTGACCTATGTTATGCAATGATATTGTTTCATATACTGTATAAAGACCATTTGTGACCCTGGTCTGGACCACAAAAACAGTCATAAGGGCCATTTTTTTGAAATTGAGATTTATACATCATCTGAAAGCTGAATAAATAAGCTTTCTATTGATGTATGGTTTGTTAGGGCAATATTTGGTCGAGATACAACTATTTGAAAATCTGGAATCTGAGGGTCGGGAAAAAAATCTAAAAACTGAGAAAAAAATCTCCTTTAAAGTTAAGTTTTTAGCAATGCAAATTACTAATTAAAAAATTAAGTTTTGATACATTTATGGTAGAAAAATTTCTAAATATCTTAACGGAACATGATCCTGACTTAATATCCTAATCAATTTTGGCATAAAAGAAAAATCAATAATTTTGACCCACACAATGTACCCATGCTACTGAAGACTCGTCTTGTGGTCTAGGGTCACATTTACAGTGTACTAAATATTCAATATACTAGTCAAATATTTACTGGTAAAATCTTTATATATTAATGGATTGATTCATTGTATACTATCTGTCAGAAATAGAATAGAATAGAATAGAATAGAATAGAATAGAATAGAATAGAATAGAATACTGTGTGATTAATATTTATGATTTCTGACCATTAATAAAAAAATATATATTTATAAAAATGTACCCTCCCACAAAAAAATCCTGAATTTTTCTGCAGATTCTTATTCTTCTCTGGTGTTGACCCTGTGCGATGCGAGAAAGAAAGTGGCCACTCCATCTTTAGTATCATAATATTTGGATTTTCTGCTACTTAAAAGCCAAGACAACAGATGAGCACTAGATCAACAGACAAAGACACTAAATCTGCCCACTGCGCTCTGGAGAACTCTTAAGCAAGGACTCATCTCCTGATGGACAAAATTGCCTCATATCCAGTAAAAAAAAACCTTCCCAATCCCCCCGTAGACCAAAAGCGGAGAACGATAACGAGATCTGAACAGTGAGAGGGGAAAAAAAAACCTGATTGGGAACTGAAGAAATCCCCTGTCTTTTCAAGGATCTGCACATTATTCGCGCTCACACCTCGGTATAATAAAATAATACCTCTCTTTTTATTCATGAAGACAGTCTGGCTGACCCAGATATTTTCCGGATGTCTGTGCCTTAAGGGGACTGTCATGGTTGGACTAACACAGAGCCAAATCACTGTCCAAGATGCGAAAAGCACAACCGTTTCAAAAAACTGCTGTCAAGAAACATAACAAAACAGTCAAATTTAGGAAGACCAAACCCACAGACGGACTCACGCTTTCTTCAGGGGCATGAAATAAAGGGTCCAATCACATTATCAATGTAGTGAATAATAAACGTGCTTTCGCTAGATGCGATCCGTGTGCAGTGCTGGGTAAATTGCTTACAAACTGTAATCTGATACTGAAAACAGTTTACATGATGAAAATTGTAGTAACGCATTTTAGCTAATGTATTCTGACTACTTTTTAGATTATGACGGCGTTTTAGTACCACGTTAAAAAATAAAATCTAAGATTACGAGATTAAAGTTGTAATATTTTGAGAATAAAGTCGAAATGTTACGCAAATAAAATCAAAATACTACGAAAATAAAGTCTAAATGTTACACGAATAAAGTTGAAATATTTTGGGAATAAAGTCGAAAGATTACAATAAAGTCTAAATAGTTTGAGAATAAAGTCGAAATATTCAGAGAATAAAGTCGAAATATTACGCAAATAAAATCGAAATGCTACGAGAATAAAGTCGAAATATTACTAGAATAAAGATGAAATATTACTAGAATAAAGTCGAAATTTTATGCAAATAAAGTCCAAATATTTTGAGAATAAATGTAAAATATTTTGAGAATAAAGTCGAAAGATTACAATAAAGTCTAAATATATTGAGAATAAAGTCAAATGTTACATGAATAAAATCGAAACACTATGAGAATAAAGTCTAAATATTTTGAGAATAAAGTTGAAATATTCCGAGAATAAAGTCAGAATGTTATGTGAATAAAGTCAAAATACGAAGAGAAAAGTTTAATATTTCGAGAATAAATTTGAAATGTTATGCGAATAAAGTCAAAATGTTATGTGAAGTCAAAATACTACGAGAAAAGTTTAAATATTTAAAGAATAAAGTTGAAATATTACAATAAAGTGTAAATATTATGAGAAATAAGTTGAAATGTTGCGTGAATAAAATTGAAACTAGAATGAAGTGGAAATGTTTAGAAAATAAATTTGAAATATTCAACAATAAAGTCAAGATGTTACGCAATAAAATCTAAATATGAGAATAAAGTCAAAATATTTTATTTTTATATTTGAGAATTTATTTCGACTTCATTCTTGTAGTATTTCTACTTTTTTATTGTAATATTTATTCTCAAAAAAAAAATTCTACTTTATTCTCGAAATATTTCGACCTTATTCTCGTAATATTCCGACTTCATTCTCGTAATATTTCGACTTTATTATCATAGTATTTCTTTATTCTCAAAATATTACAACTTTATTCTCGAAATACTACAACTTTATTCTCGTGGTATTTCGACTTTAATCTCGTAATCTTAGATTTTTGTTTATTTTTTTAACATTGCACTAAAACGCTGTTGTATTAGACTACTTTTTACCCAAGTTGCTTTAAACATACCATAACGTTTTTAGAAATGAAACTTTAAAAGAGTAAAAAATAATGAGGGAAAAATCAATGGATTATGAATAATTTGCTGCCACTGTGAAAATATGCAATCATGTAATCCATAAAAAGTTATCTGATTATGCAGTTTAAAATCTAATTACAAGTACTTAACTTTTGGAATCTGATTACGTAATCCAGATTACATGTAATCAGTTACTACTTAAACTTTAGCAAAGCGAAAGGCCAAACACCTCAGCTTCCTCCTGGTGTCCTGTCTAAGCTGTAGGCTGTCAGGGCTGGCAGTGTCTGGGCACCTTATCTTGCTGAGGAACGTGCTCGACTGTACTGTCTTTATTGGCAGGATGATGGAGAGGGGGCCTGCCTCCCAAGATAAACAACTCCTCTGTAGTCTGCGATGCTCTCCTGGCCTTCACTTTGCCGCTGGCATCGCACAGGCAGCTTCCAGCGTGATTAGCAGCCAGTGCTCTGCTGGGAAGGGCCGGCCGGCCACCCTCATTCACAAACACTAGCACAGTGAGTGGGTGGAGACTCGAGCTCATATGAAGACATGGCTTGAATTACACTGCTCAATCATCAGCTTTCACTGAAAAACAAAGACTACTGCTTTGTCTCTGGTAAATCCACTTTGGTTGAGATGCTCAGTTTTCACAATCCAACCAATTATTGATGATATCAAATCTAGACAATCACAAATATTGCTACTATGTTGGTTAATAGCAGATATTAGACTTTTGTTTAGTTTGTTGGTTGGTATCAGCTAATTTTGTCCATGTGCTCATGCTTATTTTCATTTTTATTTATTTGTGTATTTATTTATTTATTCATAATATTAAATTTAGGTGGGTGCTACATGATAAAAAATGTTAAAAAATTGCGTGTTAAAAAATTGCACCTGAATACAGCCTGTGGATTTTGTCAAATATTATATAATTTAGTCAAATATTAAATGTGGACCCAACACAGAACCAGATTATAGGGATGCACAACATATTGGTACCATGTCATTTATGTGTCACTTTGTGCACACAAATGACATTTTTTCCTGCAGTCTGACAAAAAGACAGCACTGGTAGGCAGACAAGATATTTGTTGGCTTAAAGCTGTATTTGTGCTTCAGAAACTCAAATTTATGCTGGATATCAAATGCACAATATTTTGGCACTGTATCATTCACATGTCCTACCAATTGTGTTTTATAACATTAAACGTTATATGATTTAATTTAACAGTAGATTGGTTATAAAATTATCTATTTGTTAATGGATATTTAGTTGTACAAGGTTATTTCTCATTTTTACATTTAAATTACCTTTGCCATCGAATGCACACTAAAGTCAATCTATAAAAAGTTAATTTTAAAAAACTTTTTAATGATATTTTTGGCAAATCTCAAAGTAAATATACTATTTATATAATATAATAATATAGATTTTTAATACTTTATCTTAATGTCTAATGATGTCTACATTCTTTTGTACCATTAATTAAATACATAATTTGTTGTTTAGTGCATTTTTATCACACATTTAGACAAAATTGAAAAATATCAGCTATTTATCAGTCATATTACGAAAACAATTGACTTACCTGACAGAATTTGAATATTGGATAATTTGAATAAAACATAATAACATAAATATTTAAAAAAACTTTATTATCAATGAACCCCTAATAAAGTCCACCATTTTTTTTCATCCTGATTCACTCAGAAATGTTTTGGAAGTAAAATGCATTGCAAATGTTGCTCATGACTTCAATAAGCGTACAGTATCTTTGAAAAGTTGCTTTCCAACTGAATACAGTCTGCTGACTGTGCTCCAATTTTGTCAAATATTAAATGTGGACCCAACACAGAACCAGATTTCTTATAGGGATGCACAACATATTGGTACCATGTCATTTATGTGTCACTTTGTGCACACAAATGACATTTTTTCCTGCATTCTGCTGTTGAAACAGCTATAAACAGTTATGAAAAGATGGCATTGATGGGCAGACAAGATATTTGTTGGTTTAAACCTGTGTTTGTGCTTCAGAAACTAAAATTCATGCTGGATACCAAATATTTTGGCACTTCATCATTTACATGTCCTACCAGTTGTGTTTTATAACATTAAACGTTATATGATTTAATTTAACAGTAGATTGGTTATATCTATTAGTTAATGGATATTTAGCTGTACAAGGTTATTTCTCATTTTTACTTTTAAATTAGCTTTGCCATCTAATGCACACTAAAGTCAATCTTTAAAAAGTTAATAAAAAAAAAAAAACTGTTTGACATTTTTGTCAGTGTCAAAGTGAATATAATATAATATAATATAATATAATATAATATAATATAATATAATATAATATAATATAATATAAAATTGATTGTTAAAACTTTTTAATGTCTTATGATGTCTACATTCTTTTGTACCATTAAAACACAATTTGTTGTTTAGTGCATTTTTATCACATATTTAGACAAAATAGTAAAATATCAGCTATTTTTCAGTCATATTATGAAAACAATTTACTTACCTAAAATAATTTGAACTTTGGATCATTTGAATAAAATATAACATAATAAATATTTCATTAAACAACAACAAAAAAAAATAAAATAAAATAACTATTTTTTTTCATGCTGAACCTCCTGATTCACTCAGAAAAGTTTTGTAAGTAAAACGCATTGCAGATGTCGTTCATGACTTCAATAAGCGTACAGTATCTTTGAAAAGTTGCTTTCCAAATGAATACAGTCTGCGGACTGTGCTCCAGTTTTGTCATTCACACATCTGTTATATCAATAGTAGCAACTTCAAAGTGCGACTCAGGTATGCGACAGGCACGGCAATTAATTAATGGGGACTACGCTGAGAGTTTAGCGCACAAAAACTGACAACTCATCAGTAGCCACTAAACTGTATCATCCAGCGCTGTCAAGCAATTATCACGTTCAAATGCTGAAGCTTTATGAAGTAAGCCTGCGGTATTCTTAGACCAGTTCTGTACAGATGAATGGGTCTGGACCAGTCAGAATCACCTAAATAATTCAGCGAGAACCTCGGATCTCGTGATGCATAGTCACGCTCTAACGTATGTCGGAACAAAAAAAGAAACTCGCGACTGAATAATGACATGGAAACTAACTCTGTAGAGCCGCATGACACGCTCAGCAAGTGAGAGCGTCCCCTTCCTGTGGACTACTTTTCCCGGCTTACGCTGGAGTCGCTGAGACTCCCGACAACCTCTGCAGCGCAGCGGGATCAGCGAGCTGAGTTTGCAGATTAGACCACCTGCCTCAACAATCCTGCCATCCTATTTATACCCCTGACAATAAATTACTGCTGGCGAGCCGGAGCCTGGTTCCAAAAGAGGCCGGCGCTACGTATGCGCCGTGAGAAAAAGACAAGCACTAATGGACGCAGCGGTGACCTTATTCTTTATTTCGCTTTAAATGAGGAATAGCGTTTCCGCACAGCGCTTATACGAGCCAGGCACCTTTACATAAAAGCGCAGCTCGACTAAGACGCTTTGAAGGAGATCCGCTGTCGGCTGTAAACAAACAAGAAACGAATTCTGCCGGGCTGACGTCTTTTTATGAGTTTCGCTTTGTGCACACAAATGAAATCTTCACTTGCATTCGGTTGTTGAAACAGCTAAAAGTCTGACGAAAAGACAGCACTGACAGGCAGCGCTGGAGACGGGATATTTGTTGGTTTAAAGCTGCGCTTTTGCTTTTGAAAGCAGACTTCATACTGGATATTAATTATGGAAAATTATTAACAACAAATGTCCAAATCAACCAAAAATGTGTTTTTTTTTTTTATTATTATTTCAAATATAAAATGCATTTTTTTTTAAGTGACATTGGAATAAAAAGCAAACTAACTGGATATTAAACATAGCAAATTATTAACAACAAAATGTCCAAATCAACCAAAAAAGTATTTATTTCAAACATAGAATGCATTTTTTTTTTTTTTTAAAGTGACATTGGATTAAAAAAGCAAACAAACTTTATACTGGATATTAAATGTGGACCCAACACAGAAATGGCATCTTTTCATGTGTTTTGCTGTTGAAACAGCTATAAGTCTGATGAAAAGACAGCATTGATAGACGAACCAGATATTTGTTGGTTTAAAGCTGTGTTTCTGAAAGCAGGCTTTATACTGGATATTAAATTAGGAAAATTATTAACAACAAAATGTCCAAATCAACCAAAAAAGTATTTTTTATTTCAAACATAGAATGCATTTTTTTTTTAAGGGACATTGGATTAAAAAAAGCAAACAAACTTTATACTGGATATTAAATGTGGACCCAACACAGAAATGGCATCTTTTCATGTGTTTTGCTGTTGAAACAGCTATAATTCCAATGAAAAGACAGCACTGATGGGCGGACCAGATATTTGTTGGTTTAAAGCTGTGTTTGTGCTCCAGAAACTACAATTTATACTGAATATCAAATGGCGACTCAACACAGAAGCAAAATTCTGCACAATATTTTGGCACTGTATTATTTGCATGTCCTACCAATTATGTTTTATAACATAAAACATATGTGACCATGGACCACAAAACCAGTTAAAAGAGTAAATTTTTTAAACTGAAAAGATTTCCATTGATGTATGGTTTGTTATGATAGGATAATATTTGGCCAAAAAAATCCAGATGCAAATGAAGTTTTTTTGAATAAAAAAATGAATGTTTGATATATTTACAGTATGAAATATATAAAATATTGTCATGGAACATGATCTTTACTTAATATCCTAATAAGTTTTGACGTAAAAGAAAAAAACAATTATTTTGACCCATATAATGTATTGTTGGCTACTGCTACAAATATACCTATGCTACTTAAGACTGGTTTTGTGGTTCAGGGTCACAAATGGTCTATGATTTCTTTAACTGTAAATTGGTTCTGTAATAACTTTTATTGGATATTTAGTTGTTCAAGGTCATTTTTCATATTTTTCCATTTCGATTACCTTTGCCATCTAATGCTCACTAAAGTAAATATTTGAAAAGTTAATTTTTAAAAACTGTTTAAATGTAATCTTTAGTAAATCTCACAATGAATATCCATTTGTAATAGTGTATTTTAATATTTTATGATGTCTACATTCTTCTGTACCATAAAAAATAATCATTTGTTGTTTAGTGCTTTATTTGTCTAGATAAATGGTAAAATATCAATTAACAATCATAACATGAAAATAATTGACTTAGTTGACAGAAATTAAATATTGGGGCAAAACTAAAAATTAATCAGCAACAATGTCCAAATGAACCAAAAATGTAATTTAAATTGAACACAACATTTGTTAAATAAAAAAAAAAAAATGATAAAATGATGTATAAATGAAAAACAAACAAACAAAAAAAACACACATAAATAAATCATGTCAAACACTGCAAAATATTCTATAATATATATATTCTATAAGTGACAGCTGTACAGTATTTGCACAAATAATAATAATAATAATAATAATAATAATAATAATAATAATAATAGAATCTGACATGAATATATTGAAATAATCTCCTTTTAAAATCCTGTCCATTTATTTTGATATTTTAACTACACAAAATTGTATGGTATGAGCTTTACTATTTGCATTTAAAATGATTTTAGACAGCTGAACAGTATTTGAACTAATAATAATAATAATAATAATAATAATAATAAATATAGCTGCAAGCAGCAATTACGGGGCCAAGCACTAGGCAAGGGAAGCATCAGACCAACTGCAGCAATGAGTAATTAAAGCCATTTTAAGGTGATTTTAGTCAAAATGGGTGAAAAATCATGAAAACATTTAATCGGTTATCACTCAAATGCTTTGGACACTTTCAGGTCATGGTTTCGATGGTACATACAAAGTTTCGTAATGGTACACCAATGCATTGGTAAAAATGTAGCATTTTATATCATAATACTCTATTGTAGTCAATGGCAATTTCAAGTTTTGTTCAATTGTAGCACCACCAAGAGGCACAATCCACAATCAAATTATTTATGTGTCCTTGGAGTGTTCTCATACATATGTGTGTCAAATTTGGTGAAAATATCTCATCTTGTTTTGGAGTTATAGATATTTTTATATATGAGAAGAGAATAAATGGCCGATGGCTGACTTTGTTTGCATTGTTTTGCCACTTACAAACAAAAACATTTGGCATTTGGGCATTAGCGTATAGCCGGCATGCTATGTTTTCAAATTTCCTGTGTTTTTTTTTTTGTCGATAGGAACCTGAATTTTGGCAAGTTTGGTATCGCTGGACTCAGCAAGAATTCAGGAGTCTAAAAAGGTGACTCCCATGAAAATAAGTTGACCACTGGCTCTGGCTTGAAACTTGTCAGTCTCCTTCAGGGCATCATGTTAACGACCCATATTAAGTTTTTTAATGATACGTTAATATGTTCGTAAAATATAGCATTTTACGAATTTATAGCAAAAAAAAAAAAAAAAAAAAAAATCGCTGACTTGGCATGATGCACCTAATCTAAAGAGACCAGTTTTGAGATTTGTGACCAAACCATTCAGAAGTCATAAGCTAAAATAGCCATTTTTCATATCTCCTGACCACTAGGTGGCACTGTGCCGAAACACTGCAGGTAGGTCTCAATACGGCAAACCTTTGCAGAGATATAGCCTCACATCCATTTTTGTGTGCTTTTCGTAGAATTTGTTTGCGCGTTATTCGAAAACGGTTTGACTAAACAACTTGAATTCCATAATTTCTGCCAGCATGGTCTGAGGATGGAAGACGATCTGAGCCAATTTTGATGAAAATCAGACAAAACGTCTAGGATGAGCTCGAAAAAGTAGGTTTTACAAAACAATTAAAAACAGAAAAAAACCTTAAAATGATTTTTTAATTTTGGTGATCATTTGACTCGGAATGCCAAGGATTCAGAGGAACAAAGAATTTTGCTTCTGTGCCTTACGGTTCAAAAGTTATTAGCATAAAAAAGTGAAACCGTGGACAAGTGGTGGATGCCTTTCTTTTGACCAAGAACTTTAGCAATTGGTTGATGTCTTTCCATTCTGAAAAAAAAAATAAAATAAACAAAAACAGGTTTGTGGCCAAATGAACAAGCATGTTGTGAAAGCACACATCAGTCGTACTCCTGTCAAACGCTGCATGTCAACGTGAGTCATAAGAACAGCTGTGTGAAGTATGCGGGTCGCCTGCTCGTGTAAAAGAGACAACTATTCAGAGCATCTTACTAATACCTTACACTCGGGCACTGGTCAGTTTGGTTTCTCTCTCTCTTCAGCTTTTGGCCCGATACCTTTCCTAATGCCATTTAAGCCTCTGTGACACCCACAAACACAGCTACAGTTTCAGAATTGTTGGTCTAACTTGGGATCAGACAGGGGCCTAATGTTAATCTCAGTAAACAAAGCTGTTTGGCTCCTGACTGACAAGTTTAATTGTAATCCTCCTGGACGCCGACTGCTATGAAAAAGCAATCAAACGCTGTCTAATTGAAACGAACCAAACATCCGGGACTGACGGAGCCTGTCGATTAATGACTAAAATGGAGAGGCCAGTGCTGGATAGATTACTTACAAATAGTAATCCATGACTGATTACAAATTACATGACGAGAACTGTGGTTAGTAATGTAATCCATTACATTAGATGTTAAAGTAATATAATCAGGCTAATTTTAGATTACTTTTAACTCATTTAACACATTGGTTTAAATACAATAATCTTGTACCATGATATAAAAACACAAAGAGAAAGAAAATATATTCCATTAAACATATTCCAAAACCTTGGTTAAATAACCCACTGAGTGAGCATTTAAATAAAATCGAATGTTCATTAGCTAATGTTAAGTAACATAATGAATAATTAATTATAATAATACAATTATTATTGTGTGAATAATATGCAATCATGTAACTAATAGAAAAGTAACTGTAGTCTGATTACAAGCATATTAAGATGTAATCTAATCGAATTATAAATACTTAATTTTTGCAGAAATCCAGAATACATCAGTAATCAGTTACCAGAGCTGGGTTAATTACTTACAAATTGTAACCCATTACTAAGTCCAAATTACATGACAAAAACTGTAGTTAGTACCGTAATTGATTACATTATACATTTTAGGTAATATAATCAGACTACTTTTGACATATCTCATTTCTCACATTGATCTTGTACCATAATGACATAAAAACATAAAGAGTAAGAAAATATATTCTAATTGTTGTTTTTATTAAACAAGATATTACGTCAAGATTTCCCAAACTGGTGTTTGTGAAAAAAATTCAGGGGGTTTATGAGTTTAATGATAAACTAATAATTAATTCAATCATAAAAAATGTTAATTTAAAAAATATGAATGTAAAATACTACATTTTAAAATCAGTTGCTATATATATATATATATATATATATATATATCTCAAAGTTAGCTCAACCGTATGGTAGAGTTATCAGTTAAAGAGTTAAATATATATATATAAAGGATAATATATAACATATAAAGGATTTCTATATAAAGGCAATCTCTATATAAAGACAAAAAATGAAATATTTTATTTGTTTACCTGAACATATTTATTTTAAAATATCAGCGGTAATTCAAGTAACTATGTTAGGTGAAAGAAGTTCAGAGTCATAGAAATGCATGATTAAATAACATGAGTCATAATTCAAATAAAAACCTACGTTTTCATCAGTAGCTGATGCAATGCCAAAAAAAACACACATTCTAAACCTGAAATGATTTTTAGGCTATTTTAGAAAGGAAACAAAAAAAAGAGAGAGATATAATAAAAGAGGAATTAGGGAGAATCATTAAATTATGAATAACGTATTGCTATATAAATAACCATGTAATGCATAAAAAATTAACTGTATTCTGATTACGAGTATTTTGTAATGTAATTGAGTCTAATTACAAGTACTTGATTTTTGTAATCTGATTATGTAATCCAGATTACATGTAATCAGTTACTATGCAGCACTGAGAGAGACATCATGAAGACACCTCAGAAAACCTTCTTAGGTGTGCTAAATATAAAACCAGAAACTAACAAATGTGGGGAAAAACTGAGTTTTTTGCCAGCATGGTGTTTGGTTGGTAGCGGTTTAACACATTGCTATGCAAATCTCCCTCATGATTTGGACTGTAAATATTGCTTGGGAAAGTTTTTCCCAAGCATTTTATCATCCACTAGGGGAAGTGTATCTGAACGAACTTCCAAAATGCTCTCCTGTGGTGCTTCAGGTAATAAGACTTGAGGTTATTCAACAGCCAACTTTCTTGCATAATTCTTAGAACAATTTATTTTTAGCCGGAGAGGAAACTGGAGGCTGGTAAACACTGACAGCATGCAATTAAACTGCTTGTTCTGTTCGGCAGAAACATTTTTTGTGTTAATAACAAAAAGTAGCATTACTCGTCACTGGCAACTTGTGTATAAATGACCTGCCAGAAAGCGTAACACATACGGCGAAGAAATGCGGTCCGAATGAGGGATTGCACGACACAGCGCATCGATTATCAACAGATGAGTGATGAATTTATTTGGATCATAAGACTGCCGCTTTAATATGCTTCTAATTTACGACATAAGGCAAATGAGCAATACCTCCAAACTTTAATAGACATTAGGGCTAATTTGTGCAGCATCTGTGACCCTTTATGAAGAACGTTAATAGCGGCTATATTTAATGCAGCAGATAATTGATGTCGCTGCGCGTTTCCTTATAATGTGGTTTTAATCAGCAATTTGCATGCCTGACACAGGACTTTATTCTTCAACTCCAATTGGCTACAACAAAATAGAGGTAAAAGTAGAGCATAATTAATGTGCTGTCTTCATTATAACACACAAACCCACAACACTGGCCTACATAACCACAAAAGAGCTTCTTCATAATCAGAGCAAAGCAAAAAAAAAGTTGTGTTCACAGCTTCACACCATCCCAATGAGCGGTAAATATAGTAGGCTAATCTTTGTGTGTGTTGATGGTATATCTGCTGGCAGCAGGAATAATTATTCTGTGCATTGTAATACTCTGCATAGGCGTGTTGAAGAAAAAAAAAACTGAACTAGAGGACAGGGGCTTCCTGAAATGCCCACACACTATTCAGTATTACGAATGAATTATGCAGCAGAAAGCAATTTACTATCGCTTCTCAACTCTTTGGGTGTTTTGAAACACCATAAAGTGGAGATATGAGAATTTTTAATCCATTATAAAAGGAACAACTGGGCTTTTTTTCCCCCCTTTCACCTGAACCAAAGGTCATAGTGCAATGGAAGCCCATTTCCGTCACCGAATAAAAAGTTGAAAAAAGTCATAGCGAATTTTTAATCGTACAATTCTGACATTATTTCTCAGAATTGTGATGATATATCTTGCAATTCAGAGTGTTTAACATGCAAATGCAACTTTATGTACGCAATTCTGACTATAACTCGCAAGGTCAAGTTTATATCTTGCAATCCTGAGAAAAAAGTCAGAATTGTAAGATGTAAACTCGCCGTTGCAAGTCAGAATTGCGGGATGTAAACTCGCAATCGACTTTTTCCTCTGCATTATGATGAAAACTCACAATTGACCTTTTTTTTTCCTCAGAATTGTAAGAAAAACTTGTAATTGATTTTTATTCTCAGAATTGTGTGATAAAAACATACTACTGACTTTGTGTAATAAAAACTTGATATTGACATTTTTTGCTCAGAACTGTGCGATAAAAACTTGCAATTGCCTTTTTTTGTGCTATAAACTTGCAACTGACCATTTTTGCTTAGAATTGTGCTATAAATTCACAATTGACTTTTTGTGATATAAACCTGACATTTTTTGCTCAGAATTGTTTGATTAAAAACTCATAATTTACCTTTTTTGTGATTTAAACTTGCAACTGACATTTTAGCTCAGATGTGTGATAAATTTATGACATTTTTTCTCAGAACTGTGTGAAAAACTCACAATTAACTTTTTTTTCTCATAATTGTTTTATAAAAACCTACAACTGACTTTTTTGTGTGATTAAAAACTTGAAATTGACATTTTTTGGTCAGAATTGTGATGTAAATTCACAATTGACTTTTTCTGCATGATATAAACTTGAAATTGACATTTTTTTTGCTCAGAATTGTGTGGAAAAACTCAATTAAGTTTTTTTTTCCCCCCTCAGAATTGTGATAAACTTGTAATTGGCTTTTTCTCAGAACTGTGTGAAATTAACTTTTTTCCTCAGATTTGTGATAAAATCTTGCAACTGACATTTTTTGCTCAGAATTGTGTGATTAAAAACTCACAATTGAACTTTTTTGTGATTTAAACTTACAACTGACATTTTAGCTCAGATGTGTGATTAAAAACTTGCAATTGACTTTTGTGCTATAAACTTGCAATTTAAATTTTTTGCTCAGAATTGTGTGATTAAATACTCGCAAATTACTTTTTTGTGTGATGTAAACTTGCAATATCACAATTAATCAGAAGCACGTTTGGGCACACTGCACTCGCAACAAAATAGATACGTTTATAATCTAATTCATAAATATTAAACCACATTTAACATTATTAAATGTACATACTAAGTGACTGATACTGTCTTTGTTAAGGAATTGTTGGTTTGCATTGAGTTCACAGTTTTAACGTACATCTTTGCTTTCATTCGTTTTCACGATCTGTTGTTACTTTCAGTATGGCTATAAAGGTCACACAAAATGATATTCAAACTCACATTACACACATTTTTCTTTGAAAAAAGCACATAATCAGTACCTGAGATTATCACTGTCATTAGTTTGAATGCTGTTGTTCCAGGCACAGCATCATGGAAATAGAAACAGTTTCTAAAATAAAAATGTTGCGTGGAACAGATGTGATATAAAGTTGCAATTGACATTATTTGCTCAGAATTACGTGATAAAAACTCACAATAGACTTTGTGATATTAACTTGCATTTTTTTTTACTCAGAAATGTGATTAAAAACTTGCAATTGACTTTTTTTCTCTGAACTGTGTAATATAAACTCACTATTTACTTTCTTTCTTAGAATAGTGAGAAGAACTTGCAATTTACTTTTTCTCAGAAGTATGAGATATAAACTTGCAAGTGGGAGTTATAAAGTCAGAATAGCGAAATGTAAACTCAAAATTCTGGCATAATTCTCCCAACTGTTTCTGAAATTCTTGTCATTCTGACTTTCTAACTCCTAAGGCAAGTTTATAGCTTGCAAATCTAAGAAATTGTTTTTATTTTTATTCAGTGGTGAAAACAAGCCTCTATAGCATAGCTTTCCATTCATTTAATACTGTACTAAGTACTTTACCATCAGTTTACCATCATGCTGGATTGTTACTCCGTTTAAAAAATGAAACAATTATCTAAATAGTACCTCAACTAAACCACAGTCTTCTCAATGTTGTCTTCAAATATTTATCAATTAAGCAAACATTTTAACCATTCTATCAGATAAAGAATATTTATTAACTAGTAAATAGTTGCTTCTTTTCATCTCAAGTTCAAATTATAAAAATAACATATTTATACAATTTCAAACTAAAACTCTCCCTTTATTTCAAGGTTATGGCCTGCTATCATTAACAAGAGAATTAAAACTCACAGACACATCAATTATTCTGTTTTGATTACAATGTATATATTATTTAAAAGTATAGAGAAATCCAATATGCACTCCAGTTTTGGTGTTACATTAAATATAAATACACCAACACATAACATTTATTCATAAAACACATTCATAAGCTTGCAAACACTTAGTAGCTGATTTCTGATAAGTGCACTTAATGAAACGCCACTGACACAACTGATACTCCTTTATGTCCCACGTTAGCATTTGAACGCAGCTGTCTGTCAGTCTGACGACACTTTTATTTCCCAATCACTCAAAATAATTAAAAATATCTAAAGTATGGTAAAGATTTCAATAAATAAATCATGTTCTGAATAACACACAGCAAAAACGACAGCTATTAGATAAAACCCTTAGAGAAATTGGATAGGAAAGATACTCCGGGAGTGAGCCGACATCACAATTACAAGCCTCAGACAGTCCAATCACTTGAATTGCGATGGCGGAAATGCAATTTCGTAAAGGAAACTTGTGAAATTTGTGAGCTAGGCACTTATAAACGAAGATTTGAAATGAGTTTTAGGCCGCTTGCTGAACAAGCTCACTTTCAGGAAAAATTATTCACAATTTATTAGTGCGAAGCAGGGAACCCGCGGCTCGGAGTCTGCTGGGACATTACACTCGTCTTTCATGAGCTTCCCTCACGTTTCTCTGCGACGAACTTCCTGGAGCTTCAGCGCTGGTGCGTTTTATATGGATACTCCATAATCAGCCAGAGGCGAGAAAGACGACACTTCTCTTTGAAAATAAGCACTACAGCAAATGAATCCTAAACTTATGCATATGTGACCCAGGAGCGAAAAAACTCCACACATGCGCCTTGACAAACAAATTCTCCCACATACATGCTAATTAATTAGCACCTAGGGCTGCAATGTAATGGGCTTCTATAGCCTTCTAACCTATACGCCATTTATTTACTGCAGCCAAAATAATGAGAAAGGCAATAATGTCCATGCTTATGGCTTCTAAGTGCTTCTAAGGGGCATCAGGATTTTCAGTATTCCTATGCAAGCCTGTTAATCAAAACAGATTGGGACTAAAGAGTTTATGACAGAAAATCCAGTAACTATGCACATTCCAGCATCGATCAGTTACAACCCAAGAGAACCTAGCAGCTCCTAATTACACTCACATTAATATCAGACTGACACTAGTTTAATGAGACAATGCTAAGGTAAGATCTTGGCGGCGCAGCTAATCTTACCCGCACACGCCTGTCAAGCTACTATGTAATCACTGTTAATTTATGTCACGGATCAAACCTAAAGGTTAAACATTGATTACCGTGTGTTGATTTACAAGGAACGGCTTCAGCCCTTCAATTTACCTTTAGTGTGCCTGACACCCGGGTTTAATGGATTACCGCAGCTGCTGGAGTTAACCATTCGCATACTGTAACATATATAAACTATACATTTCATAATTGATTGTAGAGACAACAGCAGGGCTGTACTGTGCCACATATATGCTATGAAAAATCAGGTCTGCGTGATGAATAAATTTACCACTGTAGCACGTGTTCAAGCTGCTTAGTAGTGTGAAGTGATTTAGTTGTTTGCGTGTGTGATTATACATGTGTGATATGACGACTTTTGATTGTGGAAGATTCAAATGTTTCCACAATCATCTTTTGAAGAAATATCATAGCATTGTGCTACAACACACATTCTATCAGTTGAAGTTCTGGCACATCCACCTCAATATACATCAAATGTTAACTTTTAAGCAGTAGAGTTACACTTGTGAGACACTGTATTTACTCACAATCACAAAAGTGCATTATTTGCATCTGCTTTAAAGCCTTGCAGGTTAAACATTTAATTCAAGTTCTGTTCTGACTTGCACTTTTTCTGAGCGCCTACCAGAAGTACACAAGCTTCAAAAGGTTTCTACGTGTTTTTGCAATGTTGAGTAATGTATCACAGACATATCTCATGAATCCTTTCATAAACAAAGTGTAAAGAGAGTGTAAATATGAGATTCATTGTGCAGTGGAGAGAGCTTCGTTGATTATAATGGAACTTTGTGAGATTGCGATGAACTAAAATGAGTGACAGCTTTTAATGATTTTTAAGGAAGTTTGTAAATGAGATATTGATTTAATACAACAGTTAAATAAACAAGAAGTTCATATTAAGTGATTATTGTCTGACTATAACACTATTTTATAATTTTGCTCTATTTGGTTGTCAAAAATGGTCTGAAACAAGTCACAACTGAGCTGTTGTGCATCACCATTCAAGTAGAGTTGTTTTGCTTATGAAGGAACGGGAAATGGGAATGGGAAATCAATGATTCAATTTCCCATTCATAAAGACAGTCACTTGCTTTATTCCTTAATGAATCAGCCGTATGAAAAAAAAAAAATCAAATCAGTGATATGCCGCCACCTACTGGCAGATTTAGTTTAATTTTAAAGTATATTTTATTTATTTATTTTTTATTTTATTTAATAGCATTTAATATTTCTGTATTCAAAATGTTATATTTAAAACATTAAATATTAGTGAATTTAGCTTATGCTAATTTAGCTTATGCCACCTTCTGTAGTTTCTGAAGAGCAGTAATAAATGAAAAAAATATATATGATATTTAGGCAAAATAAGAAAAATGCACATTCTTCATTCGGTTTAAAAGTTTTCACCCCCAGCCCTTACTGTATGGTTTTGCATTCTGGAGCATCAATGAGTGAGTGTTTGAACCTCCTGTAACAGTTGCAAATGAGTCCCTCAGTTGTCCTCAGTGAGAAAAGATGGATCTTAAAATGATACAGTTATTGTTGGAAAGGGTTCAAATACACAAAAATGCCAAAAAGCCAAAGAATTTGTGGGACCTGAAGGATTTTTCTGAAGAACAGTAGAAAGTTTGTTCAGGACAAACAAGGGACTCATGAACAACTATTAAAATAAATAAATAAATAAATAAATAAATACAAATAATAATAATAATAATAATAATAATAATAATAATAATGTAAACACAGTGGATCATTCAGGTAACAACACAGCATTAAGAATCAAGCGTATGTAAACTTTGGAACGAGGTCAAAACTGTGATGCATGTGAAGAGTGAAGCCAATCACACAGAAGAGCTATTTTAGATCAAACTGCTAAAAAACATAAGGCTGGTCTTGACAGAAAGATGTCAGAACACAGTGCGTTACAGTTGCTGTATATGAGGCTGAGTAGTCCATGATGACCCTTGTCCACCAAAAGCACTGACAATGGGGCTGTGAGCTTTAGAACTGGGGCCGAATCCATGAACATCTTTGTAAGAAATAAGTTACAAAATTTCTTAAGATAAATTCAAAAGACGTTCATAAGAATATTCCTATCTGCAACTCTTGACAAATTCCTAAGAAGTGCTCAAATACGTTCTTAAGAACATCTTATTTTTTACAGTCTTTATCTGACTGAATAAATAGCAGGTCTTACTGACAACTCACTGATAAACTCAATGAAAAACACTTCAAGGGTTCTTTTTTTTTCTGCTGCCTGCAGATTACCTTAACCACAATAAGTGTGTACTCGATTTTATTCACGACCAGCTTGACGGGCACTCGGCCTCGCATTTTTTAACACGCCATGGTTTTGAATAGTTACTTATAAAAAGCCTGTCTTAAAGATGGAAAAATCCATTTCATTCATTTTTGCATGGTCTTCTTGCACTTGCCTTACATCCTGGGTATGGGTACATTCATATGCACTGAATACAGCCAAAGATTATGTTATATTTATAGGCTGTAAATTAAAAATGAGCTCCTGACTCGTTTTTTGTAGAGCTGTTGCTGAATTTCGAATCCAATGTGAAGAAGCATCACACATAATCATGACCGATCGTTCTTTACATTATCAGTCATCGATCAATGTCAATAGGTCATTACAACCACTGATTTGAAATGACTCAATTCATTTCATTAAATAAATCTTCAGGGATTTAAGACAGGTTTAAGAAGTTATTTACAATTATTTTTAACAATATTCCTTTCGAGAATTTGAATTTTTAAGTCTTAAGAACAATCCTGAGAATAAAGATATGAAAATTCTTCATAAGAATTTTTAAGAAAACAAAACATTCTGAACTTTTTTTTTCTTAAGTTAGAAATGAAGAAGAAAATGGTAGTTAGAAATAAGATATTCTACATAAAATATGTTGACATATAGTCCACAAGAGAAGTCCAGTTGAATTTATAAAAAAAAAAAAATTACACTGATCAAAAAAAGTTTACATCCCCTTGATTCTTAATACTGAGTTGTTACCTGAATGATCCACAGCTGTTTTTTTGTTTAGTGATAGTTGTTCACAAGTCCCTCGTTTTTCCTGAACAGTTAAACTGCCTGCTGTTTTTCAGAAAAAATCCTTCAGGTCCCATAAATTATTTGGTTTTCCAGCATTTTTGTGTATCTGAACCCTTTCCAACAATGACTGTATGATTTTGAGATCCATCTTTTCACACTGAGGACAACTGAGGGACTCATATGCAACTATTACAGAAGGTTCAAACACTCATTGATGCTCCAGAAGGAGAAAACATGCATTAACATGCAGTGAAAACTTTTGAACAGAATGAAGATGTTTACATTTTTTCTTATTTTGCCTAAATATCTTTTTTTCCATTTAGTACTGCCCTTCAGAGGCTACAGAAGACAGTTACATGTTTCCCAGAAGACAAAATAAGCTACATTTACCCTAATCTTCAAATTCAAAATTCAAAATGCATGTTTTTCCTCAGTTGTCCTCAGTGTGAAAAAAATGAATCTCAAAATCATAGTCAGAACTTGTGGGAGCTAAAGAATTTTTCTGAAGTGAGCAGTTTAACTGTTCAGGACAAACAAGGGACTCAAGAACAACTATCACTAAACAAAAAACAGCTGTGGATCATTCAGGTAACAACACAGTATTAAGAATCAAGGGGATGTAAACTTTTGAAAGGGGTCATTTTTATAAACTTAACTATTGTTTTCTCTTGTGGCCTATATGTAAACATCTCGTATGTGAAATATCTTATTCAGGTCAGTACTAAATAAACAATAACATGCATTTTGTATGATCCCTCTTATTTTGGTACCACCTACCTAAAGATTATTGCAGACCATGCACACTCTTCATGGCAATGATGTTCCCTGATGGCAGTGGCCTCTTTCAGCAAGATAATGCATCTGCCACACCATAAAATGGTTCAGGAATGGTTTAAGCAACATGGCAGAGTTCAAGGTGTTGCCTTAGCCTCCAAATTGCCCAGATCTCAATCCGTCTGAACATCTGAGAGATCAAATCCAATTTATGGAGGACCAACCTCACAACTTGCTGGACCCCATCCTCAACGCTTCAGGGTTCTTTTGGCAGGATCTACATGATATTAGGAAGGTGGTTTTAATGCTGTGGCTGTTTGTTTAGTCCACTGCACTGTATAGATTTTAAATAAAATCTCCTGCAACGTGCGCAGGCCAAGTTTGAATAATATGGGAAACCGCTGCCATAATAAAAACGGTCTGACGAGAACATTCTTCCTGACCCTAGAGCATACGGCCTGTGCAAAACAGCTAAATTACTTTTTCAGGGCTTTTAACCCAAGCCATTTAATCCCACAAAGTTTAGAGAGTCATTGTGGAGAGCAGAGCAAAATGAGACGTCTCTAAATCACTGCAATCCCCCGTCCCTCAGCTCTGATCCCAGCCGCTATTAGTTGGCCCCTCTGAGACAACAGCACCAGCCGTACGGGGCTATTACGGATGACCACACATGCATCACAAATGAAAATACCAAAATCCAATAAATCCTCACATATGGGTGAGGGGTGACTACATTTACAACATGTCAAACAGACGGATTTGTCGTAAGTAAAAAAAAAACTGACTGGTTTTCTTCAATCAAAAGTTGAAGACTGAAAATCGAAATGCAGTCTCGCAAGACCCATCCAGAGGATCATACATAATGTTTAGTTGCCCGAGTTTAATAAGTGGCATTCTGAAACGCATACATAGTAAGAAAAGCGTGTTATTTGAAGTATCAGCTTCATCCAAATAAAAAAATACTATTCATTGTGTCACCATTTATTCATCCTCATGTTGTTCCAACACAAATGCTGCCAAATGCTGCTATATTTAGGACCCTATGATTTCTGTGATGCAGAAAACATGGACTGAATCACAGAATCCAGTAATAACAATGGAATTTACTGTATAATCCGGAAAGTAACAGAATAAATAGATTAAAAGTAGGACAGTACATTTACATCAGATGGGTGTGATGATCACAATGTTTTCAGCATCTGCCATCTCACTAAATGAGGACATAAATACATGAACATCTCCAGAACTACTCTGAGTAGCACTTTATGAGCATTTGACGGTTTCATTTGAGGAAAAACTACTGTCATATCATATACAGACACACAAAAAAAGTCTTCACAGCAACCCGTCAAAGTAAAAGTTTGGTTTAACTTGAAGAAATCGTGACATAAATACATTACTACTATACAGTCCAGTGCACATCTTACTACTACTACTGCTACTACTACAATTATTATTAATGCTTTATTTTAAAGATATACAAATTACATTAATGTTCTTCAATTATTTCATTTTAAGAGTAAACCTCTATTGTGCAGCACTTTTTTTAAAATCAGAAAAATTAAAGGGTTTAAATTTCAATTGACTGAACATAAATAAATGTTTTATGCCATAATTGTATTACCAGAAAACTGAAGAACATAAAACATAATTTCTAAAAGAAAATCAATAAATAAATAAAAAATCATAGGGCCCTATTATTGTTTAAAAAATGTTTTGATTATTAAAATGTAATGAAACCATTGAAATAAAAAAATAAAAATGGAAAATGCAGAATTAGGTAAAACAAATTATATATATATATATATATATATATATATATTTAGATATTATTCACAGGGGCCTAAAAATTGTTTTTTGTTCAACTTTTAATAAATTGCTGTTAACTTTTGCTGTTAATTAGACATGCTTTTTGATAACTACAATTTACTTAAACCATTAAAACAGAGTCCAAAAAATGTAAATGGGGGAAAAAAACTAAATCCAGAGAAATTAAAACAGAACAAAAAAAAAAACACAGAAACACAAAACAGATTATTTATTTTTTTTCCCTAATGAACTATTATTTACCTGGTCAAATCAGACTAAAATTATTATTAAAACTTTATTTTAGAAATATAATCACATGAATGTTCTTCAATGTTTTAATTTTGAGAGTAAACATTTGCTGTGCAGCACTCTGTTCGGCAGAAAAATTAAAGGGTTTAAATGTCACTTAAATTTTAATAAAACAATTTCTGGTAGAAAATAAATAAATAAATAAATAAAAATCGTAGGGCCCTGTTATTGTTTTAAAAAAAAAAGTTTTGATTATTAAAATGTAATGAAACCACTGAAATCAAATTCATTTAAAAAAATAAAAATGGAAAATGCTGAATTAGGTAAAACATAAAAGAGAATTTGACAAAAAGTAAATGTATTTTATTTATATTTATTTATATTATTTTATTTATTCATTTATATTTATTTATTTATTTATTTCACAGGGACCTAAAAATGTATTTTTGTTCAACTTTTAATTAGTTGCTGTTAACTGAATGTAGAGGAATTAAAACAGAGAGAGAGAGAAAAAAAAAAAACAACAACAGAAACAAACCAGATTTTTTTTTTTTTTTCTGTTCAAATTGGACTAAAATGATTCACAAATTGGACTGATTTTTGTAAACTTCAGTTGCAGAAGTTCTTGCGTTAACAGCTCATTGAAGAGAAAGATCATGACTAAACATCAACTCCATTCTTCACAAAGCTTCAGAAGACATTAGCATGGATTTTCTTTTGTCAGCTCAATAGGTGTGATCACACACTGCAATCTATCATTGTATGGAAAGACCTACGTGATTCTTAAAAAAAAAAAAAAAAAAATGATTTCACACACAAAAGAAATTCACACTTCGCATGAGCATGGGGCTGATAAAAGTCCTCTGAATGTGTAAATGAAACCAGCTGTTCTGTTCACAGGGGCTACAGATATCCTCCTGTCTCTCTGGATTTGATTTTCCAGGTGTTTTTGAAGCGCATTGAGCTTCAGAAGCTTAGCTCAAAGATTACGATAGTTGCGTTAATACTTCCTTTTATGATCCACATCACATGGCGAGATCGTAAAAAGAGCAGGCCGAGAGAAGAAAACCAGGCGTTTGTCATCATAGTTGCTTCATGTCACTGCATTCAGAATTCATCACCAAAATAATGGTCTGGATCCCTCAGTGACTAATATTCACATTGATTTACTGTCCGTGAGAAATATTTGTTGTTTATGGGTGGGGGAGCTCGGACAGCCCCTCAATCATGTTAGGAGCAGGCTGGTAATTCAATTTTCGAACTGAAATGAACTCTGCAGGTTGAAGTTGCTGTGTAAACCTAAAAAAAAAAAAAAAAAAAGTATTTTACAGTGCAATGATATGCTGCTATTTTATCCGTTTTAGTTTTATGCAAGCTTCAAAAATAAAAAAAGAGATACAATTATAGCAGAAAAATTCAACCTGCTTATTTAACTCATTATCTAGCTTTGTTAAAAAATTATTATCTGTAGTAACTGTGTGAATACTCACAGAAGCCCACAGAGCCTGAGCTCTTTCATTTGCCATTGCTTATAAATAAAACAATGCCTATCTGGAATCTCTAAACCTCAAGACAGGGAATCGTATGTTTTCAGCCCTCTGCCTCTACATTTTCCACTAGCTGGTGTGTCGACCTCTATCACTAAAACTTGTTGGATGTTCAGATAACTTTTCTGGTTTTCACTATGATCTGAACCACTGCAGGCACACACAGTGTTCTTCTATCCAACATCTCAAGACTGATCCAAAACAACACTCTGATAAGAACACTGGTTTGGAGAAACAAGGAGGAATAAAGGAGGGCAGATTTTTCAATTTTGGATGAACTATTCCTTTAAGAAATCAGACTCATGATGGAACACAAAAAAAATGTTAGTCTCAAACTCAAACTACAGCCCCAGGCAGTCTCTAAGCATCTAATGTACATTACCGGTCAAAAGTCTAGGGTCAGTGTAGCCTAAGGCAACCTTTATTTGACCAGATTTACAGTAAAATGTTAGTGTTTAAAGAATGGATAGAGTTTTCTTATTTTGCACAAATTTTGTATTTTGTTCATTTAGTACTGCCCTTCACAAGCTACAGAAGATACTTGCATGTTTCCCAGAAGACAAAATAAGTTACATTTACACTGATCTTCAAATGCTAAAAATGTTCACCCCCAGCTCTTAATGCATCGTGTTTCCTTTTGAAGCATCAGTGAGTGTTGAACCTTCTGTAATAGTTGCATATGAGTCCCTCAGTTGTCCTCAGTGTGAAAAGATGGATCTCAAAATCATACAGTCATTGTTGGAAAGGGTTCAAATGCACAAAAATGCTGGAAAACCATATAATTTATAGGACCTGAAGGATTTTTCTGAAGAACAGCAGGCAGTTTAACTGTTCAGAACAAACATGGGATTCATGAACAAATATCACTAAACAAAAAAAGACAGCTGTGGATCTTTCAGGTAACAACACAGTATTAAGTATCAAGGGTATGTAAACTTTTGAACAGGGTCATTTTTATAAATTCAACTATTATTTTCTCTTGTGGACTATATGTAAACATATTTTATGTGAAATATCTTACTCAGGTCAGAGTAAATAAAAACATAACATTTTGCAGATTCTGCAAGGTGTATGTAAACTTTTGAGTTCAACTGTACATTCTTACTGACATTGTCTATATATACATAGACCTTTCAGAGAAAAAAAAAGTAATAAAAAAAGAAAATTTTCTGTAATTAAAAGTGTTAATTTTTATATAAAATAAAGGTTTTACAAAATATTTTATAATCTAAAATTGCCATAAAACCAAAGCTGTATGTCTTAAATTATCTTCCAAATTTGAAGTTGATATTTAAGTTTCCTTTGAGATTTTATTTAGGCATTATACCAAAAATAGCCCCTGGATGACACCTAAACTCCATAGAATTTAGTTTTTTGACGCATTTTCCTGTCACAAATTTAGACATTTCTGTTGCAGTATTACTAGCCACCAAATACAGAATCTTGAGACACCAAAAAATGTGATTATAAAATATCGTAGTACAATGACACTTGATGTCCCCCACTAGGGGAGGAGTTTGTGAAAACATTTTAAAGCACCTTTTTTCAAAATGTTTTTCACAAGATACAGTGCATCAGGAAAATATTCACAGTGCTTCCCTTTTTTTCACATTTTATGTTACAGCCTTATTCCAAAATGGATTAAATGCATTATTTACCTCAAAAGTTTACAAACAATACCCCATAATGACAACGTGAAATAAGCAAATTTATTACAAATAAAAAATGAAGAAAAAAAAACAACAACAAAAAAACAATCACATGCACATAAGCATTCACAGCCTTTGCTGAAGCACCTTTGGCACCAATTACATCCTCAAATCTTTTTGGGTATGATGCGACAAGCTTTGTTCATCATCATTTGGCAATTATCTGCCATTCTTCTCGCCTCTTCACCTCAAGATCTGTCAGGTTGGATGGGGGCAGATGCACATGTTCAGTTTTTTCCATAAGTATTCGATTGGGTTCAAGCCCAGGCTGTTGTCTAAAAGCCAATCTTGCGGTGTGCCTAGGGTAATTGTCCTGTTGGAAGGTGAACCTTCTGCCCAGTCTGAGGTTCTGAATACTCTGGACTAGGTTTTCATTAAGGGTATCTCAATATTTTAGTGCGTTGAGCTTTTCTTCCACTCTGACGAGTCCCTCAGTCCCTTCAGCTGAAAAACAGCCCCACAGAATGAGGCTGCTACCACCACACTTTACTTTTGGGATGGTACTCTGCAGGTGATGAGAGCTGGTTTCCTTGAAACATGATGCTTAGAACTGAAGCATCAGACCAGAGAATCTCGTTTCGTAGAGTGTGAGGGTCCTTTAGGTGCTTTTTTGCAAATTCCAAGTGTGTTTTCATGTGTCTTCACTGAGAAACATCTAATCATTTGAAGCAAGCATTTTTTGTCTACATCTAAAAGTTTACTCAAAAACACACTTAAAGGAATAGCTCATCTTAAACTAACAACTGAAATTAGACTCATCCTCAGGCCATCTGAGATGTCGATGAGTTTATGTCTTCATCAAAACAGATTTTAAGAAATTTATGCTCAGCAATGGATCATCTGCAGTGAATGGGTGTCCAAACATCTGATAAAAACATTACAATAATAAACAAGTAATCCACACCACTCCATTCCATCAGTTAACATCCTGTGAGGTGTTTGTTTTCATGTGTCTTCATTGAGGAGAGGATTGAGTTTGACCACACCACCATGAAGCCCAGATCAGTGAAGTGTTGCAGTGATGTTTCTCCCATCTCCACATATGATTATGGAGCTCAACTAGAGTGATTATCAGGTTCTTGGTCACCAGTTTTGACAAGGCCCTTCTCCATCGATTGCTCAGTTTAACCAGGAGGCCAGCTCTAGGAAGAGTCCTGGTTGTTTCAAACTTCATTAAGGGTAACAGAGACTACATGCTTCTGTGAACCTTCAGGACTTCATGCCTTGGTTCGTGGTCTGACATGTGGGACCTTATATAGACAGGAGCGTGCCTTTCCAAATCATCTTTCCAGGATGCACCTGAGCTCAATTTTGAGTGTCATGGCAAAGGCTGTGAATACTTATGTACATGTGAATTTTTATTTTTAATTATTTAATTAATTTATTTATTTTATAAATGTGCATTTCACAATTTCAAACAAACGTATTTAAGAAAATAATGAATTTAATCCATTTTGGAATAAGGCTGCAAATAAACTGCGGGAAAAAGTGAAGTGCTGTGAATACTTTAAGGCTACACTGTGAGTTTTAAGTTTTTAATCTCTTAAATGATATCTAATTTATGATGATTACTAAAATATGTGTGAAAAATAGAGCGCCAAAACTGCCGACCCAAACTTCTTTGACAATCTTGATAATCCACATCCTGAAGCACATCAAACAAACTCGAGTTGTCAAGACATTAATTTCCAAGTATGAAGATATAGGTCTGCGATTCAAATGACATTGTTAAAAATAGCAAAGGCACCCACACGGCGCATCTGTGTATCTGTGTGAACTTCTCCTTCAGGGTTTGAAAGAATGAGTCTTTTAATGTTGCTATATTTATATCTCTCCAGGGATCGACAACAGTCACTTTCCTCATTCCCATTGCATGCAAAAGAAGAGTTTACCCATGTTCAAGTTTAAGAGGATCTGAAAGGTGTTTCAGAAGAGCGGTAGCTTGACGCTGAACGAGAGCGAGCGATTAAAGCACAATGCAGGATAAACGTCTTTATCTGCACACGAACATGCTTCCCCAGCGCGCTAATGCAAACAAATCAGCACGACCGCATGCAAAGACGTCTGCATCGTTGAGGAGATTTATGCAGATTGCCATCTCACGCACACAAAGCTTATTATTTCAACTCAGTGGAAAAAGAACAATATTTTGACTGTCGTGATCCTCATCAAGCATGAACTTTGCGACTTATGAAACTTTAGATGGATGCCCGAATGGCTCTGAAATAAATTGCACGATTCAATTTCGGACGAGGATGAACTCTAATGAATTTCGTGAAGTGAATATAATGGTGCTACCTGACCGCTCCAGGTTTCCAGGTGCCGCGGCTTAAAGACCGGTGGGAGAGTCATCGCTCTGTTGCTCAATCATGCCGCCTCTGCAATAAACAGTGGGAGGCCAATTAGAGCATGGAGCTCTCGCCTGAGATGACAGGAGGTGATTCTCAGAGACCCCGATAAGGATTATTGCGGCTGAATGGCTATAACGCATAAATTATCAGGCTCTCAAGTACAACTCTTCAGGGAAACGAGATCCCTGATTAAAAAGCACGGCCTATATATGTGTTGATGAGCTGCAGTGTCCAAACACTAAATGTGTCTCCCATGAAACATCATTATTAGTGCTTGCTAAGGCAAGCATCGCTTTCCGCAAGTGTATTGCTCACACCAAGGGTCAGGGATCTAAACAAACATCTAATCATTTGACTAATAGTTCATTTAAAAACATACTTAAAGGAATAGTTCAACCAAAACTGAAAACGTGCTGAAATTTGACTCATCCATGATTATGAGTTTATGTCTTCATTACAACAGATTTTAAGTCATTCAAGCTCTGTGAGAATCCAACAGCTGATAAAAACTTCACAATAATCCACACCACTCCAGTCCATCAGTTAACATCTTGTGAGGTGAAAAGATGCATGTTTCGTTTGTGTTTTTGACTAATTACAAGTACTCTTTGCATAATATTTCAAGATTTGGTGAATTTGTCACAGGAGGAAGCGTTATTTAAGAATGTGAACTTTTATTTTGGCCAGAAGCAACCGTTTAAAGTCAAAATGTCTCAAAGATGGATTTGTTTCTTACAGACACACAGCTTTTGACTTCTCAAGACATTAATCGATGGACTGAGGTAATGTGAAACACTTGTGGATTATTGTGATGTTGCTGTTTGGACTTCTGACGGCACCCATTCATGAGCAAGTGATGGAATGACACATTTCTACAAATCTGATGAAGAAACAAACTCACCTACATCTCGGATGATATTTGAGGGATATTCTCACTGAAGTCCATAGAAGATGCATTATTGATTCCCCAAAGAACGTTTCAGTGAACAGTTTTTAAAGGAATAGTTCACCCAAAAATAAAATTTTGCAGAAACTGTACTCAGCCACAGGCCAACCAAGATTAGGATGAGTTTGTTTCTTCATCAGATTTGGAGAAATGTATTATTCCATGACTCACCAATGGATCCTCTGCCGTCAGAATGAGAGTCCAAACAGCTGAGAAAAACATCACAATAATCCACAAGCAATTCACTTCACCTCGCTTCCCGCAAGTGTATTGCTCACACTGAGCACTCAGGAACCTAAACAAACATCTAATCATTTGAAATAAGCATTTTTTTTTGTCTACATCTAATAGTTTAACCAAAAACACTTTTAAAGAATAGTTCACCTTAAACTAAAATCTTGCTGAAATTGGACTCATCCTCAGGCCATCTGAGATGTCGATGAGTTTGTCTTCATCAAAACAGATTAAGAAATTCAAGCTCAGCAATGGATCATCTGCAGTGAATGGGTGCCGTCAAAATCCAAACAGCTGATAAAAACTTTACAATAATCCACACCACTCCAGTCCATCAGTTAACATCTTGTGAGGTGCATGTTTGTGTATATTTTTTGACTAAAATACAAGTCCTCTTTTGCATAATATTTCAAGATTTGGTGAATTTGTCACAGGAGGAAGCGTTATTTAAGATTACGGACTCTTTATTTCGGCCAGAAGCAACACTTTAAAGTCAAAATGTCTCAAAGATGGATTTGTTTCTTACAAACAGAGATTTGGCTTCTCAGTACATTAATCGTGATGTTCTTATGAGCTGTTTAGACTCTCATTCTGATGGTACCCATTTACTGCAGAGGAAACATTGGTGAGAAAGTGATGGAATGACACATTTCTACAAATCTGATAAAGAAAACAAACTCACCTACATCTTGGATGATATTCGGGGGATATTCTCATTGAATTCCATAGAAGATACATTTCTGCTTCCCCAAAGAACCTTTCAGTGAACAGTTTTTAAAGAAATAGTTCACCCAAAAATCTAAATTTGCAGAATATTTACTCAGCCACAGGCCATCCAAGTTAAGGATGAGTTTGCTTCTTTATCAGATTTGGAGAAATGTATAATTCCATGACTCAACAATGGATCCTCTGCAGTGAATGGGTGCCATCAGAATGAGAGTCCAAACAGCTGAGAAAAACATCACAATAGTCCATAAGTAATTCTCATCACCCCGCTTTCCGCAAGTGTATTGCTCACCGAGGCTCAGAAATCCTCTGTAGTGAATAGGTGCCATCAGAATCCAAACAGCTGATAAAAGCATTACAATAATCCACAAGTAATCCGCACCGCTCCGGTCCATCAGTTAACATCTTGTGAGGTGAAAAAATGCATGTTTGTGTGTGTTTTTGACTAAAATACAAGCCGTCTATGCATAATATTTCAAGATTTGGTGAATTTTTCACTGGAAGAAGCGTTATTTTAGATTGTGGATTTTTAAATTGTCCAGAAGCAATGGTTTACAGTCAAAATGTCAATGATGAATTTGTTTCTGACAAACAGACAGCTTTTGGCTTCTCAAGATGTTAACTGATGGACCGGAGTGGTGTGACTTACTTCTGGATTATTGTGATGTTTTTAATCAGTGGTTTGGACTTGTTCTGACGGCACCCATTCACTGATAGGTGAGCAAGTGGTGTTTTGCAGAATTTCTCAAAATCTGAGGAGGAAACAAACTCATCTACATCTTGGATGGCCTGAGAATGAGTACATAACTGTTTGATGTTTATGGATTAGTTCACAATATTAAAAAACTTTTGGAGAATAATGATTTAAACATGTAAAAGAAAATGTTTTTACAATACTTTTTACTCAGTGGTTGTCCAAGTAAAACCACATGAAACAAACATGAATACAAAGAGTACGTTTATCAAAGGCAAAGCTTGTTCTGATGGGCAGATGAAGACTACCAAACAGCCCTATTGATCGGTGACGCTGACATCAATTCCCATCTACATCTCTCTTATTTTCTAACTGCCCTTGAGGGTCAACAATCTATTGTGATGAGAGACACCACTGGCCCTTCTAGAAGATGAACAAATAAAACACCAGCCGAGACAGAAAATAAATGTCTGCTAAATGGGGCTATTGTTTCAAACATTATAACGCTGTCTGCAAAGGACAGCATGTGTGGCCCAAGGCTTTCAAAACACGTTCCACCGAGGTCAGGGTGTGATGTTTTCTCCTGTCAGGCACTTCAACAACAGTGAAAGCAGGGAAAAGCAATATCATAGCAACACAACACCAACCCCTGAGCACTAAAAACCCACGATAAACTCTGAAGGCTGACAATGAGGAAATAAATGTGCTAAATATAATTAAAACACATTACTTGGGAACTGCGTTTGTTCTATTATTTCCCTATAAAATCCAGCAGTAACATTTATTACGGAGCACTGTTTGCACTGCTTATAAGGGTTAGGGATTTTAACAAACCTCTAACCCTATTAAATACTGGCGTGTAACTCATCTTGCACAAACGTGAGTGATATCTTGAATCAAGCAGCTTGTTGAGGAGAGATGTGCTATTACTTTACTAAGCCATCTGAGTTCAACAGTTCACCAAAAATGAAAATTTGCTGAAAACGTACTCATCCTCAAGCCATCCAAGATGGAGAGGAGTTTGTTTCTTCATCAAATTTGGTGAAACGTGTCATTTTCTCATCAATGGATTCTCTGCGGTGAATGGGTGCCGTCAGAATCCAAACAGCTGATAAGAACATCAAAATAATCCACACCACTCCAGTCCATCAATTAACATCTCGAGAAGTGAAAAGTTGTGTGTTTGCAAGAAACTAATGTAAAATGAATGCATTTTAAATTCAAACCATCACTTCTAGACCAAATACAAGTCCATAATCCATTATAACGCATCCTCCAGTGAAAAAGTATGTTGTCCTGTTGTCTCTCACATCAAAATCCACCTACATCACCTACATCTGTTTTGGACTGTTTTCACTTGTAAAAGGTGCATGATCTGTGCATTTTTATCTCCTGATTCAGACAAGAGTTTTTTTTTCCTCTGAAGAAAGCAATAGTATGGACTGAGGACAGGTACTTTAGCTAGAAGCAACGATTTGAAGTTAAAAAGGACTTAATGATGAATTTGTTTGATGGATATTTAAAGATTTTTTCACTGTAGCATGTGTTATTTTAGATCGTGGACTCTTATTTTGGCCAGAAGCAATGGTTTAAAGTCGAAATGTCTCAATTATAGATTTTTTTTCCTACAAACATTTAGATTTTGGCTTCTCAAGACATTAACTGATGGACTGGAGTGGTGTGGATTGCAAGAAACAAATCCACCAGTGAGACATTTTGACTTTAAACCTTCGCTTCTGGCCAAAATAGAGTCTACAGAGTCTACAATCTGAAATAATGCTTCCTCCAGTCAAAAATTCACCAAATCTCCAGATATTATGGATATCCGTTTTAGCCAAAAATCATGAACATGCCTCTCTTCACTTATTTTTGTGATGTTTTCATCAGCTGTTCTGGGATTTGGACTGACGGCACCCATTTACTATAGAGGATCTATTGGTGATGGTAAGTGATGTAATGCTACATTTCTCCAAATCTGATGAGAAAATGGCCTGAGGGTGAGTACATTTTAATTTCTGGGTGAAATATTCCTCTAAGATTGTTACCTGCTGGATGTTAAATTGGACTAAATGTTTTACAAGTTAAATTAAGGGATGGACACAAAATGTATTGAACTAGAACATTTGTACATGTCAAAATATTTTTTATCCTTGTTAGTAGCAGACATAACTGAAAAAAAATGTCCCACTTTGGCTGAGCCATGCGGTCCTCTAGCAACATTCAAAAAAATATCAACAGTTTATATTATTCAAACTACTGGAAGAAACCCTCTCATGGCACTGCTTTCATATGGATGAGATTAAGACGTCTGAAATCCCCCGGCTCTGACATTCACTGGATGTAATGGAAGTGACGTCGAAATCATCATGGGAGGAAAATGCAGCTTTTAAAAAGAGGACAGGTCTGCGGGGGAAATACTCCTTAAAGTCGACCAACCACATATGCTCAGCGTGCCCACATGAAATGTGCCCAAGTCTGCAGTAAGGACCCTCATCATATTATTCCTCCCACTGATTTGGTTTTATTGCTCTGCTTGGACAGTCATACTCTCTAACTAAGGCCAGAAACACTCTGTGCAAGCATGCAAATGCAAATGCTTGGCCAACGCATTCACGAGTGCCAGCTTGTCGTACATACTAATGCGAGTTAGTGCATAGAATACATTTCCAGGCCAAAAACGTTGGAACTGCCTAGAAATCGTATTTCAATGATGATTATGATTTCTGCTTTGCCCAATTAATTAAGCATAATCACCTGCGATATTTGCCCACTGGTTATTTAGCCTGAAAACATTTCATTTTAATTTGACATCTTGCATTGGTAACAAGCCTTTACAAGATTTTATGCTTGTGGTTGCCAAATGTTAAGAATTTAAATCCCCCAATCAGAACTTCTCTCTTAAATAGATATTTTTCGCCCCCAGTGATGTTTAATATATACCCCACTTCATTTGGAGTTGTTGGAGTTCATTTTAAGATTTTCAGTGGTTTAGCTTTTGAGAGAAGATCCGGTTTTCATAAATGTGACCCTGGACCACAAATCCAGTCATAAGTTGATGGGTATATTTGTAGCAATAGCCAAAATACACTGTATGGGTCAAAATTATATTTTATGTCAAAAATCATTAGGATATTAAGTAAAGATCATGTTCCATGAACATATTTTGTACATTTTCTTACCGCAAATATATAAAAACTTAATTTTTGATAAGTAAAATGCATTGCTTAGAACTTCAACTTTAAAGGCAATTTTCTCAATATTTAAAATTTTTGCACCCGCAGACTGCATATTTTATAATAGTTGTATCTCGGCCAAATATCGTCCCATCATAACAACCATACATCAACGAAAAGCTATTTATTCAGCTTTTCAGATGACGAATAAATCTCAGTTTTGAAAAATTGACCCTTATGACTGGTTTTGTGGTCCAGGATCACAAATATAAAGATTGTGGTAACCGTAACACATCAGGAAACTAGATGAGATATGCAATTTGACATTCTCTTGATTTGTGCTTATGTAAAGGTGCAGTTATTCGAATGAAATGTGAAAATGAATTTCTAAAATTAGAATAATCATGATTAATAATTGCGAGAAAAAGAATCATGATTATCATTATGCTGCAACCCTGAAAAATAGCTACTATTTTGTAAATGGGTATAATCACATATTAATTGTCAAGTTTCTTAAGTTTTTCCCCTTTCAGCTCTGCCCAAACTTGACAAATGGCTTCACAGACTGAAGGACGCAAGAGTACAACTCATCTTTTGTTTCATTTCAATTTTCCTTGCTGGAATCACTATCCTTAGACAACAGGGTCATTCCATGTCAAATCAACCAAATGTCATCAATATTTTGTCTAAAGAAAGACAAACATTTATAGTGATAAAAGTCCAAAAATTAAATGTCATGGATGTATATTTACCTAGTAGAGAGTTTGACAATTTTCACCTGAGATTTGGAGCTAAATTACAGGATGGTAAAAATTATTCAGAAAGATGGCAGCATCATTATTTTAGTTTTACACAGAGACTGGTAGGTCTATTAGTAAAATCTGCTGACTTTAGCAAACTCGGTTGCATTACATGCTGGTTGTGACCATTCAAAAATGGGAAAAAGCCCAATAAGGTTCCAGACACTTTTCTAGTTTCAACATTATTTATTCTTCAAACATTCTGCTTCAAATACAATAAGTATCAGCTTCAAGTGTCCAACATAACATTTTCGAACAATGGCTCAAATGGGTCAAAAATCTGAACATGGAGGCGCATTGAGATTCCCACATCTCTGGGACTGAACAATATAGGCGTATGCAAATGAGGATTTAAAAAGGCAAGTTTGTTAAGATCAAAACATCGAAAAGGGCATTAAGATATCTTTAATTAGTTCCTAAGTTACAGGAACGTAATATTTTGAGAAAAAAACTAGGAAAGCGCATTTTTCCCCATTTTTGAAGGCTCACTAATGGGATATCATGCAACAAAGATTGCTAAAGACAACCGATTTTACTAATAGAGCTACCAATCTCTGGGTAAAAATAAAATAATGATGCTGCCATCTTTCTGAAGTCGTTTTTACCATCCCTTCATTTGGCTTCAAATCTCAGGTGAAAATTGTCATTTTGACCCTCCTCTACAAAACAGTGGATTATTCACTAAATATTCATCTATGACATTTAATATTTTGCCTTGTAACTTCATTTATGTATTTCTTCCAGCCAAAAAAAAAAACTGAGCAGGGTGACCTTGAGTTGACATGGATTGACCCAGGAATAGATAGCTGAAATTTACTCTCAGCTATATCTTTGAGCAGGAGATGAAGGCAATCCAACCAGTAACAATTGGAGATCACAGGCATCAGAGTGAATTTCTTGCATGGCCATTACTTGTAGCAAGAACTGGGTTTTACAGTGAAGCTTTCATCAAGGGAACAGCACTTCTATTGGCAGGCACCTGATCTTGTCAATATTTCTGAGTTATCTTTTCAACATTTCCTCAAATTCCCCTTACGGATTTGCACTTTCATTGGCAGTGGCAAAGACAGACAAATGTGGCAAAAAGGAAACTTTAGACATTCATCATAAAACTAGGCCAATACCAGTCTAACTTTAAAAGCATGTCATATTAAGTTTTCTCTAAATGAAGCCGTAGTATGATATTTCAGCTCACAGCTGGGATCAATCCTTAAAAATGCAACACTGCACAGCTCAGTTGATTTGTTTAAGTAGTCTTGATTACACATAGACACTATGCATAATTTAATCAGATCGGCAGAATAAATCTTCAACCGTCCGGAACAAACTGTAGTGTTTCAATGTTTTTCGATTGCAATTAGGAATCCCCACTTGAACACACAAATGCATGAAGTGAGCGAGTCTTGACAAACTCAACATCTGCGAGGCCTACCGTTTCACATTTATTAGAAATAACAGCCCGGTAATTCCTTTAAGCAATCAAAAAAGGTCAATCCAGGATCAGGCCAAAGCAAGCAGAGTAGCAGCCGAATGTCCGTGGATTCATTGTGTTTAATGAGTCAGAGGGCCACCGGAGCGTTTCCGCTGCAGTCTGCTCATAAATGTCTCGTCTTAGAGATATTTGCACAAGTGTCATCTCGGTAAAACCTCTACTTTCATTAATATTCCCTGTAGTCTGACTGACATTTACATTGCAGCACTACAAAAGATCTTACATTGTCGTTTTAATGTAAAAATCTACTCTACATCATTTCAATATGCCAAAGGACACTGGTGATTTTCATTCTCGTCTTTAGCAGCAGAACCAGCCAAGAGCATTTCCAGGTTATATTTCACTCCAGAAATCAAAAGACATTATTTTTTGCTTTTAAAAAAGACATTTTTCATTCAGCACATTGTAATTTCTTGTTGCTGTTGTTGTTTTTTGCTTTTAGTTTAAATGTGATATTACGTTTATCATTTAGTTAGTGTACAATATTGACAAATATGATATATCAGTGTTTTGTGATTTTTTTTTTTTTTTTTTTTTTTAAATGATAATTAATTATAATGTTAATTAAACAATATTCTGCTAAGTGTTTTTGTGCTTGTACTTTGGCTGGTTTAGGCCTGTCATGAATGAATAAATAAATAAGACCCTGTCCCTGTCCTACTGAGTGATTCACTGAATCATTCATAAAAAATGATTCATTCAAAACAGCTGATTCATTTAAAAATGAAGCAAATGGCTTTATGAATGGATCTTTGAATCATTGACTCAAAAGATTTGTTCAAAAACAGATTCATTCAGATATGAAACAATTATTTTTGTTGGCAAAACAGACAATACTGTGTCTAAAACATAACTCACTCAAAGTGAACTTCAGGTTTTTTGAGTGAATATCACTTTCACAATATATATGAGTAGCATTCTAGAGACTGGTTTCCAAAGAACAAGTTGTCTTATGGTGCTTTTAAATGTGTTTTTATTGTACTTGTTTATTTATTTATTAACATGTACTTTGACCATTGTACCATATTGCTAAAAAGCAGTCAGGTTAAAATACATTGAACTTTTCAGCATTAGTGTTGCCACGATACCAAAATTTGGACTCCGGTACGATACAGACTAAAATATCCCTGATCCAATACTACAACAAAAACATCAGGTGTATCAGAATGACAGGTAAAGTAAACAAATAACAGATGATCCAAATGGAGGTTATGGTTATTTTATCCATTTAAAAAAGCATTTCATCCCCCTTAAAAATCACATGCCAATGCCACTACAAAGGCCCATAGTGAGCACCTTTGCAACTTTAATAAGAGCTAAAAGGATAAAGCCAAATTTCATGATATAGTCATTTTATTTCACAATAACAATTTATATCATGATATAGTCCATTTTGGTTATTTTATCTTTGTTACTAATAATAAGAACAATAGATGCAAGTAACAAACTAAAGGACAAAAACAATAAAACAAAGACACAAGTGAATAACATAGGGCCCTATGAAATTTGTTTGATTCCCAAATTCTGTTTTATTATTTCAAAATTCATTACAAGTTTTCTGGATTCCGTTTAGAATTTCTGAATCTAGACTCTATTAAAACTGTTACATAAAAACATACCAAATAATTGAAAGGCATGTCTAATTAATTGAAATCATGAAACGTACATGATTTAACAGGAATTTCTTAAAAGTTTAACAAAAATCACATTTAAGGACCTATAAAAGATAAAATACATTTTATAATTTTTTTCAAATTCAGTTTTAGAATTAAATTGTAATAATCAAAAGCATGTCTAATTAACGTATGAACATATTGTTTTAATAATATTTCTATTAGTAGTAGTAGTACTATCATAGTAATAGTTCTGTCAAGTTAAACTGAACTTTTATTTTGACTGGTTGCTGCCTTTACGTTTCTATTTGTATATGATATGAGAATGTTGTTATTGTTTTGTTTTTTTTCAAAAGTAATGGTAAAATGCTCATGAAGTGACTCTCACAGCAGTTCTAGACATTGTTTATGTATTCAAGTACTCATATATTTGTTACTGACTTTCATATTAATGTTTATACCAGGCTTATTTATGTTTATTTATTTATGTTAATTTATGTTGATGTTTTAAGTGTTACAAGCTTACAAGGCTAGAAGTTCAACAAATCAGTCAATATACTACTACTGCGATTGTAGTTGTTCAATAAAAGTGTCATTTATATCAATTCATGCATCACCTACTTCACTGTAACAAAAAGAACATTTATGTTTAATCTATCTAGTATTAGTTTTGGTCATACTACAATGATTTATTGCTTGCCACTGTTGAATAATACAGAACATAAAGAGCTTACAAAAAATAATTGCATATTAAATTGCAATTGCCATATTGGTTAAAAAAAATTATAATAATAATAAAAAATCAGCCCTAATTCCGACAGCATTTTATGAATTTATCCCTGCGGCTTTCAACAGAAAACCAAACTTCATCAATTAAAAGAAGTAAAGCAGGAACAGTTTTTTTGAAATGTCAGTTGCTTTTTTTGCCTGTGCTTTATTTCTGTTACTCAGCAGCAGGTCAGTGTTCACGTCTTCTCTCCATCTGACAATTATTTTCAGACTCTTCAAAGTTTTTTTTCAGGCATGCAAGCTGTTTTAAGACTTGCTTTTCTTGAGTTTCTGTAACTACCTACATTCGATATTTGCTCCAGCATTTCCATTCAGCTTCAGAAGAGTGCTTTTCAATGGTAGTTTTAGTTCTGTAATACATCATTTAGATTTCCGTCTGTGATTTATTCTAATAAACATATTTAAGTTAAATGGTAGTTGGCCATTAAAAATTGTGTCACATATTTTAGCTTGAAAAGTCATCTTCTGCGAACATGTTTTCAATATTTACTTTCTAATAGGAACAAATGCTAATGTTTATACTAAAGGTAAATGTAATAAAATGTTTAAATTCAAATATGTGACCCTGGATCACAAAACCAGTCATAAGGAAATTGAGATTTCATGATCTGACAGCTGAATAAATAAGCTTTCCACTGATGTTAGGACAATATTTGGCCAAAATACAACCTTTTGAAAAGAAAAAAAAAAAAAAAAAAGAGAAAATTGCCTTTAAAGTTGTCCAATAAAGTTCTTAGCAATGCATAGTACTAGGGTCAATTCAACCAAAGGTCCTCGGCTCACATTTTTGATTTGGCTAATATTTACTGTGAAGAAAGATAGACATGTATAGTGATGAAAGCCAAAATATTAAATGTCATGGATGAATATTTACTGAGTAATCAGTATTTTGTAGAGGAAGGTCAAAATGGCATTTTTCACCTTAGATTCAGAGTCAAGTTACAGGGGATTAAAAATGACTTCAGAAAAATGGCATCATTATATTTTTTTGAAGAGTAAGATCTGTTGACTTTAGCAATCTTTGTTGCATTATGTGCCCCCCAAAAATGGGGAAACAGCACTTTTCAAGTTTTTCTCCAAAGTTTGCATGCCTGTAACCCAAGAAGTATTAAATATATGTTAATGCCCTTTTAGATATTGGGTCTTAACAAACTTTCCTTTTGGCATCTTTATTTTTACTGCCCTATTAGATTTGTTTAGTTCTAATTTCAACATTATTTCTTCTTCAGACATTGTTCTTCAAATAAATTAAGTATCAGCTGTACACAAAGTGAACAACATTTGGTTTTCAACCTCTGAAAATGGGTAACATTCAACAATCTGGACACAGAGCCTTATGTCCCATATCTCTGGGACTGAATGATGTAGGGTCTTGAAAATTAAGAAGTTTATGAAGAACTAGAATCTAAAAATCATATTGTGATATATTTAATACTTCTTGAGTTATAGGCACATGAACTTTGGAAAAATATCATTTATGGCACTCAGACTGGTATGTTCAATGCAGTTGTCTTGACAGAAAGAAACGAGATACATCTCTAGTTTTAACATTGTTTGTTCTACATACATTCTTCTTTAATTTTTTTTTTTTTCTCAAACTGACCCACATTTGTTTTTTGAGCAATGAAAAAGTGTACATTTTAACAATTTACTGCCAAAGCCATACTGAAATGTATCCAATACCTCTGGAACCAAATCTCACAGGGCATTAAAAATAAAAAAGTCAAAAGGAAAATCTGTTAAGACCCAATCTCTAAAAGTGCATTAAAATATATTTTATACTTCTTGAGTTACAGGCATGCAAACTTTGGAGAAAAACTTGAAAAGTGCTGTTTCCCCATTTTTAAATGCTCACCAATGGCAAATAATGCAACTAGGATTGCTAAAGTCAATAGATTTTACCAATAATATTACCAATCCCTGTGCAAAAAAAAAAAAAAGATAATGATGCTGCAATCTTTCTGAAGTCATTTTCACCCCCCTGTAACTTGACTCTGAATCTAAGATGAAAATTTGCCATTTTTGAAAATGCCATTTCGACCTCCCTCTACAAAATAGTGGATTACTCAGTAAATATTCATCCATGACATTTAATATTTTGACTTTCATCAATATACATGTCTATCCTTCCTCAGAAAAAACATTCGCAAAATCAAAAATTTGAGCCGGGGAAGTTTTTGAAATGTGTTTGATTTGACGCGGAATGACACACTAATCACAAATTAAGTTTTAATATATTTATGGTAGGAAATGTACAAAATATCTTCATGGAACATGATCTTTAGTTAATATCCTAATAGTTTTTGGCATAAAATAAAAATATATATCTTTTTTGACTTATGCAATGCATTTTTGGCTACTGCTACAAATAAACCTGTGCTACTTAAGACTGGTTTTGTGGATTTTTGTGGTTTTGTTAATTTCAAATCCGAAATATTATACCTTTGTACAAATGCAAAACTATTTGTTGTTTTGCAATCTAAAATGATAAATGCATGCTTTCATGCTGCTATCAAGACTCTGAAAACATCTTGACAACTCATTAGTGATTTCATCCAGCAATCAAGTCTATTCTGTCTTAAAATGTTAAATTAAGCTGTCAGAAACGGTTCCCCATGTAAGAGCTTCTTCAATGAAATGAGGAATTCGTACAATGAATTTGTCAGTGACAGGAAGCTTTTAGTATTAAACACACATACACACACACCTTCCACTCAATGACCAGCCATGGTTCATTGATTACCTTATCAGAGGAATGTCAAAAGAGAAAGGCTCGCTCGTTTCCATTTCTGCGCGGGGAGAGAGAGGAGCGAGCTTTGTGACAGTGCATTTCTGCTTGAAAGAGTATTCAAATGACACAGCTATCTCTCAACGACAACGCAATACAACATAAACCAACAAAACAAAGCGAAAAGCCACGCAAGTGCTAATGGACGCTCTGGCCTTGACTAACCACAGCATCCTTCATGCTCCAACCTTTGAGTTACGTAAATGTCCTCCATTAAGAGACGAGTGTGTATGTGCGTTGAGTGCGTTATGATGAGAAATGCACCTTTTCTTTCAATCCAGTTTGAAAGAGAATAGTTACTGGATCCTGTGCTGGTCTTACAGACCAGTTTCAGTCATTGCATTGAGCATAAACACTTTAATAGTTCCTCTAAGCTGGTAAATGTGAATTAAATCCCTTTATGTGACTGCTATCCAAACCCTCTCACCATTAAACATCTCTTTGAATGCTATAAGGCAGGATAAAACGATACACAAAGATGCATTTAAATACTCGCGGTAATTTCCTCTCGAACAGCCGAATATCAAACAAGCGTGAGGAAATAAACACATTCACGCTGATCCCCTATTTCCTTTAGTCAAAGACTAGGCAGGATCTAAGCCAGGATTTAATCTAAGTCCTCGCTGCACAGAGTGTTAAGAAGAGCAAATTGAGCTCTACAAGAACAGACTACAGTGCAACAGAAAAATCAGAGCCGCAGACAAACTGCTCGTGCTACACTTTCAAAGCATCAGCCGGAAGAATACAATGCCTTCAGCGCCGCTGATAAACCTTATAGGAAGTGAAGCCAGAGCGGCTTAGCGGTTTTGTGGAAGGTCACAAATCCATCTCAGACCAGGGGAAACACAACATGAAGGGCTAAAGAGATGCTGGGATAAAATAGAAAGAAAGACGCTGGGATAAAACGAAAGTGTCGTTGTGCACGGTTCACGCAAGTAATAGTGGATGAAACTCAAAAAAGCCGTCCATATTACTTGTGCACTATAATTTAAGTCTTTAGAACTCATTTTTGTGAGAAAAGAACCAAAATTTGTTAGTATTATTTAAGTTACTGATCATTTTCCACTCCAGTAAATCTGATAACCAGACTAGCAGGCAAAACAATCATTCAAAACCGTGTTGTGAACTGAATCAACTGATTCAACGAAAAGATTTGACTCCAAAGAATGATTCATGAATCAGACTGCACTTCTTTGGTCATAAATGTGCCATGGAGAACCAACAGGGACATCACAATTGTCAAGAATCAATAATGATGGCACCATAAAAATCAGCAACTGAAAAGATTCATCTGAACCATTAGAAAAATCCCTCAAAAAAAAAAAAAAAAAAAAAAAAAATTACTAATAAAAAAAAGTACAGAATTTCTGGGGGAGAAAAAAAGAAAGAAAACTCATGGAGTGCTATTACTGTAAATAGATAAGTATTAATAAAGTTAAGTCGCTGTCATGAATCCAAATAATCAGATGCTTTTGAGTATTAAAATTTAATTAATTAAAATGGAAAAATTATTAAAATAATAATAAAAAAAAGGTTAAACTAACTACCTAAATAAATAAAACCAGAATTTAAGAAAAAATAAAACATTTCAAAGGGCACTATAAACAATTTTTTAAAAAAATTGCATAAATACGTATAAGCCTCATGATTTCAGTTAATTAGATGTGCTTTTTGATTAAGAAAAAATATTAAAACAGAGTGCAAAGAAATTGAAATGAAAGGAAAAAATGGAATCCAGAAACAAATAAAAAGAAAACCACAAAAAAGGGTTAAACTTAATAACTAACTTAATAAATAAATAAATAAAGATAATTTCAAGAAAACATAAAACCTTTCATAAGGCACTAAAAACTAATCTTTTTATAAATTGATTTTAATAAATTGCAGTTAAATTGTATAAGTCTCATGATTTCAGTTCATTAGACAAGCTTTTTGATTAATATAAAATAATTTACCTATTAAAACAGAGTGCAATAAAAAGTAATTTGAAAGAAAAGATGTAATCCAGGAACAATTAAAATGAAAAACCTAAACATGGTTTAACTAACTTACTAAATGAATAAGATAATTTCAAGAAAAAAAAAAAAAAAAAAAAAACCTTTCATAGGGCACTAAAAAAATATTTTTTAATAAATTGCTTTTAATGAATGTTTTAAAACTTTTAATAAATTGCTGTTAAATTGTATGTTTCATGATTTCAGTTAATTAGACATACTTTTTGAATAAAAAAAGTGAATATAATTATTAAAACAGAGTGCAAAAAAATTTAAATGAAAAGAAAAAGATGTAATGCAGGAACAATTAAAATGAAAAACCTAAAATTGGTTTAACTAACTTACTAAATGAATAAGATAATTTCAAGGGGGAAAAAAAACATTTTATAGGGCACTAAAAAAATAAATTTTTAATAAATTGCTTTTAATGAATGTTTTAAAACTTTTAATAAATTGCTGCTAAAATGTATGTTTCATGATTTCAGTTAATTAGACATGCTTTTTGATTAATAAAACTGAATTCAATTATTAAAACAGAGTGCAAAAAAACATTTGAATGAAGAGAAAAAAATGGAATCCAGAAACAATTAAAATGAAAAAACAAATAAACAAAAAAAAATGGTGAAACAAACTAAATAAAAATAAAACATTTCATAGGGCACTAAAAAAACAAATGTTTAATACATTTCTAAAATTATTTTTGATTAATAAAAGTGAATTTAACAATTAAAATGGAGTACAAAAAACATTTAAATGAAAAAATAAATATATAGGAAAAACGGAATTTGGAAATATATATATATTTTTTTATTATTATTAAATCAAATAAGTATTATATATATATATATATATATATATATATATATATATATATATATATATATATATATATATATATATATATATATATAATAAAACAGATTTTACAGGGACCTAAAATATGTGCTGCATGCTTTCCATGCATGCTAACGAAAAAAAAATATTTGACAATATAAATAGTTATGTATAACTGTTCTCTCTCCATATATAAATATACATTTAAAAAAAGAAAAAAAAAAGGTTTGCAATATATCGAGTTTCTTCCAGTATCACAATATATCGTATAGTAACCCCTGTATTGTGATATGTATTGTATTGCCAGATATTTGTGATACACAGGTCTAGCCAAATCTGAAAAAAAAATCCCTTTTCTTTCATTGATGAAACAGTGATTTTTAATGAGCAATTCTTCTGAACATGTTAGTGTCACTAATTCAAGCACACAATAGATAAACTTGTCAGCTGTGTGGAAGCACTTCATTATGACAAAAACAAAAACAATAGTAAAGTAATATATTTTGGCTAATTAATATGTGAAGAGTTCAGATGCAAAAGCCCTCTAAATCCATCTGACGGCTTTCTTTTAAAAAAGCATTTTTATCAGGCTCCAATGTTTAAGTTTCTATGTAAGTACTGCTACTTCTGATTGGGCTGAGATTTTAGCAAGTTTGAAGTAAAAATCTTTGATGGACGTATAATATGTGTCGAGAGCATTCATTATATCATTATCTCATTTTTGACCGAGATGGCTTTTAGGGGGGTTTGCATCTGAACTCTTCAAATATATAACTAAAGTAATATATTTTTGGTTAAATTAACTGTAAATAAATCACTTTGGTGCATCACTATGAATTACATTTCTGTTATCACAAAGAAATCATTGTAAGGCATTATAGGACTTGAATATAATGCATAAAATGAAATTTCCCATGTTACTTTTTTTTTCATGTTTCACGTTTTCTGTAAGTGCATTAAACACAACATTATGTAAAGTTTCTAAGAAATGACTCTGCATTTTTGAAAGAGACAAAGACAGAAAGAGAAACAACTGGATGAAAGAATGACATAAGAGTAAAACGCACTCCTTTCGATCAATACTGCTCTGCAACAGAAAGCTCGCATTCAGCTGTGTTTTGCACAATATTAGAATTACCTCTCTGCTTCCCACTGAGCATTTCTAAACCTCAACAAGCCAAACTTTGATAAGTTTACAAGAATCCGGCCGCTCATCATCTTATTGACAACGAGCCCTATAACTGTCATGCACTGATACCCGCCAGTGGTTGTGCATTTCTCTTGTGTTGCTAAGATACAAAGCTTTTCATGTGAATCACTACAGACGTGTTATTGGTGCAGTCCTGACACTCACTCGCTTTGCGCCATTCCACACGCTGAAATACTGAAAACCTACAATACACAGGCAGAGCACAGATCAAAACAACAAGACGAGAAGCAATTAAATTATTACTCCTCCAAGAGCACATTTCTACAAGCACACCTGCTGCGAATATTAAGATGATCATAAAGCTTATTTTACAACAGTTTAAATGCATCACGTCGCTTCGCTGCGAACATTTACCCAAATATCTCGGTGCTTAACAGTCGGCAGTCATACCGCACAATTCAACAAATTATTTATAATTACTTCATAATAACTCAGTTTGACAGTCAATAAGCACTAAGACTAAATTAGCCAAAGTGAGACTGAGACTGAAATGCTGACACTGTCAAACTTAAAGGAACACTCCACTTTGTTTAAAAACAGGCTCATTTTCCAACTCCCTTAGAGTTAAACAGACGAGTTTGACTGTTTTAGAATCCATTCAGCCGATCTCCGGGTCTGACGGTAGCACTTTTAGCATAGCTTAGCATAAATCATTGATTCTGATTAGACCGTTAGCATCTTGTTCAAAAACGACCAAAGAGTTTTGATATTTTTCCAATTTAAAACTTGACTCTTCTGTAGTTACACTGTGTACCAAGACTGACAGAAAATGAAAAGTTGTGATTTCCAAGCTGATATGGATAGGAACTATACTCTCACTCCGGCGTAATAATCAAGGAACTTTGCTGCCGTATCATGAGTGCAGCAGGCGCAATGATATAACGCAGCGCTAGAAAATAGTCCCCAGGGGCCGGATTCACAAAACATTCTTAAAGGAACACTCCTCTTTTTTTGAAATAGGCTCATTTTCCAACTCCCCTAGAGTTAAACACAAGTTTGACCGTTTTCGAATCCATTCAGCTGATCTCCGGGTCTGTTGGTAGCACTTTTAGCATAGCATAAATCATTGAATCTAATTAGACCGTTAGCATCTCGCTCAAAAATGACCAAAGAGTTTCAAAATTTTTTCCTATTTAAAACTTGACTCTTCTGTAGTTACATCGCGTACTAAGACAGACAGAAAATGAAAAGTTGTGATTTTCTAGGCTGATGTGGATAGGTACTATACTCCCACTCCGGCGTAACATTCAAGGAACTTTGCTGCCGTATCATGAGTGCAGCAGGTGCAATGATATTACACAGCACCTGAAAATAGTCCCCAGCTATTTTACTATTAGCTTAGTGCCAGTCACGTTGGAAGTTACCTAGCTGGGGACTATATTCAGATACTGCGTAATTTCATTGCAATCTAATATTTGTTATAACATCAACTTTGAACATTATAATTCTCATGGCGATAACTTTCGTTTACTCTACAACAGGGATCCTCAAATCAGGCCATGAGATCCACTTTCCTGAAAAGTTTAGATCTAACCCTAATCAAACACACCTGAGCATGCTAATCAGTGTATTCAGGATCATTAGAAAATCACAGGTAGGTGAGTTTGATCAGAGTTGGAGCTAAACTCTGAAGCACATTGGCCCTCCAGGGCAAGATTTGAGGAACCCTGCTCTACAATATGTAAATCCACTTCGCCAGCTAATATTACTCTTCAACAGCGATGCTATGGAGTTGCTGCGAAAACAGAAAATCAAGGTCAAAATTCTAAAAATGGTTGCACGCTTGTATCTCTGACACATAAGGTTTAATTAAAAAAATCAACTTTTATTTAACATTAATGATATGTGACAACATACACTGGTGATTCTATAATTGGAGAATCATTAGGCATTTCAGAAAGTTAAAGGTCCACTGAAGTGCCTTGAAACACGAGGCGTTATTCTATGTGGTGATGTAATTTCAACTGAAACAGAAAAACAAGGCGAGCCATATCGAGCAGCCCTGCCCAATTTTTAAAATAGCCAATAGCGCTCCATTAATATCTGCTCGGGCCACAGCCGTTGATCTTGGTAAAGCCGCATTTGACAGCTTAAGACAGCCACAGTCTAATAGATTACCCACTAGATTCAATATGAAACTCTTACTAAAACAAAAGAGCGATCATAATCATGCTGAGGCTGTGTAGTTTAATACATGCCAACTTGCATATATGATCTGCCCCGTGCGATCGCGTCTCTGGACCTAAGCCAAAGTCCAGAGTAGACTGCACGCTGCTGCGTGACCAGACCTCATTTGCCCCGACGGAAAGCATATTTACAATGTCTGAATCGTTCCCTATTGCCTACATCGCGCACTACCTGCTATTCACCATAAAGAAAATACTAACTCTATGAACAAGTGACAATCTCAGCCGCAGCTTCAGCGTCTATTTATAGTGTAGGGGGCGGGGCGCTACGGATTCTAGAGAGCATTTGATTGGACAGAAGGTTTGATGAGAAGCTGAAGTGCAGCGTGATGTCATATTGGCGGAAGTCTGAGACTGTTAGATTTGAATGCTCATATTTTGTAAACTCGAATTTTGTCATTGTTTTGAAACACAGTAGCTCATAGATAGCCTTAAGGCGCTACTACAATTACCAATCTGTGACCCTGGGCCACAAAAACAGTCATAAGTCGCTGAGGTATATTTGTACCAATAGCCAAAAATACATTGTATGGGTCAAAATTATTACATTTTCTTTTATGCAAAAAATCATTAGGATATTAAGTAAAGATCATGTTCCATTAAGATATTTTGTAAATATATCAAAACTTAATTTTTTATAAGTAATATGCATGGCTAAGAACTTCATTTGGACAACTTCAAAGGCTCAATTTCTCAATTTCTTTTCTTTTTAGTCGTTTTTTTTTTTTTTTGGTTATATCTTGGCCAAATGTTGTTCTATCCTAACAAACAAGCTTATTTATTGTGTGTATAAATGATGTATAAATCTCAGTTTTAAAAAAAATTATGACTGGTTTTGTGGCCTTAAGTAGCAAATGTATGTCTGTAGCAATATCCAAAATTACATTGCATGGGTCAAAATCATTTATTTTTCTTTTATGCCAAAAAATCATTAGGATATTAAGCAAAGATCATGTTCCATTAAGATATTTAGCATAAATATATCAAAACTTAATTTTTGATTAGTAATATGCATAATTTGGACAACTTTAAAGGTGATTTTCTCAATATTTTTTTATTTTTTTACACCCTCAGCTTTCAGATTTTCAAATAGTTGTATCTCAGCCAAATATTGTCCTATCAAAGCATACATCAATGGAAAGCTTATTTTTTCAACTTTCAGATGATGTATAAATCTTAATTTCGAAAAATTCACACTTATGACTCGTTTTGTGGCCCAGGGTCACATATAGTACACTAATGATTACCAAAGACATACTAATATATCTATAGTGTCTGGACGTTTTAATAAAAAAGATTTAATAAAACAAATCATATTCCGTATGTTGATAAACCTGTAATGTAACTGTAACAACTAAATCGCTTATCGGTTCTCAGCGCATTACGAATCAAACACCTGTCTCGCTTACTGAACGAATCTCTCATGAACGAATCCTAACTAGTTCAAAATCTAAAGATCCGACTCAAATGAACGATTCGTTTCGCGAATCATATACATCGCTACTCATCAGATCAGACTGCTGTTTGCCAGTGACGCAACAAACTGTTTAGCATGACACACTGTTGTCATTCATGTTACCCATAATTTACACCAGTTACAATAATTATTGTTCTTTTTTTTTAAACGTTAATGAATATAATGTCTCATTTACTTAATATTTTATAATGGTATTTATTATCAGTGGCTAATAACTCGAAGTTACAATAGTTTATTATAGCACTTAAATAACGTTAGCATTTTGTAGTTTAATAATGATTTGTTTGCGAGGGAACGTTTAAACTGCACAGAAACATTAAAACAACTGCACAAAAGTATAATATGTTCTGTACACCTTGCATTCGCTTTATTAAATATGACAAGAAGAGACATGCTAAAGTGTTTTAAAAGCGCAGTGCGTCGCGTTGAATCTGGAACATGATGCCGCTGCGATTAAAATACCATGGAAATGCATAAACTTGCGCTTCAGTGCTGCAATGCATGAGAACGAGCTCCATGTATATAAGTTGATACCCGCGCTCACCTCAGATTAAGAGCGAGGAAGTGTCCAAGCCCTCCTCCGCGAACATAAACACACTCCAAAGCCGGCGACAATCTCCGGTGCTTGGCTGCTGAACTGCGCTGGGTTCGTCTCGGTGTACTGTGATGTTCCAGCGCATGCAGCACTGCTGGATAAAGGCTGGGTTCCAGTCGGTGACTAGAAGAGCCAGTGAGCAGTATCGCTGCTGTCAGTGCGGAGGTAAACACGAGGCATTATGGGAATCTGGAGGAGCAACGTGCTTTATCTACGCGGGGAAGCACACAGCGACATCTACAGGGTGCAATGATGTTTGATACAGGCGCAAACATGAAGTATCATGGCAATCACAAGCGTTTTTATTTGGGCATGGGACTGTGGCAATACTATGATACTCTAGGAAATATTTTAGAGTTTATATGTAACCCTGGACCACAAAACCAGTCTTAAGTAGCACAGGTATATTGTAGCAATAGCCAAAAATACATTGTATGGGTCAAAATTATTGATTTTTCTTTTATGCCAAAAATCATTTGGATATTAAGTAAAGATCATGTTCTGATAATATGAAGATATTTTGTAAATTTCCTATCATAAATATATCAAAACTTATTTTTTGATTAGTAGTATGCATTGCTAAGAACTTAATTTGGACAACTTCAATAGCAATTTTCTCAGTATTTAGATTTTTATTTTTTTTTTTGCATCTATCAGATTTTCAAATAGCTGTATCTCGGCCAAATGTTGTATAAATGATGTATAAATCTCATTTAAAAAAATATCTAAATAAATAAATATATAAAAAATTACCCTTATGACTGGTTTTGTGGTCTTAGCAGCACAGGTGTGTTTGTGGCAATAGCTAAAAATATTTGATTTATTGATTTTTCTTTTCTGGCAAAATCATTCGGATATTAAGTAAAGATCATGTTCTATGAAAATATTTAGTAAATTTCCTACCATAAATATATCAAAACTTAATTTCTGATTAGTAATATGCATTGCTAAGAAATTAATTTGGACAACTTCTCACTATTTGTATATATATATATATATATATATATATTATTTATTTATTTATTTTATTTTTTTAATTACCCTTATGACTGGTTTTGCGGTCTTAAGTAGCACAGGGAATCAAAACTTATTTTTGGATAAGTAATATGCATTGCTAAGAACTTCATTTGGGCAACTTCTCAATATTTAGAATTTTTTAAAAAATGTGTTGTTTTTTGCACCCTCAGATTTTCAAATAGTTGTATCTCAGCCAAATGTTGTCCTATCTTAACAAAAAAGCTTATTTATTGTATGTATAAATGATGTATAAATCTCTTTTTTTTATTACCCTTATGACTGGTTTTGTGACGTTAAGTAGCACAAGTATATCTGTAGCAATAGCCAAAAATACACTGTATGGGTCAAAATCATCGATTTTTCTTTTCTGGCAAAATCATTCAGATATTAAGTAAAGATCATGTTCTATGAAGATATTTTGTAAATTTCCTACCGTAAATATATCAAAACTTCATTTTTGATTGGTTATATGCATTGCTAAGAACTTTCATTTAAAAAAATTTAAAGGCAATTTTCTCAATATTTATTTATTTATTTATTTTTTTTTATTTATTTGCAAATATTCAAATAATTGTATCTCAGGCACATTTTGTCAGCTTTCACATGATGTTTAAATCTCAATTTCCAAAAATTTACCCTAATGACTGGTTTTGTGGTCACATACACTATATTGCTATTGGGACCCCCCCTTCTAATGAACAGGACCCTTTTTCATTCTAACATGACAATGCCTCTGTGTATAAGGCAAGGTTCATAGAGAAATGTTTGATTCAGTCAGTGTGGAAGAACTTGACTGGTCTGAATAAAGCCAAGTCCTAATCCCAGCTGAACACCTCTGGTGTGACTTTAAATGCAGACCTTGAGCCAAAAACTCATCACCAAACGGCAATGACTTGTACATGTACTATATGGACAAAAGGGACACCCCCTTCTTTAGAACAGAAAAAGGCACTTCCAAAACTGTAGCAACAAAGATGGAAGCATAATTCATGTTTAAAAAAAATTTATTTCCATCTCTGTTGCTTCAGTTTTGGAAGTGTACCCATATGCACAAGTCATTGGTGTTTGGTCTGAGTTTTTGGCTCAAGGTCTGCATTTAATGTCACACCAGAGATGTTCAGCTGGGATTAGGACTTGGTTTTATGCAGACCAGTCATGTTCTTCCACACTGACTCAATCAAACATTTCTCTATGAACCTTGCCTTATACACAGAGTCATTGTCATGTTAGAATAAAAAAGGGTCTCTACAATATCATTATATGCTTAAACATTAAGATACGTAATCATGGAAATTACTCAAGTAGTCAAACCTGTTCATTAGAAGGGGGTGTCCGAATACTTTTTGGCATGTGTTGTGGAATACTGACAGATCACAAAAAGAAAATACACATTTGAAAAAAAAGCATAGATTAAAAATAAAAAAAGATGTTAGTATAAGTTCTAACAAATTCATTAGAAATGGATTTGCTGCCTGTGATCCACACACTTACTCTTTCAAACTGCTCCGAACAGCCCAACAATGATATAATAAGACAAGAACTGAATCAATTTTGTCTTTGTGTGCTCTTTCCTAATGAAACACTTTTGTCCTTGATGAAGGCTTCATTCGACAAATCACTTTTGAGTTTGATTGAAGTAATTAGAATTCAAATACAGTCTATTGTCAGCTGAGCCTTCGTGATTTTGTGCAATTATCCAAAAATGCAGATTGCAATTATTGCCAAAGAACTCTTTAACTTGGAAAAAAAGGAGAAAACTTTATGAAGGTTCAGTTTCTCCAGCAAAAAAAAAAATGTCTGTTCCTTTAAATCAAGCTTATGATGAAACTTAATCAAAATAGATTAAACACTTAAGAAATAAAACATAAAAAACTGAAACATGTTTTATTTCAGCTAGTTGCCAAGGTCGCATATGTCATTTTCATTTAGTTTAACTTGATGTGCTAAAATAACTCAAATTCAAATTAAAAAAACTATGCAGATGTATAAAAACAATAACTACAATAACACACATTTAAGACAGAATATCCTAAATTAAAAGTTAAACAATTTTAAAAAGTTTTACTAGTATCTAACTGACACTAAAATAACACTGGTTTGTAGCCATCAAGAATGCTGAAACAAAAATCAGTTATCTTTAAAAAATTGTTTGTCTAAAATCAAAAATGTGCTGAAAATGTGCTCACCCTCAGGCTATCCAAGATGTAAATGACAAGATGTAAATGTTTCTTCATCAGGTTTGGAAAAATGTGTCATTCCATCACTTGCTCACCAATGGATCCTCTGCAGTGAATGGGTGCCGTCAGAATGAGAGTCCAAACAACTGATAAAGAATCACAATAATGCACAAGTAATGCAGAGTTCACACTGCACGATTTAAGCCCCGATTTTCACTCGCAGACAGGTTTTGCGAAATCCCAAATGCCCAAAATCGGAGGCAAATCGATGCTCGTTCACATGAGTGACAATCATACAGTGTGAATTATCAAAGACAAGATCTGAGAGAATTGCCGTTGTGTCACCCATGCCTGTGAAATATTTGGCAATTCAAAATCCTGCTGTGAAATTAGTTCTGACTGAAACATAGGCCTACATCGACGATGACCTACAGCCAATGAGAGAGAAAGATACAGAGCGGGAGGAAGTTCAGGGAGGAATTTTGTTTGTTTCTTTGTTTATCGAAGATGATTTTGGAAGCTTTTTTAACATTCCTTTCTTTTTGATTTGGTTCCACTGTGCTGATTTTATTTAACTTTGTGTAAGTTATTCTTTTCACAGCTGTACTGCCCCTGTGTCTTCTGTTTCCATGGAGGGATGGGAATTTCCAGTTTTCAAGTGACAGCAGCAGTTTACAAACTTCAGTCAGTCACACAGAAGGGAGATAGGTGCTGGTCAGTCATCAGATAATAGGGTCAAACAAGCAATCAAGAATGTAGGGATGAAACCATAAAGTTGTTGTGAATAGGGTAGAGGGTAATGAACATAAATATAGCAAAATATATGAGAAATGCAGAAATGTTTTTTTTATAATAATTATCCAAATCATGCATGACCGTACGGTTGATATGTCAGTAAAAGACATGGTATTGCATATATATTGCCATACAGCTACATATATTATACAGACACGAAAAATATATTTTTTTTTTTAACTTTGTGGACCCTGAAGGTTAAGAGATGTATCAAAGATACTAATAAACTTAAAGGAATGTTTATTATTGCAAAATAACTCATGAAATAGTTCTCTGAATTTAAATCGAGATTTACCATGGACTGACATCTCAACTGTACGGTAGAGTTTTATAAAAACAAAAAAAGTGCTTGAGGCTATTCATTAGATGTCTACTAATAGGAATTTAATGTTAAATAATTTTTTCATAAGCTCCTTTTCGGGGGAAAAGTTAAAGGGTTAAAAGTGAATAAAAGCAAGGAAAAGAGGGTAAAACTCTAATGAACTCCCCGTCACAACCTGGTGTACATTATATTTCACACACTTTAAGCTCTTTTATTTTCCAAATGTAGCCTAATATGATTAGTCCAAAGAATCCTTCGGTTTGTACTGCATAGGGGAAAAAAAAGAAAGCCTCGTACTGTTCAATACAAATACATATATAACAAAATATGAAATTAAACATAAGAGGGGGCTAGGGTTTTTCCTGTAAATAATCTGCTATAAAGGACAAAAGATTTATAGGATTTTCCTTTTCATCAATATGAGGGCTTTTGTAGGCTATAAGAAATAAGCTAAACTCATTATAAAATGCACAAAACGTTGGTTTCAAGTGCCTAGATTTGTGTACATTCAATTTTCCCAGCAGAATATGTTGTGGCTGAAGTCATTTTTGTTAATGATGGAGGACCATAGATCACAGACAGCATTGTCTGTGATTCTTTCTTTTGTAAGGTCACGCCGTGTGTAACATCCTGTTGCCGATCCGTTGTGCAATGTGAACACAGCAGCAACCGAATGCTACCCCAGATAAACAAATCCATAATTTTAATATTAACTTTTCAAGTTTAACTATAAACCATCACTTCTAGACAAAATATGAGTCCACAATCCATAATAACACTTCCACAAGTGAATAAATAAATTCTCTGTTGTCTCTCACATCAAAATCCACTCACATATTTGTTTAGAACCGTTCTGGACTGTTTTGGATCAGTACATACTTCTCTCCTGATTCAGACAAGACAAATTAAAAAAAGAAAAAAAGAAAAAGAAAAAAAGGGTTAAACATGTTTTACTTTGTTTTTGCTTAATTTGTTGCTTTAAAACTTGCAACTTTTCATTTCTCAAGATGTTGAAGGACAGGATGTGATGTGTATTACTTGCAGGGTTCATAGAGATACTGTAAAATGAAATTCCAGGACTTTCAAGGACTTTTCAAGCACTACTTTTTTTGATTTTCAAAGATTAAATCAGAGATCTCACTTATCGGACAATGTCTCCTATTTCAAAATCCAAAAGTGAAGCACATGTAAAGTAGTACTATTAAAGTATTAAAAAGTATACTATGCTTTAACTATAGTAAAACCACGTTTAATTTTCTTAAGGGATTTGTATTTGTGTATACTTTTTTTTGGTTTGTTTTATTTTATCTGTACTGCCTTAATGGTTTGATACTTTCTACTGGCTTGATGTTTTCTACTTGATGTTTAAAAAAAAAAAAAAAACAACAGAAAAAAAGATCTGCGAAAGTTACGATCTAAAGCAAAACCATTTGCAATCCATGCTCTGAAGAGCCAACATTTCAGATCAGGACTTGGAGTGCAGATTGCAAATCATTTGAGTTTAGTGTATTGTAAATCATTTTATTTAGATCGGGAATCATTTGATTTGAATCATTCACTTTGTGAAAAGGTTCACAAACCCGTTCCGATTGAAACCAAATGATTTGCGATATGCAATACAATTTGGAGTGCTTAGAGAAAGAGTTAATCATTTTGCGACCCAATGGTTTAACTGATTCGGAGTTTCAAAAAGCTCAGTTTCACCCATTACTATGTGATTTTCAAAATCGCTACAAGTGATGTCAAAATTCGAAAACGAATGACTCTCTTAATTTGCTTATAAATCTCTTCAGATGAATGATCGAGTCACGAGTTTGAATCAATCAGAGGGTTCTAGCGTAAATGACTCAATTGATTCATTTAGTCCGTTTCTCTTTTCACATTTTCAGCCATTTGTACATGAAACTATCAGTACTCCTACTGTCATAGCTTGATTGTTTTCTGATATTAACTGAAATAAGCAAACAAGGTATGATGTTTTTAAATGATTATAATATTGATATTTTCAAGGGTTTTTCAACACTGTAAAAAACAATACGTTTATCCAAGTTGAAATGTTAAGTTGTACTAAGTGACAATATCTGAGTTGACTAAACTGAAAAACTGTTTGATAAACTTAACATCTGTGTGTGTGTCTCGGCTGCCTTAAAATTGTAAGTTGAATCAACTCAAATATCTAAGTTCTCGCTTAGTAAAACGTAACATTTCAAGTTTACCCAAACTTTTTTTTTGAGTTGACTGAACTTAAAATTTTAAGGCAGCCATGTAACAAATTACTTTAAGTTGACGCAACAAATTGTTTTTTACAGTGAAGCCTTAAATAAAAAAAAGCCAAAATCAAGTACTTTAAGCACCTTGTATGAACCCTGTAATTGTGGATTATTGTGATGTTTTTATCAGCTCTTTGGACTCTCATTCTGACGGCACCCATTCATTGCAGTGGATCCATTGGTGAGCAAGTGATGTAGTGCTACATTTCTCCAGATATGATAAAGAAACAAACTCACGTACATCTTGGATGGCCTGAGGGTGAGTAAAATTTCAGCTAACGTCCATTTTTGGGTGAACCATTCCTTTAACAGACAACACTTCAGTATGAAGGTACATCTAAGAAAAGTTTCAGATTTTCTTCCATAAAAATTACCTGCAGCAACACAAAACAATGGCCTTTTTGGCTTCACAGACTAGAACAAGAAGTTATTTCATATGTTTGTATAAATAACATGCATTGATGAATTGTAAACAATAAGACCATGAACACATACAGTAAGGTCAGTTTTGTATTTCAAGTGATTGTAAATCAGTATGGCACAGTGCAGCATACATAAACACAGCTAATTCTGGTAGGCTTTGCCTCTGTGCGATGTAATTAATCATCGTGAGGTTTTTAAAACCATAAACACAGTGAATCTAATGTAGCGCTGAAATAGAGCAGAAAGCACAAGGCCAACAAGAAAAAGCTCCGCACGTCCTGAACAGATCACAACCCTCATGATTTATTACTCTCCTGTGCTCCTTATTCCTTTAGCTGCTGCAAAAGACTACATAAATCCTACTGTTTTATTCGTCATCATGAGCTTTTAAGGCTGAAAAAATATTATTTTTGTACTTTAATGCTTTCTCTTTGACAACAGCTCCCACATCAAAGGTGATAATGTATATATACCATTACATGAACAAGCAGAAGAACCATTTTATGCTCTGTGACGTGTCTTTTAACCCGCAACCGAGGTTCCTCTGAGATTTACAGCGTAAAAGCACAAGGCTACAGAGACAGACTGAATAAAGCAATGGGGGCAAGGGAAATATGGAAGCACAAAGACTTGTGCAAACAATTGTCCTCATTTGTCATACAAAGCCCACAGACAATACAGCGCTGGGAGGTTGAACTGTTCAACAATTAATCTTCAGACCAATTCAAATGACTCAGTATCATTAGAAGCACACAAACTGGGAACAAATGTATGCATGCATGAACATTGCATGAAGTTTTCATGTTATGGCAGCAGAAAAAAATCTTCCATATTTTTTATTTAAATCATCATTAAAATAAAATGCATTTACACTTCACAAGTTGTGTAAGCTTAAAACTTCAACTATTTTTCTTGTCTTATTAACAAATTGTTTTTTATTTGCCCCCACATAAATTAAACAAAATCAAAAAATAAAAATAAAAATAAACACACAAAAACACTTCAGAAGCAAAGCTGAAGCATAGTTTTTGTATTTGGCCCCCACATAAATCTAATAAAACCAAACAAAAACCTCTTCAAAAGCAAAGCTGTACAAGACATTGACATTAATGTTTTTCTTGTCCCATTTACATTTCTTTCCCCACATAAATTGAACAACATCAAAACAAAATAATAAATCAACAAAACAAAAACCATTTGAGAAGCAAAGTTGCATAAGATATTAAAATTAACATTTTCTTGTCCCATTTACAATATTGGTACTGTGTAAATGTATTTACCCTACATAAATCTAACCAAACTAAACAAAGCAAAGAAAAACAAAACAAAAAACAACTTGAGAAGCAACGTTGCACAAGATATTGACGTTAATGTTTTTCTTGTCCCATTGACATTGTTTTTCCCCCACATCAATTGAACAACATCAAAACAAAATAATAAATCAACGAAACAAAAACCATTTGAGAAGCAAAGTTGCATAAGATATTAAAATTAACATTTTTGTCCCATTTACAATATTTGTAATGTATAAATGTATTTCCCTTGCATAAATCTAACTATCCAAACTAAACAAAGCAAAGAAAAACAAAACATCTTGAGAAGCAAGGTTGTTTAAGATATTAAAATTCATGTTTTTCTTGTCTCACTGACAATATTTGTAATGTATATATATGTATTTCCCCTATATAAATCCAACAAACAACACAAAGCAAAACAAAAACTTGAGAACCAAAGTTAAGATATTAAAATAAATGTTTTCCTTGTCCTATTGACAAGCTATTTTTTGTTTTCCCCACATAAATTAATAAGAAAAAATAAATAAAATAACAAACAAACAAAACAAAACCACTTCAAAGTTGTAGAAGATATTAAAATTAGTTTTTTGTCTCATTGACAATATTTGTAATGTATAAATGTATTTCCCTAAATCTAACAAACAATGCAAAACAAAACATTGAGAACCAAAGTTGTAAAGATATTAAAATTCATGTTTTTTCTTGTTCTATTGACAAGCTTTCTTCAAAAAAAAAAAAAAAAAAAAACCAAACAAAACCACTTCAAAGTTGTAGAAGATATTACAATTCATGTTTTTCTTGTCCCATTGACAATATTTGTAAAGTATAAATGTATTATCCCTACATACATCTAACAAAACTTAACAACACAAAGCAAAACAAAAACTTGAGAAGCAAAGTTGTTTAAGCTATTAAAATGTGTTTTTCTTGTCCCATTGACAATATTTGTAATATATAAATGTATTTCCCTACATAAAACAAACAAAACAAAAACAACTTGAGAAGCTAAGTTGTTTAAGATATTAAAATTCATGTTGTTCTTGTCCCATTAACAAGCTTTTTCCCATGAGCATAAAAAAAACACTTCAAAGTTGTAGAAGATATTAAAATTCATGTTTTTCTTGTCCCATTGACAAATTGCTTTTGTTTTTCCCACATAAATTAGCTAAATAAAATAAGAAAAACACTTCAAAGTTGTAGAAGATATTAAAATATTTTTTTTTCTTGTTCCATTGAAAAACTGTTTTTGTTTCCCCACATAAATGAGCAAAATAAACAAAACAAACAAAACCACTTCAAAGTTGTAGAAGATATTAAAATTCATGTTTCTTGTCCCACTGACAATATTTGTAATATATAAATGTATTTTCCCTACATAAATCTAACAAAACTAAACAAAACAAAGCAAATCTAACAAAACAAAAACAACTTGAGAAGCTAAAGTAAGATATTAAAATTCATGTTTTCTTTTCCCATTAACAAGCTTTTTTTCCCACGAGCATAAATAAATAAAACAAAACAAAAACAAAAAAACACTTCATAGTTGTAGAAAATATTAAAGTTCATGTTTTCTTGTCCCATTGACAATATTTGCACTGTATTTCCTTACATACATCTAACAAAACTAAGCAAAATAAAACAAAACCAAAGTTAATAAACAAACAAATAAACAAAACAAAACAAACAAAAAAACACTTCAAAGTTGTAGAAGATATTAAAATTCATGTTTCTTGTCCCATTGACAATATTTGTAATATATAAATGTATTTTCCCTACATAAATCTAACAAAACTAAACAAAACAAAACTAACAAAACAAAAACAACTTGAGAAGCTAAAGTAAGATATTAAAATTCATGTTTTCTTGTCCCATTAACAAGCTTTTTTCCCACGAGCATAAATAAATAAAACAAAACAAAAAAAAAACACTTCAAAGTTGTAGAAAATATTAAAATTCATGTTTTTCTTGTCCCATTGACAATATTTGCACTGTATTTCCTTACATACATCTAACAAAACTAAACACAAAGCAAAACAAAACAAAAACTTGAGAAGCAAAGTTAAGATATTAAAATTCATGTTTTTCTTGTTCTTTTGACAAGCTTTTTTCAAAAATAAAATACAAGTAAAACAAACAAAAGAAACCACTTCAAAGTTGTTTAAGATATTTTTTGTTTTTCTTGTTCCATTGACAATATTTGTAATATATAAATGCATTTTCCCTACATAAATCTAACAAAACTAAACAAAGCAAAACAAAACCAAAGTTAATAAACAAACAAATAAACAAAACAAACAAACAAACAAACAAACAAACAAACACTTCAAAGTTGTAGAAGATATTAAAACTCTTGTTTTTCTTGTCCCACTGACAAACTGCTTTTGTTTTTCCCACATAAATTAGCTAGATAAAATAAAACAAACAAAACCACTTCAAAGTTGTAGAAATTATTAACATTTTTCTTGTCCCATTGACAAATTGCCCCCCATAAATTAGCAAAATAAACAAAACAAAACAAACAAAACTACTTCAAATTTGTAGAAGATATTACAATTCATGTTTTTCTTGTCCCATTGACAAACTGTTTTTGTTTTCCACACGCACATGCAACAAAACAAACAAAAATACAAAAATAAAAAATCACGTAGGAAGCAAAGCTGTATAAGATGTTAAAAATTTAAAAATGTATGTTTTTCTTGTTTTTTCTCCACATAAGTCTAACTAAACAAAACACTAAGAAAAAAAAAAAAAACTTGTAAAATGCATTTTTTAACAAATGTTAATATGTATTTTACCAAAACACAATACAGAACAATAGATTTTCTTTTATTTTTTATTTTTTTGGCAGTGCGTGGTCAGAACATATGGAACATATGGAACAAGGTCAACCTATCTCTCATGAAAACATGCAGGGGTGTAGATAAAGCAATGAAAACTTTGTGCTGTTTTCAGGAAGCTAGTGTGTGGGGGAAAAAAAACTGCCTAAGGTACTAAAGCAGAAAATCACAGACTGAACATCTAGAGGAAGAGATGCTGTGTATGTGCTGTGTGTAGGATACAGTTTTTCAAGGAAAAGCCTGTGTTTACACCAGAGTCCCCTGGCAAACAGGAAGCTCTAATGTGTGATGGTGGGAGTGTTAGTCTGTGCGAAACTGGATACAAGCATCTCTCAATAACTCGTTTTATGAGGTCTAACTCTGTGTGTGTGTGTGTGTGTGTGTGTGTGTGTGTTCGACTAATGGCCCTCTGTGTTGGTGTCCAGGTGCTTTGAGTAGGAGCAGATGTACTTCATAACGAATCAAAATGGAGAAATAACTCAGGGAAAAAAGAAGAAAGAGCCTCATAAAGAAAGGAGCACAGGAACAGTCCACTGGTTACCTAACAAGGTGAGCCGGTACACAATCATTTCACTTCATCAGAGACCAGAGATGAAGGACGACACAACCGCTAATGCTCAGTCCAGCTACAGAAGCAGAGAGTCGTTTTTGCACTGAATTTTGACTGATCTCTGATTTGATGTATGAAGTTTCTTAAAGTTCACACTGGTGTCCTGTCAAAAGTAGCCTATTTAAGTATGTACAGTTGAAGTCAAAAGTTTACATACACCTTGCAGAATCTGCAAAATCTTAATTATTTTACCAAAATAAGAGGGATCATACAAAATGCATATTACTTTTATTTAGAACTGACCTGAACAGCATAAAGGATGTTTACATACAGTCCACAAGAGAAAACAATATTTGCATTTGTAAAAATGACCTTGTTCAAAAGATTTTTAACACTGTGTTGTTACCTGAATGATCCACAGCTGTTTTTTGTTTGTTTGTTTTTTTGTTTAGTGATAGTTGTTAATGAGATAGTTTACAACGATTTTGAGATCCATCACACTGAGGACAACTGAGGGACTCATATGCAACTATTACAGAAGGTTCAAACACTCACTGATGCTCCAGAAGGAAAAAACATGCATTAAGTGCCAGGGGGTGTAAACTTTTGGATGGAATGAGAATGTGTACACTTACTTTTTTCATTTAGTACTGCCCTTTAGAAGCTACAGAAGATAGTTACATGTTTCCCAGAAGAAAAAGAAGTTACATTTACTTCAAATTCACCCAATTTCAACCCCCCGTCTCTTAATGCATGGTTTTTCCTTCTGGAGCATCAGTGAGTGTTTGAACCTTCTGTAATAGTTGCATATGAGTCCCTCAGTTGTCCTCAGTGTGAAAAGACGGATCTCAAAATCATAGTCATTGTTGGAAAGGGTTCAAATACACAAAAATGCTGGAAAACCAAAGAATTTGGACCTGAAGGGTTTTTCTGAACGACAGCAGACAGTTTAATGATCACTAAACAAAAAGAAAACACAGATGTGGATCATTCAGGTAACAACGTAACAACACAGTATTAAGAATTAAGGGGATGTAAACTTTTGAACAGGGTCATTTTTATAAATTAAGCTATTATTTTCTTTTGTGGACTAAATGTAAATGTCTTTTATGTGAAATATCTAATTCAGGTCAGTACTAAATAAAAAATAACATGCATTTTGTATGATCCCTCTTATTTTGGTAAAACAATAAACATTTTGCATATTCTGTTGCTTTACTACTTGTTTTAATATATATATTTCTGGAAACTTCTGAAAGTTTCCAAAAATCCTAGAAAGTTTTGGAATGTTTCCGAAATTTGCCAGAAATTTCCAACCTCTTTTCAACCTTAATTTTAACACATTTATATGAATATTTGTATATGTATACATTTAAAAATATTTGAATGTTATGTCTAACAATTGATTAGTGGCTTAAAATCCTGTACAAAAAAAAAAAGAATTGAATAAAGGCATCTCAGTATTTTAATATACAGTACACACCTGTCAACCCTCAAGTTTTTCGCGGGATTCTCACGTATTTTATCATTGTATCCTGTTATCATCCCGTTTAACTATTTTCACATATTTCTCCCGTATTTGTAATCTTTCTATAAAAAAAAAAATCCCACTGAGCGTATTTTATGTGTTTAATTTTGCCTCTGGTAAAACTCACGCAATTTGAATGGCCCAAACCGCATTATATGAATAATCACATCAACATATTTCAAGGTTGAATATTGTTTAATTGATTAAATATCAGTGCTGCAATGTCAGGTGCTCTGCTTTGTTTTCTGCAGTTACCAAGGAAACGGCTATATTCACGGTGAAAAGCGCCACCTGCTGGCAGAGAATTAAAGGCCAAAAACTAACTCTTATTTTTACGCAGAAAACACTAAATTGTAAATGTAAACCGGTGGATCCACAAGAAGATAATTAATTATACAACTATAAAGATATAGCCTACATTATGATATATTTATATGTTACTAAATGAATGTAACTGTTTGATAATAATTGTTTAAGTTAATATAAATAGTACTAATATAATAATTTTTACTTTTGACTCCGTCACCCATATCCCCCATATTTCCCATATTTTTGAACTCAAATGTTGGCAGGTATGACACAGTATGAAATATATTTATCAGTGTTCTTAAATAAATATACAATATTGAGAGATTAACATTAGTAAGAGCAGTAGTAGTAGTAGTACTAATTTTATTTGTACCTTTCCAAAACTTAAGGTAGAAGGGGAAAAAGGACAACTATAGCAAAAACGGTTCACAGACCAAGAGCTGAAGAATATTTAGGGAAGAAAAGTCTTTAAGAGGTATAGCTACTGTATTTCTACTTAATAAACAAATACACTACACTATTGTATATGATGCGCCCATCCAGTTTTACGGATGGTTTAATATAAGTTTTGATGCAATATAAAGCAAAAGCACACAGCAGTGGCACTTTCTCGAAGCTGGAGCTTGCAGACAAGACGAGCTTGTTTAAACTGAGGTAAATAAATGAAAGAAATGGATCAAAGAACGATCACACCAAGAGTCCAGCTTTAACAAGTAAGGCTCACCTCGAGTGTGCTCTCGTCTAGCTTTGACAGAAACTCTGACAGATCAAACAGACGGCAGACTTTGGAGATCACGCTTACAAACCGTCTTAATGATTGTGGGTGTGTGGACAAATGACAGCGTGATAGAATCAGATTTCACAGATCTCACTATCCGTGATGAACGGGAGGAGTTATTACAAAATTCAGAGCGTTCAAGGTGAATGATAAACTTGTTTGGCTGAGCAACTAACATCTGCAGTAAAACACAGAGAGCTCAGGGCTCAGGTCTTTCATTATCTGATGATTCATTACAGAAAGTGTGAATTAAGACACCGGTGTGGCTCATGGTGCTCAAGCCCTCTGACATTTACTAGGTCAAGAAATATTGATTTTATAATTAATTGAGCTTATAACCTGAGCAATCTGACATTGATTCTTTTAATCCCAAAATCAATCTTTTAATCAATGCTGTATTCAACATGTTAAAGCCTTTAAACAATGTTAAAGCTGATGCTATTTTATTAAAGTTAAAATACTGTAAAAACGAAATTTACTCTTCCAGGAACAAATACATTTACATGTTATGTACTTAATAAAAATGCCCTGCAATTGTACTTTTAGTATACGAAACTGGTATATTTAATAAGCCTGCTAAACTAGAACAAATAGTTTTGTCCTTAATGCAGTTTAATTAAGCAGAGGTTGTGCTGAAGTCCAACTAAAGATATACTTAAGTTTATTTGACTGTGTTAAAGTGGAACTATTGCAAGTATACTTTAGGTACACTTTTAAGATTTTGCATTTAAATCCTCATCAATAGTGGCATTAAAGCATATTTTAGGCTTAATATTAAGAAATGTGCATTGTGCACAAGTAGTACTCCAAATGAAGTTTAATTACAATTTTTATATCAGTAACTATCGAGTGATACGTCAGAAATTATGCTAGTACAAAATAAATGCAATTTAAATCTATTAAAATTTTTTTATATATATTTGCCACCACAGTTGTGCTTCAATATGTGTCTAAATGTCATATCAAACATGAATCACATTGAACTTGGACTGATATTCATATTCAAAGTTGAATTCAAATCTAAATTCAAATGTAAAAATGATACATTTAAACTGCAATTTGAATTTTACTTTTTTAAATTGAAAATGTATCATTACATTTAATAATGCTTCTTATATTTATAGTTTATTACATTATCATTTATTATTAAAATCTGTATTATTGTATTGTTAATGTATTAATACAACTGACTTTTTTATTTAACCCTTTAACTGTCACTCTCATTTTTGAACATAGATGAGAAAATCCAAACTTAAATTTGTATAATTTATGTACGAAAACAGTTTGTAATATGATTTTGAGGTACATTTTCCGTGGTAATGCAATATCTGATTTTAAAATGGTTTTCAAAGGATACATTTTGAGATTTTAAGTTTTCAGTTAAAAAACAAAAAACACAATTTGTTGAGTCAACTTAAAATAATTTGTTACCCTGCTGCCTTAACATTTCAAGTTCACTAAACTTTTTTGAGTTAACTGAACTTAAAATTTGAAGGCAGCCGGTTAACAAATTATTTTAAGTTGACTCAACAAATTGTTTCTTTTTACAGTGTATATAATTTCTTATTTCTATAGCGTGATAGAGAAAAAGGCAACAAAGAAAGTCTTTTTGTGATCAAGTAGATTTTTGAGGTTCACTCTTAAATTAATCTATTACTTTTCCTACGTCATTTGTAACAAAACAGTGGTTAAATATCTATTTAGGGGTCTTTTTCCAATGATACTGTCATGTTTAGATTAGGATTTTTTGTAATATGGTGAAGTAATCGTAGGCGTCTCACTGAGGGGACGGTGACAGTTAAATGTATTTTTACATTTAAGAATTAACATTAGAATTTGAATTTCGAATCCTACTTATTTAAAAAAGAAAATAAAATTCAAATTTGAATCCCATTTTTAAATTGTAAAAATATATATACAATTACAATTGAATAAAAATCAAGACTGGGAACTGGGAAATCTGTGCCAACAGCTCTAAACCCCATAAGCAGCTCTCTTTGATTTTGCAGGGCTCCTGGGATTTTCTCCAGCAAGTCTTTCTCATAGCTGAAGAACATCACAGATGCTGTTGTAAAAGATTGACTACTCTTAGTGTGACACATTTCATTTTCTTTCAGTGTGTTAGCCACATCTCCAAGTACTTATTCATTGCATGCAATTCAACATAAAAGAGTGATGAAGACATTAATCAGCAGCTGTGTTATCTAATAGTAAGTTCCCTTTCACATCTAATACAAGGTGTTCAGTGCCTTTCTATTCATTATGCAGTCATTATGTTAAGATACACAACTCTCTGAAAAATCGCACGAGTGTGCCATGTTTGTAGTATTGCGAGGTAATGATCAAGCTGTTTGTTTACTAGCTGCTCTCGACAAGCAGACAGAAGCTGTGTGGGAGGACGACGAGTGTCTGGAAAGCGACAGTATGTTCATTTGCAGAAGGCTGTTACATACAAGAGACATACTCCAAAAGTAGGTTGAATCTTAGATGGTTCTTCCAGAAATGCTCCGGTCTTGTTTTACCGCAGTGCAGTCGTGTTCGTGCAGCATCTGAGAACCAAATGTTAGAGGCAGGTGAAAGATAACCAGAGAGAGAGACGCAGGCTGATAACAAAACCCAAAGGACACAGAAGTGACAGAACGTGGAAAACGAAGAGGCTGAAAGAGAGTTGGTGGAAGGGGGCACACTGGCAATGATGAGTGTTTTATCATTCCTTCCTGTTCATTTACAGCTACAATCAATTAGACGACGGTGTGAATAAATCACACCTCCGTGTTTGCTGTAAAATGTGCACAACATGTCTGTGTGCATAGAAATTAAACCAATAAGACTAAATGCAGACATTTTACCAGGGGTAGAGGGGACAAAACAAATATCTGAGTAAAATAAGATTACAAATACGCATCATGACAATTATAAGCATAACAAGAATATAATAACAACTGACTTCATCAAAAACAGTGTTTTTGCATTAGGTTTTGGGTCATTAAGATTTTTTTTGTGTTTTATGCTCAGAAAGACAGCATTTCTTTGTTCAAAAATGCTTTAAAAACTGTGAAATATTATTACAATTCAAAAGAACTTTTTTCGATGTAAACATATTGTAACATGTCATTTTTTTGCTGTGATCAAAGCTGAATTTTCAGAATTATTACTCCAGTATTAAGTTTCACATGATCCTTCAGAAATGATTCTAATATGCTAATTTGATATTTTTATTTTTCAGAATTCTTTGATGAACAGAATGCTTAAAAGAACAGAATTTATGGGCCATTCTACAGAATTGGTGCAAACTGCTGTCCCGAAACCAAAAAACATATTTAAAAAGCATTTAAGTATTCAAAACTTATATGTTTATTAAGATCCTTCTATTATGCATTGAAACCCAAAATAATATTTAAAATATCAGTAAGCTTAATATATATAAAATCATCATTTATTAGGTACTTTCAATTTGGAAGGTGGCTTTCCCGAACTGGAACTCTTAAATTTCAAATGATGAAAATGATATTTTCTTTGTAAATTATGAAAACTTTATGTAAAAAAATGTGCATTTTTCATGTCACATAATCAGTGTTGGGGAAAGTTACTTTTAAACGTAATGCATTACAATATTGATTTATTCCCTAAAAAAGTAACTAATTACGTTTTACTTTTTATGGAAAGTAATGCATTACACATTACTTTTGCGTTACTTTAGCATTACTTTTTAAATCTGGGCAGGGCTAGTTAATGTTATTAAAAAAAGCTATTAAATGTTAGTTAATCTAAAGTAAGTTTTGCTTATTAGTACACTGCAAAAAATGCTTTTCTTACTTAGATTTTCTAAAAATTCTTAAAACAAGAAGGATTTGTACGGTTGAAGTGGATCAACAAAGGTCAGCAGCAAAGTCATTGGTTAATAAAATGGGATTAAATACATAAAGGAAACAAAAAGTAACTCAGAAATTTTCTTGGAAATGAAAAAGTAATGCGTTACTTTACTAGTCACTTGAAAAAAGTTACGTAACTTGCGTTACTTGTAATGCATTACCCCCAACACTGCACATAATCCTCCTATTTGGAAATAAATATAAGTTTAGTACAGTTATGCATTTTTTTGTGTTTTAGTATGTTTTAGCAGTGTTTTAGTTTGCAAGTTAAAATTCTGTAATGTGATATGGCCGCTAACAAAACATTAGTCACTACCGAAACATGGGATGTTTTGTCAAAAATAAAGTATACTGAATGATCAACTAAGATGTTATTGATTTTTGGTTTTGTATATTTGACTTTGATTTATACTTTGAAATCAGTATGAACAACTTTTTACCTTTTACAAAGAAAAAATGGATTCAAAATACAACAAATCTAATAAATTACACTGGTAAATTGTTATGGGTTTACCTCTGAAAAGAAAACATTGTAGATATAAGCAGTTAATAGGTCAATACAACCCTTCTAATCAAATTATTATTACTGTGTTTCGGTTGTGACAAATTTGGAGAGAGGACAAATATTCCAAAACTTTCTGAAATTACAATATCAGAATTAACTGCACAATTACTACAAATGTGTACCTTGGATATTATACAATTTGCATACAGACATTTTTTATATATTTTTTTAATTTCAAGACATTTCCAACTCTGACTTTGGACTAATTCTGTATTTGAAATAACTCTACTGTCACGTTTGATCAATTTAAAAGCACAAAACTAATGAATGAAAGTCATTTCTTTCAAAAAAAAAAAAAGTATATTTTCAATGACAAAGACTATGGCTAAAACAAAACATTGTATGTGCAGTCACATCCGCGTTATTACCAGCATCGCACAATGGCTGATCCAATCTGAATGTTCGGCCTGAACTCTCTGTTTGATGCACACTGAACTCCAGCGAATACAAAGTCAATTCAATATCACACAAAAATAATTGATATTCACGTCTATGCAGAGGATGCATTGATGTTCTTCCCTGCTGCTTTGTTTGAATATAAAAACACAATGCATGCTGTTTTGTTTGTGAAAATGGAGAATAGTTTTGAGGCCAGCCACTATACCAAACAATTGTGTCTCTATAGTGCTAACAATTGCAGGGGAAAATTTCCCATTGGAAGGCTAAGCCCCAAAAGACGAAAGCACTGCAACGACACAGGAGGAATAAAAACACATCACATAATTCTGAGAATCTAAAAGAAACAACAACCATTAGTGTACAAACATGTTTCTACACAGGAACAAGAGCCGAATTAACAGGAGAAACGGCAGCTGTAAATTGATTTTCCTTTCTGGCGTTAATGAAACGATCTCGTGGCACACAAGACCCCTCGCCGTATTTGCCACGGATCAGTGGGTGCCGAGATAAAGCCTACTGCCGAGTGCCAATCAAACCAAAGTCATTGCATTTGACTGTTTTCTCTTTCTCTCTCTCTTTCTCTCTCTCTCTGGCAAATTATCAGTCATCAACCAGCCATGAAGTTCATAATGATTAAATTATGCAATAAATGTGCTTTATCAGACCAACTAGCTTCATGCCTCTGAAACAGTTATTAAACGCTAATCAAACTTGTCTGTTTGGTATCTAGAAAAAGCCAACAAAAAAAAAGCATGTGCATCATTTGCTTGGGAATTTAAATCATTTCATCCAATTAAACTTTATCCAATAACTTAATGTGAACTTGGCACTTTGCATTGAGAACGGCCTTCTACAGATTTCTGTGCAATTTTCTTATAAGTTCATGACAAATCTATGGAAGCCCATTTCCACCACTGAATAAAAAATGTAAAAAAGTAATTGCAGCTTTTTATCTCAATTACTTAAATAATAAACTAAATTTAATAAACGGTAAAGTCAGAATTGCAAGATGAAAATCACAATTTTTACTTTTTTGCTCACAACTGCGAGTTTGTATCTCGCAATTCTGACTTTGTTCTCAGAACTGTGAGATATAAACTCGCAATTGTGATTAATAAAAAGTCCAATTTTGAGAGGGAAAAATTGATATGTTCTTGAATTGAGAGTTATAAAATATAGAAACAATGCTGAGAAAAAAAGTCACTATTGTGAGATAGAAACTCGCAATTCTTAGAAAAAAGTCAGTATTTTGAGTTTATATCTCGCAATTCTGACTTTATTTCTCAAAATAAAGCAATTCTACCTTTATAACTCGAAATTGCGAGTTTACATCATTCAATTCTGAGAAAAAAGTCAGAAATGTGAGTTTGTATTTTAAAATTTTGACTTTATTTCTCAAAATTGCGAGTTTAGTTCTCGCAATTCTGAGAAAAAAGTCAGAACTGTGAGTTTATATCTCTCAATTCTGACTTTATTTTTTTTTAATTGTGAGTTTGTCTCGCAATTTTGACTTTATATCTCATGTTTACATCATGCAATTCTGAGAAAAAAAGTCAGAAATGTGAGTTTATATCTTAAAATTCTAACTTTGTAACTTGCAGTTGTGAGTTTACATCACCCAATTCTGAGAAAAAAGTCAGAAATATGAGTTTATATCTTAAACTTCTAACTTTATAACTTACAATTGTGAGCTTATATATAATATTCTAAAAAAAAGTCACTATTGCAAGATAGAAACTCGCAATTCTGAGAAAAAAGGTCATTCAAAATTGTTGAATTGTTTATATCTTGCAATTCTGACATTATTTTTAAAAATTGTGAGTTTGTTTTGCAATTCTGACTTTGTAACTCGCAATTGTGAGTTTACATCATGCAATTCTGAGTCAGAAATATGAGTTTAAATCTCGCAATTCTGACTTTATAACTCACAAGTGGTAAACTAATAGAGAAAGATGAATTGTGCTTTGGCAATTGTGTTTTTTATTTGTACTGAAACAAAGAAGGGGCAGCAACAGAGAAGGATAAAACAATTAATTCCATGACCTTTATGTTTTAGCTCCATGTATCGTTGATCAATACATAATTTTATGTTGCATTTTTTATTGGCTGGTCAGTAGATGTAGGTCGCAGCAGCAAACACGCTGTGAGATGCTTATCCTAAATAACTACTGGGTAGATTACTTACCAACAGTAGTTTGTTACTGATTATAATATGACCCTGGACCACAAAACCAGTCATAAGGATAATTTTTTTATTATTGAGATTTATACAATAATAAATAAGCTTTCCATTTTCCATGGTTTGTTAGGATAGGACAATATATGGCCGAGATTCAACTATTTGAAAATCTGGAATCTGAGGGTGCAAAAAAAAAATAAAAAATACTGAGAAAATCACCTTTAACGTTGTCCAAATTAAGTTCTTAGCAATGCATATTACTTATCAAAAATTACACTTTGATATATTTACAGTAGTACATTTACTAAATATCTTCAATTACTTAATATTTAAATTAGTATTTAGACTTTCAGATTATATTTTACCTAATATGTTTTAAACTAATATTAAATATACCACATTGATATAAAAAAGCAAAGAGAACAAAAATGTATGCCATTATTTGACTTCAACTTTATGAAATGCATTAAACATTATATTACAACTGGGCTTAATGTAAGAACTACAGTGGGTTTGTGATAATAAGCTAATAATTAATTCAAAAAACAAAAACAATCAAACCAAAACACATTAACTCACATCAGAGAACTGTGAACAAGCAAGTGTCTTGTTAAATTATTGAAATATTAACTTCCTCAGGGATATTTTAACACATTTTTTATATGTCAAAGGGGTTTGGCTGACAAAAACATTTGTGAATCCCTGCATTACATCAACAAACAACATTAAAGCAGTGATCAGTAACTTTCTTAATTATTTGTTTTGCACATGGTCTAATTGCTGGAGAGGTGTTTTTTTCCCTTTAAATTACATCACAACGTTATTTACATGACATTTACATGGCCATTCCATATTGTGAATATAGTCAGACCTAAATGGTATATGATTTATGTATTTATGTAATCCAAAAGGTAATCATGTAATCTGACATAAGTAACTGTAATCTGATATAAGCATTTTAAATGAGCAATATCACAAGAGTATGAGCTTCGTTTGTATTTGAAACAAAATAAGATATTTTTTATGCATTTTGGAGCATATCCTTTTGTTGCAAACAGCGTATAATGTTCTCTGTCAGCATAAATTATTTTACCAATCTCCTGGACGTTGATCGTGTTAATTACATTGCTGTCAGAATACATCCAAAATATCTTCATTTGTGTTCCAAAGATGAACAAAGCTTTTACGGGTTTGGAATGAAATAGAGGTAAGTGATTAATGACAAAATTTTCATTTTGGGGTGGAGTGACCCTTTAATGTTAAAACACTTTAAAAAAAGTTTGCAAGGTGTCTATATGATGCTAATATAGTATAATATAATATATGTGTTAATTTTTTTTTTTTTTAATCAAGTAGGCTTACTGTACATTTTTTACTTTACATTTTAGTACAGTACAGTTTTTCTGGGAGTACAGTACATTTTTTGTTCAACTTTTAGGTACAGTGCATTTTAATTTCATCATTTAAATTTTTTATTTACCTGTATGTAAGCACAGTGCAGTGTTAATGCTCAAACTGAATTTGCAATGTTTAAAGTGGCCCACAATGATAAATACTCTCATTTTTGAACTGTGCATAGCTATAGCTGAATAATTAGTCCTACTACGCTACTGTATTTTAAAGTTGGTCATTATGGTGGCACTTGGTGTAGAAAGTTTGAGAACCACTGTAGTAGAGTATTATGAGAGAAAGATGGACTGATCGAGTGTGATTACCTGCATCTGATACAGCATTCATTCTTCAGATCGGTCTCATAATCACAATAAACATTAGTTTGAATATCTACGTATCTGAGGAAAGCGTTATCTTTGTCGTAACATTAATATCCTTTCATCTGTCAAGGGTGATTTTGCTGCTCCAGTGCATTTGTTCGCTGCGTCAAGCTGTTGTTGAAACTAAAAATAACTTCTGTTTATAGCGTTAACTTTTCAAAGCAAAAGTCTTTACTGCTGACTCATAAAAACAGCCTCTTGTCGCCATCTAATACAGCTAAAATCACCATCACGAATATGCACTGTTTCTCAATACTAAACACTATTATTAAATACTGTTATTTATATAAAATATTATTTATTGCATAGTAATATTTTATAAACAACAACAACAACAACAGCCATCATAAAAGTTGCTAGGCAACTCAGTCAAAAGTACAAAGGCAACGCCCTGATAAACAGCACTGGATTTACATAAACATGAGGTTTTGCCTGAGAGATCTTCTCTGGAGCAAATATGAGTGCAGAACAGTGGCTCACATGTCTGAAAAGGTCTATGCAAATTTTCAAACAGATGTTATCTATATTAACAAACTGCATTTTTTGACTATAAACAAGTACATTCTTGCCTGAAAACCTCTTAAAACTACATTCTGTGACACAAAAACAGTAAACGATACTGGATTTGGCATCCACCATGACACTCGCGTAAGAAGTACCGCAAGCGGAGTGATATGATTACAAACTGTGTTCTGATATCGCTCTAATATCACGCTCTTATCAGCCAATCAGATTCGAGGACCAGAAAGAACTGTTTTATAAAATGTAATATACTGTAATTACAAGTACTCTTTTTGTAATCTGATTACGTAATTCAGATTGCATGTAGTTACTACCTAGCACTGTCTAAATTTCTAACACTGTCAGAAAATTTTGGCAGGCTATTTTTGGTTGCAAGATGGTGACAACAGCCATCTTTGAACCGCTTTCACAGTACGCCATAAGACCACCATTTAGGAGCCACGACCAAAGAAAATGCCACAATTGTTTAACATTGGTCATCTTTTGTCATCATACAATGTATACCAGATATAAGCAACACAGTCACCAGGTTTTCCTGAATAAGTGCTCTGTTGAAGACAGAGGCGGTGACAAGCGGTTAATTGAAAGCGGCTTGTTGTAGCCGCTGGTGTGGCGTGTTGCTGAAGCTGCAGAGCTGCCATTAGTTTTCATTAGCGTCTGCTGCAGCGCTTGGGAATACGTGTGCTGATCGTACCGAAGACCTGGACGCTTCATAGCTCATCAACAAACATCCGAGGAGCCACAGGACACACTGAGCTCTGACGGAGAGCACACATTTGCCCTTTCTCTGGGTTCAACACAAATTAAGATCTATCAGCAGCATCTGTGGCACACGCTGTCCATTACCACAGAAAATCATTTTGACACGTTTGACCCTCAGTCTGAACAACAGCAAAAATTGTGTTACACTGCTGCACTTGCAATCAGTGTTATTTTATGGTCAATGAGATACTATTATAGTTTTTGCTATTTTATAGTTTTTTGAATGAGATTTTATTTTTTGATGTTCTGCTTTCATGTAAATTTTGGTTCACATTTTAGTAATTTATTGTATTTTAGTTGTTTTTAAATATGTTACCACATCAATCTTCCAGAATCTGCCAGAAAGTTTTGGGAGTTAATGTTAGTCCATCTCTGCATGACAGACTTTTCAGGATAGAACACTGACTCCCAAAATTGACTGCCAAATTCTGAAAGATATATTCTTAAAACAGTGGTACAAGAGGATGTGATGTTGGTCCTTCTAGTGTCACTCATAACTTACCTGTCTACAAAGCCTATAAAAAAAAAAAAAAAACAGCCTTCAGCTGTTGTGTTAGCAAATTCTAGTATTGCATTAGTATTGCATCATTTTCATGGACAATTATTCATTTTTGACTTCACAGTCTGAGTTAAATCACTTTTTTTGGCTTATTTTATCTGTAAAAGTAAACATACCTAATAATTATGCACACCTGAATATAAGAAGTTTTTCACTTCCAATCTTCATGGGCAATTATATATCACTTATAAATGATTAATTACAGTAGTTATTAAGATTAATGTAGTTTGGAATTGTTAAAATGTGCACTACATGTTATTTTAGTATGCACATTTTAAGTAACAATAATAATAACCCCAACATTTTAATTCTGTCACTATTTAAATTACCTCTCTTACCTTTTTATATAAAACAGAAACGTACTGCCATACAGTGTTTTGCCATCCAATGATGATAACCAGAAAATATCCAGCTCAAAATAAATAAATAAAAAAAATCAGAAAAGTCATAAAAGTATAACTACATTAAAGGTCATCTGAGATCATGCAGTAAGTAGGAACAGTCTGAACTCTGAATCGTTAATCTTGAAATCTCATGTCTATCCAACTTTAGCAGCCATAATTTAAAACATGGTGCACTGAAAACCTGAACATGAGACAGCTGAACAGCTTCGACAGAAATTGACATCATCAGCAAACTTTTAACACTGATAATAATCAGAAATGTTTGCTGAGCAGCAAATCAGCATTTTAGAATGATTTCTGAAGGATCATGTGACACTGAAGACTGGAGTAATGATGCTGAAAATTCAGCTTTGATCACAGGTATAAATTACATTTTACTATATATGAAGAGTTCAGATGCAAAACCAGCTAAAAGCCATCACGGTCAAAAATGAGATAATGATACTGAGTGACTGCTCTCTACACAGTATGCATCCATCAAATACTTTTACTTCAAACTCGCTAAAATCTCACCCTCAGCCTAAATCAGAATACCAGTACTTACATAGAAACCTATACATCGGAATGCATTTTTTAAAGAAAGATGTCAGATTTAGAAGCTTTTGCATCTGAACTCTTCATATTTAAATAAAAGCAGATATTTCACATTATTAGTTTATAAAATTTTTAGTCAATGCAATCTTGATGAGCATAAGAGACTTATTTAAAAAAAAATAAATAATTCATACTGGTCCTGAACTTTTGACAGGTAGAGTATATGAACCACTTTCATGACAGTTTTATGAGTTTGTAGTTATTTTTGTAGCTTGACAGCAGCTGAACTATCATCGTATAGAACGCTGCATCATGTTTCTTTAAAACGTTCTATTTTTGTGTTCCATGGGGGAACAAACAGCAAACCACTTGCTGTAAACAATCAATTTTTTTCTCTTTTCTGTGTGTGCAAACTTTTCCTTTGGATCTTGGACCTTGAAGAATTCTTAAAGATAAGGAAAAAATCCAATATATGCTCCCTGGTCTTCAACCTCCCAATATCCTATGTATTAACTGTTCCTCACGCATGCGAACTCCATCTGAGTTAATTGAATTTTAATTAGAGTCGTGGATATCAGATTGTTTCATTCTCTGTGAAATCCCTGAACATCTTCAGCAGCTCGGCCTCATTAACTCTCTCTGACCTTAAAGCGGCTCGACATCCGACCTCTCATCACGCACAGCAAACAGTCTGAGACGTGAATAGAGGAAGTCTAATCAGAGCGCTCAGTGTTCAGCAAGCGAGACTTCTTCCCAGATGGTGACTGAAAACATTTCCCCAGGGTCGAGCATCGCAGGCCAACTTAGAGGAACACTGGGATTCTTTTTGTCAGAGTGCTCATACTTGTCTGGAAGCTCCAAGAGGACCAAATGTACATCTTACACTTCCACATTTCTTTAAATGTGTCCAGTAATATATATATTCTTAGGCCCTTCCGAGTCAATCTTTTCCATACACTGAAAATGAAAGGGTAAATCCGTCAAGCTAAGATTTGTGGCATCGTTGGTTCCCGCATGTGTCATCATTGACGTCAAACATGGCATGACATATTTTAATATGAATGTGAGTGATATTTGAAGTCTGTGACCAAAGGGGAAGATACTCAGTGAGTAATAATTTAAAGTTTAGCACTGTATGGCTTCAGATGACTTATGAATAAAGTTCATGAATCACATGAACTACTTTTATGGTTTTTATGCTTTTACTTGATGTAAAAGAGCAGCGTGAACATTCTGCTTAACATCTCTTTTTGTGAGATGTTTAACAGTCCAAAACAGCTCCAAAACATTGCCTTTACAGCTGCTGGAAGACATCCACATTCAATCGCACGCAATAAGCTAAATCTTGCAAAGCTCCAGGAAAAGTAATTACCATGAATGTGTTGGGGGGAAATAAGGAGATACCTGAATGAATTATTAATAAACTAGTATTTTCTGAGCCATTGTCTATAACTTTAACTTCTTAGGAAATATATCAATGATGTGACGTTTCAGATGCATCCAAAATGACAAAAACATAAACATATATTTAATTGTTTGGTCAAAATGATTGCTATGGACAGTTTAGCAGTCACTGGATATTGGTAGGGACACATCCCGTGCGTCCCTCCCTAATTGTACGCCCTTGCTGAGTCGCAAAGATGAAGTTGAAGATCCTGACTTGCCATCTGCTCATTGGACGCACCTTTAGAGAAAAATGCATCTCTACGGATTTTTTAATGACATAAAATCAAAAGTTTTCAATTTTTTTTTAAAGTAGTAAATTAATAATTTAAAGCTTTATATATATATATATATATATATATATATATATATATATATATATATATATATATATATATTAACTGATTGGTCAGTTGCCACATTCCAAAGGTTGTTATCAGATAACAACCTGCTGGATCTACATTATCCCTTATATATATCCCGACTATAAGGTAAGTATTAGTTGAGTTTCGTTTCGTTTTTGTGAAGCACTCCTATTCAATGGCGAGACATAAAGTGCATCTTGTTTGTTTTCTTTATTTTTACAAAAAGCATTACATTTTGTTTATATTGTGAGTGCACACAAATAAAAATTTGTCCCTTTACAGTTCTGGATGATATATTATGCTTATCTTTATGCAAAGATTATGGCTTATTTAATTTGTTTGCAAGTGATCGCGCTGGCGCCTTCATGTCCTGCAAAGCACATTTAGTTTCCACTCTCCAACAAATGACTGTATGCACATAATAGCGTGCATTTATCGAAGTTAAACGTTAAAATAACATTTTGGTATGCTTGAAGATTTTATTTTAGGCAAGTCGTGATGATTTGAGAAGGCAACATTGATCAAACATAGGCTGTGATCAATTGGTTGTTACTTGATCAATTACTTTTGTTACTAAGAAACAAAAACTTTAATTAAACAAACCAAAAATGTTCCAAACATATTTCTAAATTAACTTTATAAAGAAACAAAAATAACTATAACCACATTCCTATTAAAGACAAAACTTAGCTATTTTAGTGGATGCAACAGTGTAATGGGGAAGAGAGAGAGAAAAGACATGGGCTCTGGTCAGACAAGGGCCAGGCGAGGTTGTTATGAATTTATGCAACAAATGTTTGTTTAATATTAACCATTCTTATGTTGGCTACTTTCTTATTTAACTGTTTCATTTCTTTGATATTTACTTTAGTGTTTTGTAGGCTGCTTGTTCAGTGAAGGAAGTGCTGAAATAAACAAGCATGTCAAATTTTAAAATGATATTTAGTTGGTCCATGACCACCATGGTGGTAAAAATCACCACAGCCCTACTTTAAACAGATATGTGGTTGGATTTTGAAGTGAGACAACAACAACAGGAGACGGGCTTATTATGGATTACAAACTCATATTTTGGCCAGAAGCAAAGTTTTGAAGTTAAAATGTCTTGATGGATTTGTTTCTTACAAAGATGCTGTTTTTGGCTTCTTAAGATGTTAACTAATGGACTGGAGTGGTGTGGATTATTATGATGTTTTTATCAGCTGTTTGGACTCTCATTCTGACGGCACCCATTCACTGCAGAGGATTCACTGAAATCTGTGACCAACAGAAAAAATGTCAGAGTATTAAGTTAAATTTATAGTATATTTATAGAGTACTAAACTTAATTTTAAGTCATCGTTCAGCGATGACTTAAAATTAGGTTCATGAGTCACTTTTATGGTGCTTGTTTTTATTCACTTCATCTAAAAAAGGCAGTGTGAACATTCTGCTAAACATCCAAGGAAAGACAGTAATGCAAGCTTGGAGCAACATGAGGGTGAGTAAATGACTTTATTTTTGGGTGAACTATCCCTTTAAATGGTCACCTGTCACTCATTTGTTTCCTTTTTAAGATGAGAAAACAGAGAAAATCTGTATTTATTACAGAAACAGATTGTTAAAGCAGTGCAGGGATTGTACTTAAAAAGCCTGTGACATTCAATAAAGCATGTGGATGTTTGTGTTTCGACTGCAGCTCAGATGGACAGAGATTTGTTTTTATGAAAGCGAATGAACACACAAAGGAAAGCTCTCAGGTGTTTGGTAGAATCAGCTCAGACTTTTGAATACACTGAATGTGTTTTCAACAACAACAACAGAATACTCTTTTTCTACATTTTAAACAAATACTTCATCCAGAAACTAAAATTTCCTGAAAAAACATTACATTTAGCATTACACTCAGCAATGGATCCTCTGCAGTGAATGGGTGCCGTCAGAATGAGAGCCCAAACAGCTGATAAAAACATCACAATATTTCACAAGTAATCCATACCATCTTGTGAAGTGAAAAATTGAGTGTGTAAGAAGCAAATCCATCATTAAAACTTCAAACTGTCACTTCTGGCTAAAATAATCCATAATGTTGTCTCATCTGAATCAGGAGATAAATATACACAAATTAAGCATTGTTTACAAGCCTAAAACAGCTCTAAACAAACATGTGGGTGGATTTTGATGTGAGAGAACAACAGAAGATGGATATTTTACTAGAAGAAGCATTATTATAGATTATGGACTGAACAGAAGTGACATATTTAAGTTAAAATGCCTTAATGATGAATTTGTTTATTACAAACATCAAGCTTTTCGCTTCACAAGATGTTAATCGATGGACTGGAGTGGGGTGAATTACTTGTGGATTATTGTGATGTTTTTGTCAACTATTTGGACTCTAATTCTGACGGCACACATTCACTGGAGATGATCCACTGGTGAGCAAGTGATGAAATGCTACATTTCTCCAAATCTGATGAAGAAACAAACTCATCTACATCTTGGATGGCCTGAGGTAGAATTCAGAAATGGGTACCAGTATATTAGTCAGGTTTTGCATTACGGTGGTGTAGGACACCAGAAAACTTTCTACATGCTTTACTAAACTAAAACAGAAGTCACCAATTACTGGATTGTAGTCCAAATCTACACCCCAGATATGACATATACCATTAATGTGATATAAAATCGTCCATATCATATTACAAGTTACACCATTCCCCTCCAGACATCTGTGACTGCATCAGATATGAGCTCTACTTTTCTGCCAGTCATCTCTGTTCCACTGAAGTCATAAAAAAATAAATATTAGTTGTGCAAGGTTCCAACCTGTGACCTCTCAAAACCAAACCAAATGAAACAAAAGTATGTCAATAAGTCTCGGTAATCAATGAATCTTCCTAAAATGCACATTACAAATGTAAAATACACACTGCAAACTAAAACTGTGTTTTCTGGGATGGAAACTAGAAGGAGGCTGGACCTCTAAATACTAAAACATAAAAAAAGTTTCATTTGCACTTTATGGAAGAATATGAAAAATGTATAGCTGAATTGTTAACACTAGTTAATGCTTTAGGCATCATGGACTAATAATGAACAATACTTTTAAAACATTTATAGGCTAATATTAATTTCTAAAATATTTTAAGATTTCAAGACGCACAAATTACATTTTATGTAATATGATCAAACATGAATTAACAATGCACAATACCATATTTATAAATGAACATAAACCTAAATTAATAAAAATGTTGTTAATTGTAATGTTAATGAATCAAAGTGTTATCATTAAGTTGGCTTGAGAAAGTCAACTTACTGATATGCTATTTAAAAAACTTCTTCTTCCTCTTCTTTTGAGACTTTTCAACTCTAACTCCTCCTAGAGCTTTAACTTTACAGACTCCAAACTCAGTTTAGATCTTCAGACTGATCTGAAGTTAGATACTATATCTTTTCTAACTGATCAAACTTACGATTTTCCTAAAAATAACGATTAAACCTGGGAAAAATCCCATAGACTTACATTGAGGGAATGTTCAAATGAGCCAAGACTATTCAAACTCACACAATCCCTTGAGACTTCTATGTACTATTTCTAATCCATTCAAACTCATTCAAACTAACTTGCTAATCATGCTAACAATAAGATAATAATAACATGCCAATCATGCTAACAACATGCTAGTAACTTAATCACAATAGAAACATGTTAGCAACTTGCTAATCATGCTTTAAACATGCTAGCAATTTGTTAATCATGCTTTAAACATGCTAGCAATTTGTTAATCATGCTACCAACTTGTTAGTAACATTAATCATGCTAGAATCATTCTAGAAACATGCTAGTAAAATGCTAATCATGCTAGAATCATGCCAACAACTAGTTAATCATGTTAGAAACATACTAGCAACTTGCTAATCATGCTAGAAACATGCTCGTAACATGCTAACCATGCTAGCAACTTGCTAATCATGCTAAAATTATGCTATCAACTAGCTAATCATGCTACTAACGTGCTAATAGTGATAGAAAAATGCTAGCAACTTGCCAGTTATGCTAGAATAATGCTAGCAACATGCTAACAACTTGCTAATTATGTTAGAAACCTGCTAGTAACATGGTAATCACACTAGAATCATGTAAATGTGAATCATGCTAGAATCATGCTAGCAACATCCTAGCAACTTGCTAATCATGCTAGAATAATGTTAGCAACTTGCTAATCATGTTAGTAACATGCTAGCAATTGGCTAGTAACATGCTAATCATGTTAGAAAAACATGCTAACAGCTTGCTAATCATGCTAGAAACAGTCTAGTAACATGCTAACCATGCTAGCAACTTGATAATCATGCTAAAACCAAGCTAGCAACTAGCTAATCATGCTAGTAATCATGCAAAAATTATGTTAGCAACATTCTAATCATGCTAGTAATAGGCTAATAATGCTAGAAACATGGTAGCCACTTGATAATTATGCTAGTAGCATGCTAATCACACTACAATCATGCTAGCAAAATGTCAGCAACTTGCTAGTCATGTTAGAAACATGCTAGCAACTTGCTAATCGTGCTAGCCACATGGTAGTAACATGCTAATCATGTTAGAATTATGCTAACAGCATGCTAGCAACTTGCTAATTATGTTAGAATCATGCTAGCAACATGTTAGTAGCTTGATAATCATGCTAGTAACGTGTTAATCATGCTAGAATCATACTAACAAAATGCTAGTAACTTGCTAATCATGCTAGGAACATCATGCTAGGAAGTGACTAGCATGATTACCATGTTGTTAGCATGTTTTCAACATGATTAGCATGTCACTTGCTAACAGCATGCTAGTAACATGCAAACATGCTAAACATGCTAACAACATGCTAGTAACATGTTAATTACACTAGAAACTTGATACCTATTTATTTATCTATCAAACATTAAGCTTTTAAAACTATTTGAAACTTAAAACTATTTCAGACTTAATACTTAATACTTTTAATACTTACTACTAAAACTTGTAAAACATTTTAAACTGTCTAAACTTTTTAAAAAAGTTTTTTGAACTTTTAAAAACTTTTCAAACTTTTTGCTCAGGCTTTCTCAAGCCAACTTAAAGTTTGTCTTGACAAACTTTTTAATCTAGTTTCTATTTAAAAGTCTTGCGTATTATTGCAGATGACATGAATGAAGAACATAAGTGGTGTTCTCAAACTCCTGCTTGAAGAGCTGTTTTTAACCTCAAGAGTATGAACCTTGTTTGTATACGCAAGACAAAGTGCATCTTTAAATGGCCATGAGCTATTGCAGTCGCCCACTTGTTTGAGATGTTTCAGCGTGTATTCATGCTCTGATGCTCGTGAATGAATCACACAGAGCCACTCAAAACGGTCTTGAAGTGAAAACGGCGCTGTAAAACGGCGTCATACATGAGCGTGATTCAGAAGTGCTAAATGAGTCCTGTTGATGACATATCCCAAGATAATATTGCATCTGAACAGGCTGCTGGAGATATATGTTAACTATAATCACACCATGTTTTTCCCGCTAACACTGTTTTGTTGCATCTGGGAAAGCGGCCAAATGCCATGTGGTTTGTATGCTTTCATTTTCACAGGAACAGCTAGATGTGTTCGCTGTGCTTTGCCACTGAACGTGTTCAAGCTACGAGGGCAAAGATGGCCCACTTTCTCCTTAATAATGAAAGTGATAGATGAAGCCCTGGCTATCTTTTTTTGGGTGTGTGTCTCTCTTACTATTACTTGCATAGATTTAGGACTATGAACATAACGTCTGGTCCACATTGCAGCTTTGAGAACTGTAGATTGGAAGACATGGTTGGCATGAATAGTTCGGATCATTTTCAGATTTTGAAAAAAAGTGCATGTCACAAAACCTGCTCATGTTGACATCTGTCTAAACTATTCATTTGTTCATCAGCTCTGGCAATTTGTCCAATATGTCCTCTATTAAAATGAATGGTTTAACCCTTTAACGGTCACTCCCTTTTGTGAACATAGACATGAAAATCCAAATGTAATTTTTTATAATTCATGAACAAAAACATTTTGTAATATGATTTTCATGTACAATTTCCATGATAATGCAATGTCTGATTTTAAAATGGTTTCCAAAGGATGAATTTTGAAATTTTAAGTCTTCAAGTGATTTCTAAAGCGTGATAGAAAAAAAGGTGCACTCTTTTCATAAATTAATCTATTACTTTTCCTACATAATTTGTAACACAAAACAGTGGTCAAATATCAATTTAGGAGTCTTAGACCTTTCCAACGATATATAGTTTGTCATAATTAGATTAGGATTTATTTGAAATATGGTGAAGTAAACGTAGGCGTCCCGGTGACGGGACGGTGACAGTTAAAGGGTTAAGCATGCAAGAAGTCTACTGTCAATGATTTTGAGCCAATCCCAAAGTTCAGAGGGAGTTAATGCAATTATTTAATGGTGTTTAACCCCTTAATTGTTACTTTACACCATTTTACAAATAAATCCTAATTTAATCATGACAAACTATATATCGTTGGAATGGTCTAAGACTCCTAAATAGATATTTTACCATTTTTTTGTGTTAAAAAATTATGTTGGAAAAGTAATAGATTAATTTATGTCAAGAGTGCACCTCAAAAATCTACTTTATAACAGGAGTTCTGGCCTTTTTCACAAAAAAAAAACCATTTCATTGCCTTTTTCCCTATCACACTTTAGAAATCATAAGAATTTTTTTCAGTTGAAAACTTAAAATCTCAAAAATTCATCCTTTGAAAACCGTTCAAAAATCAGACTTTGCATTACCATGGAAAATGTACATCAAAATCATATTACACTTTTTTTGTCCATGAATTATAAAAAATTAAGTCTGAATACTGAATTTTTACGTCTCTATGTTAAAAAATGGGAGTGAGAGTTGAAGGGTTAATCGATAGATGTGGCACACAAACCAAAAAATCATTATCTACTATTATCTTTTTTTCTTTTTGGAGAACAACGTAGTCAAACTTTCCCAAATTCATTCTCTCCAGTTGATTTTAAACAAAAAGCAGCAAAAGCAGTAATACTGTGAAATATTATTACAAATTAAAATGAAATTTTTCTATTTCAATATGTTTTAAAATGTAGAATGAAATCCATTTTTATTTATTCATTTATTTCATATATTTGATTTAAATCTGGACTCTAGTTTAATGGTTAAATTAAATTGTATTAAACACAAAACAAGTCTAATTAATCAAACCCATGTAACAAACAATTTAACAGCAATTTATTAATAAAATAAATGTTTAAGAACCTTATGAAATATATATATAATCCAAATTCTGTGCACTGTAAAAAATGACAGTGAATTTAACAATAAATCTGTAAAAATGCTACAGTGAAAAAAAAAAAAAAAAAAAAAAAAAGTTAAATGGTGAACGGTAAAATACTGTAAAATTTACAGTGAATAACTATAAATTGCCTGTCACGAATTTCAGAATGAGGACCCAAATGCAGATATGAGCAAGGAGTGATATTTATTAACAGAAAGCACAGCACAGGATAAGTGAGGCAGGAACAGTCCAACAAGAGGGCAGGACAAACAACAGGACAGCAAACTGGTCAGGGACGAGGCAGCTCCAGACACTAAGGCAACAGAGGAAGCAAAGCAGCAGTTCAAGGATCCAGTGGCTTGCCCAGAGACTTGAAGATGTAGCAGAAACCTTTGAGTCAGTTGCCAGGTCAGAGTCAGCAATTAGGGAGCAGTGTAGGGCAGGAACCAACAAGAGACAAACACAAGACAATACTCGAGACAAGACAACAAGAGAGAAACAGAGACAAGAGCAAAATAAAAACTGGCAAGCCAATTACTTGAGGAAAAAAAAAAAAAAAAAAAAAAACGAATGAATTAACTATTACTATAAACTAACAGAAATAAAACAAGAAACAATGTAATCTAAACTAGCAAACAAAAAATGCCTTGAGCAAAAAATAAATTGATAAAACTACAAAATCAAAAAAAACACAAAAACTACAAAAAACTAGAGCCTCGACTAGAAACAAATAAATCAAATAAATCAAAACAGAGCTAGGACTAACACTAAATGTAATATTGATTTATATCTTTGATACAACAATGAAAACGCACAAAAAGCACAACAGACCAGCAAAGACATGAGGGAAGGCAGCACAATATAAAGGGAAAAAGCACATGAGGAACAGGTGAACCTAATTAGCAAAACGAGGACAAGACAAGGGCTAAACAAGGGGGTGTGATAAAGGGAAACAAGGGGGCAGGACAAGAGGAGCACATGGCCAACATAAACAAAGACAAAGCCATGTGCTCAAACACAAGACCAACAAAGAAACATTAAACAAAGACAAAACAGACAAGACTGTCAGGGCTGGATCCTGACATTGCCATTCCTAGAAGTGTTACATTTTTTTTTAAATGTGATGTTTTTCTTCTTAGTTTTTTTTTTTTTTTTTTTTTAGCAGGTTTGTACATTAGGGTTGTATGCTACATCTAATGTTGTTAAATGAATGTTTATTGCATTATTTCAGTTTCATGTTTAGTGTTTGTGTGAATGACACTGTGCACCTTCTATATATGTTAATATTTAAAAGCTGCTTGTGATGGGCTTTAGTTCATCATGTGACTTTCTCATCACCACCTGCTTTTGGTGTTTATTAGTGTATTACAAAAGTATATATACAGTACTTCAAAAGGTTGGTGTATTACCATTATATCAGTTAATGAAATGACAGTATTTACCTGTAAATTTAAGTGAAAGCCATAAACTGTAAAACATTGCTACTTTATTTTTACAGTAAAATTCTGGCAACTACAGCTGCCAGTTTTCTACCGTAAATTTTAACAGATTTTCTTTTTACAGTGTGTTTTCCGTTTAATATTTCTGGATTCCACTTGAATGCTTTAATTAAATTGAATAGGTCAAAAGCATCTGTTATTGTTTGAATTCATGAAAACAACTTAGTTTTACATAGGGCACTATTTTTTTCTTTTTTTTTTCTTTTAAGAGTTTTGTTTGTGATATGTAATATGATGGTCGTTTTTCTCAAATGAAGCGGTCAAATGCTCACAAAGTGACTCTTAGAGCAGCTCTGAAGATGTTGTATTGTGTATTTATTTATTTATGTCCTCATTTAGTGAGAAGGCAGACATTTCATATTTTAAAAAATGAATCAGTTTGGTGTGCTTTCAGATTACAATGTTCTTTTTGCATCTTGGGGTGTTTTCAGTTTTGTGGCACTTTACAAATATCACCACTGTCACGAGTGCAAAATTACACTCAGGCCTGTTCTGATGGTGACAAGTATATTACATTATATCTGGCTGCTCAAATAAAACACTCACAGCTGCTTCGTTTTGCCTTTGCGTGTCACAAATATGAAATGTATTTAAATCTAACTAAAGCCGCTCTTTATGTCATAACACAAATAGCTAGCATGACCCTGAGTGTGTTTCTAACCTAGTAACACTTGGCTGAAAGACGTCTAAATAAATTTGTTTAATCTGACAAATCCTAGGGGATGAAAAATTAGTTTATTTAAAGCAAACTATGTTTTATTATTATCGTTGTTGTTATTCTAAAAATGGAAGTGGTTTTCTTTTAGGCATAAGATCAGGGTTAGTCTAAAGTAATTATAATCAACTCAAAAGAAAAAATTGAAATATTCCCACATGCAGAAATCTTGTTAATGTGTGAACGAGCTGAATGCGAAAGTGCAAGACAAATGTTATCGCTCTGGTTCAGTTGTAAACAGCGTAAGTGGTTGAAACGGTAAACAATCTGGACGAGCACCTTGATGCTCCAGACAGCTGCAAAAATAGCTCCAGCCTGTCAAATTAAAACATTGCATGCAAATGGAAACTGACGGGACTTAATCTAATACTTCCTGTGTACTTTCACAGAGCAGCCGTCTGTTCGTACATTAATGATAACTGAATTTCATGTAATAAGAACATGCTTCCAAATGGGTTTAACACACAGACATCATGTGCCTGCAGAAGTGACACAATGTGCGTCTGCTCTCTGGTGCTCAATGATGCTGAGCTGCTCTCAGATCTCCATTTAAATGCTTCATTAATCTGGAGTCGAACAGGGAACGGAGATGTCTCTGTTTGATCGTATTCATATGACATGCATACCACTGAATCGTACTCATACTGTGAAACAGACCACTGAGTCTGAGCCTTTGTTTGCAGCCAATGCACCACTGCGGTGGTTCTTTGAAATACACCATATTACTGAATAATTACCATATTCATATAAAGGGCAAGGCTCAAAAGTGCCACAGAATCCACTCACTGATCAAAACACCAGAGTTTTTGTTCAATGCTGAGTTATGCAAGCTCGCGAATTCTCTCATTATAACTAATAAAGTGTAGACACAGCGTAAGTAAGAGTTTTTTTGTGCAGTGCAGAGCTTCAGTGATTGTAATGGAAGTTTGTGAGATGTTCTAAAGTTTCCATCTGATGTTCCCGATCTGAAACTATTGATTCGCAAACCCACGCTTCACAGTCTCGATCTGAATAATGATTTAGGAACCATCATTTCAGATTGGGACTTGGGAGCGCAGAGCATAAATCATTAAATTGGCAAAATGATTCGCAAACCCTTTCTGAAGTTCCAATCTGAATCAAATGGTTCACAAAATGACTCTGAAGCCCCGATCTGAATCAAATGATTCACATTACATGAATTCCAATCTGAATCAAAAGATTCACTTTACACGAATTCTGATCTAAATCAAATGATTCATGAACCTGCTACGAAGTCCCAATCTAAATCTAATTATTTGCAATTTACAAATGTGATTAATGGCAGGAGTTTGCGTATGTGATTTTGATTCAATAAATCGGAAGGTAATATCAAGTGACTTACCTTCAAAAAAGCTCCAAATAAATTCCCAGCTGATATGCTTTGCACCTCCAAACAAACACAGTGGTATTCTCTTAATGAATGAATCCACATTTTAGAATGAATCTAGTGAGTCATTGATTCAATGAACCATTCATGAAGTCACTTGCTTCATTCCTGGATGAATCAGCCATTTGAATTAATCCATTGAATGATTAATTTATTGACCTTGGCGATACATTTTTAAAGGTATATTTTTAGGTATAATTTCAGTTATTTAGACAATTTATTTCTATATTAAAAACTTTAAAACATTACTCTCATGATATTGCTATTTATGCCACCTTTGAGCCTCATTATGGAAGTTTGTGAGATGGTCCAAAGTTTCCATTTGATGTTCCATCTCATGTTCCCGATCTGAAACAAATGATTCGCAAACCCACGCTTCATAGTCTCAATCTGAATAATGATTTGGGAACCATCATTTCAGATGGGACTTGGGAGTGCAGAGCGTGAATCATTAAATTAGCAAAATGATTCGCAAACCCATTTAGAAGTTCCGATCTGAATCAAATGATTCACAAAATGACTCTGAAGCCCCGATCTGAATCGAATGATTCACGATACATGAAGTTCTGATCTAAATCAAATGATTCATGAACCTGCTACGAAGTCCCGATCTAAATCAAATGATTCGCATTTCACACATGAATGGCAGCTTTTTAATTTTTATAAAGGGAGTTTGTATATGTGATATTGATTCAATTAATCGGAAGGTAATATCAAGTGACTTAAGTTTTGCTCTTTTTCAGCAACAAAAATAGCTCCAATAGCTCACAGCTGATCTGCTGTGCACCTCCAAACAAACACACATTTTAGAACGAATCTAGTGAGTCATTGATTCAATGAACCATTCATGAAGATTTAGTGACCTTGCGGCCACAAACTGGTGGATTTAGTTTCAATTTTAGGTATGATTTCAGTTATTTAAACAATTTATTTCTATATTCAAAACATTACTCTCATGATATTGCTATTTATGCCACCTTTGAGCCTTGTTAAACAGTCTGTAATACAGCTATATGCCACTTCCGTAGTGCAAAAATGAATTGTTGATACAGATTTAATTTGATTAGCAACTTATTCTTCCTGATTGTATCTTATTATTATTTTAATTGAATTTATTGTTTAATTAAAACAATTTGAAGAAGCAAATATTAATTAAAAAATGTGCCCATTAAAGATTACATATTATACAGGTTACTACAGTTGCCTTTTATCTATTTTTTCATTGTCTCTATTCTGTAGTTTATATATTAGTGCAGTACAGTATATGTTGATTCTTCAGTGGTTAGTGACTGGAATGGGAGATGGACTTCCAAAAAGGACAATTAATTGAAGCCCATTTAGCAGGAATGTTCTGAATGGCCCAGATGTTTGGTGTTTTTATAACAACAGTGCATTATTAGTTCAATTATTGTTTTGTCCAACCCCTTTACATAGCACATATCCAAATAAACATTGTATTTCTATGGTACCATGCCCAAAATACCACTGTGTTACTTCATTGATGCTTCTTTGTAAGTGTCTGAAGCTCCTTTTAATGAATGTGTGAAGTCCACAAACGCTTCAATAATTCAGCAAAATGAAAACATCAAATGGAGATGCTGAATGTAGCATTTACCAACAATATATTTACTGGAGCACAACAAATAAACTGTGGGAAGAGCCTATATGTAATGTTATCTGAGTCTAAAAGGACAGTACACGGTGGCAGACTATTTGTCCACTGTGACAAAAAATAAACCTGAGAACCACCTTGACAAGATGCTGATTCAGCGAGTATATCCTAGTCGTATAAATGGGTAAGCAAAAAAAAAAAAAGAAAACATGGCTGCACAACAGAAAGCTGGCGTCTACAATGCAAGCAAAACAAAAATCAAGACAGAAGTGCATTTTCCGTCCGAATGCACAAAAATGTCAATGATGAAATCAGAACAACGTTCTTCAACAAAACCAGACTTAACATCCTGAATTTGACAGAATGCTGTGCTGTGAAAAACTCTGTCCGTTGTGAAACGTGTATGAAAAAGTTGCTGTGAGCACTGCAAGATGGTCTCCTTATCTCTTTCTCTAACAGGAATAGCTTACCCACAAATGAATATACTGTAATCATTTACTCCATCATGTTGTTCCAAAACTGAATACGCTTTTTCCTTCTGCACAACACAAAACTAGTTATTTAGGAGAATGTCCATGCTGCTCTTTTCCATACAATGCAAGTGAACAGAAGCAGACACTGTACAACTGCAAAAGGGACAAAAAAGCATCATCATAAACCATTAGATCTTGTTACACAGTAATTTGAGGAAGCACAGCAATTATTCTTGTTGACCAGTTCAAGTGCTCAGCTGAACTTATGGCACTTGTAATTTACTAAATTAAATCCTTACATGCATGATGTAGGTCAGTGGACAAACACAAGGAGCAGCTCTAGCCTATCAGTGATGGTGTGTTGATCTAGTGGTAAATTTTGCTTTTGGCATTGGAGGGGACATAATTGTTTGATCAAAATTTTTGCTAGGGACGATTTAGTTGTTGCTAGATATTGGTAAGAACATGTCATAGCATTCCTACTAAATCCTTGAAAATCATAACACGCAATATCTGGCTCTGCAAACTTTAGCTCTCTCCTTAAATTTAGCCTATGACTACTCGAAATAGAATATAAGAAAATATTGCTTATCTTAATAAATGTATGTCTCCTGCTAGCTAAATTTTACATACATAAACCAAAATCTGTCTATAAACCTTTATTTTATTTACTCAAAGTTGGACAAATGCATAGTTCTGTTAATCATAAAGCAGTTAAAACGGTATCTCTATTTTAATTTGATATGTCCTCTTAAGGTGAAAAAAAAAACATGGTTAGTATAGTTAAACCATGATAACCAGAAATTAGTCAGTTCAACCATGGTATTTGTACTACAACGGTGGTTCTACAAAAAAAAAAAAAAAAAAAACTATAATACTATAATAAACCATGGTAAATTATCTTAAGATTTGTTCTTGTGTATTATTTCTACCTATTTTTTTCTTAAAAAGACTTGCAATATGCAATCTGAATTCTTCATTTGCGAATCCACATCAAAGTCCCTATCTGAACTAAGTGATTCACGATCCACGGCCCGAAGCCCCGATCTGAATTAAATGATTTGTGAGCCAACACCAAAGTCACGATCTGAATCAAATGATATGCAGTCCTCAGTCCGAACCCCAATTTGAATCAAATGATTCGCGAACCCGCATCAAAGCGCTTATCTGAATCAAATGATTCGCAACCATGGTTCGAAGCCCCGATCTAAATCAAATGATTCACAAACCCGCATTAAAGTCCCAATCTGAATCGAATGATTTACGATCCATGGTCTGAAGCCCTGATCTGAATTAAATGATTTGCGAACCTGCACTGAAGTCTCGTTCTGAATCGAATGATTCGCTATCCGCTGTCCGAAGCCTCGATCCGATTCAAATGATTCATGAACCCACATCGAAGTCCCGGTCTGATTCAAGTGATTCGCGAGGCATGTTCCAAAGCCTCGATCTGAATCAAATGATTCGCTTCCCCGCACCAAAGCCCCCTTCTGAAATTAATGATTTGCGAACCCTTGATCTAAATCTAATGATTCCAGATCCACATCCGAACCCCCGATCTGAATCAAATGATTCGAAAGCCCACGTCGAAGTCCCAATCTGAATCAAATGATTTTGTCCCAATCTGATTCAAGTGATTCGCGAGGTGCGGTCCGAAGCCTCGATCTGAATCAAATGATTCACGAACCAGCACCGAAGTCTTGATCTAAATCAAATGACTTGTGATCCGTGGTCTGAAGTCTCCATCTCAATCAAATGATTTGTGAACCCACATCGAAGTCCCGATCTGAATCATATGATTCGCGATCCGCGGTCTGAAGCCCCAGTCTGAATTAAATGAGTTGTGAACCCGCACCGAAGTCACAAGCTTGCGAACCATCATTTGGAGTATGGATCGTGAACCATTCTATTCGTGAACCTGCTCTGATGTTCCGATTTAAAATGATTTGCGATACACAAAGTTCCGTGTATTTGCCATACACAATCTGAAGTCCAGATCTGAATTAATGATTCGCGACTCACAATCTGTTTGGAGCGATTCGAAACAGTGAATCATTTTGTGAGTTTCAAAAAGTTCTGTTTTACCCATTAAATTAATGGCTCTTTTAAACTGTTTTTTGCTAGTGAATCACTTGCACTAAAAGTCACTTGAACTGATGAGTTTAAACCAATCCAGTGTAAATGACTCACTCAATTGAACCGGTTTGTCGGTTCCTCCGCTTTTCATGTCTTCATGTTACACATCACTGTCAGTATTACAACTGACAAACATTCCATTAACATGACATGAGCTACATCGCAAAATACATATTGTAAATATATTAAATTATATTGCATATTGTGCATGTATATTCAAGTTTGTAACTTAATTCACTATATTTGAAATAGTTTACAGTGTAGTTCAGTAGGTGACAGTTCAATAGGAAATCAGTTGAAAGCATACAGTCATCTGAAGTGAATGTTCAATTTATCAGTATATATTGTAATAAATGTTTGAGAAATTATTGTTGTATCTGAATATTAGTCTATATAGAATGATAGTCAATGAAAACAAGCAAAAGGGAGAAGCAGATGAACACAAAAAGGGTAAACCCTATCATTTAAATGGACTGTAAACATGTTTTAAACAGTCTTCTATAGTGTATTTCAGGTAATATCAATGGTATGACCTTTTTTAGATGCAATAATGTGATCATACATTAAATGAGGGGGCACATTTGTTTGCTTTTTCTTGTGTGTGTGATGCCACAGAAAAGTGAAGACACTACAGAAGCGTCTAAAGTTAGAACTCTAAAACTGCTGTTGATTTCTTCTAAATCACAACCACAGCCACCATCTCAGCAAAACATTAAAAATGACATACACTATTTTACTGCCAGACTGCCACTTATTATAACAAAATGAAAACTCCTGTTTCAAAACTGAAAATATTCCTTTGTATTACAAACATCCCAGCTCTCTCCTTCACGATTTCGCATGTCTCATGACCACATGCCATGAATCTACAATGAAGTTTCAGTTTTAGATTACTTAGGCCACTAAACCTCATTGTTTTAACAAGAGCAGTGAGAGAGACAAAGCTACTAAAATATACATAAATATGAGAGATGCAGACAGACAAGAGAAAAATTAAGACGGATGAAACAAGATGTTTGAGAATGAGAAATTGTGATAGAATTAGGAGGTATAAACACACAATTCTGACATTATAACATACAATTGCGAGTTATAAAGTCAGAATTCTGAGATATAAACTCAAAACTGGACTTTATAGCTTGCAAATGCAAGTTCTGAGAAAAGAAGCCAGAATTGTGAGGAATAAAATCTACAAGACATGAATTTGCAATCACAAGAAAAAGGGCAGAATTGCAAATTATAAAGTCAGAATTGTAAAATTGTAAGAAGTCATATTTCCCAAAGAATTGGACTGAATCGCAATTCTGAGAAAAGAAGTCAGAATACGAAATTGTGAGATATAAATTCGTAATTGTGAGAAAAAGACAGAATTGCAAGGAAAAAAAAGTCAACTGCGAGTTTATATCTTATAATTCTGAGAAAAGAAGTCAGAATAAAGAATTGCGAGATATAAATTCACAATTGTGAGAAAAGGTCAGAATTGCAAGAAAAGAGTCAATTGTGAGTTTAAATCTTATAATTCTGAGAAAAGAAGTCAGAATAAAGAATTGTGAGATATAATTCGCAATTGCGAGAAAAAATCAGAATTGCAAGAAAAAAGTCAACTGCGAGTTTATATCTTAGAATTCTGAGAAAAGAAGTCAGAATAAAAAATTGTGAGATATAAATTCACAATTGCGAGAAAAAGTCAGAATTGCAAGAAAAAAGTCAATTGCGAGTTTAAATCTTATAATTCTGAGAAAAGAAGTCAGAATAAAGAATTGTGAGATATAATTCGCAATTGCGAGAAAAAGTCAGAATTGCAAGAAAAAAGTCAATTGCAAGTTTATATCTTGCAAATCTGACTTTATAACTCACAATTGCAGTTACAGCAGTTCCTTTGTAGGCTGTGCGTGGACAGGATCACAAAGCAGAAGAGAAACAGGAACGGAGAGCGAATGAAAGGAGATAAAAGTGAGAGACGGTGAGAAAGTGCGAGTGGAGTGTTTATTGATCTGTTCGCCTCATCAAGCAGCTGCCTCAGTAAGATGTCGGCGTCGTCCGGCTGCGGTAGTGCCTAAGCAGTAAGACCTAGAAGTGCTGACAGACACGAAATCAGCTCCCATTCACACATGCATTGTGTCTATTGTCAGAGCACTTTTACTGACTATTACGCCTGAGTCCACAACGCTGGTATACTAAGAAGTGTGATAGTGAGGGAGCTACATGGAGAGCAATCCAGTTGTCTGGTCTTCAAGTGTAGTCTATACTTTCCACTTCAGCCAGAAGTGCATAGTAGATATGACCTGAAATGACTCAGTAGCTAGTCTTTAAATTGATACAAGCATTTATTTAAAATAGAAATCTTTTGCAACAATATAAATATTTAGTTTCACTTTCACTTTTAATTAAATGTACCATATCCCTGCTGAATAAAATATCAATTTCTTTCAAAAAAATAAAAAAATAAATAAAAAAATGAAAAAAGGAAACATTGAACAGTAGTGTATAATATTACAAAACATTTTTGAATACATTCCATTCTTTTGTAAAGAATTTTTCAAAAACGTATCAGTTCTAAATTTAAAGTTCAAATAAAGTTCCAAATAGATAAATAAGCTCGCAGCATAATTGCTTCCAACACTGATAATAAATCAGCATATTAAAATAATTTCTGAAGGATCATGTGACATTGAAGACTGGAGTGATGATGCTGAAAATTCAGCTTTGCATCACAAAAATAAATTATATCTTAAACTATATTAAAATAGAAAACCATTATTTTAAATTTCATTAATATTTCACATTATAAGTAGGGGTGTGCGATATATTGTCTGCAATAATATTGATAATATAATTGTCGTTTTAATGATGTGCGATTTGACATTATCTAGTATATTGCAAAAACAAACAAAACACACCTACTGTAACGTGGGTGTTTGGGTTTTGTTTTGGGGTTTGTTCACCTTCTTGTTTCATGTTCATGTTTTCATGTCTTTTCTTTTGAAGTCTCACGCATACTTTAAAGCGTGTATCACAAATCATTTGATTCAGAAAGGGACTTCAAAGAGCATATGGCGAGTAATTTGATTCAGAACCGAAGTTTAAAGCGTGCATCACAAACCATTTGATTCAGAAAGGGACTTCAAAGAGTGTATGCCAAATCATTTGATTCAGAACCGGACTTTAAAGCACGCATCGCAAATCATTTGATTCAAAGCAGAATTTCAAAGAAAGTATGGCAAATCATTTGATTCAAAATGGGACTTTAAAGCGCGCATCGCAAATCATTTGATTCAAAAAAGAATTTTAAAGAGAGTATGGTGAATAATTTGATTCAGAACGGGATTTTAAAGTGCACATTGCAAATCATTTGATTCAAAATGGGACTTGAAAGCGTGTATGGCGAATCATTTGATTCAGAACGGGATTTTAAAGTGCATATCGCAAATCATTTGATTCAAAATGGGACTTGAAAGCGTGTATGGCGAATCATTTGATTCAGAACGGGACTTTAAAGTGCATATCGCAAATCATTTGATTCAAAACGGGATTTCAAAGAGCGTATGGCAAATCATTTGATTCTAAACCGGACTTTAAAGCGCATATCGCAAATCGTTTGATTCAAAGCAGAATTTTAAAGAGAGTATGGCGAATCATTTGATTCAGAACCGGACTTTAAGCGCGCATCACAAATCATTTGATTCAAAGAAGAATTTTAAAGAGAGTATGGTGAATAATTTGATTCAGAACGGGATTTTAAAGTGCATATTGCAAATCATTTGATTCAAAATGGGACTTGAAAGCGTGTATGGCGAATCATTTGATTCAGAACGGGACTTTAAAGTGCATATCGCAAATCATTTGATTCAAAGCGGGATTTCAAAGAGTGTATGGCGAATCATTTGATTCAGTACAGGACTTTAAAGCGCATATCGCAAATCATTTGATTCAAAGCGGGATTTCAAAGAGTGTATGGCGAATCATTTGATTCAGTACAGGACTTTAAAGCACGTATTGCGCATCATTTGATTCAAATATATGTAAGTGTCCCAGCAAATAATCTTTCTCATTAAATAAAATCCACTGCTATCATGAAAAAAAAAAAAACTGAATTGAGGTGGTGTTGAATAACCTTCACCTTCAGATAAATGGATGTTTTTCCCTAAAATACTAATTCACGGCTGGCAAAATGTAAAAGTGGAGTGATGGTTATCATTGTTTCCAAATGAGCAAAGTCACACATGAACAGACGAATGAAAATCTATTAAACACACACATCTGCATGTTAAGAAGTACACCTGAAACAAACAAAAAATTTTGATATTTCTACTAAAATGTAGGGGTCAGAGAGGATGAATTTCACTTGATGTCTGAGAGCGGCAGAGATCAAAACAGTGGCTGTAATCCCAGCGTGCCAAAAGCAGACTTTGATATGCCACAGCGGAGACTGAAAACCATTCTCTGAATCTCATCTGCTATGCAAGCACACAGTCGCTTCAATGCCAAGCGGTCTCTAATGGTACTTCGGCGATAACCACAAGTACCCTAAACAAGTGGAATAAGAGAGTAAAAGTCAGCTATGCGTCGCCACATTCAGGGCCCCGCGGGGGTTATGGGATTATAAAAGAGAATGACACCTTTAAACCTTGATGGAATCATCTGCCAGCTCTTACATTTGATGCCTTGTGCTCGAGTCGAATCACTCCCTCATGAGCACTGCCATTTACCAAGCGCAGAAATCAAGAGCGGTTCACGGCAGACACTGCTTCTTCCATCGGTGTCAAACTTGAGCTGACATGGAGAGTGCCACATTCTCTATAAACTGTCTTGCTATTAAATGCAAGGACAGGGGTCAAAATGAAACTGGATGAGAACTCACAAAGGCAGCAGTGTCGTGGTTTTAAACCTACATACTGATAGAAAATCATTGGCCTGTAGATTTTTTTCTGAGAAATCGAATGCAAGCTGGATTGTTAGGTTTTCTGGAGAAAATGTGAGTTGTGCAAAACTAACCAAGATGACTGTAGGATGTTGTGGGTGCTCATCAGAACAATGCTAAGGTGTTTTTTAACGTTTTATAGATACAGTTGTGCTCATAAGTTTACATACCCCTTGCAGAATATGCAAAATGTTAATAATTTTAAGAAAATAAGAGGAATCATGAAAATTGCATGATATTTTTAATTTAGTACTGTCATGAATGAGCTATTTTACGTAACAGATGTTTATATATACTCCATTGAAGGTTTAAAAATTACTTCATTCAAAGGTTTACATACCACTGAATCTTAATACTGTGTGTTGTTTCCTGGATGATCCACGACTGTTTTTATGTTTTGTTTTCTGCTGTTCTTCAGAAAAATCCTCCAGCTCCTGCACATTCTTTGCTTTTCCAGCAGCATCTGTGTATTTTAACCTTTTCCAAAAGCGAATGTATGATTTTGAGATCCATCTTTTCACACTGATGACAATTGAGGGACTCATATATAACCATTACAAAAGATAAAAACATAAAAAAAAATTGTATTTGTATTGTCTTCTGGGAGACGTGCAAATATTTATGTAGCTTCTGAAGGGCAATACTAAATGGGACAAACAAAATAAGAAAAGTTTACACATCATCCTGTTCAAAAGTTTACACCCCCTGGCTCAATGCATTGTGTTGCTTTCTTAAGCATCAGTAAATGTTTTGAGGTCCTCCTATATGAGGTCCTCAGACATTCTCAGTGTGAAAAGATGGAAAATCATACAATCACTTTTGGAAAGTGTTCAGATATGCAGAAGATGCTGGAAAAAACAAATAATGTACTGGAGCATGGAGGATGTACAGCTGGAGGATGTTTTCTGAAGAACAGCAGGCAGTTTAACTGCTCAGGACAAACAAGGGACTCATGAACAACTATCACAAAAAATAAAAACAGCACTGGATCATCCAGGAAATGACACACAGTATTAAGATTCAAAGGTATGTAAACTTTTGAATGGGGTCATCTATATAAATTCAGTTATGTTGTTGTCTTGGGGAGTTTCTGTTATGTTAAATAGTTTATTCAGGACAGTACTAAATAAAAAATACCTTCCAGTTTTCATGATCCCTCTTATTTTGTTAAAATTATTAACATTTAGCATATTTTGCAAGAGGTATGTCAATTTATGAGCGCAACTATATACACTACCAGTCAAAAGTTAATTTAATGTTTTTTAAAGAAGTCTCTTATGCTCATCAAGGCTGCATTTATTTGATCAAAAAAAAAACTGTAATATTGCAAAATGTTATTACAATATAAAATAATGTTTTTTATTTTAATATACTTTACAATATAATTTATTCCTGTGATGCAAAGTTGAACTTTCATCAGCTGTTACTCCAGTCTTAAGTGTCACGTGATTCTTCAGAAATCATCCTAATATGCTGATTTATTATTAGAATCATCAGTGTTGAAAACAGTTGTGCTGCCAAATATTTTTTTGCAACCTGTGATTCTTTTTGCAGGATTCTTTGATGAATAACAAGTTAAAAAGAACAGCATTTATTCAAAATATAAATCTTTTCTAGCAATGTAAATCAATGCTCTAATTTTTATTCATTTACACATCCTTGGTGAATAAAAGTAATAATTTCTTTAAAAAAAAAAAGAAAGAATAAAAATTGACTGACCCCAAACTTTTGAACAGTAGTGTATATTGTTAGAAAACTTTCTATTTTAAATAAACGCTGTTCTTTTTTAACCTTTATTGAGCAAAAAAATCCTGAAAAAAGTATCACAGGTTAAAAAATGTATATATTAAGCAGCACAACTGTTTCCACCACTGATAATAAATCAGCATATTCTAATGCTTTTTGAAGGATCGTGTGACACTGAAGAGTAATGGTTCTGGAAATTCAACTTTAATTACAGATATAAATTACATTTTAATGTATATTAATATAGAAAAACATTGATTTACATTGTAATAATATTTCACAATATTACATTTTTTCTGTATTTTGGATCAAGTGAAAATGGCCTTGAGCACAAGAAACTTCTTTAAAAAACATTAAATAAGAGGGTGTGTCCAAACTTTTGACTTGTAGTGTATATACAGTGCCTTGCGGAAGTATTCATACCCCTTAATTTTTTCACGTTTTGTTATGTTACTGCCTTATGTTGAACTGCTTTAAATTACTTTTTTCCACAACAATCTACATTCCACACACCATAATGACTAAATAAAAACATAATGGCTGCACCTTCATCAATTTATTACAACTAAAAAAAACTAAAATATGTACATTGCATAAGTAAGCACCTTCACAGCCTCAAGTCATTTTGGGTATGATGCAGCAAGCTTCACACATCTGCATTTGGCAATTATCTACTATTCTTCAGACACTCAAGGACATTCACAGAGTTGTCTTTTAGCCACTATTGCCATGTGCTTAGAATCATTGTCCTTTTGGAAGGTGAACCTTCTGCCCATTCTGAGATTCTGAATGTTCTGGGTTTTTATTAAGGTTATCTCAATTTCTTCTACTCTGATGAGTCTGAAAAACAGCCCCACAGCATGAAGCTGCTAGCACCATACTTTACTCTTAAGATGGTACTCTGCAGGTGATGAGCAGTGCCTGGTTTCCTTCAAACCTGATGCTTGGAATTGAGGTTCATCAGACCAGAGAATCTTGTTTCTCACAGTCTGAGGGTCCTTTAGGTGCTCTGTTGCAAATTCCAAGTGTGTTTTCATGTGTCTTCACTGAGAAGAGGATTGAGTCTGCCATAAAGCTCTACGAAGAGTGCTGCTTGTTTCAAACTTATTCCATGCTTCTGTGAACCTTCAATGTAGCAGAATTTGGAACTATCCCCCAGATGTGTTGCTTGATGCAGTCCTGTCTGTGAGCTCTACAGACAGTTTTTTTTTTTTTTTATCTCAAGGCTTGTCTTTTGCTCTGATATGCATTTTCAGCTATTAAACCTTTTTTTTATATGATGTGTGTGCATTCCCAAATCATACCCATTCAAATGAAATTGCCACAGGTTAACTTTATGCTAAATGTAGTAACATCTACAAGCAATATGAATGGTCCTGAACTAAATTTCAACTCTCCCAGATAAGGGCATGAATACTTGTGCAATGATTTTTTTTTTTAATGAATTTGCAAAGATGTTAAAAAATTATACATCCAACAAATATTTTACTTCAAACTCACTAAAATCCCACCCTCAGGCCAAGAAGTACCAGTACTTACATAGAAACCTATAAATCGGAGCCTCAGAAATTATTATTATTTTTTTTTTAAAGAAAGGTGTCATATGGATTTAGAGGCTATTGCATCTGAAGTCTTATAAAAAAGCCTCTAAATCCATATGACACCTTTCTTTGAAAAAAAAAATGAATTTTTAGGTCAAGTTTGGGGTGCAACTGGTGTGAAAAATAAGTAATGCATGTGCAAATGCAAATATGCATATGCAAATCACATACAGTGTATATATGTAATTTATGTATGTAATTTGCATATGTATTACTTGAGGTATTTTTCACATCAATTGCACCCCAAACCTGACTAGAAAGCACCACCATTAATGACAACTGCTAGTTAAGTTGTCAAAGCCTGACACACAGAGCCATTAACAGTCACAGTATTTCCTTAAGCTTGATTTCTCTATTTGGAGAAAAAGAATCAACAGACCATTATTTCATCTAGCTAATTTTATGGCACCATACAGTCAGAATAACACATGGGCTTCTCATTACTCTGGTTAATTACCATCATATTAGCTCTGTGCCTGGAAGAGGCCTTGCTTAACCAGCAAAAAGGATCCTTTGATTTTTGGAAAAAAGACCATGCTGTGCGGCTGTTTTGTCTGATATTAAGTACGGCCACAGGAGCTCACATGTATAAAGATCTCGCAGATTACCACGACCATCAAACAAAGAAATACAGCAAGATTGTTATTTCCAAGGCCCTTATTACTGAATACATGTAGCTCAGATGTCTATTCTGATATCAATGTTGACTATAAGAATCAAAGCTGCTAACAAAAATCATTTTAGTGTATTTTTAGATCTTGTCACTACTTACTATCACTGTATGGAAAGAGCAGTGTGCATCTTGCTAAACATCTCTTTCTAACTTGGACATAGACAAAAAAAAGGACAATGTTTTACAAACACTTACTGATATGTGACCCTGGACCACAAAACCAGTGTTAAGAAGCATGGGTATATTTATAGCAATAGCTAAAAATACATTGTATGGGTCAAATTTTGGGATTTTTCTTTTCTGCCAAAAATCATTAGGATATTAAGTAAAGACCACGTTCCATAAAGATATTTAGTAAATTTCCTACTGTAAATATATCAAAATGTAGCTTTTGATTAGTAATATGCATTGCTAAGAACTTCATTTGGACAACTTTTAAGGCGATTTTCTCTTGTTTTTTTTGTTTTTTTGTACCCTCAGATTCCAGATTTTCAAATAGTTGTATTTCAGCCAAATATTGTCCTAACAAACCATACATCAATGGAAAGCTTATTTATTCAGAATCTCAATTTTTATGACTGGTTTTGTGGTCCAGGGTCACATATTATAAAGAAATACCAATGTTAAATTTGGTCCCTATCCAATGTTAAAGTGAAACATACACTACTGACTGAAATCAAAATTCAATTCTATTACCATTGTGTCACATCAGAGCACTTGCACTCACTTTAAGCAAGCAGAACTGTTTTATGAGAACAAGCAGAACATTTTAATGACAAATGTCAGCAAAATGTCCAATGAGTGTAATATTTCCAATGAAAGTCCCTGCAGTAACAACCGGCTATGATTAATTTCCGTGTGCCTTGTGGTCAACACAGAACTGCAACGAAAAATAACACCTTGAAAATGACTGCAGGACAAGGAGCCAGCAAAACACATACTGAAGATTAGACAATATCAAGGCCCAGCCATGCAGCAACAGCCCTCGGGTGTCTTACCAACGGCCACAGAAGCTGAACTAGCTGAATCTTGATATCACCCTGCGGGTAAGCAGCTTGCAAGCAGCAGCATAAAAAGTGAAAAAGTTTATCTGAGGTGCCAAACACAGCTGCAGTGTTAAAAACAGCCCTGAGATGAACGACAGCCATCGTATGCTCACCTACTTCTGACTTCAACACAGTCAAACTAATTTACAGACAACCAGATGGGAAAGACTGAGACGGCAGAAGAGACAAAATCAACAGACAGAGAACAGCATGTACGAGATCAGAGACATCTGGCTTTGGAGAGCCATAATAATTACTCATTTTATCAAATACCAAGTGGGTTGGTTTATATTTGGTGAAATAATGTCCCTGCCACAGTTTTACTTAAATGTAAGGATAATTGTAATCAATCTAAATTATTTTAATGCAATATACTGACCGTAACGATTGTGAACATTTGTAAGATCATGAAGGATGAGAAAAACTAAAATGTATGTTGATGTCTTAATACAGTACTGTGCAAGGAACTGCACAACATAAGTCATTAATTAATAATCTCTGTTCGTAAGCATTATTTAACACTGATAAACTGCAGTAAATTTGAGTTTCGTTGCCACTAGTGTTTATTTCAGCTGGAAACTGAAAAGAGCAAAAACGCAACTTTACATTATCAAATAGGAAGGTAATATATTATTAATGCAATAAATTAGTCTTCTTTTTAAGGAGACAGTCAAAAACATTCACGAAACTCAGACTCACACAGTTAACTGAAATGTTAACAAAGTCAAGCTGAAAAAACAATATATAACAACTAGATGAAAATCTTAAACTTGAGTAAATAAACATTAGAAACGTTACTTTTTGACGAAACTAACAAAACTAATGAAAAATAAGTTCTAAAATTACTAAAAACAAAGAAAAAAAATAAGCTACGCTGTAAAAAACAACTTGTTGAGTCAACTTAAAATAATTGTAAATTAAAATAATAATAACCTGCACGCCTTAAAAAAAAAAAAAAAATGCGGTCAACTTGAAATGTTGTTTTACTAAGTGACAACTTAGATATTTGAGTTGATTCAACTAAGCCAGGAAAAAAAATAACAAACATTTTTGTTAATTTAGTCAACTCAAATTTCTAAGTTGTCACTTAGTACAACCTAACATTTCAACTTAAATTTATTTGAGTTGACTGAACTTAAAATTTTAAGGCAGCATGGTAACAAACTATTTTAAGTTGACTCAACAAATTGTTTTTTGTTTTTTTTACAGTGTATAATAGAAATATTTGAAAACATTTAAAAAATGACAACGCACATTTAAAGCACAACACAAAATTATTCAAAAAAACTAAAAATAAGTTTTAAATTAAATTATTAACAAAGATTGTAACAGTACATTATACTTAACACAAATACACAATGAATTAGGTTATTTAGTAGTATTTAACTCAATTACGTTGTAATTTATAACTGCTCACATGCCCAGACAAATCAACAAGGATGCAATAAAATGATTAAAAGTCACAGTAAAGACATTTATAATGTTACAAAAGATTTATTTTTGAACATAATGCAGAGATGCACATTTGGGGATATTAACTATTTACTTGAAATATCCCTGAGGAAGTTAATATTTCAATAATTTGACTATTTTTAATTTAAGCCCATACAGTTCCAACATTAAGCCCAGTTCTGGAGTAATGTAATGTTTAATGTACTTTATATTGTTAATATTAAAATATTTCATATATTTTCTTTCTCTTTGCTTTTTTTTTATATCAGTATGGTATTTAATGGTAAATTTAAAACAAGTTAAATAAAAAGTAATGTAAAATGTAATCTAAAATGAGTTACCGACATACTAACTACAATGTTCACCATGTAATCTGTAATCAGTAACAGACTACAATTTGTAAGTCATTTCAGAAAGAGACTATTCTGACACCAATCTTTTGAATAGCAGTCCGTCAACTAAATTGATAAAAGACAATCTAACAACTGCATGACACTTGCAAACATGAAATAAAAACACACTTGCTGAAGAAACTATGTGCTTTATTGCTCTACAGAGCAAGTTTACCACATCAAAAAAACATACATATGGAGCTGATTATGTGATGCAAGTGTCAAAATGTATTCATTTACAAATCATGCACTAGTAAAAGTGTGTTGAGGTCATATTTGCAAGAAACCACACAAACCAAGTCTTTATTAATTAATAATCTCCTCTTGTAAGCATAATTTAACATTGATAAATTGCTGTTAATTGGAGTTTCATTGCCACTTGTGTATATTTCAGCTGGAAACTGCTGTGAATTTATATGTATAGTGACATAAATATAGGAGTTTTTCCAAAAATGCATGTACAAGCATGTTTTTTTTCCATCTAATTGTGACCCTAGATCACAAAACCAGTTGGGTGATAACATACACAGTTTATTTACATCACTGGTCCAATAAAGAATGACTAAAGCATGACTATGATAGCATATATACTGTGAAACAAGAGGTTAGTATATAATGGTGAGAACATTTCCAACACTGCAAAAAAACTTAGATCTTTTGATCTAAGATCTTGTTTCCAGCCCAGATATCTAAAAATTCTTAACTGTAAAAAACTATTTGATGAGTCAACTTAAAATAATTTGTTACCTGACTTTAAAATTTAAAGTTCAGTCAAAAAAAAAAAAAAAAAAAAAAAAGCTGACAAATTGAAATGTCAACATTTTGCTAAGTGACAACTTAAGTATTTGAGTTGATTCAACTTAAATTTTTAAGGCAGCCGAGTAACAAACACAGCTGTTAAGTTTAACAAATAATTTTTTAGTTTAGTCAACTTGAATATCTAAGTTGTCACTTAGTCCAACTTTTCAACTTGAATAAACCTATTTGAGTTGACTGAACTTAACATTTTAAGGCAGCAAGGTAACAGATTATTTTACGTTGACTCAACAAATTGTGTTTTTTAGTTTTTTACAGTCTAGACAAATAAAATGATTGTCTTGTTTTCACTCTGCCTATGGGGTAAGCAAAATATTCTTGTTTTATGTTTGAAATGAGATTATTTTGCTTACCCCATTGGCAGATCATTTAGATGTCTTGGCTGGAAACAAGACAAAAAAGCATTTTTTGCAGTGAATATGGTCTTTCAACTTTAAATCATAATCAAGAACAACATAATTATCTGTTCAATTAACATGTTTAAAACACATGCTAATGTAAGCAAACAACTGTAAACAAGAAATGTTCCAAAACATGCACACTGTCATATGGATTCATTAATTAATCACAGTAAACAGATTCCATTTAATCTTTGACTAATTAGCCACATGAACCATCCATTTGCTCAGCACACACCAAAAGGCGTGATCTGGCTTCAACACAGACGAGCTCAGTCTACAGCATCTGTGACATGCTATTGTTCACCACAGAAAATCATTTCTGCCCTCGGTTTGTAAAAACAAGCAATAAATGTGTTTAGAGTAATGCGCTTACAGTGGAGGACTGTGTTATACTGCCTAAGGTCTCCGGTTATTAGCCTTCTTGTGAGCATCGGTGATTTCGCATTGTTACCTGCAGCGGAGCTGTGAGGCCCGTCGCGGCAGACAAGACATCTCTAACACTACTGGATCTCAACAGTCTAATCGGCAACAACCTGCTTTGGCTGTTAATTAAATGTTTTCATCTGGGGAGGAGACAGACGGTGGAAAATGATAGAGGGCTTTAGAAAAAGGGTAATGTGGAGATTAGCAGGTACAGTGTACGCTGCAATTATTATTAAACAGCACTAGCCCCTAAAAACAAAGCTACTACATTATTAAATAATGCATGCAGTCTGCAGGGCACAGGCTCAAGGCACATTTATTTTCAAGTGCGTAAGGTCAATATATGCTTGCAATTAAAGTAAAACCTTACTGTTGTGCATAATATGGTGTTTTATTAGCTTAAGTTTACTGAGATTGTCTTTATGAACTGATCTTCTAATCATGATTATTTATAAACTGTGTTCTAATCCTGTTTACATTCAATTAAACCTGTTTTAGAGCCCTTTTCAACTTTAACAACAGCTCTGAGATGAGCTTCGATCCAGACTGTGTTAGACAGTAAACAATTAAGCCACTAACTGTACTCGAGGCTTGTTTTATTCAACCCAAGCTCACTAGAAAAACATGCCTCTGGCTGCATTTCGGCAAAATTATATTATGTTGTTTCTTTCATGTTTCAAAATGAAATGTAGTGAGAAAGTTTGGAAATTAGATGTCTGGAGAGTGATACTGAAATGGCTTTGTCATCTTTAAAAATAAGGTACAACCTTCACTAAACCAAACTCAAACCTTTACAAATAGTGTAAACAATTGCAAACGTGAAATAAAAACACACTTACTGAAGAAAATGTGTCATTTTAGCTTAGAGCTCTTTGATCGTGCTTTATCAGGTGCGCTACAGAGCAAGTTTACCACATCAAAAAAACATACATATGGAGCTGATTATGTGATGCAAGTGTCAAAATGTATTCATTTACAAATCATGCACTGTAGTAAAAGTGTATTGAGGTCATATAGTATTGTGCAAGAAACCACACAAACCAAGTCTTTATTAATTAATAATCTCTTCTTGAAAGCATGATTTAACATTGATAAATTGCTGTTAATTGGAGTTTCATTGCCACTCGTGTTTATTTCAGCTGGAAACTGCTGGATTTATATGCATAGTTACATAAATATAGGAGTTTTGCAAAAAAAAATAAATAAATAAAAATAAAAAAATAATGCAGGTACAAGCATGTTTTTCCATCTAATTGTGACCCTGGACCACAAAACCAGTTGGGTTTTGTAGCACGGGTATATTTGTAGAAATACATTGTATGGATCAAAATTATAGATTTTTCTTTATGCCAAAAATCATATAGATATTAAGTAAAGATCATGTTCCATGACAATATTTTGTAAATTTTCTACTGTATATATATTTGAATACTTAATTTTTAATTAGTAATATGCATTGCTAAGAACTTTATTTAGACAACTTTAAAGGCACTTTTTTCAATATTTACATTTTTTTACACCCTCAGGTTCTAGATTTTCAAATAGTTGTATCTCAGCCAAATATTGTCTTATTTTAAGAAACCACACATCAGTAGAAAGCTTATTTATTAAAAAAAAACAAAAAAACAAAAAAACATTACCCCTATGACTGGTTTTGTGGTCGAGGGTCCTTTTCATATTAATTAGTCTTCTTTTTAAAGAGTCAGTCAAAAAGAGTCACACAGTTAGCGGAAATGTAAATAACTGATGAAAAAACTAGATGAAAATCTTAAAAGTAGGCTAATTGAAAGGTTGCTTTTTGGCAGCTAACTGACATAAAATGTACTAAAATAAGGAAAAAATCATGCTATATTAGAAATATTTTAAAAAATGACAAAGCACATAACAATATGACTAAAAAAAAATGAAAACTGAAAAAAGCAAGTGCAAATTATAAAGACTGTAATTGTACTTTATACTTAACACAAATGCAAAGTGAAAAAAATCTGTAAAAAAATTCTGTACAAATATTTTTAATATGATAGAGAGAGAGAGAGAGAGAGAGAGAGAGAGAGAGACAATCTATCTTAACTGAAGATCTAAGAAGTCTAAACAACATCCTAACTGAAATCTCCATGGTAACTAAACTGATATGAAGCTTTAGGATTCAGAGAGGTTTCTGTAATATGGCCCCAGGTGTCTGGATCACAGAGATGTTGTACAATCAGATCATGGTGGTCCGTTGCTCCCCTCACAACCCAGGACTCATATCCAGCCTGCAAATGGGGAATTGCGCTGTACAAATTGCACTCATCACAATTCTGTAGGCTGTTACCTGGTTTGCATAATTTCTTTAGTGGCACAGGTGCTAAAACAACACAACATAAAGTTCATGCAAAAACAGCGCTATTGATGGGTGCAATTAGTCAATCTCTCTATCAGTGCTGTGTTTGTTTCCTTTTTTGTAGGAATGAAGAGGGTCTCCTGGCCAGAATACCACCATTCACCTCCTAAAACCAGAGCTCAATATCCTCAGCACAGGATAACACAGCCACTTTGGAAATCCAGGGTTAAGTTAGCAGCCAAATCTCCTTAAGTCATCCATTCCTCCAAACCTACTCACTCACCCCTCAGACTCCTGCTGAATAATCTCACAGTCAGAGAGAAGACCTGAAAGCGATTTCAAGAGCAAAGTAATCTTCCCGCCCTCTTCAGAGAACATCTATTCCCTCTAATGCGTCTTCCACATTTAATTACCAAAAACCCTCTCACCTTCATTTGTGTTCATACACTCTAAATATGAAAATCAAAAGTTGAGTCGAAGCCTAATTAGATGTGCGTTTCGTGAACGGCAGGCTCGGCGCGTTACTCCGTTCGCTATGGATTAGAGAGCATGTCTCTCTTAAGTCTCATTAGAGCAAACCCTTGAGAAACATTCTGTCCGGAATTAAAAGAGTAAATCAAATGTTTGACTACATGTGGGAGATGTTTCAGGTAATATCTTCTAGAAGAGGATGAATCCGTTAGGATGTAGTTGCAATCACTGTCAAGATGTTTTCATTTAGAGCTTCTATACCGAACTCAAATGTTTTACCATGCTTCAGTCAGAATAAATGCCATGTTTAATTAAGCACCAGAAAATAAGACTGTGAGGGTTAGAAGTACAGTCTGTTCAAAATTATGTGTTTAGTTTCAGAAGTCTTTTACACAGATATTTCAAAAACTCTACTAACCCTGAAACAACTGGTAGTACTAGTACTAGCGTTACTAGAAACTACTAACTACTAGTACAAAAAACTATTCACATGGATACAACTATACATAAGGATGTTCTTTCTGAGGTTACTACAACAGCATATTAGCGCCATGTTAAAAAATTAAAACATCTAAAATTACAAGATTAAAGTCTTAATATTTTGAGAATAAAGTAGAAATTTCAAGAATAAAGTCAAAATGTTTCGAGAATGATGCTGAAATTTAGAGAATAAAGTTGAAATGTTTCAAGAATAAAGTTGAAATGTTTTGAAAAAGGTTACAATTTCAATAATAAAGTCTAAATGTTTTGAGAATAAAGTTAAAATTTCGAGAATAAAGTCAAAATGTTTTTAGAATAAAGTCAAAATTTCAAGAATAATGTAAAAATTTTGAAAATAAAGCTGAAATGTTTCGGGAAAAAAAGTCAAAATTTCAAGAATAAAGTCAATGTTTTGAGAATGAATTTGAAATTGAGCATGTTGAAATGTTTCAAGAATAAAGTTGAAATTTCAAGAATAAAGTTAAAATGTTTTGAAAAAAAGCCAAAATTTCAATAATAAAGTTGGAATTTCAAAAAGAAAGTCTAAATGTTTTGAGAATAAAGTAGAAATTTCAAGAATAAAGTCAAAATGTTTCAAAAATGAAGCTGAAATTTAGAGAATAAAGTTTAAATGTTTCAAGAATAAAGTCAAAATTTCAAGAATAAAGTTGAAATGTTTTGAAAAAAGTTACAATTTCAATAATAAAGTCTAAATGTTTTGAGAATAAAGTTAAAATTTCGAGAATAAAGTCAAAATGTGTTTAGAATAAAGTCAAAATTTCAAGAATAATGTCAAAATTTTGAAAATAAAGCCGAAAAGTTTCGGAAAAAAAAGTCGAAATTTCAAGAATAAAGTCGAAATGTTTCGAGAATAAATTCTAAACGTTTTGGGGAAAAAAGCTGAGATTGAGAATAAAGTCAAAATGTTTTGAGAATGAAGTTGAAATTTCGAGAATAAAGTTAAAATGTTTCAAGAATTAAGTTGAAATTTCAAGAATAAAGTCGAAATTTCAAGAATAAAGTTGAAATGTTTCAAAAATAAAGTCGAAATTTCAAGAATAAAGTTAAAATGTTTTGAAAAAAGTCAAAATTTTAATAATAAAGTCTAAATGTTTTGAGAATAAATTAGAAATTTCGAGAATAAAATCAAAATGTTTTGAGAATAAAGTCAAAATGTTTTGAGAATAAAGTCAAAATTAAATTATAAAATAAAAAAATAAAGCCGAAATGTTTCTAAAAAAAAAAAAAAAAAAAAATTAGAAATTTCAAGAATAAAGTCGAAATGTTTTGGGGAAAAAAGTTGAAATTTTCGAGAATAAAGTCAAAATGTTTTTAGGATAAAGCCTGGCCCGGATTGGGAGCTCCGGGAGAAGTTGATTTTAATATATGTGTGATTATTAGCAGAACTCATACTCACAGAGACAGTATGCTTGAAAATAATATTTCAAATCTTCAATTGCATTGTCATGGCCTATTTGTAGTGCGCCAGCGACCCAATAATAGCAATAAGCTTTGTACTTTTGGTATTTTTAATATAAAACTTAGTCTTAGCTTTCAAAATTTGTCAGTTTTATAGTGAAATACAAACAATGTGGAGGGACAGATCGCTGTATTCATGAGAATTAGCTGTCTTTTCAGTTACAATGAGACATCTGTTTCATTGCCTACTGTTTTCTTTGTGAAAATTCCAGCACCTGCTCTGCAATTTAATGAAACAAATGTCTCACTATAATCGGAAAGATGACTGATTCACATGCCGAGACAAATACAGCGATCTGTCACGCAACATTAAAGAGCATGAAAAACACATTGTAATGTAATAGACATATTGTTTGTATTTCACTATAAAACTGATAGATTTTGAAAAATGAGACTTTAAAATATCTCCTAGTGCTAGTATATCTCCTAGACTTCATTCTTGTAATATTTTGCCTTTATTCTCGAAATATTAAATTAATATTGTGAATTTAATCTTTTTTTTTAACTAAAAAAATGCTTTTTTTTCAGAATGGTCTCCACAAAACATATTGAGCAGCACAACTCTCTTCATAAATGATAAATAATAAATTCATTTCATATAAAATATTTGTTTTAAAATAAAACACCTAAAATATATTTAATTTTGTATTTTACTTACCTAAAATAAAAATATATACATTTTAAATTGTAATAATACGTCACTGTTTTGCAGTAATAATAACAAATGCAGCCTTGGTGAACAAAAGACACTTCTTTCTAGAACAATAAAAATGTATGCATAACATATAATCAAAACATTTAAATTAACATTTATTTGATATATTGATATCAGTTGATTAAAAACCTAATCAAATGTAAAGACAAACAAACCAAACATTCAATTGCAGAGTGCCCTCATATACTATTACTTCTTACAGTTTTAGAATAATATTAAAATATTTGCAATTTTGAACAAGTAAATTAGATTAATAAGATCAGGTTATATTTTGTACATGCATTTATTTAAACATTTTTCTATTACGCTACTCACCTTGCTAATAAGGTATGTTTTTACAGGACTCTTTGTACTTCAGGAATAAGCTGTAGATTTACAAGAACTTATATTTGCAGCTGACGAATGTGGGAAAAATTACATCAAAGACAGAAAACATAAAATTTCTTTCCTCTGTTGAGCACAAAAGAAGATATTTTGAAGAATGTTGGTAAACAAACAACTGACTTCCATAGTACAGAAAGAAAGAAATAAAAAATGGAAGTCAATGGCTGCTGTCAACCTTTTGGTATCCAACATTCTTCAAAACATCTTCTTTTGTGCTCAACAGAGGAAAGAAACCCATACAGGTTTGGAACAACTTCAGGGTGAGTAAATGATGACAGAATTTTCATTTTTGGGTGAACTGTCTCTTTAAAGTAAAAAAGTGTCATTGTCATTCCCAAACTCCCATACTGCTCCTGCTTTACATAATCTGGCGGCCCTTCAGAAATATCCAGGATGGGAGACAAATTAAGCTACTAATGCATGTTGCCAATGCAGATCGGACATTGTGAGATCATCTCCAATAACCCCCACAGTGTGTGCGTATCTCATTACATTCACAGGAAATGGCTCGCATTCACGTGGCTTTGGTTATTGGCTCCTAATGGTTTCTTGCAGATCACATACCCACATCCTCTAAATATCCCTCACAGGTCCTAATGTGCTTCAGGGAATCAACAGGGCCTGTCTGAGGTTCAGGGACGCTCCAGCGCGAGATCAATACCGACTTCAGCATCCTTTAATTCTCAAGCTGGATATCGATCGCGCAGCAGATGGGAAGCGGGGATTGTCCCACCTCGCATGCCATAGGTGTCCGAAAAGAGAGAGACAGAGGAGAACCAAGGCATGTAGACATAATAACCATTGATGTGTACCCAGTAACAAAGTGAAATGTCAATAAAACATATTTGTGAGATGCGCAGTGACTCTTTTAGTGCGTGTGCGCGTTTTAAGCCTGTACATCTGTAGGTAAGAACGCATTACACTTAAAAAGGTCTACCAAGAAGACTCTTTTGACAGCTGCGTTCGTGACAGATTCGCAATAACGGCTACTGTCTGGTTTGAGGAGATAAAAACTGAGATGATGCAAGAATATGCCATTTTGAAGAAATAAAGTCATTAATCCCTTGTCAAGCAACATACTGACGAAATACACACAGAGAGCCACAGTATAGATGTGACATCAAAAATGAGAGACAAATCTCTGAAAAAATGTGTCATCCTTCTCTTATCTTTAAGATTAAGCAGATTAGGATGAAATCCTTGCTTGTGCGTCCAATGTTAGCACGTATGGGTAACTTCCTGTATGACAATGAGGAGAAAAAAACTTATTTTCCAAAGCGATTTCTACAAATGTATGAGCCACACTCGAGAGCAACACACCGACTTAAACTGGCAGGTGGCATCAGTGCCTGAGGGAGATGTGACATCTCCTCAATCTGACAAAGCCCACATGGGCTCAGATCTGACACTGGCAGAGGAACAAACTTGTAAACATGTATGTTCCTGTTGCTCGCTGACACTGCTTGCAAGCCCCCCTTGGGATCTTGAACTTTTTTGTTGTGACATTTTTATACGGGTGAAACAATACACCCACAGAGATCTTTTTTTTTGGTGTGATGGACACAACTGAAGGAGGTGTCCTGGCTTGAGAGGATATAATGATAGATTGGGTCCCGCAACGTGCTCAGGGAACAGAAGCCATATGACCTTCAGCTAGCTTTATTTATTTATTTTTTTTTTTTTGTGGTGGACCACAAAGACAGCTAGATTAACTCTTTTCCTGCCATTGAGGGAGCTTTCTGACTCTCGATGTTTTCACTGGTATATGGTAGGAGGCATTATTAAACAACATCTGAAAGAGAACTGAATGTCTGGATCAAAACATGGGCAAAGAAGAAGCAGATCGAATATGTAAGCAGATGCATATGTAAAATAATGTGATCATCATACCTTAAATGATTACTGTACTTCCAAAATAAAAAATCCTGATAATTTACTCACCCCCATGTCATCCAAGATGTTTGCCTTTCTTTCTTCAGTCGCAAAGTAATCATGTTTTTGAGGGAAACATTCCAGGATTTTCCTCCATATAGTGAACTTAAATGGTGCTTAATGGATTGAAAGTTTAAAATGCAGCAATTTCAGTGCAGCTTTAAAGGGCTCTATGCGATCCCCGCCGAGGAATAAGGGTCTTATCTAGCCAAACGATCTGAAAAAATTACAATTTATATACTTTTTAATCTCAAATACTTGTCTTGTTTAGCTTTTTAAGTTGGAGGAGAAAATAAGATGGGAGTTTTTCAACACACCCTAACTGCCTTGAACCGAAATGCACAAAGCTTTCTCTACAGAGTTGTAGTGTTGCATCAGAGCTGATTTGATATGACAGAATCAAACAGATGCTCCCACATCAACATTATTCATTGTCACAGCTGTACATTACATGGATCTGATTACGCATGCACATCGCAGAGCTAGACAAGACAAGCATTTGTGGTTAAAAAGTGTAGAAATATGATTTTATTTTATTTTTTTAAGAAAATGACTGATCCTTTTACTAGATAAGACCCTTATTCCTTGGCTGGAATCATTTAGAGTCCTTTGAGGCTGCACTGAAACTACATTTTTAACCATTGAGGTTCACTGAAGTCCACTATATGGAGAAAAATCCTGGAATGTTTTCCATAAAAACTTCTTTTTTTTGCGATTGAAGAAAGAAAGACATGAATATCTTGGATGACAGTTTATTCACTTGGTGTGAGTAAATGATCCGGACATTTTTATTCTAGAAGTGGAGTAATCCTCATATGAATCAAATCTGCCTAACATTAGCAAAAGAAATGTCGATATAGGAAGTGGTCTAGGACTGTGAAGCTTTGGGTGTGTTGATGGTGTTTTGATCATCAATCTGAATCTTATCCAGATGTAAACTTTAACAAAAATGCTGTTTTCTCAGCTTTTTTGTTCAAAATGTTGCTCTTTTTATGAAACTTGCCCACATTCAAGTGTTGAATACAAAAAAAAAAAAAAAATGCACGAAGCTAGAATAAAACAGTTTTGTTGTTGTTTAAAAGCAGAGGCTCTGTTCTGCTTACAACAAATAATTCTGAAGTTTTGTAAAAAACGATCGAAAATGCTAGCAGTGGCTGGAAATCATGTAAATTAACATAAATAATAAATATAGCTGCTTAGCAGCAAATGACCCTTTGCAAACAGCTTGATTGACAGGCAATCTGACCAATCATAACGCAGAATCTGCCTTTCTGCCTGACAAACAAATTAAATTAGTAATAAATAAATTAGTAGTGGGTGGAGTCAAACAGATCAAAACAAAAATAGACATCCCGACACAGAAAATGTATTCCAAAGTAGGATAACTGGCTGTAGCATTGTTTTTCAGAGAAACAAGTGTGTGAACTTTGCATGTTTCCTAAATATCAGCGAACATATTAAGGTATTTTTACATATTAGTACAGTTAAAAAATTACACATGGCATCTTGAACAACAGTTTTGAGTCAAATTGGAGTTTATAAAGTACAGTGAAATTCAAAATAAAAGACATGCGCTATTGCGAACCATGCGTTATATGGTATCAATGTACTCAGAATAATCAACCCGATCAATCTAGAAAATGTAACTATTTTGATTAAACTGTATGAAATCATGCAAATTAGCAACCAATTCGCTAAAATGTAAACTAGCTTTAAATTGCCATGAATATGAATTCATTCTAACAGTAAAAATAATAAAAATAAGAATTTTGTCATGTTTGACCACTAGGTGGCGCTGACCCAAAACGTCTCAAGTAACTCGCATTTGTGCAATACAGAAAATGTATCATTTGTCTCAGAATGCTCCTCAGAAATCTAAAGCAATCATAAAGAGAGTGACACGAGAGACATGAGACTTGTACAAAATCAGAATAAATTCAGAAAAGCCAGTCTTCTAATTGCAGTTACACAGCCCTGCACCACTTACAAGTGCAGTGGAAATGCTGTAACCTGTTATTATGGATGCCAAATAAATGTGTTGCTTACGTGAGCTGTGTGAAACAAGCTTTAGACGGACCACCTCTGATTGTCTCCATTACGGCTAAAAGATCATCCGACTACTAATCAATCACAGAAATGAGCAGCAGCGCGGCGGGTCAGCAGAGAGATGTGCAGATGCACCTATAATGAGAAGCGGAAGGACAACAGGGAGCCGTTGCTGTTCTTGATGGATGAACACGAGTTAGTTAACAACAAGTGAATCTGAAAGAAGAATGAGCCCCTTGAACAACCTAGCGGGAGGAACGACACAAAGCCATTGTTTTGCATTTCTCCTTGTTGCACCTGATAACTGTCTGGGCCTCTGTTGCACTCTTCAATCTGAAGTAGCTGTCGATAGTGGTTAACGTGTTGTCAATAGAGATGTTCGGTTTGAAGTACTACTGTACAAACTGGAAGATAGTTATCACTTTCAGCCATGGCATCCCTCAAGATTTTCTCAAGGGTTTTAGAACAAACTAGTGGTTTTTGATTTATGAGTAAAGTAAGGTCTGTGGCAAACGTTTATTGAAGAGACTTTCACGTTTTGTTTTGCAACATAAATGAAGTACTAAAGAAAGTACAAATCAAAAGCTTGAGAAAAAGTAAAGCTAAGGAAATACTGTATTTCAAGAATTTAATTTGAGTCAGACATAAACAATTCAGGAAAGCTTTAACTTAAATCTAGTTGGCATCAGATCAGTCCAGTTTGTAAAGGAATTACTCGGTGTGATTTGCAAACCAATTCAACAGGTTGCTTTAAAAAAGAATGGTTCACAAATCAAACGTGTAGATTTCTTCAATTTGAAATGGCAAGAAACAATATGTTTTTATAAAATGTGGTGGAGTAGGAGGTAAAATATTAGGATTTGGAATTAACTGAAATAAGTGTACCAAATCAGACACTTAAAGGGACAGTTCAGCCAAAAATGAACATTTGGCTGTACATTTACTCAAAGTGGGTGACTTTTTTCTTTATTAGAACATAATATGTTGATTAAGTCACTCGTATATCTGTTGTTCAAGCTGCAAACTGTTACAGACGCTTCAGTCCATTACTATACAGGTAAAAATAATGTTCGCTTTCTTTCGCATACTGATCTTTTCACTTCATAAGACCTCAATATATTATCAGAAGCCAGAGGGTATTCATTTTGTGTTCCTTGATATGCTTTTTTATTCTCAAAAACAGGCAATTGCTGACATGCATTTTCTGAATCACCAAGAACCCCAGTTTCAGCTAAAAAAAAAAATATATATATTTTACTGAACAATTGTGTTCTTAGAAAATGTAAGGTGATAAGTTTCTACATAAAGACTACAAACACCACAAAGATGCAAAGTAAGAATTAGGGATGCCACAATTCTCAATATAACACTGCACCGTTTGGTACGACATCCACGGTTCAATACACACTTGTGAATTGCGTTTTTATTCTTTTTCTCGTTTTTTTGCATTTTAAATAATTTCCTTGTTTTATTTCACTCTTAAAAAAAAAAACATAAGTTGTTTTTAATTCACAACATAAGTCGAGTGTTTGAAATAACTTCCTTATGTGATCTGATGTAGTTTTGTATCAAAGAATGAGGCAGACAATATATTCTATGCTGTACTATAAGGAAATTCTGTATGCTGATGATGCAGCAGTTTTAGTGGTTCATCAGCATAAGGGAGTCCTAGAGGAAATTATGACGTTGCAGTTACAGGTGATGTCTAAATGGTTTTTAGATAAACTTTCCCAACATGCAGGTAAGACCGAGGCCATTCTTTTTGCATCTAAACTGAAATTAAAAAATGTTGATACCTTCTCGATTAAGATTAATGGTATGGAAATAGAATAGTAAATTATCTGGGTTGTTTAATAGATAATAAATTAACAGGAGATTGTATGGCAAGAAAAGTATTTGCAAAAATATGTGGTAAAATTAAGTTTTTAGCAGAGATGGTTATTCCCTTAAATTACTGGCAAGCGCTTTAATTCAACCCCATTTTGATTATGCTACCTCATTATGGTATAGTAGTTGTTCAAAAGTTATGAAAAATAAATTGCAAAAAGCTCAAAACAAATTACTTCGGATAATTTTAAAAATGCAATACCGAACACATTTGCATAGTGAAAGCTTTGTGGAGTTGGGATTATTGACTGTGGAAAAAAGGGTGCTTTTTTAAAAATTGAGTTTGATGTATAAAATTGTTAATAATGAGGTTCCAAGTTATTTAAAAAAATATTTTTATATGGTGAGTCAACAGCATTCTTATGGTACTAGGGGTAGAGATGTAAATATTTGTCCTTGTAGATTTGAGTTTAGTGGGGAAAAATAAATTTTTATATACTAGTGCTATTGCATGGAATAAATTACCAGTGTCAATAAAAGATTTTTTTCATTTTAAAAGATTGGTAAAAAGATGGCTGTTTGGGGATTTTTCTTAGCTTATGTTGTGTTTGTAAATTGTGACAATAAGTGATGTTTTATTGTTGACTGTGCTTGTTATTTGTTTAATTAATGATTTATTGTTATTTTACTTGGATAAAACTTAGTTTTCATCATATGATAGTACGATTAGGAGATACTGTAGCTTGTTTGTTCTGCACATAGCCATATCCTTTATATTAACAGCGAGGGCCGCAATGGAAATAAGCCATTGGCGTTATTGTGTTTTTACAGTTTTTGTTAAAGTGTATGGGATACTTGTCAAATAAATTCAATTCAATTCAATACTCATATTCTATGAATGTCGATTAGGAATATTTTGCAAATATACTTAATCATTATGAAAATACACAAGATGCCTTGAAGAGCGCAGATAAACCAGACAAGTGTTTGGTTCATCATTCAAAACGTTAACATTATATATTGTTTTTATTCAGTTACTGCAAATCATCCATATTAGAGATTTCCAGTGTTTCTTGTTCTTTGACGCATATGTCGATTTTCTGCAGGAGGGCACCCTCTAGTGTCCAGTATGAATGAAACCCATCCTATTTTGCGTAAAAATAAAAAAATAATACCCCTCTCAAAAGAAATATTAAGCAGGCATATAATAATCCTCACTTTTTCCAGTGTACAGAGGTTTACGGGAGTATTTTGTTGTTAATTTGTTGCAAAAAAAAACATACTGATATGGAAAGCTATCAGAACCAAACCGAACACTGTGGTTAAAAACTGAGGTATTGAACCGTGGACTAACTGTATTGTTGCATCCCTAGTAAGAATCACAGAACTCATGGTCTTATGTAGCAAAATTGCATAATTCAAGTTGTACAAAAAAAGCACCATCTGAAATTTCCTGAGGCAACCCGTGTTAAATTAGGCCTCTGGCTTAGCCTACAAATCGAGGTCATGACTGTACAGCTCTACTCTCTATTCACAGACCTCTTTTGAATTTACCATGTAGCGTTAGCATGTGTAAATTACTCTACCTAGACTTAAAGGTGAAATGTGAAAGTGCCAACATAATGGATTTCAAACACAGCTTCCTTATATTTGTCTCTGGCGTAGCAATTACACTCTTCACCTCTGTGTAAACCCAAGATATTTACAGACCTCACTGGACCTTTTAGAATTTTTCAGGTTAAGCAGCAAATATGCAAATTCAGCTTGAAGTTTTTGATGATGTAGGACTCGCAGACAGCAGGACGCTTGAGAACCCTCCAGACCACATAAGCAGTGGATAACGGCCAAGCAAAGATTGAAAACCAGTTAAGGATGTCTAAAAAAAAAAAAAACATGCTGATATTCCATTTAAGCTTATTATTGTTATTATTATCATTATGAGACTAACATTTCTGAATGCATCTCCTAGAGATTTCAAGCTATAACCAATCAACTCACATCAGACCTTCAGACTCTTGACTGTCTTAGTGTGCTGTATTTTGCCTAACATGCTAGCAACATGTTAAATTATGGCAGAAACATACTTGCAATGATAAATCATGCTAGCATTGTATTAAAACACGCAATCAACAAGCTAAAATATGCTAGTATGTTAAAACATGCCAGCAATGTGTTAAAACAACCTTTTTTAAAAACCTGATCAAAAATGTTACACACATGCTACCAACATGCTAGAAAAATGCTAGCAAATGTTAAATCATGCCAGAAACATACTTGCAATGAATCACTATATATACTAAATATACTAGAAGTGCTAGTAATGTTAAAACATGCTAGCAATGTGTTAAAACATGCTACATACATGCTAGCAACATTACACATGTAAGAAAAATGCTAGCAACAGGTTAAATCATGCCAGAAACAAACTCGCAATGTAAAATCATGCTAGAAATGTGTTAAAACATGCTAGAAACATGTTAAAATATACTAGAAATATGCTAGTATGTTAAAACATACCAGCAATGTGTTAAAGCATGCTAACAACATCATAAAAATGATTATAAAATGTTAGAAATACTACACACATGCTACCAACATGCTAGAAAAATGCTAGCAACATGTTAAATCATGCCAGAAACATACTTGCAATGACGAATCATGCTAACATCCTGTCAAATATTCTAGCCATGTGTTAAAACATGCTAGCAACAAGCTAAAATATACTAGAAATATGCTAGTATGTTAAAACATGCCAGTAATGTGTTAAAACAACCTTTTTTAAAAACCTGATCAAAAATGTTACACACATGCTACCAACATGCTAGAAAAATGCTAGCAATTGTTAAATCATGCCAGAAACATACTTGCAATGTAAAATCATGCTAGCAACATGTTACCATATACACTAGTAACATATTAAAACACTAGGCAATGTGAAACACGATAAAACATGCTAGAATGCTTGTTAAAACAAGCTAGAAATGTGCTTAAATGTTAGAAAATGCTAGCAATCTGTTAAAACATGCTAGAAACGTCCTAAATATGTAAAATGTGAAATATTAAAAGCTTTTTAAAACAATATCACTTTTTTAAGTTAGGCTTTCTTAAGCAAGCCAGTTTGGCTACAAACTTTCTAGTACGTAAATGTAACTGCTTATGATGTCATCCTCTATTTGGACTCAAAATTACATCATTTTGTGCCTGCTCTTGTGCTGTTGCATTAATAAATAGTAAAAAAGACAGTTCTGCACTTACATCTCAGCTACAGGACGTCTTTAATGTTTCCTCGATGTCCTTCCCATGCAGTAGGTTGGCTTGTCATTCATGAGCTTGTAGTTATGGAGCCTGGAGGATCTAAGTATAGAAGAGGCATTGTTGGTATTTCACAGGTGCAGCTCACCTTGCTCCATCCAGGTCAGTGTGATGGACATGGCCTCAGGAAATTCAGAGTTGTCAAGCTGGAGGACGGACAAGAGGGGAGTTAAATATTGAAGAGGAGTCCAACTGTATAGAGTCTTGTTACTAAGGGAAATGTTCTCCACCAACTAAGAAACACCTAAGTCCATCAACCTGCAAGTAATGCAAGTTTGAGCACAACAGTCCTCCAAAAAACTCAAAGAGTTTCATCACAACTTGACAAGTTTTGCAATTTTTACGAGTTGCTATGAGCCGTGTGAAGCTCGTTGCAAATCAGTTACAAAATGTCTAATTTATTCATTAGTGTGCCCTTAAAAACTCGCAGATCTGAAAAGATTCAGTTGAAGGAAAAAAGGAAGAAAGAAACAAGTAGCTTCAAAGCCACCCTCAAACATCACTAAAAATCCTTGCTGGAACACGACTATAAAAAAATGGGCTAGTGGTGTTGGAGATCTATAGAAACTTTAAAATCTAGAAGGGAAATCCAAACTCTGTCTGTGATGTCAGGCCCAGAGGGCACATGTTTTGACACAGAAATCCCTAAATTAATCAGCTAGCACTTCTCAGGCTTTTTCTACAGAGATACAGTAGTGCTGCATCAGAGCTGATTTGATATGACAGAATCAAACAGATGCTCCCACATCAACATTATTCATTGTCACAGCTGTACAACACATGGATCTCAGTGCAGGACTATTGGCTTTGATTTATTTGAAGGAATATTCTAGAATATTCTACTTTTTGTAAAATTTATTTCCCTTATGCAATATACAGAGCTATGTCGATTATTTACAAAAAGTGTTGGGGAAAGTTACTTTTAAAAGTAATGCATTACAATACTGTGTGACTTTTTTTTTATCAAATGTAAAAGCCCTTTCTTAACAAAAAAGTGAATGAATAAGCGTAAGGCTGAAGGAAATGTAAATTCACGTCTGTACAGTAGTAAGTTTTGCTTATTAGTATTAGTATGGCAGCAAAGTCATTGGTTAATAAAATGGAATTAAATACATTAAGGAAACAAAAAGTAACTGATGTTACTTTTTAAGTAACTAAGATATTTTCTTGGAAATGAAAAAGTAATGTGTTATTTTACTAGTTACTTGAAAAAAGTAATATTATTACGTAACTCGAGTCACTTGTAATGCATTACCCCAAACACTGCTTACAAATGATAGTTTGTTACTGATTACAGTTAGTAACGTAATTTAGATTACTCATTTTAGGTAAAGAAATCAGACTACTTGTTTTTTTAGATTACTTTTACTTTAGAAGCATTAAAATTCAGAAGAATTTTAAATAGAATTCAGAAGCATGGTTTGCAAATGTATGAATATGTCGAAATAGCTAAATGGTATGACACTGTAGGATTTTTAGAAAGTCAAATTTAAAAGAGAAAAATAAGAATTAGGGACAATCAATAAACTTTTGAGTAATTTACTGCCCTTGTAATCATGTAAACCATAAAAAGTAACTGCAATCTCATTATGAGCATTTTAAAATATAATATATAATATATTCTAATTACAAGTACTTCATTTTTGGTTAGACCCAGCACTAACAATCATTGTTGGGGAAAGTTACTTTTGAAAGTAATGCATTACAATATTGCGTTACTCCCTAAAAATAAAAATAAAAAACTAATTACGTTACTTAGTTACTTTTTATGGAAAGTAATGTGTTATATTACTTTTGCATTACTTTTAAAATCTGGGCAGGGCTTGCTTGTTTGTTTTTAAGATAAAAAGATCTTCTTTTAGCAAATGTAAAAGCCCTTTCAGACCAACAAGTGAAATGAATAAGCCTCAGGATGAAGGCAAAGTAAATTCATGTCTGTACAGTAAAATGCAGGAGAATAAGGTTCAACACTCTTCAACAAAAAAAACAAAACAAATTTTTTTTTTAATAATATATATATATATACTATATACACTACCATTCAAAAGTTTGGGGTCAGTAAATGTTTATTCATTCTTTTTTTTTTTTTTTTTTTTTGAAAGAAATGAATAAATTGTTACATTAATAAAAACTAACATAATAGATTTACATTGCTAGAAAAGATTTATAGTTTGAATAAATGTTGTTCTTGAAAGAAAAAAATACAGGTTCAAAAAAAAAAAAAAAAAAAACATTGGCGGCACCAAAACTGTTCTACTAAAATTCTACTAATAATTCAGAATATCAGAATGATTTCTGAGAGATCATGTGACACTTAAGCCTGGGAAACTGAGTAACAGCTGATGAAGAATCAGCACTGCATCACAGGAATAAATTATATTTTAAAGTATATGAAAATAAAAACCATTATTTTCTATTGTAATAACATTTTGTAATATTACAGTTTATTTTCTGTATTTTTGATAAAATAAATGCAGCCTTGACTTCATTAAAAAAAAAAGTCTTACTGACCCCATTATTTTCTGTAATGTACTGATAAACATTAGACTTTCATATATTTTAGATTCATTACACACAACTGAAGTATTTCAAGCCTTTTATTGTTTTAATATTGATGATTTTGGCATACAGCTCATGAAAACCCAAAATTCCTATCTCAAAAAATTAGCATATTTCATCCGACCAATAAAAGAAGTGTTTTTAATACAAAAAAAGTCAACCTTCAAATAATTATGTTCAGTTATGCACTCAATACTTGGTCGGGAATCCTTTTGCAGAAATGACTGCTTCAATGCGGCGTGGCATGGAGGCAATCAGCCTGTGGCACTGCTGAGGTGTTATGGAGGCCCAGGATGCTTCGATAGCGGCCTTAAGCTCATCCAGAGTGTTGGGTCTTGCGTCTCTCAACTTTCTCTTCACAATATCCCACAGATTCTCTATGGGGTTCAGGTCAGGAGAGTTGGCAGGCCAATTGAGCACAGTAATACCATGGTCAGTAAACCATTTACCAGTGGTTTTGGCACTGTGAGCAGGTGCCAGGTCGTGCCGAAAAATGAAATCTTCATCTCCATAAAGCTTTTCAGCAGATGGAAGCATGAAGTGCTCCAAAATCTCCTGATAGCTAGCTGCATTGACCCTGCCCTTGATAAAACACAGTGGACCAACACCAGCAGCTGACATGGCACCCCAGACCATCACTGACTGTGGGTACTTGACACTGGACTTCAGGCATTTTGGCATTTCCCTCTCCCCAGTCTTCCTCCAGACTCTGGCACCTTGATTTCCGAATGACGTGCAAAATTTGCTTTCATCCGAAAAAAGTACTTTGGACCACTGAGCAACAGTCCAGTGCTGCTTCTCTGTAGCCCAGGTCAGGCGCTTCTGCCGCCGTTTCTGGTTCAAAAGTGGCTTGACCTGGGGAATGCGGCACCTGTAGCCCATTTCCTGCACACGCCTGTACACGGTGGCTCTGGATGTTTCTACTCCAGACTCAGTCCGCTGCTTCCGCAGGTCCCCCAAGGTCTGGAATCGGTCCTTCTCCACAATCTTCCTCAGGGTCCGGTCACCTCTTCTCGTTGTGCAGCGTTTTCTGCCACACTTTTTCCTTCCCACAGACCTCTTGCTTGAGGGTGTCAATGATGGCCTTCTGGACAGCAGTCAGGTCGGCAGTCTTACCCATGATTGCGGTTTTGAGTAATGAACCAGGCTGGGAGTTTTTAAAAGCCTCAGGAATCTTTTGCAGGTATTTAGAGTTAATTAGTTGATTCAGATGATTAGGTTAATAGCTCGTTTAGAGAACCTTTTCATGATATGCTAATTTTTTGAGATAGGAATTTTGGGTTTTCATGAGCTGTATGCCAAAATCATCAATATTAAAACAAAAAAAAAGGCTTGAACTACTTCAGTTGTGTGTAATGAATCTAAAATATATGAAAGTCTAATGTTTATCAGTACATTACAGAAAATAATGAACTTTATCACAATATGCTAATTTCTTGAGAAGGACCTGTATATATATATATATATATATGTATATATATATATATATACATACATACACACATACACTTTGTACCCAGAAATAAGCTAAAATTGACAAAATCTCTTACAAAATGTTTACAAAATTGTAAAAATAAAAATGACTTTTAGGTTGTGGCTTATAGTATTTAGGCATATATTTCAACTTTTGAAGTGGATCAGAAAAGTTAATCAAAGTTGTCCTAAGACAAGAACGATATTGTTTTTGATGAACTTCAAATGTTGACTACTGTATATCAAGCATGATATTTGAAATCTCACCAGACTACTGTTTAAAGGCAGCAAAATATTATGTGATAAATATTTCTAAAGCTGTTTTAGATGATACCTGAGCACAGCAGATCACTCCCTCTGCTCTTACGCGAAACATCAGCACTCCAAGAGCTCTCAAAACAGATGGTGCTTTCTTTAACTGAATTTCACAAGCAAAGACACATATTTAAACACAGCAGGAGTCCAGAGAAATACGGGCAGAACAGCCTCACTCTCCAAAGACAGAGAAAGAAAAACAAACAAACATAAAAGTGCTTATGCACAAAAAATATGCTTAGGCCATTTGTATTAGTTTTCCATATAGCTTTAATTTTTGCAAATTTGTTGCCAAGGCAACATTTCTAATTTGCATTCAAGTTTTTGAAGTTTTAGTTTTTTTTAAATCAGTTTGTATTTAGCTTCATTTCAATACTGAAAACAATTTTAGTTAACAATAACGGATTTTGTGTTGCGCTCTCTCTCAATATTCTCACATTGGGTTTTCATTTTGGGATATAGATATGTTTTAAAGAAAAAACATGTGTGTCAACTGCTTAATTCTGTGGTGGAACAAGCAAAAATGGACATTTATTTGAGCAGGAGAAAGAAAATTGAGCAGAATATAAGACAAAATATTGTCACTTTGTTCTTTAACTTGCAGTCTAGAATTTTAATTGACTTTTATTACTATAAATGTATTGATGACTTGTTTCTTTTGTTAATATCTAGTGCTGTAATGTCATTTTTGAAGACAAATTAATTTTCACGCTTTATTGATTGAGTTTTGTGTTTGTCTTTTTAAGGATTGTATAATTGTAATTGTGTTTGTGTTTTTAAAGATTGTATAATTGTAATTTTGTGATTTTTTGTAAATAAAAGCCTTTTGTAACTTCTAAAAAAAAAAAAAAAAATTCTCTCTATCTCTCTCTGTATTGCTTCAGACTAGAGAATGTGATCTTTGAATGTTAAATGGGCAAGGGTTAATCAGATGGAAGAAGAGCATTTCGGCAGAACTTCCCCAACCTCTAAATTATTAATTGTTCGTTAATTGTAACAACTACTCAGGCGAATCAAAGTCTAGTGAACTCAAATGAACTCTGTTGTAATAAGTAAAACGTATAAAATAAATGAAAATTGATTTATTACAATAAATAAAAGGCCTTTTACAGCTTATAACTTTGCATGACTTCAGAAACTTACAAGTGCATATGTCATATAGACCACTTTTATGATACTTTAATGGTGCTTTATTGCTTTTTAGAGACTGGCAGTATGAATCAGCATCCACTTTAGATGTCAACAGAAGCTCAGACAAGATCTCACTTTGCAACTGACGTTAGAATGAAAACAATACTTGGTTGGAACAACATGCGAGTGATAGAATCTTTCGAAAGTGTTATTTTTGGCTAACACCTTAAACTCCTGGCTAGGAATAATGTTTACACTAGAATAATGTACTACACATGAAGGAGGAGTGTGATGTTTAGTCACAAACTGACCACACCAACAGTAGAGAGAGGGTCCTCTTGAGTTTACTGCCTCTCCATCACTGCTTTACTGCCCCCAGACGGCGCTAAATATTTTATACGATGTGTTCTACGTTAGAAATGAGTGGCATTATTTATGGAAAGGCCTGCAGAGCTCCGTCACGAGGCCACATAATATATGGGGCGCCGCTCCAATCTCGCCCCTCTCCACTGAGAGAGCAACACTCAGAGAAGAATAAATAATGGAAAGGGTATTATTGGAGCAACCGGCATTTTAAATTTGCTTTCTAAAGCTGAGATGGACATCCTAATATTTGCATACAAAGGGATAGTTCACCATCATGATGTTTTAAGCTTGTTTGAAATTATTTCTTTAATGGAACACACATAAAATTTCAGTGCAACTGAGGTTTTAAATTTTAAAAAAGATGCACTGAGTGTCATAATAATAGTCCAGTGTACAAATCACACATTGCCATTTCTCTTGATGTGCCAAGAATTTCGGTGAATAATGACTTACATTTCAGTCTGTTATTCACAAAGCTCTCTTAAAGCTTCATAAGACTTGAAATACTGTGCGCAAGTTGCACGGACCACTTTTAAGACTTGCCATTCCAGATCCAAAGCACGCTTGTCATTCTTATGGATTACTGCCCATGGCTGTGAGCTACAGTTCAGCCCTAATGTGTGACTGAAAACTCATACTTTACCAAACAGCAGTGATGTAGGACTCACCTGCTGAGACACTGCGTGTCTAGGTTCAGATCGGACCCTCAAAGACAGAGCGATTCCAGGCATGTTTGGCTGTAAGCCTGTCCTTATAAATAACCGAGTCTCTATAGACCCCACAGCTGCCCCCTAACACTCGCCATCCATCATCACCAACATCACACTAACTCCTGTTTATTGTAGCAGCTCTGTTGATGATGAGACTCGAGACTCGAGGTTCAGTCGTGTCAGGGTTCATCAAATATAAATTACATTTTAATCTTTTGTAATCTTCGGGGACTGGGCTTATTAAGTCCTTCAGTAAACAGTTTTTTTTTTTTTTTTAAATAACTTTAGCTGTATACTTCTTTGTATTGTATTAAATATATCTTTTCTGTATGATATATCTTCTGTTTATCTTTATAGCAGTTTCCCTCCTCAGTTTTCTGCCATATCCCACTGATTTTTCTTTTCTTCTTTAGGAGAATTAATTCCAATAAGGTCAAGGAGGGGGCAAGCTAAAAGATCAACATGAAAGTCCTCCAAAACACACAAAAGCAGCAGTGCAGTTCTACACAGCTATTAATCATGTGGATGATCGGTGGTTTATTGCAGAACCTCCACCGCTGACTCTGTAGGAGGTGATCATTGGCTCGTTCTACCTCAAAATATGTCCTTAGCACTCACACTTTTGATCATGTTTACTTAAATTTCAACATAGAGTTGAAGTCAAAAGTGTGCAGAATCTGCAAAATGTTAATTATTTGACCAAAATAAGAGGAATCATACAAAATGCATGTTGTTTCATTTAGTACTGACCTGAATAAGATATTTTCACATAAAAGATGTTTACACATAGTCCACAAGAGACAATAATAATTGAATTTATCAAAATGACCCTGTTAAAATGTTTACATACGCTTCTTAATACTGTGTTCTTACCTGAATGATCAACAGCTGTTTTTTTTTTTTTGCTTTTGTTTTTGTTTAGTGATATTTGTTCATGAGTCCCTTGTTTGTCCTGAACAGTTAAACTGCCTGCTGTTGTTCAGAAAAATCCTTCAGGTCCTACAAATTCTTTGTTTTTTCAGCATTTGTGTGTATTTGAACCCTTTCCAGCAATGACTGTATGATTTTGAGATCCATCTTTCGACACTGAGGTCAACTGAGGGACTCATATGTGAAGGATCTGATGATCCTCAAATGCAAATTTTTTACTTTGTTTTTTTCATTTATACTTTGTTTTTGTTTATTCATTTATAATCATTTATCATTTAATTATTTTACTATTCCATTTAATCATTTATATTAGTCATTTATATTATGTTATATTATTATTGTTTTTTTTATATATATTTTTCCATTGTTGTTTAGTCTTATAACTGTGTGGATTCAAGGCCTGTTTGTCTTCATGAATATGAGATACAAGGGAATGTCTATGAACCTCAAGGTTTATGGGATGTTGTTGTGAAGACGTTTGCTGTAACAATACTTGTTGAATTTCTGTTCTTCAGACGAAGTCTGAGCATTGAGACATACGCAACTCAGACTATTCAATAAACTCTGCTCCTTTTATCATCATTACTTTGTCTCCTGCTTCTGTTCTTCACTTTCACTGGTTTTTCCTCAGTCAACTTCTTTGCTGACAGAAGACTGTTAATAGTGTTTTGGAGATTTTGGGTACCAGACAAGACCTCCAGTTAACAAGGTTTGGGTACTAGACGACTCTGCTGACGAGTTGTTCTGTTACCGGAATAACTGATATTTTCTGACGGGATCCGGCGTCCGGGGCTGGATCCTAATTGTATAGGCATGAGGAGCGCGATCTAACATATGCAACTATTACAGGAGGTTCAAACGCTCACTGATGCTTCAGAAGGAAACACAATCTATAAAGAGTCAAATGGTGAAAACTTTTTGAATTTGAAGATCAGGGAAAAAGTAACTTATTTTGTTTTCTGGGGTACATGCAAATATCTTGTGTAGCATCTGAAGGGCAATAGTAAATGAAAAACAAAAAAGATATTCAGGCAAAATAAGAAAAATGTACACATTCTCAATCTGTTCAAAAGTTTTCACCCCTCGCTCTTAACGCATTGGGTTTCTTTCTGAAGCATCAGTGAGTGTTTGAACCTTCTGTAATAGTTGCATATGAGACTCTCAGTTGATGTCAGAGTGAAAAGATGGATCTCAAAATCAGACAGTCAAAATCCTTGTTGGAAGGTCCAAATACACAAAAGTGCTGAAAAACCAATAGGCAAAACGCGATAAAAAAAAAAAAAATCTCGAAAAACTACATGTCAATAAATGGAAAATTTAAAGCAACAAACAAAAATTCCCTGACTTTCAATGTCTGAAATAGACCTTTTATAATCCTGTGGGAACCCTGAACTCAACTTAATATAAATTGCATGTTTACTTCTGCTTCTATATAAAAATGCCATGTATGTGATAAATTAAGCTTCTTCATAAACAGTTCACTGATTCATAATTGTGTTTATATTGTGCTGAAAAGCATTTGACAGCTTGCATTGTAACAACTCGCATCTTTTTTTTCCCCCATGGGAAATAACCGTATCAATGCTCAATACTTTAATGTATGTACCAAGACAAACAACAACACAGTGCTGCAAAAACAAGCCACGGTCTTCTCTGCAAATCAAACCGCAACACAATCAAGAGAAGACAAACACAGCATTAATGCCAGTCATTCTCCTAAGCCATGTGAAACCACAGCGATCCAGTCACAGTCCAGCTGTTCATAAGAAGCTTTGTGGTTGTGTGTTTGTGTACTACATATGAGTATGCGCGCACCCCAGAGAGGACCAGACACGCACTTCAAGCATCACTCATTCTTGCACACTTGAGAGGGATAGCGCATAAGACATGCTGTCTTCTGAAACGCCAGTCTTCACTCATCTCCGCAGCTGCCTACCTGCTGTGCATTGTCCCTGCTGAAAGAAAAAAACCAGGACAGTCACTCTGGGAAAGCTCTGAAGCCTGCAGTGATCATAAGCCGCTAAAACAGGTTTTTCTCCCACCGGACGGCGTCGTATGATCAGTGATTTTTCAGCCCATTTCTGATAATTACAGAGCTACGCGCTCACACAACCGCCAGTCTTTGATGTCTCAGAGGGACGGGCTACTCGCGAAAAAGACTCGCCACGGCCTCTCTGTGGTGTTAAGGCAGATGACAAGAGCTGTTTGTTCCCCCCAGCAGTTTCACTAGGAATGAAAGACAGTAGAGGAGCGGTCAGGACTGATGTATATGCGGCATACGTGTGAGGAGAGCTAACAGGCCATATGCTCATGACACACAGAGCCATTAGACGCAAATGCGCAGTGACACGACTCTCTTGCTGCAGGCGGCCCGGGCTGGAAATAAAGGTCATTTTCAGGTGCGGAAGCCGGTGATAGGCAGCATATGCCACTCGTTTTGATGGTGACAGGGGCAACTGCAGTCAGGCGACCAATCGCTCGTGTTGCTGGGGAAAAAAAACGAGCTCTGAGGGGAAAACAAATGATATTACCCATGCTCTCTCAAATCCCCCTCTGTCTTTCAAAACGGCAGGTCTCTGTAATGAAAATGGTGGACGGCCACTTATCATCTACAGGAGACGGGAACTGAAGGTAAACCACACACAACGTAATATACAGTATATACAGTGGCCTTCAGAATTATAGGCAAAGATGAGAGAAAAAGGCAATAAAACTGTCAGCTTGACGTTAAGCTGAAAATATAAGAGTAATCTTGCTTCTCAGTGCGTTAAAAACCCTGTGAAATGGCTTGACAAGTGCAGTTTTCCTTGCCGTGTTGATGTATTTCCTTTTGAAACACAAAGTGGGATGGACCAAGGGCTATATCCAAAAATGCATGTTATTTGATCATATTTTTAAAAATACATATAATTTTGGACAAACCCCTCTTTCTTTGTCAAACTAGCAATAAAACCACTTTAAAAACTTTTTACTACCTTTCTTTTAATGATTTTTTTTTTCAAGCTCCTTACAGGTGTCAGAATCACTGTTTTCTCGCCGCATACCCAGATTTTAAACTTCAACAATATCAATACAGTTTAAAAATATGACTTATCTGGTAACGACTGATGTACCTGAATTAAGCACTAGTAAAATAATTAAAATGCACTATAGTATTTAATGTGAGACCACTATCAGTATTACTTTTTTATACAAAATATAGCTGTCGCACAGTATTGGTGTCATTTCCACCACAACACTGTAATATCCCCTTTAAAAAGTTTGTGTGAAAGATTGTTTAGGTTGGTTTCTATGGAAATGTTCAGTGATATCAGAGCACATGTTGGACATGGAGGGAATTTAAATGTCCAACAACAACAAATGAAGAGAAATCAATGTAACTATTGCTTTATCAGTTAATATATTTATTCTACGTCATTTCCATTTTTTAAAAAGTATTTTTTTAAAAGTGAAATAAGAGTATTTTGCATACATAAAATGCCAAGTATTAATTCAAAGATAATCAGCGAAGCAATCTTCTATTTTTTTCCACAAAAATGTTAGTATGGTTATGCATTTTTTTTTGTTTTAGTCTGCAAGTTAAAAGTCTGTAATGTGATGTGGTTGCTACCAAAGCATTACAGTCTCTACCGAAAATGTGCAGTCACCGCCAAACCATGGGATGTTTTGTCAAAAATAAGTAGAGTGAATTATCAACTGTAATGATAGCCCCAGAGACGAGACAAGAGGCGTGCGGATCCAAGTGCAGACTTTTATTGGAATATATACTCATGGTCAGGCAGGCAGGAGGTCAGACAGGAGCGAGAGAGAGCAGAACAGGTAATCCGTAAATCGTGGTCCAGGGACGAAGCAAGGGGGTCAAAGGGCGGGCAGCGAACGATCGGGAAACCAGGAGACAACGGGGGTAGAAAACCAGGAAAACCAGAACAAAGGAAAATGCTCGGAAATAACAGCTGGGCTAGTTATGACTTCGCAAAGGTGGAACAGAAATGATGCTCTATTTATACAGGAAGAGACAGTGGGGTAGAGGTGAGAGGTGGCGAATGGGGCATGAGAGAGGGGTTATGGGAAATGGAGTCTCTACAGAGTCTATACAGAAACACAGTGGAGAGGTGGCTCCCTCTAGAGGGGAGAAAAGGGAGCCACAACGGTACAGTTCGTGACAGAGCCCCCCCCTTATGAGCGGCTTCCAGCGGCTGCGAAGACAGTGTCTGACTCTGGAGGCTGAGCGGCTGCGAAGACGCTTGACTGTGGAGGCGGAGCAGCTGCGGCAACGACGCTTGACTATGGAGGCGGAGCAGCAGCGGCGAAGACGCTTGACTGTGGAGGCGGAGCAGCTGCGGCAACGACGCTTGACTATGGAGGCGGAGCAGCAGCGGCGAAGACGCTTGACTGTGGAGGCGGAGCAGCTGCGGCAACGACGCTTGACTATGGAGGCGGAGCAGCAGCGGCGAAGACGCTTGACTGTGGAGGCGGAGCAGCTGCGGCAACGACGCTTGACTATGGAGGCGGAGCAGCAGCTGCGAAGACGCTTGACTGTGGAGGCGGAGCAGCTGCGGCAACGACGCTTGACTATGGAGGCGGAGCAGCAGCTGCGAAGACGCTTGACTCTGGAGGCGGAGCAGCTGCGACGAGTTGGCTGGACTCTGGAGGAACAGCAGTGACTTGACTTGGCTTTGAGGGAACTGCTGTGACCTGACTTGGCTTTGAGGGAACTGTTGTGACTTTCCTTGGCTTTGGAGGAACAGCAGTGACTTGACCTGGCACTGGAGGAACAGTTGTGGCTTGTTGTAGCTTGTGGAGTGAAGCGAGGATGTCCTCCAGCCGGTCGAGTGTCGCTGCGATATAACTTGGCTCTGGAAGGGCGGCCATGACAGGTGCTGACTCAGGAACGGCGGCCATGACAGGTGCTAATTCAGGAACGGCGGCCCTGACAGGGGCTGACTCAGGAACGGCGGCCGCCATCTTGTGATCGTACGCCGATGCGGCCGCCATCTTATGATCGTGCGCCGGCGTGGCCGTAATCTCGTGATCATGTTCCCCCTCAGTGAAACCCTCATAGAAAAACGAGTCCATATACTGTAACGCATAATCAAAAGATTCCGTGAAACAGGAACGCGGCAGAATGTAATCACCCGCCGACGCACCCTCCATGTTATATTCGCGCGCCGGCACGGCCGTCCCTCCGTAGTTGCGTTCCTCCACATAATCCAAAGCATCCTCTATAACATCGTTGAGTGACGTTCGCGGGCACATGCGTTTGAGCCTTGATTTAAGCGGCTCGTCTAGTCCGTGAAGGAATAACTCCGTGAAATAAACGTCATCGTAAAACGGGACCCGGTACATGAGCTCATCAAAACGACTAACATAATTTTCAACGGACATACCGTTTTGCTTGAGACGCGAGAGCTGGTCAAGTGGGTTCATGGCCGAGCGGGGAGGGGCGTAAAAGTCGCTGGATCCTATCTTGGCGAAGTCATCTGTAAAGACAGCCCCAGAGACGAGACAAGAGGCGTGCGGATCCAAGTGCAGACTTTTATTGGAATATATACTCATGGTCAGGCAGGCAGGAGGTCAGACAGGAGCGAGAGAGAGCAGAACAGGTAATCCGTAAATCGTGGTCCAGGGACGAAGCAAGGGGGTCAAAGGGCGGGCAGCGAACGATCGGGAAACCAGGAGACAACGGGGGTAGAAAACCAGGAAAACCAGAACAAAGGAAAACGCTCGGAAATAACAGCTGGGCTAGTTATGACTTCGCAAAGGTGGAACAGAAATGACGCTCTATTTATACAGGAAGAGACAGTGGGGTAGAGGTGAGAGGTGACGAACGGGGCATGAGAGAGGGGTTATGGGAAATGGAGTCTCTACAGAGTCTATACAGAAACACAGTGGAGAGGTGGCTCCCTCTAGAGGGGAGAAAAGGGAGCCACAACGGTACAGTTCGTGACATCAACTAAGATGTGAAATGTATTTTCAAACTAATGAATCCTTAAACGAAATTGTAAGAAATAATAAAAAGTGTGGGTGTTTCATTTGAAAGGTGATTGAGTACAGAGGCACCTAAGAAATGTCCATATTCTTGAGTGCAATAACAAAATACAGAAACTCAAGTCATCATTTAGTGTTCTGTCTATGCTGAGATAAAACTATTCATCTCTTCCTATACTGCTGGATGAGATTATATGAGACTGCACACTTGCAGACCATTTCTCTAAAACAAAGCTGATCCTTTGGTTTTCGATCCCACAGGTTTTTGGTGGGTTTAGGTCAGGGGACCTGAATGGAAACAGCTAAAGCTTCATTCACAGGGTCAGTGGACAGTTTTCTGTGTGGATTTGGTGAACTGCTTTCGATCAGTGCAATAAATCCAGACAAAGATGGTGTGTGGTCTAAAATCTCCTGGTGTCTGCTGCAGTCCATGATGGCATTTATCTTTATGTGTCATCACAGATCATGTTTCATCTCATCTCTCGACAGAATCAAATTGTAATCAAAGTTCTAGAGATGTTCAGTTCATGTTTACGATAATAAGGCTTTAGTTTGGCAAGTCTTACCGATAGTTGGTGTGAAAGTACACTGTAAAACCCGATAAGTTCAGAGTACTCAAAACTTTTGTGGAAACTGATTACCTATTTTTTAGGTAAACATAATATAAAATTACAATTACAATAAACTTTAAATATTTTTCTTGTTTTTTTAAAAAAAAAAAAAAACATTTAAATGCTGTTTACATAAAACTTTTGTTTAGCATATGTACAATTTTTATGTTTTAAATAATTCTTGTTTTTAATTAAATAACACTAATTAAATAGCACATCAGCGCATGCTAATGTAGTTATCAGAAAGACTCTCAATACATACTTGCACTTAAATTGTCAAAGAACATGCAGTATATGTATATCAAAATTTTGCTCTCTATCCTCAAACTAACCACAGGCTCTACTCTTTACCACAACGGTAACACTACAAAACCAACATAACAGAAATCTATGTAAATCCTAACATAACACAACATTTAAGTACTAACTTACATCTCCCTATGTTAATCTTATGCAAAAAAACACAAAATAACACTTAATTTCTACATTTATTATCCATATTGCCTGATGCAAAGCATGCTGGGAACTAGAAAACTCAATAATTCTAAGTTCAGTTTACTACAACGACATTCTGAGTTTACAGAACTTATTTCAATTAAGTCTGATGAACTTTCATTATTATTTGAGTGAAAATAACTTAATTTATTTTAATTAATTTCACTCTTCGGTTTTACAGTGTATCTATTTGCAGAGACTATGTGCTACCAAATTATTTAGAGAAAGTAAAGTTTCCTAAACATTAGTACTTCCAGGTGTGAAGTGGTTTGTGACGATGGACAGTGTAACAATGAAGGTATTTCCGGAATCCTCAACCGATAAAGCCTCTCAGATAAGTAACCGAACTCTGTTTGGCTTTGATTTAACCCAAACAGCCATATTAACAGAATACCAAACATAAGACCAGCAAGCTTTTGTCTCATATTATCTTTTATCTTCTCCATGCTGATGGAAAGACTAAAGGCATTTGCCCTGCAAGTCAGCTCATATCTACAGTATAATTCCACAGATCATGAATTCTGAAATGAGAATATGTGTCTAGTTGCATAAAGATAGCGACTATTTTAAGACTGTGTCTTAAGAACTAGTGACCAACTAGCAATTACGGGTAATCAGTCTTACTTTTTGGATTCAGATTAGACTATTTTAAGTTTTTATGCTGACTTAAAACTTGTGCTGACTAGTTCTAACTAGTCTAAATAAATCAACTAACCTTTAAGACTAAACCTAATATCATCTGCAACCAGCTAACAAGTAGTAAATTAGGTCCTACATCTGAATAAGGATGCTTCCTTTCTATATAGTGGGTTTAAAGTACCCAGATGACCTGGTACATCTGTTGAGATGAAGTACTAATTTAATGGACATTGTCCCATGAGGCCACAGGATTATTTGTGAATGGCAGGGAAGCAATGCAACAGAGGGTATTAGTGCCATCCAGTTTTTCAGTGCTGTTGGTTACTAAAGTATTTTTTTCCATTCATTTTTGCCATAGGTAAAAACTTTCCACTTAATTTCCAGCAATATCGTTGACTTGATTGCATCACTGAATTCAATAATGAACTGCCTTACTGTTGTCCTTTTGCTTTATTGACACTATTTAATACTATAAAGCTGCTTTGACACAATCTGTATTGTTAAAAGCGCTATATAAATAAAGGTGACTTGACTTGGGTATTTTTAAAAAGTCTTAATTAAAATGTTATAAGCCATGAACCAAGCGAACCAGCTAAGTTGTTTACTATATATTTTATAATTATTACAAAATATTTTTATATATGTATATATAGGCTATTCTACAGAATTGGTCCAAAAAACTGTGTGCATGCAAATTGTATAATATCCAAGGTACACTAGTTTCTAGTAATTGGGCAGTTAATTCTCATATTGTATTTTCAGAAATTTTTGAAATATTTGTCCTTTCCCCAAATTTGTCACTACCAAAAAACAGTAATAATAATTAAATTAGAATTGTTGACCTATTGAGATTCTGCTTACATCTACATTGTAAATATATTTTATATTATTTATAATATATATATTATAACAAAAAAATCAGAGGTAAATCAATAACAATTACATTTTTAACAATATTTCAAGTGTGATTTATGAGATTTGTTGTATTTTTAATCAAATTTTCCTTTGTGAAAGGCAAATATTTGATCATACTGATTTCAAAGTTAAAGCACAATGCAAATATTCCACTGGTTATCACAATGTAAGTTTATCCTTGACTGAACCAACAACTCAGATCATGCTTTTTTAATTCACAACGCCAATGAATTTCAACTCATTGATACAGGATGCTGGAATCTATCGTATGCAGCTATAGGCATGTCCTACATGGCTGGAGCACTAAGACAAAACCCATGCCAACATGGAGATGAACATGCAAATCCACACAGAAAAGCCTCCTGGCTCAACTGGGACTCAAACCAGGACTTTTCTTGCCGAGAGGCAAGCCACTGTGCCATTCGATTAAATACATATGTGACCCTGGACCACAAAACCAGTCATAATTTGCTGGGGTACATTTGTAGCAATAGCCAAAAATACATTGTATGGGTCAAAATTATTGATTTTTCTTTTATGCCAAAAATCATTAGGATATTAAGTAAAGATCATACTCCATGAAGATATTTTGTGAATTTCCTACCATAAATATATCAAAACTAAGTAATATGCACTGCTAAGAACTTAATTTCACACATTTAAAGGTGATTTTCTCAATATTTAGATTTTTTTCTGCTCCCTCAGATTCCAGATTTTCAAATAGTTGTATCTCGGAAAACCTATTTTTTCATCTTTGAGATGATGTATAAATCTCAATTTCGAAAAATGGACCCTCATGACTGGTTTTGTGGTCCAGGGTCACATATGAATGTGTAATATAATCTGCCACAACTATAGTCAGTAATTTTTTACTTAAAGGTCAAGTATGTAATATTGACAGATAGTGATTGAAATAGGTACTTCAGTCCGAATTTTAAAATATTGCAGAGTGTTGGTTCTCCTGTCGCTGCTTCCTCAGACTCAATGCTCACATGGGTTGCCAGATTGAGGCATTCTACCTTGTCTTTTCATCAGAAATAATGCATAAAGTGACCGGGTGTGAATTTTGTGAATTTTTGCTTAGAACAAGCAAAATAATCTGCCATTGGGGTAAGCAAAACAAACAAACAAACAAAAATCTTATTTCAAACAATACCCCATTTGGAGATTATTTTGCTTGTTTCAAGCAAAAACATACTTAATTTTGACTTGTTTTCAGAAAAAAACAAGACAATAATTTTCACTTGTCTAGAATTTAAGGATTTTTAGATATTTTGGCTAGAAACAAGACAAGACAAGTAAGGAATGCATTTTTTGCAGTGTACTATTTAGCAAAACCTACTTATTAGATTAACTAACATTTGTGTTTTTTTTCTCATTGCTGAAGAGTGTTGAACTTTACAGACGTGAAGTGTACAGACGTGAATTTAATTTTCCTTTAGCCTTAGCCCTCACTTAATTTAGACCTAGTCACTTAATTTCATTTTGGAAAAGGCTTTTACATTTGCTAAGAATCAATTTTTTTTTTCATATTAAAAACGAACAAGCAAGCCCCGCCCAGTTTTAAAAAGTAATGCAAAAGTAATGTAACACATTACTTTCCATAAAAAGTAACAAAGTAACGTAAGTAGTTACTTTTTTAGGGAGTAACGCAATATTGTAATGCATTACTTTTAAAAGTAACTTTCCCCAACACTGGTTGTAGCATTGTTTTTGTGCTAATGACATTGCAGGGTTTTTTTCTTTTGTGTAAATGCATTTTAGCTGCCAGCTGAGATAATTAGCTTTTACAAAATAATTATACTTTCACAAAAATGCTGAATATAACATCCCAAATTAAACCTTTATATTTAATTGAAAAAGTTCTCCTAAGTCATTTCTGCATCATCTGCTTGTCATCTGATCAAACATTGGTTTGACGATAAAAGGCAGCGCGTGCGTAATTGCCGTGTGTCTTGTATAATTATCAACATTCATGGCACGAATAATGAAAACACTGACAGCAGGAGAAGACGTTGACAAGATTTTCTCTAAACCTGCTGAGCCGGTGCTCAAATGTCATATTTGTGTAGCTGCAAAAGCAGTAAGATGATGTGACAATGTAGATTTCAAGCTGAGCTGAAAACGTCCAGTCGGTCAACCTCACTTCTCAGTGACCGGCCTTCCAGCTATCTCCAGTCTGAAGATATCATCTGAAATTCATATCATTTCCAAGAAAAACCAAGAAACCACTGTGCTGTTGTTTCTGTTGTCCTCATGCAAACCCTTACAATAGATGCAGCTCCGCATGGCTCTTTTTCGGTTTGATTATTCAGCTCAAGGATATGCTGGGAGATTGATGTGTGACATGAAGAGTTTTAAAATTGAAAGAGATCTGATATACACAAATATCTAAAAACAATCAAATAACTGAGTACTTTGTCAAAATAAGTTTGCAGGAAAACTGTTTTTTTATGTCTGTAAGTGAACAGCTTGTAACAAAACTAAAAAGTTGTCTATGAAAGTCTGTGAAGGAATTAAGTAAAATCAAAAGGACGTTTATCAAAGGATATTCATTCAAAGTTTCATTAAAGGATATGTTTATCAAAGAATAAAAAAAAAAAGTAGACAATCAAGTTCACTATCACAGGTGTGAGCACAAGCAATAATTTGCTGGCTGCAATTCACTTAATGGCCACTAACAAGGATTTCGAGAATATAGTCCGTTTAAGATTGTCATAGCAAAATACTGCAGTTGCCATGTGGACATACAGCAAGATATATTAACATTTCTGACCTTTACAGTCCATTAAACGACTGTGTCAGTGGGAGAAGATGATTGTTTTATGCTGAAACGGTGCTATATAGAATGATATAATCACAATGACATTAAGTTATCATTAGGAGGAATATATAATTTCATTGCAGGTGTATGTGGTTAGAGCTTATTAAGATATCCATTTGTAAACTGACAGAGATACAAATTAAAAACTCCTTATGCATGTTATACAGTTGAGCTTTATTATTAACATTTATCATCTGGTATCAGAAACAAAATTACAATGTTTTAAAAAAACATTAATGTCTGCCTATCTATCTATCGATCTATCAATCAATCTACCTGTCAAATGGAAGAAGTCCTTTACAGACCATCTATCTTTGTGTATATATGTGATATTTATTTAAAATCAAATGATTCACCTATGTCCCGATCTAAATCAAATGCTTGTGCTCCTCATCTGTGCTCTAAAGTTGCACTCTGAATAATGATTTGCAAAGCATCATATCAGATCAGGCCTCGGAGCATGAATCGCAAATCATTCAATTCGTGAAATAATTTGCCAACCCGCACCGAAGTCCTGATCTGAAATGATTTGTGATCCGCGCTCTTAAGTCTCGATCTAAATCCAGTGATTCACAATACCCGCTTTAAACTTCCGATCTGAATCGAATGACTCAAAAACCCTCAATGAACTTTCGATCTGAATCATTCGATTTTTGCAAACCCGCTCTGAAGTTTCTAAATCAAATGATTTGTGATGTGCAAAGTGCCAATTTGATTTAAATAATTTGCAAACCCGCGCATAAGTCCTGATCTAAATCAAATGATTCGTGATACGCGAATTGAAGTCCCGCTCTGAATCAAATGATTCGCTATCCACGCTCTAAAGTTCCGCTCTGAATAATGAATAATCATTTCAGATCAGACCTCGAAGCATGAATTATGAATCATTCAATTCACTAAATAATTCACAAACCCGCTCCGAAGTTCTAATCTAAATAAAATGATTTGAAATATGTGCTTCAAACTCCCAATGTCAATCAAATGATTCACGAATCCACATCAAAGTCCCAATCTGAAATGATTTGTAATTTTTGATTGAAATAAAATGGTTTGCAATACCCACTTCAAACACCTGATCTGAATCAAATGACCCGCAAACCTGCACAGAACTTTTGATCTGAATCATTATATAGTTCAAATCAAATGGTTTGCGATGTGCAAAGTCCCATTTTCACTCAAATGATTCGCAAACCTGTTAATAAGTCTTAATCTAAATCCAATGATACGCAAATTGAGCTCCCGATCTGAATCAAATTATTTGCAATAAGTGATCTGACTGGAGCACTTCCAAACAGTGAATCATTTCGTGGTTATCATCAGTGGTTTACTGATTTGAAAAGCTCTGTTTCACCCATCTCTATGTGCTTTTTAAAATGTTAATTTTGTGATCTTTAAATTTACCAGTATATATTGTAATATACTGTAATAAATATATTACAATATTGTACAATATTATATTATACAATATACAATACAATTGTATATTATACAATATACAATTATATTATACAATATTGTATTGCATAATATTGTAATAAACATTTGCGAAATTATTGTTGTATCTGATTGTATTAGTCATAGATAGCCAATGTAAAAGCAGAACAGCATAAACACAAAACAGCATAACAACAAAGTTAAAGGGTAATCTTATCATTCAACTAAACTGTGCATGTATGTTTTAAACACTTAATACTTGATAGAACTGAAATGACATTCATTACAGATTAGTTAAACCATTTCAAGATGCACCTGCAGAGATGTTTTTCCTCACTGAGGATTAGTTTTTTTATTAATATGTAAAAATGTCTCGGCCCTGTGAACACCCCTATTAAGAATCATTTTCTATTAGCCTACTGTCAATCCTGTTGCCCCGGGTCAATTATATCAAATATAAAAATATATTTAAAACAATGACTTCTTAAATTTTGCTTTATACACTAACATTCATTTGAAGCACATCTTGTTAAATAATGATGATTCTTTTGATCTCAAGTTTACTGACCTTTACAAGACAGACTAGCCTGTAATTAATTTTAACGCCTGTCTGATGCACATTACACACACAAAAAAGGCAAAGACTAGTTAAATATCCTATGTATTAGTCCGTCTAGAGTTTACAAGGTATGTGTTAAGCACTATTATCACTTTTGAAGTGTGGGATATTGACAAAAAAATTATATCTTAGATAACAATAGTTAAGCAATAATTTGCTGAGTGTGTTTTCCTGCTGGCATTTAGAAATGAAGAAAGTGGCTGTCTTTACAAATAGATTATTTGTTCAAAAACAGATTAATTTGGGAATGAAACACCGTAATCCATTTCAAATAAACCCACCCATAAAAAGCACATTAAATAAAACAAACTGTTCACTCATCTCAGTCAGACTCTCTAACTTGGTAGTTTTTGTCCAGAATCGGTCGCTATCTAGACCAGACTGTTTGCTGTTAATCAGTCAGTCTGTGATTACAGATGTGCAGGTGCTGTATAAACAGTTCTTTCTGGCAGAGGCTTTGACAGCTTCTCTGTTCAGCACACAAGGGCTCAAGGACACTGACTCCCCCAGGTAATCATGGTCTCCTCTGACCCTCCTCTTGCTGTGTGGCATATTTTACATGCCAGAATACCTCAGTCTCCTTAGAGGTCAACTGTCCAATTACAGCCAGAGTTTCACCTTAACCCCACTGAACGGCTTCATCCTTCATTCACACACAGCGCATTTATTGAGCTTCCTTTAATTAAAGCTGTAAGTTAGTGCAGTTATAAAAATAGCAGTCTTTTGAAGGCAGATTATCTCCCTTTATCTCGTCTCATTGAATTTCTGTCATCTCCACCAGTGTTTCTATAATTAACTCTGTAAGAGTATCTAATCTAAAGGATGAATGCCAGGTGGTTTTAAAACCCAGTTTAAGCCTGAATGGTGACTTTTATTATAGAGCCGGTCTGACTTATGATATTATATTTGACAGGGGAAAAGCAGGTGCTGCAAAGAGATTTTAATTAGTGATGAAAAATAGGTGCTGTCAAGTATATACAAAGTGAAGTCCAAACATCTGACAGTGCTAATAAAAAATGCTTCTTCCTAATTTAGTGCACTTTTTAAACCATCAACATAAACATTTTTAATGAAAACGTGAGAAGGTTTAAAACATATATAACTGTACATCAAGCTTTTAGAACATTTTCATATAATTACTATTAAATTCAATGTGTTACTTTTAACCATTTGTGAAATGTACTAGCAATTTCTAGTGAAAAACGTATATATTAAAATGTATTTTAAATACATTTATTTTATACTAAGTATATGCCTGCAATTGTACGTTTAGTATACTCTGGTATATTTAAAGTATGCTAAATTGGAACAACTAATTTTGTACTTAATGCACTTTAATTGTGTGGAAGAATTGCTGAAGTCCAACTTGTTTGATTTTGCTACTATTGCATGTATATTTTAGGAACACTTTAAATGCAAAATATTTAAAGATCATGCAGTCCTCCTCAATAGTGACATTAAAACATATTTTAAGCTTCATTTTAAGAAATGTGCATTGTGCACAAGTAGTACTCCAAAATATATAGTTTAATTGCAATTTTGTATCAGTAAGTCTTGAACGATATGTCAGTACTATACTTAGTATAAAATAAATGCATTTTAATCTATTATTTTTTTTCTAGGGCAGTCATAACAGAATCTTGGACTATCCAGATTCAGCAAAGGCCATTGCACAATATTCTGAATCATTTATATAAAGCCAACACTGACCCACTGATTGGATTCGACTACATTTCAGCCCAACTAGTTAATTCTAGAGTAATCCTTACTGCATACTGCTAAGTGCTGGCTTACCACAAGCACTGCTCTTCATTATTATTCATGATCAATATGCAAAAACATCTAAAGTAGCGCTGAAGTCAGTGAGCTCCAGGCCCCAGGGTGCTACAGCTCCTTCTCATCACCAGATGAATTCATGCATATCAAACCCAGAACATGCAGCACTGCCATCATACATGAAGCACAACAAGCTCAATCATGATACTAGCACATTTGAGATGATCCCTGCATGCTGTTCGCTGGCAAGAAAGCTAACTGGAAGGGAAGTAAGAGGTGAAAGAGAAAAAGGACACTTCAGCATGCAGAGGAGAAAGAGCGAGGGAGGCCGACACAAGCAAGCTCATTTAATTTCATTGAACAATATATTGACTCTGAATCACAATGGGGAAGCCGGCAGACCGCTGAGAATGCAATCTCGCACTATGGAGACCTGATGCTGTTTACAGAGAGATGATATGCATACGGGTGAAGAGACGCTAATGAGAGAGAAACCAGCTGAAATAAGTCATATAGATGAAGATATCTGAATGGACTGTTTAGCAAACATTTATTTTTATTTTTTCAGTCTGGCAGAATATGATTCTCTGTGCTGAGGCTTGAAAAACCGAAGCCATGCTGCGCTTCGACTAGACTAGAAACCCGCCAGCCAGGTTTTCTTAGAAGTATAAACACATTTGTTCTGTTTTCTCGACATTCCATCTCGGCTTATTGATTCTGACAGTGCAAACGTACTGCTGCTATTGAGAACCCCAACAAAATGAATTTCGCAGCGCAGTGTGATATCTTCAATGCATTCATTCAGTTTGAAACGTATTGGCTCATGACCTCCTTACGGCAAACTCTGAAACGCTCTAAACTGGCTGCTTGCCCATCTCTCCCACCACATTTAAGAATACAGCATCTGACAGGTTTGTGTCGGGTTGGATGACAGAGACCCTCTGCTAAGGCCTTTTATGTGCCTGATGCCGGCAGGTGCAACATTCTTGTACTGCGGTAATAGACGCCCCACCGATGAACACAACCAAGCCCCGCTGGAAAAATGTGACTCTGCCTACATTTTTTGCAAAACTCCAACATACCAATACAATTTTTTTTCTTGGAAATACATTTGTTGTGTTCGTCTTATATTCAGGGTCCAATTATATTACCAAAAATGTGTAATGTAACAGATTATGTTAGTGTTTAATTTACCCAGCACTAGTTATGACCTCAAAACCCTTTTTTCAAAGTGCATGATTTGTAAATGAATACATTTGATGTTTTCATCAGATTATCAAGCTCCAGACAAGGCTTTTCTGAAGTAGTAAACTTGCTCTGTAGCGCACCTGGTAAAGCACTGTACTTGCAATGTCAAGAGCTTGGGTATGTGTCCTATGAAACACAGTCATAGCAAAAGAACTCAAAGACTTGTTTCAACAAATTTCAGCATTTTGTGGCTGCAGCAATTAATTCAAGCCATTAGTTGATTAATTGCATGTTTAGGCCTATATTAAACCATAATGAGCATACAGACTATTCTGCGCTCAAGCACACATAAAGCTTGTTGCAATGCACCAGCAAAAGTAATAACTTTGTTAGAAAAAATTTTGATATTTAGAATTAATTTCTGAGTCAGTGTTGATTCCAAAGATGTGCAGAGAGAATGAAGACTTCTCCATCTCCACAGTACAAGTGATGCATCTTTTGGTTTTGGAATTGGTTTGGTTCAAAGTAGACAATTCAAGATTTCTGTAGATATATTTCTCATGTCTGAGGCAAGTAGCAAATAGGCGAAGTTTTGGTTCCTTTTTGTGATGCGCTCCAGTTCACGAAGACCTAGATGGCACTGGTAGAAAGCGCATCCGGTTTGTTTTTTTTATTGAATGTGTTCGAAAAAATTGCAAGGAGACATATTGAATTAATTTCTGAGTCAGTGTTGGTTGCAAAGATGTGCAGAGGGGATGATGACTTGCAATCTCCACAGTACAGGTGATGCATCTTTTGGTTTTGAAATTGGTTTAGTAAAAAGTAGACAATTCAAGTTTTACGTAGATATAGATATTTCTGTAGATATTTACCCAGCACTGGTTATAACCTCAAAACCATTTTTCCAGAGTGGATGATTTGTAAATTAATACATATCACATTATCAGCTCCAGACAAGGCTTTTCTGAAGTAGTAAATTTGCTCTGTAGTGCACCTGGTACAGCACTGTATTTGTGATGTCAAGAAAGTGGGTATGAGCCCTATGAAACACAGTCATAACAAAACAACTCAAAGACTTGTAAAGTAAGTCGTGACGTATGATGACCCATACTCAAACTGAATTTAACCCATCCAAGTACACACACACAGCAGTGAGAAATGAACAAACACACACTGTGAACACACACCCAGAGTAGTGGGCAACCTTCAGGTTACAAGCCTGACTCTCTAACCACTAGGCCATGACTGCCCTTGTAGAAGGGTAGGGAAAACAGTTGTTTAAGCAAATTTTGGCATTTTATCTCACATTTCATTTTGTTCACACTAGAGCTGCCAATGGCTAAAGTTTTTCTAGTCGACTAACTAATTCAAGCCATTAGTTGACTAATTTAGGCTTATATTAAACCATAATGAGACTATTCCACACTCAAGCACACACATAAACCTAATACCTAATTCTGTTCGTGAGGCAGACACACTCTGTCAGTTTAAATCTAGACTAAAGGCCCATCTCTTTAACCTGGCTTACACATAACACATTTAAACATTTCTAAAATTCAAATCCATTAAAGGATTGTTAGGCTGCATTAATTAAGTCAAACGGGAACCAGGAACACTTCCCATAACACCTGATGCAATCGCTGCATCATATGAAGAATGGCATCTACACTAATATTAGTCTGTTTCCTGCTTATTCCGAGGTCAGATCCAGTCTGTATCCTGATCAGATGGTCACTGGAGTTCCCTGATCCAGTCCGTATCCAGATGGTAGGTCAGCACATATAGACCACCTCTACAGGTATAAACTGCTTGTATGTTGGTCAGAGGAGAACTGACCCCCGACTGAGCCTGGTTTCTCCCAAGGTTTTTTTTTTTTTCTCCATCTGTGCTACAGATGGAGTTTTGGTTTTGGTTATTAATTTGGAATTATTGATGAATTTCCTTCAACTAAAATTATTTATGGTTTCTTTTTGCCTTAATAATATATTACCTTCCTATTTGATCATGTAAAGTTGCTTTGACACAATCTGTATTGTAAAAAGCGCTATATAAATAAAGGTGACTTGACTTAAAGCTTGTTGCAACGCACCAGCAAAAGTAATGACTTTGATTATGTGAAAAAAAAATAGGTATAAGGAGATATTTGAATTATTTAATAATAAACTAGTGTTTTCTGAGTCTGTGTTGACTGCAAAGATGTGCTAAGAAAATGCTGACTTGCCATCTCCACAGTACAAGTGATGCATCTTTTGGTTTTGGAATTGGTTTGGTAAAAAGACAGTTCAAGCTTTCTGTAAATATATTTCTCATGTCTGACGCAAGTAGCATATAGGCTGAGTCTTGGTTTGTTTTTGTGATGCGCTCCAGTTCATGGAGACCAAGACGGTAGAAAGTGCATCCTGTTTATTTTCTTTTTTTTATAAAAGTGTACACAAATAAAACTAAACCCTTTAGAGTTTCGAGTGATGTATTACTCTTATGTGTATGAACCAAAATGATGGTGTATTTTAAGTTATTTCTGTTTTCAGGAATAATAGTTTTCACACTCGACATAAACACTTAAATATGTGCCTAATAGCACACATTTATCTAGGTTAACATTATAGCGACCAGGTGTGTAAAGTTGCTTCTATTTATATGCTTTACTTTTAAATGATATTTGAGGTTGAAAGATCAATGTTTGGATTTCCTGCCCAATAACTGACTAATACATTTTTTTTTTTTCAACTTTTAGGGGGAAGTCCTAGTTTACACTATCGGTTAGGTTTAAGGTAGGGTTTATTGTAGGTTGTACATTATTTTTTAAATGTGACAAAGCATTAATTATTTAACACCACACACTAGACATTTTTCTTTGAAAGTGTTGCAAACATGCAAAAAGCAATGTAATATAATTTTTCAGAACTGTTGTCAGAGGACCATTTTACCAAAGAGCCCGGTTTGGATGAATTATGAACCCCGCTCTCAGCTGGCATTCGGCACAAGCAGCAATCAACGAAAGCCAAATGTACATATTTATTTCACAGAAAAGGTTTTCGAAGCAAAATAGTTTTTCTAGTTAAATATTAAAGTGCCTTGTTAGCAAACAGCCAGTTTCTGTTTATGTGATGAATTACTTCCATTTCAATCCCCGAAACCTTCAGCTGCAAAACATAATAAGTTACCCTAAAGCCCTGCATGTTTGCACCACACGCTACAAAATCCTTCCTGACCAAATTTGTTTGGAAATAAGGTCTTACTGTGTTACTCAAGCGAGACCAGTTGGAAGCAAGTTGGAAATGTCTCATAACTCTTACAAGAAAGTGGATCACTTGCTCCCTTTTGGACTAGTTCTTCCAAGTCAGAGCAGGCTTTATGGCATCAAATAATTATGATCTTCCTCTCAAATGGGAATCCATCCTTGCCATCTGTGTGTGTGACCCTGTCCATGTGAACATGGGAATCTTGTGCTTACTCTATGGGCCGCCTTCTACTATCAATCAAAAGTTTTATGAAGACTCTAACAAGCCTTTTCCGGGACACATTCTCTATAAACATCTTCTGATGTTGTCAAGGAGGGTCTACTGCTTAACCCAAGGTCTCCAAACAATCTTGTTCAATAACAAGCTACATGCAACATTGTGGTAAATTCTGGAAGCCCTGAAGCACAGTTAGTTAGAGAGCCTGGAGCAAGTTTGTGTTTCAACATTCAGACAACAATGCACACCGTTTCAAAACACTGCATATATAGGTATGTGTTTGCCATGAGCAAGGTGAAAACCAATTGCTCAAGCCCCAGACCTTATCTATTGATTGCCTGGTTTACTTTCCTTCATGGCTGCCTTGAGTTGTTGACATTTAAGGCCAAAATGTTGTTATATCACCATTTGTTCTACACAGGTGGCGCCAGGTTCACAAATGAATTTTTATGGGCAATTATTTTGATGATTACTAATCACAGGGGTGCGTTAAAAACATCAAGTGACTGCTGTTGTTTACCAGTATTTTCTTTCATAATTAAATTCAGACAGAGGTAGCAGTTTTAAAACTTGGTGGACAAAGGCAAATACGAGGGCCAAAACATGTAGATGTAAATGAGTTTCTCTTCAACAGATTTGGAGAAATGTAGCATCATTTGCTCACCAATGGATCCCCTGCAGTGAATGGGTGCCGTCAGAATGAGAACTGAAACAGCTCATTAAAAAACACAATACACCACTCCAGTCCATCAATTAATGCCTTGTGAAGTGAAAAGCTGTGTATTTGTTTGAAACGAAAGCATTATTATGCTGTTTTTAACCTCATCCCATTGCTTTTGGCTAAAATACAAGTGCATAATGCATAATAATGCTTCCTCCAGTGCAAAGCTCATCTAGTCTGAAAAATCTGCACAGATCAAGCATCATTTACAAGTGAAAACAGTCCAAAACCGTTCTAAACAACATGACTCTGGATGTTGACAACAGGAGATGGACTTTCACTGTAGGAAGCGTTATTATGGATTACAGTCTCATCATTTTAGCCAGAAGCTACGGTTTGAAGTTAAAAACATTTTAATGATGGATTTGTTTCTTACAAACATGCAGCTTTTCACTTCACAAGATGTTAGTTGATGGACTGGAGTGGTGTGGATTATTTGTGGATTAGTGTAATGTTTTGATTAGCAGTTTGGACTCTCATTCTGACGGCACCCATTCACTACAGAGGATCCATTGGTGAGCAAGTGATGGAATGCTGCATTTTTCCAAATCTGATAAAGAAACAGTACATGTTCAGCAAATTTACATTTTTTGGGTGAACTATTGCTTTAAAAATGCTGTTTGTTACTGTACCTTTAAGACCTTCGATGCAAAATATTCACATTGTTTATGCATTGTGGGTTTGCAGTCAAGTCTAATTTAGGGAAAATTTACTCCAAAAATATCATTTTTCATGATATGAGCTTTATATTTAAAATTTAATTACTAAACAATTATGAGTTAATGGCTCAGCTAAGAAGCCATGACAGAACACCAGTCCCGCTTACACTGCCAGAGAGGACATTAATTACCATAAGACCGCAGCAATTCTGCTCTTATTGGGAGAAGAAAAAGGCAGCTATAGATTTATCACATGGCTAATTGCAGTGACACTCACACCAATTACAGATTAATTACTCCTCATCACACACACAGCAACACAATAAAGGCCTTGCGTATGACTGTAGTAGAACAACAATTCGATCAAATTGCTCCGTCCTTCAGACTAAACATTGAATTGATCCTGAAAGAGGCACTTGTCAGGTTAGTGTAATTCCTCACTGGACTAATGTCCATCAAAAGACAAACCACACCATCATTAGTGTCTGTGAGAGGGATACACAAAGTTATCACACAAAATGTTCACACAGTTGAACCAAATGCAATTTACAAATTGTAGTTAGTAAACCAATCTAGGTTGCACATTTTAGGTAATGTATTCTGACTACTTTTCAGATTACCTTTTACCTAACTTCTTTTGAACCTGCCATTAAATGTACCACACTGATGCATCAAACATTACATTACTGCAGGGTTACCTAAACTGGAGTTATTGTAAAATCAGCAGGAGGTTTGATTGGGCTGAAAAAAAGCTAATGATAAAAAGCTAATTTTATCATAAAACACTAAAAGTAGAATATTTAATTTGTTTACCTGCATGTCTTTGGCCCATTAACCGATTTCAAAGAACTGTGGTCATGCAAATGTCTTGTTAAATTATTGGAATATTAACTTCCTCAGGGGAATGTTTACCAAAATATTTTAATTCAAAGGGATTTGGCCTGAAAAAAAAAATGGGAAAATCTCTGCCTTACTTGGAGACACATTAATCAACATGAAAACAGCAATAACACACATCCAAAGTTTTCAAGGCTAAATGTGGTATGACACACAGTAGGATTTTTAGAAACAAAACTTTAAAAGAAGAAAAAAAGCAGAATAAAGGAAAATCAACATATTATGAATAATTTGTCATTGTGTGAATAATATGCAATCCATAAAAAGTAATTATAATCCGATTACACTTTTTTAAAACTTTTTATGTGAAACACTCCATGTCATTAGACAGTTATGTTCATTCATATAATTAAATACAACTTATGCTAATGAGTCTAAACTCCACAGTAGACACCTGTTGCGAACAGGGATACAAGCAGAAATAATCTGAGGTTTAACTAACTAACTACACTGAACAAAATGATAAATGCAACATAGGGCTGGGCGATAAAACGATAACAGTAATTATTGCGATATAATTTTCCCCGACAAAACTATAATAGAAGTTCGATAAATGTTCGATATAACGTAAGCAACGCAAAAGTCACGCTGCGCATGCGTGAGACGGAGCGGACTTCTGGAAAGTCGTGGTAAAATGACCGATGCTGAAGAAAATGCGGTGCCTTCGGCCAGCGAAAACACTGTCGACAAGAAATGCCACAGAACCTCAATTGTGTGGAAATACTTCGGCTATTTGCAGTCCGACAAAACACAGAGCAGAGTGCATTGCAAACTCTGCCGAAGATACGTGCCTGCAAAGTCTGGTAATACCACAAATTTATTTCACCACTTAAAACAATATCATCCGTTAGAACACGCAGAAACTAAGAAATTGCCTCCCCAACCAAGCGTTAGTGGGCGAGGGCCATCTCAAAGTTCCACTTCCAAGCAGAAAACCATAATATCGGCATTCTCCAGCGCCGTGCCGTATGTCAGAAAAAGTAAACGGTATGAAGATATCACAAATGCAGTGGCATACTGCATTGCCAAAGACATGCTTCCCATTATCACTGTCGAAAACGATGGATTCAGGAAGCTTATTAAAGTCCTTGACCCCAAATACGAGCTACCTGGCCGAAAACATTTTTCAGTGACTGCGCTTCCCCGGCTATATGCGGAGTGTAGGGAACAACTGGAGCGGGAGCTGCAGAATGTAGAGTATTTCGCCTCTACATCCGATATGTGGTCTAGTCGGACATCCGAACCTTATATCAGCCTCACAATTGATTTTATTGACAAGGACTGGAAACTTAATAACAAGTGCCTCCAAACGTCTTACTTTCCCGAAGACCACACAGGGGAAGTTACTGCCCTAGGAATGATTGAAGCGCTTGCCTCGTGGGGGCTGAGCGAGGAGCGTCAAGTATGCATAACAACGGATAGCGGTTCAAATATGATAAAAGCCGCTTCCTTGAACCACTGGACACATCTTCAGTGTTTTGGACATTGGCTACACTCAGCTATCGGTAAGTTTAATTAACCAGTCTTTACTTTCATAATTCTATAGGCCTATTCTTAACAAAACAGCTGTAGTAATCATGATAATAAAAAGGAAAGAACGACCAAAGATATTATTGTTATTGTTATTATTAATGTTACTGATTATTATTACTATTAATATTATTGCTATTGTTGTTATTATTTTTTATGTTGGCGTACTAAAAATGCATGCAGCAGATTAAAATATTGGATAACACTTTTATGATCAATAAACATTTTCAGTATTTATATTTTTTCTTCATTAATGTTAGTTAATGGCAATACAACAATATTTGTCAATATTTTCTGGTAACTAATTTTAACATCTTTTGGTTTTATTAATGAATGATGACCATTAATAATAATAATAATAAGTAATAACTGCTACTGCTGTAAGCCTTGTTATTTCATATTAGCTAAATAACTAACCACATTTTACGATGTATATGTATGTTATTAATCATATTGTTAAGTATTACTAATTATTTATTATATTTTTATCTTTAGTTTTATATCTTGTGTATTTATAAGATCTACTTTTTGGTCATATTTTGTCTTTGCTCAACAAATCTTTATTTCCTTTATTTTTTATCCTTAGAGAGAGTTGGAAAGGACAAGAGGGTGGAACGAGCCATCGGGGTATGTAAAAAAGTAGTATCTGCCTTCTCCTTTTCCTGGAAAAAGAAGAGAGACCTTGCAACTGCTCAAGAAGAACTGAACCTTCCCAAGCACAAGCTTACTACAGAGTCACCTACCAGGTGGGGTTCACGGCAAAAGATGGTGTCAAGAGTGATCTCTCAGGTACTCGCTGCTGACAAGAAAACCAGACACTTGGTCCCCACCTGGCAAGACATGGATGTGCTGGAGTCAGTGAACGAGGCCTTAAAGCCACTCCTTGAGTTCACAGATTCCCTCTCAGGTGAAACGTACGTGAGCGTGTCCTACCTTAAACGTGTTGCACCTCTCTTTAGAACAGAGGTGCTGAAACACTCTGATGATGACACACAGCTCACAAAGGACATAAAGGCAACAATCCTGGACTATCTTAATGAGAAGTATGATGACGACGGGACAGACAAACTTCTTGACATGGCATCCTTGGTTGACCTGCGCTTTAAGACCCATTACATTAAGCCAGACAACATAGATGCTATCAAAACCAGGGCAGTGTCTGAGATTATGAACATGGAGGAAGATCAAGGCCCATCCACTTCACAGGCTTCTCACCAAACACAAGTAGAAGAGGCAGAGGGGGGAGCTGCTGCAGCTTTACCTGCCAAAAAGCTGAGAAAGACACTGGGCAGTTTTTTTAAGAAGCCATGCCCCAGCAACACAGGACTCACATACATGCAGACAGTGGAGGGAGAGCTGGAAAACTACCTCATGGCTCCATATGCAGACAGTGAAACTGAACCCCTGGATTGGTGGAAGATACACGAAAAAACCTTTCATTTGTAACTTTGTGATTTAATACGCAACATTCTTTGTTCTTTAATTAGTAGCGGGTACAGAATTTATTTATTTATTTATTAGTTCACGTTTTGTTTAGTTAGTAAGAGCTGAGCGAGGGAAGCAGCGGTCCGGAAGACTCACCTGTTTTATTTTAAATTCGGAAGTCAGGTAAGAACCTTATTCCGTGAATAGGTGTAGCTGGGTGTTCTGTTTTCTTAGCTTCCTACCCGCGAACTGATATTCTTTCGTTGTTGCAATTATTGTTTCTTGTTTGTATATATGTTTTGGAAATTATATATTGTTCTTAGTGTTTCAGTTGAATTTCGTTATGAAAATAAATGGAGGCATCTCTAAATTCACTCCTCATTACTCACTGTGACTTTTTTATATGTTCGGCCTGTATCCTGTATTTGTGTTTTATCTAACGAGCTCTAAACTGGTTATAGGTCGTAACACAGTACAGTAAATAATTTGGCAAGCTGACTAGAATTTATATTTATATTTATTTATTATTTCATTTACACTGTCAGCTTAAACTAAATGCTTACGAAAGTTCCAAACCATCTATTCAGTTGGCATGCTGATTAGAATTAATTGATTGTCTATTTTTTTTTATACCTTAAATTTTGCAGTTTGAGCCGTGTTACATGTTGTGCTCAGTGCCAATACAGTTGTTTTCAATGGGAATATTTATTTTGAGGAGGAAACGTGTTTGATCTTTATTATTATTTTTTTGGTCAGCTTTTTTGTGAAGTGCTTGAATTGTTAACTGTCTGGTTTTCACAAATTTTATACAGGAGCTAAAATTGAACTGCCTTAAACTTAAATTAAATAAATGTAAGATTTATTGTGATATTTATCGTTATCGACTGATATGGAAAAATTTATTGTGATAATTTTTTCAGCCATATCGCCCATGAGCTGAACTCAAAGATCTAAGACTTTTTCTATGTACACTGTTTCTCTCAAATACTGTTCACAAATCTGTGTTAGTGAGCACTTCTCCTTTGCTGAGATAATCCATCCACCTCACAGGTGTGGCATATCAAGATGCTGATTAGACAGCAGGATTATTATTATGTGTAGTTTTACTGTAATGGGGGTGGGGGGTGGGGGTGCAACACATCTCCTTCGCTTAGAGTGGTCTGTGGAATGTTGGTCCACTCCTTTTCAATGGCTGTGCGAAGTTGCAGGATGTTGGCAGGAACTGGAACACGCTGTTGTATACGCCTATCCAGAGCATCCCAAACATGCTCAATGGGTGACATATCCCGTGAGTATGCTGTCTCTGCAAGAACTGGGATGTTTTCAGCTTCCAGGAATTGTGTACAGATCCTTGCAACATGGGGCTGTGCATTAACATGCTGCAACATGAGGTGATGGTCGTGGATGAATGACACAACAATGGGCCTCAGGATCTCAGCACAGTATCTCTGTGCATTCAAAATGGCATCAATAAAATGCACCTGTGTTCGTTGTCCATAACATACATCTGCCCATACCATAACCCCACCGCCACCATGGGCCACTCAATCCACAACACTGACATCAGCAAAGCGCTCACCCACATGCTGTCTGCCATCTGCCCTGTACAGTGAAAACCGGGATTTATTCGTGAAGACAGCACCTCTCCAAAGTGCCAGACGCCATCAAATGTGAGCATTTGCCCACTCAAATCAGTTACGATGACAAACTGCAGTCAGGTCAAGACCTCGATGAAGATGACGAACATGCAGATGAGCTTCCCTGAGATGGTTTCTGACAGTTTGTGCCGAAATTCTTAGGTTATGCAAACCGACTGTTGCAGCAGCTGTCCGGGTGGCTGGTCTCAGACGATCTTCAGAATCAGAATCAGAATCAGAATGAGCTTTATTGCCAGGTATGTTTGCACATACTAGGAATTTGTTTTAGTGACAGAAGCTCCACAGTGCAACAGAATTACAATGACAAGAAAAGACACATAGATAATAAAAGAACAATATACAAATATACAGAAAATATACAGAAAAAAGTGCAAAAAAGCAAATACTCAATATACAATTTAATAAATTAAAATAGACAAATGTAAACAGTTTATTATGTACAGGTGCAAATTAGAAATGAGAAATGTAAACAAGTATGTGTATTAAATAAATGAATGAATGAATGAATGAGTGTATAATAGTGTTATTGTTCCGTGTTATTTTTCAAGTGTTCATGAGATGGATTGCTTGAGGGAAGAAACTGTTCCTGTGCCTGGTCGTTCTAGTGCTCAGGGCTCTGTAGCGTCGGCCAGATGGCAACAGTTCAAAGAGCGAGTGTGCGGGATGTGAGGGGTCCAGAGTGATTTTACTAGCCCTTTTGCGCACTCTGGACAGGTACAGATCTTGAAGAGTGGGGAGGGTTGTACCAATGATCCGCTCAGCACACCGGACTATCCGACGTAGTCTTCTGAGGTCAGAACTGGTAGCTGAGCTGAACCAGACAGTAATTGAAGTGCACAGGACGGATTCGATGATGGCAGAGTAGAACTGTTTCAGCAGATCTTGTGGCAGGTTGAACTTCCTCAGTTGACGGAGGAAGTACAGTCTCTGCTGGGCCTTTTTCACAATGGAGTCAATGTGAATATCCCACTTCAGGTCCTGAGAAATGTTGTTGCCTAGGAACCTGAATGACTCCACTGTTTTTACAGTGCATGTAAATATTTACAGTGCAATGAATATTCAATTCAATCTTGGAGGTGAAGATGCTTGATGTGGAGGTCCTGGGCTGGTGTGGTTACACGTTGTCTGCGGTTGTGAGGCCGGTTGGATGTACTGCCAAATTCTTTAAAACGCCTTTGGAGACGGCTTATGGTAAAGAAATGAATATTCAATTCATGGGCAACAGCTCTGGTGGACATTCCTGCAGTCAGCATGCCAATTGCACACTCCCTCAAAATTTGTGACATCTGTGGCATTGTGCTGTGTGAGAAAACTGCACATTTTAGAGTGGCCTTTTATTGTGGCCAGCCTAAGGCACACCTGTGCAATAATCCTGCTGTCTAATCAGCATCTTGATATGCCACACCTGTGAGGTGGATGGATTATCTCGGCAAAGGAAAAGTGCTGACTAAAGCCCTATTCGGACGGGACTAGTTTTACAGGGGGACATTAGAGAAATTTCTGTTTCACAGACGTACTTTGAGATTTTAATCCCGTCTGAATCTGCCATGTCTGTCTTTTTCTCATGTGACCTCTGTAAAAATTCCAGAGCAAATTACCTACTGTTTTTCAGCAAATTTAGCAGTCCTCTGAGAAATCTAATCCCGTCTGAATGCGAATGTCTGAGATTGCCAAAAATATGTTTTCCAAAACGCGTTTTCTTGTGTGTTTTGGTCAACGTGATCTACCGTACAGTCTCTAGCACACCAGTATTCAAGTTTCTGCTTTTTGCGTGCCAATAATGGATGTGGATGTAGATGTGTTTGCTACCCTGTGAAGAAATAAAAAAGTGAAAAGAAAAGCCAAATCATGTAAATTGTTAAGACTGGCTACTGTAATATCAGTTTCAGGTAAGAGTACTTTCATTTCTGCAGTCGATTACATAACATTACATAAATTAAGTTTAAACATATTTATTCCAGTAGATTTATTATGAGAAGTTCTATAAAACTGTCATATTAAAATTTTTACATTTATGTTTTTTTTTATTATTATAACTTTTATAAAATGTTTAAACACTAAAAAAGTTAGGATGTTTTACTTTACATTTCAAAGTGCTTAAATGTGAAACTACCTAATTTCAAAATACATTTGATCAAATTTCATAAATTGTGTTCATGGCAGCAACACCCGCATGTAAAACAGACACTCCTACCTCCGTAATAAACACGGAAATGTTAGTCCTGTCCGAATCCATACATGAAATGACAGACGTCGACTGAAAAGAATTGTAACTCAAACGTCGGTTGGAAAACTAGTCCCGTCCAAAATCGGGCTTAACACAGATTTAGACAGATCTGTGAACAATATTCGAGAGTAATAGGCCTTTTGTGTACATAGAAAAAGTTTTAGATCTTCGAGTTTAGCTCATGAAAAAATGGGGGCAAAAACGAAAAGTGTTCCATTTATAATTTTGTTCAGACATTGTGTGGCAATTTCAAGCCCAGCGCTAATCACATTAACAGCCTTAATGGCTTTCCTGTTATGATAAGTTGTGATGTTTAATGATTTTGAATACTAAAAACAAAAGATCATCAGGGTCATCCCAGCTCAGATCTCTGGAGGTTGTTGACTTAATTCAGCTTCAGAAGGAAATAAATTAAATGTGGTATTTAAAAGATTTTTAACCTTATTTGAGAACACAAAGGAGGGGTCTCAAGAATAATTAACTGGTGATTTTAATTGTTTTATTGCTATTTATTAAGTACCTTCACATTTAGGAAGTTTTTGTTTTCTTTACAGCAAAATAATGCGTGAGAACATTTTAAAATTGTGAAGCATTTAATCAAGTCAATGGGGTGATTTGTATACAAACCTCCATCTATTGAGATGGATCTATCATTATGGTTCACTGTTAGATCTGAGGTGATCTGATACAAAAAAAAAATAAGACAAATGTAGCGAGCTCAGCATGAATGATAATAAATAGACACCACCACAGGGCAGGTTAATGTTACCAGCCAATTAAAATGCAAACATTTGCACATATCTGTGTAGAAAACGCATGTGATGCACATACTTGCTTTGGTGGTCATAAATCAAGCACCAGTGAGGATGGAAAAGGCGCATTATGTCTCATATGATATTCATACCCCATCTCTCATAGCATAATTTCCCTTTGAGGAAATTTCAGGATTTGTTTCTCCTTGACAGTTAGTAATTTGTGAAATATTACCAAATTATAAATCTCCATAAGACAGGCGAACATTTGTTGTACTGTAAAGACTCCATCTGGATTGGAGGTTTTGAATGAAAAGGTTTGTCAAAGCCAGTACAAGAATGTGAACAGATCCAGAGAAATCTCCATAAAACCACTGAATATTGACTATAGCTCGTTTAGAAATGCAAAGCAGACAGATAACACAACAAAGCCAGGCTGGATTTTCCTCAGCTGAGCTCTGTGGAGTCTGACTTGAGATGCGTGTCACATCCTGAAGATCCTAGTCCCTGCTGCACGATTTCAAAGTGTGTCCGGCCTCATTACAATTTCATTACAACAACCAGAACAGGGAATTCTAGCAACTTCCGGTTGCCGCAGCAGGATAATGCCAGTCTTGCACTAGTTCTCCTGTCTAAAAGGTAATTGCAACTTTTTATCTCAAAATTGCATCATATAAACATGCAATTGTGAGCTATAAAGTCAAAATTGTAAGATATAAACATGCAATTGTGATATAATTGTGATATTGAGATATAAACTGGACTTGAACTTTATTACTTGCAATCGCACAATTCTGATCAAAATTGTGAGATATAAATCTGTTAGAAAAATGTCAGAAATGCAAGTTTATATCCCTCAATTGTGAGAAAAATGGCAGAACTATGAGATAAAAAGTCGCAATTAATTTTTACAAATTTTTATTCAGTGGCAGAAACAGGCTTTTTTTTTTTTCAAAATTAAAAAACTGTGAAAATGGCCTTTAGGGTTGTCCAAATGAAGTTCTTAGCAATGCATATTACCAATCAAATTATGTTTGGATATATTTATTGTAGGAAATTTACAAAATATCTTCATAGAACATGATCTTTACTTAATATCCTAATGATTTTTGGCATGAAAGGAAAAAACTGACCCATATAATGTATTTTTGCCAATTGCTACAAATATACCCATGCTACTTATGACTGGTTTTGTGGTCCAGGGTCACATAATTTATTGCAAATCTTGGCTGTGGGATTTTCTTATATCGTTGCAAAAACGTAAACTGTATAATCGTACAGCTCTATGCATAAAGTTGTATATATTGCATTCATTTGTATTTGCACACAGATAGTACAATTAAAATATACAATATAAGCAATATATACTTAACAGCAAGTCTTAACTGCCTGATGTTTTCATTATATATAGTTGGAAAACTAAATATGTCCCTCTGTATCTGTGCAGTATGCCTGCGCATAATGATTTATACTATATAGCAAATCTCAACTGCCTGAATGCTTGTATCATGGCAAAATGTATACTATATTACCACTAAGCTCTCTAATTGGGTAAATGCGACTATAAGGTATGAAGATATTCTAGACATCTTCTAAACACTAAAATCATGATTTCTGTCAAGCTGCTTTGAAACAATGTGCATTATGAAAAGCACTATACAAATACATTTTAATTGACATGTAAAATCAGTTCAAGTATGTAAAAAAGAATGTTGTTTTTATGTATTTACATGGTCATGCTGACAGGAAAACCAACTATATGCTAAATTGCTTTGATAATTCTCAATATGACATGAGCACTGCTGATGTCTGTCTAAAAACAACAAATATTCATCTGGAGGTGGGCTATATCATATCACAGTATATGGTAGAATGACCTCTTTGACCTTTGACACGTTGAATGGGATGTAGGACTCTAAAAAACGTGTTTTTAAAGAATAAAAAGCACATAAACAACACTGAAGCCTTGAATGTTGCATCTACTAATTAGCTTTTTATCTCTTTTTATCACGTCTAGCTTCTAATTAGTCTTATAAAAATGTCTCACGCCACTTTAATAATTAATAGTTACTTGGAAAGCACTGCAGCTACAGTAAATATATAATTCAGCTGAAATCAAGGTGCAAATTCATTTAGCAAGAGTGCAGAACTTAAAAAAAAAAAGTTTTAAGTGCAATTCAAGATGGATACGGTCTCACAAGTAATCCCTTATTAATAAAAAATGATTTTTTAAATAATGTATCAAATTTATAAAGAACTGGGCTTTCAATCGTAAAGCCTTGTTTTTTTTTTTATCCCACTTTAATTCCTGTAAAAGCTCTTCTCAAATTCCAGATGGACAATCCGAGACATGATATTAACAAGGTCTTTCTAACAATGCTCTGTGATCCAATGCCCGTGTGTTTACACAAATTATTTTTTCTCCGTCTCTCTTCTGGCCGGATTAAAGGAATAATTAGTTTTGGGTTCCAGCTCAGTGGCGGTGTGGCACATTTCCCCCGTGGCGCCACAATTTAGGATGTGTGTGCTTGTGTGAGGAGCTTTAGACGGAGACAGCAGGAGAAACACGGTCTGACAGCACTGCTGGAGCAGCACCTTCTGAGCTCTAAGACCTGAGGAGTTTAATAGAGAGCAGCCATCAATAACCAACACATGATTACCCACTCATCCACCCAAGCCTTTACCCACATTCAACACACAATACCAGACATTCTGGACTCACAATGGCTTCGTTATATTAACCCATCATCAATCTGAATACAAAATAACACCAGCAGACTGATTAAACCCGGCTGATTACACCTGTGAATTAGCCATTCAGAGCACAATCAGGTAAAAAAGGAAAAAAAAAAAAAACAAAAGCAAGATTGTAATCACGGCATATTATTAAATATGCAAAGAAAGGATAAGCTACTATTATTAGAAAGATGAAGAAAACTTTATGTGGCACAATAGTCAAATGATTAATCACTTACTTAGAGCCGTGATGAGAGCTAATAACAAAAACGTTCCTTTATTTAATTTATTATAATTTTTATTTATATTTCATGAAGTGGCATCAGTAGCAGTCCTGCTCACTGGGCAAGTTAAAACATGACCAGTGGAAAAAGTACTATTTAACTACACTGCAAAAATGCTTTTCTTACTTCCATTTTTTGTCTTATTTCTAGCCAAAATATCTAAAAACTCTAGACAAGCACGTTTCTAGACAAGCAAAAATCACTGTCTTGTTTTCAGAAAAAAATAAGTTAAAATTAAGAGAGTTTTTGCTTAAAACAAGCAAAATAATCTTATTTTAAGCAGAAAACTAGATTATTCTGCTTAACCCATTGGCAGATTATTTTGCTTGTTTCAAGCAAAAACTCTCTTAATTTTAACTAATTTTTTTCTGAAAACAAGACAATGATATTTACTTGTCTAGAAAATCCTTCTTTATTTGGCTGAAAAAACAAAACAAAAAATCTAAGTAAGAAAAGCATTTTTTGCAGCTTAGGTCTTTAAGATTTAGTCAGATAATTAGGGTTAAATACCAACCAAATGTAAGCTATATATATATATATATATTAAATTCTAAAATATAAAAAGCAAACATATGCATTATGCACACACACTTAATATTAACATTACAATGTATATATGGTAGAGATCAAAAGTTTACAAATAAGTTTAAAAATATATCCTGACTATTAATTGTTAAGAAATGCATAGGGAATTGAATAAATCAGTAATACTTTATTATATGTAATATTATTATTATTATTATTATTATTAATAATAATCTGTAACAATACATCTTTATTCATAAAAAAATACCATAAGGATTTTTACATTTCTTATGCTGTGTATACATAAATACTTTGTAAATACATTCATATATGTACATAAACACACCACAATACATATAAGCAATGCATATGAATACCTATGAATGCTAGTGATATCAGGCTAAATAAACATGCTAAATTTTAAATTACTGAGATGCAAACCTCTACTTGCCCCTTACATTAACCCTTTAACTGTCACTCCCATTTTTGAACATAGTTGTGAAAATGCTGTATTCAGACATTTTTATGATTAATGAATGAAAAAATATGATTTTGATGTACGTTTTCCATGGTAATGCAATGTCTGATTTTAAAATGGTCTTCAAAGGATGAATTTTGTGACAAAGGTCAGAACCAGATTTTTGAGGTGCACTCTTGTCATATATTAATCTATTACTTTTCCTACATAATTTGTAACACAATTTTTTTTTTTTCAAAATTAATATCTATTCAGGAGTCTTAGACCTTTCCAACAATATATAGTTTGTCATGATTAGATTATTAGTTTGATTATGATTAGATTATTATTTCTTTGTAAGATGGTGGAGTAAACGGGTGACAGTTAAGGGGTTAAATGCATGACGTGTCTGCGCTCAGGAATTGCTCTCAGAAAGGCTAATGCACGACAATTTCAAAGATGTTACGTCAAAGCCTATGATTACAGTGCTGGAAATCTTATTGAAACGAGCACAATAGCCTCAGTAAAATGTCAAGATCCTCATCTTAGCATGAACAATGCCCGTACACTGCTGAATTTCCTCTTATTAACTAAACCCATTGCTTTCACATCACTACGACTCGTGCGGGTCTCCACTTCACTCCCTAACAATTACAGCGGGTCTTCCCAGGTCACGCTCACAGGTCCTGCTCATTTCCAGTGTAAACGATTGCATTGTCCACCAAAGACGGTAAAACATTTCAAGCCTGCACAACAAACTTTCTCAGCACCTTTTCCAGTAAACAGCTTCTGTAAATAAGAGTAACATTGACTGACAGTGTTGTCAGTAATGTGAGTTAACAGAACAATGCTAGTTGTACTGAGAACTGCAACTACTCTCTAGCCAAACAAGCAATTTGAGATTTTTGAGTTCCCACAACTATTGTAATTATGTTGTCAACTTTGATTTGTATGTTCACTGAATGTTGAGTGCTGAAAACTCCTGAGACGGCAATTACAGATCTGTTGTTCAGCATGTTTTCAGTTACTAACACTGCAGTAATCATTTAAGCTCATCATGGACTTTGAAGACACCGTTTTCTTCTTATAAGGTGAGAAGGACACCTCCCAGTGTTGTTTGTCTCTGAATGAAAGAAAATCTTGCAACATTATAATGTTTATTGAATAAGAAACAGACATTGCATCTTGCATCTTTTTTTATTGTATCTTTATACTACCGTATTGACCTGCATATTGCTGGGAATCATTACAATTTATTTGACTCTCAAGAAATATTTCGGATTATTATCAATGTTGAAAATTATTTTGCAGCATCATATTTTGTGTGGAAATGGTGATACACTTTATTTTTCAGGATTTTTGCTAAATAACGAAAAACATTTATTTGCATTTATCAAATATATTAATTAAATGTGTGCATTTATTAAATAGAAATTATTTTAAATGTCTTCACTCACTTTTTAATCAGTTTTTCATGCATGATGTTTTTTTTTTTTTTTTATCATTTTTTCCACAAAAATATTAAGCAGCAAAACCTTGTCTTATATTCAGGTCAATACGGTTTTTGTTACCACATATTTACACATTTTTCTAATTATATATCTAATTTATTTCGTATTCATTGAATTTAACTTAATAACTTATACTGATTAGTCAGTCTACAGAAGTTAGAATGTTCTGGTAGTTGATAAGTTGTTTATTAAACAAGAAGTTAGCTTCTTTGCAGATCCATACTTGAATGTCTGCACTAATCTGACTAATGACTAGTCTTGACTACTGCTGGCTGGAAAAATTAACAAAACATGATTCATCGATCAGTACTTTTCACTTTAAATACTTAAGTATATCAAAAACTGATTTTTTTAGGGTATCTGTACTTTTCCTCAAGCACTTAATTTGCATACTTCATCCACACATTTTCTAACTTACTTACTAATTTCAGATTTGTGTGGACGTCACGTATCATGCTGCTGCAGAGTATACTGCTGGTACTCCAGGAACCAGAATTGACAAATATGCCTATTTGCAATGCTAATTTACATTCTTTCCTTCTTTAGGGAATATAGCATCAAATTAAAGGAGTAAAGAAAACAACTAACTCATGATAATAACTTTGCACAGCTGAACCTAGGAGAGTTTTAATAGGAAATTATTTGGTTAACCTGAAGAAACACATGAAAATATTTGTACAGATTTTTCTTTCTATTCTCAACGCTCATAAAATAATTACCTTTAAACGTATAACAGCTTGTCACTGGGGCAGTTGGTACTATAAGATACAATGTTCAGCCACAGCATTAAAACCACTGACATGTGAAGTGAATAACATTGATTGTATTGTTTTAAAAAAAAAAACACCTATTAAGTGTTGGGATATTTCAGGCAGCAAATGAACAGTCAGTTTTTGAATTCACTGTGTTGGAAGCAGGAGAAACTGGCAGGTGAAAAGACACAAATAGTGATGGCTAGACAACAGATCTTGTAGGATTTCCCTGTTTGCAGTGGTTAGGACATACTGAATGTGGTGCAGGAAGAACCAGGGTCGGCACCAGAGCACACAAAGTTAAGGAATTTTTTGAGGGGCCGTGTTTTTTTGTTTGTTTGTTTTTTCCTTTGTTTGCTTGTTTGTTTGTTTTTTGTACTGTTACTTGTAAAAAAAAAAGTTGTAAACAATGAATAATATATATTAATACGAATATGAATAATTGATCTAAATTATGTAGACTACTAATGTAGATATGTAGATCATTTTCAGATGCAACGAATAAAATGGGAAACACAAACACACACACACACACACACATATATATATATATATATATATATATATAATTTTCTTTTAAAGGAACACTCCACTTTTTTTGAAAATATGCTCATTTTCCCACACCCCTAGAGTTAAACAGTTGAGTTTTACCGTTTTCAAATCCATTCTGCTGATCTCCGGGTCTGGTGTTAGCACTTATAGCATTTCTTAGCATAAATCATTGAATCTGATTAGACCGTTAGCATCTCACTCAAAAATGACCAAAGAGTTTCAATATTTTTCCTATTTAAAACTTGAATCTTCTGTAGTTACATCGTGTACTAAGACTGACAGATAATGAAAAGTTGTGATTTTCTAGGCTGATATGGATAGGAACTATACTCTTATTCTGGCGTAATAGTCAAGGAACTTTGCTGCCGTACCATGGCGCAATAATATTACGGCACCTGAATATAGTCCCCAGCTATTTTACTATTAGCTTAGTGCCTGTCATATTGGAAGTTACCTAGCTGAGGACTATTTTCAGGCGATGTGTAATATCATCATGATACGGCAGCAAAGTTCCCCGATTATTATGCCAGAATAAGAGTATAGTTCCTATCCATATTAGCCTGGAAAATCACAACTTTTCATTTTCTGTTGGTCTTAGTACACAATGTAACTACAGAAGAGTCAAGCAGTTTGAAGTTTCAAGAATATTATTGAAGTTTATTAGAATACTTTCTAAATACTCTCCCGTTCTTATTTTAACATTGTGGCTGAATAGTGTACTTTGTTCGCAGATTATAGTCGGTTAGCCTTCAAATGATATGATAAAAGTTGTAGTCAGTAATGTAATCGATATAAGGTTGCTTTTGGATTACGTTCAAATTATTTTTGCTTGAACACATCCATAGATTTAAATTTTACATTTAAATTATTGAAATTATTGACATATTAACATGCAGGGTTCCCACTCTAAGCCAAATTCCCTGACTTTTCACTGACTGAAAAGCTGAATTTCCATGACCTATAATGAATAGAACCAATCATTTGCAAGCTTTATTTACTTGTTCACAGACAGTCAGACAGTTTTAGTACAAAACACACATACACACTACTTGTACTTTTTTTTTTTTTTTTTTTTTTGCTTTTACCCGTTAAATGCACTTTGATATTTTTCTGTACTACTTCTACAGAAATCAATTTATGTTTTTTATGATTTCAGGGGTTAAACGCTCTGAAAGATTTTACGTTTGTAATTAAGCTCATCATTCAGTCTTTTTATTTTTTAACACCCAGAGTGCAAAAAAAAATTCTAAATATTGAGAAAATCACCTTTAAAGTTGTCCAAATTAAGTTCTTAGCAACGCATAATACTAACCGAAAATTACGCTTTGATTTATTTATGGTAAGAAATTTACAAAATATATTTATGGAACATAAACTTTACTTAATATCCTACTTATTTTTAGCACAAAAGAAAAAGAATATAATATTGACCCATACAATGTATTTTGGCTAAGACTGGTTTTGTGGTTCAGGGTCACATTTAAATGACTAGATTTCTCCCACAAAGTTGTAAAACAACAGTAAATGTGACCAGTCTTATGATAATGTTTGTAATGTCAATGACTTCTGAATGACCCTTTCCATAAATCTTCTAAACCAATCTTTGCACAGTAAACACTGAGCTCTTTTGTTTCAAACAATGAAAATCAACATAATATGGCCCCTACAGGACTTGGCTCTCCAACACAAAGTCATATTAGATTCCTGTCCATGGTGACTAATGAACAGAAAAGCTTTGGAGATCCCTTGAGTGAGCCACCACTCCTAGCGATCGGCGTCTTTGCTAACGAAGCAGGCTGTTTAAAGCCGTTTTGGGGGCTTAATGTTCTTTATTTAATCGCACAGCGTACGCTTTTATGCAAACGAATCTTTACTGAACAAATGGGCATGGCACAAATAAGCACAGCTGGACCTGTCAGTGTGTTCCTGAGCTTGATAAGGTAGAACAGGTGGTTGATCCACAACTTTTCAGCTAGAACAAGCTGCTCTCTTTAAGCCGAGACAGGCCCGAGGCGAGATACACCGGAGATACTCATAGCCCATGCTGCAGACATCTGATGCTTGATTTTCAGCTTCCTTTAGAATAACACAGATATCCGGTCTTGCTCCCACATAATTCCCTTGGAACCAAATCAGTTTTGGTTGTTGGTACTGTACCACTTGTTCCCCGGTGATGTTTTTTCCCCGTACCCCTGGGTTTGTTCTCCCAAAGGGATGTGTCTTTGACAGGCTCACCAATCCACTCTTCCCACATAAGAGACGACTTCTTATGTTTTCTATTCTCCCATTCTTTTTTTCCCCTTTGGCACTGAGGGGACAAAAATGAGCAATGCAGCTGTCAAAAAGTTCCATGAATGCATGTCTGGCCTGCTTCCTCTGTGAAATCGAAATCTTTGTGTAATGTCTATCAAACAGCAGGTGTAAGACAAGCAGGTGTAACAGAATGACAAGCAGATCCATTTAACACCTAAAACACAAGAATCTCTCATTAAACAGGAGAAGAAAGATGTATTAGTGTAAGAGCCGCTCGGGGAAATCTTGACATCCTTCTTAATAAAACATTTTTTGATTGCCTTTAATCTATTCTCTCTCTTTTTGAAGTCGAACACGTCAAAACTCAACTGGCTGTCACATGCTCCCGTCTGATGTCGCAGAACTATTCAAATGTCAAGGTATAAGCAATATTCGCCCGTATGTCAAAGCAAACAAAAGCGGTGGAATCGTATTTGTTTGTTTATTTCAGGCACACAAGAAAGCATGAAAAAAGGTTAGAAGGTAAAATGCAAGGGGGAAAAAAGTCATAAAAGTTTGTTGCTTTTATTTACAGTTTTTTCTTTATTAAGTTTGATATGCTGATTTGTGTATCATTCATTTTGTTGTCATTAACAGTGGTAAATGACAACTAAAGTAAAAAAATATATATATGTCTACAACTCACACACTGCAAAAAAATGCTTTTCTTACTTAGATTTGTTTTCTTGTTTCCAGCCAAAATATCTACAAATTATTAAATCAAGGATGATTTTCTAGGCAAGCAAAAATTATTGTCTTGTTTTCAGAAAAAAGAAGTTAAAATTAAAAGTTGTTGCTTGAAAATAATCTAGTTTTCATCTTGAAATAAGATTATTTTGCTTACCCCATTGGCAGATTATTTTCCTTTTTTTAAGCAAAAAACTCACTTAATTATGCCTTTTTTTTCTGAAAACAAGACAATAATTTTTCACTTGTCTAGAAAATCCTACTCGATTTAAGAATTTTTAGATATTTTGGCTGGAAACAAGACAAGAAAAGCATTTTTTTCAGTGTACAAGCTATACTCTTATTACTTAAAAATTACATGCTACATACGTAATACTGAGTGAACATCAACAGTTTAACATATGTGACCCTAGACCACAAAACCAGTCTTAAGTAGCATGGGTATATTTGTAGCAATAGCCAAAAATACACTGTATGGGTCAAAATCATCGTGTTTTCTTTTATGCCAAAAATCATTAGGATATTAAGTAAAGATCATGTTCCATGAAGATATTTTGTAAACTTCCTACCATTAATATATCAAAGCTTAATTTTGGCACAAATCTAAGAACTTTACAAACTTTAGAGGCGATTTTCTCAATATTTAGATTTTTTTGCACCCTCAGATTTCAGATTTTTAAATAGTTGTATTTTGATCAAATATATATATATATATATGTGGTCCACGGTCTAAAACTTTAGAAGCGTGCGTTGAATGATTTTTGTTCCATAATACACTGGAATGTTCCAGAAAGCACTAGAAAAATACAGAATAGTACAGAATGTTACAGAAACCTCTAGAATACATATTAAATGTACATATTTACCTAAATGTTGCTGATATGTAAAAATAAATAGCATAATAACTAGCACTACAGAATTACAGAAGAACCTTTTTTTTTGATACATTGTGCAATAATACAATATTAGCAAATTAAAACAAAGGTATGTAGCCATCAAGTATTTTCAGGTAAATAATCTGCATACTCTTCACTGCAATATTTCATATTTTGACTTATATAAAAATTCCCACCATATAGTACTGACATACTGATTTAATAAAATGTTGCATCCAGCCTCAGAAATGATATGAAATGATTGTATGAGTTCTATAATGTTTGTAACACACACATAGTATATGGGTCATTCTATAATTGTGGGTACATCTCATTTCCATGAAGTATATATTGAACATATTTTCATCGATATAAAGCCCCAATGCTTAATTTTCTAGTACAAAATTTGATTTTTCCCAATCACACTACTATATGTTGAAAAAGCCACATCTTTTGTTAAAAAATGATGTTCATTTCACAAAAAACCCTGCTATTCAGCTGTCCGATTTTATAAAGTTGCTCATTCTTAGGTTATCAAGACATTTAAGTGCTTATTTTTGATCTAACTTGTTTTATTTGAGTCTGAAAAACCATTGTCAACTGTTACGCCCTCAAAAAGGAGTGGCTTGTCCTATTCTCACATTATTTGCACAGTATGATGATATTTCCTCTAGAAGCACATGGATGAAACACAAAGTTATGTTCTCTCTCTTTCCCCTAATATTGGTTGAACTAGCAAACCTGTGTCAAGAGTAGATTAATTCAATGTCTTCAGTGTTACCCAAATATTACTGCTGCAAATTTTAACAAGACAATTGAACTAAAACTTATGTTTTGTTTATGAAAATATATATATATATATATTCCTAAACATACCATATGCTGAGTAGTTCTAGGCTTCCATGTTGAGTTATAGTCCCAAAACCCTAAAAATATCAACTAAGTTACTGTCAACTATGTTGCCCAGTAAAGGACAGTAGCAAACATAGATGGTATTTTAAGCACATATTCCTACAGATCACCTTTATTTATATAGCACTTTATACAATATAGATAGTTTCAAAGCAGCTATATAAGGTCATGTTTGGGTTTTTGGGATATTGGAAAACTTTTTTCTTTAAAATTGTCAAATGTACCCCTTTATTAGTATTACTTTTTCCATATTTTTTTAGCTTTCTAATTATGTTTATAAGTCATTTTAGAATATTTATTAATTTTATTTTATTAATTATTTTCTGAGTAATTAACTGATGCAAACTCTTTTGAAATAGAATGGTGCACTCTCTCTTAAAGCAGATTTTCAAATGACAGAAAACAGAACAGAATTACATGTTTATGCTCTTTATGTCTGTATTGTGTGGGAATGCATTTCATAATAAGGGGGATGATCTTTGTTTTGTTTTCACTGTCATTATGGAGTTTTAATTGAGGTATAAGAGCCTGGCGCTCTGCTGTTTATAACAGCCACATCCACTTCTGTTCACAACAAGAGACTTTCACTGAAATGAATATTCAAAAGACCTATTCATGATGCTTTCCATGGTCCGTGAGTCAGTCATCATTTCACGGAGGACATGGAGTATTCCTGAGAATGTGAAGAAAATGGATTTTGGCTCGTGTGAGACATGCAGACGCTGATGACACAGGTGTGTACATACGGTAACACTCTCTGAGATTGATGTCAGAGCGTTATTACAGAGTGTTGGCATGCAATCTGGAATCTGGCTAGTGGATCTAATATATGGACTGATGTTCTGAATCTGGCATTATCGCCGTCTGAGAGCCGCTGCCACCGGGATCTTATCAACAGCAGCCAATTAGAAAAGAAGAGGTGAGCTGCATTAAGGAAATGTCAGGATCTCAGTAACCCCCAGCTCATCTTATCTGTCGTCAGGAGCCACGTGTGACAGCACGCTCTCCTCGCTCATCGTCATCACACCAACAGAGAGGAAAAAAAGGTGTACAACCCACATTCTGCCTTTTGAAAGCTTCCTGAAACATGATGGTCCCCTGGCAATTAGTGTGTGTGTCTTGGGTTTGCTTTTCTACGTCTGTATTATCAGGCCATGGATTGCGGAATGAAGGTTATAGACTTTTTTTTTCTGATTCAAGGAGCTGTGAAGAGCAGATAGAGTGGCTATGTATCTGCTACACTGAAAAATGTATGAATGTCATTGCATTAGATAACGAAAGGTCAAACCAAGTGGCATTTATTTTACAGAAATACATCACAAGCACACTTTTCAAGCAAAACATTCCACAGAAAGAAATGTGTTAGGTTTTAAAAATGAATAATATGTCTTTGTGTCACTCCAAACCTAGGCTGCGTTTCCCAAAAGCAATGTTAGCCAACTATGGTTCAACAATGTTTAGGTGTTAGGTGGGTCAATATCACTGAAGATATAAAACGATAGGTCTTCCGAGCAAAAAGTGTCATTTTTAAAATATATTGAAACTGCTTCTAACATAAAAGGTCATTAAAGTTGTGTTTTGGGCCATTATGCTTTGGCCAAAAGCACAATATGCACAAAATTCCTTCATCAAGTCTGTTTTCAGGTGATCACGTTTAATGCATGAGCTGTGAGTTTAGTGCATGTTTGGGAATGCAATAGCCATTTTCATGGCAGATGATTACAGTATTTCACTAGATTTGTAGTGAGACACAATTTGAAGTTTTCCTTCAAAATAAAACCTCAACTGTCATTTCCATCAAAATAAAAGCTTAAAAGTGCAGTATGAATTGCTGACAGCTCGTGGTTTAAATGAGTAACTTTACTGCAGTCCAAATTCAAAATATCTCTTTCAAGTGTAGAAATTAAGAAAGAAGTATTGTAATGTCCCTACTGTAGTGGAAAGCAAACATAATATGTGACCAAGGACCACAAAACCTCATAAGGGTCAATTTTTCGAAATTGAGATTTATACATCATCTGAAAGCTGAATAAAAAAGCTTTCCATTGATGTATGTTTGTTATGATACAACTATTATAAAATCTGGAATCTGAGGGTGCAAAAAAATCTAAATATTGAGAAAATCTTGAGAAAGTTCTTAGCAATGCATATTACTTATCAAAAATTAAGTTTTGATGTATTTGCGGTAAGAAATTGACAAAATATCTTCATAGAACATGATCCTTCCTTAATATCCTAATGATTTTTGGCATAAAATTAAAATCAGTAATTCTGACCCATACCATGTATTTTTGGCTATTGCTACAAATATACCCCAGCGACTTATGACTGGTTTTGTGGTCCAGGGTACTTATGAAATATTCTTTTTTGCTTTTTTATTCTCAGTGCAATTTTTGCCAGTTTTACAATATATTACTGTCATATTGTTATTATTATTACTATAATATAATTAGTTTGGCTTCCTAAAACACCAGTGTGAATGTAATTTAAACTGAGGGCTGAAAAAAAGATTTATTTAAAAAAAGAGGGATGAGTCCCCCCTAAAGTTGATGTACAAGTCAATTATTTTTTCTGACTTAAGTTTTCTTAGTTAAGTACATGGGTTGGAGTTCCTAATTTGAACTCTCAAAGTGCATTAGATAAAATAATTTAACTTTAAAATAAACAAAAAAAATTGTCTTTATCATTTGTCTTTTTTTCTAAATATTGCATTAAAATATCATAACGCGGACTTCACGCGATATTGTCATATTATGAGATTTTGATATTACATCCATACGACGAAGCAATTTTGAGTAACATTGCATCTCTCTGCATCACTGAAAGAAAGAAAAAATTCAGAAAAAAAAAACAGAATCCAGCCATGACAATAAAATTTACAGTTTAGCGCGGAATGTCACGGAATTTACCAAAGTTGGACGAATTAATCAAAAGTAAGTCATTACACTTAAATCAAATAAAGATATGGACTAGTATCTGTAAATATTAAGCCGCAAAAAGACTAATTAAATATGACTCCCGCATGTTCTGGTGTCTCCCGGTCTGACTGAATGAATGAATGAACGGCACAAAGGCTCAGTTTAGTTTACTACTCGTACTGAAGCACGCTTGACACTCGTGGTGATTTCAGCATCTGCCGTCACTTTAAATGAGGGCATAAATATATGAACAACATCTCCAGAACTGCTCTGAGAGTCATTGATTAATACAATTTAATTTAAACATTAAAAAGGAGTGCAGAAAAATTTAAACGGAATTTGGGAAAAAATAAAACAGAATTTTAAGCAAAAATACACTAAATCTATACATCTCACATTTATCTCTGCTAGCAATAAAAGGAGTTTTTACTTTAACTGCAGCACTGAGTCTTATTAAAGCAAGGAGAGAAGACACTAACTGTAAATAAAATTGATGTACAAACCATTTTCACTCAGAAATTAAACGCGAAAAGTTGGAACAGAATAGTATTTTCTTGTAAAACATATCCAGTCCTAATCTTAGTTTTATTTTCAACTTCAAAAATAATTTTGGACGGCAACAATGCGAAAAAAAAAGGCATAAAGGACTCAAATAAATAACTATTGGGTAGACTTGAACTCTTAGTGTGTTCCTTTCATACTTAAATATAATAAATAATATTTTATGAAATATTATACAATATAAATTATGCAAATTGTAATATAGTAATATTTTATGCTTTAATGATGCATAGAAATCTCAATACTTCACTCTTATAGATGCAACAAAATCTCTTTTTAGAGCAAACTGCTTACAGTAAATAAGCAAATTCATAACCAGGAATGACTGAGAGCTAAATTTAGCTGGTGGACCTCACTATCCCAGAACATTTTCTGGTGACTGTTTGATTTCTTCCAGGAAAGAGCGAGGAGGGAAGGAGGTGGAAATGACAGGGGAATGGAAGGGCAGGAGCTCATTATAATGCCTGGCATGACAGCCGCTGTGAGGTGTCTGCTCGGTGCGGGTCAGTGACAATGCACAGCAAAGCCCTGACAGAGAGATGGGACACCCCCAGCATGCACTGCACTCATTTGCGCAGGTGACTCATATCACACGACAACAGCTATTCAGAAAGCAACCGAAGAGTTCGACCTCTGAGTCCGTGGTCATCAGTTCAGGCCTGACGAAATTTACTCCAGAGCAGAAGGCTGATAGAGAAAGAGCAATGGCAATAAGAGCTAATAGCTCTGGTTCCTGTCCCGGATGTCTGGCTCCCAGCAGAATCATGACCCAGCAAGTATTTCACATCCAGCTTTAATCCGGGAAAGCAATAATGGCCACACACTCACAAACAACAACACAGCACTCACTAGAGTTCAAGACCAGTCAAGCTCAGGAATCACAGTTATCATAATACTGAAAGACTGTTTTGTCATTTTAATTACATGTGCTTACTGTGAATACACTATATTGCCAAAAGTATTGGGACATCCCCTTCTAATGAACAGGTTTGACTACTTTAGTAATTTCCATGAGTAGTAATCTTAATGTTTAAGCATATAATGATATTCTAGGGAATTGTGTCCTTATAATTTTACAGCAAAAATTTGGACAGGACCCTTTTTTATTTTAACATGACAATGCCTCTGTGTATAAGGCAAGGTTCATAGAGAAATATTTGATTCAGTCAGTGTGGAAGAACTTGACTGGTCTGCATAAAGTCCTAATCCCAGATGAACACCTCTGGTGTGACTTTAAATGCAGACCTTGAGCCAAAAACTCATCACCAAACACCAATGACTTACATACACTATGCCATCTGGCCGGCGCTACAGAGCCCCAAATACCAGGACAACCAGGCACAAGAACAGTTTCTTCCCCCAGGCAATCCAAATAAAATATGTACAATAACCTTATATTTATTTGTTACCACTTCCTTCCGAATGCATTGAGTTTTTGGCTCAAGGTCTGCATTTAAAGTCACACCAGAGGCGTTCAGCTGGGATTAGGACTTGGCTTTATGCCGACTGGTTCGGTGGGTTGGCATTCAATTTTCAATTCTGAGATTTGAATATTCTTCTTTTTTTTTTAACACGTGACTTCTCCAGCGAACAGTTCTCATTCGCGCTTGAATGGCCCATTAGTGAACGCGCATTGGGGAATTGCTCTCCAGTATTAAAATTGCTTTTGAATGCGCGTTTTAATTTCGGTTTCGTTTTAACAATCGCGTAAAACTCTTGGCGGCACTGAATGTGCATTCTAAGCGTGTCTACAGGCTTTGTTATAATGAGAGGAATAATTAGCTTGCAGAACTCAGGACTGAACAAAAAAATCCAGCGTTTTGGCAGTGAGTGGATTCTAACTGATAAACGCAAACACAGATACGCACTGGAGTCTGGCTTGAGGCGGCTGACGTTTACTTTCGTTTTGTTAATGTTTATTTTATTATTAAAGCTACGTTTGCAGTTTCCTGCATCCTTCCCAAAGTCTTGAACTTCGTTACATACATATATACAGTTTCCGGAAATCATCCTGGCGACCTATTTTTTAAGTCCCTCAACCCACCCAATGGTCGCGACCCAGGGTTTTAAAACCACTGCCCTAGACTCGTTGTGTGAGCATATTGGAGCGGAATTCCCTTGGGTCTGCAGCAACACATTCGTGACGTGTGAAGTCGTTTGGATGAACAATTCCTGACATAATACAAATGCAAACAGACACGCACAGATTTCTGCCTTTATTATATGCTTAGCCCCTCCCACCGAAGCTTCGAATATTCGATATTGATTACCACCGAAGCTTCGAAGTGCAAAAAATGGTACTCGAACCAGCCCTAATGCAGACCAGTCAAGTTCTTCCACACTGACTGAATCAAACATTTCTCTATTAACCTTCCCTTATACAGAGGCATTGTCATTTTAGAATAAAAAAATGTCCTTGCTATAAAATTAGGAGGACATAATTCCCTAGAATGTGATTATATGCTTAAACATTAAGATTAGTACTCATGGAAATTACTAAAGTAGTCAAACCTGTTCATTAGAAGGGCAAAATAGTGTATTTTATACTTTATCTAAAAAACTGGGTTAAATCTGGGTATTTATCTGGCTTTAAACATTGTTGGATAATATAAATACACAAGTCAGCAAAAACCTGTGATTCTTTTTTTTTTTTCAGGATTCTTTGATAAATAAGTTAAAAAGAACAGCATTTATTCAAAATATAAACCTTTTCTAACAATGTAAAGCTATGCTTTCACTTCTTTATAATTTAACATATGCTTGGTGAATAAAATGATTAAATTCTTTCAAAAAAGAAATAACAAAAATGTACTGACCCCAAACTTAGCAGTGTATATTGTTAGAAAACTCCCGTTTTTTTAATAAATTATGAAAAAATGATTTTTAACCTTTTAATAAATGAATAAAAAATATTTTTTAACCTTTTATAGATCAAAGAATCCTGTAAAAAAGTATCACAGGTTCCAAAAAATAGTAACATAGCACAACTGTTTCCAACACTGATAATAAATCAGTATATTAGAATGATTTTTGAAGGATCATGTGACACTGAAGACTGGAGTAATGATTCTGAAAATTCAACTTTAATCACACATATAAAATACAATTTAATGTATGTTAATATAGAAAAACATTGTTTTACATCATAATAATATGTCCCACATTTTTTTTCTGTATTTTTGATAAAATAAACACAGCCTTAATGAGCATTGAACGACAGTGTGTGTATTTTTTGTGTTAGAAAATCTTCAGGTCAGGTGTGGGTGTGTGGGTGGTGGTGTTTAAAAGACATTCATACTTTTTTTCAGCAAGGATACTTTTAAATTTAAACTGATCAACAGTAACAGTAAAAGTTCTACATTGTTACAAAAAATATCATATATCAATAGCAAATAAATGCTGTTCTTTTGAACTTTCTATTGACTAAAGAATGCTGAAATCAGTCTTTGCAAAATTATGAATCAGCACAAGTGTTTTGATAAGAACACTGATAATCAGAAACGTTTCTTAAACAGCAAATCAGCATATTAGAATGATTTCTGATGGAGCATATGACACTAAAGACTGGAGTAATGATGCTAAACAAAAATCAGCTTTGATCACAGCAACAAATTTCATCTTACGCAGAAAACCAAAACCAAAGCACTGTATTTCTGATCAAAGAAATGCAGCTTTGGCGAGCTGAAGAGATGTAAATCTGTTGTACATCTCTAGCTATAATAAACAGGAATGTGGGTAGTTTATTATAAATGACGGCTGAGTCAGTTGTGATGCGCCAGTTGCCCTCTTTATGATGCCAAATGAAAGTGGAGTAAAATTTAATTAAAGGTTCACTGAGGACTTTTAAAAGTTCCACACTCAATTACACTCTGTATGCCACCTCCTGCGCAACCTACTTTTCCAATTACATTTACAATTAACGCCAGAGGTTGGACTTTCCACCCCCGCTGCAGTTGGACACGCACGTCTGTCCTAAAAAACATGGCTAAAATGATTCTGCTTCCAATCTGTATAAGTATAGGCTACAGTGTTTAAAATTTTACAATAGCAGCAGATGAGAGCACAGGTGAGCATATAAAGTGGCATACGGTCTCGTTTTGCTGACAGATCGCTGTTGGAAGCTGCCAGATGTGTGAAAAGTTTGCAGGTATTTAAAAGAAAAATGGATGCCAAGTTATGAGTCAACACTAATGTATCGACTAGCAACTAAACACATGAATAAAATCAAACCTGGGCTGAAAGCCAATTTGTCTTATTGTTTGTTCATTTGAACGGAGAAATTGCAATATGTGTGCTGTACACCGGAGGACGGTATTAAGAGCACTAAATAATTGCATTTAAACTGTTTTAATTAAACCATCAATACAATTTAGTCGTTAAGAAAATGAGTATCACAATTGCGCTTCGTAACTCTAAATATTCAACCTTATAGTGATATCTAAAATGATACATTGGTGAGCAATTGATGTAATGCTACATTTCTCCAAATCTAATGAAGAAACAAACTCAAGAGGGTGAGGACATTTTCAGGAAATATTAATTTGTGGGTGAACTATTGCTTTAAAACTGAAGTGCCACGCTGCAACTCCCACTTTCTTTGATTTGATTGGCCATCTCAAACATTTTGACATTGTGGCTTTGTAAAGGAACGTGTGAAGGAAACTGAAAGGGTAGCAGTATTGCAAGAATAATATTTTATGCAAATCCCTGGAATGACCAGAGCTTGTTGTTCATTAACATGAGTCACTGACATATATTCCACTAGAATCGCTAATAAATACAGCAAAATTAACCTATCACACTCGATGCTTTAATGAAACGAACTCTCCATGGATGGATGTTAATCCACGTTTGAACATTAGACCCAGTCCTCAGAGAGTCATTAAACACAGAGTCTGTCTTGTGTTGCCAAAACCATGAGAACTGCTGAATATATAATGCTGCAAACACAGGGAACGATCATTATGTGGGTGACATTAGGTCTTCTCTGACAGTGAGGAAAATTCAAAATCATTTTATAAAAAAAAGCACTTTAACCATCCTTTGCTATAAATGTGAAGTTCAAGCAATTGTTTCGTTTTATAACGGCCTGACTAAAATGTCTGTGTAGATAACAAGAAGCTCTATGGCCACTTGACACTGACCTTGCTGCAAATGATTATCATGCAGTATGTAAATGAGGCTCTTTGTGAAATTGGCTCATCAAACATGTTTCTCTCTATTTCCTTGCTGAGCTTCCTATTGTTGTTTTTATATAAACCAAGAATACATGAATAAATATATTTGTCTAACACTGCAGCCAGCACTTCTAATAATCACCAGTAGCCACATTTCTGTTATTATTTACTCACAGAAGGTTGTTTAAATCATCATTATTAAGGTCCTCACACTTTTACAAGTTTGAATGTGAACGTGAATGTGTTTGAGATATATACAGGTCCTTCTCAAAAAATTAGCATATTGTGATAAAGTTCATTATTTTCTGTAATGTACTGATAAACATTAGACTTTCATATATTTTAGATTCATTACACACAACTCGAAGTAGTTCAAGCCTTTTTTTGTTTTAATATTGATGATTTTGGCATACAGCTCATGAAAACCCAAAATTCCTATCTCAAAAAATTAGCATATTTCATCCGACCAATAAAAGAAAAGTGTTTTTAATGCAAAAAAAGTCAACCTTCAAATAATTATGTTCAGTTATGCACTCAATACTTGGTCGGGAATCCTTTTGCAGAAATGACTGCTTCAATGCGGCGTGGCATGGAGGCAATCAGCCTGTGGCACTGCTGAGGTGTTATGGAGGCCCAGGATGCTTCGATAGCGGCCTTAAGCTCATCCAGAGTGTTGGGTCTTGCGTCTCTCAACTTTCTCTTCACAATATCCCACAGATTCTCTATGGGGTTCAGGTCAGGAGAGTTGGCAGGCCAATTGAGCACAGTAATACCATGGTCAGTAAACCATTTACCAGTGGTTTTGGCACAGTGAGCAGGTGCCAGGTCGTGCTGAAAAATGAAATCTTCATCTCCATAAAGCTCTTCAGCAGATGGAAGCATGAAGTGCTCCAAAATCTCCTGATAGCTAGCTGCATTGACCCTGCCCTTGATAAAACACAGTGGACCAACACCAGCAGCTGACATGGCACCCCAGACCATCACTGACTGTGGGTACTTGACACTGGACTTCAGGCATTTTGGCATTTCCCTCTCCCCAGTCTTCCTCCAGACTCTGGCACCTTGATTTCCGAATGACATGCAAAATTTGCTTTCATCCGAAAAAAGTACTTTGGACCACTGAGCAACAGTCCAGTGCTGCTTCTCTGTAGCCCAGGTCAGGCGCTTCTGCCGCTGTTTCTGGTTCATAAGTGGCTTGACCTGGGGAATGCGGCACCTGTAGCCCATTTCCTGCACACGCCTGTACACGGTGGCTCTGGATGTTTCTACTCCAGACTCAGTCCACTGCTTCCGCAGGTCCCCCTCTCGTTGTGCAGCGTTTTCTGCCACACTTTATCCTTCCCACAGACTTCCCACTGAGGTGCCTTGATACAGCACTCTGGGAACAGCCTATTCGTTCAGAAATTTCTTTCTGTGTCTTACCCTCTTGCTTGAGGGTGTCAATGATGGCCTTCTGGACAGCAGTCAGGTCGGCAGTCTTACCCATGATTGCGGTTTTGAGTAATGAATCAGGCTGGGAGTTTTTAAAAGCCTCAGGAATCTTTTGCAGGTGTTTAGAGTTAATTAGTTGATTCAGATGATTAGGTTAATAGCTCGTTTAGAGAACCTTTTCATGATATGCTAATTTTTTGAGATAGGAATTTTGGGTTTTCATGAGCTGTATGCCAAAATCATCAATATTAAAACAAAAAAAAGGCTTGAACTACTTCAGTTGTGTGTAATGAATCTAAAATATATGAAAGTCTAATGTTTATCAGTACATTACAGAAAATAATGAACTTTATCACAATATGCTAATTTTTTGAGAAGGACCTGTATATATATATATATACTGTATGTGTGTGTGTGTGTGTGTGTGTGTGTGTGTGTTAATTTATGTAATAAACTAAATGGCTTCAGAAGACTTATTGAAATACAAAGTGCTATAAGACTACATTCAGAATACTTACAAGATTGTATTTTGTCCTTCAAAAACTTTTTGAATTTGAAGATTAGGATAAATTTGTCTTCTGGAAAACATGTTAGTATCTTCTGTAGCTTCTAAAGGGCAGTACTAAATGTAAAAAATATGATATTTAGGCAAAATCCAAAAAAAAAAAAAATGTACACATCTTCATTCTGTTCAAAAGTTTTCACCCCCCAGCTCTTGCATATTTTTTCCTTGTGGAGCATCAGTGAGCGTTTGAACCTTCTGTAATAGCTGCATATGAGTCCCTCAGTTGTCCTCAGCGTAAAAAGATGGATCTCAAAACCATACAGTAATTATTGGAAAAAGTTGAAATACACAAAAATGCAGAAAAACCAACGAATTTGTGTTTACGTTAAGAACAGCCTCTATGACAGCACTTTCCTCTAAAGCAGTGACACGGGGCACTGAAACCTTCACAGGTCACTGGCTGAACGTCCTGTACGTGCTTACTAACAACCCTTCAACAGATCCGTGACGTCCTAGAAACCAGACAAATCCCTGCGGTGATAAACCCAACATAAAATCCAAAAGCATTCCACTTACTTTCATAATCCTGCTCGTGAATGATTCCTACATGTTTGTTTTCCCAAAGATCAACACATTTGTGTTCATTCTGGCTCCATTCCGATATGCAATGTCCTCTTTGCAGTATCCAATCAAATCTCGCCTTACATTTGTTTTCTTAAATGTCCCAATTCATTCACATTACAAAAGTAAAATGGGTTGCGAGAAGCTATTCCCATTGACTTTAGCTCACAGTGTGCGATGACTGCAGGCGATATTAAATCCTTCCGTGGTAGGAAATAAAAGCAGACATAATGAAGTCTCTGGTTATATTTTGGGCATCACAGCAGGAAGCAATGACACAACAGAAGCATTCAAATGTTGATCTTGGTATTAAGGGGTTCTGGCGCACTGGTCTACCGCACAAACTCAAATACGCTGGATTTTCATTAATACAGGGGTGAGTGTATAAAAGCATGAAGCTCTAGTTTCATATTGCACAACAGCGATTGCCCATAGGGAGTAAAAGAGGAGAGGGATTTGTTGTCTCTGATTTTGTTGAGGATGTAGGCAGTGAAAAGTCTTTGTCATGTAAAGGACTATTATTGAGATAAGGTGCAGATCCTACAGATAACATCAGATGAACACTGTCCTTCAGAGGCCTTCTCTCTCATTCATTTACACACACACACTTTAAGCCCTCAGTTACCTCATTATCAGACCACTGACAGTTTCAGCACTCAGGAGACACAACAAGGACAATGTGAGACAAGCAAATATATAACACATACGGTGGCCAGTGCGCCTTTGAACATTACTTTCACCCAATCGATCTGATTTATGCGCTAGAGTTAGCAAGTTACTGGTAGGTGTTAAGGGCCTAAAATAACACTCTTAAAAAACAATCATTTTCTAGCAAATCACACAGTGATCTTGACTTGACACGGACACATACTCAATGCTGGGTAAATTTAATTACATGTAATCTGGATTACATAATCAGATCCCAAAAATGTGGTACTTGTAATTAGAGTATATTACATTTTGAAATGCTTATAATCATATTACAGTTGCTTTTTTTATGGATGACTACATATGATTCATAATCAATCGATTTTCCCTAATTCCTCTTTTTCTTTACCTGAATGATCCACAGCTGTGTTTTTTTGTTTAGTGATAGTTGTTCATGAGTCCCTTGTTTGTCCTGAACAGTTAACCTGCCTGCTGTTGTTCAGAAAAATCCTTCAGGTCCCACAAATTCTTTGGTTTTCCAGCATTTGTGTGTATTTGAACACTTTCCAACAGTGAGTGTATGTATTTGAGATCCATCTTTCCACACTGAGGACAACTGAAAGACTCATATAAAACTATTACAAAAGGTCTAAAAGCTTACTGATGCTTCAGCATTAAGAGATGGGGGGTGAAAACTTTTGAACAGAATGGAGATGCATGTTTTCTTATTTTGCCTAAATACCCTATTGTTTAATTTAGTACTGGCCTTTAGAGGCTACAGAAGATAGTTACATGTTTCCCAAAAGACAAAATAAGTAAAATTTACGCTGATCTTCAAATCCCAAAAGCTCTTAATGCTTTTTTTTCTCTCTTTCTGGGGCATCAGTGAGCATTTGAACCATCTGTAATAGTTCCCTCAGTTGTCCTCAGTGTGAACAGTTGGCTCTCAAAATCATACAGTCATTGCTGGAAAGGGCTTAAATACACAAAAATGCTGGAAAACCAAAGAATTTGTGGGACCTGAAAGATTTTACTGTTCAGGACAAACAAGCAACTATCACAAAACAAAAAAACACAGCTGTGGATCATTCAGGGAACAACACAGTATTAAGAAGAGGATGTAAACTTATATTATTTTCTCTTGTGGACTATATGTTAACATATTTTATGTGAAATATCTTATTCAGGTCAGTACTAAATAAACAATAACATGCATTTTGCATAATAAATATAATATAATAATAATCAATATAAATATAATAAACTTTTGACCTCAACTGTATATTAACATTATTTCAGCTTATATAATTTTTCTTAAGCATAAATTTAACCTCCCTTCACCCACATTTATTTATTAATAATTAGACATGTCTCCATACTATAAGCTGGGAAAAGAAAAATCATTTTATCATCAAACAATAGCACACTTCACTTTAATTAGCACACAGTTTTCTGAGTTCAACTGTCTAATACGCAACTCAACCTCTATATAATTATTTGTAGATACAACATTTACTTCTCAAAGTTCACTTGCCAACATGGATGAAGTCTTATCAGTTTCGAAAAATGTGTTTGCTCCATAACGGCAACTTACAAAAACAATATTCACTCAGCAACTGCATGGAGATTGATGTTGAAAATCATAACAAAAGCATGACTGTGTGTGTGATGAGCCACATTCAAAATGATGAAGCTGGCAGCTTCTGTGGTATTACAACTGAGCATTTGCCTGCACCATGACAGAATCAATGGAGTGACACAGATAATAGCATCTCTGGTGATCAGAGATATATCTAATTGAGTGCGGTCTGTCTGTGGATGCTGCTGCTGCAGATCAGTGGTCGCAGAGAAGCTGAGGACTCTGATCTAAAACAAAAGCTGCTGAATGGGTCTGTCTGCGCGGGTGCTGCCTAAAGGGATGCCTGCATGGGACAGAGCCAACAGAGAATAGAAAGTGTAATATTCAGACTGGCAAAGCAATTTGTGAGACACACTCCATGTTAGGATTTTAAATGCAGGAGCATCAATACAATCAGATCTGAGAACAATAAGTCTATATATTTATATATATATATAGCATGAATATATATATATACACAGCGGGTACGGAAAGTATTCAGGCCCCCTTATTTTTTTCACTCTTTGTTATATTGCAGCCATTTGCTAAAATCATTTAAGTTCATTTATTTTCCTCATTAATGTACACACAGCACCCCATATTGACAGAAAAACACAGAATTGTTGACATTTTTGCAGATTTATTAAAATAGAAAAACTGAAATATCACATGGTCCTAAGTATTCAGACCCTTTGCTGTGACACTCATATATTTAACTCAGGTGCTGTCCATTTCTTCTGATCATCCTTGAGATGGTTGTATTCCTTCATTTGAGTCCAGCTGTATTTGATTATACTGACTGGACTTGATTAGGAAAGCCACACACCTGTCCATATAAGACCTTACAGCTCACAGTGCATGTCAGAGCAAATGAGAATCATGAGGTCAAAGGAACAGCCTGAAGAGCTCAGAGACAGAATTGTGGCAAGGCACAGATCTGGCCAAGGTTACAAAAAAAGTCTGCTGCACTTAAGGTTCCTAAGAGCACAGTGGCCTCCATAATCCTTAAATGGAAGACGTTTGGGACGACCAGAACCCTTCCTAGAGCTGGCCGTCCGGCCAAACTGAGCTATCGGGGGAGAAGAGCCTTGGTGAGAGAGGTAAAGAAGAGCCCAAAGATCACTGTGGCTGAGCTCCAGAGATGCAGTCGGGAGATGGGAGAAAGTTGTAGAAAGTCAACCATCACTGCAGCCCTCCACCAGTCGGGGCTTTATGGCAGAGTGGCCCGACGGAAGCCTCTCCTCAGTGCAAGACACATGAAAGCCCACATGAAGGACTCCAAGATGGTGAGAAATAAGATTCTCTGGTCTGATGAGACCAAGATAGAACTTTTTGTCCTTAATTCTAAGTGGTATGTGTGGAGAAAACCAGGCACTGCTCATCACCTGTCCAATACAGTCCCAACAGTGAAGCATGGTGGTGGCAGCATCATGCTGTGGGGGTGTTTTTCAGCTGCAGGGTCAGGACAACTGGTTGCAATCGAGGGAAAGATGAATGCGGCCAAGTACAGGGATATCCTGGACGAAAACCTTCTCCAGAGTGCTCAGGAGCTCAGGCTAGGCCGAAGGTTCACCTTCCAACAAGACAATGACCCTAAGCACACAGCTAATATAACGAAGGAGTGGCTTCACAACAACTCTGTGACAGTTCTTGAATGGCCCAGCCAGAGCCCTGACTTAAACCCAATTGAGCATCTCTGGAGAGACCTCAAAATGTCTGCTCACCAACGTTTACCATCCAACCTGACAGAACTGGAGAGGATCTGCAAGGAGGAATGGCAGAGGATCCCCAAATCCAGGTGTGAAAAACTTGTTGCATCTTTCCCAAAAAGACTCATGGCTGTATTAGATCAAAAGGGTGCTTCTACTAAATACTGAGCAAAGGGTCTGAATACTTAGGACCATGTGATATTTCACAATTTCTTTTTTAATAAATCTGCAAAAATGTCAACAATTCTGTGTTTTTCTGTCAATGTTGCTGTGTGTACATTAATGAGGAAAAAAATGAACTTAAATGATTTTAGCAAATGGCTGCAATATAACAAAGAGTGAAAAATTTAAGGGGGTCTGAATACTTTCTGTACCCACTGTATATATATTTATTAACATAAATTCGTGCCTGTGTTAATTTATATATTTTAAAGCACTGAATCGCTATAGAAATCACGATTTATTCCATTCTTAGTGTTTTAAATCGATTAATAGTCAAAATCAATGTCAAAAATCCATGTTGCAAGATCGATGCATATGCATTGTTTTGTAATCTATATATATATATATATATATATATACACACACACACACACACATATATACATATACATATATATATATATATATATATATATATACACACACATATATACATATACATATATATACATATACACATATATATATATATATATATATATATATACACACATATACACATATATATATATTTTTTTACAAGGAATGAAACAAGAATAAACTATCATAAGTGTCAACCCACATTTTACATAGGCAATAAAAAATCATAGAAGTTAATAACCAAAATCATAGAGAGAATCATTTTAAAGCTGCCGCAGCTGTTGGCGAGACAGAGTTATAATCAGCTGCAGTCTCAATGTCAACTGAGTCACTAACTCATCAGCTGCATGTTTTCTAGGGTGTCTCATCTCATTTCCAATTCTCTCACTGTCTCTGAATATATTCACTGCCATTATTAGCACATTGAGATGGCGCTGAATGAAGATCTCGGGAGCTTCTGGAAATGCAATGCAAATAAATTCTGGTCCTACACAAATAAGCGAAGCAAGCAGGAAGTGGATTTGATTGAGCTTTGATTCAACAAGCAAACAAATGCATTTTCTCTCCCATAGGGTTTGTATACTGTGCAGAACTATGTAGATACTTTCAAACACAACTCCTTGGAGTTGAGTGTTCGATTCAGTTAAGCATTATGACTACATCCTGTTTACATTTAGGGCTGCCCCCTAATAGTCGACGAGAAAGGCTTGGTCAACCAAAATTTAGCAGAAAAGTTGCAGAAAAAAAAAATCCACAGGACATGACGAATAGATTGTGAACAGCTGTACAACGGGCAGGACATCCAGACACTCTCCTATCATTCATAGACCTCAAAAATGTGTAAGTTGTAGCAACTTTACATGGCCACTCAATCTAATGTTACCCTAGTAAAATGCGAACTAATGAAGTGTCTGTAAAGAGTGTGGAAGCTGAATAGTAGCGCGCTTATTGCATGACAGATGGAGGCACCGGTGCAGACACTTTCTCTTAAAATACTCATTTCTGGTCTTAAAGATAAGATTAATAGATCTTTTGAATCTGTAAAGACTCTCTGTTTATTTGTGTGTACGCAAAATAACAACAAAACATCGGACTTTTGTACAATAATGAAAACAAACAGGATGCGCTTTCTACCGTCTCGGTCTCTGTGAACTTGAGCGCGAAACTTCACAACTTTGTGTATACTTGTCTTACAGACAGGAAAAATATATCTATAGAGAGTGAAATGTCTACTTTTAAATCAGCCAATTCAAATAGAAAACAAATGTTCTCAGAGTCGAGTCATTTCGTTAATTTTGTTTATTTTAGCTAAATATAATTAAAATGTTACATGTTACTTCCCTAACACATCTACTGCTTACATAAACGTTGATCACACTACAAACAACAAAACTATAATGCTATAACCTCACCTCACCTCTTATCTGACAAGTTTTGAGTCAGGGTTTGAGACGGGTTTGGGTTGTTCGTTCAACACATGACAAGCCCCATAAGCTCAGATGCAGTCTGAGCCGTAAAGAGAATTGATTTGTTCATCTCTCGAGTCTTCGGGTTTGAATCATTCATTCATCATGTGACAGTCCCATAAGATGAACGAACGACTCAAAAAATCTGAATACCCGAAACTAACAGAACCTTTAGGACATTGCGCATGCTTGACTGAAAGAATCACTCCCCGAGATGACTCGTTCTTCCCGAGTCACATTAAAGATTCGTTCAAAATGAATGAATACTGTGTAGTGACCATGTCAATTGGTACACAGTTCATGCACGGAGCTCAATTCTAATGAGCTTGTTGTCAGAGTCAGGTGTGTTAACTAAGAATCATGCTAAACGTAATCAAACGTGGAGCGCTTTCAGAGTTTGAATTTATTTGTCATTTTAACTGTTTGGACACAGAGTGTAAATGTTTTATTGTCCTGTTGTGTCTTCTATTTAGGACCAGCGACTAATCAACGTCATGGCAGAGCATTAAAGTCAAATCGACTAGTCGGTGCAACCCCTAGTGTGCGCTTGAACGCTTATTAGGCTATGTAGGCAATTAAAGCCTCATTATTATGATTTACATGGTTTATCAATAAACGTGCAACTAATAGTCGACTAATGCTTAAAAAGAAAGACTACTAGTGGACCAGAAAATCTTTAGTCAAGGGCAGACCTATTTATATGAATGAATTTGCTAGATCTTAAAGGAAAAGTTAACCAAAAATGAACATTTGCTAAAAATGTGCTCACCCTCAGTCCATCCAAAATGTAGAAGAGTTTGTTTCTTCATCAGATTTGGAGAAACGCAGCACTGCATCACTTGCTCACCAATGGATATTCTGCAGTGAATGGGTGCCGTCAGAATGAGAGTCCAAACAGCTAACAGAAACATCACAATAACCCACACCAGTAGTAATCCACACCATTCCAGTCCATCAATTAACATATTGTGAAGTCAAAAAGCTGCACGTTTGTAAGAAACAGAGAGTTTCTGGCTAAAATAAGAGTCCTCTATTCATAATATTTCTTTCTTAGGTAAAAAGTTGTCCTGTCTGTATCAGGAGAGAAATCTGCACCATTTACAAGCTAAAACAGTTCAAAACAGCTCCATGTAATGGAGACGACAAAGAGACTGACTTCTTCACTGCTAGAAGTGCTATTATGAATTATGGACTCAAAAGCGACATTTTGAAGTTAAAACATCTTAATAATGGAATAGTTTCTTACAAACATGCAGATTTTGGCTTCACAAGATGACTGGAGTGGATTACTCTGATGTTTTTATCAGCGGTTTTAACTCTCTTTCTGATGGCAACCATTCATACTTCAGAGTAGAGCTGAAGATCTTAATTTCTATCATTTTACACGGGCTCGGGCTTGCGCTCCTCTTGTGCTGTAAATGAGCGGTCATGTGATGCGTTTCGATTAGTGAGAGAAAGACGCGAAAATGGATGCTGAAGAGGTGAAACGGAGGCTTGCCACTGGCGATTACGTTTTGGTTGCACCAGAAACTATGCATCCCTGCCAGTAGCAGCAGCAGTGAAAGGATGTTCGGTGCTGCTGGACGCACCATCAGTGAGTGCAGGACCGTGCTGAAGTTATCTACAGTGGATTAAATCATTTTGAAAACATGTAGCCTTAATGAGAAAGGGTTTTTCAAATTACAATAAAATATTATAGTCTTAAATGCATAATGTATATAGGCTAATGTTGGCATTATTCTTTTATTAAATTTCTGCTGCTATTCACGGTCGCATTGAGGCTGGATTGTGGAGAGAAGTGGCAAAGCAAATTCCGTGGAGCCTTTATCTTAATTTGGTTATTGCCAAATACCCATCTTAATTTAGAATTTATCTTAATTTAATTTGTTAAGAAAGACTTAACTTAAAGACTTATTTACAGGCTAAGTGTATGGAATATTTAGAGTGCAGAGATGTTACGATGTTATGATGTTACAGAGGATTCATTCTTTTTTCCAACTTCCAAGTGGCCAATAGCCTACGTTATTCATGAATAAATTATGTTAAACATGTATAAATGAATCATTCTTGACAAAAGCTGTGTGCATGTACGCATTTGAATAATGTCGGGCTGTAAACGGGTTCGGACTTTTAAAAAGCTGTCAATCAAAATGTATTTGTCTGGCTCGGGACTTTTAAGGCCCGATTACAGCTCTACCTCAGAGTACAATAAAAAAATTGATAAATGACAAAATAACAGTCACACTGAGAAAAAATACAAACTATAATTTGAGATCTTCATGCATGTATGCACACATTGTAGCTAAGCAAGCACTGTATATTCTCAGGCTGACTGTTCTGGGATTTGCGCACTAAATAAGTTGTTTGGGTAAGCGAGCATCTGCTAATAACATAAATGTAATTCAGATGTAGAGTATATGTTTGGAAGACACACGTAGCTCATGCATATGTAATGCTGATGGTCGACAGATGCATGAAGTTCCTTTCCATCTTATTAGCAGGCACATTTCATGCAAGGGTGAAGCTGATTTTCTGTGCCCCTCTAGATATTTCATGGTCTATTTTCCGCAGTAATTTTTAAAAATAGGTTCTTTTTCATTAATTCATGTCTTCGACAAAAGCATACGTATCTGGACTGAGGCAATGCTAATGTGTAACCCACATCTCCTCTACTGCTCTGATTGTTTGCCAGATGCATGTGGAAAAAGATTACCATTTATTCCAATTAACTAAATCTCCTCTTAATCCAGCCCATGCAATTGAGAAGACAGGCAAATTTGTGTTTCCCAGATGCTCGACTGAGCTGATGTGGTTTGTGATTCCAGTAAGCATTACTCAGCAGGAGGCTCATCAAAGCTGTGTGAGTGTCTGTCTTTCCTGCACTCTCCGTTTTTAGTGAGAGTTACACGCTGAAGCGTTTTGGCGGCACTAATACGGCACAATACTGATACTACGCAACACTATTTAAATCTAAAAGTAGTTACCCTGCAAATGAGCTGTAGGGGCCATTACTGACTTTTTATGAAGCCATCACTCGGCTGTTTGCAGGTCTGCTGAGTTTTAAAGGTGGATAGTGTCAGTTTTTTTGAACATTCCCCATGCCTTCAACTGGTTGGCAAAGAGTCATTATACAGTAACATTTGAACCAGACCAATCAGAATCAAGCATTAAAAAAATCAATTACTGTGAATAAACAGGCAAGATTAATTTTTTTCTACTATCAGAATCACTGTTGTTTTATTACAAATGATATATGACCCTAAACCACAAAACCAGTTTTTAATATCTTGAGTATATTTGTAGCAATAGCCAAAAATACATAGGTCAAAATTATTGAGTTTTCTTTTATGCCAAAAATCATTAGGATATTAGGCAAAGAACATGTTTCATGAAGATATTTTGTAAATTTCCTACCGAAAATATAGCTAAACGTAATTTTTGTTCAGTAATATGCATTGCTAAGAACTTCATTTGGACAGCGTTAAAGGCGATATTTCTCTCTCTCCCTCTCTCTCTCTATATATATATACACATTTTTTTTTTTTTGCACCCTCAGATTCTAGATATTCATATAGTTGTATCTCGGCCAAATATTCTCATATCTTAACAAACCATACATAAATGGAAAGGATATTTATTTATAATCTTAATTTAATTGACCCTTATGACACATATACTAGTTAGCTTTTTAAAATTTAGACTTTTTGTAAGTTTTAACTTATGCATCTCTTTTATTTGTATTCATTTTTTAAATAAAAAATATACATACGTGTGTGTGTGTAACTTTCTTATAATGACAGCAATAATAATGACTGCAATTTGAATTTATTTTTGAATGAGAGTTTTTACATTTTCATTTATATTTTAATTTTCAGGTTTCTGTAATTTTGTTGCGTTTTTGTAATTATTATTAGTTTTTTTTGTATATAAATGTATATAGATTTATGTATATATGTTTAATCTTTAGCTTGATATATACAGTATATATATAAAAGCTTGATATGTTCTTGTACAGCATTTAGTGTGTATGTGTGTGTGTGTGTGTGTGTGTGTGTGTGTATGTATGTATATATTTATTTTTTTATGTTAGTTTCTTATGGATGTAGTCTTTGTTAATAATAATAACCCTGATATATATACAGTTGAAGTCAAAAGTTTACATAAACCTTACAGAATCTGCAAAATGTTAATTATTTTACCAAAATAAGAGGGATCATGCAAAACGCATGTTATTTTTAAACGCATGTTAACGACCTGTATAAGATATTTCACATAAAAGACGTTCACATATAGTCCACAAGAAATACAATAGTTGATCATGAGTCCCTTGTTTGTCCTAAACAGTTAAACTGCCTGATGTTCTTCAGAAAAATCCTTCAGGACCCACAAATTCTTTGGTTTTTCAGCATTTTTATGTATTTAAACCCTTTCCAACAATGACTGTATGATTTTGGGATCCATCTTTTCACACTGAGGACAACTGAGCAACTATTACAGAAGGTTCAAACACTCACTGATGCTAGAGAAAGAAAAAACTTGCATTAAGAGCTGGGGGTGAAACCTTTTGAAATTGAAGTTTTGACCTAAATGTAACTTATTTTGTCTTCTTGGAAACATATCTTCTGTAGCCTCTAAAGGGCAGTACTAAATGAAAAAAAAAATATGATATTTAGGCAAAATGAGCAAAATGTACACATTTTCATTCTGTTTTTAGTTTTTAATGCATGTTTTTTCCTTCTGGAGCATCAGTGAGAGTGGAAAACCAAAGAATTTGGGGGACTTTTTTTGATTTTTCTGAAGAACAGCAGACAGTTTAACTGACAAAAACAAAAAAACACAGCTGTTGATCATTCAGGTAACAACACAGCATTAAGAATCGTATGTAAACTTTTGAACAGGGTCATTTTTATAAATTCAACTATTATTTTCTCTTGTGGACTATATGTAAATGTCTTTTATGTGAAATATCTTATTCAGGTCAGTACTAAATAAACAATAACATGCATTTTGTATGATCGCTTTTATTTTGCTAAAATAATTAACATTTTGCAGATTCAGCAAGGTGTATGTAAACTTTTGACTTCAACTGTATATATATATATATATATATATATATATAGAATCAGCTACTCCAAAGAGAAATGTAACTAGCATTTACAACTTAAAAATGGCTTACTGCTGTATTAGGCTAGTATTTCAATCTAGTCAATCTTTATCCACGTTGTAATAGCAATATATGAATGATTTATAATTTATAAATTAATAATCTGGTATTAATAAAGCCCTTCATAAGCCCTTGGGACATTACAACGAAGAGTTACAGTTTAATTTCCTTCCCGATGATTTGAGCACTTAGGCAATAATTCATGCAATGAATTACTATGTTAAACATCTCTAACAGTGACAGTGATAAAGGAGTGAAAGCGAAAAGAGCTTAAAATCCAATTGAGAACAGCTGCCATTATGTGACAGCGTGTTACGCCAGACCTACAGGCTTCATTTCAAGGCCAAAGATCCAAGCTATTCAGACTCGGGCTCGACGGCACATAATAAGCAGATGTTGTCGGGTTTTGTGAAGGTTTTATCAGAAACTGACCGTGGTTATAGATTTGAGTGAACTGTCGCGAATAACCTTGAAACACAAAAGACCCTGTGAGATTCTATGTTTGGCCCTTGAGCTGTTTTTATATCTGCTATTGATTTTGAAAAATATTAGTTTATCCATAAAAACTACAAAGCGTGAATGGCAAAGGCCGTTCTGTTACGGAAAAATACATTTGTGATTTGTATGGATGTAAACAAATTGAAAGCCCACACTTGCCTGAGGAGCATCGTGGTCATTATTATCAGTTTTTTTGATTGCTGTCTCTTTAAGATAAAAGATGGATTATGAGTCAATAATGCCTGTGCACCTAAAACCAAATAAAATTGGCAAAGAGACCTTGAAATTCCTTATCTGAAAAGGAAAAAAACTAAAGTTTGTCTTAGTCCTGAAAAAAAGCTGAACTGCAGAAGACCTCGGCTTGGATTCTGCCTGAAGAGACAGATGATGTGAAAGGGTCGATCAATAAGTCCAGACAATAGAGCGTTCCGAGCTGGAAATTGAAAAGCAGGTCATTGTACACAGGAAACTATGGACTGCACCTTTAAAAAATGGCAGCACATTTAGTTTAGAGGCAGGAAGAAAAAATTGATTGTGACAGATGCAATTTGAGCCTTATATCGTCAGTTGAATAACATCATATAAATGCATCAGTGTTGGGAGTATAAGGGGCCGCTCACACAAAACGTGTTTTTGCATTTAAAAAGGCTAGATGGCCAAAAGAAAGGAGCAAAAGGCAGGGATCTCAAAAAAACCTATATTCAGCTGAATTTTACATCTCAAAATGCAATACGAATGCTAAGAGTGCTGTGCAGTGATAAAAGAGGTCTACATACAGTAGAAAAACTATTAAAAAACAGGCTGAGATAGATGCAAAAATAGGTCATGTGTGAACCGCTTCTACCACTAAAAGTAGTGCCTTTGGTGTGCATTAATTATTGTCTGCGATAATATCATAATTGTTGTTTTAATGATATGCACGCTGATATTATCGAGTATGTCACACACTTTGCAAAATAATGAGCAAAACACATCTTAAAGTGTCAAAAAGCATTCAATGCATGATAAAGACTATTAGAATGCCATTAGTATCGACCCTATAAAAGCAAAAAATGGCCTTGTATGTTTTTTTTTATTTTTTATTGATATAATTACTGTAAGCAATATCATACAAGCAGCAGCTGTTTTCATAAATATCAGTGTGTTAGATGTGATATTAGTTTTATACAAGTTTATATTACAGAGCTCGACATTAATTCTTGTGAAACTTCTTTGTGAAAGGGCAAGTGAAAGAGAGTTTTACTTGCATAACTGGACAAGTAACCCGATTAAAACATCAATAACAAACAATTACTAGCGCAGCACCGAAACACTGGTGAGAATGATTCTGATCGTATCACTTACAGTGTAAACAGTGACTGAAAACGGACAGTATCAAGGTTGCTTCAGCTGAGGCTCGTGCAGCCAATCTGACTCACGGAAATCAAAACTAACAGGCGCAACAGCACACACACAAAAAACAAACATGAACAAACATAATGCGGTAGAAAAAAATAGAAAACTATTGTGTATAACAAATGATATAGGTAAGCAACATCACACGAACAAGCATCATTATGACTGCAAATGTGTGATTTTATACAACGACACTGATTTTATACAACAGTAGTGCAATAAACTAGTAGTTAATATTACTGACTTACATACTTACATAGATACATCACTGACCGTTTTGCTAACAAAAATAGTTCTAAGCAAAGCCACAGCAGAACAGTTGCAAATCTCAGTGCCATTCAATGAGACAGTCAATTGCTTTATTTATTGAATGAACAGCCATTTGAATTAAATTATTGTTGAATCCATGACTCACTCATTAAGACAGTTACCGCCACCTACTGTTGGTTCAGTTTCATATTTTAAAATGTTTCGCTTTTTTCCAACATTTCAGATTTATATGTTAAAAAAAGTAAAACATTGATCTTTTAACATTATTTACGCATTTGTAATTTTACTTATGTCACTTATCTTCATTAAACAGTCTGAGTAAATACATTTAACCCTCTGGGGTCTGAGGGTGTTTTTGGGCCCTGAAGAAGTTTTGACATGCCCTGACATTTGTGCATTTTTCAGTATCTTAAAAACATATTCATGGCTAAAGTCAGATGATATTGTAATCAGCACAAACTGGGCTACAATAATATGCAAGCAACATGAATGTACATGTTTGTGTTTTTGAGAAAACAACGTTTATGCGTGGTTTGTGAAAAACTAAAAAATCTTAATTAGTTAATTACTTAATTAGATCCAAGGGGGAGACTGGACATCGCGTTGTTTTCATAAGGATTACTTTATCACAGAATATTTGTTTTCGATAAGACTTACTTCGTTTAAGAGTAGAAATATCAAGCTTTCTCCAGGTATGTGTATAATGTATCTGTGTGCTGTTTTCGCCGAGTATTTGATCATTTAAGTGACGCGTTTCAAAATGAAGAGCACAGAGACCAACGCGGCACACAACACTCCCTGTATATTTTCTTTATTTGTCAAAAACTCACCGTTTCATTGTTATTATGCGTTATTATGCAAATAAAAGTAGACCCTTTACAGATTCGATTTATGTCTTTATCTTATCTGTACGATCAAAACTGACCGAGTAATTTAAGTTTATATAGAGGGCTTTTAAAAAAAACGCACCAAAACGCGCCGGCGCGGTCTTCGACCCCAGAGGGTTAAATGGCACTTTCATGTTTTTTTGTCCTCTGCAGTGGAAAGATGGAGTTTGTTGATACTGATTTAATTTGAATGGCAACAACAATACATAGTCTAATTATTCTAACTGAATGATCACTGACAAGCTACGCAAAATCGCGTGCATAATCGCAGATAAATCGCATTCGATTATGAACGTAGCTTGGCAGTGATCTACGGCTCTGTGTATTAAATGCCGCTCACCTGAACGCACATGATAGAGATTTACTACTAATCAAAGAACCGGCTTTACTGACGAGATGCGCGTGACAATCGCATGCAATTTATCGTGCAGCCCTAATTCTGACCCATACAATTTATTGTTGGCTATTGCTACAAAAAATAACAAATAAGAAAACACAATTTGTTGAGGCAACTTAAAATTATTTGTTACCCTGCTGCCTTAAAATTTGAAATTCAGTCAGCTCAAATAAATTTATTCAAGTTGAAATGTTAAGTTGCACTAAGTGACAACTTAGATATTCAAGCTGACTAAACTAAAAAATATTTGTTAAACTTAACAGCTGTGTTTGTTACTTGGCTGCTTTAAAATTTTAAGTTGAATCAACTCAAATATCCAAGCTGTCACTTAGTAAAACATAACATTTCGAGTTGACTAAACTTTTTTTTCAAGTTGACTGAACTTACAATTTTAAGGCACCCAGGTAACAAATTATTTTAAGTTGACTCAACAAATTGTTTTTACAGTGTATACCCATGCTACTTATGACTAGTTTTGTGGTCCCAGTTCAAATATGTACAATTTAGGAGTTAATAAGGTACAAAGATGTACACTTTAGCTGCTGAACCATAGGGTACCACCCCTTCTTTTGTCTGAGAGTGAGCTTGTAGATTGTGAAGCTAAGGTTTGCAAGCAGCTTCTGCAGGGTTTAAAAGCTTATAATCACTGGTCAGATAAACAAATAGCTCTGTCTTCAACTCGCCCCACTAGCTGAGCCAAAGTTGGGTTGGTACGACCCTTAAACATTGGTCTAATATACTCGTAGAGAACTATCCGTTAACATTTCCATTCATCTCAATGGCAGTTTCTTGGCTGGCGCACGCAGATCTGGAAGTATGTGAGCAGCATGCTGCCATTTTTCCAATGGATTGGTTTATAATAGATCTCTACACAGCAGACAGGGAAAAAACACAAGTCTGTTTCATGCCATTGAGCCCTACCAAAATATATTTTGTATTCGGGTATAATTTGTTCCCATGTGTTGGCTGAAGGGAGGACAGAATATATCAGCACCGCTCAGAGATGATCTGACCGTTTCCTCTAGTAATAAACACTCGACATCTACGCTGCTTCACACTGTTGTCAATTCAGCCACTTGGATTCCTCTGGGTCTCTGATGTCTTGATGATTCAGTTTAACAGAATAATGCAGTTAGTTTTATGACATGCGTCACCTGGGGCTTCACCCATCCAATCTGCACACTTCTCCGAGACGGAGAACGGCTGACCTGATACGAGCCTGTTCATTGTTTCTGGAGCGCAACAATTTCCCATAAATTGAGCTCAAATCGAAGACAAACAGCCAAGGCACAAAAAAGTCTTCAGAGTGGCTGAGGAAATTACAGCAAATTATGCAGTTTCAGTGGGAAAATGGTCATGATGATGAATCTGCTACAAGCACAGCTGATTAATGCCTTCGATCTGATGTGAAATGCATTTAGTTCAGACATCAAAACACTTTCATGTTGCAAGACATGAACTCCTCCTTTCAAAATCTCTGCTTCTTTTCTGTACCAAATCATGACATTTTAATATTTGATATGCTAATTTGGGGGTTAAACATAAGAAGTTAATAGGTCCACTTATTATTATTTTTTTTTATAAAATGTACTTATATTTACACATTAAGAAATTACCTTTTCTAAAATAATAACAAGTGAAGACTCCGGTTATCTTAGTAGTACCATAACTGAGTTGCTATTTTAACATCACATGACCTGCTAAATATTACTGCAGCCAAATACTGTACCAAAACATAGGATAAAACTTGTATTAGTCATATTACCATGTAACAGTTTAATTTGCACCAAAATATTGTTCACTTGAATTCAACAAAACACATTTCTCCTTCCATTTAACACTCAATAACATGCATTTAGAAAGTAGACGGGTGAAATTTCATGCCGAATTTAAATGGAACTTAATCAAAATGTAAAATGACTAACCACAATTCATGTCTTTTTTATGTGACACGAGGATGTATGTGTGTATGCACACCGTTATGCTCAAGGATATGTTGTTTATTTGCTACCGACTGCCTCATATAAAACTCTTATTGAAAACATTTCAACAAGTTTAATGCAACAAACCTTGAAAACTTATACAACAAATTGTCTGGGCTCTTATGAAGTGCTCATTGTAGCAGCTAAAAGCACAAACGAAAACATATAAGCACTCACATTTGCCAGTCAATAATGCTTATTTAGTGGCAAGAAACGTGAAGTATTAAGGATACTATTGTATTATTGCTATTAGCATCAGAAAAATAGGGCAGGAAAAAAACTACATTTGACTTCCGGTATATTGGACATTATTGGATCTTTTTACATTTTATTTTTTTTTCACTAAAGTAAGTTTCAAGTTAGGTATTTAAGTTAAAATACTAAAATAAGACTAAAAATAAATAATAAAGCTAAATTATTAAAACAAAGTAATAAATGTCAAAAGCACATACTTACTAAAACTAATGAAACCTGATAATGAAAATAATAAATAAATAAATAAATAAATAAATAAAACCTTATTCAAAGTATAAATAAATGCAGTCCTAAAAGAAAATCTTTGGCGCAGAAATAAATAAACAAATTAATTATAATAATAATAAATGGAAAGCAAAACTAAACAAGAAAATACAGCCCATTTAATACCTGCTTCTTTTTTTTTGGTTAATGCTCGCTTTGTTTACACTTGAAGTGATTAATCTCTGCAGCCACTAATTCTTAATGCTGTGCAACAAGAACAAAAGGTTCTAAAATAGAAGGTGCTTGAACACAATGACTTATTCAGTCAGTACAATTTAGAGAGCTTTCTTTAACCCAATTTATCAGCTGGCTTGCTGCAGATACGGCCACCGGAGACAGAAACAGGACCAGCCGGATTGCTCTCACAGTCATTGTGGGTTTTGAAAATACAAGCCCCGGGAAGAATAGGTAGCGTGATAAGGAAATGAGCAATCCTTTCTTTCCATGTTGTTTTGTTGGCGCCAAAACGAACTGGGACTTGGAGCAGGTCTCAGACCCCTGAATGATACAAAGCCCCTCCAAAAAGTGCGGTGTCCTCAAAGGGCAGTCCTGTGAAAGCACTTCAAGCCATGTTGCTTAAAGGTCCAGGCGGAAAGCCAACGCGCCTGTGTTTAACAGCCATAAGCATGTGTTTGCTTTGTGTCTATGGCCATGCTGCAGGTCTGGAGAAATCATTCACAGCTGTCTCTAATGGCCCAGAAGAGGATTTTGGCAGGTTAAGAATCTGGCAGGATTTGTGGCCGACGAATTTCACCACATGGAAAATAAAACAAAACAAAATTAAATAAGAACACAATGGCCTGTGTGAGAGAGAAACGGCTGAAACAAATGATTTCTAAATCAAATCTTAAGAAGGGTCAAAAAATTATGTGTTAATCACTGCATAATTGAGAGTATCATCCTCATTAATCAGTGGAATGAAATGGAAATTTGTAATTATTGACAGAATAATAGCTGATGACTTGCAGACCTGTATTTCTGCTCTTTCTGAAACCGCCCTCCTGCTCTCGTATGCTCTTTTAACGCCAGCAACAGAAATATTAATATAGTTTTTTGTCCAATTTAACAGCACAAAGTGAGGTCATGGTATAAGGACCACCAGTCCTTGTAAAAAAATAACTCTGATATGAGCACTGAGACTAATAATGATGTTTTCAAACCCTCCCAAACCATCTGTATCAATGTGTCATCATGTCAAGCCCACATAACGTCCCTTGTTAAGGCCGTTCATCCACCTCCACAACACTGCACTCCCACTTTTAAGCCCAAAAGACATTGATGCTCTGGTCTGTGCATTTGTAACCTTTCAACTCAACTGCTACAATTCTCTCTCTTGAGATATATATATATATATATATATATATATATATATATATATATATATATATATAGATATACATTATCTGCGATTATATCGTAGTTGTTGTTTTAATGATGTGTGATTTTACATTATCGAGTATCAAACTAAATTTACATTCTGTATATTCATAATGGCTTCATAATGGATCCTCTGCAGTGAATGGGTGCCGTCAGAATGAAAACTGATGAAAAACATAATAATCCACAAGTAATCCACACCACTCCAGTCCATCAATCAACACCTTGTGAAATGATGTTTGACGGCACCCATTCACTACAGAGGATCCATTGGTGAGCAAGTGATGCAACGCTAAATTTCTCCAAATCTGTTGTGATGAAGAAACAAACTCATCTTGGATAGCTTGAGGTTGAATACATTTTCAGCAAATGTAAATTTTAGGGTGAACTATTCTTTTAAACCTTGAGTAGTATTATAGGGATTTTTAGACGCATACTGATTCTGAATATTTGAAAGAGTTTCATTTCATTTTTCATACAGACTGCATTTCAATAGATTTTTATTCAGATGCATTTGCACCAAAACAAAAGCTTGCTTTTGCAAGAGAGGAAATAAAGTCATAAGTATTACTATTATTAGTAATTGTACTACTATGAAGTCAAAGAATATACTTTTTTTTTTACACTGCAGTTATATTACTGTCTTGGACATAATTTTAAAAATGGTTTATTATTATTATTATTATTATTTTTTTTTTTTTTTTTTATAATTACACTCAGAGCTGTCAGGCCTGAGCAATCAATTTCAGTTGATAAGAAAGTAATTCATATTAATATAATGAAAATTACATTAAATTAGATTATGTTCAAATTGTATGTCCTATAAGTTGCAGCAAAATTCCTCATAATGCTGAAAATGCTATTAAATATCAATACTTTTTAAATATACATTTTTGAATTTGAAGATCAGGGTAAATTTAACTTATTTTGTCTTCTGGGAAACACGTAAGTATCTTGTGTAGCCTCTGAAGGACAGGACTAAGTGAAAAAAATATATTTAAGCAAAAAAAAAAAAAAAAAAATACACATCTCCATTCTGTTCAAAAGCTATCACCCACCATCTCATAATGATTGTTTTTTTTTCTTCTGTTTGAACCTTCTGTAATAGTTGCATATGAGTCCCTCAGTTGTCCTTGTAAAAAGATGGATCTCAAAGTCATACAGTCACTGTTGTAAAGAGTTCAAATACACCAAATTGCTGAAAACCCAAAGAATTTGTGGAACCTGAAGGATTTTTCTGAAGAATCGCAGCCAGTTTAACTGTTCAGGACAAACAAGGGACACATAAACAACTATCACTAAACAACAACAACTAAAAAAAACAGCTGTAGATCATTCAGGTAACAACACAGTATTTAAAATTAATGGAATGTAAAGATTTGAACAGGGTAATTTTTATTAATTTTAAAAGTGGATTATATAATGTGGAAATATCTTATTCAAGTCAGTACTAAATAAGTAATACCATGCATTTTGTATAATAATTAACGTTCTGCAAATTCTGAAAGGGGGATGTAAACTTTTGACCTCAACTTTGTGTGTATATAATGTAAATAGATATATAATTGGGGGAAAAAAGGATTATTACAGTTAGTTTTTCAACCTTTTTTACATTCACAGTGATGTTTCTAACATCTCAGTTTAAAATAAAAACCAAAACATCAGAATGTATTATACTTCTTTTTTTTTCCCCTCTTAAACTTATTTTTTTACATTTTCCAAACTTCCCTGCACACAAGCTACAGACATTTGTCTATTTTATGTTTTTACCTCATCACAATTCTGTGTGGATTCCTGAAGGATTTTTTCTGAAGAATAGCAAGCAGTTTAACTGTTCAGGGCAAACAAAGGACTCCTAAACAACTATCACTAAACAAAAAAATACAGCTGTGGATTATTCAGGTAACAACAGAGTATTAAACATTAATGGAATGTAAACATTTGAACAGGGTAATTTTTATTAATTTTAAAAGTGGACTATGTGGAAATATCTTACTAAAGTGAGTACTAAATAAATAATACCATGCATTTTGTATAATAATTTGACATTTTGCAGATTCTGAAAGGGGGATGTAAACTTTTGACCTCAACTGTGTGTGCATATACTGTATATAGATATATAATTGGGGAAAAAAGGATTCTTGCAATTAGTTTTTAAACCTTTTTTACATTTACAGTGATGTTTCTAACATCTCAGTTTAAAATAAAAACCAAAACATCAGAATGTATTATACCTCTTTTCTTTCACCTCTTAAACTTATTTTTTACATTTCCCAAACTTCCCTGCACACAAGCTACAGACATTTGTCTATTTTATGTTTTTACCTCATCACAATTCTGTGTGGATTTCTTGACTACAGAGCGCTCATAAAATCTGCTGTGACTGGCCCACATTTCCCAGCATCATTTCACCCTGCAGAAGGTTAAAACCCACCATCGCTGTTTGTGCATCACATACAATGAGTCACTGGAAGTCTTGGCTCTGTTGTATCTCCTTACACCTCCATACAGTAACAATAACATAAGGCCATTTCACACAAATCCTACACACTATTTTCCCAATGACACGCCACCATTTGTTCTTTTGGCTTGGATTCCTCTTGCACAGATGAAGACGAATCTTCATAGCTTCCTCATTGCTGAGGAATGACATGAATGACATTTGCCAAGAGAGAATCTGTGTACAGCATGCATTTGGGATGTTCCTGATGCTACCCCGTTTCCATTTCAGCAGCCAAAGAAACAAATCATTACAGTGACAAGAGAGCAGAGCTTAAGTACATTTCTTTTCAAACATCACATGTTTTGAGCATATATAAATACCCACAGGAAAAATCAATGCGGGGAAAAAAAAAAAAAAAAAAAAACATGTTACACGCTCTCAGCCGAGGCTCTTTTTCCACATTAACTTACTGATGGTACAATTACAGGCACAGCAGATGTTTCTGGAGCGTTAAAATACTCATATGTGTGCACACTTTGAAGTAACGAGAACAAATGGAAGCGTGTAAGTGAAGTCACGCAATATGGGTGCAACACACGGGCTGAGACGTATGGCGTCATTTTACTGCCATTAATAGCCGAGCGCACAACTAATGCCGGCGCGCGCAGTTAATCACTTCCGCGAGAGGAAAACAGATCTACAAGCGAGGAAACAGGAGCTCATTTTAAACCCGCGTGCGTCACATCTTCTCTGCGCGCAAATCAAGCCCTCACGTGCTCGGACACAGCTCGCAGCACGCGCGTCATCATTCCCCACACTCTCGCGCTCGATCTTCTATTCCGCTCGCGCGAACACTTTTCTTTTTGTCAGTCGTGGGGCGGGGCTTACTGTAATATAATGTACAGATTAAATTATACTAATATACAATAAATTAATACATTTTTTATATATATATATATATAAATGCATAGATTTTATAAAACTTAAACTTTATTTAGATTTTTATTTAATGCCAAAATACATTTTATTTGTTTATTTTTTATTATTATTTAACAATATTTATAAAGGTACTTCTATATGTGTGTGTAAGTGTGTAAGACGTTTCTTATGCTCATCAAGGCTGCATTTATTTGATCAAAATACAGAAAAAAAACCTAATATTGTGAAATATTATTTCAATTTAAGTAATTAAAATGTAATTTATTCCTGTGATCCAAAGGCAAATTTTAAGCATCATTACTCAGAAATTACAATTACCTTCAGAAATAATTCTAATATGCTGCTTTATTATCAGTGTTGGAAACTGTTGTGCTGCTTAATATTTAGTTGAAACCTGGGTTTTTTGTTTGTTTGTTTGTTTTTTCAGGATTCTTTAACAAAAAGTTGAAAAGAACAGCATTTATTCAAAATAAATTTTTTATTTATTTTGGCTTTAAATAAAAATTTAAATAAAGTTTAAGTTTTATATAATCTATGCATTTATATTTTATCATGTATTAATTTATTGTATATTAGTACAATTTAATCTGTACATTATAGTAAAGTAAGCCCCGCCCCACGACTGACAAAAAGAAAAGTGTTTGCGCGAGCGGAATAGAAGATCGAGCACGAGAGTGTGGGGAATGATGACGCGCGTGCTGCGAGCTGTGTCCGAGCACGTGAGGGTTTGATTTGCTCGTAGAGAAGATGTCACGCGCTCGCGCGGGTTTAAAATGAGCTCGCGAGCTCCTGTTTCCTCGCGTGTAGATCTGTTTTCCTCTCGCGGAAGTGATTAACTGCGCGCGCCGGCATTAGTTGTGCGCTCGGCTATTAATGGCAGTAAAATGACGCCATAGAGACGGAGTTCATAAATACAAATCTTGACTAAAATTATTAACTGTAGAAACCGTCGAAAATGGCTCGTGTCCAAGTATAGCAGAATGGGTGCAAAGGTGTTTGTAGCTTGTCGTCTCAAGTAAAAAGAGCCCACTCACAATCTCTATGACACTCAAAACAATATTTAAGCCTAAATTTCAGGTATTCCAATCACACGTTCATCAACTTGGTTTACACTTAATGTGATGCATTATATGTGACCCTTAAGTAGCACAGGTGTCTTAAGTGTCTTAAGTAGCACAGGTATATTTGCAGCAATAGCCAACAACACATTACATGGGTCAAAATTATAATTTTTTCTTTTAAAGTAAAGATCATGTTTCATGAAGATATTTTGTAAATTTCCTACCATAAATATATAAAAACGTAATTTTTGATTAGTAATATGCATTGCTAAGAATTTCACTTGGACAACTTTAAAGGTGATTTTCTCAATATTTTCAAGAGTTCCAAATATTGTTCTATTTTACATCAATGCATAAATCTCAATTTGAAAAAATTGACCCTTATGACTTTTTTTTTTGTTGTTGTTGTTGTTTTTTTGTTGAGTCACATATGTCAATCATACAGAAATTAAACAGGTAAGTGTCTGCATGCCAAAAATAAAAAATACAAAATTAATAAAATAACATATTTGCAGTTATTTTGTTTATTAAAAAATAGCCATATTTTCAAAAAGCACTTTTAACTGCTTAAAATGTGAGGAAAAACAACAACAACAACAACAATGTATTCAGTTAAAAAAAAGAAGAGCATGGCTGAATATTGAAAAAAATAAAAAATAAACACTGCAAATAAAAAAAAAAGATATAAGAGGAAATTTTACAAGAAATACTGTTTTATTTGTTCATAGAGGTCATCCGATATTGGATTTAAATGATACGAATAGCTAGGTTGGGACACGCTGGCCGATACCGATTAATCGACCGAGAGTTTTAAAAATGGATACTGAATGGAAACTAAAACAGTGGTCTACTATTTAAAAAAGGGACTGGACCATACATTGTAAAATAATAAATGTATTTATATTAATTTAAAATATCAGTAAATGATGAAATTAACACACTTACAAGGAGCAATACTTACATTCTATTTCATATCAACAGTCTTTAAACACCTCCACAAAAGCCATAGTATTAAAATGTATTGTATGTATAGTAGTTTAACTGCTTATATTCTAGAACACTTCATGAATATCTAATCAAAATAACAAAATATTTTTGTCACAAACCGAGCAAAAGTCCAGCGCCGTGTCCAGAGATCTCGTATCGGTTATCACACACACCGGACGCGTCACGTTCAGTTCAAACAGCGGTCTAAAACGATTTATATAATCACCTAACGGACATAAGTTTACTTCAAGAATGGACCGGAAAAAAGCAGCATAGATGAGTTTGAAGTTCAGCGTTTAAAACAACAGAGCAAACAGAAAGAGAAAGCGTCTATATTATAGCTCTCTATATGAAACATACAGACTTTATTAGAGCCACAGAAAGAGAAACATTTAGCTAAAAATGCACAACACACGCAATCTTCCAGCCCATGGCGAGGTCTTTATGTACATTTACATCGATTGGGACAGATATGATGTATTTAATGTAAAACTTGCTGTCTAACAAATGCATTAATGTGATTAGCTGGATATAAACTAATGCAAATAGATTGTAACAATCGTGACATTAAACATTTTGGTTGGACTGTTTTGGTCACATTGTTTTAACCTCCTGATGTGCGGGTAATGTTCGCTTCCTCTCAGCCTTGATAGTAAACATACTGCTGTGCTTTCTCTACTAATGCAGCATCTAGTCAACAAACTTACTAAGCAATGATATGTAAACATGCACTAATATTTTTTTTTATACTGTTTTGGAAATAAATGCATAAAGTAAACTTTACCTGCAGTACAGAGTCATTCACAAGCTGCACATGCAATTGAAAGTGCTTTGTTGTTGACAACGAATAGAAAAATGTGCAAGGTTATATTTTCTACAATGAACTGTCACTGTAAAAAAAACAAAAAACACAAATTGTTGAGTCAACTTAAAATAATTTGTTACCCTGCTGCCTTAAAATTTTAAGTTCATTCAACTCAAATAAGTTTATTCAAGTTGAAATGTTAAGTTTTCACAACTTAGATATTCGAGTTGACTAAACTAAAAAAATGTTTAACTTAACAGCTGTGTTTGTTACTTGGCTGCCTTAATTTTAAGTTGAATCAACTCAAATATCTAAGTTGTCACTAAGTAAAACATAACTTTTTTTTACAGTGTAGATAAATCATCCAGCGCTCTTTTTCGGTCTTATAAAACAGCTCCTTACTATTTCAGTTTGAAAAACCACTGCAAACAATTGCGTGAGTGAACGGATCTAATAAAATGGGTTTAGAGAACTTTTATTTCAAGTGTATTCTTAACCCCATATATGAATCCACATGCAAAATTACCACAAACAAAATTACTAAAGTAACAGCAAACTTTTCCTCAACACACCACATGATTGGAAGTATCACTCGTGTGGAAACAAGGCCAAGTTATGAGGCAAAGTTTCATCTGCAAGCCGTAAAAAGAAGAAAATGAATACGTATGAGTATGCTGAAAACTATGCTGTGCTTTAAAGGCACCACTAACAGCTCAGCAGCATAATCAAGGCTGGCAGCAGCGCCTGTGGTCACCATCTTTTGCAACACATGCTTAAACATCTGAGCGTGGACATTATGCAAATATTACGGTTCCCCAATAACCTGTGAGCACGTCTTTCTGTAGGTCGGGCAAAGAGAAGCCTGAGGAGGGAAAGGATTGAAGGCGACTTCTAGAATTTAAATGGCCTTCAAATTGGATTTGTTCCCCCATGCCTGCTGTGGAGTGAAAAAATTCACTCAAGAAATTTTCAGACTTCTGATTTTTTTTTTTCATTATGTAACCAGCATACATAGAGCAGCAACTGAAATCAAGTCACAAAGTGAATTTTGAAACAAATTATGCCGTGTCACCTATATATAGACTGCCATTAAAAATGACTACACCAGCATATTACAATGATTTCTGAAGGATCATGTGACACTGAAGACTGGAGTAATGATGCTAAAAATGCACAGGAATACATTATATTTTACAATGTGACCTTGGACAACAAAACCAGTCATAAGGGTCCATTTTTTGAAACTGAGCTGAATAAATACAATTTCCATTTATGTATGGATTTTAGGATAGGACAATATTTGGCCAAGATACATATATAAATAGAGAAAACTGCCTTTAAAGTATGCATATTACTAATCAAAAATTAAATTTTGATATATTTACAGTACAAAATATATTATTGGAACATGATCTTTACTTAATATCCTAATCATTTTTGGCATAAAAGAAAAAATATATAATTTTGACCCATATAACATATATTTGGCTATTGCTACAAATATACCCAAGCTACTTAAGACTGGTTTTGTGTTCCAGGGTCACATATACTGTATACTGTATACTGTCGCAAATTGTAATAAAATTTCCACTGCAAAAAACAATTTGTTGAGTCAACTTAAAATAATTTGTTACCTGGCTGCCTTAAAATTTCAAGTTCAGTCAACTCAAAGAAGTTTAATCAACTTGAAATGTTAAGTTGTACTAGGTGACAACTTAGATAATTGATTCAACGTAAAATTTTAAGGCAGCCAGGTAACACATTATTTTAAGTTGACTTAGCAAATCGTGTGTTTTATTTTTTACAGTGTATTGCTATTTTTATTGTATTTTTGACTAAATAAATGCAGCTTTGGTGGGCATAAGAGACTTTATTATTATTAAACATTATATTACATTATAATCACAATTTCTGTAAAATTATAAGAACAAAGGCAAAGCTTAAACTAGCATTCAAATATTAATTTAGTATTCAAAATCGCCTGTAATCGCATACTTCATAATATTATCAAATTCACCAACATGTTTTTTTATATTCAGGAACTTGAGTTGTGTTTTATTATGACAGCTGGAATCTGGACCTAAACCTTAATAATATCCTTTGAAATTAGCACACAAAATAAGAGTTTCATTAGGTCGGCGCTGTTATGATTTCATGCTCAAAACTGAAAGTGCAATAGCTCTAGCTAATAAATTATTAAACAATATTTATTGCTTGTATCTATATATTAATATTTATGACTTGGATGACTTAAATGAGGGTTTCAGTTTGAAACTTGAGATGTTTTCCTTTTCCCTAGGATGCAGTTGCACGAAGCTTTGAGCTTGCAAAATAATTTCTCACATGCAGTGGATATGGACATTACACTCTAGGGGTTCTGATTTTAATAAATCCTAAAACAAAATGCATTCAGAAGGTTAAAATACTTTTAAGCAAACAGCTTGTTTGTTTTGAGCCAAATGGTCAATATGGGACTTTCACAGTATATCCACTATTGGTAAAAAAAAAGTGTTTTTGCTATAAATTTGAAGGTTAGAGTTCACTTGACTTGAACTTAAAGTCTGTTTTTAAAGTCTGTGATTGCATCCTCATACCATAAAACCGTGATGTCACAATTTCATTGTTACACTCACTGTGAATCAGATCAAGTGAATAAATTGGGATTTGAAAAACAAAGATTTTGGACTGCTAGATTGATTGATTGATTCATTTACTCATTGGTTCATCCATTTATGAAGATTTCGAAAAGTATGGAAAAGTGTAACTAATACATTCTGCTAAAGTTCTTTGTATATTCCACATGAGAAAAAAAAAAAGGTTTGGAATGACATTATTAGACAAAACAGAAAAGCAAATAATTAGCGTAGCTGCTGTTCACAACATTACAAGATAATCATGTGCATTTGATCCGATATAACTGGAACACAAGGTTATGAGATGCATTATGTAAATGTTTGGCTAAAGAGATGTATCTTTAATTTAGATTAATCATGTTAATCAGAGTTAATCCTCTGATCTATCCCTTTAAAGCAAACTGAAATTGTAGTGTATTGTTACAGCAATGCACAAATGAAACATTACAGGCCTAATGGATCTCATAATGTCTGTTTAAAGAGCTCATTCTTCCTTGAATGTTATGTAGTTAGTATGCAATGTATTCAGATAATTCCTACCCAACACTACCACCTTTGGGCTTGAACGAAGAACTGAGCATAATCCACAAGCCAGTAAATAAATGAAGAAATCTTTACGTCTAATCTTAATCCTGTCCAGTGGCTTGTCCCAAAAGCAGCTCGTACTTCCACTAACACATCAGACACTGAGCGCACCGCTGGCCTATGTCTGATCCAATCGAATGCTGGGTCTCAACTCTCTGAATCACCCCAGGCCATTAAGCGGTCTGCTAGAGCGAAATGGCTTGCTAGTCCTGGAGTGGTGAGGCTGGATCAAACTGTTGTTTTTTTTTTGGCAAACTTTGTCATTTCACCAACTAGTACCAACAGTCAGTGTAAGTTAAACAGGGATAGTTCACCCAAAAAATGGTAATGGTAATTTACTCACTCTCAGGGCATCCAAGATGTAAGAGATTTGTTTTTTTTTTGTTTTTTTCAGTAAAGACTATTTGTAGCTGAAACTGTGTTCTTTAATGATTCATAAAATGCACATTATCGGCTGCACGTTTTGACAAAATTAATAAATTAATTAATGGGAAAATTAATTTTACCATTGAGTTAGGCACATCAACCTTAACTCCTTCAAAAACAGCCAGAAACTTGAGTTGTGGTTGATGCTCAGTTAACTTTCTCAGACCACATTGCTAAAACTGCCAGGGCCTGCAGATTTGCTTTATTCAACATCAGAAAAATCAGGCCCTTTCTTTCAGAACATGCTTCACAACTCCTTGTTCAAGCTCTTATTCTGTCCAGGCTGGGCTATTGCAATGCTCTCTTGGCAGGTCTTCCAGCCAGCTCTATCAAACCTATACAATCGATCCAGAATGCTGCTGCAAGATTAATTTTCAAAGAGCCGAAAAGAACGCACGTCACACCCCTCTTCATCAATTTGCACTGGCTACCAATAGCTGCTCACATAAAATTCAAGGCATTAATGTTAGCCTACAAAACCACCACTGGCTCTGCACCCCTTTACCTTAATTCATTACTTCAGTCACTTACATGGACTTTTACCTTAAATGCTCCCTCTTGGTGGAATGACCTACGCAATTCAATCAGAGCAGAATTTTCAAGAATCGGCTAAAAACACATCTTTTCTGTCCTTTTTTGACCCTCAAGTCTAGCACTCTCTATTCTATTTCTATTCTTTAAAAATAATAACAATAACGATAATAATAATAATGATAATAATAATAATAATAATAATAATAATAATAATGCTCTCCTCTATTATTTTGTCATCTATGTTTTCAATCTTTCTACCTTTTCTTTTCTAAAAAAAAAATATTATTTTCGCCAAAAAAAAAAAAAAAAACTAGCTTGCTCTATTATTTTTCTATTCTATCCATTTTCTTTTTATTTACTATATAATTTAAAAAAAACTTTGTTATGTACTGTATACCGCACTAAGCTAATATGACACTTGTCAGAGCATTGTTCTTTTGTTGATTTGGATTGCTTCCATTGTCCTCATTTGTAAGTCGCTTTGGAGAAGTCATGTGCGAATACACTGTCCTCTCATTGGTCAAAGTTCCATGGTTTATTTTCCGGGATTCAGCACATAGCTGTCATCCACCAGGATGGAATGACACAGCTTTGTGGTCTTATTGTCGTAACGAGTCCAGGATTCGTTAGGGAAAACTTTTTTTAAAATGCACCTACTACGCGCTTTTATTTTAAATGTTGAAGACGTGCTCTTCCACTGACATTCACAGTTTCATTTTAAGAGGTATTGGCAAAACAACAAAGCTAATGCTTTTCACAGAACTGTAATAACCCACTGTGATAAAGCCTGGTTTGTTGGTCCGTTGGAATGGATCATGTTCTCACCACAAACGATCTGCTCCAGGGTTCATTTGAAAGCGTGACGAGACCACCTCTTCAAGGAGATCTCGGTACACTTGTTTGGTCCGTGACTGCTGCATTCTCACCTGCCCAAAGCACCGCACCAAGAGGGTAAACGAACTCTAGAGCGATTCAAACTAACTAAATAAGGTAGGTGTGAAAGCACCCCAAGACAGACTACACAAGTACTTTACATAATAACTGTGCATGATATTGTGTAAAAGAGGTATTTAAGGTTAAGAAGCAAAAAGGGCAATTTAATTTGGTGCATTGACAAGTAAACATTTGTTGAGTCCTCATTAAGTCCTTGTAACATGGATAGGGATGGGTACCGAACTCTGTACTTTTATAGGCAACGACCGAATTGCGTCGGTACTACCGAATATCGATTCACATAAAATCAGTCGGTGCTCAATTTCGGTACCTGAGAGAACACGTCTGCGCGCCGTTTGAGTCTGGTACGTAATGTGTGGGTTTCACAAAGGTTCATGCGGACAAATGTCTGCAATATTTGTAACAGTAAGTGCAAGACAGGCAGTGCTAACACATCCAACATGAGGAAGCACTTAGTTAAACGCAACGTGCATTTAAAAGCGCAGTTTATGCAATTTATTAGATAGCCGAACCCAGGGCTGGAAATGTTGTGGGACGTAGTTTGGAGAGTGAATTTCAAGGGAGGACGGCTCAGTTCCAACAGGTTAGTTTTATTTAGAAATGAAAGTGATTTCTATATTTTATCAATGCAAAACACTATAAAAGCGATCTCAGTTCTGCACATAAACGTAGCGCAAGTAGACTAAAAACATAGCTATGGTTCACACGTCTCACGCCAGACTCCACTGCGTATTTGTGTTTGTTTATCAATTAGAATCCACTCACTTTTCAAAACGCTGGACCTTTTGTTCAGTTCTGCAAGCTAATTAATCATCTTATTATAACAAAGCCTGTAGACGCGCCTGTCGAATGCACGTTGAGAGCCGCCTAGTTTCACACGATAATTAAAACGAAACCGAAAGTTGAACGCGCACATGCATTCAAAATGAATTTTAATACCCTGCGTAATTTGCGCGCATTGGGGGAGTCGCTCTCTAAACGCGTTCCCAATGCGCACAAATTAGGCTATATAACATATCTAGGCTTTATAACAGGTCTCTAGCTCAGTATCATTCTTGAAAAATTTGGTCTCTATAAGCACTTTGAATATTGAGCGAGTATAGCCTATTTTGATTATGGCTGCAATTAATAGGACATTATTTGTTAATTATTTGTTTTATAGGCCTACCGGTTTTATTTACATGTTCAGTATATATGTCCCCCCACTTCTAACTAAAGTTAGGGTCACAGCAATTTAAAAATTAAAAATAGGGTAATGCTTAAAAAAGTTTGAAAACCACTGCATTACACTATGCCCTGGATGTTACAGGGATTTATTTATTATAAGGATTGTGTGTATTATTGAACATTTTAAAATAAATAACAAAAAGTTGAAAATGAGAGGTTTGGGCGTATTAATATCCACTGAAAGTCACTTAAGCCAGAGTAAAGTATTGAAAAAGGTACCGTTGGGTACCGGTATCGAATTTCGTGTACCGGTACTGGAACCGGTACCGCTAAAAATGTGAACGGTACCCAAGCCTAAACATGGAGTGTTAATAAGAAAGTGTCTGGTGCATATAGAGAGAAAACTGTGTTTCTACAGGTGGTTTATCCAGCCCACTCACATGTATGTAGCACACGCAGAGGTGCATAGTGTTTTCTGTGTAACATGTAGTGTTTATAGAAGAGTGTCTGGTGTATACTGTGTTAGTGACTGAGTTTTTCGACAGTTTACATTCTGGATAAGGTTTCAGAGGGGGATGAGGTGGTTGGAATTGAGGGCCCTTAAAGCCTGGGGGAAAAAGCTGTTGAGTAATCTAGTAGAGCGGGCTCTGAAGCTCCTGTATTGTCTTCCTGATGGCAAGAGCTGGAAGAGACTGTGGGAGGGATGGGTGGGGTACTTTACTATGCTGGAGGCTTTACCAGAGCATCGTGTGAGGAAAATGTCCAGAATGGAGGGGAAAGGGGCACCGATGATCTCTGCAGCTGTGTTTACTGTCCGCTGGAGGGTCTTGCCGTCAGCAGCACTGCAGTTCCTATACCAGACTGTGATATGATAGGATGCCCGCAGAGTATGCTGCTTTAGCAAATCCTGCTGCTCTTCATTGTATCTTTAAAGTAGATCTGTAGCACTTAATAGCATGAAGTACAAATATGTACATAGAGATCGATTTAAGAAACTCTCTTCGATACAGAAACATACCCTGCATGAGTTATTTTAAACTTGAAAAACATGAGCAAGAATGCAATTTTCCTTAAATATTCAAACGATTGCAAATATGACACTGATTTTATATAACAGTTCAACAAAAAATGTAACATTAAGTGAACATTTTACATAAACACAATATTGTCAATACTGTTTATATTTTACAATGTGTCTCAACAGTGGTGTTTTGTTAGTGAAAGAATCTGCAGCTCTGAACGATTCGGGGAGTCAGTGACTAATAGCCCATTCATAACTGCAGCCATTTGCTGTAGTTATTAATTAATTAATTCATTGTTACTGAATGAATGAATGAATAACATGATGCCTCACTCATTAAGACAGTGACTTGCTGCCACCTACTGGCGATTTTAGTTTTAAATCTACAAGTATCACTTTCGTTTTGCCATCATTTATTGCTTTATTATATTAACAATATACTTAATTCAAATTAAGTGGGCAAATACTGTCCTTTAAAGAAGAAGTTCGCTTCCTGAACAATAATGTACTCACCCCCTTGTCATCTAAGATGTTTATGTCTTCCTTTCTTCAGTCGTAAAGAAATTATGCTTTTTGAGGAAAACATCTCAGGATTTTTCAGTTCAGGAAGAGCAAGACAAGATGTGTATTTGAGGTTAAAAAGTAAATAAATTGTAATAAAAAAAAAAATAATAATAACTGATCATTTTGCTAGATAAGACCCTTCTTCCTCGGCTGGGATCATTTACGACCACATCTTGGATCATGTGAACCCATTACCCAGGACCACAGTTGCAACTAAAAGTCTTCCTTACTGTTCTGCTGAAGAAAAAAGTCATCTACATCTCGAATGGTCTAAGGGTGAGAAAATTACAGCAAATTTCCATTTTTGTTTGAACTATTCCTTTAAACAAGATTATTCATGTGCCATTGAGAACAAAAAACCTATTTGGATTATTTATGTTCCTGTGTTATTACTGTAAACCAAAAGCTTCACTTCTTAGTAGAGGCAGAAGAAAGAGTGCTGAAGAGCTGGCATACTGTCAGGCAGATCGCTGAAGAATAGGGATTGCGTGTCGGGCTGGACCGGCTGTTTCCTCCCTGCTGGGATGTTTGTTTGGTCCTCCGGCGGCACTTCCAAACAATCTGAGAATTGTATGAGCCATTTAATTTCCTGTTTAGATGCTCGATACAAGCAAAACATGCTCACCATGTATCAGGAATCCATCTCTCAGGCTGAAAGTAAGTGAATGATTGAACAGTTCGATAGGAACGAGAGAGAGGAAATGAAACGCGAGCTTTAGGAAACCATCACATTATTCTCGGCCACATTCCTGCAGATTCCAATAAAAGTCTCCCATTTATTCATGAGGACGGACTGACTGCCCCAGATATATCCTTAAGCTCTGGGTTTTAGGGGGTTGTCATGGTTGGGTTAACACTGAACTGATTTTCAATCCAAAATGCATGAGCGGCTGCCATTTTCACGAATCTCAACATGACATGCAGCGGTAAGAGCGATTAAGGTCTGTGCTCCTGTATATATTCCCAAAACACTTGTTCGTCATCACTAGCTCTTTGGAATTAAAAGTGTTTGGCTTGGAATAACATTCCTGTATATAAAACACTGTCCTTTTTTTAACACTCTGGTGTTGTCTGTCACTTTTAACTGAAAAATTTTAGTTTTTAAATATTTTTACATCAGTGAAATGGTATGAAACTTGGTATTCGGCTAAGGTTTTGGCATTTGCTATGTGAACACACACAAATAAAATGGACATAATTAGAAAGGGTTAAATGGTCCTGAAAAAAAATAAAGTCACACTTCAAAGACCACAATTTCAACTAGTGGAAATGTCTGACAAACAAAATATTACTGAAAGCTGATCTTTTGAGATCAACTTCAATGCAATGTTTTAGAAAATATGTATTTCATAAAAAAAGTAAAATAGTCTTTTTTGTGCATTTTTCATAATAACAATAATGCTACACATTTTCTGTTTTAGTTTTTAAACATTTTTCATTTCAGCAACAATCTATCAAGTGTCCTGTCAAGAGACCAAACTTAAGCCTGTGCGAGTCCAAAGCATCCAAGATTTACAAGTTTAAGTCAGAAATGTAATTATCAGGTCAATGCTCACAAATGCTATTCCATAAATATTATTTAGTACCATAAAATCCCCTAAAATGCAAAATATTAAATAAAAAAACATTATCAAACTAAAATATAGTACAGTGATTTCATAAAAAAAAAAAAAAAAAATTGACTGACTAACAACAATAGCAAAATTTGCAAATTGTAAATCATAAAAGTATAAAATAAATAAATAAATTGATTTATTTATTTATATATATATATATATATATATATATAAAATTCTTAACTTAACATTAATTTGTAATTAATTATGATTATTGTTATAAATTATTTGACAGCCATAATAAAAAATTATTAAAATTATTCCATTTTATTGCAGTAACAAACAACAAAACAAAAAACTTGTTTTTTACCTTCCATGTCTCTCCAGGACATGACTGCCTTCACTGGTAGATTGATGTAGGGAGGATCTTCCTCTCCAGATAAACATCTCCTCTGCTCAGCGATGCTCTCCAGGCCCTGCGCTTGTGGTGCTGTTTTGTAGGCTGCTCCCATCGCAGCATGTTCACCGTCCGGCAAAGAACACCCTAATCAGAAAAGAGATGGATGGATGGATGTGAGGGGTTTGCAATATCACTTCACATCAAAACTACTTCACAACATGTCCAACAGGATTCCTAAAGGGAGAATCATGTTCACCCAACACAGAACTTTCTCTGCTTTAACTTTTCACAGGCACTGTCAGATGTGAAAATACCTCAGTCTTTCCAAAAAATACATTATTTGTTATATTATTTTAGAGTGTTTTCATTTCGCTGAATTCTATGGAAACCGGTTATTGCCATGGAATTAAAAAGTCACTGCAACATTTTATCTCACAATTTTTACTTGTTTTCCTAGCAGTTTAGAGAGACAAAATACTGAATATAATAAATGAAAAAAGTCAATTTTGAAATAAGTCAAAATTGTGACAATTGCAAATTTCTTAAAGGAATTGTTCTTTTGGAACACTAAAAAAACTTTCAAAAGTAAGTGTTCATGCTGCCTTAAAATTTTAAGTTTACTCAACTCAAATATTTACGTTTTCATGTAGCACAACTTAACATTTCAGGCTGACTAAACTTAAAATGTTAAGGCAGCACAAACACTTACTTTTTTAAGTTGAAATTTTTACAGTGAATGTTTTCTCCTATTTTTGGTTATATTTACCTGTACACAGATTCAGAGATGCGTATAAATAAAAGCTGATACCACTGAACTGTCATTATTTGTCCTTTGCAATCACAACCAACCTACACTGTTCAAAAAGAGTCAGACTGAGTGGGAGTTGTGCATAAAGCATGTTAATTGGCCACAAAGAATAAATTGGCTGCTGTTTGCTGAATGTCAGCCAGACAAGCCTCATGGATCTGCGGACTGGCAGCGATATGCGTGTTCTGCCACACTGTTTGACGCCATGGCCCGGTCTCAAGGCTAAGTGTGCATGGCCCACTTTGTTCACTTAATCAAAGATGGATGAATTTAATATGCTGGGACAGAACGAATATCATTTCCAGTGAGCTTTTAACTTATACCATATTAGGCAATTAAGCATGGCTAATAACAAGCAAGTGCCCAGTGCGTTAGTCAGCAGCGGAGGATGAAAAACAATGATTACCAAAATTAAAAAGAGCTTTAAAAAATACAGACAATTTAATTGAGGGTATAAGCAAATAACAAATTAGGACAAACAACCCTTATCAGTTAAGTTCTACACTGAATGGCATGTTTTAATGGGGGTGTTAGCAAAATCCCCATAGGCCATTTTCTACGTAAGCATGAAAAAAACAACCACTTCTGGTCGAATAGCGAAAGACAAGAGCTGCAAAATGGTTTGCACTGATTGCATTTCAACAATATATTACAATTCAGCAATAAAACCCCACCAAACATAGTATCTATGCAGATTAAATCCAGGGTTCCCACTCTAAGCCAAATGTCAAATTCCCTGACTTTTCGCTGACTTTCACTGAAAAAAATGCTGAATTTCCATGACCTATAATAAACAGATCCACCCATTTGCAAGCCTTATTTACTTGTTCACAGACGTTTTTAGTACAAAAATTAATTTATGTTTTTTATGCTTTCATAACCATAACCTAACCATAACAATAGGCAAAACCTGTGAAACAACACAGTAAAACTAAATATATTATAGAAAAATATACCGGAAATGAAAAATTTAAAGCAACCAACAAAAAAATCCCTGATTTTCCATGACTTGGACAAAATAAATATAAAAATCCTTGACTTTCAATGTCTGGAATAGACCTTTTAAAATTCCATGATATTCCAGAAATTCCATGACCTGTGGGAACCCTGTAAATCAGACCGCATATTTGGACCCTTCTCCTCAAATTCAATGCTCACACGGGTTGCCAGATGCAACTAAAAAAAACGAGCAACTGACAATGGAAGGCTACGAGCCTTAAAGGAATAGTTTACCCAAAAAAATGAAAATTACCCCATGAGTTACTCACCCTCAAGCAATCCTAAGTGTATATGACTTTCTTCTTCTAGACAAACACAGTCAGAGTTGTTTTTAAATTTATCTTGGCTCTTCCAAGCTTTACAATGGAGGTGGATAGTAGAGGTTAGTCTTGTTGTGATAGTCGGTGTTGACGGTGATACCAGTGTGAGTCCGCAACACTGGTTTAGTCACTTGTTCACCGCAGCACCGCCGTTTTGATATTTATAGTAATAAAAATAATTTTGTTTAGTTAGAGAACAGACAATACAATTAAAACTGAACGCGGCTTTTTAATGCAGTGTGCTGAACGGCAGTTGCATCACAGATCAGATTTAATCTATCACGTCAAGAGAGTGAATCCAGCTGACTGAGGAGAGACATGAGAAGAACAAGATGATGGTGGTGGAGTTTCAAAACGAAATGCAAAAGCGCCTGTTTTAAAAAATTTTTGGATTTTGAAAAGCCCGTTGACTTCTGCCATTTATCTAAGGTGATAGTGGAATTTTCATATTTATTTGGTTTCACAGTGTTTGCTGATTTCTATTTATTAAAACTTTTTTATATTACATCAAGGTGTATGCCGTGCCTCCAAGCTTTCTTATTAGTTTTGCAAATAAACATCTACGATTCTCATTTAGCCTGTTTGGTGTTTACTGATTTTCAGTCTTGTATACCTATTTAAACTTTGTGTAAATTATTTGTTATTTTATATCAGGCATGTAACATGGTGCAGGTTATTTTTTAATTTGTTTGGTAAATAAAAGTTCTTTATGTTACGTTAATGCAGCTAATTTAAAAGTGAAAGTAAAATGCCATGGCGCTTTTACAAGTTATTTAAAAGCTCGAAATCTCCTCTTTGATGTGCCTAGAGAGAAATGCATCTTTACGGATTAGCTATATAATGAAAGAGTTTTTGTTTTGTTTTATTTCGTTAAGCAATAATTTAAAGCTTTCTATACAGTCGTGGCCAAAAGTTTTGAGAATTACATAAATATTGGAAATTGGAAAAGTTGCTGCTTAAGTTTTTATAATAGCAATTTGCATATACTCCAGAATGTTATGAAGAGTGATCAGATGAATTGCATAGTCCTTCTTTGCCATGAAAATGAACTTAATCCCGAAAAAAACTTTCCACTGCATTTCACTGCTGTCATTAAAGGACCTGCTGAGATCATTTCAGTAATCATCTTGTTAACTCAGGTGAGAATGTTGACGAGCACAAGGCTGGAGATCATTATGTCAGGCTGATTGGGTTAGAATGGCAGACTTGACATGTTAAAAAGAGGGTGATGCTTGAAATCATTGTTCTTCCACTGTTAACCATGGTGACCTGCAAAGAAACGCGTGCAGCCATCATTGCGTTGCATAAAAATGGCTTCACAGGCAAGGATATTGTGGCTACTAAGATTGCACCTAAATCAACAATTTATAGAATCATCAAGAACTTCAAGGAAAGAGGTTCAATTCTTGTTAAGAAGGCTTCGGGGCGTCCGAGAAAGTCCAGCAAGCGCCAGGATCGTCTCCTAAAGAGGATTCAGCTGCGGGATCGGAGTGCCACCAGTGCAGAGCTTGCTCAGGAATGGCGGCAGGTATGAGCGCATCTGCACGCACAGTGAGGCGAAGACTTTTGGAAGATGGCCTGGTCTCAAGAAGGGCAGCAAAGTCATATTCTCCGATGAAGCCTCTTTCCGATTGTTTGGGGCATCTGGAAAAAGGCTTGTCCGGAGAAGAAAAGGTGAGCGCTACCATCAGTCCTGTGTCATGCCAACAGTAAAGCATCCTGAGACCATTCATGTGTGGGGTTGCTTCTCATCCAAGGAAGTGGGCTCACTCACAATTTTGCCCAAAAACACAGCCATGAATAAAGAATGGTACCAAAACACCCTCCAACAGCAACTTCTTCCAACAATCCAACAACAGTTTGGTGAAGAACAATGCATTTTCCAGCACGATGCAGCACCAAAAGTGATAACTAAGTGGCTCGAGGACCAAAACGTTGAAATTTTGGGTCCATGGCCTGGAAACTCCCCAGATCTTAATCCCATTGAGAACTTGTGGTCAATCCTCAAGAGGCGGGTAGACAAACAAAAACCCACTAATTCTGACAAACTCCAAGAAGTGATTATGAAAGAATGGGTTGCTATCAGTCAGGATTTGGCCCAGAAGTTGATTGAGAGCATGCCCAGTCGAATTGCAGAGGTCCTGAAAAAGAAGGGTCAACACTGCAAATACTGACTCTTTGCATAAATGTCACGTAATTGTCGATAAAAGCCTTTGAAACATATGAAGTGCTTGTAATTATATTTCAGTACATCACAGAAACAACTGAAACAAAGATCTAAAAGCAGTTTAGCAGCAAACTTTGTGAAAACTAATATTTGTGTCATTCTCAAAACTTTTGGCCACGGCTGTATATGTATTTATTATGTCTGTAAGGCAAGTATTGTTTTGATAGAACATTTTAAGCTGTTTACACTTGAAAAAAATGAAAGTGACTGCGCTGGCGCCTCTATGTACAAAGCGGCTTTAGCTTCCACTCTCCACACAAACGATTGGATGCGCCCAGCGCACATTTGCACATTGTTTTATACTTCAACTGTTTTATATTCATAGATTTTATTTTAGTCAAGTCGTGATGATTTGAGAAGGCAAACTGATCAAACACACTGAACACTGTTCATTACTTAAAAAACAAACATTTATATTTAACGAACAAAAAAATCCTCCCAACACCTCTCCCAATGTTTTTCCTTATTAGAGTTGTGAGATATAATCTCGAAATTGTGAAAATAAAGTCAGAGTTTTGAAAAATAAAATCAAATTTTTCTTTTTTTATTAATTTATTCCATGGCTAACAGTGCTTATCATTGGGTGACAAGCTCTAGTAATATGCGGAGAACATTTTAAAAATAACATCTAATCAATATAATCTATAATCGTTTTAAATCAAAGTATTTTGTACTGTATCTGTGTAATTCTCTAGCTGTAAAGGCTATCTCTCCCGGGGTTTCTGCAACCATGCTGCATGCGCATCCCGAATGTTTACAAAACGATAATTGGTCTATTGGGTAAACAGACATTCTGACACAAAATGCACATTTCAAATGTAGAAGAACTAGCTGTAGCATTGTTTTTCAGGGAAGCACTGTGAACTAAACACATTTCCCAAATTTCTGAAAAATATTACGGTGCTTTTATGCTTTAGCAGTCAAAATTACATACAGCACCTTTAACTAAAAGACTTAAAGTAGGACTTTTATTCCTAGAGAGGCACACTGAGTTTTACAGATTTTCACACTAATAAGGCCTGTTAGAAATGACGCATGTTTTGACGCACCCATCTATTTTCAGCACCTTGTGCCACGTCTGTTGTGTTTTTAGGTAGTGATGGGAGAAACTGAGCTGTATGAAACTCTGAATCAACCAAATCAATTTTCGAAATACCAGATGCTGGTGACACCTCAGTCAAAAGTGAAAATACAACCAAGACTGTATAGAGCGAATATGCACTTTTGAACACCCCTTTTACAAATCAACCACAAATCTCTTAAATGCAATATAATAGTGTTAAACATTAAGTGACTGTATAATACATGTTCTTTCATAACTTTGTAGAGTTTGTGTGAGTTTCTTTCTTCTGTTGAGCACAAAAGAACAAGTTCTGTAGGATGCAAGTTACCAGAGAGTTGACGGTAGCCAGTGACTTCAATAGTATGGGGGAAAAAATACTATGGCAGCCAATGGCTACCGTCATCTGCTTAGTTACCAAGATGAGATGTCAGACAACTATTTGAAAGGGCTAAAAAAAAACTGACAGGGAAATAACAGCCATTGTCAATTTATTTTCTGTGACAGTGCTCATTAAAGGACCTTCTGTTTAAAAAAAAAAAAGGGGGATGTTGAGATAATTTTTTATGCTATAATAAATAACATATGAACTGTTCACATGGCAGTTACCAAGCAGCACGCTGGGTTTAGTTTACACAGAGAAACAGAATAAATGATGATGGATATGCATACTTATGCATATGCATAGATGTACATAACGCAATATACACACACACACACACACACACACTGTAAAATGCGCTAGAGCAAACAGAAACGGCCTTCGCAAGGACACATTTCTACCTGCTCAAGCTTCCGTGACATTATTGCCTCTGCTGTCTATTATATATCTGGCTAGAGAGACATTTCTCAGTAATATGACACAGAAGTGAACAGCTTGTGCAGTCAGTCTTTAGTAGTATTTTTTGTCCATCTCTTAGCAACCACCATTACGGATAATAGGCATATATTCAAGCCGTGCTGAAGAATTTGCTTGAGGTCAAAGGGTCTTTTAAGCTAAAGAGTATATCATTCTGCACACTGGATATCTAATATTATGAGTGCAATTAGCATGTGCAAATGTATAGACCACCATTTCGTCATTAAAAGGCATTTTAGTAATCACACCGATGTTAATATAACTGGTTAATGCCATTAACTGTTATTAAGAACACTTATTATGAACGGAAAGTTCTCAATGAACATTTCCAAAGCGACACTGTTACTCTATCCATTGGCAGACTGGAAATAAACCACATTTGTTGTGCTCTAAAGCCCAGGCTCTTTTAGATCTATTTTTGTTTGAATAGAGGGATCATAAAAAGATCAGGACTTACTCATCCTTATTCAATTTAGCTCTATTCATTTGTGATCTTGAAAAAAAGTCTGAATGACACGACCTTGCTGACAGTACAGAACTTCTCATTTCAACAGGACAGCTCTTTTCAAATTACTTTTTCCAGCCAGAGGTTCATTCTGTCTGAGATTTGGACAGCTACAAGACAAACTGGTATTGTTGTAGTCAAGACCACCTAAAGCAAGACCAAGTCAAGACCAAGACCAAGACTTTAAGGGTTTGAGACCAAGACAAGACCAAGACCAAGGCAGGGTGAGACCAAGTCCAGACCAAGACTGACCAGCACTCCTCAAATTAATTTGAAAGATCCACATTTACTGTGAAATGTCTTGAAAATAATAAATAATATAATATAAATAATATAAAGTCATTGCAGTGGTGAATTTTGTTATTTTATAGGAATTTTCTTTTTGAATTGGCAACCATATACATGTACAACCTAAAAACAACTTAACCATCTTTATTCAACACTTATTGTCTGTTTTATCATAAGACTAACATATTACTATTTTGCTATAAGAAAAAAAGCAAAACATTCAAAATTTAAAATGTAGAAAATTGTAAATACCCCAGATATACACTGGGTGTCAAATGTTTAAAATAATAAAAAAAATTGTAGTGTTTTTGAATTGATAAAAATACAGTAAAACATTAATACTGTACAATTTTATTACAATTTAAAATGATTAAAAATGATTCAGTAATAATAATTAAGTATTTAATAATAATTGTGCTCTAAATCAGCATATTAAAATGATTTCTGAAGGACTGTGTGACTGGAGTTATGATGCTGAATAACAGCAATAAATTACATTTTAAAACTTACTAAAAGAGAAACCATTTATTTAAATTGTAACAATGTGTAATGAACAATCTCCTGATGTTCACAAAGACAATGCACTTGCAATTTAATGATATCCACACAGTTGTGGTCCCGAGTCCTCTTAATCTGAGACCAAGATAAGACCGAGTCAAAACCAAGACCATCAAAAAAAAAAAATAATAATAATTGTCTTGAGACCAAGACCGGTCTCAAATACTACAACACTACAAGCTGGATCTGCATTTAATTTCTCACAGACTCATCACCCATGTATTTTGCCAGCTAGTTTATGTCATCAACAAACGGTTTCATTTATGAATTACTGAATTACTGTATACACTAATCAACCAATATCCAGCGACTACTAAATTGTCCCAGAAAACTTAGCTTTTTACACTGGCTGTCACGCTATATAGACTAATACAATAATTTCTCCAAAATATTTTCACAATATATACTGATAAACTGAACAGTGAACGACTGGATGCTTTCAGCTGGTTTTGGTGACTGTCACCAACTGAACTCTAGTGTTAAAACTATTCATAATATAGTGAATTAAGCTACAAACTCGATCTTAATGCACAATGGTAACATGTATTTTGAGTTGCAGCTCGTCATATTACGTTAATTAGCAGTCAACCGGTTACCTTACCTGAGTGTTTGTAGATTCGTGTTGGATGTTCTTTGGAATGGAAATATTGATATTCTACTCGTAAACATTATACTATTTTCGCATATATCAGGTAATCTGATGAAACTAGCGAGCTAAGCCAGTAGTAGTACTCGCAGTGTCATGTAAACATGGCTGAAGACGCGAAAGGCGGAGGAACAGACAAACCGAATCAATAGTGAGTCATTTACGCTGGAACGGCTTCGATTGATTCAAGCTCAAGATCATTCAGATCAATTCAGTTCAAGCGATTCACTAGCAAAAACAAATTAATTTTCTAATTTCGACATCGCTTGTAATAATTAAAAAAAAAAAAAAAAAAAAAAGCATAAACAGTAGATGGTGAAACAGAGTTTTTCAAAACTCTGAATAAACCAAAATGATTCACTGTGAAGTGCTCCAATCGGATCGCGAATCATTTTATTCAAAACAGAAATTTGGACTGCGGATCGCCAATCATTCGATTCAGATCGGAACTTCGAGCGCGGATCGCGAATCATTTGATTCATCTCGGGAATTAAAATCACGTGTCGCGAATCGTTTGATTTACATCGGGACTTCGGAGCGCGGATTGCGAATCATTTTATTCCGATCGGTGCGAGTTCGCGAATCACTTGATTTAAACCTGGACTTAGGAGGGCGGATCGCGAATCATTTTATTCAAAGCGGAAATTTGGACTGCGGATCGCGAATCATTCGATTCAGATCGGACCTTCGAGCGCGGATCGCGAATCATTCGATTCCGATCGGTGCGAGTTCGCGAATCACTTGATTTAAACCTGGACTTAGGAGCGCGGATCGCGAATCATTTTATTCAAAGCGGAAATTTGGACTGCGGATCGCGAATCATTCGATTCAGATCGGAACTTCGAGCGCGGATCGCGAATCATTTGATTGAACTCGGGAATTAAAATCACGTGTCACCAATCATTTGATTTACATCGGGACTTCGAAGCGCGGATCGCGAATCATTTTATTCAAAGCGGAAATTTGGACTGCGGATCGCGAATCATTTAGATCGGAACTTCGGGCGTGGATCGCGAATCATTTTATTCAAAGCGGAAATTTGGACTGTGGATCGTGAATCATTCGATTCAGATCGGAATTTCGACCGCGGATCGCGAATCATTCAATTCAGATCGGGACTTTGGTGCGAGTTCGCGAATCACTTGATTCAAACCTGGACTTCGGAGCGCGGTTAGCAAATCATTTTATTCAAAGTGGAAATTTGGACAGCGGAATGCAAAACATTTGATTCAGATCGGGAATTTAAATCACAAATCATTTGATTGACATTGGGACTTCGGAGCGGGTTCGCGAATCATTCGATTCAGATGGGTACTTTGATCGCGAATCATTTGATTCAGATCGGGAATTCAAACTGCGTATCGAGAATCATTTGATTCAGATCGGGAATTCAAACTGCGTATAGCGAATCATTTGATTCAGATCAGGACTTCAGAAAGTAGCCTACACACAAATACAAATCTCTTAATTAATTTGTGTTTCCTGACAGCTAAATTTCACATTCATTTCACAAACAAAAATCTGTCTGTAAACTTCTGTTTTCTTTATTAAAAAGTTGATCGAGACAAGTATATGGAAACTAGCTACCCAAAGCTCTGTTCATCCTAAAGCAGTCAAAACTGTATCTCTATATTCATACACTACTATAATTAAACTATGGTTCATTTTCTCAAGTTCTATTTTCCTATATTCTCTTTGAAGTAAAAAAAAAATCAAAGAAAACAGAAAAGTCACTTACAAAATGAGATCAGATGAAAAAAAAAAAAAATCTGACCAAAATGTCTCTGTGTGGGTACATTGCCAAATGACATTTTCCTTTAAAAGAGTGACAAAAACAGCAACTCACTTCAATGTATGAAGCTGTGTATCCACAGACTGGTCAAAATGCCCATGATGACCCCTATCCACCTGAAGTGCCTACAATGGGGCTTTGTGAATTAGAACTGGACCATGGAGCAATAGAAGGTGGTTGCCTGGTCTGACAAATAACATTTTCTTTTAGATAAGGTGGAAGCTGGGTGCATGTGTGACGTTTACTTAGGGAAGACCTGGCAGTGCTCTGCTGGATACCTTGAGTCCTGCATTCATTTGGATGTGCTTTGACACCACCTACCCAAAGATTGTTGCAGACTATCTATATCCTTCATGGCAATGATATTCCCTGACAGCAGTGGTCTGTTTCAGCAGGATAATACACTTGCCACACTGCAGAAAGGAACGCTCAGGAATAGTTTGAGCAATATTGCAAAAAGTTCAAGGTGTTGCCTTGGCCCCAAATTCTCCAGATCTCAAACAACTGAGCATCTAAACGACATGCTGGACTAAAACCACCCACCCATACTTTGCTAAATCACAGAATAGTTACAATGCTAGTGTTCAAAAAATCAGAAAACTATCACACTGCTAATAACTTCTTATCAACAGGGTGTCTCTCTTTGAAACAGATGCCTCACTACATTTCAAAACTCAGTTATTTGTAAAGGTATTGCGGTGTGCCGATAAAAAAACTTGTTAGTGCTGATGAGAGGAGTGATATTCTTCAGTGCCGCTGAAAATGAGCGACGTTTATTATTCAAATTGTCTTGGCCATGAATAAGTCATGAAGTGCACTTTAGATTCTTTAGAGATAACACAGCTCACAGCGATAAGAAAGCTTGTGAGTGGCGTCTTTAAAAGACCAGTTGTAGCCCTCATTGTTATTAGAAGTATCTTAGTCAGGGTTGTCTTTCCAAAGTCAGTCCTGTTAAAGAAAGCCAGCGTCTTGTTCCGGCTGCAAGGACACCCAACACGAAAAGGGGTGTAAGGTGAGGGTTATCCACCTGTTATTAGCCTCTTCATGCACTCGGCTGACAAGATTCAGGGCTAACTGTGACAGCCAAACTATTAGCGGTAATGAGAATCAATAGTGTTTTGAAGTGCATTGGCAGTTCATCCAAGAAGAGCCTCTCAAGGATTCCATTTTTAGCCTTTAAGCACAGCGTGTCCCTCTGGCTCATATTGCCAAATAAGCTGCGCTGACCAGAGGGTCAGGATGAGGTTCGGTGCACTAATTGAATGTGGCATTTCACATTCCTCTCAACTGTCAAACTGTTGTTTGAGAAATTCTGACTCGCATGGCTAAAGGGATAGTTCACCCAAAAATGAAAATTTGCTGTTCATTTACTCACTCCCAGGCCATGCAAGATGTAGATGAGATTTTTCCTTGAGTAGAACAGTAAAAAAAAAAAATAAATTATTTTCCCACCGAAATGGATCATTAAGTCAAAAAAGCATATAAAGAAGCTCAAAATTAAAGGATTAGTTCACTTTCAGAACAAAAATTTACATATAATGTACTCACCCCTTATCATCCAAGATGTTTTTTTAAGGAAAACATTTCAGGATTTTTATTCATATAATGGACTTCTATGGTGCCCCCGAGTTTGAACTTCCAAAATGCAGTTTAAATCCAGCTTCAAAGGACTCTAAACAATCCCAGCTGATGACGAAGGCTCTTATCTAGCGAAACGGTTATTTTTTAAACAAACTGACAATTTTTGTCTTGTCTTGTCTCTGCAATGTGTATGCATCTGTGTGATCGGGGTCAATACAGTTAGGGTATATGTCAAAAAACTCCCATCACTTTTTCTTCCCCAACTTCAAAAATCACCATACATCGCTGCAGAAGTACCAACCCAGTGATTACAAAGTGAACATACAAAGAAGATCAAACACCCTTTACAAAAAAAGGTAAAACGGTGTTGTAGGAAGACGAAAACGAGATGGGAGTTTTCCGACATACCCTACACCCCCCCAAAAAATGGTTCTTTAAAGGTTCTTTACCTGTAGTAAAGCATCCTGAAGAACCCTTGTAATGCTGAAATGGTTCTTTATGTCAGAGTTTAGGGTTCTTTACCTCCACCCTTTTGTTTTTTTCAAATCTGTAACTGTCAAAGAACGGTCATTACTGAGTTTCTGGAGCTCAGTGATCCAACTATACAGAATGTCAACATACTCTTAACAGGTAAATGATTTCATTCTTGATTTTAAATACAAATTGAACTTTAAAATTGTATCTGGTTTTCAAACAAACTGGTTTTCTCTTCTTTTTTTGATCACATATACTGTAAATGTGAGCAGCTCTGTTAAGATGAGGATACTCCTCTTCTCCACTAAATAAGTAACAGAGACATTTGATTTATAATCAATATTGTTAATTTTTTGTTTTTAATTATTATTTATTTATTGCTAACAGAAGCTACACTCTAAAAAAGATGGCTCATTACTGATCTTCTGGAGTACAGCTATCCAACTAAACAGACTTTTAGCAGGTGAATGATTTCTTTCTTAAAATGTCTGTTTTTTTTTTTTGTTTTTTGTTTTTTTGCTTTTTTAAATTCTAACTGGCTTCTAATCATGTCTTTTTCTCTTTTTACTTTAAGAGGATGTGTTAGTGTGACCAGCCCTGTTCAGTTAAGGAGACTTCTCTTCACCACTAAGTAAAAATATTTAATTTATTATTATTTATTTTTTTATTTTTTTATTCAGGTTTTTTTTTGTTTGCTTTTACTCTCTCTGTTTTTTTTTTTTTTTTTGTTAGTTTGTTTTTTAACTTTAAACTCAATTGTGTTATTCAGATGCATCACATCCTACAACTTCATCATCTGCAGATAGAAACTGCCACTAAAATACACATAATGATGGACTTGGAAATACAGAATTTCACTGGAACTTGGTCTTAATTTCACTATTTTCTGTTTCTATTTTGTTTTATTATCTGTTTCATTTTGTCATTTTGCTAATAACTGTCATTTTTGCAACAAATTCACATGTCATTAAAAGAATAAACACCTAACCTAACCACCTAACCAAATCTTGTTGTTTTTATGTAAAATCCTAACAGACACTACAAGATATTGTAATGCCAGGCAGATAGAGAAGTAAAAAACAATATTAATAAATACTATATACAAATAAAATGAATAATCATGTTAATATATTAATATACTAATATTCATTAAAATAAACTATCATTAAAGATGTTATGTATAACACCATTAAGCTAATATAGCATTTTCAAAGCATGGTTCTTTATGGAACCCTATAAAAAGGGTTCTATTTAGCACCAAAAAGGGTTTCTGCTATTGTTACAAGCTGAAGAACCCTTTTCTGGTACTGTTTAGAACCATTTTTCTTAACAGTGTAACTGTATTGACCCGGATCACACGGACATCGCAGAGACGAGACAAGATGAGCATTTGAGGTTAAAAAAGTTGTCAATTTGTTTAAAAAATAACCAATCGTTTGCATTAAAAGTGCATTTTAGAAGCTCCAATTCGGGGGCACCATAGAAGTCCATTATATGGAGAGAAATCCTGAAATGTTTTCCTCAAAAAACATCATTTCCTTACGACTGAAGAAAGAAAGACGTGAACATCTTGGATGACAAGGAGGTGAGTACATTATCTGTAAATTTTTGTTCTGAAAGTGAACTAATCCTTTAATACCCGTTGCCCCAGGCAAGGTCTTATGAAGCAAAACGATTGGTCTGTGCAAGAAACTGAACATTATTTACAACATTAATCCAGAGACAAAAGGTCTGGAGTGATGTCTGATTCACTAACAACTCATTCTTTTGGATCAGTTCTTTTTGGCTAACTATTTGAACCAGTTCACCAAATCAGCCTTTTACTTTTAAATAGCATATGTAAAATACTAGGTATTTTAATTAAGGCTTCAAAGTGTTGAGGCCCTCTTCATGTGTCGCATTAAAAATATCCTGCGCCTTATTTAATCAATTAGCGTGATAATTCATAGCAGAGATCCTAATCTCGTATTCTTGTTTGGACAAAAAGACACATTAGCATCTCAGAGCCTACAGCTAAAGAGTTCAGTCTAATCTGAGCATATTTAATAACTGTAATCCGACACAAGAAAAGAACAAGGAGAGCCCATGGCAAGACATTGAAAGCAGAATGAGAAACGGAGCTTGACTCCCGCTGAAACCCATTTAGAAACTCGCACTCGATCATGATGGTTTCATAGAAGAATCCTGATCAGAAGCTGATCCTCTTTTCTTTTCTCTTAGATTTTTCCCTTTGAGGCAGATTGTGTGCGTGAACAGTGTTCACTTGTGTGTGCTTACAGCTACTGGTCTACCAGACAAAATGACTTAAAGTTTCCTTTAACAATAGCAAAACATGACACATTTAGTCTATTGTGCTGTTAAGTATATTCAGCTAATTCAAAGCATGTCTATTATAAAGCTAATACAGCAGCTGTCAGAGGAACAGTCGGTGAACAGGTGACAGCTTATTTAAACAAAGTTATTCATTAGTGTTCATTTAATGAATCAGTAAAAGAAATACACACACAATTCATTTTACAGGCACCGGCTGCATTTATCTCTAAGCTTCCTTACCAAACCTTATCATTACAATGTAGAAAGTACATAAACACTGTTTCTCAGCACATCGTAACACTGTGAACGCTGTTAAATGGTGAATCCTCTGGGATCAAATTATCCAAAGGCTTCTTTAAAGGGGTAGGTGGTCTCTTTGTTTAAATCATTGATGTGAATGAGAAAATTGTCTTTGTGAACTGTGGTAATTATGACTGTGGCATCATTATGATAAAATCCTATGGTTTCATGAGCTAATTAAAGAGCATGTAAAATCAAAATTTAAAATAGTAATTTTGTCCATATACTACACTAATATTTAGAACTCTTCAAAAAGTCAAGCATACTATATACATTTAGAATTTGTCATCTCTGTCTTCTGAAAAAAATGGACCATAACTCATCAGTGTCTCTTCCCCCTTTGCTGTTAATTTCTGTTAATATTCATATTTCTGTTTATGTGTGTAGGAGGTCAGATCGTCTTTGATCAAGGATTTAGCTTTTTATCAAAACCAAAAAAACAAAGAATTGCATCATATTCTACATTTGGGCCCTTTGATCAGAATTTAGTTGGCATCAAATTTGTAATTGTTTATTGTTTGATTTAATGACGCAAAAGGCATGAAACACGATTTGAAATAGTTTGGAAAATCCTTGATTATTTCAAGAACTGTTTAGGTCACTCTGTTCTGTTCATCCAAAAACCCTATAAAGCAGATATGGAAATGGAGAAATGCAACCTATCTGAATTCTAATCTCTGGTAGGTTAAATCAAATAGATTTCTAAGGCTGCATGGGAGATTTATTTAATATTCAAATTTTCACATTCATTTCTGTTAACACAACAATATTCAAAATTGCAAAAATGTTTATGTGATATAAATTTGGATTGAATTATGTACATGTTGTATTTATTTATTTATTTATAAAAGTTGAATTAACTTGACTATAATGGTTAAAACTCAAATTGTGAAACTTGTGTAATAAATAAATTCAATGCACACAGACTGAAGTAAGTTTTAGCTTTTTTAACTGTGATGATTTTGGCTCACATTTAACAAAAACCCACCAATTCACTATCTTAACAAATTAGATTACTTCATAAGACCAGTAAAAAAACATTGTGAATTGTTGGCCTTCTGGAAAGTATGTTCATTTACTGTATATTTACTCAATACTTGGTAGGGGCTCCTTTTGCTTTAATTACTGCCTCAATTCGGCGTGGCATGGAGGTGATCAGTCTGTGGCACTGCTGAGGTGGCATGGAAGACCAGGTTTCTTTGACAGTAGCCTTCAGCTCATCTGCATTTTTTGGTCTCTTGTTTTTCATTTTCCTCTTGACAATACCCCATAGATTCTCTATGGAGTTCAGGTCTGGTGAGTTTGCTGGCCAGTCAAGCACACCAACACCATGGTCATTTAACCAACTTTTGGTGCTTTCGGGAGTGTGGGCAGGTGCCAAATCCTGCTGGAAAATGAAATCAGCATCTTCAAAAAGCTAGTCAGCACAAGGAAGCATAAAGTGCTCTTAAATTTCTCGGTGAACGGGTGCAGTGATTTTGGTTTTCAAAAAACACAGTGGACCAACAACAGCAGATGACATTGTACCCCAAGTCATCACAGACTGTGGAAACTTAACACTGGACTTCAAGCAACTCGAGCTATGAGCTTCTCCATCCTTCCTCCAGACTCTAGGACCTTGGTTTCCAAATAAAATACAAAACTTGCTCTTATCTGAAAAGTGGAACAACAGTCCAGTTCTTCTTCTCCTTAGCCCAGGTAAGATGCCTCTGACGTTGTCTGTGGTTCAGGAGTGGCTTAACAAGAGGAATACGACAACAGTAACCAAACTCCTTGACACGTCTGTGTGTGGTGGCCCAGCCTCAGTCCATTCCTTGTGAAGTTCACCCAAATTCTTGAATCGATTTTGCTTGACAACCCTCTCAAGGCTGCGATTATCTCGGTTGGTTGTGCATCTTTTTCTTTCACACTTTTTCCTTCCACTCAACTTTCTGTTAACACGCTTGGATACAGCACTCTGTGAACAGCCAGCTTCTTTGCAATGAATGTTTGTGGCTTACCCTCTATGTGAAGGGTGTCAATGATTGTCTTATGGACAACTGTCAGATCAGCAGTCTTCCTCGTGATTGTGTAGCCTAGTGAACCAAACTGAAAGACCATTTTGAAGGCTCAGGAAACATTTGCAGGTGTTTTGAGTTGATTAGCTGATTGGCATGTCATCATATTCTAATTTGTTGAGAACTGGTGGGTTTTTGTTAGATGTTAGCCATGATCGTCACAATTAAAAGAACCAAAGACTTAAACTACTTCAGTCTGTGTGCACTAAATTTATTTAACACACAAGTTTCACAATTTGAGTGGAATTACTGAAATAAATGAACTTTTCCATGACATTCTAATTTATTGAGATGCACCTGTATATAAATATTAAGATACATATGGAATATAATCAGAAGGGTTACTGTATGTCATGCAACCCTTACCAACATAACAGCCAATTATAAATTTTAACCTAAAATTATTTCGTCTTGCACTAATTGGTTCAACAGCTAGTACGTTCTGGGTATCATGACATTATTAATAGTAGCAATAATAATTATTACACTTATGACATGTCACATCTCAAGTTCATTTCTGTGTAAAGCAGTCATTATTTCTGGCAGTTTGTTGACACTTGCTGATATGTACAATGAAAAAGTCTTTGCTCTGATAAATAATGCAATTGCACTCATTATGTTCACATACGTGATTATTTTAGCCATTGCATATCTCAGAGTGCACTAGAACAGCGGTTGCTCTGTTGTGCAAAGGCAAAGGTTCTGCAATAAACAGCAGGGAGCCAATTAGACGCTGATGCTAGAGAGATGACAGGTGTTCTCACTCAGTCACTGCGCAGATCCGAAGGCAAATTCTCAAGTCTTGTGAAGAACAAACCATAGAGATCACATTGAGCATGCAATGACTGAGAAGAACGCTTTATGTTCTTAGGCAAAGAAGCACATGCGACATATTCAGAGTACATTTTGGAAAAAGAGTGATAAAAAGTTCCTCTGACAGACAAGCCCATGACCAAAAAGTGATTGCTGAGGGCAGTATCTTCTCTAATCTACATATTTTCTCAATTCCCTCATTGGCCTTGTGGGTCAACAGCACTTTAGGACGACAATGTTCGCTTCCACAAAAACTCTCCACCAAATGGGGGTTGATTATTTTTTTGGTTTTGTAATGATGTCTGTGAATAGAGCCTCCGGCGGTTGAAAGCGAATTCTGCTGGGGTCAACTCTGACCAGGCCCCGCAGTACAATCAAATCAATAGACACTTGGAAAACACAGATGAGGGTTTTTACAAGTGAATGGCAGGGGACTTACACAGACATAAGCCCATCTAAAATCCTTGATGAAAAAACAGCCCTGAGGGGAAAAACAAAGGCTCCAGTAGCACTTATCTTTTGCAAAGCCTCGACGCCAAATGAATCCATCTATCCCGAGCTGCTTTGGATTCGGGTTGATTCAAGTCTTCTGCTCCCAGAATACAATTTTCTCAATTCGTTCTGGCAGCAACTGTCTGGTTAAAAGTCAAAACACTTATAGATGAGTAATGAATAATGCTGTTTTTATTTATTTATTTATTTATTTATTTTTTTTAATAAACTAAAAAATAAATGCATGCCAGACCAGAGAAAACTGACCTAACTGGCCCTCATGAAGCAATCATGCAGTGCATCCTGCTAGTAAACAACAATAGTTGACACTACTTCTCTGCTCGTATCATAGTCACAATGATTTATGCACTTAGCAGAGTATCTATTTAATATTCCAAGCTGCCATCAGTAGTGCTATTTTAATGAATCCATTAAAAACATATGCTTTAACTAAGCTGACTTGCTGCCTGCTCCACTTTAAACAAATGACAATTTCACCCCACCATTTGTCAAAACCCTGGTAAATTGATGGCAGAGTAGAGGAAACAACAGGTCTCACCTTATATTAATGCCAGCCCACATTACATGTACAGCACTGGTGAGTTGCATCATACTGGAAGGTGCCAGTCACTACACCTACTACTCACCATTAGCTGTGTCCAGCCTTCAATGTAAACATATACTCACAATTTAGTTATTTTTATAATTAAAAATTGAAGTTATAGTTAAAAACGCTATGATTAAAAATCAATCTAATCCAATTTCAAATTCAGAGACATCTATGAACCCTAAACAATAATCTCACCAGAGCTGATGACGTATTTAAAGAAAGCTCACATGTACACTGTAAGAAACAATATGTTGAGTCAACTTAAAATAATTTGTTACCTGGCAGCATTAAAATTTCAAGTTCAGCCCACTCAAAAAAAGTTTTGTCACATTTAAACGTTACGTTTTACTAAGTGACAACTAATATATTTGATATCTGAGTTGATTCAACTTACAATTTTAAGGCATCTGAGTAACAGTCTCAGTTGTTAAGTTTAACAAACAATTTTTTAGTTTAGTCAACTCAAACATCTAAGTTGTCACTTACTACAACTTTTAAACATTAAACATTTCAACTTGAATGAACTTGTTTGAATTGACTGAACTTAACATTTTAAGGCAGAAGGGTAACATATTATTTTAAGTTGACTCAACAAATCGTGTTTTTTGTTTTTTACAGTGTATGTCAGAAGAACTTTTTACACAAATATTTAATACATTTTCAATAAATATTCCACTGACCAGTTCATTACACCGTTACATACACTACCGTTCAAAAGTTTGGGATCAGTAGGATTTTTAATGTTTTTAAAAGAAGTTTCTTATGCTCATCAAGGCTGTGTTCATTTGGTTAAAAAAGAAAAATTATTGATTAGAAATTAGAAAAAAAGAAATAATATTGAGATATATTATTACAATGTAAAACAATGTTTTTCTATATTAGTATACATTCACATTTAATTTATATCTGTACATCTTCAAAAATCCTTCAAAAATCATTCTAATATGCTGATTTATTATCAATGCTGGAAACAGTTGTGCTGCTTAATATATTTTTGGAATTGCATTTATTTAAAATAGAAAGGTTTTCTAACAATATACACTACTGTTCAAAAGTTCGGGGTCAGTATTATTCTTTTTTTTAGAAAGAAAGAAATTTATACTTTTATTCATCAAGAAAGTGTTACATTAATAAAAAGAGATAGCATATATTTACATAGTTAGAGAAGATTTATATTTTTTAATAAATGCTGTTTAAATTGTTATTCATCAAAGAATCCTGAAAAAAGAATCACAGGTTCCAAAAAAATCTTTGATAATTCTAATAATAAATCAGAATATTAGAATGATTTCTGAAGGATCACATGACACTTAAGACTGGAGTAACAGCTAATGAAAATTCAGTTTTGCATCACAGGAATAAATAATATTTAAAAGTATAATAAAAAAAAAAAAACATTATTTTATATTGTAATAACATTTTGCAATATTGCTGTTCTTTTCTGTACTTTTTATCAAATAAATGCAGCATTGATAGGCATAAGAATCTTCCTTAAAAAACATTGATTTATTCAGAAATGAAACACCACTACACTGTAAAGTCAACTTAAAATTATTTGTTACCTGGCTGCCTTTAAACTTTAAGTTCAATCAACTCAAAAAAAGTTTAGTCAACTTGAAATGTTACATTTTATTAAGTGACAACTTAGATATATGAGTTGATTTAACTTAATTTTTTAAGGCAGCCAAGTAACAAACACAGTTAAGTTTAACAAACACTTTTTTAGTTTAGTCAACTCAAATATCCAAGTTGTCACTTAACTTAACATTTCAACTTGAATAAAATTAAGTTGACTGAACTTAAAATTTTAAGGTCGAAGGGTAACAAATTATTTTAAATTGACTTAACAAATTGTGTTTTTTGTTTTTTGTTGTTTCTTAGCAACTGACAATCCCACATTGTCCATAATGTAAGTTACAATAATAATTGTGTTTTTTTAAATAATGTGTAAAAGCAATATTAAAGCACTGAACACAGTCCAGAAAATAGGACGGAAACATTTGACATTTTTTGTTGTTTGTGCAGTCACTTTTCTGTTTGTGCACTTTAGTTTTTGATGTGACTTTTAAGTAAATCTTCAAAAATAAATTCTTGTTCTTTGCATTTTGATTTTGTGTGCAGTTTCTCCATTGTTGTTTTTTTGGGGTTTTTTTTATGCAGTTGGTGCAGAATTTGCTTATATATTTAGACTAAAAGCAATATTACACATGTAATAAATAGCTCTTGGCAAAAACTGTGCTATAAGCCTAACATTAAAATGTAATGATCATAATTTGGAACTATTAAATCCCAAATGATGAAAATACGAAAAAGATTTAAATGAGGAGATGTGCATTTCTCTTTTCAATCTGAAAAAAATTGCAAATCGCCTATTGCTCATTGCTTCTCAAAGTGGGCACAGCTAAAAACAGTTAGGCCAGATCTCAGACCAGTATGTAAGCACATATTTGAACTCATATGTTTTAGCATGAATGTATTATTTTGTTGTTTTTTCCATATACATACTTTGAGCAGTATGTCTGTGATTTCACAGTCTGGCAGCAAGAGTAGAAATCTATGCACGAACATAACCCTGCATGCTTAATTTCTTCCAAATCATATTTACAATCTAGCCAGTGCAGTTTTATTACAAATTTAATTACTGTGGTCCCAGACTGTTTCATTGCCCCCTTCTTGCGGGTAAAATAAAGAGTAAAATCATATTTCAATACACTGCTGGGATAAATGCATAAATTAAATGTGTCAGAAAGATGGCTAATGAATTCATTAGCAAGGCCTGGCTGCAAAACAATACCAAATAAAAATACAGTGGCAGTTGCTAATAATTTCATATCTGTGCTGCAAAACAAATGTTCAACTAGGGTGACAGGGGACGTGGAGAGTTATTCAGATAACAACTGCCCTGTCACACACTGAAGGCTGTAATATACTCAAGTTTGAAACACCTTAGCAGCAATTTACAGTTAGCAAGCATGTCACCGCCAAACACACTGTCGAAATTTAGATGAATATGTAAATAGCTGTAATTCTCGTCACTCGTGAACATTTCAGTTCACGTATTTCTTATGGTTGTTCCCTTAACCCTGAAGCTCCAGCCCCTTAAAGAAGCCTTATTCCCTAGACTTTTACATTGTATTATTTAAAATGTGATTTTGTGCTTTTACAGACCGTGGGCATTGAAATAATTACCTGAACCAAGAACATTGCTTTTATTAACTGCAAATTAATTTAAAAGGGCAACAGAAACTCCCTTGTGTCTTGGGCCAGTGCAATTATGTACAAAATATCTAATGGACTCCATGAGCTACTTATATACTATGGCTGCAGAATTAATCAACTAAATAAATAGCTGGTGTGATTAACTAATTGTGAAAAGTGTTGATTACAGCATTGCATACTTACAATATAAGTGTTTTTAAATGTTAAATCAGTTAATCAAAATTAACAGTTTCAAGGACAAGAAAATAAGCTTTGATTATAGTTAACCACTTTCGACCAGTTTAATGCATCCTTGCTGAATTAAAATCTTATCAATGGCAAAAGTTTAAACTGTAGTTGGACCACAAAACTAGTCTTAAGTAGCGGGTATATTTGTAGCAATAGCCAAAAAATACATTGCATGGGTCAGAATTATCAATTTTTCTTTTATGCCAAAAATCATTAGGATATTAAGTAAAGATCATGTTCCATGAAGATATTTTGTAAACTTCCTACTGCAAATATATCAAAACGTAATTTTTGATTAGTAATATGCATTGCTAAGAACTTTATTTGGACAACTTTAAAGGCGATTTTCTTAATATTTTAATTTTTTGTCACCCTCAGATTCCAGATTTTCCAATAGTTGTATTTCGGCCAAATATCGCTCTGTCCTAACAAACCATACATCAATGGAAAGCTTATTTGGGACGTTCCACCGAATGGGTAACATTTATGTCCCCAGAATATTACGGGATAAAAATGTATAAAAATGCATGAAAATGAACTCTAAAATACATTTTATTATTAAGCAAAGTGTCTTCACATTTAGCTAACTGCAAAATGTAGAATTTGTAATTAAAATAATTTATTAAAACTGTATTTAGTGTAGAACACTAAAAAAAAAAAATAGCAGTTGTTGCATGCCCCCACTCTCTGCCTCTATAATTTGCTAGGAAATATTATGATTAAAATCCTTCAGAAATTTCATTTTTTTATTTTTTATTTTTTTAATTTACTTGCAACTTTATATCCAATCAATGATTTCCTATTTTCAAAAGAAAAAAAAAAATCCATAAGATTTTTAATAAAATACACATTTTAGTCGTGTCCCCAGGTTTTCACTCATTCCTGTTACCCTAACACATTTCCCCCCTCTGATTGACTTGGAACATTCCAAAAGTCATTTTTTCAACAGGAAGTGGCATCATCCAGATCTTTTATAGGCAATGGGGAGACCAAAGGGGTAAAGGTTAGGTTTAGGTGTAGGGATGTGGCCAAGAATAAATGTTTTGATTAAAATGTTGTTCCAAGGTCAACAAAATATGTTGACCCAGGAACACATCAAACTCAGCAAAATCAGGATGTGCATGCAGACCCAGAGAGGAGCGAGAAATATTTAAAGAAGGAATGGGAAAGATACAGGAAGGACCTAGAGTCAGGCAGGAAGACACTAATCAATGACCTCAGTCAGAGAGAAAAGTGCAGACCTGTTTGACCTCAGGAGTCAGGACCCAGAAGCACCCACCACATTCTCAATCTCTGTTCTCTCTGTTTCTCCCTGTCTTTCCATCTTGGTTGTGATGAACTACACAGACAACAAATTCCTTCAGAAATCTCTTTCTAACACACACAGGCTGTACACACACGCACACACACACACACACACACACACACACACACATACAATTCATTCCTGTTACTGGGTGTTCATTCCTGTTATTAAATCGCTTTGTTCTAAAAAATGAGGATAAATGACTGTTTTTTTAGTCTGTGTTATGTTCATCATTTATCCAATAGTTTACTTAATTACAAGACTTAAAAATGTATAATCTCAGTGGATCTCCTGTAAAATCAAAAAGAATGGCTTTGCATGTTTTTAAAAAATACACTTTGTGAGTATATTTAGTGAATTATTAGTGGCAAATATAAATTATTAAAACATTTTACCAACTTTTTCTTTAGGTTAAACACTTTTGTGAGAGGAAGACCAAATACTTAATTGACATTTTTTTAAAACGTCCTTTTAAAAAGAAACTTGATTTTTGGTAACAGGACTGAAAAAAATGCATCCTTCCCCTACTTTGAACCCTTGTAAAAAATAAAACAAAGCTGCCTGAGATTGCCCAATATACATTTCAAACAGTTAAATATTTGTGTTGTTAGATACAGTGTTGAAAAAAAGATAAAAAAATATATATATATTTAATTTTTACAAATTTCAAAAGCAAATGTTACCCATTCGGTGGAATGTCCCATTTGTTCATCTTTTCAGCTGGTTTTGTGGTCCAGGGTCACATATACTTAATACAGATTGCAGCAACAACATAAAAATACTATGCATATTCAGCACCAATTTATGAAATCTGCTTCATGACAGTCTTGAGGAGCAATATCTGTCATGGCCAAATATATCCATGAATGAATTCACAGATGAAAGAATGTTTCTGTGAAAACATAATGTGTTGTGTTAATTAGTAGGAGCTATATATGCATGAAGGTACCAAAGCTAAATCAAGAGTGTTTGTATGAACGCAAGTGATATTTATAGGAGAAAAGTTTCCTTTTATTATTAGAGGAGATCAAAGTCCTAATTTTCTTTCATCAACAGTAGGCCTGCACTTCGTGGAAATGTACTTTTAAAACGCTGAGCCTGTAAAACTGCTGAGCTGCTTTGGTGTAACAGGTCAGGCCATTGACTGCTTTATAGGGCTGAGGAGGTGTTTTAAATCAGCTACAGGCCAGAAGAAAGATCCAAGCAGAAGAATCAGTATGTGCATTTTTGGGAGAATCAGCACTTCGTGCCCAAAAAATGTTTGCAAGCTGGATTTAGGTAGACTACTATGGAGTACGTGCCAGTAATGGATTGCTTTTGTGAATGCACAATGCCATGATCCTGTTTTTATTGACAGCCCCATTGTGCTGGAACAACGCTATAGAGTACTGCAGAGATTACGTAATTCTTGTAAGACAAAACCTGAGAAGTTGTTAGTATTCAAAAGTTAGGAAGTCAATGGATTTTTGGTTAACTTCAGAAACCTTGGCATCAAAATCTAGAGGAATAATCCGCCACATGTTCCTGTGAATTTTTATTGTTTTGTGTTTAATTCGCTTTAAATGGTGTCTGTTGTAAACACAACTTGATGTTACAATTGAGGTCAAAAGTTTACATACTCCTTGCATAATCTGAAATTTAGCACTGACTTGAATAAGATATTTCACATAAAATATATCTACATATAGTCCATAAGAGAAAACTACCTTAAAAATTACCTTTTTCAAAAGTTTACATCCACTCGATTCTTAATACTGTGTTGTTACCTGAATGATCCACTGTTTTTTTTTTTTGTTTGTTTAGTGATAGTTGTTCATGAGTCCCTTGTTTGTCCTGAACAGTTAAACTGCCTGCTGTTCTTCAGAAAAATCCTTCAGGTCTCACAAATGTTTTGGTTTTTCAGCATTTTTGTGTATTTGAACCCTTTCCAACCATGACTGTATGATTTTAAGATCCATCTTTTCACACTGAGGACAACTGAGGGACTTCAACTATTACAGAAGATTCAAACGCTCACTGATGCTCCAGAAGGAAAAAACATCCATTAAGAGCCAGGAGTGTAAACTTTTGAACAGAATGAAGTTTCTAATGAATTTTTTTTAATGCCTAAATACCTTTTTTTTCTTAATTTAGTACTGCCCTTCAGAAGCTACGTATGTGTTTCCCAGAGGACAAAACAAGTGAAATTTACCCTGATCTTCAGTTTTCTCTTAATGCATTGTGTTTCCATTGTGTTTCCTTCTGAAGCGTCAGTGAGCATTTGAACCTTCTGTAATAGTTGCATATGAGTCCCTCAGTTGTCCTCAGTGTGAAAAGATGGATCTCAAAATCATAAAGTCATTGTTGGAAAGGGTTCAAATACACAAAAATGCTGAAAAACCAAAACCTTTGTGAGACCTGAAGGATTTTTCTGAAGAACAGCAGGGAGTTTAACTGTTCAGAACAAACAAGTGACTCAAACAAGGGACTTTAAAAGGGCCGTCATCTTCATCTCGTGTAAATGATTCAGATGAAAAAGTGTAAAATTTAAATTAGCACCAAACTACTGAACGCACCTAAATGAGTCAGAATGAGTCAGATTTTTTACCATCCTCTTTTGAGCTTGTTAGCATACTTAAATGTTCATTCTAACCCCCAGTCCTAGACCAAAGTGTAAGACTGAGCTGTTTCAACTGAAAGAAACCTGCTCTGACTGATTTTAAAATATTTAAGTGCCTTTGTTTTGTCTCAAGATGTACACCAGTACATTTTTTCTATGGTACATTTGTAAAAATTACTTAAATGTCTTAATTAAACTATGGCCTAATTCTTGCTTAGGCTAAGCCCGGTCTATGAAACTGCGCCTACATCTTCATAGTTTAAACCTCCTAAGACCAGAGAGAAAAAAAAAGTGAAAAAAAAAAAGTATTTTTTCATGTCATTACATTGTTTAGAGCATTACAAAACTGAAATAAATAAATAACAAAAATTAAATTGTATTTCATTCATGAGTTTGTCCTTGGAAAAAAAATAAAACGACATGAATGAACATGCATAGACAAAAACAATTTATCAATACATTGTTAGGTTTCAGTATTTCAAGTTTACAATTTTCAAGGTTTTTTTTTTTTTTTTTAACCAGACTTAGTATACTGATAAAGTTCAACTATGTTATAACACAGTGATTTTAAATACCATTTTTCTTTATGCAAAATGTGTGTAAAATGGCCATAAATAAGTTTTCTCATTATATACAATGCATCTACAAACTAAACATAATTTGCATATTAATGTTTTTTGGGGGCATGTAATAAAAAAACAAAACTGTGTAATAATTGACAAGATTTTCATAATAATATCTAATATTTCATGTGAATATTGAAATATAATGTGTTACCCTATTCATTTGTTGTCTCCCCCAAAATGTGTAAGTCCCGGTGTCCTGAAATCAATGTCTTGAAAAATGATTCCGATTTAAATTATAATTACAAAATATTATCATATATCCATACGAGTGTCACTAAATTAATATTAGAAATTTCTGAAGGCCAAGGAGAGGGAGTGGTGAAAACATTTAGTATCTCTGAAAAGCAGAGTGTTAGAGAAATTCACTAAAATATAATGTCCTCATACGAGGACACAGGGTCTCAGGAGGTTTTAAGGCCAGGACTGCCAACATTTCAGTCTCTATACATCAGTGTCTATTCAGCATTCATCAAGTTTCCCACACAGTCAGAATAAGGCAATAAAGATGAGGTAAGATGATAATATTATTCCAGAATTCACCACAATAGGAAAATAAGAGTCTTCCAGTACGTATTTTAGAAGTCTGCAACCTTCATAAGTGTGGATCAGCACATGTGTGTCTGCCCCCATGTGGCAGATTTTTAGATTTTGACTAAATTAAATATGACTATACCTCCTTCACGCTGAATATTTACCATATTGGGTATATATACCAATAGCAAAAACAGTGTTTAAAGTTCACAGGGTGAAAATCAGTTATGTAAAGTAGTTTAGTTAAAGAAATCTTGACTAACAAGGGCCTTCTTAATAACACACTCTTACACCAAACTAATTTCCTGTGTGATTCATGGTTAATCACACTCGACACAATGTGTTGATGTTCCTTTCCTTTCCTGTTACTTGCTCAAGCTTAATATACCCACATCCACTGTGAAATATATACAATTACTTTGAGGCAGCAGATGTTTCCATATGAATTTTCATAGAATTGCAAACACTCGGACAGTTAAACGTCAACTATCATCAAGGGAAAGTTCAAAAAAAGAAAACTGCAAATTACAGACTCAGTGGGAAGACAAAAAAGATGACAGAATATTAAAAATAGACTAATTTTGTTTCTGAGGATGAACGAAAGTATTATGGAATGCCATTAGGGTGAGTAAAGGATGAAAGATTTTTCATTTCTGAGTGAACTATCCCTTTAAATTTCCCTTTTAAATAAACCCAACCCCCCATTATTCACACTCTAATCACACTGTTTATGCCATAAATCTTGTTCATCCATACCATATCCGGACCATCAGCTGCTGTGTGAAATTATGTCAAAGACACTGCAGCCTGGAGTTAATTTCTTCTCCCAGAACACAAAGATTAGCCACTACATAGGAGAGAGATAATTCGAATCTGAACATGAGTCGAGTACGGGTGAAGGAAAGGTCCAAATTTCCATATGTTTCAGCACTGTTGACCATATCAAATAATCTGGTGTAGACAGAGAACAGAGTATGCAAGATACTATTGCACACAATCTACTGAATATCTGGTATTCAGGTCAGGACTTAATCAAATGACCTTTAACAATCACACCATTCATAATTAATTCTTACCTTTGTGCGAACTGACTCTAGTTGAAGCAGAAGCCAAAGTCAGATTTATGAATATCACCATACATTTCTCCTTGCAAGCATTCACATTCTAAGCAGACAACCAACAGACATATTGTGTAAATGGCTCTTACAGTCAAGTAGCATCAATGCATGTCAAGTGCAGGTCAAGTGTAGATCTCACATGCTAAGAATGCTAAAACACAGACACAAGAGCAACAGGAATACTAATGTTTTATTGCTAGATACGAACCAGGTAAAATTAGACCGACAAATTTTGTAATCTAGTCTCAGTGCTGCATAGTAACTGATTACGTAATCAGATTTCAAAATTAAGTACTCATAATTAGATTATATGTAAGGAGTAATTGACGACGGGCTGTTGAATTCCTAGAAAATAATGTACACCATGTCGCGAAGAAGTTTATTTATTATTTTCTAGGAATTCAACAGACCGAAGTAAATTATTCCACTTATACTACCACACCTCAAGACATCGATCATATTATATATTTTAAGGTATTTGTCTGTTTTTTGGTCCTTAAAAGGCTATTGCGAGTAGGATTAATTTATTACACAGCTCATCCAAAGCCTTCATTGCTAATTCCAAAACGTCATTTTAGAACTAGTGTATAGAATAGCAGACTATGCAGCTAATAATGTAGTTTAGACAGACAGATTGGCAGGCAGACAGATGGAGGGAGGGAAAGAAAGAAAGAAAGAAAGAAAAGAAAAAGAAAGAAAGACAGAAAGAGAAAGAAAGAAAGAGATTAAGTTCATGAATTACCTCTGTGATCAGCAGCAGCGTCTCTACTTATAGTGAAACTTTAAGTTAATTTTTCTTCAGGAACCGCATCGTTGTTACCTCGCTTGTGAGAAATGTCATGTAGATTTTAAGTTGTTAAACATCAGAGCAGCGCTAACAACATTAGCGGGTATGTTCCAGGCATGTGATCAGCTAGAGACAAAAAAGGAAAATCTGACCACGCCCAAGCCACGCCCACAAGCCACACCCCCAGTACTTTATTATATATTCTATATTATATATAGTATATAGAATTGTGATTATTAAAGTACCTGCCAAAAGGAAACATTACAATTATCACTGATTTTGAAATAAATATCTTCTATATCTATAAATATCTGCTCATCAAGGTTGTAAAATATTACAAATAAAAAAAAGTTTTCAAATTTAAATATATAATAAAATGTAATGTTATTCCTGTGATGCAAAGCAGAATTTTCTTCATCATTACTCCAGTTTTTAGTGTCAAATGATCTTTTAGAAATCATTACAATTTATTTGACTCTCAAGAAACATTTCTGATTATCAATGTTGAAAATAATTTTGCTGCAAATGGTGATACACTTTTTGAAAAAGTTAAAGATAAACATTTATTTGCATTTATCAAATATATTAATTAAATGGGATAATGCATTTATTAAATAGAAATTATTTTAAAGGTCTTCACTCATTTTTTTAAATCACTTTAATGCATCGTGATTTTTTATAATTTCTTTTTATTCATTTCACCCTCTTTTTTAAATCTTATACAAATGTTTGAGTGGTAGCTATCATTGTTTTCACAAAAATATTAGGATTATTTAAGGATTATGTCACACTGAAACTTCTCTTTGTAAACAACAGATTTATAAATGTTTCTAATGACGAATGTTGCATTCCCAAATGCAAATTAAAGAGGCTTGAATCGAAACTAAAAACAGCATTGTAACAGCCGTCATGTAACGCGTCAGACTACAGTCCATTATATAATTACATCACAACCATTGCGATTTTTATGACAGCACTACGCAATGTCAAATTCTTACCGCCATTCATAAAAAGTTACTATTCGCATTTGGCGCACTGAAACATTTTACCGCTTGTAACGTTAACTGTCCTGCAGATGGCGCTGCGAGCTCGTACAACGCTCTCAGTACCACTCCGTCCATCTTTTCGCAGTTAATTTAATTAATTAATTGCTTAAGGCCATTTGCGCGATTTCAATTCCACCCCCTTCCCTCCCCTCCAAAAAAAAAAAAAAATAAATAAAATAAAACTCGGATCTACGCGAATCACATGGGTCGTCCCTCAGAAGTCGGAAAATACGGAAATCCGAAAAATCACATCCCTGATGTTCACATGTGTGCATCTGTAAGAGAGAGAGTGTGGGAGAAAAAGAGTGTGTGCTTTTCGTACATAATAAAATGTCATTTCGCGGCAAAAAAACATGGAAAAAATATTTTTTATGCTGTTGTTTACTGTTTGGCCAGTGTCGTTGTGGGTTTTGATTATTTTGCGGTTTTAGGCTGTAAGGACTTTTGAAATAACTGAAATACAGTGGCGAAGTGATATAGACATGTAATGCAGTCAGAAGCTGCCTGGAACTACGTTTGCTGTGCATTTCCCTGAAAGTAATGCACACCTTCAGAACATTCCTCAGCCAATCAGATTCAAGCATTCAACGATCCCATAGTATAATACATTTTATTCCATGGAATGTCTGGATACTGGATTCTAATTGGCTGACAGGTGTGCAGTAAGTAAGGGATAATCAACAGTTTGCCATGCATTAAAGTATTTTATTCCATTGAATGTCTGGATACTGGATTCTGATTGGCTGGCAGGTATGAATTAAAATCGTTTAAAGCACAGGTGGTTCCAAGTCAGTTTAATCACCGTTCTATATTAATGCGCTGCTTTAATTGATGCACACTAGATCATGCACACTGTGAATTGCAATTTACATCAAGTAATCTGTAATCAGTAACAGACTACAATTTGTAAGTAATCCACCAAGCACTGTCTAGTGCAAAAATGGTAATAATAATAATTTGGTTTCCTCAATGAAAACAAGCAATGTGTGTGAACAGAGCTGAGATACTGGATGGTGTTTCCATTTCAATCCTTACAAATATGTAACTAATAAATAAATAACTGCAATGTAAAATAATACAATAACAATATATGTAGTATATCCACATCTAATTAAAATTCAAAAAAAGCTTATCTTTCAAAGAAATGGTGGACATCTTATATTTAAACAAAACATTAGGCCGTCCGGTGATCTATTGTGTGTAGCAGCACTTTCAAATGAACAGAAATCATAAGAGGAGTGAATTTATCAAGGACTCAGAGGCTTTTAGCACTTAGTGCACGCATACACACACACACACACACACACACACACCTTGCTCTGAAAGAGAAAACAGACAGCATGCTTCATTGATTACCTTATCTGTTGAATGTCAAAGGGGAAGATTAAGGCGTTCATTTCCATACAGAGATGAGAAGGTGAGAGGGGTGGGGGGTGTGCTGATGACATGTTTTCCTCTCACTGCAAAGCAGTTATGTAAATGATCCCAATACAGCCACCGACGACGCACTGTGAATACTCTTAAATTTGCATTACTTACGACACAAAACCCACAAAGAAAATGGCCAAAAAAGGCTTGTTCCAGAATTCCCATCTAGCTCGTACTCTGCATTAAGCCGAATAAAAGCATACTTTTTTGAAGCACACAATAAATGGCTTGTTTAAAATCTAGGTCATGCTATTTTCTTTCCATTTTGTGGCATGATAAAGAGGCTGAAATCACACCGCTGAGCTTAATAGCGGCTGCGTTCTGGAAATACGACGTTAACGGTGCAATTTCGTACAGTACGTGAAGAATTCACGCTGCCGCAGCCATTTATCATTTTAGACAAATAATGTGTGCGCGCCATCAAAGAACTAGACCGATGTGAAGATTTCTGAGATTATTGATTAGCCCCAGGCGATTATGATGAAGACAATAAAACTGGCTGTTTCACGCCTTGTCGTTAATTTAAGGGGAATGAAGAAGAATTTGAGTCATTTGTTGTGCTCATTTAGCTCGTGAGGTTTTCAGGCCGAAAAATCAAATAAAAACCACTATCAATATCAGGGCAGAAGAAACGAATGGAATGAAAATAAGCAATAAATTAACAGCATATTAGGGAGCAATTAAGATGCGAAGAGGGATTTAAAAATCCATTCTTTCATTTCACAGCTTTCTCATAATGGCTGTGCAAATTTACTTTTTAGCTCTCTGGGGTGGACCGCACATGTTAAAATATGAGATCTGAGAGTTACGGCTGAGGGAGAAGATAAATAATGAATAACAACTTTAATTTCAGTCTGTGGGCAGTCACTCAAAGCTATTGTATGGCAATACGTGAAGTGCACAAGCTGTTTTATGGTGCCTGTGTGGTGTTTTTTCAAAGCCTGACTCGGTAAGGCCTTTTACACTTGAAATAGTTAGCTAAATGGAATCCTGAGTTATTTTAACATTTGGTTAACAATTAATCCTCTATATTCATAAGCTGGCATTTCCCACTGAACATTTTTACATTCTTATTAAGTTGGCTTGAGAAAGCCAACTTACTGATATGCTATTTAAACTACTTCTTATTCTTCTTCTGAGATAAAATGATCAACTCTAACTCCTCCTAGAGCTTTAACTCTACAAACTCAGCCCAGATCTTCAGACTGATCTGAAGTTAGTTGCTATATCTTTTCTAACTGATCGGTCGAACGATTTTCCTAAAAATAACGTTTAAAACTGGGAACAATCCCATAGACTTACATTGACAGAATGTTCAAATGAGCAAAGACTAATCAAACTCACACTGACAAAACTCCCAGAATCCTTTGAGACTTCTATGTATTTCTAATCCATTCAAACTTGTTAATCATGTTAACAATATGCTAATAACATGCTAATCATGCTGACAACATGCTAGAAACATGCTAGCAACTTGTCAGTCATGCTAGTAACATGCAAATCATGCTAGCAACATGCTAGTAACTGGCTAATCATGCTAGAAACATGCTAGCAAATGGCTAATCATGCTAGCAACATGTTAGCAATTTGCTAATCCAGCTAGTAACAGGCAATTCATGCTAGAAACATGCTATCAACTTGCTAGTATAATGTTAATCATGTTAGAATCATGCTAGTAAAGTGTTAATCATGCAACTTGCAAGTAACATGCTACTTATGCTAGAAACATGCTATCAACTTGCTAACCATGCTAGTAACATGCTAATCATGCTGGAAACATGCTAGCAACTTGCTAATCATGCTAGCAACATACTAGTAACTTGCTAGTAGCATCCTAATCATGCTAACAAACGGATAATCATGCTAGTAACATCCTAATCTTGTTAGAAACATGCTAGCAACTTCCTAACAACTGGCTAATCATGCTAGTAACATGCTAATCAAGCTAGTAACATGCTAATCATATAAAATCATGCTAGAAACATTTTAACAACATGTTAATCATGCTAAAAACATGCTAGCAACTTGCTAATCATGGTAGAAGAATGCTAGCAACTTGTTAATCATGCTAGAAACATGCTAGAAACTTGTTAATCATGCTAGAAACGTGCTAGTATCATGCTATTCATGCTGACAACATGCTAACAACTGGCTAATCATGCTAGTAACATGCTAATAATGTAGAAATCATGTTAGAAACATTCTAACAACATGCTAATCATTCTAAAAACATGCTAGCATGTTAAAACATGACATGCTAGCAACATGTTAACTACATATTAAAACAATGTTAAATTATGCCATGAACATGCCAAAACATGGAGAACATGCTATTAATATGCAAAATAATACTAGCAATATTCTATAATGTTTACATGTTAAAACATGACATACTAGCAAAATGCTATGTTAATATGCTAAAACATTTTAACAGGTTACAACATTGCGAATATGCTAAATCATACTACCAACATGCTAAAACATGCTAATATGCTAAATAATCCTAGCAGTATTCTAAAATGTTTACATGTTAAAACATGGTAAAACATTATTAACTATATGCTAAGCTTTGCCACCAAAATGATAAAACATGGCAAAACATGTTATTGATATGCTAAATAATGCTAGCAACATTCTATAATGTTTATATGGTAAAACATGACATACTAGCAAAATACTACATGTTAATTTGCTAAATATTTTTACCAGGTTACAACATTGCTAATTTGCTAAATCATGCTAAAACATAGTGAAACATGCTAATATGCTAAATAATCTTAGCAGTATTCGAAAATGTTTACATGTTAAAACATGGTAAAACATTATTAACAATATGCTAAATTATGGCACCAACATGCTAAAACATGGTAAAATAGTATGCTATTAATATGCTTAATAATGCTAGCAATATTCTAAAATGTTTACATGTTAAAATATGGTAAAACATTATTAACAACATGCTAAATTATGCTACCAATATGCTAAAACATGCTATTAATATGCTAAATAATGCTAGCAATATTCTAACATGTTTACGTGTTAAAACATGATAAAACATTATTAACAATATGCTAAATTATGCTACAAAATGCTAAAACATGCTAGAAATTTGCTAAATCATGCTAACAACATGTTAAAGCATTCTGTTAATATGCTAATAATGCCAACAAGATGCTAAAATGTTTACATTTTAAACATGACATGCTAGCAGCGAGGTAAATAATGCTAGCAACATGTTAATATTTTAATCATGTTGACAAGTTAAAATATGATAAATCATTCTAACAATATGGATGACGTTAACATGTTAATGCATGCTTCAACATGCTAGCAACGTGCTAAAACATGTTAGCAGAATGCTAAATCACGTTAGCAACTTGCTTAAACATTTTTGCAATATTACAACGTTAGTAACTTTCCATTGGCTTTGAGCAAAATCTTCCAAGTTAACTTTTCAAAGTTATTTCAAACTTTCGAACAAGCCTTTGTCAGGTTTGTTTACAAACTTTACTCATCTAATTTGAAATATGCTATTCAAATGTGAGTGTGGCAACCTCATCTAGCATTTGACAGAAATAAAAGTACTATGGAATGACTCGAAGGCGAGTAAATAAAGACATTTTTTTTTCAAAGTGCCAAACTGCAAGAACAATATCATCTGTACGCCTGCTAGTTATTCATCTCCTGACTTCAGTACAAACCGCATAGAAATGTCTTTAATCCTTTATTTAGTCAGGCTCACACAGGTGATTGCATCTCTGCAAGAGCTGCTAGAGGCTTGTGTCTTAAGAGACCTGCCTTTGATTACATGTAAACAGCTCCTCATCAGTCTGCAGTACACAGGCCCTCTTGACTCCTCTGAGCTCATGCTCACCACTGGCTTTTATTCACGTGTTGCTAGGATACACAACTTTCGGATGAATCGCAATCATTGTGGGGCATGTGCCATTCTTAAAATCTGCTCTAGAAATACTGACACGGTGGACATAAAAAGTGAGCCAACTAGAAGTTTGGCTATCAAAGGCTGGGACACAGTCATTGTGGTGCAACACAAACTGTTAAAAACAAATATTAACATCACTAATCTGAAGAGCTGGGTAGTAATTTACATAATCAGATAAAAAAATTCAGTGCTTGATTAGATTACATTTTAAAATTCTCATAATCCGTTTAGTGTTACTTTTTTTTTATTACATATCATTCATTAAAAAAAAACCTGCCATAATGTGATGTTTAATACACTTAATGATGTTGAAAACAAAAAGCAATCTAAAATAAATCAAAAAGTAGTCAGAATATATTACCCAATATGTGTAATCAAATAGATTGTTATAAACGAAATTGCAATTATTAACAGACAATAATTGCTTAGCACTGTTAACCTGTCTTGTTTTTCAGCTTTTATGTGTTTTCCAAAGATGGGCTTGTTTAAAAATTACAATTTTGAGTCAATCATACGATTAGTCCATTAGGGTCAAAAGCACATATTGGCATATACATTTAAAAATATAATTTATTGCTGTAATTAAAGCTGAATTTTCTTTCATTTGACTCTAATATGCTGATTTGCTGCTCAGGAAATATTTCTGTTGAGAACGAAAAACAGTGATATCTTTTTCAGCATTTTATGATGAATAAGAAGTTGAAAAAAAAAAACTCATTTGTAACATTATAAATGCTTTTATTATCAGTTTTGATCCATTTAATACATCCTTGCTGAAAAAAGGCATTAATTTCCCCAAAAAAGACATCAAAATCACTTGGTCTGAGAAAGTACATGTCAGACTAATTGTCCTTATTGCAGGAAATGTAACCCTCTGGTGCATGAAATATTTAATGAAATCTATTAAATAAATTTATTCTTTACGTCAAAACAAGAACATAATTGGTCCCAATCTTCTTCTCCACAATGATGCATTAATGCATTCTGAGAGCGGTGCACATTTTCCCAATGCAGTAGAGAAAAATAGTATTTTTCAGAGGTGCATTGCTATTTTTCATGAGCCATGTTGAATTTTTATTATAAATAATGAACAGAAAAACAAGACATAATATAAAGAGGACATTCATGGTGTATTGTGGCTAAGAGTCAAAGGTTGTAGTGGTGAGCAGGATTTGATTTTACATTTAGACATTTTTCTGTCTATAGCCGTGGATGCTGGCATCGCAAAGGTAAAGTATTTTATAAAACCTGAACACGTTACAGAACGTTAAGCTCTGAATGAAATGTGTTGAGATTGTGTTTCGTGTTTTGAAATGTGTTTGATCTGCTGTATTGTTTGATCAAATATTTCTGTGCGGTTTCAGATAGCAAAATAAAATAATAATAATGTTCACCGCATATCCCAGTGCCAGATACATGCTGTGACTGAACAAAGAGACACTTGAGAATCATGGGAAGAAAAATAAGAGCTTATGATTCAACTAAACAAATAAAAATTGACAGGGACCGGTGTAGAAAGAATAAAACCAAAGCAGATATTGAAGTCACAGATCACAGCCAGAAAACCATGTTTTCTAACAAGAGCATACAAATATAGAAAAAGCACTTTCCCCTTGCACTTTAAAAGTGTTGCAGTCTCTTTTAATTCGCTCATCTACATGTGTTGAGAATCAATGATATCCAAATACTTTGCTTCAATAATCTTCGGCAACAAGTAGTTCCTGCAAAGAAAATGTTGTATTATGGCATATGTTATTTGACCCTTTTTCTGTTACATGAAAACGGCCTTATTCCTCAAAATTTGGATTATAACCAGATCTGCATTGTCTGACAGTTGTAACACACACAAATACAGTAAACAGCAGACAAGTTGCTTTGCTATAATGTCAAAAGCACTGTAAAATGCACACTCTCAGAAAAAAAAGGTACAAAACTGTCACTGTGCAGGTATCCTTTCAAAAGGTGTTAATATGTACACTTTAGGTACTAATATGTGACCCTGGGCAACAAAACCAGTCTTAGGTAGCACAGGTATATTAGAAACAACAGCCAAAAATACATTTTTGATCAAAATATATATATATTTTATGTCAAAAATCATTAGGATACATAATGTTCCATGAAGATATTTTGTCAATTTCCTCCCGTAAATATAAAAAAGGTCATTTTTGATTAGTACTATGCATTGCTAAGAACTTCATTTGAAGGGGATTTTGCAGATTTTCAAATAGTTGTATCTTGGTAAAATATTGTCCTATCCTAACAAACCATATTATTATATATTATGTTATTCATTCATTTAAAAAATTTACCCTCATGACTGTGGTCCAGGCTCACACATGAACCTTTAAAATACTAATATGCACCATTTAGGGGTAAATAAGGTTAAAAGATGTACCTTTTAGGTTGTGTACCTTAGCATACCACCTTAGTGACAGTTTTGTACCTATTTTTCTAAAAGAGTAGTGATGCTCTGGTATAGAAATTATGGCATACCTTATTGGAATGAGCATGATCATGAGTAAAGGGAAGATCATCTTCATATAGGGCAGAGGGTACATCCCAAACGCACACAGGATGATCAGCTGAACAATCTGCAGGCCTGTGAAATAATGCACCTTCCTCTGCGGCACTCTGCGGATGTAGTGAGTGGGTGGATACGATGTCTTGGGAACAGAGATTGAGATTAGTATAAGAATGATCAGTGACAGATTTGTATTATTTCATATTAGTCAACAGAGAAATCTAATATAATCCTATTTGCTTTCCTTATGCACGCTCCATGAACAAACAAGGAAGAATTTCCAGCAAAAAGTTGATGGTCAAATTTTGAGCTTGTGCTATTTTACCATGACTGGTGTTTGACTCTTAATGTGTCTTGTAAGGACAAAAGCTCAAAAATACATCACATTACTTGAAAAGCTATTGCTAATGCTTTCATGTTGAGTGTAAAACTGTAAATCTGCATTGCTTTAGAACCGACTAGGATTCAAAAACAACACAGGATTTATACTGACTCTTCACAACCACAGATGGCTCCTCACTACACACTCTATAATACAGTATAGTGATATATGTATTGATTTTCCTTAGGGTTGTATATATTTAAAGCCTGCACTATTCAATTACACAATAAATGAAGTATCATCGATAAAACTGGAGACTTGGATTGAGGTCAAAATATCTTGAAACCCAGAGGAACCTGTACAGCTAAATGAAGTTACAGTGCATATTTAACTGCTTGTATTACGTGTCTTTATTGACTTTATTGCCTTGAGCTGTACTGGATAGTGCTGTTAATATACAGTAGCACTCATCTCCTGCTTTTAGTGAAGAAAGATGCATTTTCCCCACATAATGGTGTAGTTAAAATTGGCCTAAGAACATTTTTCTTAAAAAATAATAATAATAATAATAATAGTTTGTGAAATATATATAGGTCATTCTATGGAAATGTCATTTTTTCCGTCTCTAGCCTTCACAGAAATATTACACTTGAAAAACACTTACAATTTTGTTATATTTTAAAATGAAACAATATGTAATTTAAACAATTACACCTTCCTGAGCCATTAATTTGGCAATACCCAAAACTGCCCATCCCCACAGCCACGTACAGAGAAAAAAGTGCTTTATTTTGAGGTCAAAAACAGGTTTTTCTACCATTTAAAATTCAATAATATTCAAATATATGATGTAAATGGCATAAAAAGTAGTGGTCCCCTGAAGTTGTGTCACTGGTGTTACCATTTAACAAAAGTGTGTATTTTTAAATAAAAATAAATAAATAATTAAATAAATAAGAACATCTATGAAAAACTGCACACGTTAAGTCCACTGTTTCTTTTCAGTTATTCAATTTTTTTTTCCTGGTTTTACCTTCCTTATGGGTACCATCAGTGAAGATTAGTATATCAGGTCTCATGTAATGTCACTGGTGATTCATAGTGTCACTGTGTCTTTTCTGTCACATTAAATAAATAAAACATAATCTCATTTCGTGCATTTTCATTATTGTTCTGTAGCTCTGTTGTCATATGCTGAAAAACAATCAAGAAATAATATTTTATAAAAATCTTTAATATTGCCAAAGAAGGCAACACCAGCAACAAAAAAATAGTACATGTGGTCTTTAAATAATTGCACAAAAAATATATATATATAAAAAAAAAAATCATTATACTGTGATTTATATGTATTCATAAAGTCAAAAGGTAATCTAATAATGTGGTCTAAGTTTAAATGTTAGAAAAAGAAATTCATTTTTAAGAGATCTTGCCGTACCAAAAGTGGACATTTCTGTAGAATGACCCATATACATATATATATATATATATATATATATATATATATATATATATATATATATATAGATAGATAGATAGATAGATATACAGATATAGATATTTGATCAAAAATGGGTTTCAAGAAGGAAAAGTCCCAGTGTTGTTCCCTACGTCCAGTTCTTCCCCAAACGTGGATTAATTAAGATGCTAAAAAATGAATAATTCTTCTCTAGATACACTGCTGTTCAAAAGTTTAGGGTTGGTAAAATTTTTAAAACGTTTTTTTTAAAGACGTCTCTTATGTTCACCAAAGATGCATTTATTTGATCATAAATACAGTAATATTGTGAAATATTATTGCAATGTAAAATGACTATATTTTGTGTGAGTATATTTAAAAATGTGATCAATAAATTCAGCATCATTACTTCAGTCTTCAGTGTCACATGATCCTTCGGAAATCATCTAATATGCTGATTTGCTGCACAAGAAACCTGTCTGATTATTATCAAAGTGTTGAAAACAGTGCTGCATCATTTTTTGGTGCAAAAACCATGATGAATTTTATTTTATATCAGTATTCTCTGATGAATAGAAAGTTCAAAAGAACAGCATTCATTCAATGCGTCCTTGCTGAATAAAAATGTATTAAAAAGAACTTTTGAACAGTAGTGTATATGAGAACAAGATACTCCACTAAATGACTACTACTGGCTCTCAAGGCTCTTACTTGTTCTTTAAGCAGAAGGGCCATTCGGTCACACATCTGGTTTCCATCAATAGACGTGAGAGCGATGTACAGGAAGAGGCCGTAGAGAACGGGCTTCGGTATCCACTGCAGGGGCACCGGCAACAAAAACACTGACAAACCTATCAGGATGTTCGCAGCCAGCGACGTAATTCGTGTCTCCTTCACGCTGACTATCCTGCAGGTACACATGAGGACATGTTTTACAAGTCTCGTTAATCACACTTGATTTGTTACTCACAGACTCATATTTAAATATCAACTGTGAGTATCATGTTCTCTAAGTGTCTCTGTAGGTGCTTGCTATCACGTTTCATAGAGGTGGCCCCCCTCCACTCGCTGTTCCACCCGCGCCAGCTGACGCACATGCAGCGTGGAGTGTGGGAAAGCTGCATGCATCCATGGTAACCCCAGCACCGACATCAGGATGTTGATAAATCCGGAGAGCATCAAGTCCCAGTGGTACGCCGTTCCCTTTAGCAGTCTGAAACACACGCATGCACACCAAAAGAGATCATACGGCGTCTCACAGCATCCCACGACTGTCTACGCTCAACTGACGCTGTGAATGATGGCTCACTGATCTCTGAGAAAAGTAAACCAATAGAATCCTGGCAAACAGACCTAGGTAGATTACTTACAAACTGTATCTGTTACTGGCTCCAAAGTATTGGAAACACACATTTTAATCAGTAATGTAATCAATTCCATTAGACATTTTAGGTCATGTGATTAGACTAGACTACTTTTTGATTACTTTTGACTTTTGATTTAAAGAGGATAATCTTGTACCAAGGAAAACATATTCCATTTGTTGTCATTAAAGGATCAGTTCACTTTCAGAACAAAAATGTACAGATAATGTACTCATCCCCTTGTCATCCAAGATGTTCGTGTCTTTCTTTCTTCAGTCGTAAACAAATTATGTTTTTTGATGAAAACATTTCAGGACAACATTTCTCTCCATATGGTGGACTTCTATGGTGCCCCAAAGTTTGAACTTCCAAAAAAGCAGTTTAAATCCAGCTTCAAAGGACCGATAAAGAAGGGTCTTATCTAGCGCAACGATCAGTGATTTTCGAAACATACTTTTTAACCTCAAATGCTCGTCTTGTCACGTCTCTGTGAAGCGCATGTGTAGTCTGTGTGATCCAGGTCAATACATTTAGGGTATGTCAAAAAACGTTCATCTCATTTTCGTCTTTAACTTCAAAATCACTCTACATCGCTGTTTTATAAAAATAGGCAAAATGTGTGAAACGCGAAAAAAAAAAAATACTGTATAGATAAATGGATAAATGGAAACTAAAATTTAAAGCAACAAACAAAATCCCTGATATTCCATGACTTGGACCAAAAAAATACAAATTTCCTGACTTTCAATGTCTGGAATAGACATTTTAAAATTCCACGATATTCCTGAAAATTCCATGACAAGTGGTAACCCTGTAAACTGCATTTTGAAAGTTCAAATTTGGGGGCACCATAGTAGTCCGCCATATGTAGAGAAATCCTGAAATGTTTTCCTCAAAAAAATCATTTCTTTACGACTGAAGAAAGAAAAACATGAACATCTTGGATGACATCATCTGTACATTTTTGTTCTGAAAGTGAACTAATCCTTTAAGTACATTAAACAGTAGATTAAATCAAGGTTTTTTCTTTTATGAAAGTTAATACATGAAATCATAAAAATGTTAAATTAACCTGTTTACCTGCAGGTCATGTGGCCATTAACTAATGTCAGAGAACTGTGAACATGCAAATGTTAATTAATCAATAAAGGAGAAGTTCACTTCCAGAACAAAAAAATGTATTCACCCCCTTGTCATCCAAGATGTTCATGTCTTTCTTTCTTCAGTCGTAAATAAATTATGTTTTTTGAAGAAAACAATTTAGGAATGTTCTCCATATAGTGGACTTCTATGATGTCCACGAGTTTGAACTTCCAAAATGCAGTTTACATGCAGCTTCAAAGGACACTAAATGCTCCCAGCTGAGGAAGAAGGGAACAATCAACTTTTTAACCTCAAATGCTCATTTTGACACAGACTATGCATGCACATCTCAGAGCTAGAGATTAAAAAGCATATAAATTGTATATTTTTTAGAAAATGACAGATCGTTTTGCTAGATAAGACACTTCTTCCTCGGCTGGGCCCTTTGAAGCTGCATTTAAACTGCATTTTGGAAGTTCAAACTCAAGGGCACCATAGAAGTCCACTATATGGAGAGAAATCCTGAAATGTTTTACTCAAGTAACAATTTCTTATTGACTGAAGAAAGAAAGACATGAACATCTTGGATGACAATGGGGTGAGTACATTATCTGTAAGCTTTTGTTCTGGAAGTGAACTGCTTTAACTTAATAATAAAAATAATAAAATAATAATAATAATAAAATAACATGAATTTGTGCATTTTATTGTGTTTGTAATGTAATGTAATTGTAATATGTAATCTGCGTCAATAAAAAAGTAACTAGTAGGATTACGAGTATTTTAAAATGTAATATAATCCAATTACAAGTACTTCATTTTTGGAATCTGATTACTTCATCCAGATTACATGTAATCAGTTACTTCACAGCAATGCTAGCAGAGAAGATAAGGTACAACAGGATAAAAAACTACTGTTCAATGTTGACACTACTTATGTAAGTACTAGATTTTGTAGATGGGTACCTGTTCTCTGGGGCATTGGTGAGGGACACCACAATATTCTGATCAATGAAGATGAGCAAGGCAAGGAGAAAGCCAAGACCGCATGCACTTAATACGTTCATCCCCGTCAGCCGGTCAAAAGCTGCTATATTGAATACAGCTTCATTCTGGAAGTTGAATACAGGAACTGTGGATCAACATATTGGAAGAATTAAATGTAAAGTTCACCAAACACATGACAGTTTTGCAAATATTTACTCACTCTTTGCCAAAGCTTTCAAAACACATTCAAACGGATCACCTCAAAATGGATTGTGAAAGGTTTGATGTCAATGACAATTAATTACGAAGCCCTGCTGTGACATGTCTTGAGGTGTCAGAAGACTGTATAAAGACTGTATTATATCCAGCAGTTCACTCGTGCAAGATGGTGGCTTTAGTAATAGAAGTTTTGCCTTTTAAATAAAAAAGCCAATCACCAATTGTTAAAGTCATTGTTTTACTGCAACTACTACTTCTCTTCACTTCCCACAGAAACCTGAGACTCACACGCATTGATCGGACAAGCCTAAAATACATGCTTTCTTAATCTAAACTCATAATCCAATTATAGTTACTTTTTTTATTGATTACATGATAACATTATTCAGACAAGTCATTGTCTTTGGAAGCCTTGGTCTTTTAAACACATTAAAATGCACAAATGCATGTTATTTCTTCTTTACATGTAATGCATATTTATGAATATTTTTTTTAATTGTATGAAAATGTAAGATTTTTAAGAAAAAGGTAAGCATCTTCTACCCCAAATCATAATTGTCACTGCAGAGTAAGCAGATCATACAAAAACATACAAATATGATACAAATTAGCTATCAATTTGCCAAAATGCAAAGTAGCTATGAACTGCCATTAACCTGTATCAGTATGGCAAGCAGTTTTTTAGATATCACTATTTTCCCATTCAAGTACATAGAAGTTTTATGTTTTGCATGCCTGAAAAAGCTGCCTGAGTGCGTTGCAAATATAGTCATTAAGTGAACTGACTTTCCTTAAAAGCTCTTTTGTTTGAATATGTTGAAGTGTGAAAGAGACTACAATTTAGGGGATGATTATCAAAAAAAATATTTCAATTTCAATCTATTCATCACACAATGTCTTTAAAAGACTTCAAATATAGCACACAGTGCATATGGACTACTTTTATTTTGCTCTTTTTAGCATTTTTCGAACTTGACAGCTTAATTTCTATTAAATCTCCAGCTAATCATTTCCTTTTGTGAATGTCATGCAGGTTTGGAATGACATTATGGCAGGTAAATGATGACAACATGTCATGTTTAGTTGAATATTGAAATTCTGATGGGTTGCATAATTATTCCATTCACCATTATTATGGGATGAAATCACATCTAACCCAGCTATTTGTGATTATTATGATATATAAGCAAAAGTATTAAAGATATATATATTTTTTTTGACGTGAGGACTCACGCTGAATGTCGATGAACAGGTAGGAGCCCACGAAGGAGAAGATGACCACAGAGATTGGCAATGCGCAGTCTGACACCACCTCCCTGACTTTAGCATGCAGGAATGGGCTGGGAAGAAACAAGAAATTGCAAAATATAAACCTTTAATGATATACTGAAGCCTGTTTCTGCCACTGAATTTTAAAAAAGGCAATTGTGACTTTTTATCTCACAGTTTTGACTTTCTCACAATACAGATTTTTTTTTTCAGAATTGCATGACAAAGTTACAACTGTATGTTATTAAAGTCAGAATTATGAGATATAAACTGCCAATTGTGAGAAAAATGTCAGAATTGCAAGATATAAACTGGCAATTGCGATAAAGGTTTTTTTTTCTTCTCAGAATTGCATGATATAAATTCACTTGTGAGAAAGTCAGTATTTTGAGATATAAACTTGCAATTCTGACATTTTTTACAATTGGCAGTTTATATCTCACAATCTCACAAAGTGTGAAAGAGACTACAATTTAGGGGATGATTATCAAAAAAAATATTTCAATTTTATTTCAAGTTTATACACTGCAAAAAATGCTTTTCTTACTTAGATTTTTTGTCTTGTTTCCAGCCAAAATATCCAAAAATTCCTAAATCAAGGATTTTCTAGACAAGTAAACAAGTATTGTCTTGTTTTCAGAAAAAAATAAGCTTTCTACTTGAAATAAGATTATTTTGCTTACCCCAGTGGCAGATTATTTTGCTTGTTCTAAGCAAAAACTCACTTAATTTTGACTTATTTTTTTCTGAAAACAAGACAATCATTTTTACCTGTCTAGAAAATTTTTAGATATGTTGGATATTGTGGTTGGAAACAAGACAAAAAATCGAAATAAAAAAGCATTGTTTTGCAGTGTATCTAGAATTATTTATTCTCACAATTGCAAGTTTGCATCTCGCAATTCTTTTTTTATTGCAATTCTAACTTTTTTCTTGCAACTGTGAGTTTATATCTCACAATTCTAACTTCTTTTCTTAGAATTGTGTGATATAAACTCAAAACTGCAAGTTATAAAGTCAGAATTATGGCACATAAACAGAATTTAGAGATGAAGACTAGCAATTCTGGCTTTTTTCACAATTGCAAGTTTATATCTCACAATTCTTTATTCTTGCAATTCTGACTTTTTTCTCACAATTGTGATATTTGTTTCTTGCAATACAGACTTTCCTTCTTGCAATTCAGACTTCTTTTCTCAGAATTATGAAGTTGCAAGTTGCAATTTCAATAATTCTTAAAAAAACTTACAACTGCGAGGTTATATCTCATAACTCTGACTTCCTAGTTCGCAATTGCATGTTATAAAGTCAGAATTGCAAAATACAAAATCATAATTCTGAGGAAAAAAGTCACAATTGCAAGGTATAAACAGTTTTATATTCTGAAATTCTGACTTTATTTCTCAGAAATGTGACTTTATTTTTCAGAACTGTATCTTAAAATTCTGATATAAACTGATATGAAGGAAAAACTCAGTATTGCAAGAAAAAAGTCAGAATTGGGAGATCAAATGTCATAATTGCTTTTTTAAAATGTGTTCGGTAGCAAAAACAGGCTTCCGTTAATTTTTTTCTCACAATTGCAAGTTGGTATCTCGCAATTCTTTTTTTCTTGCAATTCTAACTTTTTTCTTGCAATTGTGAGTTTATATCTCGCAATTCTAACTTCGTTTCTCAGAATTGTATGATATAAACTCAAAACTGCAAGTTATAAAGTCAGAATTATGGCACAAACTCATAATTGTGAGAAAGTCAGAATTTAGAGAGTTTCTATCTCGCAATTCTTTTTTCTTGCAATTCTGACTTTTTTTCTCACAATTGCGAAACAGACTTTCCTTCTTGCAATTCAGACTTCTTTTCTCAGAATTATGAGATAGAAATTTGCAGTTGCAAGTTATACATTTCAATATATTTTTGTATTTTCTTACAACTGTGAGGTTGTATCTCATAACTCTGACTTCATAACTCGCAATTGCATGGTATAAAGTCAAAATTGCAAAATATAAAATCATAATTCTGAGAAAAAAAGTCACAATTGCAAAGTATAAACCGTTTTTTTATTCTGAAATTCTGACTTTATTTCTCAGAAATGTATCTTAAATTGTATTCTGACTAAAATTCTGATATAAACACACAGTTCTGAGGAAAAAAAACTCACAGTCACAATTGCTTTTTTTAAAAATGTGTTTTACTCAGTGGCAGAAACAGGCTTCCATGGTAACATGACCATAATTAACTTTTTTTTCTGTCTTTGTGAAGCCAAGCCATTCTGTATTACTTGAAACCCATTTAGTTTAAACGAAGTATGTTGGATCAAATGACCAAGCATTAGCAGCTAATGGCGATTACAGTTAGCCATAATGACCTTCTCTTGATGAGGAAGAGGGCATAGCCCAACCACAGAGTTCCCAGCATCAGCAGCAGGCAGAGAATAGGGCGCTCCCTGGTGCACAGAACCATTGTTGCAGGCAATGAGACACCTCCGTTCCCTGTTTCGTTCACTGTCTGATGAAGTATTACACCCAGATGATGGAGTTCCTCTGCGCTCCCATTGACTAGTGTAAGGCCATGATAATATTTATGAAATACTGAGAAAAAAAGAGACACAGTGGAGAGCAAAGATGAAACAGAACTGAGTAAATGATACAGTAAGTACACATTTGTCCTATCTCAGAATAATAATAATAAATATAGCTGCAAACGACAATTATGGGGTTCTAGCAAATAATGCCTCTATAATGGCTTCTATGTTGCTAAGGTGTAGGGCAGCATGAAATAAATGGCTGACACCAGAACATATCCTTGATGGAGAATACGCTCACAAACACAAGCATACACAGAAATGAAATGGTTAAACTACTGTGTTCATTAAGCATGATTACAAACACAGACACATTCACACACATTTTGTTGCACATAAGAGTTTCTGTAATAAATGATTGGTAACAAAACAAATACTCCAAAACACTTCTTTTTAAGAGTTTATATGCCATTTTCAGGTTTCACTGTAATCATAATCTGGCATAGTTGTAAAAATTGATATGTTTGTATGAACAAAATTGTAAACTTTGACTAAACGTGATTTTAAATGTTATAACAGTGATTTTATAAGCACGAATCCACAAGCAAACCTATAAACTACTGTTTTAGCAGGTTGAATGAGCCCATTAATGGTCTCCTGCTGCCATCTTGTGTTTAAAATTGCAATTTCATTTAACGTATCATACAAACCATGTGTTTTAACCTTTATAGCTATTACAGTGTTGTTGTTGTTTTTGACAGTTTTGAGAAGTAGTGGGATTTCTTTTAGGATTTATAGGCCTTTGTGTACACTATGCAAAGAACATATAACTGAATGTCCCTGTTAGAGCTGTACAAATGCAAATGCTCAAATTTTTTTTTAAATAATTATTGATCTAGAGAGTCCAGAGAACAGTGGTTTGGTTGAAATTGAGTGAAAAAGCTAATTTAATATTAATTTACAATTGAAATTTACAATATTGTGCTTTTAAACTGTTATAGCGCCACCTATGGTCTGATCTTAATGAAACTTTGCATGATTGTTAAGAGTCATCTGACACGTTTTCCAAAAATGTAGAGTTTTTTTAAAAAAAAAAAAAGGTTTTGAGCTATGCCCAAAAATGTCCAAAATGTTATTTTTTTGCGCTGTAGTCTTTGTCAGAATGTTCCCTTTAGGGGGCTCTTCTTTCTGACCAAGTATCAACTCTCTAGGCCTAACGGTTTGGTCTGCACAATCAGTTTTAGTGGACAAAAATAATAATAATAATAAATATAGCTGCAAGCAGCAATTACGGGGCCAAGCACTAGGCAAGGGAAGCATGAGACCAACTGCAGCAATGAGTAATTAAAGCCATTTTAGGTAGTAATATGATTTATTGGCTTATGTTTGACCAATAGGTGGCGTTGTTATAAAATCCATGTGGTTTGCTCTGTGTGAGTTGACAATGTCACACACAAAGTTTGGTGTCGATATGCCAAAGCATTGCAGAGATACATCCTCAAATGTCATTTTGCCATCATGCCTCAGATTCATTGTTGTGGTATGTGAAATCAGTTGTGTCTATCAACACAAAGTCCATAACTTTTGGTTAATCTTGGTCTGTAGATGATCCAATTCGATTTTGGTGAAAATCAGATCAACGGTCTACGAGGAGTTCGAAAAAGTAGGTTTTTAAAGAAAATCAAAATGGCGGACAGGAAGTTTGGTTGACTATGGCAAAATTGGTATCGCTGTTCTCAGCATGACCCAAGGAGTCTATTAATATCAGTCTCATTACAATAGGCAGAATTCACAGAAAGCTATTAGCATTCATTTGAAATTTTATTGTAACTTTACTGTGTCAAATCTTTTTGAGTACTTTCATGTCATGGTGTCTATGGTACATACAAAGTTTCGTAATGGTACACCAATGCATTCGTAAGAATGTAGCATTTTATATCATAATACTCTATTGTAGTCAATGGCAATTTCATGTTTTGTTCAATTATAGTGACACCAAGAGGCACAATCCCACCAAATTATGTATGTGTCATTAGAGTGTGCCCATACATATGTGTGCCAAATTTGGTGAAAATATCTCATTTTGTTTTGGAGTTATAGGCATTTTTATATATGAGAAGAGAATAAATGACCGACTGCTGACTTTGTTCGCATTTTCACGGCACTTACTATCAAGATTTTGGCAATTGGGCATTAGCGTATAGCCGGCATGCTATGTTTTTTGAATTTCCTACGGTGGTTTCGAGTCGATCGGAGAAACGGTTTCTAAGATGTTGGCAAATGTTTTTTAAGCGTTAAAATGCAACATTGCACAAACCATAAGGCAAAACCTGCCATGTTTGGTATCGCTGGACTCGGCAAGGATTCAGGAGTCTAAAAAGATGACTCCCATGAAAATAAGTCAACCACCCCCAAAGTTATAAGCATGTGAATATTTGATTTTACCACTAGGTGACTGGCTCGAAACTTCTCAGGCTGCTTCAGGGCTTTGTGCTGATGACCCATAACGAGATTTGTAACGATATGTCAGTGCATTCATAAAATATAGCATTTTACTATAAAATTCAAAATAGCCGATGCACAAAATGGCTGACATAGAAAAATTGGGTATCATTCGACTTGGCATGATGCACCAAACCGGTTTTGTCATTTGCAGCCAAACCATTCAGAAGTTATAAGCTAAAAGAGCCATTTTTTGTATCTCCTGTCCACTAGGTGGCACTGCGCTGAAACACTGCAGGTAGTCTCAGGTCATGCTTGTTATAACACACACCAAGTTTTGTCTCAATACGCCAAACCATTGTGGAGATATAGCCTCACATCAATTTTTGCGTGCTTTTTGTAGAATTTTTTCGGGCGTTATTTGAGAACAGTTTGAAGAAAAAACTTAAATTCCATAACTTTTTGCCAGCATGGTCTGAAGATGATCTGAGCCAATTTTAGTAAAAATCAGACAAACCGTCTAGGACGAGTTCGAAAAATTAGGTTTTACAAACTATTAAAAACAGAAAAAAACTAAACCTTACGATTTTTGAATTTTGGTGTTGGTGGCCAAGGATTCAGAGAAAAAAATAATTTTGCTTCTGTGCCTTATGGTTTAAAAGTTATTAGCATAAAAAAAGTGAAACTTTGGACAAGTGGTGGCGCTAGAGAGTTTGAGTTAGACACTCTATACTTGCTACAGTTAATGTTGAGACTGTCCTCTATCAGTTTGCCAAATCAAAACAACTTTCCTGCAAGCGGTTTTATGGGCTGCCATAGACTCAATGGCAGCGGAAGAAGAAGAAGAAGAAGAAGAACGCCAACGGATACAATAGGTGCCATAGCACCTTCGGTGCTTGTTCCCTACTAAAGACCACTACAATTATAATAGGGTTTCAGCACTGCATGCTCAAACCCCTAATAATACATTCTTTATAATATCTTCTTTTGTGTTAAACAGAAGTATTTATGTTGATTTGGCATGAGGATGAGTAAATGATGACAAAACGTAAATGTTTGGATGAACTGCCTTTTTAAACCACACCAAAGGGAAATATTGTCAAAATATTCTACATCAAAATACATTAAGACGTTTTCAGTCTCTCCCCAGTTTCTAACACGCTTCCCTGTTAAATCATCGTTAATGATTTATTTCTAAGATATTACAAGCCCGCTCTAGTTTAGATAATAGTTTCTGCAACGCCTGTGGTCCTTTAACATATCAAGAGCTCTGAACTTACTGTTTGTGGTGCCTTTCAAAGCGTCGACCACAAAGGCAATGGAGATGAACAAAGCTATCACTTCTTCTGTGGAACTGAGAGGACACACAGCACACAGTGAACAACTCATCTTCCCCTTTTATCAAAGCAACAGAGCACAAACCAAGACATAACAGCAGAATCAAGGCACACAGCGAAACAGAGATTACCACACGCGCGAAAGGACAGCACAGATTTATGATGGATGTTTATGCTACAGAGAGAGGCCATAGCTGAGGCGTCTGAGTTATATCAGAATGTGGCGTCTGCCTGAGGAGATTTCATACATCAGTGAAAGACAAGCAGACTGTTACATTTCCTCAAGAATATGAGCGAGGCGCTTGTTTGTGTCAGTAAGTTGTTTAGATGTTTAAAGTGGGCTCTAACTTTGCTTTGCAGTTACTGGGGTGTTCTAGGTGGTTACTAGCTGGTTGCATACTGATCCAAACAAAAAACCCACGTTCATACTGCAAATGGTGAAGAACAAGTTTTGGGAATATAAACAATAAAGAAATATTCCACACCAAAAACACTGTACTGTGAAATAAATGGGTATTTATTAATAAAAAAAATATAATAATAATAATAATAATAATAATAATAATAATAATTTTAAGATACATAAGATAATAATTTTATATAATAAAAAATTTTATTTGATCAAATTATTAAAATGTCACAAAATAAATAAATATTTGTAATAATAATAATAAACCAACAATAATTAAATAAAGAGTATTCAATATGACAATAACAACATCAATAATAATAATAATAAATGTATTTTATTAAATTCTAAAAATTTAACAAATTAATAAAGAAATATTACAATTAAAAATACTGCACTGTGAAATAAATAAATAAGTATTTATTATTATTATTATTAATAATAATAATAATAAATACTGCAATGTGAAATAAATAAATTAGTATTTAATAATAATTTAATAATAATTTGTTTTATTATGTCATAAAATTGCAATAACACGTTTATCCTGTAAAATAAAAATCTTTATTTAATGAAAATAATAATAGTAATAATACTTGTATTTTATTAACCCTTTAACTGTCACCGTCCCGTCACCGGGACGCCTGTTTACTTCACCATATTTCAAATAAATCCTAATCTAATCATGACAAACTATATATCGTTGGAAAGGTCTAAGACTCCTAAATTGATATTTTACCACTGTTTTGTGTTACAAATTATGTAGGAAAAGTAATAGATTAATTTATGACAAGAGTGCACCTCAAAAAATGTACTTCATAACAGGAGTTCAGACCTTTTTCACAAAAAGACTTTCTTTGTTGCCTTTTTTTCTATAACGCTTTAGAAATCATAAGAAATTATATATCACTTGAAGACTTAAAATTTCAAAATTCATCCTTTGGAAACCATTTTAAAATCAGACATTGCATTATCATGGAAATTGTACATGAAAATCATATTACAAAATGTTTTTGTTCATGAATTATAAAAAATTACATTTGGATAGTGCATTTTCATGTCTATGTTCACAATGGGGAGTGACAGTTAAAGGGTTAATTTAATAACAAATCAATAAAGAAATATTACAATTACGAAATTACTGTACTATGAAATAAATAAATGAGTATTTAATACTGCTACTACTACTTTCAAATATTGTTTTACTTTATCACATTATAATATAAAAGTGTAATAACATGATTATCCTGTAAAATAAGAAACAAACAAGCAAAAAAAAAAAAAAACACAGTTCTGCGCTTCACTGTGATTCATGCAGTGCAGCAGACTATATATTTATAGAATTAAACTGCAGCCTTTGTGGTTCCATAAATGCAATAAATCAAATCATAATACAAAATGCAGCATTTTGCAGTGTTTACCAATTATTTAAGGTCATTTTGTGATTTTCACAAGTCACTCACCTTTTACCACCAAACAATTTAATTCTGTTTATGTAATTCATGTGGGTCTTACTTCTCAGGTCAAAGAATAAAAAAGTCCACATAAAGAAGAAAAATCACATTCCTGCTAGATAAACAAATGGTGCGACTCCACTGACCGTTTGAAGAGCTTCATAAACAGGCTGACATTGAAGATTCCTCCCAGCATGAGGAACAAACTGTTCCAAAGGCCAATGCAGGCATAAAAAGCAGGAAAATCGAGGTCATAGTCGTCGCAGATGCCTCTGATCACTGCAGTATACAAACAAAAGAGAAAAAAAACAACTGTAAAGGCCTCTGAGTGAGACAGTCAGGTCAACTGTCTTTATAAGACTGATACAGTACCGCTGATGAAGATGGCTAGAGGTGCAGTGGTGAGAGGAATGACCAGCGGAGACCCAGCAAAAAGAGAATAAATCACTCCTCCGATGCTCTGACCAATTATAGTCTTCTGTACATCTGCGAAAAAAGTCAAATAAAGTAGTTAAATAAACAAAAACTGGTTCTTTAACCTCCTACGACCTGGCGTCCACATTCATGGACATGACATTTTTGGATGTATGCACTATAATACTGCATTCTGTGTAACAGGAAACATGGACACTTACACTGCCATCAAAAACACTTTACATCAGTGTTGCCAAGTCTGTAGTTTTCCCACGAAATTGGGAAAACCCACAAATTTTGATGTCTGCAGGTTGAAGCGACCCCAATAACGTCATATTTAGCTTCTGAATTGCAAATTTACCAGCAGAACCCCAACAAAAAAATGTGTATTTTATCCCCCGGAATGCCATTTTTGACGGGGACCCCCCTTCGAAACACGATTGGGCTAGCTTTGAGAAGCAATTGGGTGGGATTTGGTGTGAAAACATGGCAACCTTGCTCTACATAGAAATTTCAAGATGGCAGCAAACGCATCTGAAAAGTCAGGCAACCACACCAGACCAAAACGTCCACTAAAAATCAAATACAATTTAATTGTTGATTTTTGTTAAATTATGCACAATAAGGTTGTATGGCATGCTAATTTGACAATTTTTTGTAACAGTAAAGATATGCCGCTAAACTTGAGGTACACATATGTGGACAATGGGACTTAGCTTTGTTGAAAATCTAAAAATGTTAGCAAAAAATGTAACTGTGAAAATGTAGTTTGGGAAGAATTTGTTAGAAAACATAAGATTACAGTAGTTTACATGCAAAGTCAGTTTATACTGCTGTAAACTATTGTAAATTGATGTTTGCTACCAACTTTTTCCCAAACTGCAATTTTTGCTAACACTTTTACATTTTCAAAAAATAAAAATCAGTGTATCAAGTTATTTATTACACATGCAATGTCAGTTTGTAGTGTTGTAAACCAATGTAAATGTATGTTTTCTAACAAATATGTCAAAGCTTTTCAGAAATACAGCCTCAGATGCAGTTTGGCATCTTTCCAACAAATTTGTTGATGCCCAAAACGAAAACCGTTGCCTACTGTGCATTGACATGAAATCGATTCGCTGCCTCCAGGGCATGGTGCCGAAAACACATACCAAGTTAACGATATGTCAATGCATTCATAAAATATAGCCTTTTACAACTAAATTCAAAATGGCCAACACCCAAAATGGTCCAAAAATTGGGTATGGTTTGATTCAGCATGGTGCACCGAATCTAAAAAGACCAGTTTTGGCCAAACCATTTATTAAAAGTTATAAGCAAAATTAGCCATTTTTCGTATCTCCTGGCCACTAGGTGGCACTGCAGCAAAACACTGCAGGTAGCCTCAGGTCATGCTTGTTATAACACACACCAAGTTTGGTCTCAAGATGCCAAACCGTTTTAGAGACATGGCCTCACATCCATTTTTGCGTGCTTTTCATAGAATTTGTTTGCGCATTATTCGAGAACGGTTTGGCTAATCAACTTGAATTCCAGAACTTTTTGCCAGCATGGGCTGAAGATGATCTGAGCCAATTTTGGTGAAAATCAGACAAACCGTCTAGGATGAGTTTGAAAAAGTAGATTTTATGAACTATTAAAAACAGCGAAAAAACTAAACCTTATGGTTTTTGAATTTTGGTGTTCATTCGACTCAGCATGAGTCAAGGATTCAAAGGGAAAAAGAATTTTTTTTTTGCAAAACATGAGTGAAAATTTGGACAAGTGGTGGCACTAGATAGTTTAAGTTAGAGACTCCAAACTTGCTATGGTTAATATTCAGACTGTTCTCTATCAGTGCACCAAAATTTCACAAGCGATTCTATGGGCTGCCATAGACTTAGTGGAAGAAAAAGAATGCAATAGGATACAATTGGTGCCATCGCACTTTTAGTGCTTGGCCCCTAAATATTCAGGCACATTGCTCAGGCTGTAAATAAAAGAGATTTACATTTTGTTGATTGTTTTCTGTGGATACAGTTTGAGTGTCCACATATATATCCATTGGTTCCTCCTAAACCCAAATAGCTAGAAGAAATCTAAAATGCTAACCAAACCAAAGCTCTGGTCTTTAAGAAACTCAAAATGGTTCTGTGGCATCAAAAAACAACTTTTGTATTTTTCTGTTGTGTTGCTGGTCCAAGGTGGTCCATCAGGTTAAATACCAACCATCTAGGCCAGCTATAACCAGCTAATGACTACAAATGACTAACTTTATCTTACATTTTAAGATAGCACAGACCTATCTCTCCTCGCGTGCTCTCGTCATTCAGAGAGCCGAACGCGATGGCCGGCAGCAGGATGGCGATGTAGAGGAAGATGGCTGTGGTGGTGTACTTCAGCAGAGATCTGTTAGTGCCCAGAATACCTGGAGAGAGAAACCACACAGCGACAAACACCTCAGCCTGAGCAACGGAGATATTTCTGTTATTTTTAGTAAAAGTGAAGTCAACCAGAGCCTTGAGGTAAACAGAGACTCGCCATCTGTGAAGTCCGACAGGTACAATGGAAGCCTGCGGCACAGGTCTTCATAAATGCCACGGCCTGCTCTAAAGAAATCTTTTACCTGGGTGCAAAAGGAGATTTACTGGTGAAAAATATGCTGATGACAAGGTTTCTTCTATTCTTTTGAGTACATAAACACACCGCCTAACAGAGCTTGTGAAATCTTAGACCTTACCGAAAAAAAAAAAAAAAAAAGTGTTATTGTAAATGATCACAAGATGGAAAATTGTAATTTATTTGTAATCCAGATGCCACATCAGAACCAATGTGCTTGAAATATTATGTCTCTTATTATGCTGTAGGAAAATAAATAATTATTTTATGTGAGAATAATAATTCCTAGTAACAGAATGCACACAGTGGAGCACTCACACACTGTGCACTTTCCACAAATAGGGTAGGCTGTGAAATGTGAAAATTTTGTCATTTTTCAAACAACTAACCAATGGACAGTAAAGGAAGGTACTTAACATTTACAAAAATGCAGATCATAAACCTCAGGTCAAGAAAAATACCATTCAACAGTTACATTTACAGTTTCATTGGTCATCTACTTTAAGTGGAGTAACACATTTTATTTATTGTTATTTTTTATGTGTCTTTTGCTCTTATGCTATAAAACAGTAATCATTTGAAAAAATATTCGAATTTAAAAAATATTAGAATTTAATTGTTTTCTATGTCCAGAGCCATTGAGAATCAGAGTTGCGACGCGCTTTGAAAGCGTGGTTACGTGGTTCATGGAGCTCTCAATAGTTCCAAACAACTCTGCACTGTCAATGTGTTTGAATGGGTTTAAGTAGGATAGACAGCAGTTTCACTATATTTGCAGCCATTTCGAGTAATTATTAACACATAATGTGCATTGATTGTGTATTGATAGCTACTCTGAATACATTTTACAATCGTATTTTGTTCCGGGGAGTGATAAAGAGACAGCATTAATGTGTCCTCATTCTCTTTGACAGTCATATGTGACCAAACACCTTAAGTGTTAACTTTTATTCAATTAAATAATTGTAATATATAGTTCAGTTTTATTTAGTTAATATTTTGAGGAGTTTTTTTGTACTAAATAATGTGTGCAATAATGGTCCTGACCATTTTAAAGATAACATTTTCTAATATAGGATTTATATTACAGTTAGTGTAGTATTGAGGGTGAAATACATTTGAATGTGCATTTGGCCATGATCAAACATTCATTTTTTATAGGTTTCGATTTAACGATTTAATATTAAATTTAAAAAAATTACAGAATTACTAAAATAATTAAGTGAATTACTCATGTTATTTTATGATATTCGCATATACAACATGAGTGATTATTACAAAAGGCAAGCAAAAATGGCATTTAACATCATAGAAAAGTTTAAAATAATGTAACAAAAAAAACATAAGGCAACCAGTTGCATTCAGCATAAATTTAATTGTATTTCTTGAATGCAGTCTTTACTGAAACTCATTCAACCTCCGACAGGGAGAGAAAAATGGCAGAAAGACTACATTTAAAAATATGATAACTGGTATCTGGTTATGGTTGCTATTACGGTGTTTCTCACGTTATCTAACTGCAATTATAGAATAACTGTTTATTATCTAACGATAAACATTAACTATAACACGCTTCGTAAAATACCACTGCTGGCCAGATTTCCAAGAGGTCAACTGGTGCATTAAAATGTCAAAAAATGCAGTAATTTCTTCAATTTACCAGCAACTGTGCTTGAGAAGCGTTAAAATGAACGGGATTCAATGCTGGAACTATTGGTTGTTTGGAACTATTGGCCGCTCCGTGACACGCTTTACTTCCGCATTCCTCAGTTCCTATGGGAGCCTATGGGAGTGTCGCAACTCTGTTTCTAAATGACTCTATGTCAATATAATGTAAAATGCATTTTATTTCTGTGATCAAAGAGAATTTGCAACATCATTACTTGAGTCTCAATAGTTGGTCAAACAACTAAAAAAGTAAGAGGTGATGAAAGAGGTGTTGAAAACATAAGTGCACAGTTCAGTTGAATTATGAGGTTTATCCTCTTTAAAGGTGCTGTATGACTCTACTAAAGCATAAAAATACCATAATATGTTTGCAGATATTTAAGAAACATGCTAAGTTACCATAGTTGTTCATCTGAAAAACAATGCTACAGTTTCATTTCAGTCATGGAAGCTTCAAAACAAAAGGGGTCAGAGTCAGAGATCGAACATTCTACCATCTTAAAAAGTGTATGATCAATGGTATAATAAAAGCCGTATAAATATTGGAGATGCGTTTGAGAGATGGAGAGAGCTTAAACAGACAAAGGTTTCAAACCAAATGCCGAGTTGGCTATTTTTCTCCTTGACAGGTGATAAATAACTAAGGTTAGTTAGCTGATGTATCTTGGCTACTAGTAGCAATATTTGAAATAAATGTAACATTCAGACAGTACTCACATTTAAACTGTGTTCTGTGGTACCTCAGACAGCATGTATTCGAGACAGTGTAGCTGACTGAGGTGCAGACTGGTCATGGCTGTTTATCACATCGGTAACAACCGTGACAGAAAAATACGAAAACTATAACACGAAAATATTTTGAATTTCGACTGCAATACCTAGTTCAACCACTGGGTGTCAATCCTACACACAGCACCTTTAAAGGGATAGTTCACTTTGAAATTAAATTTTGATATGTTTTAGCTTACCCCAAGGGCATCCAAGATGCAGGTGTCTTTGTTTTCGCAGTAGTTCAAATTTTGGTATTTTTAGGTCCAACCGTTCTTGTCTTTCAGTCATATAATGCAGTGGTTTTCAATCCTGGTCCTGGGGACCCACTGCTCTGCACATTTTGTGTGTCTCCCTTATTTAACACACCCGATTCAGATCATCAGCTCGTTAGGAGAGAGGTCCATAAACTGAACTGAGTGTGTCAGATAAGGGAGACATACAAAATGTGCAGAGCAGTGGGTCCCCAGGTCCAGGATTGAAAACCACTGATATAATGCATGCCTATGGTCACCTCACAAAAGAAAATGCACAGATTCAAATTAAACAGTCCAAATTAAACAATTCCCAATCGTAAGTACACATTGATGACATGAAACGAGCGGTTTGTGTGAGAAAACGAACAGTATTTATGTCTTTTTTTTACCTTTTGTAAACAACCACGTCCAACTTGAAGTGCGCGCGCTTCCTGGTGTGTGAGCACGCCGGCGCTACTCCCGGAAAGCTCCGGAAGTGATCTCTCGCGCGTGAACGTCACTCATGGTTTACACAGAACAGAGATTGTAGGTAAGATGACTAACAGAAATGGTACTCGTTTGCGCTTATCCGGGATGTTTAAACAAGAAATGGTTAAAAAAAGGGATGTTTAGGGATGTTTTAAAAAGAAAATAATTACTTGTGCTGGCGCATAGGATTACGTCCGGCGCTTTCAGGTGTTACGCATCAATAAGCCAGAACGCGCGCCCCCTTTAATTTGGACGTGATTGTTTACAAGAGGTAAAACAATATAAATACTGTTCGTTTTCTCACACAAACCACTCGTTTCATGTCTTAAGTCATTAATGTGTACTTACGGTAGGGAATTGTTTAATTTGGACTGTTTAATTTGAATCTGTGCGTTTTCTTTTGTGAGGTGACCATAGGCATGCATTATATGACTGACAGACAAGAACGGTTGGACCTAAAAATATCAAAATTGAAACTACTGCGGAAACAAAGACACCTACATCTTGGATGCCCTTGGGGTAAGCTAAAACATATCAAAATGTAATTTCAAAGTGAACTATCCCTTTAACTTAATATTGTCATGCTGTTTTACTTCAACTATTTATTAGACTACAACATATAATGGATTTTATGAGCACGGATCGCAAATCTTTCAATTCATGGATCGCGAATCTCATAAAATCCGATTTGAAATGATTGTTCGCGAATCATTAATATGATTGTTCCTACCGCAGATCATGAATCATTTGATTTGGATCGGGACTTTAAAACGCGTATCGCTTGAGTAAAGGCCATTGCACACTGAGTCCGAAATTTTCGCACGTTAAAAAATAAATTCTACCTCACGTTGTGTCAACCATATTTGCACACTGCCTCCGAAACTTTCGTCCGTCATAAAAAAAATTCGAACCGGGTTCGATTTTTTGCGTTTTTCGCATCCGTAGAAAGCGTTTTTAGTAGCTTTTTGGCCATTCAGAGCCACAGTAGCTACGAACGAACGCCAAAATCGAGAAAGAGAATGGTGCTCTTTCGAGAAAAAAATGTTGCCTATTGTTTCTGACGTCTCCGTACCTATGAATTTGACATAGTCAAAAATGAAACTAAACTGCCTTGACATAAAAACGTATATCTATAGAACGAGAAAATGTATTTAATAATGTACCGATTCAAATAGAATAGCTATATAGCGCAGGCTATATTGCGCACCTTTTGGATGGCACAACTTTGTGTGTGTGTGTGTGTGTGTGTGTGTGTGTGTGTGTCTGTCCGGTCCATATACCTTCTGTTCAGGATCAATTGGATCACCATTGGTCGTATTCTTTTTGATATGTGGCTCCAGTATCATTAGCAAATGATCAAACTGAGCCACTGGCATTCTAAAATAAACTTTAAATCTCTCGGGATAATCCCGCAGCTCCTTGATCAGGAGGTGAAACTCTCCTTCCTCTCTTCGCAGTCTCAGGACTGGATGGACCCAATATTTTCTCTTTCTTTTTTTCTTTTGCAGAAGCGAGAGGACAAAATAACCATCATCACTACTTGAAGAATCCATTTTGTATTGTTTTGCGATTTTTTTCGGAAATGATCAATTAATACGCATCGTACTCAGCGTGCAAGGTGTCTGTGCGTGACGAATTTACGGGAAAAAAAAACGAAAAAACGCATACGAAATTTTCGGAATCCAGTGTGCAAAGAAATTTCGGAGCGGATTCACGAATCATTATTGTAATAAGGACTACTAGCGCAGATGGCTAATTTTTTCATTCAGATCGGGAACGGATCGCAAACCATTTGATTTGGAGCTTTCTAAAACTCCGAAACCATTTATCCGTGCTCATAAAATCTAAATTGTTCGAAATGATTGTTCGCGAATCATTATTATGATCGTTCCTAGCGCGGATCGTGAACCATTTGATTCGGATAGGGACTTTAAAGCACGTATTGCGAATCGCTTGAGTTAGGTCAAAACTTCGAGCGGGTGCGAAGAATCATGTCAAATCAGATTTTATAGGCACAGATCCAGTTTTTTTTTTGGTTTAACCAGAGTTTTACTGCAAATACCATAGTAAATGCTTTAACTATTGCAGCCATGTTTGTTTTTCACCTTAAAAAGGACACATAGGATAAATATAAATATAGTTTTGACTATTTTAGGTTTAACAGAACTTCAGTTTCCATTTACTTGTCTAGATCAACTTTGAATTTTTGTAGCCTACCTGAATACTACTGTTAATTACATTATTTGTAAGGCTGTTATACTGAAGTCATCTATGCTTGTAATCTGTGTATTTGCTCTTATTTTATTACTGACTTTTCACTTGTCTTTGATTTTGAACTTCATTAGTTAGGCTAGAAGTTTTTGCTGTGGTATCAAAGTACCACACTTGAAGTTTTCTTTAAGTAATAAATGAAAAGCAACATTTTTTTGCTAATTCTATCTGTGACTCAAATACTGTAAATATGATCCGAGCTGTGAGTTTTGTGATTGGTTGCACCACTTGTTCAGCATAATGTGAGGGTGGCATGTACGTGTGAAGAGTGCACTTCACGGCCCACAGAGAAAACCCAACATTAAGTTAACAGGCAGACTGAGCAGATAATTGCTTGGCCAAGTCATTTACATGCCCCGAGCCTCTCTCGGCTCCAGACCTTGAGTGGTTTGTTGCTGTGTGGGTCGGTTTCTTCCTCCACCGAGGGCTTCTGGATGGCAGTGGAGAGACGCTGCCTTTGAATCACCAGCTCCTGCTTGAAGTCCTCCTGGGTCTTCGTTTCCAGGAGTTTCTGCCTAAATGAGATGTCTGAGAACAGGGTGGCAAACGTGCGGCCGAGCTCTATGGCGGTCTTTGTGCTTTTCTGCAGGGTAAGGAAGAGGAAAATTAGATCCGAGATGCTAGAAGTAACACTACAGATAAAAAAAAACCTGAAGACTTCAAGTGTAAAAATTAACACGATTTGAAACAATTGCAAATTAGCAGACAGCAGTGATCATCCGTATGTGTGTTTTTGTCACTCTAGATGATGACTGGAGGGTGAAGGGAGCGGCTTACTGTTCGAGGCGGTGCCAGGATGAGGATGACATAGCGGACCTCGCAGCAGTTCACGCCCCAGTTCTGTGGCCGCTCCAGACGCGAAATACAAACACAGCGTCTCTGAAGACTCTTGACGTTACAGCTGAATACAGAAGGGCACACACTTTTCATCAGCCATGTATATTTAATATTTTGCAGGGAGATCTCTAATCTATCATATTTGATATTTTGATATTTAGCCAATAAATGTGCCAGTAAAATAAATAATAATTAAAAGGATTATAATAAAAATAAATTAGAATAGTTAAGATTTTAAATGTTTTTTGAACAAAGCCTCACCAAGACTCCATTTTTTTATCACAAATACTGTAAAAAGAGTAAACACAATTTCAAATAACCGTTTTCTATTTTAATATATTTTAAAGTGTAATTTCTTCAGTGAGTCTTCAGTGTCACATGATCTTTCAGAAATCATTCTAATATGCTGATTTGCTGCTCAAGACACACTGATGATGTTTAATGTTGAAAACATTTAATGTTTGTTTTGGATGATTTGATGAATAGAAAGTTAACTGAACAGCATTTATTTGAAATTGATTATAAGTGTCTTTATGTCACATTTGATCAATTTAATGCATCCTTAATGAATAAAATATTAATTTATTTTGCTTTTCTTATTTTTTATTTCACTTACCCTAAACTTTTGAATGGTAATGCATCATGCACTGCAAAAATGATTTTCTTACTTAGATTTTTTTCTTCTTGTTTCCAGCCAAAATATCTAAACATTCTTAAATAAAAAAAAATCTTGTGAAAAAGTTGTTCAAATTAATTGAGTTTTTGCTTGAAACAAACAAAATAATCTGCCAATGGGGTAAGCAAAATAATCTATTTTTCTGCTTGAAAGAAAATTATTTTGCTTACCCCATTGGCAGATTATTTAGCTTGTTTCAAATTTTGACTTATTTTTTCTGTGAACAAGACAAAAAAAAATCTACTTGTCTAGAAAATCCTTCTTGATTTAAGAATTTGTAGATATTTTGGTTGGAAACGAGCATTTTTTGCAGTGTGGTTTCCATAAAAATATTAAGTAACAAAAACTGTTTTTGTAAACATTTGTAAAAATAAGAAATGTTTCTCGACCGGAGTAATGATGCTGAAAATTCACATTTGCCATCACAGAAATAAATTACATTTTAAAATACATTTAAACAGAATAGAGTTAATTGAGACTTTAATATTATTTCAAAATATTGATGCTTTTATTATTTTTTTTATCTAACAAATGCAGTCTTGGAGAGCAGAAAAGACTTAAAAAAACATAAAAAAAAAAAAATTCCAAAGTTTTGGCCACTAGTTAATTAATTGGAGATGTGTAAACTACAATAGCTATTTTAATGGTAGCACCATAAAGATACATAAAAGCATGTACATGCTTTAACATAGCACTGTATGCATGTATATTATAGACTTAAAATGTAACAGGGTCCTGGGTCAGAAAGATGAAAAAAAAAAATTCTGACCGAAAAAAAATACATACTGGTGGACCCACATATGGTTCTGCTTCATAAATAGATAAATAAAAGGAAAAAGCAAAGTGCATTCTAAGTGCTTATTTATTGATGTTTAAGGTCTACATACAGCACACAGAGCCAGGACTGCTGGTAGCGAACTCCAGTGGCTGTCGCTGTCACTCCCTGAATGGTTTCGGTCAACAGGTGAACTTTAACACAGAGAGAAAAGAGAGAATACAGTAAAACACATTCCTTGTTTTTTTTTTTTAAAGACAGTGAGTCTTCCATTAAGCTGATCCTCAGAGGGTTTGGCCTGGATTTCTGGATTGCTAGACTGGACGACCTGCGGCCCTTGGGTCAGGCGATCCGCTGCTCACCATTGGCATCCTGTCCTCCGGCGTCTGTGAACAGAGCGCTCATGACCTCCTCCGCATTGCAGCTGCCCTGGCCGTCCGTGGCCACATGCTCCAGCATTCTGCGCAGCACTTCATCCAGGGAGGCTGCCCTCTCGTCCAGCAGGATGCTGGCCTGGGCCAAGAACCCATCCAGATCCCGGTGAGCTCTCACCTCCTCCTGGAAATTCACCAACTTCACATACTGAAAAAGGAAAAGAAGCACTCTAAAGGGGTCGTCAAAATGTTTAATCAATCATTGTCCTGATAATTGACTCACCCCCATGTCACTCATGGTATTCATGTCTTTCTTTCTTCAGTCGCAAAAGAAATTAAGTTTTTTAGGAAAACATTTCAGGATTTTTCTCCATATAGTGGACCTCAATGGTGCTTAACAGAATAAAAGTTAAAAATGCAGTTTCAGTGCAGCTTCAAAGGGCTCTAAATGATCACAGCCTAGGAATAAGGGTCTTATCTAGCAAAACAAGTGGTTATATTAAAAAAAAAAAAAAAAAAAATGTATATACTTTTTAACCTTCCAAAAATTCTGAAATCTTTTTCTCCTCTAACTTCAAAATCGACCTACATCAATGTAGAAGTACCGACCCAGTGTTTACAAAGTGAAAAGGTGGTCAAATGCCCTGAGGTCAAATGCCCAAAGTGACATGGGAGTTTTTCGAAATACCCTAACTGTCTTGAACCGGAGTTCAATCGCAGAAATAGACAAGACGAGCATTTACGGTTAAAACATGTATAAATATGTTTTGTTTTTTTTGCTAAATAAGACCCTTATTCCTAGGCTGGGTTTGTTTAGAGCCCCTTGAAGCAGCACTGAAAATTCATTTTTAACCTTCAATTCATTGAGCACCATTGAAGTCCACTATATGGAGACTTCCTCAAAAAACTTAATTTCTTTGTGACTGGAGAAAGAAAAACAGATATCTCGGATAACATGGGGGTGAGTAAATTATCAGGATTTTTTTTTTTTTATTCTGGAAGTGGAGTAATCCATATCATATATGCATCTATACATAATCTATACAAAATTGTAATATTTTATGAATTGTTTTAAAATATTTGGATAATACTTTTTAGATTTTTAATGTTTTAAAAATAAGTCTCTCCTGCTCACCAAGGCTGTGTTTATTTGATCAAAATACAGTAAAAACGTTAATATTGTGCATATTAGAATGATTTTTGAAGGATCATGTGACACTGAAGACTGGAGAAATAAGGCTGAAAATCAGCTATACCATCATAAATAACTTAAATTTTAAAATATATTTAACCCTCTGGTTGGTTTTCAGGGCAAATTGACCTGGGGGGCGGGTTTCTTTTTCCTGAAAATACTAGTTTTACTGAAACTAGTATTAGAAAAATACTTTGTTTTACTGACTTTCTCAGATTTTGTTTTCAATTTTTTTTCGTTATAAAAATCGGATTCATTATTTTTGTCAACTTGTTTTCTTCTATATGACTTTGTACAATTTTGTACAAAATGAACACATTTAAAAGCAAACCGCCTGATTAAACATTAAAGCACACTAGTGTGAGAAACACTATTATCTCAATACACAATTATCTCATATTGTGAAAATAAAATGCTTTTTTCACTCATAAAATGAGGTGACTACTTTGGATAAATGAGGCTTACGATTATTCAGATGCAAATAGAAACAAAACCAGTCCTAAATGAAAGAAAACAAGTGGACAAAAAGATTGAATCCAATATTTGTTGATAATATAGCATAATGCGAGTTTTATAAGCAATTGTCTGGTCATTTTTGACCAGGAACACCACAAGTATGTCTTTTCGCAATTTTGTACAAAATAAAAGCATGTAAAGGCAAACTTCATGATTAAACAAAGCACACTAGTGTGAGAAACAGTGCAACTTTGTATAATTTTTTGTCTCATATTGTAAAAATTATTCATAAAAAATGTTTTGTTTTTTGATAAATGAGGCCTATGATTAATCAGATGCAAATAGAAACACAAAACCAGTCCTAAATGAAAGAAAGCGAGTTGACAAAAAGATTGAATCTAATATTTGGTGACTTTTTGCAATTTTGTACAAAATAAAAGCATGAAAAGGCAAACTTCCTGATTAAACAATAAAGCGCACTAGTGTGAGAAACAGTGCAACTTTGTATAATTTTTTGTCTCATATTGTAAAAATTATTCATAATTTTTTTTTTTTCACTCAAAAATGAGGTACCTTCTTTCAGATAAATGAGGCCAATGATTCATCAGATGCAAATAGAAACACAAAACCAGTCCTAAGTGAAAGAAAGCAAGTTGACAAAAAGAGAGAATCCAATATTTGGTGACTTTTTGCAATTTTATACAAAATAAAAGCATGAAAATGCAAACTTCCTGATTAAACAATAAAGCACACTAGTGTGAGAAACAGTGCAAATTTGTATAATTTTTTTTCGTCTCATATTGTAAAAATTATTCATAAAAAATGTTTTGTTTTTTGATAAATGAGGCCTATGATTAATCAGATGCAAATGGAAACACAAAACCAGTCCTAAATGAAAGAAAGCGAGTTGACAAAAAGACAGAATCCAATATTTGGTGACTTTTTGCAATTTTATACAACATAAAAGCATTAAAAATGCAAACTTCCTGATTAAACAATAAAGCGCACTAGTGTGAGAAACAGTGCAAATTTGTATAATTTTTTTGTCTCATATTGTAAAAATTATTCATAAAAAAATGTTTGTTTGTTTTCACTTACAGAATGAGGTACCTAATTTCAGATAAATGAGGCCTATGATTAATCAGATGCAAATAGAAACACAAAACCAGTCCTAAATGAAAGAAAGCAAGTTGACAAAAAGAGAGAATCCAATATTTGTTGATAATATAGCATAATGCGAGATTTATAAGCAATTGTTTGGAGTCTGGTCATTTTTGACCAGGAACACCACAAGTATAACTTTTTGCAATTGTGTACAAAATAAAACCATGTAAAGGCAAACTTCTTGATTAAACAAAGCACACTAGTGTGAGAAACAGTGCAATTTTGTATAATTTTTTGTCTCATATTGTAAAAATTATTCATAAAAAATGTTTTGTTTTTGATAAATGAGGCCTATGATTAATCAGATGCAAATAGAAACACAAAACCAGTCCTAAATGAAAGAAAACAAGTTGACAAAAAGATTGAATTGAATATTTGGTGACTTTTTGCAATTTTGTACAAAATAAAAGCATGAAAAGGCAAACTTGCTGATTAAACAATAAAGCACACTAGTGTGAGAAACAGTGCAAATTTGTATAATTTTTTTTCGTCTCATATTGTAAAAATTATTCATAAAAAATGTTTTGTTTTTTGATAAATGAGGCCTATGATTAATCAGATGCAAATGGAAACACAAAACCAGTCCTAAATGAAAGAAAGCGAGTTGACAAAAAGACAGAATCCAATATTTGGTGACTTTTTGCAATTTTATACAACATAAAAGCATTAAAAAGGCAAACTTCCTGATTAAATAATAAAGCGCACTAGTGTGAGAAACAGTGCAAATTTGTATAATTTTTTTGTCTCATATTGTAAAAATTATTCATAAAAAAATGTTTGTTTGTTTTCACTTACAGAATGAGGTACCTAATTTCAGATAAATGAGGCCTATGATTAATCAGATGCAAATAGAAACACAAAACCAGTCCTAAATGAAAGAAAGCAAGTTGACAAAAAGAGAGAATCCAATATTTGTTGATAATATAGCATAATGCGAGATTTATAAGCAATTGTTTGGAGTCTGGTCATTTTTGACCAGGAACACCACAAGTATAACTTTTTGCAATTGTGTACAAAATAAAACCATGTAAAGGCAAACTTCTTGATTAAACAAAGCACACTAGTGTGAGAAACAGTGCAATTTTGTATAATTTTTTGTCTCATATTGTAAAAATTATTCATAAAAAATGTTTTGTTTTTGATAAATGAGGCCTATGATTAATCAGATGCAAATAGAAACACAAAACCAGTCCTAAATGAAAGAAAACAAGTTGACAAAAAGATTGAATTGAATATTTGGTGACTTTTTGCAATTTTGTACAAAATAAAAGCATGAAAAGGCAAACTTGCTGATTAAACAATAAAGCACACTAGTGTGAGAAACAGTGCAAATTTGTATAATTTTTTTGTCTCATATTGTAAAAATTATTCATAAAAAATGTTTGTTTGTTTTTTATTTACAAAATGAGGTACCTAATTTCAGATAAATGAGGCCTATGATTAATCAGATGCAAATAGAAACACAAAACCAGTCCTAAATGAAAGAAAACAAGTTGACAAAAAGATTGAATCCAATATTTGGTGATAACATACAGTAGCATAATGAGAGATTAATAAGCAGTTGTTTAGAGTCCAGTCATTTTTGACCGGGAACAAAGGCATGACATGAATTCCAAACAACCAGTGGGTTAAATAGAAAATAGTTATTTTAAATAGTAAAAATACTCCACAATTTGACTTTTTATTGTATTTTTGATCAAATAAATGCAGGCTATGCTCAAAAACAGTAACAAATCTGAATTAATGCACATTTATAATGTTCCACCTCACAACTTTAGACATAAAAAGGAAAGAAATGCACAACTGAGGAAGCCCAGCCATAAATACATCAATTAAACAACACATGTAAATGATAAAAGAGCTTTAGGAAGAGAGGCTTACTTTTCTCGATGTATGTAGAAGGCCAAACCCTGGAGCATCAGCGTCTATTCATAGGAGGAAAAGCGGGAAAAAATGATAAATTGTTAAAACTGTTACATGGATGCATGAGTCTGAAGGACAGACCACTGAGCCAGGCCTCCCAGAAGATGTGTTTTCCTTCATTATCTCGGAGCCCTGAACCCTCTGTATTATGTCTCCCTGGTTATAAATAGTCAAAGAGCCTCCAAGTCTGCGGCGCAGACACGTCAGGAGTGCATTGTGGTCCCTGAACCCTGACACCGCAGTCACTTAGGAATAAGACCTGGCACAGCCGGCTTCCCCAATGCCGTAAACACACCAGGCCGAATATGAAAACAATACTGATTGTTTTTAAGGCCCGAAGTGAACACAGAGAATTTCTGATAGGCGTCTGCAGCGTGGAGGAGGCAAAGCTGAGACCGCTGGGATCCGTCTATACCTCGGGCAACAATCACAATGATTTTTTTGAGATTTTTTTTGAAGTACTCTCAAAGAGAATCTCATCTGAGCCACCCACGCACACACCCCACATACATCACACACAGATCCAAACCGACGCTCAGATGCATCACACGCTCCGACCTGAGATGCTCGGCTGAACGGGCGTCTCGTAGCGACTGCTGTCTGTCGGGACGGCGAGCGCGTCTCGTTTCCTCCGCCTCTCGTCCTCTGTTTCGGCGTCTCGCAGCTCTGAAACATCAACATGTCACAATAGAGCTCCTTAAGTAGGCCTTTCTTAGCTTTAAGATGATTATTATAATCTCATTTCCCTGCCTAACTGGGTCTGACGTGACCTTTTACAGCTGCTAGAAGAAATATAGCGCTGCGCATTTGTGTATCGAGGTGTTCACTTCCTGTTCCATGAATCATCTCGAGCGTGGAAATATTTATTTAACGCTATTTATGGTGTGACTGCAGATGCATCCCCCTCAAAAAAATATATGCACCATCTGTTAAAGCTACACAATGCACCCATGCCCTCATAAAAAAAAAAAAAAAAAAAACTGCCCAAAACCAGGCACACGGAGCGATATAACCATAGCCGTCCCAATAAATTCTTTCTTTGCATGGAAGATTATAATCATGACATGAGCTAAACTACATGACATTCTGAGGAATAAACCGAGGTTGCAGCTGTTTGGTTTAAAGTTGGGGTGATACGCTGTGAAGTCTGTTTACTCTCCGTCTGTGGTTTTGATGCTATTTACTAAATTTGAGCCGGTTATATTTATTAAATTCACGCTTGTATGATCAAGACGTTTCCTCTCAGAGTATTTCACACGTCGGACCTCACCCTCAGCCTTCGTAAACCTGTTTTGTTCGTTTGCCAATTAACAGGGAACTCTCTAACTGAACTTGGCACAGTAAATGCTGTTTGAAAACAATGCGTAGGAACCGAAAAGGAGTGTTTAGATCTCACCCATCCTTTGAAAGAGGTGGCCATTTCTTTTCTGCCCAGATGATGAAGCATCTATGGAAGAAATGAGATCAATTAAACATCGTCAAACATATTTCGAGTGTGAAATTAATTTCAGTGGTCAGATTAAGAATTGCAATTACATTTAATAAAAAGAAGTAAAAAGTACTGTGCTGTTTTGGATGTGGTACTATGGTACTACTAAGGTTTTTAGACATGTACTATGATGATATCATGGTTTTACATCATGGGTGAATCTCACAAAAGCCATCAAGAATATTTCCAGGTTATTAAACTCTAAAATCAAAGGGAAAAATATTTTTAAAGATTTTCCTTTCTTGCCTATTATAGCATATATGTGACCCTGGACGACCAAACCAGTCTTAAATTGCACAGGTATATTTGTAGAAATAACCAAAAATACATTGTATGGGTCAAAAAGATCAATTTTACTTTTATGCCAAAAATCATTAGGATAATGATTTTTGATTCATAAAGATAAAGATCATGTTCCATGAAGATATTTTGTAAATTTCCTACTGAAAATATATCAAAACTTAATTTGTGATTAGTAATATGCATTGCTAAGAACTTCATTTGGACAAATTTAAAGGCAATTTTCTCAAGATTTAGATTTTTTTGTACCCTCAGATTCCAGATTTTCAAATAGTTGTATCTCGGCCAAATATTGTCCTATCCTAACAAACCATACATCAATGACAAACTTATTTATTCAGCTTTCAGATGATGTATAAATCTCAATTTCGAAAAATTTACACTTAAGACTGTTTTTTAAAAGCGGTTCACAAAACCAGCCATAAGGGTCATTTTATTTTTTTTCAACTGGGATTTATACATTATCTGAAAGCTGAATAAATAAGCTTTCCATTGATGTATGGTTTGTTAGAATATGATATTTGGCTGAGATACAACTATTTGAAAATCTGGAATCTGAGGGTGCAACAAGAATCGAAATATTGAGAAAATCACCAAAAGCTGTCCAAATTAAGTTCTTAGCAATGCATACTACTAATAAAAAAATTAAGTTTTGATATATTTATGGAAGGAAATTTACTAAATATCTTCATGGAACATGATCTTTACTTCCTATCCTAATGATTTTTAAAAGAAAAATGTATTTTTGCCTATTGCTACAAATACACCTGTGCTACTTAAGACTCAAGGTTTTGTGGTCCAGGGTCACATATACAAGAAAAATATACAAGTTGCTGATAAAAAATGACAAGGGTACATTAATTTAAAAAAAAAAAAAAGTAATGCACTTGGATGAATCATTTATAATAAATACCGGAAAATAAATGAATAAATAAAAACAGTCTGTTTTGATTCATGGATTTAAGCCTAAGTTCTGAATGAATCATACTCTGATTTATAAATGTAAATGATTTATATTAATTAACATTACTTATTTTATTGTTGTTATTGTACATTGCTTTTAATTTAAAATATTTAAAATTACAATATGTGACCCTGTACCACAAAACCAGTCAATTTTAGAACAGATATACAGTATTTCTAGCAATAGCAATGGGTCAAAATGATTGATTTTCCTTTTATGCCAATATCATTAGGATATTAAGCAAAGATCATGTTTTATGAAGATATTTCATGAATTTCCTATTCTAAATATATCAAAATGTAATTTTTGATAAGTAATATGCATTGCTAAGAACTTTATTTGGACAACTTTAAAGGCAAATTTCTCAATATTTAGATTTTTTTTGCACCCTCAGCCAAATATTGTATTATCCCAACAAATTATACATTATTAGAAAGCTTATTTATTCAGACATATAAATTTTGACATAAAATTTGCATTAAAATTTCCATTTCAACCATTATGACTGGTTTTGTGGTCACAGCATTTCATTACAGTATATTTTTGTTGTCGTACACTGCAAAAAATGCTTTTCTTACTTAGATTTTTTGTCTTGTTTCCAGCCAAAATATCTAAAAATTCTTAAATCAAGAACGAATTTCTTGATTTTTGACAAAAATTATTGTCTAGTTTTCAGAAAAAAAGAAGTCAAAATTAAGTTTTTGCTTGAAACAAGCAAAATAATCTGCCAATGGGGTAAGCAAAATAATCTTGTTGTTACCCTATTGACAGATTATTTTGCTTGTTCTAAGCAAAAACTCACTTAATTTTGACTTCTTTTTTCTGAAAACAAGACAATTTTTACTTGTCTAGAAATTCGTACTTGATTTAAGAATTTGTAGATATTTCGGCTGGAAACAAGACAAAAATATCTAAGTAAGAAAAGCATTTTTTGCAGTGTAATACAGTAATGATATTCTAAATCAACTTTGAAGAAATAAAAAATAAGGCACCTGCATGCTTTACAGTAATGAAAATGTGAAGTGAAAATCCCATGCAGCTGCTTTTACTGTAAGTAGATGAATAATAAATGAAAAGTTGCAATGAGATGCCACTGAAGAGTGTAGAGCAGTCATGAATCGCTATTATAAATTCAGGTTTGTGACTTTTACCCTAACACTTATTCCAGACCCTCAAAGAGACTGGGATTTCATGGAAATTTCCCATCTTTTAAATTCATCCAATTTACAGCAGCCCTCACAGCGTCATGCATGGAAGGCTTACGGCCACATATTTTCTTCAGGGCGGATGGGATAAAGAGGTCATTCTCTGTGCAAAAATCGTATCACGGGTGGCAGGATATTCTTAGCACATGGCGTTTCTATCTCCAATGACCGCGGCTTCACCATCATCCCGCCATCTCTAATTTAGCAGACAACCTGCTTTGTTATAACAGTCCTCACATTAGACGCTTCGAGCCTCAGGGCAGATCGCCAGCCTCGCAACCCTGCAGGCTTGGACAAATTGATTCAGTTATATCTTTGTAACAAAATATCATTTGTTGCACAGGAACGCTTGCTAAATAATAAATAAATAATTAGGTCTACTCGTTTGAGATGCGTTACTGGAAACGCTTTGAGGAAATCCTCAATGCTGGATTGGTTGGCCCTACAGTCGGGTCATGTGACACCTGGGATTAGAGGAAAGATTGTCATTTCTGCTCTCACTTCAGGACCCCATCAGCCCGCAGGCCACGCGAGTCCTGTAATGGCTGGACGTCCACGCTGTATGTGACAAAACGGTCTCTGAGAGTCCTTAATAGGTCCCTTCAAGCGATGTTCTGTGTTCAACACAGCTTAAGCTCTAGCGACAGCATCTGCAGCAAGCAGCCAAAGAAAATAATAATGCAATATCACAAGAGAAAGGGTCTGTTATGACCGTATTAGGCCTTAGGCACGAGGCTAATCACAGCTAATCACCCTCGCAAGTGTGAAATTGCATTTGATATGCAAAGATTGAACAAGCAAATATGTAAAGAAGCAAGGAAAAGCCAAGGAGTGTCGCAAAAAACGTTTGCGAGTGGAGGTGCTAGCTATGCTTTAGCTTGAACTGCACTCTTAAAAAAAATTAAGGTTCCAAAATGGTGTTTTTGCAGCGGTGGAATCCATTTTTTGATCTGCACAGAACCTTCCGATGAACGGTTCTTAAAAGAACCAGATTCTAAAAATCTAAAAGAACCTTTTTTGCATTTGAAAGGTTCCATGGATGCTCAAGTCTCTTCATGGAACCATCAATGCCAATTAAGAACCTTTATTTTTAAGAATATGCAACTATATCACATTTTATCTGATTGCTGAAAGTTTCTATTGAAAATGGTTAGGCTGATAACACAAGCATTGATCTCCTTGATCATAAATGAATTTAGTTATCCAAAAATGTCCATAATATATCCATGCAACAGTATTATCAGTGATAATATTAAAGAGAATTCCACTAAACTTAGGTTGCATTACAAGAAGCTTCATTTTGTGAGCTAAACTTTACATTATCATCATAGATTACCACAAAAAATTGTTCATGACCATATTCATGGTGCTGTCTCTAGAGGTCTAACTATAGATAGAAAAGACCTTCTTTGCAGAAATTTCTCTGTTGTCACTGTTTGGTGTGCTAATCAAAATTAAGGTTCAAATGTGTGATTCACCAAATTAATCTTTGCAAAGTCTGCAAACTGATCAAAAGATGATACGAAGCCACATCAGATCACATTAGGAAGTTATTTCAAACACTCGACTAATTTTGTGAATTAAAAACAAGTTCTAAATTTTTTTAATAACTTTTGTATTTATAACTTTCATTGTTGAAGAGCAGGTTTAGAAAGGCTTATCATTGCATGTCATTAGAAGGGAAGATGCTCTGCATGTGTTGCTTTTTCAGATGTAAGCGGGGAAGCGTTTCCTCATCTCAGCACGTGAATCACAGGCACACACAGCAAATTTCGAGAGAAATAAAACAGGGAAATTATTTAAATGCAAAACCGAATGCAATTCAAAAATGCGTGGTTTCTCCTTCTTTCCAAAGCGCGCTGTAGCTTTCGCTCCTGTGGCGTCTGCCGTTGCTAAGCAACCATGACTTGCGCTCTCCATGAAGATGCAGAAGTTTCAGCAAATGATAAATGTATTTCCAGGATTAAAAACTGGAAAATCCGAGTGCATCGCGACTACGTCACTTCAATTATGAAGTTCATTTGAAATAAAGAACTTGAGCGTGCAAAAAATGCGACCTGTGAACGGCTCCTAAGCTGTTTAAAACAGGCCTTCTCCCAATTTCCAGCAACCAAATGGTATAATCAAATGTCTTATTTGTCATTTTAACTGTTTGGAAGCAGAGTGTAAATGTTTTATTGTCCTGTTGCATCTTTTATTTAGGACCAGCGACTAGTCGACGTCAAGCTAAAAGCGTCATGGCAGAGCATTAAAGTCGACTAGTCGGTCCAACCCCTAATCTATACTGCTATACAAGCTGCACATTGACCGCTCTAAAATATATCCAAGTTTCATTTCTATAGTATTGTCCCTTGAGAAGATATAGTAAAATGGTTGCTGAAATGTGAGGGGTGTACTCACTTTTTTGAGATACTGTTGGTTCAAAATATAGATTAGCGGTCTACTTGATCTGTAATAATCAGCATCAGCCCTGAAAAATACATCGGTTGACCCCTAGATACGCCACTACGTTTAGGTAGCGACAAGCGTCTGTGAGAGTTATTTGAATAATAATAATAATACACAGACTGTATCAGTCTGTCTGGAATGAGCAAACACAGACAAGTGATAAAAACAGCAAAAAGTCCCAGTGTTGATATCAGCACACGTGTAACGCCACTCAGCTAATCAAAATCCACTCCATCTTTAATTCTGATAACACGTTCTCAGTGCCAACATGTAAAGCATGTAAACATATTTTGCTGACTGTGCCAAACACACTCCCTCTCCCTTGTTGTGCTCTTTTCTCTGCCGCTCGCCTCACTAGACTTCCTGTTCGCAGGCTCGCTGACTTCCTGTTGCTGACTGCGCTGTCCTGTGCTGTTGACAGAAATAATAGTTCCATGAAAAGGTCTGTACCTTTTGCAGGAACTATAGTAAATTGCCACTGACCCTAAAATAGTTGGTTTAGCTCTCTCTGTGACCTGCTGACAGTAGGATGCACAAACGGAATATATTAAATTATATATAAACGACTCCTCAGCTAAGAGAACTCTTCTTTTAGCTTTCATAATCATTTAAAAAATAATTCAATATAATAAATAATTACATGAATGTCCCCGGCGACTGTCATTTTTTTAATTCAGTCAGCAGGATACAATAAAGCTTGGTGTGAGAGATTTATTCTGGCAATCTGAGTCCTCTGTTTTAATTAATTTAAGGATTTAAAATTAGATTCCTAGCATATACAGATCATGAGATTTGCTTAACAACTGACTGAAAAAATATGCATTTTTATTTCATTACCAGCTGTACCCTGTGCCTGACTCATTCTTATAACAGTTTACACCTAAATTTGCACAGCAATGTGCTGAATATTATAAGTAACATGAGTTTTGGTTAAAAAAAAACCAAAGAGTTCTTAACGTTCTTAGACGATAATCCTCTTATAGAGGGGGATTTTTTTTTTCCCATTTCAATATTACTCAAATTCCAAGTGTTATGTCACTGTCTATAACTGTTGACTTTTCTTTTTTTCTTTATTTACTTTATTTATTTTTCAAAATGCTTATCATTACTGTACCATTTGCAGTGTTGATTATCATGTAATAAGAAACAACGATAATGCACAATCCCTCAAAACTGGCAAGATTAAAAACAGAAGCATTTATCTCGCCTGGTAATTTTCCATCCTTAGCAAATTCAACCAGAACAAATGATTCCGTAAATTACCCATGAAAAGACAAACTAATTCATAAGTCAACAAAACTTTGTCCACTTACAGGTCTCCATCCCTGCTGAGCATGACTGTCCCAGCATCCAATCAAGTCTGTAACTCTGTTTCCAGAGTTGACAAAACCACAGCTCAACTTACCGGTCGGCACAAAATGAAGCACTTCTTTGCTTTCCGTCATTTTCCTCATAAGTAAAGCCAATCAACCCATCATGGTTTCAAATACAAAGTTTGCTGCATGTCTTCTTCACAGCTCTACCTTTACACCTCAGCAAGCCCTTGAGTCTACAGTAAGTTAAGTGCACATGAAACAGGGCGGGTTTGCTGTGCCTCTGGGTCCCAATGCCTATCAATGACTAGACAAAACTTAAACCCAGCACAACAGTTCTCATTAATGCCACTTCCATACTGAAATGGCTTACTAGAATGACAAAGGAGAAAAAAATCAGGAATATGCAAAGATTAAATGGAGAAGAATGAATTAATAACACATAAAATCAAAAATGTATACACTACTAAAAGTTTTGGATCAGCAAGATTTTTTTTTTTAATACGTTTTTAAATATGTGCTTATCAAGGCTGCATTTATTTGACCAACTCAGTTATTTAACTTTCATACTCGGTTATTATTAATGTTGGAAACATTTGAGCTGCTTTTTTTTTTTTGGAAACTGTGAAACTTGTTTCAGGATAGTTTAAAGTTCAAAAGAACAGTATTTATTCAAAATATTTTGTAACTCACTATCAATAATGCATCCTTGCGGAATAAAGTATTCATTTTCAAAAAACAAAAAAACAAAAAAAAAAAACACATTTTTGAACAGTTATGTATAAATGATTTCTATTCTAAATAAATGCTGTTCTTTTTAACTTTTTATTATTCAAAGAAACCTGGAAAAAAATATCACAAGTTCCAAAAAAAAAAAAAAAAAATTACACTCTAAAAAAATTGCTGTTTACCCAATTTGCTGGTAACCCAACACTGGATCAAATATGGACAAACCCAGCGTTGGGTTAAATCTTTGACCCAACATACTGGGTTGTTTTAAATAACTCAAATATTGAATGAAAATTACTATTGCTGGCTTAAAATTAACCAACAATAGGTTGGAAATTAAAAAGCAGACACAGAATTACTAGAGGCAATAGTAATAATCAAAACTTGAACATTTATTTATACATTAAAACACCCATGGACAAAAATATAAGACAAATTGATTTATGCAGCATAGTTTTCAACTTTGCATACATTTAAACTCGTTTAACATGCATTTAAAAATAAAAAATAACTTTTAAGTAATATTTTAATTCAAGTGTATTTAACAGTATTTCCCGTTTTAACCGCCTCGCATTTCACTCGTAGCTAAAAGATGCTGTGACTTCATAATCTGTCAATAAACAAACAGTACACAGTTTTGAGAAAATATTTTAAAATCTGAATTAATTAGAAGCAATATTGTAGCGAATAAAATCAATTAATGTTACGCAAGGCAATGCTCCATCAGGTGAAACAACCATTGCTGACTCATTTAGCTGAGTGACATCTCATCTGTATCTTGCATTGCGCTGCGTTACGTAAAATAAAACCATTTCCAGCACAATAAAGACTTTATAGATAGAATAAAATGTTTACAATTTCACTGAAGAAGTCCACTAAATCGGCACTGAGGTCTCGCTCTCTCCCAGGGTTGCCAGGTTTTCACAAAAAAAAAACACCCAACTGCTACTCAAAAATAGCCCAAAAGTAGCCCAATGGCATTTCAAGGAGGGTCCCCCAGTAAAAAAAAAAAAAATTCACCATACATGGGGTGAAATACACGTTTTGTGGTGGGGTTCCTCTGGTAAAATTAGCAGTCCAGGGGCTAAATATTATGTTATTGAGGTCGCTTCAACCCACGGACATGAAAAACATGAACAACTGTATAAAAGTAGCCCAACTGCCAGTTGCAGCGGTGAGTGAGACTGACCCAGCTACCTACCCAACAGCTGGTTTACACAAAAAACTACTCAACACCGGAAAAATAACCCAACATAATGACCCAACAGGCATAACCCAGCAATTGGTTTAAAAAAAAATTAAATAAAAAATAAAAGCCCATCATTTTTAGAGTGTAGGCAGCACAACTGTTTCCAAAATGTGTAATCAATCAGCATATTAAAATGACTTCTGAAGGAACATGTATCTATCTATTTGTTGTTTATCAACGCAATTAACCAGAACAGTTCGCACAAAATAAGATATTTAGTCCAAATTGAGCCCCGCACAGGGTCTGCCTGGAGAATATTTAAAACATCCAACTATTAACTAACTTTAATGAATTAAATATTTTTTTTCCCCAGCAAGTAGACTTAAATTTGAGAGCTGATATGAATTTGAATTAATGCAGGATAAGTGGTGGCAAGGTGGAAGGATAATTAAAATTTGCAGTCGAGATCATGCTACCAGTCCATTGAGAAATTAACCTAGCATCACATCAGTAATAACTCTAATCTGCTCAATTTGGCAAATTTACGCAAAGCACCTCTTGAATAACTGAATAATCTCATCTTTAAAAATATTCATAATGACTGCGGAGTGAGAACTGCACATTTGGAGCAACAAATAGTGTTTGGCATAGTCTGAACAAAAACATGATTCAGTATTCAGAAAACATTCAGTATTTTGAGTAGTTTCAGAATATACTGAATTGAGAGCATATGCTAAAATTACAGTATGTTCAACACTTCATTTTATAAAACTGCTATCCTTTCACAACTTAAGCAAATAAATAAACAAATCCTCAATGTTCACCCCTCCCTCTTTCATTCTTTCATGGGTGCTTTCCATTGAATTCCTTTAGAATAATGCAATCATTCATGGCATACCTGCTAATTATTTTTGTAGAGGTTAGCTGCCTTGTAAACCTTTATTTTCTCGTCTAAACTTACATCAAAGAGGTGCTTTCACAAAACACCTCCAGCGCTCTGTTAAATGTAAGTCCTAAGCAGATTGAATGCCACTAAAATTATGCCAGAAAAACATGCTGCGTGGTAGTAAAAGTTGTTGGTGGGCATATTAAATGTACAGGCCTCAGGTATGCAGCGTTAGCTCAACCTGAAGTGTCACAGTGAGTTACGCCTCTGGCTGATGCTAGGGGGCAACACACCGCAGCAATTTGACAGAATTTATAATTATATGACTCAAATGCTGCCTCAACCAACAATTATCACATTATTTCACATCATACAGCATGCATTTAGTTACAAAACAGGGCTGTATGCATACATGCATCATTAAGCTTGTGTACTGGGTTGTTTCTTTAGAAAATAAACTTTTTTCTCACTAGAATATTCTATTTGTTTACTTGTGTAAGTTATTTCCACCATAGTGACTCGCACTAGAGGTCTGCATTCCCGCGGTTCTCCCGCAGGACCCGCAAGACCCGACTAGATTTCTTGCAACGCGGGAATAAATGTCCAAATAAAACGCGGTAGCGGTTAGTAACTCTGGTGTAATTTGAACGGAAGCGGGCGGTCTAACAATATCCCGTTACCGACGTCCTTTCTGAACATAATTTCTGTGTTATTGTATATCCTAAGTGTAAATGTATCTGGTTGTTGAACGTTTTTTATTTTTTAAGGTATTGCACACAATAGGCTGAAACTTGCCACAAAGCACCGGCAAAAATAAATAACAATGAACGTGTCGGGCGAAATAGTAAGGAGATATTTGAATTATTTAGTGTATTCTGAGTCAGTGTCGCAAAGATCCTGACTGGCAATCTTCTTTTTGGATGGGCCTTTATAGAGAGAAATCTTTACGGATTATTGCATAATGAAAGAGCTATTGTTTTCGATTCGTTTTATTTCGTTAAGTAACAATTTGAAGCTTTCTAAATATGTATTTATCATGTCTGTGCATCATGTTTGTTTTCTTTATTTTATAAAATACTGTTTGTAACGTTTCGTTGATTTTGCACACAAATAAAAGTAGACCCTTTTCAGTTCCGAATGATATTTTACTCTTACCTTTTTGAGCAAAAATGTCGGATAATTTTAAATTGCCCTGGCGCCTCCTGCAAAGCGGCTTTACCTTTCACTCTCCGCACAAACGATTGTATATGCACCTAATAGCGCACATTTATCTAGGTTTAACGTTTAAATTGTTTTATACTTGAACTGTTCTATATCTGTAGATTTTATTTTAGTCAAGTCGTGATGATTTGAGAAGGCAAATTGACCAAACCGACTATGAACAATCTTCCGCTGACCGCTGTTTGTTGCTTTAAAAAAAAACAAAAACGTATATTTAACGAACAAGACATGCTTCAAACTTTTTCTAAATGAACTTTATAAAAAAAAAAATGTAACTAAATATAAATCACTTTGCCATTTCATACAAAGCTGAACTATTTTTATAGGGGCTCTAGTACAAGCCAACGGTTTTGTTCTTTTGCTTATAATGGTAAATGACAGATGTCATGATTTTTTTTTCTCTCAGAAAAATGTTACATTTTTATTTTGAATAAAAATAACAAATAGGCTACAATTTTTGTACCTACATGTATTTTCTTCTGCAACACATTTTCCTTAAACATGTTAAAAGCATCTTGACAACAAAAAAGAAAAAATTGTACAGCCTACAATTTTATTTGTTTTCTCTCTTTCGGTAGTATTTAAATGTGAGATTCTGGATCTGAATTTAGCGGGAACCGTCGGTCGGGAAGAAAATTATTTTATTTTGTCTCCTTAAGAAGAATCGCTCTATGTTCTCCCAACTGTATGTCGCTTTGGACAAAAGCGTCTGCCAAATGCCTAAATGTAAATGTAATGTAAATGTAAGCGGGCAGCGGGTGAACAAAGAATGAATATATAGCGGGAGCGGGTGGGTGCGGAATAAAACCTCGCGGGAGCGGGACTAAAAAAAACAGTCCCGTGCAGACCTCTAACTCACACTCCATCCACGATATAGATAACTTTGTTTCTTCAATTTACATTCCTTCACTTGCACACCAACAGATCCTCTGCGGTGAATGGGTGAAACACACAATTTGCTGAGTCTACTTAAAATAACTGGCTGCCTTGAAATTTTAAGTTGAATCGACTCAAATCTCTAAGTATTCACTTAGTACAACTTAACATTTCAAGTTGACTAAACTTCTTTGAGTTGACTGAACTTAAAAACTGAAGGCAGACAGGTAGCAAATTATTTTTAATTGACTCAACAAAGAGTGTAATCCACACCACTCCAATCCATCAATTAACATCTTGTGAAGCGAAAATCTGTGTTTTTTAAGAAACAAATCCATCATTTTAACTTCAAATGGTTGCTAAAATATGAGTCCATAATCCAATAACGCAACCTCCATTGAAAAAGTGGTCTGGTCTGAACCAGGAGAGAAATTTGCACAGATCTAGTACAGTTTAAAAGCCAAAACAGCCAAAAACACCTTGAATTTTGATGTGACGGACAACAAGAGATGGAATTTTTCACTGGAGTATGGCATTATTATAGATTATTTTAGCCATAAGGAATGGTTCAAAGTTAAAACTTAAAATTTCAGGAGGAACCTCTCTGCACTTTCCCCACTCACCATCATGGACAGCACCGTGGCTACAGTGGAGTCATTCAAGTTCCTGGGATCGTTCATCTCCCAGGACCTGAAGTGGGACACTCCATTGTAAAAAAGGCCCAACAAATGTTGTACTTCCTTCGCCAGCTGAGAAAGTTCAACCTACCACAGGAGTTGCTGAAACAGTTCTACTCAGCCGTCATCGAGTCTGTTTTGTGCTCATCAATAACTGTCTGGTTTGGCTCAGCTACAAAATCAGAAGATTACAGAGAACAGTTCAGACTCAGAGAGGATTATTGGTGCTCCCCTGCCCACCCTTCAAGAACTGTATACATGCAGAGTGAGGAAAAGAGCTCAGAAAGTCAACCTGGATCCCTTACATCCTAGCCATTCCCTCTTTGAACTTTTGCCATCTGGCTGGCGCTACAGAACCCCAAATACCAGGACAAGAAGGCACAAGAACAGTTTTTTTTCCCTAGGCAATCCACCTTATGAACAGCTACATTACCGTTCAAAAGTTTGGGGTCAGTAAGACTTGCAAAGTCAAGGCTGCATTTATTTTATCAAAAATACAGAAAATAAACTGTAATATTACAAAATGTTATTACAATAGAAAATAATGTTTTTTATTTTCATATACTTTAAAATATAATTTATTCCTGTGATGCAATGCTGATTTTTCATCAGCTGTTACTCAGTTTCCCAGGTTTAAGTGTCACATGATCTCTCAGAAATCATTCTGATATTCTGAATTATTAGTAGAATTATCAGTTTTGGAAACCGCAAATTGTGCCGCCAATGGTTTTTTTTTTTTTTTTGAACCTGTATTTTTTTCTTTCAAGAACAACATTTATTCAAACTTAACATATAAAAGATATAAATCTTTTCTAGCGATGTAAATCAAGTGTCACTTTTTATTAATGTAACAATTTATTCATTTCTTTCAAAAAAAAAAAAAGAATGAATAAACATTTACTGACCCCAAACTTTTGAACAGTAGTGTAAATGTTCCCCCCATTGTGCAATAACCTTATATTTATTTGTTACCACCTAATACATCCCTGCATCTCTTTCTATTCTATTCTATAACACAACTGTACATACCACTTACTTCTTAATTTATTTTTCTATATATTTTTTGTCTATTTATATGTGTATTTTTTATTCTCATCTTATTTTTATTGTCTGTGTGTTGTTGTTGTCTTGGTGTACTGGAAGCTAATGTCACAAAAACAAATTCCTTGTATACGCAAGCATACTTGGCAATAAAGCGGTTTCTGATTTCTGATTCTGAAAACGTCTTAATGGTGGATTTCTTTCACAAACATGCAGGTTTTTACATTAATTTTGGCATTAATTGATGGACTGGAGTGGTGTGGATTATTGTGATGTTTTTATCAGCTGTTTGGACTCTCAATCTGACGGCACCCATTCACTGTCAACTCTTTCGCATTTGGGATGACACACTCTTTCTGGTTGTGTCTCACAATCTCACGCTTCCCAAACTAAATCTCACACCAAATAAACAGGACATTGTAAACTAAGATTGTGTTATCAAAATCTCACTCCAGCCAGGCAAACCAAGGGTGGCACCTCAAATATCAGACCGGAGTGTTTATATTAAATGACAATGAAGAAAATATTAGATAAGTGGAAATAAAGTGCATACTGATAATGTTATTATAGCATGCTGTTTTTATAATGTACCACAGTAAATTGAGGTGCAAATATCATAGGCTATCTGCCAGTATTTGCATTTGGCATGAATAGAATCTACTACTTTTTGCAATTAGCATAGTGTAAACAGCCTTTAATATTATGATTTTCACATCAGTTGTGTTATATTTTATTTCATATGTGACCCTGGACCACAAAACTAGTCATTAAGGAGAAATTTTGTCCAAATTGAGATTTATATGGCATCTGAAATTTGAATAAATAAGCTTTCCATTGATGTATGGATTGTTATGATAGGACAATATTTGGCTGAGATACAACTATTTGAAAATCTGGAATCTGAGGGTGCAAAAGAAAAAAAATAAATAAATATTAGAAAAATCGAAAAAAGAAAAAAAGAAAAAGAAAAATCACCAAAAGTCGTCCAAATATAGTTTTTAGCAAAGCATATTATTTATCAAAAATTAAGTTTCATTCATAATGTTTTTTTGTCATAAAAAAAACTATAATTTTGACCCATACAATGTACTTTTGGCTATTGCTACAAACATACCCCAGTGACTTATGACTGGTTTTGTGGTCCAGGGACACATATTTTAACATGAATTCATATTTTTTAAAAAGCATTTTTTTTTTTTTTTTTTTAAGTTTCCATGACATTTTTTGTGTACCAAAACTAATCTGTTCATCTTGATATCAAGCCAGAAGTTAAAGAATATCCTCTGTGTGCTCGCAATGTCTCTGTCAGTTTTAGTGAATGTCAACAGTGCCCTCTACTGTTGTAGAGCCAAAGGACCTCGAAGTGACTTACTAAGCCAGACTGATTATAATTTACAGCAGCGGTTTTCATTCCTCTGGCCCCTTTTCTATCTCCTTCTTACACAAATCAGATCATCAGCTCATTAGGAGAGATTAACACACAAATGTGCAGTGCTATGAGTCGCCAGGATTGAAAACCACTCATTTAGGCATGATGGCCTCTGTATTGAAAGCCCGACTGACTCTGAGAAACACTGTATGCAGCCTTGGGTACTCAAATGCTTCTTTAGATACATGCGCTTAAAAAGAACAAAATGAAATGATGAATTGGCTACACAAAGACAACACATTATTCCAATTTGTGGTTATCTACACTCATTACACAGAAACTGTTCATTGCCCAGACCTGCTCCTTCCTTACAGAGTTTACTTCCAACGTGCTCCAGCAAACCTGCATGGAAGTTTCCAGTAATCCTGAACAAAGAGTGCTTCCTATTTTGAAGGCTGCGTCCTTCCTATACTAGTCCTTCTGAGGCTGCCAGCAGCCATGGCACATGAATACTGTTAATATTAATTCCAAAAATGTATATAATTCTGTTTATATAACTCCTTTTGTTTATCATTAAGTGCTCATGAAACGAAAGAAAATATGTTGACAACTTATACAAGCTGATCTGTTATTGCTCATGCATAAAAATTACGCTGCAAAAAATGCAAAAAAAAAAATTCTTACTTCGTTTTTTTGTCTTATTTCCAGCCAAAATAACTAACATTTCTTAAATCAAGAAGTCAAGTAAAAATTATTCTCTTGTTTTCATAAAAAATAAGTCAAAATTAAGTGCAAAACAAGCAGAATAATCTTATTTCAAGCAGAAAACTAGATTATTTTGCTTACCCCATTGGCAGATTATTTTGCTTGTTTCAAAGAAAAACTCACTTAATTTTAACTTATTTTTTTTCTGAAAACAAGACAATAATTTTTACTTGTCTAGAAACTTCTTTTTAGATATTTTGGCTGGAGACAAGACAAAAAATCTAAGTAAGCATTTTTGCAGTGTACAAACATGCGTATAACTGAGCAAACCTTTATAAGCAAAACTTAAGAAGTGTATGCTGGATGATTTTTGTCTTTTATGGCTGGAATGTTCCTGAAAGCACTAGAATATTACAGAAGATTCCAGAATGCTCCCATCCTTGCAAAAGCAAAATATAAAAACAAAAAAAAAACAACATGCAACATTAATGCAAAGCCTTATCTGTACTAAAGCAATGTTACATAATTACTGATAGAAGTTCTAAAATTTACCGGACCTAATTATTTACCAAAATATTGGTGCTAAATGAAAATAAACAGTGCAATAATAATTTACACAGAACTGCAGAAGAACCATACAATTAAATTAACATATTTTTTGTTACATTTTGTTACATTATTTTAAACTGAATTTGAATTCATGCAATATAGTTTAGCATTAGCCTATGTGATTAATTTACAATAAAAAATAAAAAAATCAGTACTGATTCATTTTTAATTTTTTATTCTTTTTTGTAAATTCCAATGTGCGTGCGAAGGATACACTTACAGAATCTACAGTATTTCACAAATGTTAAGTCTACTTTCACCTAATAAACATACTGTTAGCTTAGGGCGTCCTCTTTTTGGACTTAAAAAATGCGCCCGGCCGGGATTCATAAATCGCCCGAAATGTCCGGGATTTGGCTTTTGCTCTCTACAGTCTGTTTTCTTAATCCCACTCCTGCAAACATTATAATATTGAAGAATGCAGAATATTTAAATCGCTTTGGATGCAGCTTGTGCTGGATATAGGGTTGCCAAATCCACATTTTTTTCCACAGAATTGGGCTTACTGTAAACTGATTTTCTCCCTTGGGTTAACAGTTTGAAATACTACATAAATTCCATTTGACTGAAATGCTTGTATTGAAACATTTTGCATTCTACCTGCGATAAAACTATGGTAGATATTAGTTTTGTAAAGGATGGCTTTGTAGCTGTGTTTATGATCAATCTGCATAACAGTGACTGTAATGTAGTTTTGGTATGGTAATGATGTCCTATGTCCTCTTTTCTGAAAACTAAAATGTGACCCCGGACGACGAAACCAGTCTTAAGTGTAAATTTTTCAAAAATGAGGTTTATATATATTCTGAAAGTTGAATAAATAAGCTTTCAATAGATGTATGGTTTGTTGAGATCGGACAATATTTGGCTGAGATACAACTATTTGAAATCTGCAATCTGAGGATGCAAAAAAATAAAAATACTGAGAAAATTGCCTTTAAAGTTGTCCAAATGAAGTTCTTAGCAATGCATATTACGTATCAAAAAATAAGTTTTTATACATTTTCAGTACGAAATTTACAAAATATCTTAATGGAACATGATCTTTACTTAATATCCTAATGATTTTTGGCAAAAAATTTTTTTGATAATTTTGACCCATACCATGTATTTTTGGCTATTGCTAGAAATATTTCCCAGCGACTTAAGACTGGTTTTGTGGTCCAGGGTCACAAATATGTTCACCCTAGCTTAATGTTTAAATTCTCTCTTTAGCCCCATTAGGTAAATCTGAAGACAAGTTTTATGATACCCCATTCTTTTGAGAGAATGAATTTACTTGAATGTTAAATAAATTCAACTTATTAGAGTTCACAGTGCAGACAGATACCGCAAACTATGACTCGCATACGATTCAATTCACACATTCATTATTCTCATCAAAGCAACGATGAGAAAAGAATTCATTTCCACAAAGGAGTCTAGAAAAAGCAGTTAAGGCTCATTTCACATACACTGCAGTCAAGCATTAGAAATGAGCAGAGACATGGACACCCTTTGATCATTTACTCACCAGGCCTGAAAAACCCAGGCAAAACAATACCAAAACCACCAGAACATGTCATTTCCAATCACAGCTAACTTTAACAATATTTATGATGTATCATACAACATCCTGCTTTGTGTATGACATGATATACAAACGAACAAAAAACAGAATATAGTTACATATCACAAATTTTATTAAGATGTGCACAGTTTTGCTCATTGTTAATGCATATTGCAATACACTCTTAAAAACAAAGGCTATAAAAGGGTGTTTTACAGTGATGTTCCTTTCCCAAAGAACCTGTCAGCGAATAGCTCTTAAAAAGCACCATTTTAAAAATCTAAAAGAACATTTTTCCACTATAAAGAACCTTTTCTGCGTTTGAAAGGTTCTATGGATGTTCTAGGTTCTTTGTGGAACCATTGATGCCAATAAAGAACCTTTATTTCACTGTGTTGACCCCTGAAGGGAAAAGCCGAAAGGAGAAGAAGAAGAAGAAGAAGAAGAAGAAGGGGATATAGGAGAAAAAACAAACAAACAAGCAATTTCATACAAGGATAACATGAACATATAAGTAGCTCTTTCACAACAAGAGAACCTTTATAAAAAAAAAACAAAAAAAAACTAGGGTGAATGTGTCTCCTACCTGCAGTCAAAGTGATCACTGTGGCTTCTGCCATTTCACCTCAATATGAAAATGAACTGTCCTACAGGTTAACAGACACTTTAAATACTTAGCTACACTGCCACATTTATTAACCTTTTAACAGAAGCACAGACATAGAAAGCAGAGCAGCACTAGGGGAAATGTACTGGTAATTTTCTGCCAGGACATTATTCATTAATTTTACAGACATTTCCGTTAGCCTTAAAGGTAAAACACAATGCAATGCATAGCAAAAATTCAAAATATAGGCAAAAAAACTGAAACAAATAAATAAATATATAATAATAAAAAGAATACTGTACTTGTACCTTGTATTGCATGTTTTTTTCACAGCATTTAATCTTTGCAATTATAATTTTAGATGTAACATACATCTGTTCATATAGTTGCAACATAATACTGCAGTTAAAATTGTCTAATTCTTCTAATATCTCATATTTTAATTGTAAATGAAAAGTTTTCAAAGTATGAATCATTAGCATAAATATGAATGTAGAATGTAACAATTTTTCAGAATATCTTCGATTCCTTACTTTTGCTTAAAGCTACAAACATGCAACTTTTCACTTCTCAATATGTTAACTGATGGACTGGAGTGTTGTGATGTTTTTATCAGCTGTTTAGACTCATTCTAACGGCACCCATTCACTACAGAGGATCCATTGGTGAGCAAGTGATGGAATGACACATTTCTGCAAATCTGATGAAGAAACAAACTCATCTACATCTTGATCGGCCTGAGGTTAAGCACGTTTTCAGCAAACGTTCATGGGTGTATTATTCCATTAATGACAGCAACACAACAACTGCACAAAACCTGATGATCATGATCTCTGGCATGATTTGAAAATTATGCAAAAAGCATCTTGTGCTTCAATAAAAAATAAATTATATATAACATATACAGTCAGGTCCATATATATTTGGACACTGACACCATTTTCATAATTTTGGCTCTATAAGTCACTATATAAGTTTTTAAATGAAATAAAAAATCAAGATGACATTGAAGCGTAGACATCAGAGTGTGCACTTTAAGTCCATGTTCATTATATAACTGAAACTTGACAATTTTTTGGTCAACCGCTAAAATAATTTTAAAAAATTGTGCCGGTGTCCAAATATATATGGACCTGACTATATATAAAATAATTAGTCAGTCAATGCTTCACCTATGGAAATTAAATCCATACACATTCTCCAACATTTCTATCTCCAAGGTCCCTATGGCCTTCTGGTGGGGGATCCCACCGAAAGGGTCAGTGGTTGAATGTACTGTTCAATATCAGCAGCTTTGTAGTATTTTTAGGTCTGTCATCTGCTCATACTGCCAGTGCTACACATCCCAGCCCAGTGTAGTGTGCATATAATTCTTTCAGTAGATGAAAGCAGATGGAAGAGCACATAGTAACACACAAAGCCATTTCATTACACTCAATCAAAAGAATAAGATACAAGGTATGCAGGTTTGAACATTACATTTGTGTCATTCTGTCTCAACTCAACCAAATTTCAAAAACTTCCCCTGCTCAAATTTTTGATTTTGCTATTTTTTCTGAGGAAAGATAGACATGTATAGTGATGAAAGCCAAAAAAACAGCACTTTTCAAGTTTTTATCCAAAGTTTGCATGCCTGTAACTCATGAAGATATTTTAATGCCTTTTTAGATATTGGGTCTTAACATTTATTTTGGCATCTTTATTTGTATGCCCTATGAGATTTGGTTTCAGAGATATTGGCTCTGGCAGTAAATCGTTAAAATGTACACACTTTTAGTGGTCAGAATATTTATGGCACTCAGACTGGTATTGTTCAACGCAGTTGTCTTGACAGAAAGAAACGGGATACATCTCTAGTTTTAACATTATTTGTTCTTCAGACATTCCTCTTTAAAAGAAAAGTAGTATGATTTTTTTCAAAATGAACCACATTTGGTTTTTGACCACTGAAAATGTGTACATTTTCACTATTTACTCACAAAGAATCTGAACAATCGACTGAATCTGACAAGAAAAGTTTGTTAAGACCCAATATCTAAAAGTGTATTAAAATATTTTATATATTTAATATATTTCTTCTCGAGTTACAGGCATGCAAACTTTAGAGAAAAACTTGAAAAGTGCTGTTTACCCATTTTTGAATGATCACCATTGGCACAAAATGCAACAAGGATGGCTAAAGTCAACAAATTTTACTAATAGAACTACCAATCTCTGTGTAAAAAAAAAAAAGATGCTGCCATCTCTCTAAATCAGGTTAAAACACATCTTTTCCATCTTTATTTGACCCTCGAACTCTAGCGCCCTCTTGTCTAATTCTATTCTTAAAAAAATGCCCTTTTAGACTTCTCTAAATACTCTATTAACTTAACGCTTGTTTTCTTAAAAAAACACTAACACTAACTTCTCTCTATACAATTAACAAAAAAGCAAAAAAGAAGGCCTCTAGCACTAGCTTGATTTTTCTTTTTTATTCTATTGTCTTTTTATTTATTATATAATTTTAAAAAATCTCTTGCTGTGTGTACTGTGTTAGGCCAAATGAGACTTGTCATAGCACTTTTGTTGATTTTGTTTGCTTCCATTGTCCTCTTTTGTAAGTTGCTTTGGATAAAAGCGTCAGCTAAATGTCTAAATGTAAATGTAACCCCTTGTAACTTGACACCGAATCTAAGGTTAAAATTGCCATTTTGACCTCCTTCTACAAAATAGTGGATTAAATATTTATCCATGACATTTAATATGTTGGCTTGCATCACTATACATGTCTTTCTTCAGAATAAATATTAGCCAAATCACAAATTTTTCTTCATTTTTATGGCCACTATATCCTGCTTGTCAGTTCTTTATCTTTTTTATGTATCTGCAACAGGACAAAGGTGGGATTCTGAGTAGCTTTCACACGTCTCATACCTCAGTAACCATACAAAACACATACATATTTCATAAGAGTTTTCAAAACTTAGCTAAAAAAGCCTTCAGTATGTTATTTATTAAGAGGTTTCATTGTAGCTTTCACCATTCAGCATGACAGGGCAATAACAGTCCAATGTTCAACAGGGATTTTGACTTTCAGAAATAAATCCATTCTGAGAAATATTCACTGGAGTAGCAACTAGCTTCCCTGATGTCGAAATCATTATAAATAACATCTCTATTTCGTTAGGATGTTTTACTTTCACCTCACGCTTCGGGGTTTTTAGATGCATTAAAAACAGGCAGGGTGACTTTGACATCTGAACTTGAAATTTGCATCTTGTCTTTTGGATCATGTCTTTCACTCTGATTCCTAGAAACAACGTATTAGCAATTTATGTATACTCAGAAACGTGTTCCCTTTAATATTTTATTTTTTGCTGGTAGTTGCTAAAATCAATTTCTCAGCCGTAAATACATGAAATGATATGCTATTCTAGGTGCACGCTACCCAAATCACTTTCTCTGGTCTGGTAATTGCCATACCTGTAAGAAGTGCATTTATTCATAATACACTGAGGGAGATGGAGTTATTAAAGCGCCTTCATGAAAAGATGCGATTACCGCAGTGGTGTGATTCTCAGAACAAGAGCATAATGGCACACATTTCTAAGAGCATCTGTCATTGTGGTTTTGGGACATGGGTTGTGGGGTACTAATGCTCTTAGGGATTTCTTCTATTTGCCATCTACATGACTCTATTAGGCTTTTTGGCAATTACACTGGATATAAAATTTCAACTCAACTCATTCTTATTTTGAGCCAGTTAGATTATTTTAGGTTGCTTGGCTGTTTTAAAACCTTCAAAAAATGCCCTCAGTTAAAATACGTGTCTGTGTGTATAGGAAAGATGTTCTCCCAGCCTTAGGAAGTGTTTTATTGTTGAATGATCCTCCTTTACAAGGGTGGGGCGGTTGTTTGGCCACAGTTCTGTTTCCTCGTGGAAAGGTAAGGAGGGTTTTCACTGTTCTCTGACTTTTTTTTTGTTATAATGGCCATCCATGCCAGTTAAAAGAATATATTGTTGTCAGTATGTTTATTAATGTATATAAGTGTATATTTCTTAATTGTAATGTGACCCTTCACCACAAAACCAGTCTTAAGTAGCATGGGTATATTTGTAGCAATAAGCAAAAATACATTGTATGGGTCAAAATGTTCGATTTTTCGTTTATGGCAAAAATCATTTGGATATCATGTTCCATGAAGTTATTTTGTAAATTCCCTAATGTAAATATATCAAAACTTAATTTTTGATTAGTAATTAGTAAGAAATTTATTTGGACAACTTTAAAGGTGATTTTGTCAATATTTAGATTTTTTAGCACCCTCAAATTCCAGATATTCAAATATTTGTATCTCGGGGCAAACATTGTCCTATCCTAACAAACCATACATCAATGGAAAGCTTATTTATCCAGCTTTCAGATGATGCATCTCAATTGAAGAAAAAAAAATTGACCCTCATGACTGGTTTTGTGGTCAGGGTCACTTTTATATATCAAATGCAAATGCAAAATAAATAATTAAAAAATCTAAATATTGAGAAAATAGTGTCCAAAAAGTTGTCCAAATGAAGTTCTTAGCAATGCATATTACTAATCAAAAAAGAAGTTTTAATATATTTACAGTAGGGAAATTACAAAATATCTTTATGGAACATGATCTTTACTTAATATCCTAATGATTTGCATCTTTTACTTAAAAGTAAAAAAAAAAAAAATCTGTAGTTTTTATAAAATAGTTTTGGCAGCTAGTTGGCAGATTCTAACACGGATATTTATCAACAAGAAAATCTGCATGTAAACCAGTAGATTCACCAAAGCACACTGCTACCAAAATCTGTTTTGTCCCTTTAACATACACTGACAACCAACATAATAGTGCAGGTTGTAAAAGAGATGGAAAGAATCAAAGTTCAAAAGTTCATTACAATGTGTGAGTCATTCACGGAAACACAAAACACTATCACGGTAACACACGTGACATTTAAATGATGACATCTAATGACATGACATTCATTAAACAACAGAAGCTTAAATATAAAACACTACGTAAAAATTTCATAACATGATTATTTAAACAATTTTTTTAATTAGCAGGGGAAATTCCTGACATTAAATAAATAACTGTTTACATGCTTAGGACGTTTGCATTGTAATAATGTACAGGGATACTTCAGATATAAAAACGCTTAGCCTACTTGTTAGGTGATGTTTTCTCATAAATTGTATTGTAATTTTTTACAATTTCCTAACAAAGTAGGTCACACCAGTGACCTCAACTAAAAGCTTCATATGAAATCATGAGATAAAGGAGAAATTTTCTGAAAACTGAAAAGGGACAGTCGACTTAATATAGGCCTTTCTTGTTAGATCTTCAGAAAATAGAAGGAAGTCAACCGATGTAATCAGTGTGATTTTAATTTCAAAATAAATGATTTTTCATCATATATAATATTTATTCAGCATTTAGTTATGTCATTTATATATTATATTTGATAGTTATGAATACTTTATTGTATTTTAAATAGATGCACTTCCCTCTGTAAATGCTGTGGGGATGAGCAGCTTGGTATGTGTTTATGGCACTTCAAAAGTTATTACTTCTATAATATGAGTCCGTTTTGGACTTTTTGCACAAGAGCGCCCTCCGACTTTGAGTATGAATGAAGCATACACTGCATGAGTGTTCAGCGCTCCGACATTGTTTTGGATAAGAATAAAACGTATCCAAAATGACGTGACTATCTTGTCTCTTTTAATTTGAATCGAGATTTATTTACATTGGCCCTTGAAAATCACTACGCAAACACACTTGCCCGAGAAGAAGAGCAGGGGAAGAGTTTTGGCTTTATTAAAAGTCAGGGTATACCCAAGTTACAAGAGCCACCACAGAGGGATGAAAGAGCTGCATGCGGCTCGGGAGCCATGGGTTGCCGACCCCTGTCTTTGACAAACAAAACTTTTCTTCAATTGTAAATGGCTTATATAGAGAACATTAGCAAAAGACACTCCTATTACGGAATAGTACAGCTGACTGGAAATTACTGAGCTGGCTTGTCTAAAACAAGGAAGTAATCCGTGCATATGGTCAATAGCATCGAAAAGTAAAACAAATTGTTGATAACAACAATTTGTGGTATCATCATTCAGGTCTAGAGCCTATACAGTAAAGGACAAGAAGGGAAAAGGCTACTGGCATCCTACACGTGAAGATGAAGATGAAGATGAAATGCTTTAGCTGCTTTAATTGCTTCTGCATTAAAAGCCGTGAACGCCGGAGCCACAAAACGACCAACAACAGCTCCGAGGCATCAGGGGAGCCCCCTGGTCACACTCTAACCTCACAGCCAAACTCGAGACATGAGCAACAAAGCAAACAAGACTCCAAAGCTGAAGGTATCCCAAAGGAAGATGCTGTCGTGCTTAAAGAGTGGACTTTTAAGACCAGTGGGTCAATCACTAATGGCAAAAGAGGTAAAATGACAGCAAGACCTCAATCAGTCAATGCAAATGAGCCATTCAAGAGCTCTGTGTCAGAAAAGGGGGACGTGATGGATAGAGAAGAGAAACGCAGAGAAACCAAAGAAAAAGATACTCATAGATTGAAGAGGAAGAACTCAATGACCCAAGAGAAAGACTCAAGGAAATCATCAACCACTTCCTCAATAAAAATAAAAATAAACAAGCCCAGAAGAAAACTTAAAAAGGACCTAATACCGAACCTTGAGGTGTTCCACAAGATCGACACACATGCAATCAATGCTGGAAGAGAGGTGAGACAGATCAGATGACTTACGTGTATGTCTTTGTTTTTGGAGGAGCGATTAGTTTGATACATGTTTATTTGGATTTGTAACTTGCAGCTCAGAATCAATAAGGTCTTTTCGGTGCAAGCAATCACCCAGGCAATCACAAAGGGGGCAATCAGTGATTTAGACAAACTGCGTGCCATCTGGATCTGGCTTTGCCACTACATTGGTCAGTTTCTGTCTTTCTCTCACACACACATACTTAGCACAAAAAGTATCTTCCACATCAGCAATCAAGGTTTGTTTATTCTTTGAGATTTACGGATTTAATTGACTTTATTCTGGCCAATAAAAGCTTTAATTTTATTTAATTACTTACTTATTTACAGGATTTAATTACTTACTTATTGGACTCAACATCAGACATACTGTAAAGTAGGTTTGCAAAGAGGGTAAAAAATCCTGGTAAATTTTCCAGAATCTTTGGAAACTTTTCAGGTTTTTTTGGAACTTTTGAAAAGATTCAGAAAATTTACTGAAAATATTCAGCAACCCTTTGCAAACCTAACAGCAAGTCTACTGTGCATGATCTCTTATATATTGTTAGAAATGTTTGGCTTCTCTTATAAGAACCACAAAAACACAAACTCCATGTGGTTTGAATGGTAAGTGGTTGAATGGTAAAAGCTTAAAAGTTTATGGAAAACTGAACAAACTAGGCAAACATCTGCTATCGTGACACAAGTTACTGGTAACAGATACTGTGTTTTACTTACAGAGTATGATGTGCTGGGCTATCTAGGCCATTCTGAGAAGGTTTTCTCACCTGAGCAGGTCATTTTGACTGGACGAGCTGTGTGCTCTGGTTACTCCAGCGTCTGTTTACAGATGTGCAGGTAAGCAATTTATTCAAAAGAGAAAAAAATATATAGAGAGATGGGGGTATAGATGTATATACAGTTCTATTTGAACACTCCACACCATTTATGAAAGTTATTGCATTAAACAACAAAATATAAACAATGTCAAGATAGGAGTATATTACAAAAACACTCATCTCCAGGAAAAAAAAAAAAAAATTATCAACTTGTGCATTTCAATGTGTTTCATAGACAAAAACCTCTCAAAGACAGACCTTTGCAAATGAAATACATTCATTCAAAAAGTAATTGTAGTCTGATGAGTATTTTAAAATGAAAAAATCTAATGACAAGTACTTAATTTTTTTGACTAACCAAAACAGTTCACATCAAATAGATTAAACATACAAAAATGGCTCTGAAAACAAAAAGAAAGTTATGATAAAAGCACCAGCATTATTTAATTGCCACCTGCAAATGAGACATCATTTTTTATGACCGTAAATGCAGACACAACAAACAATTTAGCAATATATACAGCAGAAATAGTTGGATGATTGCAGATGAGTTGGTAAAAAAAAAACAGTGAGGAAAAATTATACTGAGAGTGAAGTTCCATTTGAAAGAGGAGAAATTAAATCAATTAAATCAAATATTCAAAAAGAGATGCAGAAGATGTCAACAGAGAAAATAGTAACTATCCTATATGAATAGCCTAATACATTAATCAAAGAGACATATGATTTAGGATGATATGAAAGGAAGGAGTGACTAAATTCCTAATAGATATACACAATACCAGTAGATGCGATTTTTGTGGGAAAACAGAAACCGTACATCATGACATTCTGGACTGGATAAAAAGAAAATGTAATCAGAACATTTATTGCTGTTACTGGGCTGGGTAAACAAATCTAATGGGTAATGGCGGAAGCAGAAAATATTTTTGTTTAATAAAATTGTAACATAGGTGCCCAGTGGTTTCTGTCAAATACAAACACTGCAGTCACATTGAACTTTTCTGACACTGTTGCCAAATCACACTCTGTTCAGGGAAGCTGGTATTGAGTGCAGAGAGGTGTCTGGCTATAGTAAAGGCGCTGGTTACCAGCTGGGTCAGAGTTTCCGGAACACTAAATCTGACCACAGCTGGAATGCAGTGTGTGTGGATGGACAATGGCACCTGTTGGATGCCTGCTGGGGCGCTGGATATGTGGACAAAGACAAAAAAGCCTTTATAAAGAGGTGAGACTGGACTATAGAACAGATCACTGTTACTGTATAATATCATGCACAACGCAACATTCATGGCATGCAATATATTTATTTCAACCATAGTTACAGTGAGGAAAAAAAAAAAAAAATTGATCCCCTGCTGATATTGTACATTAGCATCGCTAATGTACAAAAATCTCTAGCTAAGAAAATATGCGATTTTCACTTAGTGTAAATAGCCGCTGCCATAAATCAATCAGATTCCAAACGCTCTACCATGGCCACGACTGGAACAACAACAACAAAAAAATAAAAAATTGCCAGAAAAACGCATTTAAAAATTGTGTGAAATGTGTGAAATAAGTATTTGAAAACATGTCTTAGTACTTGGTGGCAAAACCCTTGCTGGCAATCACAGAGGTCAGATGTTTCTTGTAGTTGGCCAGCAGGTTTGCACCCATCTCAGGAGGGATTTTGTCCCACTCCTCTTTGCAGATCCTCTCCAAGTCATTAAAGTTTCAAGGCTGACGTTTGGCAACTCAAAACCTTCAGCTCTTTCCACAGATTTTTTATAGGATTAAGGTCCAGGACCTTAATGTGCTTTTTCTTGAGCCACTCCTTTGTTGCCTTGGCCGTGGGTTTTGGGTCATTGTCATGCTTGAATACCCATCCACGACCCATTTTAATGAGGGAAGGAGGTTCTCACCCAAGATTTGATGGTACATGGCCCTGTTCATCATCCCTTTGATGTGGTGTAGTTGTCCTGTACCCTTAGCAGAAAAATGTCCCCAAAGCATAATGTTTCCACCTCCATGTTTGACGGTGGGGATGGTGTTCTTGAGGTCATCGGCAGCATTCCTCCTCCTTCAAACTCGGTGAGCTGAGCTGATGCCAAAGAGCTCGATTTTGGTCTCATCTGACCATAACACTTTCACCCAGTTATCCTCTAAATCATTCAGACGTTCATTGGGCCTGTACATGTGCTTTCTTGAGCAGGGGGACCTTGCGGATGCTGCAGGATTTCAGTCCTTCACGGCGTAGTGTGTTGCCAATTGTTTTCTTGGTGACTATGGTCCCAGCTGCCTTCAGATCATTGACAAGCTCCTCCCGTGTAGTTCTGGACTAATTCATCACTGAAATTGAAATTCCACAAGGTGAGATATTGCATGGAGCCCCAGACCGAGGGTCTACAATCTTCTCCCTGACATCCTTGGACAGCTCTTTGGTCTTGGCCAGGGGTCACCAAACTTGATCCTGGAGGGCCGGTGTCTTGCAGAGTTTAGCTCCAACTTGCCTCAACACACCTGCCTGGAAGTTTCAAGTGCATCTATTAAGACCTTGATTAGCTGGTTCAGGTGTGTTTGATTAGAGTTGGAGCTAAACTCTGTAAGACACCAGCCCTCCAGGACCGAGTGTGGTGATCCCTGGTCTTGGCCATGGTGGAGAGTTTGAAATATGATTGATTGCTTCTGTGGACAGGTGTCTTTTATACAGGTAACAAGCTGAGATTAGGAGCACCATCTTAAATCTGCTCTTAATCCCAGCTCATTACCTGTATAAAAGACCATTGGGAGCCTGGGAAATCTTGCTAATTGATAGGGGATCAAATACTTATTTCACTCATCAAAATGCAAATCAATTTCTAATGTTTTGTTGTTGTTATTTTGTCTCTCACTGTTAAAATAAACCTACCATTAAAATTATAGACTGATCAATTCTTTGTCAGTGGGTAAACGTACAAAATCAGCAAGGGATCAAATAAGTTTTTTCGTTACTGTACTATACTATATACAACACTAAATGCACAGACCATGAAACTTAAATACTGCAAATTACTAAAACTTCAGATATAAAGAGTATTACTTCCTGACTGACCCTGAGAACTTCATTGACGCTCACTATCCTGAAGAGGAGGAGTGGCAGCTCTTGGAAAACCCCATTAGGATTGAAGAATTCGAGAAGAGGGTGCTGATAAAGCCTGACTTCTACACACTAAACTTAACCCTCATTCAGCCCAAACAGTTCCTTATAGTCACAGGTAACTAAAGTTTAAACCATAAGTGCTGTTCTCTTAAACTCTCTCTTTGCAATCATGTTTGTTTCATAAAATTCTCAAGAAATGCTTAATGACAAAATAATGAACAGTAATTTATTATAAATACATATTTGTAAAAATATCTCAAAGTGCCCCTATTATGGATTATGCAAGTTTCATATTTTGGTTTTGGGAGTCCCCAACAACAGGCTGATATGCATGCAAGGTCAAAAACACTTTTATTGTCTTACAATAGGCATTTATTTGCCTTATCAATGACTCCCAAACAATTCACTCAATGATTAATTTGTCCAAACTCCTCCTTTGCGTGACGCTAATCTGCGATGATTGGTCCAATGTCTGTTGTGATTGTTCTACTGCATACAGAACATGTTGGAAAATGAAACGCCCATCACCATTACATTAAACACCCAAACAGCCCAGGTATATGCGTTAGCCTAACGCCGAAACGTACTGATAAAGCACTGCAGTTTGTACACCAACATATTGTTCTATTCTTTATCATAACTCAAACATTCACTCTTCCTTGACACATTTCTAGACAATTGCGAGCAAATAGATATTGCTGTCAGCCGGTTAGCCAGAGACCTACAAGCTGCATGGAGGGAACACAGGACAGACAACTAAATACGTATTTTGCATGCTACAGAGTACATGAGAGCAACACTTTTTAAAGGATTACTCCAGTTTCAGAATAAAAATGTCCTGATTTTACTCACACCCATGTCATCCAATATATTCATGTCTTTCCATCTTCAGTCGCAAAGGAATTAAGTTTTTTGAGGAAAATATCGGAAAAATAATGGATTAAAGGGTAAGATTGCAGTTTCAAAGGCCTCTAAACTATCCCAGCTGAGGAATAAGGGTCTTATCTAGAAAAACGATCTGTCATTAAATTAATATTTTAGTTTTAAAAATAACTTGCTTAAATGACTCAGAGTCAAATCTCTCTTTTGAGAGACAATAACTTTATACACAGTGCACTTTCAGATTTAAAACTTTGCAGTATGTTTTCATTCACTTAGAGCAGTGTTACACACTGCATGAAAAGTAATTTTCAAAAATCCATATAGGGGCACTTTAAAAATAATAATTTATAGTTTTTGGTCCACACCAAATCTGAATTAATCTTGCTATGAGATTAAATGTCAATTAATTTGATTCGGACCCTGACACAGTCATGAATAAATTACACTTTTCATTTGTTCAGCTCCTTATATTTTATACTATATGCATGCATATAAATTCATTTTAATTCAAAATTTAAAAACATGGTCATTATAAAAAAAAAGTGTCAGTTACATTTTTAATGCATTCTTGAAGTAACATTTAACCATCTGCATGTCCCAGAAAACGGCGAGGCGATGGTATCAATGAGTTTCCCTCAGCTCGTCCATTTCACCTATCAGATTTCCCAGCGCAGCGGCAAAAAACAACAAAAGCTGAGCAAGTCAATGGGCTTTCTCACCAGCACACAACACAGCATGAAGCTACGCCTCATGCCCCCAAAGTCTGGCACGTATGAGCTCATGCTTTTTGCTCGAACTGGAAACACATCCAAAACATTCGACTGGATCTGTTCCTTCCAGCTGGAATGTCCATCTCCCAAGACCTCAGAAGAGCTGCCTGAGAATCCCTACGTGTGCTGGGGCCTGCAACCAGATGCACCGAGTTTAGGTCTCGAGTCTTGCGATTATGGGAATGATATAATTTCACTAGAATCTGGATCCTATAGGTTAGTCTTAAAGACTACTAGACCACTTATGGTGTTGTGTGAACTGAGCCATAAGAACCTGGATAAGACTTTATCTAAGAAATGCTTGGCCGTTCAGACTGAGCCCGACCAACTCGCATGCAATGTCCTCTGTCCTTACTATGGTTACTACCATCTGTCTGTGTTCGTAAGGGACTGGGCGAATGAAGCAGGCAGCTTTGAGAACGCAGGAAACTTTCTTCTTCACTGCACAGCTGGTGCAATAAGCTTGAATGAGCTTTTTCCCAGTGGCCTCAACAGTTCCTGCGGTCCTGGTATCAATACTTTGGAGGCTGGCCTCTTTGAGTTTAGCCATACAGAAGCACTGGTTCACACACAGCAAGGAAAATGTGACATCACCTTCCAAAACCCTCAAGATATAGATCTCCTCTGCAATTTAACTAAAGAACAGAGTGATCAAACAGCGAGTCAAACCACCCTTTCAAACCACGTCCTCTTCACTCACAATGGGAGCAAAGTCACCATAAGCATCAATCTTCCTGAGTCTGGAGTCTACAGGCTTACTCTCTTTGGAAAATCATCCTTCAAACAAGAATTCACCTTCCTGTGTGACTACATCCTGAAGAACACCTCTGTGAACAAGTGGCCTCCATTTCCATGCATGTATCAAGACTGGAAGAAGGGCAGTGTGCTGTTTGAACCTCGTGCAGGGCACCTAGAGGCATCATCCTGGGTGAAATTTCGTGTACAAGTCCTAGGGGCCCAAAGAGTGAGTGTTAAAGGAGATGAGAGTGTGGATCTTCAGCTCAGTGAGAGCGGGGTTTGGGAAGGGAAGGCGTTTACAGGCAAAGGACCACAGCTCAAACTTGTTGCCAGCCTGAGCGAGACCCCCAATATGATAACCACCCTGATGACTTTCAGTGTGGTAAAACCAGAACAATGATCTAAAGCTCATATATGTGATAATGCCAAAAGTGTCTAGGAGGCTAGGCTATGTCAGGAATATAGCCCCTTAGTTGACTACAGTTGTGTCCTAAATGGCACACCACACATTTATACTATGCACTCACATTATACTATGTAATCTACCGTCTAGAGTATAAGTTATTTTGATTGCTTTGTCAGTGTTTTGTTCTTAAATTAATCTGTTTTTGAATGACTCATTTGAATCAGTGTTTCAGTTATCCTTTAAGAGAGTCACATAATTTGTTTCTAATTGAATCAGCCATTTTGAACAAATCATTAGAATGAATGATTCAATTAATCACTCATCAAGATAGGAACGTACTGGTGGTTTTAGTGTCATATTTATCCATAACAAGCCTAAACCAGCCAAAGTACCTGGAAAAAAACATACTCTGCAAAGTTGAACTGTTGATTATGAAAAAAATAAATAAATAAATAAAATAATAATAATAATAATAAATAATAATAACAATAATAATAATTATATATATATATATATATATATATATGGAAAAAATATATCCCAACAAATATTGAGGTATCTTTTTGTTTGTTTGTCAATATTGCACAGCCCATACAGGGATACCCTTAATATTCACCCCAGCTTCTCATATCTCATTGCTTTAATAAAATAGATGGCACATTAAAAACACAATATGGTGTCCAATAAAACAAATAAAAAACCTTAAGTAGGAGAAGATTCAAACGCTTGAAAAAAAATCTTTATAGTGGTAACTTTTTACAATGAAACAATGTGCAAAATGACAACCGTTTTTATTATTTTATATTATTGTGCTGTATATGCTACTAATTGGGGTATTTTTTAGTTCTTTTGGAACAAGTGTATACCTAACAGACAGTATTTATGTAAATGTATATTTAAGTAGACACAGCTGAATAAAGCTCTGCTTTAATTAAGTAGATATATGTGATTGCACTCAAGCTGCCTTCAGGAAGCTTCTGCTTTGGAGAGTCAAATTACAAATTGTCATTTTCATTTAAGTTGGGAAGAAAATGCAATACGAATGAAAATGTATGCATTATATTTAACAGATAATGTATCTGCATAAGACAAAACATGCAGGGTAAACTAATGAATTAAAACTTGGAAGAGGTATATTGAATATCTTTATGAAATGCTTTTTAATATGCATTTTTTTTGTTAAATGTATTTTTGAGTAACATTAGACACTAGAAAAATAAGATTAAATTATTAACCCTTGAACTAACATGCATTCCAGCACTGTTCACTCGCTTCTTTGAAACGTTCAAGGCTGTACTGCTACAAGACGATATAAAATAAAGGAATGCTAATTTAGACCTGTTATGCATCAAGAATCAGAAAGATAATGTGACTTTTCACACACTTTCATGCACTTTTCATAAGGACTGTGCTGCATGTGTCACATTAATGAAACACTTGAACTAAGCGTGAGTCTGAAGCTCTGGGTTTGATGTAGGTGTGATTGGCCTGATCAGTCACTGTGTGGATAAGCTGATTTGCACCATTAAGACTATCAATTAATCTTGCAATTTTGAATATATATGTGACCCTGGACCACAAAACCAGTCTTAAGTCGCTGGGGTATATTTGTAGCAATAGCCAAAAATACATTGTATGGGTCAAAATTATTGATTTTTCTTTTATGCAAAAAAATCATTAGGATATTAAGTAAAGATCATGTTCCATGAAGATATTTTGTAAATTTCCTACTGTAAATATATCAAAACTTAATTTTTAATTAATAATATACATTGCTAAGAACTTCATTTGGACCACTTTAAAGGCAATTTTCTCAATATTTAGATTTTTTTGCACCCTCAGATTCCAGATTTTCAAACAGTTGTATCTCGACAAAATATTGTCCTATCCTAACAAATCATACATTAATGGAAAGCTTATTTATTCAGATGATGTATAAATCTCAATTTTGAAAAATTTACACTTATGACTGGTTTTGTGGTCCAGGGTCACATAGCCTACACACACACACACACACACACACACACACATACACACACACACACACACATATATATATATATTTGGGGATAAACACTAATTGTCTGGAATAGCGATCAAAACGAAAGTATCTTAACACCTGTATGTATTGTAATGTTTATCCTCTTCCACCAGGAGGTGGCGACAACTGCACGTTTAAAACGCATTTATCAATGAATCATTCATTCAGGAGATTCCAATAGTAAATTAAGTCTTTATTAATTAATTTGATCGAATATATTTTTAAAAAAGACTTAAGCAATGAATGTTGTGTCAGAATCACTAGTAAATTGTGTTATTTTGTTTAGATTTCTAATATAATCTAAAAAAAAAAAAAAAAAAAAGTTTTTTAATTTATCCAGAATCATGTAGCATAAGTTTACATGTTTATTAGGCTACTGCATATAATTCATTAAAATAGAAGTTTATTATATATATATATATGCCATTGCACACATTCCCGAGCGTCAGCAACTGAACGCGATCACAGATTGCATTACAGTCAACCCAGCTTCAAGCTACAATCCACTTCTTATTGGTTAAAATTAGGGATGTAACGATAACCGGTTTGACGATAAATCATGATAAAATTCTCCACGGTTAGTATTACCGTTTCATCTTTTAATTATCATTAAAACCGTATTTGATTACCACGATTTGAACAACTTATGATAAATATATACTGTACAGCGTAAAGCAAAGTTTAAATAACAGTCTCATGTGCGCAGAGCACGCAGAGTAACAGTTAGTTTCGTTTTGAATGAAAGCATGATGGAAAGATGGGAGGGTTTAAAAGGTTGCTGAGGGAATATACAAATGAATATAGAAATGAATGAATTATATGAATGTACCTCTGATGGTTCTGACTGTCTTCAGAAAAGATTCGATGGCATTGTGTTTTGATCTTCATTCCATGTAATACCTAATAAAGAAGTGTTATTAATCGCAATGCTGCATTGTCCACAGAGTTTACGGAAACAGCTGTACCTTTGCTGTTCCATAAGTGCCGCCTAGTGGCAGAGAGTGGATTTACATTGACTTAAACAATTCACATAATACATCTAGAATTATTTTGATAAAATAGGCTACATATAACATTTATTGATTTGACTTAACCATTTTCTTTATTTAAAGGCTGAAATGTGAGGTTTACCATTTTATAAAACCTTTTCAAAGCTTTATTTGAACATTTCGAACATGTTATTAGGTAATGTTATTGTTTTAGTGTTTGTAAAAACAGAAGTCATTTTATATGTTGTTTGTTGATTTTAAATATAAAACTTTGAGAAACAATTTATGTGTTAGTACTTTTTAAAAATATCCAGCATATTTTAACAATACCGTGATAATATTGATAACCGTGATCATTTTTGTCACTATAATCGTGATAAGAAAATTTCATACCGTTACATCCCTAGTTAAAATGAACCATATTTCCGTGGCATATTTCCGTGGCTGCTCGATCGGCGCTTATTGCAAATGTGATGCTGATCTTATACAACAGTTCAGTAAAAAGTTAATGTCATGTTATTTTAGACACAATGTTGTGTGTTTTACTTAATTTTGCCAGCGAAAATATAAAGACAAAGTAGAACTCGGCCTCATGGTACAAAAAGAGTATATGACTTGCTGAAGCTTTTTGTAATGTCTGTTTGATGCTTTGCACCACAATGACTTTAAATTATCTTTTGGGAGTACTTTTGGTGTGCAGTTAATTTGCGATTAATTATCACCACATCATGTAATTAATTAGATTAAAAATTGTAATCACTTACCAGCCCTAATATACAGTATATATATATATATATATATATACACACATATACACACACACACACACGGGTTCATGGGATGTTTTTATCCCCACCGGGATTCAGCAGAGGCAAGGATGCATAGACCCCATCAAATCAAAAAAGTAACAATTATAATTGCTATATATATCATAATTGTTACTTTTTTCAAAATTAAAAGGAAAAAGACAAAATTGTAAGACACAATTGCAAAAAAAAGTGAGAAATTTGCAGAAAATTTGCATATTCATTTTGTACAGCTGTTTTACCTCTGATTTGAATTTTATTCTGCATTGTGTTGTGTTCAAGAGTAAATCGAGTAAGATCATACCCCATTAATGAGCTGCCAGTATGTTTTCTGTTATTTTATAGATTTATTTCTTACATGGGACATACTGCATTTACTATACTATATACTGAAAATAAACATATACAGAGTAAAAAATGTAAAAATCCAGCATCCCTGCTGCAGTTCTGAGGAGTGTGACTCTTTTCTGACTGCCTCCGGCTTCAATCCAGACAGAAAATGTGTGGTCAACAGTTGCAGGAAGAGCAGCACAGGAAGGAAATTGAAAAGCTGAAACCCAAGAGGTCATTTATCTCCCTCTACACCCCTGTGATCCAGACTATCAAATGATATGAGAACGTAATCCCTCCTGAGACACGGAGAGACGGCCTGTTTATTTCTCACTCTGCTCTCACTACATCGAATTTAAACCTCAAGACTAAAAACAACATGCAAATCTAATTCAAGCAAATAACCCAAAGCGTGATTGCCTCATATGCTGAGCTTGCCGTTTCATGGAAAATCACATCACAAAGAAAAATCACACGTTCACAGAGACTTTTTGGGAAAGGTCAACACTGTATAAACAGAGGCGCTTTCACATTTTCAGATTATTCTAACAGCGTCCCACTTTACCATTATCAGTTACCGCTTCACTATCAGCCCTTCATAATCAGTGAAACCCACCAGCTATGAATATTAAACCACACATCTCCTGGAAACTGATATATGAAATTTATTTTTTAGTGGAACAAGCAATGAAATACAGAAGATCAGTCTGAAAACCTGGAAAGTTATTAATTTAATTGACAAATTAATTATTGATAGATGACTATAAAGTGTTTTTGAATTAAAATCAATTTAAGAATGTACCTATAATGATTTTTTATTGTATTGCTTTGCATTGTATTGCTTTTATCCCACAATTCAGTTTTTTTTTTTTCAGCAATTTTCTGTTCTCTCTCATATCTCTCTCTCTCTCTCTCTTTTTTTTTTGGAATTACAAGAAAAAAAAGTCAAAATTGTAAAAGAAGGTAAATTAAGTATTTCTGTATCAAGTAATTTCTGATTTATAAACTCAGAATTGCAAAAGAAAGTCTGAATTGTGAGATATCTTAGAATTATACTGGAATTTGACTTAGTTAGAAATCCGAGTTTACATCTCGCAGTTTTTTATTTCCACTATGAAATTTAAAAAAAATTTAAAAGAATTACTTTTTATTACTTTTTTCTCACAACTTGTAAGTTTTAATTGATCTCTTGCCATTTGAAGTTTATACATTTAAAAAAAATCTGAATTGTGGAATTCTTACATACAAAACACAGAATTTGAAGAAGTCTTTCTGCAGTGAAGGTTTTCTTGCAAGAAATGAGAATAACAAAAAAAAATCTACTAAGATTAGTTGTTTTTCCCAGTGCACTCCTGCTTTTTACCAGTGTTGGGCATACTTTAAAATAGATACTAGTTACTTAATTATAAAACTAACTTATTACCAGGAAAAGTAACTATTGTGTTACTTAAAAAAAAAAACTGGATATTAATATGGTATTAATAACCTGGATATTAATAAAAATAACCAATATTAAATATGGTAAATGAATAAAAGACTGTACACTATCTACACTATTTTAATGTTGCTGTGAGACAATGTGAGAGATGCCTTCCAGGGGCTCAATATCACCTTATTGCGGTTGCTTCAACTCGTGGATATGAAAAACATCCATTGTTAACCATTGTTAACTGTTATTCTTTCTTGTTTTTCTCGATCACAGCGAAAAGAGTTTGAAACTGCAAAGTGTATAGTCATAACAACCAGAAAACAATGTGCTTTTGTAAAATAAATAAATAAATAAACAGGGTGTGCTCTTTGTCGTCATGGTCTCAGTCACTTCTCTTCAAGGACATAAATAAACAAAGCGAATCTCCGCAAATATGTGCCTCACAGACATGAGAACTGTGTATAGAAAGCTTGGAATGTCTACTTTTAAATGAAGTCACGTCGAAAACAAATATTCTCTGATAAAGTAATCCGAATGATACCAACGAGCTCCAGTTTGTCACATCTAAACTCATATCTAATGTAAACAAACCCAGTCGCTCACGAGCGGCTCCGCTTTTCATATTTTAAACATCCACATAAGAAACGCATACATCTCACCCAACATCACCTCCGTGACCAAACGTGAACATTCATGAAGTTCATCACAGCTACTTTTTGTTTCTGAAAGAAGACGTGCTGAGAGGAATAAGCCAGAACTTACCTCAGAAGAAGAATGCAACCTGGAAATTATAGTAACTGCGCATTTTAGCTGTTTGGATTTCATGCGATTTCTCATGTGGTGGTGATATTATCATAAATCTGTTTCACTAATTCATTTGATCACAAGTAATTACATTTTGTCAGATCATTTAGTAAGATAATTTTGATCAAAGTAAATCCAAAATTCGCGAGGCAGACCACAACATTCTGTGATCAAATACTATCAACTTGTTAACACGCTCCACAGCGCCACCCAGTGCATTTAGTTATAATTGCTTAGAAATTATCATGGATTCCCTGCATTTATGGCCAGCAAATGAACACTAAAGATGCGTTCCATTTGACCCAAAATAAATACGTTTTCTGTTCAAATAAAGTACGTTCAGATACCCGTCCGCGATCGTAGGAGTTTCGTCTTAAATAAATACATTTCTTATTTTTGTGCTGTAATAAACTATGTCTCAGCGGTCTTGTGCGTTTCGAGACAAAGCCATTTTTAATTGATAGAGGGTAACCTCGTCAGTAATCGCAGGGGGTCTGCATCAAATAAATGCATGTTATATTGATATTCTGTATCCTCACACATCAGCCACCACAGGATTTCATGTCAAATGCATTTTCTACTAATTTAGGCAATTTGTAGATACCTATCATCAACCGCGGGTAGTTTGCATCAAATAAATATGTTTTCTGTTTAAATAAAGTAAGTTCAGATGACGAGGTGTTCAGATGTTAATATTTATTAACATCCATTAGTAGGTCATATTTGCCACAATTAGCTCATGAACACAAGAAGCTTTTTTGTTCCAACTGTATACAGTTGGGTATACCCATGTGGGGTACAGTTGAAACAGCACCCGAGTACAGTTGAGACACCCATCCATAATGCTGTAAAGCTGCCTAACCAATTCACTGCAAACGTGAAATACCTTTAAAAATGAGAATTTAATTTTTTTCCTTTCCATTTAGTATTTTATTTGATTATTTGTTAAGCTAAAAGTAGTTCATTTGTAAAACATTGTATTGTAATGACAAACAGAGATACAATGTTTAATTATAACAGCAAACAGCAATAATAAAACAGATCAGATGCAAGCAATAACCTACTAAACATAATAACAATGAACATAATAAATAAAAATAATAACAATAGCCTAATAAACCATAGTGTGACTATTAACTTACATCTTGCATTGTGCAACTAAACTGCATGTGCTGCAATAGGATTCTAGGGTGGGTATAATTGGTACATTGTGTCTCAACTGTACCCCACTGACCACCTCCAACATTTCCCTAGATTTTACGATGACCTTGCATGACACCAAGTCATGCAATATGTCAGTTTTTAGTGCACAGATTAAGGTTTAAGAAAATGTAAGTTAACTTTAACAGTCATGTAAGGATGAGAAGCTATTCAATGTGGAAGAGATGTGGTGAAATGAAAAACTTACCTTGAAAAAAAAAAAACTTTCGTCAATATATTTAGACTGAAGATACGCACATACTTCAAATTTCCCACGCTCAAAGAGGGTGCTAATAGGCATGTGTGAAGCAAATATCACACATCAGACTTATTGCACATATAAGATATTTAAGGTGTTTCAACTGTACCTCTGTACCAACTGTACCTGGTCTACCCTACATTTCAGATATTTGTGCTGTAGGGTCAACTATGTTTTAGCGGTCTCGTGCCTTTCGAGTCAAAGCCATTTTTAATTGATAGATGGTAACCTCGGATACCTGTCAGTAATCGCAGGGAGTCTGCGTCAAATAAATGTGTGTTATATTAATATTCTGTTTCCTCAAATAATATTGAAGCCTGTTTATGAGGAATACATTTTAATTTAAAATTTTATTTTAATTTTTTGACAAAATGAATGACAAAATCATTCAGACTCAATGCAGAGAAGCAACAATGTTGACTTCGAATGCTGACAGAAGCGAAGAGCAGCTCCAGGACTTGGCTTTGTTTCATTATCATCAGGCTGACCGCCGAGGACTGATTAGAGTCGTGAGTTTTGCCAACATCGCCTGTCCACCGGCTGCTCGATCTGACCTACAGTACAAAACGTACCGTGCCAAAAACAGACCTGCCACAAGACGCCTATAGTTGTCCATAAACTATTTCAAATGTCATTCTGACCTGATTCACTCAGCATGTAAACACTTCTGGATACATCTTGATATAAAAGATGCTGGAGACGGTTCTCTTTCCAGAGCTTGTGTACGGAATGTGCCCAACTCATTTAAGTGGCTGAAAGAACTTTAGGAAGACCTTAATTACTATTAGAAGTTCTGATGCACACAGAAACATGAGTGACTGTTACATTTTGATATTTCAGGCTGCAGGTCGAGATGTGCCGATATCACATAAATAGTTCTGACATTATCCTTAAAAGCAAAACATCTCATTGCTCAATCGCCGAGGAGCATTGTTCATTTGGATCTCATGATGAACATTCAGAGGTTGGAGAGTTTGTGAGCACAGAAAGTTCTCACATGCTGCATAAGTGACATGGATACCCAGCGGCCATTCTTCCATTATAGCAGCCCACGGTCTGGAGCTGTGGATCAGGCTGCTGGGACGGACGATCTGTTGTAGATACTGAATACTTAGAGACGGACACATGTAAGCTACAGCCTTCTGAGCTTGTGTGTGAACGCTGTGACTCAAGTTAATGCAGCCATGCTTCTCATGCGCTTTGACAACAGATTTACTGGTATGTGTTTATCTGAAGTCCTCTGAGCCTGTGCTGGTATTGTTCATTTAAAACTAAAAGTTGTCTTAAGTAATAAACCTAAAATGAAATTATACCCTACCAGTCAAAAGTTTTTGAATAGGAAGGTTTTTAAATGTTTTTAAAAGAAGCCAATTCTGCTCATTGCCTGCATTTATTTGATCCAAAGTAGAGCGAACAGAAAAATGTTGAAATATTTTTACTATTTAAAATAACTGTTTTCTATTTGAATATATTTTAAAATGTAATTAATTTATGTGATCAAAGCTGAATTTTCAGCATCATTACTCCTGTCTTCAGTGTCACATGATCCTTCAGAAATCATTCTATATGCTGCAAGAAAATATGTTTTTTTTAGGTTTCTTTGATGAATAGAAAGATCCAAAGAGCAGCATTTATCTGTAATAAAAAGCTTCCATAACATTATACACTATACCTTTCAAAAGCTTGGGGGTCATCATATTTTTATCTTTCTTTTTTGGGGGTAACTGGGTAATGAGTAATTATAGAAATTAATACTGTTATTTAGCAAGGATGCTTTTTAAAATGTTAAGATATTTATTTCAGATAAATGCTGTTCTTAGAACTCTCCATTCATTAAAGATACCTGAAAAAAAAAATGTAATCCACTGTTTTCACTGTTAATTATAAAGGCTTTTGAGCAGCAAATCAGATTAGAGTGATTCCTGAAAGATCATTGTAGTAATGATGCTAAAAATTAGCTTTGAAACCAAAGAAATAAACTTTCATTTTAAAGTATATTCAAATAGAAAAGTCATTTTAAATAGTAAAAGTTGAACTAACCAAAACTGAAATAAAATAAGCTGAAGCTGTAAAGAAACTAAGAAAAAAATGACAAATGTAAATTAAAAAAAACACACACATATATACATTTATTAATTTCAATATTAAATAATATTACAATTAAAACACTGACTTAAAACTGAAATAAGAATAAATGTAGACATACATTAAAAAAAGTAAAGAACAAAAATTTATAAATTCCAAAAAAGTATTATGAGACTATAAGAAATTATTATAATAAAAGCCAATTAAAAATATTAATAAATGTTACAATAGTATATAATAATAAAATAATATTAAAATAACCCTGCTTTAAATGTATATGCTATATGATTTTATTTTACTTGGCACAAAGCATAAGGTAAGCAAATATGAAACTTACCGAAAGAAGAAAAAATATAAAATTGAAAATGCTATTTTATACCCAAATTGCACCACTGAGAATGATCTAAAAACATAATGTAGACATTTTTTTCTTTTAACAATTTGTTATTTGATGTACCATTTTAATTAATTAATTAATTAATTAATTATTATTATTTATTTATTTATTTTTTTTTTTTATGTACAGGACATGTGCATATTGTCGTACAACATTTCTTAAAACTGGTCATGTTCAAACCCAAGAAAATCCTCAAGCACAACTGATTTTCATCTAATCATAAGGTGCAAATAATGTACCATTACATAGATAGAGAAACACACACTTAGAGAATCTCAAAAGCCATGACTGAAAAGCAAAGCAAATGAATCTCGCATTCAGTTTGTGGAAGAGAGCTGTACTGACATGCAGGATTACAGCTTGTTGCGAAGTTTCCAAAAGCATTAATTTCACTAACCATGTAATAAACTGGAGAGCCAAAAGTGGCCTTTCAATGTGCCTGTATAAGAGGTTAGCACAAAAAAAAATGTATATGCAATATCTGCCGTTGAAATTACAGTTGAAATAACCCTTCAAATTCTACAAACCAATATGCAATGTGTCTGCTGACCAGCAGGGGGCAGTATCTCAATGAGCCAGAGCAGCTTGCAAAGTAAACGGTGTCTCTACCCTGTGAGATGCATAAACTTTCTGGTTTTCTGATTATGAAACGCCTGCCAAATGCACTTTCCTTTGCTTGTTATTTAGGTGAATCATCATGAGAAGCACACAAGCTCCTGCCGCACTCATCATCACCTCGTTTATTTATTTAGCAGATGGAAGGCCGAGTACAGCAGGGTTTGCATGCTGGCCAGTGTCCACATTCAGCCTGACTAGAAAAGAAAAAAAAAAATTTGACATATGCATAGCTTAGAAATAACGCTTCACAGTACTTCTGAAAGTAATTGCATAGAAAGCATCTAGATTGCACTATAATGGCTTGAGAAAGACACTGTTACCTACGCTGGTCTTACAGGAGATAAGAATACTTATTAGCACTTTAATGACTAACATCTCAGGCTGATTGCGTTTGAAGCACCTGTCTGATTGCATTTGGCCGAGGACTGATTGCAGCCCACTACGAAAGGTGTGCAGTAACTTCGATGCTGAAATATTTATTCGATGACTTCGGAGATCAACACCGCCGGAAATATTCAACAAACGCAAGCGGATCAAACATGTCAGAATCACAGGGGTCGTGTTGCGTTTTGTCCATGTAAACGCAGGGCCGGTTGGTTGGTGGTGTTTCAAAATGCGTCGGCGGAGAAAGGATCTTCCTCATTGCGCTGAGGTCAAGCGAGTTTGCATTGCTCATTATTTTCTCCTGACAGAAGTGCCTCTCGCTGTAAGCCGAGGGAAAGTTTCGGAGGGAGGCGTGCGCTTGGAATCCATCATGCAAAGGCTTCTCTGAGCGTGTGCCTGAGGCCTGACTGGATAGTCTGGACCGCATGTGATAGACAGCTTACTGACAGACAGACGGTCAGACGGCCAGACCACATGCACTGGATGGCGATGGCTATGCATGAGAGAGAGAACTGAGATTGAATTCTGCAGATGATGACTTGGAAAAAAAAAGGAGAGGCAAAGGAAGGCAAGAAATCAGAGACAAAGGTGTCAGATATTCTATAGCTGTGTGACAGGAAAGCTACATCTCTCATTCAGTATAAACCAGGACTAGTCTCATCCTCAGACAGCACAACCTTCTGTTTATTTATATACAGGTCAATGGCATGACACTCATTCTTGAAAAGAAAAGCTTAAGCTATTTAGCATAATCTTTTATTATTTCCGAAGCAAATTTTTTTTTTTTATAAACAATTCACTGCCATTCGAAAGTTTGGGATCAGTAAGACTTTTTATCCAACGGTTTCACAGACAAGGCTTAAGCCCAGTCCTAGACTAAAATAGTGCTGCAAAATTGACCTATCACTAAGCCCCGCCCCTTAGTTACTGTTGCTGCCTTGGACAAACAAAGTTTCCCACTGTCTTACTGTGAAACCTCGTCCGAAGATGTTTTTGATCAATCTCCTGTTTTCGACCTCTCGTCGATGAAGTAGGGCTTTAATATGCCATGGAGAGATATATAAATGATTTTTAAATAAATATGGTGTGTAACATGATTAATTTGAAATTGAGGGTTTACAGATCACAATGCAAAAGGAAGAAATCTCACGTTACAATCATCACGATCGCAGATGACAACATCCAGGATCAAGGAGAGGCACTGAAATGTAGACCTTCGTTAATGTGTTTTTGACCAACACTGTACATGACGTGAAAATAGTTAGCTGAGGTTTGTACGTTAGCATGGACTCACTGACTCTAATGTTAGCTAGTTTTAGCCAGAGATATTAAAGATATTTACAGACATTACCTGCTTGAGCAGATGAAAAGGGCCACTTAATAAGAAAATAAATGTTACATAATAAAATAAATTCCAAATTCCATTGCCAATCCTCTCAGGATACCTGGAATCAGTGTTATAGATACCTCAGGCACATTGTTTTATTATTTTTGTAGCATAAACCATTAAAATGACAAAAGCTTTGGATCTACCAATGTTTCTCAATGGCGCTGCAACCTACAGATGTCCGACTTCCATCTCCGTGCAGCTGATACTCAACTGCCATTGGCTCATCTGCGTTCTATGGGCGGGGCTTAGCGATAGGTCAATTAATCGTATCGGAATCGGGAAAATGTTGCGATTATATTAAATAAATAAGTGTGTGAACTTGAGAACACACGCTTTCTGAGAACAGTTTGCCGAAAAGATTTGTTGGTTTGAGTGTGAATGACAATTTTATATCCAGTTTTTTATTTATTTATTTATTTTTCCAAAATAGTTTATAGAGAGTATGTTACAGGCTGCATAAATGTCCCTGATTGTTTGGACAAAATGTTTAAAATATCTTATTTTTGTGAAAATGTGCATGTTTTATACTTGTTCTATACTTTTGAGAAGTTTACATTAACACTTAAATGCATGAATGTCTCGCCAGTCATTACATATATCCAGCATGGATGGACCTCTAACTTCTGCAATAGCAAAAAAAAAAACCCTCTTAATATTTTAAGAACAATTAGAAAAGCATAAAATAACACATATTTCATTACCTTTTGAAACAAGGATTAGATTTGAGCAGATGATTTTACGGTCACCGTCATCCTCAGAGCGCGCTTGCACAGCATATTCAGCATCTGGCTCATATTCGCCATCTCAACCATATTCTCAAAGCTTTTGTTTTCAATGACTTCGAAATCAATATGATCGCTGGCAGCTTATTCACCACATCCACCATCAAATAAGACTGTCATTCATGTTTTATTGCATACAGTATTGCTCTGCAGTAAAGTAATTCAAGTCAGTTACATTTTTGCTGATGATATTCTTTTGTTTTATGCCTGTGATAGTGAAACATGAAACTTCACATCATTATTGTCAATTAAACCATGCCTCCTCAAGGAATAAAGGTGAATTGCATGTATTTAGATATCAGATATTTACATATTTGCGCACAAAAAATAAACTTACACTATTACACACCTCAGGTCTCTAGCGAGACACTTTTTACAGAAAACTAATCAGAAAACAGACATTCTTTTATATTTTGTAATTTTTTTCTTGTTATATTGTTTATAATGAATAGATTGAGGAATGCTAAGAAAGTTGATGTCAAACTTGAAAACATGAAGGAGGGAGAGGATAGTGAATGATGTCCCGGGTCGCTAAAGACCCGAGGTATGCATTTAAGGGTTAATGCAAATGTTATTTAATTTGGTAAAAAATATTTATTTTGAAACCATTTTAGTTTTACAAATACACATTTCAGCATTATTACTAACCTGTGAGTGCATTTTCCTTAAAAACCCATCAAGTTGACAAACGATACCATTTATTATAAATCGCAATCGCAACATTGATCTTAATGAATGCAATATGAAAATTTTCTCAAATCGTGCAGCTCTAGACTTAAATTTAATTCTGAGCTGTTTCAACTGAAAAAAAACTTGCACTGGTTGATCTTGAAATATGTCAGTGCTCTTATTTTGTCTCAAGATGCACACCTGTAATGTTTTTTCTAAGACGTGTATAAAAATTACTTTAATGTTCTAATTGAACTATAGCCTAATCCTGGTTTAGTCTAAGCCCTGTCTGTAAATTCTGATTTTCAGCATCATTACTCCAGTCTTCAGTGTCACGTGATCCTTCAGAAAATATTCTAACATGCTGATTTATTAACATTGCTGCTTAAGATTTTTTTTTTTTTTTTTGATCTGTGATACTATTTCCTCAGGAGAAAAGAATAGCATTTATTCAAAATATAATGTTTTTAACAATATACACTACCATTCAAAACTTCGGGGTCAGTATTTTCTTTCTTTCTTTTTTTTTTTTTTTTTTTTTTTGAAAGAAATTAATATTTTTGCTCAGCAAGGATGTGTTATATTGATAAAAAGTGATAGAACAAATGCTCTTCTTTTTATTTATCCTGGAATCCTGAAAAAGTATTACATGTTCCAAAAAATAATTTTTTGGTTTTCAACTTTGATAATAAATCTGTATATTAGAATGATTTCTGAAGGATCATGTGACACTGAAGACTGGAGTAATGATTCTGAAAATCAGCTTTGCATCACAGGAATAAATTATATTTTAAAGTGAATTAAAACAGAAAACAGTTATTTTTATTTGTAATATTATTTCACAATATTACTGTTTTTTGATCAAACAAATGCAGCCTTGATGAGCATACGAGATTTCATTTAGAAAACAAAGTCTTACTGATCACAAACTTTTGAACGGTAGGGAATCGTTTGTGAAGCTATTTTGTTCAAATATTTTTTACTTCAGAAATAATATACGATTATGATAAATATCTTAAGGTTTTCCTCAAGAATGAGTGACTCATGACAAGAATAAATTATATTTTAAAGTAAATTAAAATAGAAAACAGTAAACAGGAAATTGGGCCTAAATTTAATAAGGGATGTTCCCTTTAAAAAATAAAGCCAGTAGACTTCATTGTGTGCCAAAACCTCAATGAACTGCTTGCACCATTCTTTCACAATAAAGAAAATAAAGTGCAAAGTTAATGCATCCAAAGATGAAACTTGATTTGATAAGGTCAATTGCTGGTCAGAGGCATTTTTGAGACTATTTTTAAGATGGAGAAGTTATCCATCCATTAATGGATGAAAAATTTCTATATGGCTGTGTATGAAAAATACCTCAATGTTTTTGGTCCATAAAGGGAGTAAGAAAAATTTGTATTGCATATTGGCGCAATATTGGCTTTCTCAACTTTTAGAAGTGCATATAGATAAATAGCCTCAAAGCATACAGGCTTGAGCTTAAAGTCACAAAACTTTAAATATGTGGACCTCATGGGGTCTGGTAGCATGTAAAGATCAAGAAGACCCAGGCCCTACACTCTTAAAAATAAAAGGTGCTTAAAAGGTTCTTCACAGCAATGCCATTATTTAAAGAACCATCTCTTTTCTTTATGGAACCATTTAGACAAAAAGGCTCTTCTATGGCATTGTGAAGCACCTTTATTTTTAAGGGTGTAGTTTGCAGGGCTCTGGTAGATGTAACTACACAGTCACGTCCCAAAAATCATATCTTACCATTCCCACCTATTAGAAATTAAATAAAATCTGAGTAACAAAGTAGTAGGTTATCCATGTGCAATGATTGCAGATTTAAGGCTGCATACTTCTGTTAGGTTAATACAGCAGCGGATCAATTGCATTTGATGTAAATGAGACTGCAAACGCAGTTTAGAATGAGCTGTTGCTGTCATAAATGTTTTTATCTGAAATCCAGACACATTAACATCAATTATTCACATTAGAGCGATATTGGCTATCGACAGGAGCCAGAAACTTTTTAGAGACCAGAGTGTCGTCTGTATGCAACCAAAATAGATTGCATTAATTGGCTGCTGAATTGTCTGCGAACGGTCTGAATAGCATGGCTCATCTCGACTATCAATCTTTAAATCACAAAAGGTTTCCAGCATTTATTGGCTGCATGGGCCTTTTTTCAGTTATCAAGAGCGCTTGTTGACATCGCTCATCCCTGTTTGTCTGTTCAAGTTGGTGCCGGAGTGCATTCCAATTAGCAGTTATATAATGAGAGAGTGGTACTTCAACGCAATCATCAAATAAAGCGCTTTCCCCTCCTTGCAAAGGTGAGCAGAAACCATTTGTGCATTTTCTGCTTTGGAGAGCTGAAATATTCTTTACTCACCTTCGGTTTCCATTTGGTCCATGTATTGACCCGTGTTACCTCATTCCAGCGGTTATCGAACACAACGGCACATCTGACCTTGGGTTTGCTCAACTCTAGCAAACAGGTACAGTGTGGAATAAGTTATAGCACAGTTGCTCCATTTGAGGCGTTTATGAATGCCTTCGATGCTTTCAGGTATGAGTTTATTGAGCAATGCAGGACAAGAAAAGACACCAATGAAAAGAATTCTGTGCTATAGCTGTTTAGATAATGGTAAAGAGGAGATGGCTTGTCATGCATTTACTGCAGTGGCAGTGAGACTCATTGAAAATACTGCTGTACAGCAATCCGTTGTGAAAAGCTGTCGCTGGCCTTTATACAGTAGCACTGCAAGCTAATAGATACGGTTCCCAAGACCAGTGGAAATGTACTGCTGAAGTATTTAATATCTAAGAACTAAAATCTTCTGCTAACAAAATGCACATTAATACAGAAGTTTAACCTTGTACTGTCTTGACCAGTACTGTTTGGTTCGTGAAATGATTAGATTTCTCCGTTTCCAAAACAGCAAATTGGGCCTAAATATAATAAGGGATGTTCCCTTTAAAAAAATAAAGCCAATAGTCTTCAATGAACTGCTTGCACCATTCTTTCACAATAAAGAAAATAAAGTGCAAAGGTAATGCATCCAAAGATGAAACGTGATTCGATAGAGGCAATTGCTAGTCAGAGGCAGACTACTTTTAAGACAGAGAAGTTATCCATCCATTAATGCACACAAAAATTCAATATGAAAGATGACTCAATGTTTGTGGTCCAGAAAGGGAGTAAGAAAAATATGTATCGCATATTGGTGCAATATTGGCTCTCTCAACTTTTAGAAGTGCATATAGATAAATAACCTCAAAGCATACAGGCTTGGGCTTAAAGTCACAAAACTTGAAATATTTGGACCCCATGGGGTCTGGTAACATGTAAAGATCAAGAAGACCTAGGCCCTGTTTGCCCCTGGCATCAAAATTCATCTTCGGTGATCGGATCACCAGTGGGAAGGAGGGATAGATTTGTGGTTTGTTAGTAACATGCATCTCAAATGTGTCTCCCGTGACAACTTGTGATTGAATTTTGAGGGGAGGGTCTCTGATTTTGTGACTACATATGGTACATCTTACTGTGTTACCACTTGTTGACAGTGCTGGGTAGACTACTACAAATTATAGTCCGATTATAGTACAGATTGCATGAGGAAAACTGTAGTTAGTACCTAGGTTACTCATTTTAGGCATTGCATTCGGACTACAATTTAGATTACTTTTAATCAAACTTGTTTTGAACTTACCACTAAATGTACATTAGTTTACCATACTGACATAAAAAAGCAAAGAGGAAGAAAATAGTAGGGCTGTGTATTGCCAAGAATCTGGAGATACGATACAGGGGTTGCGATGCAATATGTTGCGATACTGTAAGCACGGCGATATATTGGGATATTTCTTATTTTATGAAACATAATTTTAGGAAAGCTGTAATTAAGAACACACCACCATAAGCAAACCTTAGCCAAAAAAAACACAAAACTGTGGGATCTGCAATGTTACTGAACCACTTTTTGTGCAGTACGAGTAAAGGGGGGAAATAAAGTGTTTGCAATATTCTTTAGTTACTGAATGTATAAAATACAAGCTTTCATAAACCATATTTGTAACAATATCAGAACATTTTGATCTAAACTTAAGAATTGCATCTGCTTAATATCAATTAAAAATAAAGTGCTTGCAGGATTCTTAAAGAAAACAAAAGAATCGTAAAACAATAAAATAAATACAGATATTGGACATTCTGAGAACTGTTTTGTTGTGAGAATTTCGTGCCACTATGCTAGTACTTCCTGTCATCGGAGAAAAGGCAATCTATGAATCTTGTATGAATTTTTTTTTTTTTTAAATATCGATATTGCGTTTTTTGAGAATCAATACAGTATTGCTAAACAAAATATTGCAATAAACTCCCCTAGAAAATAGATTACTTTTTTTTTTTTTACAACAAACATCATAAAATGCATTACACATTACTTTACTGCAAGTTTTCCCAAACTGGGCTTAATGTAAGCATCGCAGTCGGGTTTGCAAGTTGATAAAAAAGCTAAACTAAACTAATTTAAAATATAAATATTGTATTTGTTTACCTGCATGTCAATGTGAATATGACGAGACATCGTAGAACTCTGAACATGCAAATGCATTGTTAAATTATTTGAAATATTAAAATAACCTCAGGGATATTTCAAGTAAATATTTCAAAAAGGTATGGCCGACACAAACGTTTGGGAATCTCTGAAGTACATGAGCAAACATTAATAAACACACAAGAAGAATTAGGGAAAATTAATCAATTACAAACAATTTACTGCCATTGTGTGAATAATATTGTAATCATGTAATCCATAAAAAGTCACTGTAAATCTGATTACAAGTACTTGATTTTTAAAATCTGATTATGTAATTCAGACTACATGTTCTAAAAAGTTATCTCTTTTAAAATATACTTTACATTTTTTAATCAAACTACAAATAAGCAGACTGTTTGTAGTTTCAAAGCAGCTTCACAGTAATACACTGGAAAATAACAGTGTCAGTGTACACTGGAATAACAAAACAGTCATAAAGGTCCATTTTTTAAATTAAGATTTATACATCATCTGAAAGATGAATAAATAATTGATGTATGGTTTAATAGGAGAAACAACCATTTAAAAATCTGGAATCTGAGGGTGCAAAAAAAATCTAAACATTGAGAAAAATCGCCTTAAAAGTTGTCTAAATTAAGTTCTTAGCAATGCATTATTACTAATCAAACACTAACTTTTGATATATTTATAGCAGGAAATTTACTAAATATCTTCATAGAACATGAACTTTACTTAATATCCTAATGATTTTTGGCATAAAAGCAAAATCGACAATTTTGACCCATAATGTATTGTTGGCCATTGCTACAAATATACCTGTGCTACTTAAGACACAAGGTTTTGCGGTTCAGGGTCACAATTCAACTATAGAAGCTCTGCAGTGTCATTATTGAGCTGAATGTCTATTCAGTTCAATATCAGTGTTGATGCCGCAAAGTTAATCAATTATGAAATCAATTTAATTCAGTTCAAGTTTGTTCTCAGGTTTTGTTATCAAGCCCCTGACAAACCAGAGGAATTCAATGAAGTCTGGTGCATGTATATATTGTGTATAAAGTTTTTTTGTTTTTTTTTCAATCTGATATTTATCAGACATTTTATAACAATATGAAGCGATTGATTGTCAAATCAGTAGGCAGTTCTTTGATGTTGCTTGGATGCATTAGGATTAATTAACTGATTGCCATGATTAATTATAATTTATGCTATAATACCGATGTGGTCACTCTGATTGGGATTTGATGCATCAGATCACAAAAAGATGATATTTGCCATGTCCAGTGTCCACTTATGATCAGATTACACAAAATTGATGTTAATACCAGGGCTAGATGGAGGTCACTAAACGTTCTGCACTATTTTTGTCTTCTCTCAGTGAGTTTAAAGAAATACTTTAACCAAAAATGAACCCTCAAGTTATTTCAAACCTGTATGAATTTCATTCTTCTGTTGAACACAAAAGACGACATTTTGAAAAATGTTGGTAACCAAACAGCACAATTCAGCAACATTCTTCAAAATATCTTCTTTTGGTGTTTGAAACAGCTCAAAGGTAAGTAAATGATGACAAAATTTGAATTTTTGGGAGACTATCCCTTTAAGCTACATGGAGCATAAGATGCATAACACTAATGCTGGTTGTTAGCTGTCCTGTTTTTGTCTCCAGATTTGGAACAGGGTTAAATAGGGTCAGTATGTTTTTCTTTTTCAGCGGATTGGCAGAGGGATGGCTGGGGCAGAAGCGCCTGAGGTCTCAGGTGGAAGGGCTGCTGGGCAGCAGGACACGGCTCCCCAGAGGAACACAGGACAAGAGACACGGGCCGGGGCGATCCAGCTCATCTCCTTTACTCTTTAGAGTTCAGCAGAGTGGAAGCTTGTACAAACATCTCCAATCACAGGCATGAGATCGCACACAAACACACACAAAGAACAAATTTGCTTTCGCTGATGCACATGAGATGCTTTAGAAATGATACTGCAGGGGACGGAAAAAGTAGATTTCCCAAAAAAGCAATGGAAATAGCATATTGAGCTGGGCAGATAACGCTGTTATAACGCAAAGTAATTTATCACAATTTAGCAAAAGGGAAAGTTCACTGCTGTTGCTTGATTTGAGATACAGTTAGTTCTGGTCTTCAAATGGGACTTTTCACTACTCTGTTTGTCTGCGTTTGTGCTTGCCAGATTTTGACAAGTGACTGCATAAGTCATTGAATTATTAATTCAGCCAGTTTGTTCAAAAACACACTGCTTTGTTCAGAAACACTACTATTGTGTGTTACTCTGAGAACAATTATCCTGCTGTCACTTCCATGAGCTGACGTTAGGTAATGCAACAAACAATACTGAAAAATTACCAATCTGAGGTGTAAAGGTTACCTGAAAACCATGCTTGAGTAAAGGTTGAGATACCTTACAGCAAAAATGACTCCGTTACAAGTCACCAATTAAAATACGACTTGAGTTTTAACCGTATTTCAGTATTTTACTCACACTGGAAGTAGGCTTAAAGATGCACTAGTCCTCAACGCCTAAAAGAAATTACAGTAAAAAACAAGAATCAGTTGATTTGAAAACATTGGTCTCAAACTTAATTCCTGGAGGGCCACAGCTCTACACAGTTTAGCTCCAACCCTAATCAAACACACCTGATCCAGCTAATCAAGCTCTTCAGGGTAACTAGAAACTTCCAAGCAGGTGTGAGTTGGAGCTGGTTGGAGCTAAACTGTGCAGAGCTGCGGCCCTCCAGGAAGACCACTGGTCTAAAATCTAATTAAAAACTGGACAGCTCAAAATTGCAATATATTAACAACACAACAGCTTCTTTTTTTTTTTTTGGCTTTTACCCATTAAATGCACTTTGATATTTTTCTGTACTATTTCTACAAAATAAAATTTTTGGTTTTATGATTTATGGGGTTAAGCGCTCTGAAGGATTTTTCTGTTTCTAATCAAGTTCATCATTCAGTCTTTTTATTTCTTCACATTTAGTTTTTGCTTTTCTATCATCTACTTTTAACACCCAGTCTTCGAAGTGGTCATTTTGTAGCCAAAGATCTTGAAATTTTCCTGGCATGTTTGCCTTAGTTATCAGGTACAGCCTGGTGACTGCATTTGACTTAAAGTGATTGCCAGTTGACGTGTGGGAAGGGAATAAAATGGTGCTGAAAAATAGCCATAAAAAACATCACAATAGGCAAAAAATGTGAAACAACGCAAAAAAAAAAAAAAAAAAAAAAAATACATTATAGAAAAATTACATTTTGACAAATGGAAAATAACATTTAAAGCAACAAACAAAAATCCCTGATATTCCAGGACAAAAAAAAAATTCAATGTCTGAAAAAGACCTTTTAAAATTCCATGATAATCCAGAAATTCCAAGAACAAGGGGGATTTTCTCAATATTTAGAATTAGAATATTTAGATTTTTTTTTTTTGCACCCTTAGATTTTCAAATAGTTCCATCTCGGACAAATATTGTCCTATCCTAATAAATCATACATCAATAAAAAGCTTAATTAAAGTTTAAGCTCTTAAAAGAGTCTCTTATGACTGTTTTTGTGGTCCAGGGTCACATTTTTGTCCTTATTTATCCCAAAGGCTGACACTTTTGAAAAAGGTATCGCCCCAGTGACGGTGTATTTATTAATCTTTGTTAACGCTAGTTAATAAAAAATAATCACTGTATATTGTTCGTTCATGTTTGCTCAGGTCTATAAATAATAACAGATACAACTTTTGGTCTTATTAATGCATTAGCAAATTTTGAAGCAAACACAAAGATCAATAAATGCATTAGAAGTACTTTTCATGTTCACTAATGTAGTTAACAAAGGGAACCTTGTTATAAGGTGTGACTGGCTAACTCTGCAGCGCAGAGTGACTGCCGAATTATATTTTGTCAACAGCACAATTGCTTGTACTGTAGTTTTAAATTTAACAACACTTCACATACTCTGGTTTTGGATTTTGGTGGGGGGAAAAATTACATTAGACTGAATTACCCTGAAATAAAATACACAAAGTAAAGTCCGATGCAGTCATGTGTTTAGATGTGTGTAGATTGCCACAGATGTCTCTAATCATCTTGAATCGCTTGTGTTCACTCCACTGTTTTTTCATTTGACATGCACAGAATGCAGTTATGGATTTGTATTTATAATTTTTTTTTTTAATGGCGGTCTCAGTCATATCTCTCCAGTAGTTCAAACACAGCGTTTGTTTCTAATTCATTCCAGGGGTTTATCTCGGTCTTTTACAGCGAATGCTTTTAAAATTTGTACGTCTAAAGATTATTTACTCTGCTGGGCTGGTGAAATATAAAAGTGTGTAAACGGGCGGTCTCATTATATGAGGTCATAACCAGAACCCCTTTTAAAGATCCATCAATATTAATGCAGGGTGTAATTGTCTTTTTCTAGCCAGCAGTGTTTGAAAGCAGCAGTCTTTCTCTTTGTGTTCGCAATTTGCGGGCTTTTAATCAGCAACTCCAAGGAAGCACATAAACACCAGGTGATTTCAACAACAGTTTGAAGAATCAAACGTGGGCGCTTATATTGGGTTACGCGGTTATGCTTTTGAGCAAGAACTGTTTGTTTTACCCTTTAAGACAAAGAAATCCCAGGAAAATTAAGTTGACATGCAGCATGACTTTGCTTCCAGCTTTGTCTCAATGTTTACATCAATGAGATAAAAATCGATCATAATTCCTTCTTCGCCGATGCTGGCTTTGGAAATAATGGAAGTTGTGTATGTGAGTTGCTCCTCTGAATGCAAACACACCACTGGGAAAAAGACAGACAGCATCCATAGGAGACAGACAGATATACAGTGCAGATGCGGCTAGGATGCTGTTATAATGGCAAAGGTTTCGAAACCCTGCCAGCACACCGCTCAATCGTTTTTATTGATCGTGCAGGGATTTATAATCATAGTTTGGGATGAACTTTGGAAAAAATGAGAGATTATTCCATTGCCAAGTTCAGATTCGGCTTCTGTCAGTGCAGAAGGAATCTAGAATAAAATAAAAAAAAAAAACAGGACAGCTGAGAGCTGACATTTCTGAACAAGTTATGAATATTGTGATATGTTTACCATCTAACAGAACAATTTCTCCAAATGCTCATGGCAGCGTCTCTTTTTCCACCATAATCAAAAATGAAATGTCAAACGTGAAATCTATGACAGGTAAACACGCAATGAAAGTGGACAAGCTCTGACCAGCAACTGACCTGTCCATTTACTCCCACAGTTTAAAGAGGCCATGGATTATTATTCTTATTAATATACAATCCTTGAGGTTCCATTATAATATCAGTGTCATATCTGACCCTGGACTACAAAACCATCTTATGTAGCACAGATATATTTGCAGCAATAGCTAACAATACATTATATAGGTAAAAATGATCGATTTTTCCTTTATGCCAAAAATCATTAGGATATTAAGTAAAAGTCATGTTCCATTAAGATATTTCATAAATTTCCCACCATAAATATATAAAAAACTAATTTTTGATCATCTCTGCCAAATATTGTCATAACAGATAATACATCAATGGATCAGCTTTCAGATGATATATAAATCTCAATTTCAAAAAATGGTTTTGTGGTGCAGGGTCATACATACATTACATACATTCATCAGTCATTTTTGAGAAGTGGGACAAAACAAAAAAAATAAAACCATGTACTCAGACAAATGAAACCACATTTATGTATCTTATATGAACTAAGCTACTGAGCTATGCTAACCTCCCAAGTTTTCTCTTTTTTTAACAAAATGTGCTTTTTAACTTGGACTGTGTAATATAACTTTAACTTTATCTTTAACAGCATTCTAGATGTCTTTAACATTTCAAAACACATTCTCAAGTCAGCAGACAGATACACTTTCACATGTGACCAACAATTCAGCAACAAATATAAAATATCATAATGAAATATTATCAAAATATTCATCTGACGGAGGTGATACATCTGACGGTGGTCACCAAAACCTGAATTTGTAGACATTTTAACTATCAAATGCATGAATGAATCAATTACTGTACTAAAACAAACACAACAAACAGTGAGTATGCTATTGTTGATAAAGCTTCTATTCAAGAGTCACATTTAAGTATTTTGATATATCATTGGAACACAAAATCTTATGGTGGTGATATCTGACGGTGTTGACAAATTTGCCATTTCTTTCACAAAACAAATGGAGTTCATGTTATAGCCATTTTGTTTTTTCCTGTTGATGCTAGAGGCTAATGGAACCTGCTTCAAGAGAATAAAATTACCTAAATATTTCAAATAATTTCCTCAGAAATTGGAATATGGTGTTGACATATTACGGTTGTGACACAGGAAATATTAACATTAGAATTTTAAATATTCTAAAACTATAAAACTTAGCAGAGCCTGTCTGACACTGATGTACTCTGCAGAGGAGCACTGTGGCAAGGGGGTACTTTTGAGTGACAGCTGCCCATGATATTTCCTGATTTTATTACATTTTATTAATATCTGTCAGTGTTGACAAAAAGTGAGGACACAATTTTGAAAGCTTAATAAACATGCATGTGTCATTGAAAAACAACCTTGCTTTGATATGAGATATTATTAAGCAGGGTTCCCACTCTAAGCCAAATGTCAAATTCCCTGACTTTTCCCTGACTTTTAATGACTAAAAAGCTGAATTTCCATGACCTATAATGAACGGATCCATCCACTTGCAAGCTTTATTTACTTGTTTACAGACGTTTTTAGTACAAAACTATGGAAGCCCGTTTCTGCCACTAAATAAAAAAAGATAAAGATAAAGCAAGTTTGTATCTTGCAATTTTGACTTTTTTTTCTCAGAATTGTAACATATAAATTCATTTCTGAGGAGAAAAAATACTGATAGGTTCACATAATTGCGAGTTCATATCACACAATTCTGCCTTAACTCTCAATTGCGAGTTTATATCATGCAATTCTGACTTTATAACTCGCAATTGCGACTTGTTATCTCACAATTCGGACTTTTTTCGCAACTGCTAGTTCATATCTCACAATTCAGAGAAACAAAAGTCAGAATTGCGAGTTTGTATCACGCTATTGTGAGAAAATAAGTCAGAATTGTGAGATAAGTCGCAATAACCTTCTTTTTATTTTTTATTTAGTGCCGGAAACAGGCTTTTTCTGTAATATTTCTACAGAAATTAATTTATGTTTATAACAATCTGAAGGATTTTTGTAAGGGTTTGGGGTTTGTAAGGATTTGTAATCAAGTTCATCATTCAGGTTTTTTTTATTTCTGCACATTTAGTTTTTGCTTTTCTATGATCTACTTTTCATACCCAGTCTTTGAAGTGGTCAATTTGTAGCCAAAGCTCTTAGTTATCTAAGCTGGTGACTGCATTTGACTTCAGCGATTGCCAGTTGATGTGCGGGAAGGGAATAAAATGGCACTGAAAAATAGCCTAACCATAAAAATAGGCAAATAAATAAATAAAAACAGTACAGAAAAGTTCAGTATGATAAACAGAAACTAACATTTAAATCAACAAACAAAAATCCCTGATATTCCATGACTTGGACCAAAAAAATATTAAATTCCCTGACTTGAATAGACCTTTTAAAATTCCATGATATTCCAGAAATTCCATGACCCGTGGGAACCCTGATTAAGTGTTGTTTTTGATAAACAACTTTTCATCTCTTTTTAAAAAAAAAAAAAAATCCATTTTATAGCATATGAATAAATGAACCCTTCTCTGTGGACACACTGTTTTAGATGTAGTGAGAAGACAAAAAGTGTCATAGATTTCACATATTTTTTTTTTATTGTGTTAAATATGTTCTGGGTCATTCTTCAATTTGGGTGGCAAATGAAAGGCAGAAATTGTAAAAATGCTTTTTTGTTTTCTTTTAATAAAATGTATTGTTATGCATTTAAAATTAGTTTAATATGCTATATCCATTAAAATTGAAGCTTAATAACATTTTTAATTTTAAATAATTTTAATCAAACACTGGTGAAACATCCACTTATGTCTGTGGTGTTACCAATATTTGAAGTAAAATTTTGGTTTGTTCTTAAATGAGCAGGGATATGCAACTGCTCATTAATTAATTAATTAATAAATAAATTACTTTAAGAATTCATTTTCATTGATGATTTAAATTTATTTTTTTAAAAGAAACGTTTAATTGTTCTTCTCGGCCCCTATTTTTACCAAAGAAGAATAGTTTCTTTTTTTTAAATTTGGATATACATAAAAAAAGGCAGAAAAAATGGTCTGTGCTACTTTAAGTCTTTATTCTAAAAGATTAAAACCACTTTACAGTCTAAAAACATTAAATTATAAGATTAAATGGCTCTGAAGGAAGGAAATTTCAGATACATATTGAAGTAACACCACAGACTTCATATAACACCACAGACTTCATGTTGCATAAAAGGTTTAACAATTAAAAGTTTATTGAGCAAAATAGTGAAATTGAGTCATGAGTAGGATTACAAAAAGTATCTACTCTGATATAAGAACAATTAGAGTAAACTGTAAAAAACTGTATTAAAAATATATAATTAAAACAACCTGCATCCTGTTTCTCACTCCTCTCACTCTGTGCTTTCTTGCCCTGTAATCTGCCTTATATATTCTCCAGTTCTTCCTTGCTGTTCTCTTTCCCCTCTCTGAGAGATCTCCTATTCTCAGTCTTTTTTTGCACCGAATATCTTTTACATAGGTCTGCTGTTTCTTTTTAAGGTACTCTGCTTTTCGAACTGGGTCTGCATCTCTGCGCTGTCTATAAAGACGCTGCTTTTCAGCAGCAGTTAATCTTGCCATACCTGACAAGAGAGCTACAATTATATGATTATGAATGTCCTATGTGTTTCATTAAAAATACAACATTTCTGATTGTATATTGTCTGTGGAGTTACTATAGAGCAGGGTTCCTCAAATCTTACCCTGGAGGTCCAATGACCTGCAGAGTTTATCACAAACCCTCCTAAAACACAACTGCCTGTGATTTTCTAATGATTGTGAAGGCAATGATTAGCATGCTCAGGTGTGTTTGATTAGGGTTAGAGCTAAACTCTGCAGGAAAGTGGATCCAAAGGTCCAGATTTGAGGATCCCTGCTATAGAGTCTGTGGTGTTACCAAAAAAGACAGTAACACCACAGACAAATTAGCATAAATTCAGTCTTTTCTGAAATGGAGACTGCCATCATGATGATTTCAAGATCAGGGGACATTTAGGAAATATTAATAAGCATGTATTTATCAAAATTTAGATTAAAATATGTAAAATCTGCAAGTTATAAACATAACACCACAGACACTAATAAAGTGCGACACATGAAATTGTCAGAAATTTAGCTAACTTTAAGAAAATTAATAAGGAAGAATGCACTCACAATGCACCCCTCAGATCAACCAGCACCTGCAATGACCTTTACACACAGGAAGTAGTCCAAATATATTTCTCCCTTTTCTTAAAGGGGCAACGTCCATTGTTGTAACACCACAGACATGAATTTGGGGGACACTACTTTTTTCTTAAATATTACAAAATATATATATTTTAAAACAATTTAATAAAATTGTACATGTTAAATAAAATCTATATTCACAATATAACCACTTAATTTGTGTTAAAAATGTTATATTGTTGCAATTACAATCCATGATACCTCTCTGAGGTATGGCGGGAACATGCATATTTTGTTACAAATGCAATCTCTCAAACTCAATTAAATATGTATTTTAAAGCAAAAAATGTAATTGTTAATAGTGCATGAATTGTGTTTATCCTACAGAATACAAACATGGAAACATTTTATAATTTATTGGTATTTAAAGTTTATTTCAACTATTGTAAAGGGACACCACTTGCCACCACAAATAAAGAATGACCCTTCTATTATTAATCTCCATAACATTTACAATTTGAAAATATTTTTTATTTTTAAAACTAATAGCAGTTATAATTGCTGGACTGACATACATTACATACATACATTTTTTTCAACTATTATTCTGAAATCGACGCGGCTACTTTAAGACTCTTCAGAACCCATAAACAGTTTATGAAATACTTTAAAATGTTTACTCACACTTTGCGGTGTTGCTGCTGTCAGACCCAATACAGTTGGCTGCTTCGTCTTCATCTTTATCTTACAGCAAAAGCTTATTTACACTGTGCCTCGTTTACAAAACAATCTTCTATTAAATAATCTGAACATATAATTATCCGACACGATCTGGGACGCCATTAAAAATAGGTGTCTTTCCTTAATGAAAGCAACTGTATGTTTTGTTGTTGTTGGTTTGTTTGTTTGTTTGTTTTTTACCTTTAAATATCAGTTTTGAAATCATTCTGATGGTACTTTTACTCAAAATTAAGCGAATGGCTTTTATATCTTTTTCACGCTCCTCCCAAAGTACGTAAGTTTGTTGAGCGAATACGAAATTGCGCATAAAGGGCGGATCGCTTTATGGTAGCAACAAGCTGTAATCGCGACAGTGAATTCCGCTCACTTAACTGTAGGGGGCTCCAAAGTCGCAAAAATAGACACAACTAAATGCTCTTTTTGTTCTGGGAAGGACGTTTTAAGTTATGAAACTTGCAAAGACCATGTCAAAAGATAAAGGGCATTTTTATTTCTTGACTTTTTTCACACTTGGTTTTAAAACTTTCAGGGAGGAAAAAAATAATGTTGTCCTGGGCCTTGTGATGTTAGACGCCACAATTTAACATGGATGAAAATTAAATATAACCCAGCATTGGGTTTAAAAAGGGACGAACCCAGCTATTTGGTTGGTTTGATCCAGCTATTGGGTTATTTAGACCCGGGTCAAAACAACCCAATAGCTGGGTCAAAACAACTCTTTTTTAACCCAATTAATTTTTTTTTTATTAATTAATTAATTAATTAATTAATTTTTTTTTTTAGTCCCTTTTTTAATTTTTTAGAGTGTACCACAACAATACATTTCAAACCTTTTGTTATGTGCTCGTCATTGTACCAAGAACTGCTTCTCTAATCTTGGTGAGTTCAGTGCGGGATTGGCTAAACACTTGTCAAGTCAAGTCATGTCAGGTCAAGTCACCTTTATTTATATAGCGCTTTTTATAATACAGATTGTGTCAAAGCAGCTTTACAGTATCAAATAGGAAGGTAGTGTATCAATAATGCAAAAGGAAATGGTTACTTTTCAGTTAAAGCGAGTTCAATTAGTATACAATATCGCTGGAAAATAAGTGTCCCCAACCGAGCAAGACAGAGGCGACAGTGGCAAGGAACCAAAACTCCATCAGTGATATAAATGGAGAAAAAACCAGTCAGTTCTCCTTTGACCAACAATCAAACAAGCAATTTGTAACTGTAGAGGTGCAGGTCCACCATCCGGATATGGACTGGATCAGGGGATTGCAGTGACCATCTGATCAGGATACAGACTGGATCTGAGTGGCAACGATGACCTCGGAATAAGCAAGAGACAGACTAATATTAGCGTAGATGCCATTCTTCTTATGATGCAAAGAGTACATCAGGTGTTATGGGAAGTGTTCCCGGTTCCAGCTGACCTAAGTAATGCAGCCTAACAATCCTTAAACGGATCTGAATTATAGAAATGTGTTAATGTGTCATGTGTAAACCAGGTTGTCCATGAAAGATAAGTCCGTACCTTCTTTATTTGGACCAGCAAGCATTTCAGAACCACAACCTGTAAGTTGCCTATGATTAATACATTATCCTCCAGTTTCACAAACATGGCTTAAGCCTAGTCCTAGAATAAAATGTAATCCTGAGCTGTTGTTTTTTTCTCAAGATGCACACAAGTAATGTTTTTTTCTAACACGTTTATAAAAATTACTTAAATGTCTTATTTGAATATGGCCTAATCCTGGTTTAGGCTAAGCCCTGTCTATGAAACCGGGCCTATGTGTACATTTTCAACTGAGTGCTCAAAATATATATATTTTTTTGTGCTAATATAATATGTGATGTATACCTAGTGCAGCCTTAGGTTTCCAGAAACTACGATATTACTTTCTTACCGAAATAGTTCTGATAATTCGCTGTGATCCCACTGTTTCCTAAGAATGTGTCAATTAATGTGGACTGTCGTTGTCCTAATTCCTTCATTTAATAATAAAGAATGTAGACATATCCTGCGTTATTGTTTTGTGAAGTGTTTAAAGTTTAGCAGCTAAACTTTAGCTGTGGGCACCATACGCTTGCGTTGTATACAGAAAGACCAATCACAACAGAGTTGGCCAGCTGACCAATCAGAGCAGAGAAGGCTTATTAAAGGGAGTGGTTTACAGACCTTAAGATCACACTGCAAATGCTTTTCTTAGACTTTTTGACTCATTTTCAGCCAAAATATCTACAAATTCTTAAATCAAGAAGGATTTTCTAAACAAGTAAAAAAATTTTGTCTTTTTTTCAGGAAAAAGAAGTCAAAATTATCTTCTTTCAAGCAGAAAACTAGATTATTTAGCTTACCTCATCGGCAGATTATTTCGCTTGTTTCAAGCAAAAACTCACTTAATTTGAACAACTTTTTTCTGAAAACAAGACAATATTTTTTACTTGTCTTTGAAATCCTTCTTGATTGAAGAATGTTTAGATATTTTGGCTGGAAACAAGACAAAAAACCTAAGAAAAGCATTTTTTTGCAGTGCAGAGCTGCTCCAAATTAATTGTTTTGAAATCATTGCAAAATGATTCTAATATTACCAGTGTATTCTGAGAAAATTACAATGTTTTCTGACCTTAGGTGCATTTAAACCTGTTGCAGGGGGCTCTGACACAACATTAAGACACTTAAAAATACCATTTGACCTGCTGTGTTTGTATCTGAAGGTAGGAAAGACCTTTTTCATGAGCTAAACAATATTTACGCTGTTCAAAACCAGTGCAGAATAATCCACTGAACATGTAGCCTATCCCTCACAACCTCGTTTTTATTCTTGTCAAAAATTACCAGTAAATACGGCACTGCACTGACTAAAGTCTGCTGGTTGATGTCTTGCTTTAGAGGCAGGGATTTTGTGCAAATTTATTTGCCTGTGTGATGTCAAAAAACATCCAAACAAGGCATTTTTGGAGCTTGGTTAAATAAATGCTCTTTTTGTACTGAGAGGGATGTTTTAAGCTACCGAACTCGTAAGGTTTAATGCTACAAAGATGTCAAAACATCAAGGAAAGTTTCTCATGTCATGACCTTTTTAAGACTTTTTTCACACTTGGTTTCAACCTTTCAGGCTGGAAATATGGGGCCCCGTGATGGAGGAGGCCCTCTGAGGTTCATATGGTATATTCCATATGGGCTCACCCATAAAATTTATGCCCTTAGTCGCTACTATCCAATTTTGCCTGACTTTACTACATTTTCTAGGACACCCAGGAAATCGCCGGGGGTCTGATCAGAGCTCTTGAAGCCGATCGCTCCTGTGTGTGTTGACACATTACAGCCTTGTATGTCTATCATGATGAAAATGTAAATACCGTGAAATGGTTACAGGCCATAATTTAGGCAGGAGATGACAGAAGGTTGGACACCTGAAAATCTCGGCAGCCGTTCACTAGGAAACCCTGAGTAGTTTGACATCCTCACAGTGAGATGAATGAAACAGGTGCAGCCACGCTGCATAAGTACCCACATTGCACTCTGTGAAGTAAAAGATGGATTTAAAACGGTAAAGGGTATTGGGATTTACAAGTTTTTTAAGAGAATAAATGTCAGCGGTATAACCTGTCACCTCCTGTCATTACTGAGCCTGCTTCTATTTAAAGCACAGTGGAAAGGCAACAAATTGCAGCATGTATGTTTAAAAATGCAGAGCTGTATTTCACACGCAAGGAAAGTTATATAAGCTCATTTAAAAAAGCTGTGAAATGACATTAGGCTCACACACAGACGTCACCGTGACAGAGTTTATTCCGAATAAAAAATAGCGTCCCAGATCTCTCAGTGGAATACTTCATTTCAACACATATTCAGATAAATGCACCCAACAATTACCTGTGATGGAGATGTCGGTGGCGTATTGAGATGGATCGTTGTGCGATGATGTGGGTCTATACTCGGGGTGGATCAATGAGCGGTCTGGGATTGAAAATGGACGGATGAGGGCTGGAAAGGTGCTCGGCTGTATTATAGCACTCTGCCCTTTCGGGATGGGGCCTCTAGCTCTTTTTTAAAATGAACTCCTTTTAACACGCCTCGGCAAATAGATTTAATTGATTTTCCCCCGGCGCCGTGATTATATGGGCTTAGTGTAAATATTTTGCAACTGGCCCGAAATGCAATGCAGCCGGTTTTCAAATGTCAGCGAAAGCAAATGAACAAAAGGGCTGAAATTAAAAACCTGTATGTACACTGTAAAACACAAAAAACACAATTAGTTGAGTCAACTTAAAATAATTTGTTACCCTGCTGTCTTAAAATATTAAGTTCAGTCAACTCAAGTTTTAATGTTAAGTTGTACTAAGTGACAACTTAGATATTCGAGTTGACTAAACAAAAAAATAGCTGTGTTTGTTTCTTGGCTGCCTTCAAATTTTAAGTTGAATCAACTCAAATATCTAAGTCACATTTCAAGTTGACTAAACTTTTTTTGAGTCGACTGAACTTAAAATTTTAAGGCAGCTAGGTAACAAATAATTTTAAGTTGACTCAACAACATTTAAATGGTGCACAATTCGTTTAAATTACTTTTCATGATGAATAGCATTAATGTTTGTATGCACTTTTTTTGGTTTTTGTATAGGCTAAAAATACAAATGAACCGAGTGAATGAATGAACGAATTTAGACTAATTTGTAATGAACTGGAACATGAGCTAGCGAGAAAAGGAAAACAGAATATTTGCTTGAATATGGGCCTTTTTATTTAAGAAATCCATATCAGTGTCTGGAATCTAATCAATAAAATGTGTTAAATAGCATTGGAATGGAAAAGCTGCATTATAACTGGGCACAGGGCCAAGACGGGCTGCAGCATTTCACCGTGCGAGTCTGAGGATCTTGATGTCCTGCGTAATCGGGTAACAGACCATGATGAAAGCGGCTGACTGACTTTCAGAGTTATTTCACTCAAAATCGGCTTCAGAACATCACTCAGTCTATCATTCTCTGTACATATAGACCAAAACCAACAACACATGAACTGACATTGTAATAGCTGAAGAAAAACACTAGTTTTCCTCTTTGTGGGTTAAGATTGTACCTGATATACTCAGAAAAAGACTCAAAGCTTTACACTGTCAATTTTCAACAAAACTGCAATGTGGCTATGCAGCTTGCCAGACTGCATCTCCAGCATTCATTCCAAACACATTCACTGCAAAAAAAAGAAAAAAAATGCTTTTCTTACTTAGAGTTTTTTTTTTTTTTTTTTTTTTGTCTTATTTCCAGCCAAAATATCTCAGGATTTTCTAGACAAGTAAAAATTATTGTCTTGTTTTTAGAAAAAAAGAAGTCAAAATGAAGGTTTTGCTTAAAACAAGCAAAATAATCTGCCAATACGGTAAGCAAAATAATCTTATTTCAAGCAGAAAACTATATAATTTTTCTTACCCCACTGGCAGATTATTTTGCGTGTTTTAAGCAAAAACTCAATTTTGACTTCTTTTTTCTGAAAACAAGACAATATTTTTTACTTGTCTAGAAATTTAAGAATTTTTTGATATTTTGGCTCTAAACAAGACAAAAAATCTAAGTAAGACAAGCATTTTTTTTTTGTTTCTTTTTAGGTTATGCATATTAAAATTTATATATATATATATAATTTTTTTTTTAAAAGAATAAATGTTAATATTTAAAATGTATTATGACTTTTTATATTCTTAAATGATTATTATTTTAGCACATTTTTTATATAAGTATTCAACATTTTTAATGATTACATTTTATTTTTATCATTTTGTATCCTTATGCCTCTGTTTTGTATCCCAAAAATATTTAACATTTATTTCTTAAGACTTTTTTTTAATTCTTAAATGATTATTAAATTACTTTTATTACAGTTTTACTAATTATATATACATATACATATATGTGTCTATGTGTGAGACCCTGGACCATATTTGTAGCAACAGCCAACAATACATTGTATGGGTTAAAAATGTTCTCTTTTTTTATTTTTCTTTTATGCCAAAAATCATTAGGATCATGTTCAATGAAGATATTTTGTACACTTCCTACCAGAAATATATCGAAACATAATTTTTGATTAGTAATATGCATTGCTAAGAATTTAATTTAATGGCGATTTTCTCAATATTTAGATTTTTTTGCACCCTCAGAATCTAGATTTTCAAACAGTTGTATCTTAGTCCTATCCTAACAAACTATACATCAATGGAAAGCTTATGTATAAATCTTAGTTTCAAAAATGTAACCCTTATGACTGCTTTTGTGGTCCAGGGTCACCTGTATACATACATATACACACATAAGTTAATTAATAAATACTACATTTCATTTCAACCTTCATTATTTTGTACTTTTTATATACCTCTGTTAAATATCATATCAGATGTAGGTGACATAATTTGTACATACTTTTTGCAGCCCAGAAAAAAATTAAATAAAATAGAGTTCTCCAAAAAATATATATCTCTTAGTGGAATTAATGGCTTTAGCATGGTCAGGTTTTGACGAAATGTTCTTCCCTTCCTGAGATCCAAATAATCCCCCTGCCACAGTTCACTTGATTTACCTGGCCATAAACTATCTGTGCGCCGGACGAGGAATTCTCTCTATGAATAACCGTTTCTCCACACTTTTGGCCCCAAGCATGTTTTTGACAAAGACACACAGCTTTGAGTTTCACCTGACTAACTTTTCCACATTTTTGTGCCAGTTTGTTCAAAGCTTCTGAGTCACAAAGGAACAGCAACGGGCTTTAAATGAACCAGCATCTTTTATTAGTGCCATATGATGAACCAAAGAATGTTCCATAATGAGATTCCCAGCCTTTTAAAAATATCAAGGGCTTTTCTAGCAGCGGCTGGAGCGGGAAACACCTCTCCTACCCCATTCCCACAACGCCAGCCCTCATATTCACGATCGTAACCACCGGGACTCCTCATAAACACACCGTATTATACATAAAGACAGAGTACCGGGCAGGAAATCGGCTGTGGCGATGCCGCAGCAATGTTGAGTCTCCAAAATTGGATAGTTGAAGTAGCTGTTGTCTCAATAGCACATGAAGAGCTTTGGGAAGAGTGCTGTTTACTTCCACACAAAGGCATTACCATTCTATTATTGATCAGGAATAGCCTATGTTTTCTCTTCAGTCAGGTTGAACAGAAAGATATTAAATTCTCATTTTCCTCAAGGGGATCTCCAAACGGTTGAACTGATGCATGAGGAACAATAAAAGAAAGAAGAAAAAGCTTCATTTCTCTCCATATTTCATCAGGAATTGATTTTGGAGTGCTGGGAGGTTATTTAGGCTTTAAAAACTTTTGAGTATTTTGAATTGGCTCCCCACCCCCACAAAAAATATGATTTCACACTGAAACTCTCAATGAACAGCACAGTTTCATATTGACTCTGTGTGACGCTATGTACATATGTACAGGTAGGTTTTCCACTGGCCTTTGTGTCTGACTAACCACATTCATTTCTACAAAAGTGCCTTGCGAATTCAGATTCTGTCGGTTTGACTGGCTCTTCCACAGAAACAGAGATAACACGATGACTTCAATGTTCTGCAGCTCTGGAGCTGAATAGTTTCCAGTTGGTCCAAAAATCACGGGCCTGTCAGAATAGATGTCCTGAAAGTCTTGAGTCTGTTTACTGATCACAGCGGAGCGAGAAGCTAAGAAACATACAAATCCAGACAGGTAGCGACGCCGCCGCAAACGCACGAGCCGAGTTCTGCTGCGTGTCGAAGGACGCGGTGGAGTCGGACCAAAGTCTCACCTTCGAGTCCTGAAGAACGAGAAGAGAAAGTGTTACCAGTTCGGCTTAGAATAAGAAAAAATACAACAACAACAAAAAACAATAGGTTAAAGGTAAGTAGGTATGCTCATGTATACATCAAGGTCAGACATTTTTCCATTAAAGGGCAATATTTAAAACCTGGAAATGATTTCCAGGGCCTTTTTTTAACCTTTGCAATAGCAAATTTAAATTATTATATTAAATGCATCTATGGAAGCCCATTTACACCACTAAATAGGCAACTGAGACTTTTTATCTCATATTCTGACTTTTTTCCCTTGCAATTTTGACTTTTGTCTTGTGATGACTTATTTTCTCAACTTTTATAAAGAGATCTTGGGATATAGACTTGCAATTGCAAGTTATAAAGTTCAATTCTGAGGGAAAAAATGACTATTTTCAATTTCAAATTTACATAATTCTGACTTTATTTCTTAGAACTGCGAGTTTATATCACGCAGTACTGACTTTGTAACTCGCAGTTGTTTATAAAAGTCAGAATTATGTGAACATTTGGAGATAAAAAAAAAATCACAATGACCTTTTTTATTCTCTAATTTAGTGGCCGAAACAAGCTCTCATATGTGTATGGCTATTTGTTTTTTTAATAGCAAAAAACTCAAAAGTTATATTTTTGCCAACTGTAAAGACCCTTTCACACTAAAAGTGAAATGAATAAGCCTCAGGCTGCTAGAAGTGCCTCACTCCTGATTTCTGATAACACAGGAGCAGAAGAGCTGAGAGGAGTGAATAAATGGGACAAAATAACTTGTGTTACTTGTTTAAGAAAGTAATTCAGAAATTTTGTTGCAAATTTTAAAATAAATGTGTTACTTTACTAGTTACTTGAAAAAGTAATATGATTATGTACAGTTGCAATCAAAATTATTCAACCCCCTAGTGACTTACAATTGCGTGATACAAACTCGTATTTCTAACTTTTTTCTCAGAATTGTAAGATTCCGGGTTATAAATTAAGAATTGCGATACAAACGATATATCTCACAGTTCTGAGAGAAAAAAAAGGTCAGAATTGCAAGATACAAACTCGTTTCTATCTCGCAATTCCGACTTTATTTCTTGCAATTGTGAATTTATCTTGCAATTGTCGGTTTATATCCTGCAATTCTGACTTTATTTCTTGCAGTTGTGAGTTTATATTTCACAGTTCTGAGAAAAAAGTCAGAATTGTGAGATGTAAATTCACAATTGCGAAAAAAAAGTCAGACTTGTGAGATATAAATTTGCAATTGAAAATAGTCCTTTTTTCCTCAGAATTGAACTTTATAACTTGTAATTGCAAGTTTATATCTCAAAATTTTTATATATCTCTATATAAAAGTTTAAGTTTATAGTTCATAGAAAATAAGTCATTGCGAGACAAAAGTCAGAATTGTGAGATAAAAAGTTGCAACTGCGAATATAAGAAGAATATAAGAATATGTAAGAATATAAACTCGCAACTGTTATAAAGTTATAAAGACCTTTTCTGAGGAGAAAAAAAAAGACTGACGACTTATATCATGTAATTATGACTTTATTTCTTGCAATTTCGACATTTTATCTCACAATTCTGATTTTATTTCTTGCAATAGTGAGTTTATATCTCGCAATTCTGACTTTATTTCTTGCAATTGACTTTATATTCTGCAATTCTGACTTTATAAGTTGCAATTGTGAGTTTATATCCCATAATTTCAACTTTATTTCTTGCAATTGTGAGCTTATATCCCACAAATCAGACTTTATAACTCGCAATAGTGAGTTTATATTTCACAGTTCTGAGAAAAAAAAGTCAGAATTGCAAGATATAAATTTGCAATTGAAAATAGTCCTTTTTCCATCAGAATTGAACTTTATACTGCAATTGCGAGTTATAAAGTCAGAATTGTGACAAAAACTTGCAATTGCAAGGAAAAAAAGGCAGAATTGTGAGATAAAAAGTCGCAATTGTGAGTTATAAAGTCAGAACTGCATGATATAAGTCAGTGTTTTTTTTTTCCTCAGAAATGTTCTTTATGCGACTTTTTTGTTCTTCTGCGACTTTTTATCTCACAATTCTGACTTTTGTCTTGCAATGACTTATTTTCTCAGAGAAATAAACTTTTATATTGAGATATATAACATTTTGTGATATAAACTTGCAATTGTGAGTTATAAAGTCAGAATTGCGACATAAACTTGCAATTGCAAGAAAAAAAAGTCAGAATTGTGAGATACAAACTCGCAATTGCAAGAAAAAAATGCAGAATTGTGAGATAAAAAGTCGCAATTGTTATAAAGTCAGAATTGCATGATATAAGTCATCAGTCTTTTTTCTCCTCAGAAATGGTCTTTATAACTTTATTAAAAAAAAAGCCTTTGCAAGACAAAAGTCAGAAATGCGAGGAAAATAAGTCAGAATTGTGAGATAAAAAGTCGCAATTGCGAGTTATAAAGTCAGAATTGCATGATATAAGTCATCAGTGTATTTTTTCTCCTCTTTATGACTCGTAATTGCGAGTTTATATCTCACAATTCTGAGAATAAAAGGACAGAATTTTGAGAAAAAAAGTCAGAATAGTCCTTTTTATTCTCAGAATTGAACTTTATTACTCACAGTTGCCAGTAATAACTCTTTATAAAAGTTTATTTCTCTGAGAAAATAAGTTATTGCGAGACAAAAGTCAAAATTGCAAGGAAAAAAAGTCCGAATTGTGAGATAAAGTCACAATTGTGAGTTATAAAGTCCGAATTGCATGATATAAGTCATTAGCATTTTTTTCTCCTCAGAAATGTTCATGACTCGCAATTGCGAGTTTATAGCTCACAATTCTGACTTCTCAGAGAAATGAACTTTTATATAGAGATATATAAAATGTTGAGATATAAACTTGCAATTGCGAGTTATAAAGTCAGAACTGCAACATAAACTCGCAATTGCAAGAAAAAAAAGTCAGAATTGTGAGATAAAAAGTCACAATTGCGAGTTATAAAGTCAAAATTGCATGATATAAGTCATCAGTGTATTTTTCTCCTTAGAAATGTTCTTTCTGACTCGCAATTGCGAGTTATAAAGTCAGAATTGCATGATATAAGTCATCAGTCTTTTTTTCTTCTCCTCAGAAATGGTCTTTATAACTTATATAAATAAGTCATTTCAAGACAAAAGTCAACTGTGGGGAAAAAAAAGTCAGAATTGTGAGATAAAAGTCGCAATTGCAAGAATTGCATGATATAAGTCATCAGTGTATTTTTTTCTCCTAAGAAATGTTCTTTATGACTCGCAATTGCGAGTTTATATCTTACAATTCAGAGAAAAAAAAGTCAGAATTTTGAGAAACAAACTGCAAGCAAAAAAGTCAGAATTTTTCTTCTCAGAATTGAACTTTATAACTCACAGTTGCCAGTAATAACTCTTTATAAAAGTTTATTTCTCTGAGAAAATAAGTTATTGCGAGACAAAAGTCAGATATGCAAGGAAAAAAAGTCAGAATGTGAGATAAAAAAAAAAAACAGGCTTCCATTGATGCCTTTGTTGAATTGTTTTCATAAAATGTTGTTCTCCGCAGCAAATTGTCTTGCAGGTCAAGGGGGTTGAATAATTTTGACTCATGTTACTTGCAACCTTGTACCTCCAACACTGAAAGAACACAACGCTGCACTTCACTCTGAAATACACGGCACATATTTTTATTCCATTGAAGCGCAATTTTAGCTGTATTAATCATGCGGCCCTGGTTTTACTCTCCAATTTGCCATTTTATACTGCTCTAGAGAAATCGGCCCAATTTTGCAATCTCACAGTAGCACAGATGAAATGGCTCTTTATAGTGGAAAGCCGGTTCCTTCGGAGCCACACTACAATCAAGGCAGTTATAAAGCCATAACCGAGCCGCTGCCCATCTCTAACCCTCACCTGTGTGGGTTTGGCTGGGCTCAGAGCATTCTGTTCAGTCTCCATGGTGACAAACACAGTGGTCCGCTGTGGCCCTCTGTCCGTCACAGGGCTTAACCGCTGCAGTCGGGTGGGAGTGGGTGTGAAGTCCATTCCGTTCCCAAACGTCAGAAGAGCGTTCCCTATTCACACAACAGACAAGACGTCCACAGCTCTGAGTCAGACACACATCATTTCCATTCGCAGCCGCTTGTGTTATCAGACGCTTATTTGAATTCTGTGGCGCTTTCCGGCGCTCAGTATTCTGCTCAGGCTGCGCCGGCTGCACCTGCCTCTCCACATCCTCTCATTAACTCACAGATGAGTGGCTTGACCAAACATCACTCTCATCCGCTCACATCGCTCACTCCGAGAGCTGCCACTTGGCTGTCTGAGGAGTTACTTCATGTAAGAGATCTCTGTTTGAACAGGACCGAGCAGAATATTGCCACGGAGTCGACCGTATTGATGAATCGCCATATATATAATACATAAGGACCTTCAGGAACGGGACTGGAGGAGTGTGACTGAGAGGGGGCTGGATATCAATCAGAGATTCATTTATGCTCGCGGCTCAGAACAAGCTTTGCACTTCAGATAGCTCTTTACATTCTCAAACGTCTGCGGCCTACTCAACCTCAGATGGTAAACGGAGGAAGAAGATCTAAATACAGACCGTTTATGGTTGTTTCTTTTTTTTTCAGAAAACTGAAGTTATTCTGTCATTTTTGTCAATTTTATATGAAACAGAAATCCACTAAATCATATTTTAATCAGTGATGGAAATTAAGGTACCAATGATACTAGAAATATATATTATTTTATTTATTAATAATATTATTATTAATTATTATTGTTGTTATACACTGCCGCTTAAAACTTTAGGATCAGTAAAACTTATGTTTTTAAAAAAAAAAAAGTCTCTTATGCGCTCATCAAGATTGCATTTATTTGGTCAAAAACACAGAAAAAATGTAATATTGCCAAATGTTATTACTAGGGCTGTCAGTCGATTAAAATGTTTAATCTAATTAATTATATGATGTTTTAATTAATTAATCGCAAATTAATCGCACATCAAATTTGGCTGAGAAATTACTCCCAAAAGATCATTTAAAGTAAAGTATCAAACAGATATTACAGAAAATATCTTCAGCAAGAAAACATTTGTTTAATAAAAAAATATATATTTTATTTAAAATATAATTTATTACACAAACATTTAGGCTGCAACTGCCTAACATAAACTATGGAAAAGAAGATTCTCAGTATTATTTTGTTAATATGATGTACGTCTTTGGTAACCAAAACACCTTTGTTAACAACAGTCTTCAAAGTACCTTATTTAATATTCCAAAAGAAAGGTTTGAAATTACATAAAAGTGAGTAAATGATGACAGATTTTTTGTTCTTTTTTTTGGTGAACTATCCATTTAATGCTTTTATTTTTAATCTTCTTATTATTTTTAAATATTTTTATATGTATTTATTTATGTATTTATTTAATGAAATGATACTCATAATAATAATGTTTTAATGAGCCATTCACGATTTGTTAAAAACACGGATTCATTCAGAAACTAAACACAGCTGTGTTGCTCAGAGATGCGCAACAAATCTACAGTAGCTTCGAAGGTAAAATGTTGAGCAAAAACACATAGTATTGTGTTTAAAATATAACACAATATCAACTTCTTATTTACTGAACTGTTGTATAAAATCACATGTAAGATGGTGATAGATCAGGACAAAATCAGCACTCTGTCTTGCTCATGCTGCCTGTGTGATATCCTGTGAATATGTGATATATATAAATATGAGACAAAACACATATAGGGGCATTTTTTAGCACTAATATCTTGAATTTTAGGGCATGACTGCATTTGTGGAGTTGTTGTCCCGCATCATGTGTATATACACACACTACCAAATCAAAACAAAACCAAACAAAAAGTTTTTGGACAGTAAGATTTTTAATGCTTTTTAAAGATGTCTCTTCTGCTCACCAAGCCTGCTTTTATGTGATCCAAAGAACAATAAAAATAGTCACATTTTGAAATATTTTCTATTTGAATATATTTTAAAATGTAATTGTTTCCTGTGATTTTCATCAGAATGCTGACTCCCTGACAATTTTCAAGCGACTGCTGAAAACTCTTTCAACACTATTTGACTAAAAAAAAAAAACAACAACAACTTTGTTCTCCTCTTTTCTTATTCTTCCCTTTCTAGCTTGTACGTATCTAAACGCCGAATATATGGTATTATGAACACTTCCTATGTCGATTTGCCTCTTTAGGATGAATCGCTTGTTGTCTTCCCTTGTGATATTAAGGGTTAGATGAAGCCAAACCCTTTTATAAAAAATTATTATAATTCTATTTTACAATTCTTATCATAGTCCTGCATAGATAAACCCTGTTATATATCCTGAATATATTCCAATGCAAACCACAGGCAGACAATCCTGAAGAGTGACACTCTTCAAATGCTTTTCAAAAAGTATGTCCTGGTTGAGCGAGCGATGAGAGACAGATGAGGTGATTTCTAAAATGTTCTGTCATTTGAGAGAGGCAGGCTGACTGTTTGGTCTTCTGTGCAGCGGCGGTGAACGCTAGCTTGATGTGACATACAGTAAAACAGAGAACGTATGACTAATGGTGCAGTGAATAGCGAGAGGAGATATCACACTGCTCTGTGCTGCTGTGAAGGACATTCAACTTTAATACAAACTTCTACTTTAAAGTGCTATAAAAGTGTTTATGGGCAGCTGAAAGTAATTATATTTATGTCAGCATCGCCTGTTTAGAAAACGTCTGCACGCTTTAAATGCATTTCCCCTGCTTGCCAAGCGCTGTGGCCTTCGTTGGCAAATTTGCATGTTTTGTTTTAATGCATAGTGTTTAAGAATCATTTCTGAATTTAAGTTTCAGAAACTTTTGACTATGATAAAGAGATGCACCGAAAGCAATATCCGATTATTTAGAATGACATCTGCAGAAACTGATACTGACGCTTTAGCTTTCTTAAGGAAAAAGTCTTGACATTTACTCAGTGGTGTATAAAGTACCTGAAAGCCATATTTAAGTAAAAGTACAGATATCTTACTAGAAAACGACTTTGGTAGAAGTTGAAGTCGCCTTAAGTACAAAAAGTATTTTTAAAATCCTTTAAACACGGCAAAAAATGCTTTTCTTACTTGTTTCCAGCCAAAATATCTAAAAATTCTAAAATCAGGAAGGATTTTCTAGACAAGTAGAAATTATTGACTTGTTTTCAGAAAAAAAGGAGTCAGAGTTTTTGCCAAGAAAAAGCAAAATAATCTTATATCAAGCAGAAAACTAGATTATTTTTGTTTGTTTTTTAAGCAAAAACTTAATTTTGACTTCTTTTGTCTGAAAAAAAGACAATACTTTTTACTTGTCTAGAAAATCCTTCTTGATTTAAGAATTTTTTAGATATTTTGGCTGGACACAAGACAAAAAAAATCTAAGTGAGAAAAGCATTTTGTTGTAAAAGTAAATGCAAAATGCAAAAGAAGCAAATGAATATATATATAAAATGTTCATACACAGCTTGAGTAGCAAGATTGTGTTCAGTTTTAACTCTTTCTTCCATTTTGTATTGTTGGATAGAAATAAGAAGCACTACATCCGGTGCTTAGCGCTTTTATTCCAACATAAGAAAACATTTCTGGAATCTGCATCTAAAATAGCATTTAGATGTATTATTTACACAAATTAATGTATCTTAGAGGGGACATGGATGCATTTAAACTGCAGTTACAGATGCATAATAGGCCTAATGTTTTCTTTTTAACATAAAATGTTGAATACTAATACTTAAGACATGAAAAAATTGTCCGTTAATGAGTGAGTCACTGAGATTCAACGGATTCATTCAATAAGTAAAAACCGTCCATTGCTCAGAGACACAAAACAGTGCTGTGATCTTTGTTTGGAACTATTTTCGTTGACAAAATTGAGCAAAAACAAGCAATATTATATCTAAAATCACCTATTAATGTCACATATTGCTTTACTGAACTTGTATAAAACGATTATTAAATGTGTTATCAAGCTGATATCTGCAGAAAAATGGTACACTTTGTCTGATACAGATTAAGTTAACTATATTATATTATATACATATAAAAGCAATACCAAGCATGTTTGCCGTCTACAATTTAGAATGCCTGACATTTTGAGTTTTAATAGACTAATAAATCAACATGCGTGCACTCTGTGTGTGCTTTGGTGATATAGCCTACTTGATAATGTCAGATCGCACATCATTACATCAACACTTACCATATAATCACAGAAGATATACTGCATATCGCACACCCCAAACTTGACTTGAGTGGGAAATGAATCATCCGCGGTTGTGCGCGCACTTGTTTGCACATGAGAAAAGGTGTTTTTAGAGCCTAATTTGCAAGCGCCAGACCACTTTCCTGCAGTCAGTGTTCTTCAGACTTCTGAATATTTTTTAGTAAGTAACGGATATGCTTTGGGGAAATGTTTCGGAGTAAAAGTATTCATTTTAATTAGGAAATGTAGTGGAGTTAAAGTAAAAGCAGGCTGAAAAGTACAGATATTCCCAAAAAATATTTGAAGGATTAGTTCACTTTCAGAACAAAAATTTACAGATAATGTACTCACTACTCAATGTCATTCAAGATGTTCACGTCCTTCTTTTTTCAGTCTTATATTAATTATGTTTTTTGAGGAAAACATTTCAGGATTTCTCTCCATATAATAGATATGTATGGTGTCCCCAAGTTTGAACTTCAAAAATGCAGTTTAAATACAGCTTTAAAGGGCTCTAAATGATCCCAGCAGAGGAAGAAGGGTCTTATCTAGCGAAACAATTAGTTATTTTCAAAACAAATTAACAATTTTGTACTTTTTACTGCGTGATCTGGGTCAATACAGTTAGGGTATGTCGAAAAACTCCCATCTGGTTTTCTTCCCCAGCTTCAAAATCGCCTGACATCGCTGCAAAAATACCAATCCAGTGTTTGCAAAGTGAACATACAAAAAATAAAGTAAAATAGCATTGGAGTAGGATTTGGAAGTTGAAGACGAAAATAAGACAGTAAGATAGTTTTCAACATATTCTAACTGTATTGACCCGGATCACACAGTAAAAAGTATATAAATTGTCAATTTGCTTTAAAAATAACTGATCATTTCGCTAAATAAGACCCTTTTTCATCGGGTGGAATCGTTTTGAGCCCTTTGAAGCTCGATTTAAAGCATTTTGGAAGTTCAAACTTTGGGGCACCATTCATATCCGTTATATGGAATCAAATCCTGAAATGTTTTCCTCAAAAAACATAATTTCTTCACGACTGAAGAAAGAAAGACCAGAATTTCTTGGATGACAAGAGGGTACATTATCTGTAAAGGTTTGTTCTGAAAGTGAACCAATCGTTTAAGTACTGTAACAAAGTATTTTTACTTAGTTACATTACATTACTGCATTACTTGACATTTAATGTTTGAGGGTTTTTTTTTTTTGATACAATGAACAGGATTTGAAAGCTGAGACTTTGTTTCTCTGGTTCAAAATTAACAAACCACTGAGCTTTCTGCGATTATTGGATTGGAGGTGCATTACCAATAATGTTGGGTGAAGGGAAAAACTGTGGATCTGGCAACCCTGGCACTGCGTAAATGTCTTATTATTGTTTTAACTTGGACAGCACATCATTTGACCAAAGAAACATTTTCTTTACACAAGCTGCTGTCTGACACAGATATAACCGGCCCTTATCATCTGTAGTTTTCAAACAATCTGTGCATCCCTAATAATAAATCTGTTGCATCTCACTAGGGTTTAAAACGGAGCCTGTGATTCTGCTCTGACATTACAATGTTAACTGTTAACAATAGATATAGAGTCCTTACGCCAGGCTTCACACACAACATCTTTTCACATTTCAGGTGATCATGACTGTGACACAGATGATGTACAGTACAGGAGCTTTGACTCACTGAGACAGACGTTGTTGGTGAAATAGTCCAGGAACTCAGAACATTGATCTCTCAGATTCCCGCTGGCTGAACACGAGCACCAGGGAGACACGTCGGATGTGGAGTTATCCACGTAGTTTGGGGTGATCGGGCTCCCTGCGATAACAAAAAGCATGTAGACACTTGTGATTTCCTATAACATGATCAATACACAAAATACACTGCAAAAAAGCTTATCTTAGTTATTAGTATTTTTGTCTTACTTCTAGTCAAAATATTCTAAAGTTCTAAAGTAGCAATGCACTGCAAAAAATGCTTTTCTTACTTAGATTTTGTTTCATTTCCAGCCAAAATATCTACAAATTCTTAAATCAAGAAGGATTTTCTAGACAAGCATTTTTTTTTGTCTTGTTTTCAGTCAAAAGAAGTCAAAATGAAGTGAGTTTTTGCTTAAAACAAGCAAAATAATCTGCCAATAGGGTAAGCAAAATAATCTTCTTTCAAACAGAAAACTAGATTATTTTGCTTGTTTTACATTAAGGATAAGTAATATATACACACAATATATACATTTGATTTCTGAGAGATCATGTGACACTAAAGACTGGAGTAATGATGCAGAAAATTCAGCTAAATTACATTTTAAACTACATTAACATAGAAAACAATTATTTTAAATTCTAATAATATTTTACAATATTGCTGTTTTTACTGTATTTTATAATCATCTTAATTATTAATTATTAACATCTTAATTATTCTAAAGTTTTCTCTATCAGTGTACAGACTGATCTTGATTTCTAATTATACAATTATATGTAAAAAAAAAACATAACAGATTCACTTAGAAGTCATACATCTGTAAAATCTTGTGTATGTATACATTTAGATTAAAGGAATCTGTATATCTGTTATACAGATATACATTACATTTTAAAAAACATTAACATAGAAAATAGTTGTTATAAATTGTATTAATGAAATCCTTGTGTTTTTACTGTATTTTTGATCGAATAAATTCAGCCTGGGTGAGAGCCCTTACATATAATATAAGATAACAATATAAAAGATATACAGTTGCACTCAAAAGTTTACATCCCGCTTTCAGAATCTGCAAAACGTTAATTATTTTAGCAAAATAAGAAGTCCACAAGAAAATATAGTAGATGAATTTGTAAAAATGGCCACGTTCAATATTTTACATACACTTTATTCTTAATACTGTGTTGTTACCTGAATGACCCACAGCTGTGTTTTTTTGTTTAGTGATAGTTGTTCATGAGTCCCTTGTTTGTCCTGAACAGTTAAATCCTTCAGCTCCCACAAATTCTTTGGTTCCTCAGCATTTTTGTGTATTTGAACCCTTTCCAACAATGACTGTATGATTTTGAGATCCATCTTTTCACACTGAGGACAACTGAGGGACTCATATTCAACTATTACAGAAGGTTCAAACGCTCACTGATGCTTCAGAAGGAAAAAACATGCATTAAGAGCTGGTAACGATAACTTATTTCTTGGAAACATGCAAGTATCTTCTGTAGCTTCTGAAGGGCAGTACTAAATGAAAAAAAAAAAAAATATTTAGGCAAAATAAAAAAAATGCACACAACTTCATTCTGTTCAAAAGTTTCTTAATGCATGGTTTTTCCTGGAGCATCAGTGAGTGTTTGTGTGAGAGTCCCTCAGCTGTCCTCAGTGTGAAAAGGTCAAAATCATACAGTCATTGTTGGAAAGGGTTCAAATACACAAAAATGCTGGAAAACCAAAGAATTTGCGGGAGCTGAAGGATTTTTCTGAAGAACAGCAGGCAGTTTAACTGTTCAGGACAAACAAGAGACTCATGAACAACTATCACTAAAAAAACACAGCTGTGGATCATTCAGGAACAACACGTTATTAAGAATCAAGGGGATGTAAACTTTTGAACAGGGTCATTTTTATAAATTCAACTATTATTTTCTCTTGTGGTCTATATGTAAATGTCTTTTATGTGAAATATCTTATTTAGGTCAGCACTAAATAAAAAATAACATGCATTTTGTATAAGCACTCTTATTTTCCTAAAAGAATGAAGATTTTGCAGATTCTGCAAGGTGTATGTAAACTTTTGACTTCAACTGTATAACAGTATATGTGCATTTGGGAAATTGAATTTCCTGTGAGAAGTATGTCTGTTAAATAGAACATTTTGTTTAAAAGGAGATTTATTTAAAAGGGATTCTGTTTGCTCAGTATACAGCAAACGAGCATGAAGCAGAACTAAACAAACAAAAAAGGCTCTGTGTAACAGAAAGCCTCATAAAATATATTGCTTTCAATCTGTTTTATTGGGAAGTGAAATCCATCTCTCCATGACTTTAAAAGTGCCTGGGTAGTTTTATAGTCTCTCATCACAGACGCACAGGTGTCCCTGTGTTTCTTTGAGCGAGTGAATAACCGAGGTATCAGCCTTGCTCCTGTTTTAATGGGGCAGCCACAATCATGCATGCAAATGCTTTTCCAGTTTGCAGAACGTTTGTCTAAAACAGCTTTAAACTACTTACCTATCAGTCCAGTGTAAGCAATAAGACATGCGGCGTAGTTTCCCTGTTTGCAGCCGGTGGCAGACTGCTCTTCTGGCTGGCAGTCGTACTGAAATTGGGCCAAACGAGACCTGCAAAACAAGCACAGCCGTATATGCATGGACAGCAGCCAAGCAGACAGAAGCGTCCTAATAAGTGTGTCGCCACACTGACATAATCATGAAGTACGATCACCGATGTGATCTAAATCTGCTTCCCAACTTGTTTCGCTTCACAATACCTTTTAGATTTTAATTGGACATCAAACAACAACCCAACACAGCATCAAAATTGTTTCACATACACCAAACAGCTTTTTTGATCATTTTCACAAAATGTTCATGTCCCCCAGAATATTTTGCTGTATGAATATGTGAACATGCAATAAACATGTATATATGTGACCCTGGACCTCAAAAGTAGCACGGGTACTGTATATTTGTAGCAATGGCCAACAATACATCGGTGTGGATCAAAATGATCTAGGATATTAAGTAAAGATCATGTTCCATAAAAATGTTTTGTAAATGTCCTGCCATAAATATATAAAAACTTAATTTCTGATTAGTAATATGCATTGCTAAGAACTTCATTTGGACAACTTTAAAGGCAATTTTCACAATATTTAGATTTTTTTTTGCACCCTCAGATTCCAGATTTTACAGATTTTAGTTGTGTCTCGGCCAAATATACACTTTCAGATGATGTATAAATCTCAGTTTTAAAAAATTGACCCTTATGACTGGTTTTGTGGTCCAGGGTCACATATATGTACACTACCAGTCAAAAGTTTTGACACACCTTCTCATTTAATGTTTTTTTAAAGAAGTCTCTTATGCTCATCAAGGCTGCATTTATTTGATCAAAAATACAGAAAAAAACAGTAATATTGCAAAATGTTATTACAATATAAATTAATGGTTTTTATTTTAATATACTTTACAATATAATTTATTCCTGTGTTGCAAAGCCAAATTTTCACATGATCCTTCAGAAATCATCCTAATATGCTGATTTATTATTGCAATGATCAATGTTGGAAACAGTTGTGCTGCTTAATATTTTTTTGCAACCTGTGATTGTTTTTTCAGGATTCTCTGATGAATAACAAGTTAAAAAGAACAGCATTTATTCAAAATATAAATCTTTTCTAACAACGTAAATCTATGCTATCACTTTTTATTAATTCAACACATCCTTGGTGAATAAAATTATTAATTTCTTTCAATAAAAAAGAAAGAATAAACATTTACGGACCCCAAACTTCTGAACAGTAGTGTATGTTGTTCGAAAACCATTCTGTTTTAAATAAATGCTGTTCTTTTTTAACGTTTTATTGATCAAAAAATATTGAAAAAAACATCACAGGTTCCAAAAAAATACTGTTTCCAGAACTGATAATAAATCAGCATATTAGACTGATTTTTGAAGGATCATGTGACACTGAAGACTGGAATAATGATTCTGGAAATTCAACTTTAATTACAGATATAAATTAAATTTTAATGTTTATTAATATAGAAAAACATCGATTTACATTGTAATAATATTTCACAATATTACATTTTTTTTCTGTATTTTTGATCAAGTGAAAACAGCCTTGATAAGCATAAGAAACTTCTTTAAAAACATTAAATGAGAGGGTGTGTCCAAACTTTTGACTGGTAGTGTATATATGATATGAATACTATATACATACAGCACAGATCAATTTAGAGTAGATGTCAATCATTTTTATAGAATACTGTAGTCAAAGATGCCATTTGAAGCTAAACGCAGACATTACTATGGATCAAAACTGCTATGACTGCGCTACTTTTAAAGCATAAATTTGATTTAAACAATAGGTCTGCATAATATTCACATATGCTCTACATAGGGGATGTATTGTATTAGCCCTACAGTTAGAGCATGAAATATTATTTAAACCTATTCCTGTTAAAACCTATTAACATTTTTACATAACATTTATACATTTTATCTCACAACTCTGACTATTTTTTCCTCACAAATGCAAGTTTTCAGACTTCGGACTTGAGTTTTCTGCAACAAGATAGGCTTCGCCTATAAAAAAACGTCATCCCTGTTTCAGATCTGTAAGAATATCCCACTATCTAACGTCAATTTTGTTAAATAACAGTGCTTATCGCTGGGTGAAAAGCTCTTGTAATAATCAAAGAACATTTTGAAAATTACATCTAATTAATATAATCCATTTTTTGAAATCAAGCAATTTTGCAGGTGTATCCCAAATGCTTACAAACAGATAATTGGTCTATATATTGCTTGTTTCTGCTTCTTCTTTGCTTGTTTTGATCCAGACACTTCTTTTTCATAAGACACATCATAGCATCTTGTGTTGCCAAGTCTGCAGTTTCCCCGTAGAATTGGACTGCTTTTATACTGTTGCAACAGGTTGTTTTTTTAGTCTGGAGGTAGACCGAAAACTCCTGCCCAAATGCAATTTTTATAGCCAATTTCCCCCAGAATGCGACTGTGCTAGTTTTGGCAGTGACTGGGCTAGTTGTAAATACCAATTTGGACTGGTTTTGTTGGTTTTGGCAGACTTGGCAACCCTGAAACATGGAAAGTGTTTTAGTTTAAAACTAATCCTTTTACATTTCGATTGTTAAATCATAGACCATTATGCACTTAGCATTGTTTTTGTCTGTAATGCTACCAGAATAGACCATGTATTGTTTTTTTTTTAAATACCAACATCCTGACAACGTCTTTGATAAATAGTCATCATCCTAATCATAGCGTGCTGTTCTTCTTGACGTCATTTACTAAGGCATCCGAGTCCGTTAATGACCCACGGGAAGTAAAAAACGCTACCTTGCAAGCAAATATTATTTTTCATAGCAGAACTGATTAGCTCCCATCTTAAATACCAATTAATCATCAACAGATGGTTTTCTCTTGGTTATTTATAGCGGTAGACTGTACCGCACTGCATGTGACACTGTTGTATACTATCTGAGGATCCAGAATATTAGTTGTGATCAAGTGAGGAGTGAAATTTAACTTCATTTAACCTGCACTGTTTAATATTTAATGCACAATCTTAGGTTTTTATCCGGCCCGGTCTGACTTCCGAAATATTGCAGGGTCTCACAGCTTTAATTTTTTTGTTTAATGCCCATTTACACAGACACAGATTATGAGGAATGTGAAGAAAAGCTCTACGCGTGCAAACTCTCTTTTTACCAGACAGCTATAGAAAAGCCAAGGCTTTCTTTACCCTGAGAAAGGAGTGAGTTGCTTAATCCCGCCACCCACACGGTACGTAGCTGTCCGAGCCCACAAAGAGAAAAGGCCTCGAAAACTGACCTGCAAACATAGTCGGCCTTACAGATCCTCATCTGGGAAAGGCAGCTGGGTTTATCTTCCCCCTCATAGGAGCAGCTGGGCACGATGGTCTGTCGCCGTCTCTCTGAACAGGCCATGTCACTGCAAGGGCAGAACAGCAGCTCGTGGGTGTACTCCGGAGGCACGCGGTCGAAGAACCGCCGCAGGGCCTTGTTGCACCTCGATCGGTTACACAAACCCGACTTGGTGGAGGGCTTGATGCATGTTGACACGTACTCTGTGCGCAGTTTCTGGCACACGTCGTCGACGTTGCAGGCTTTGGCTGCGTCCAGGCAGCGGTTCACTGTTGTCATGCCAAGCTCAGAATCTGTGGAGAATTAAAAAGGATTCTCAAATCCAGTCTTTAAGACTGACTGAGGTGATGAAATCTGCTGTTTGGACAGAGAGTGTAGTCATACCTAGTAGGGCTGCCCCTAACAGCCAACTAACCGTTAGTTGACGGGAAGAAGCTTGATCCACCAAAATATCATTAGTCGCTTATTCGCAGGAAAAAAAATAATTACTCCACAGATAGTGGTGAAGTCACCCAGTCCGTGATGGACAGATTGTTAATCTAAAAACGTAAGTAGTAGTGTTCTGACTGTTTAAGTAGTCATTTTGTTTGGAATTTATTTCATTGGTTGATATGCATCATGTGATCTAGGTCAGAGGTCATGGCAGCCATCTTTGATTTCACTTCACAGCAGTACTGATGCAGCAGTAGATATCTCCCTGATACAAACTATATTTCTGTTATTTCATGCCAGAGGCCATCGTCTGTAAGTTAATTGTTTATTGAATTTCATCTATGTTAAAAGAAGTATTTCATGCCATTTAAAAAGGGAACATTTGTAATGCTTTTGAGTAAGAAGATTGTTGTTTTCTCTTCTTCATATTAATGCGAATTTACTGTTTTGTTTCCTAAAAACTTACTCTTAGTCATACTTTATACTTAATGTATGTTTTGTTTTTGCATTATAGTTTCACAAAAAACGATGTTGCGCAACTGAAGATTTCAAGTAAAACACTGGAAAAAGAATTCTTTCAGTTTCGACTTTTTCTTCAGCCCTCATCCTGTTTAGCTATCTGTCGAGGTGCAACCGACTTGCAGCAGGGACAGAATAAGTAGCAACTTTACATGGTCGCTCTACCTAAAGTTAACACTTTCATTTTAAAGGATTAGTTCACTTTCAGAACAAAAACTTACAGATAATGTACTCACCCCCTTGTCATCCAAGACGTTCATGTCTTTCTTTCTTCAGTCGTAAAGAAATTATGTTTTTTTGAGGAAAACATTTCAGGATTTCTCTCCATATAATGGACTTCTATGGTGCCCCCAAGTTTGAACGTCCAAAATGCAGTTTAAATCCAGCTTCGAAGGTCTCTAAATGATCCCAGCCGAAGAAGAAGGGTCTTATCTAGCGAAACAATTAGTTATTTTCAAAACAAATTGACAATTTATATACTTTTTAACCTCAACTGCTCGTCTTGTCTTGTCTCGTCTCTGCGATGCGCAGTCTGTGTGATCTGGGTCAATACAGTTAGGGTATGTCGAAAAACTACCATCTCGTTTTTGTCTTCAACTTCGAAATTGCCCTACATCGCTGTTTTGCCTTTTTTTTGTAAAATGTGTTTGACCTTCTTTGTATGTTTACTTTGTAAACACTGGGTTGGTACTTCTGCAGCGATGTAGGATGGTTTTAAAGCTGGGGTAGAAAACGAAATGGGAGTTTACCCTAACTGTATTGACCTGGATCACACAGACTATGCATGCGCATCGCAGAGACGAGACAAGACGAACATTTGAGGTCAAAAGGTATATACATTGTCAATTTGTTTAGAAAAAACTGATCGTTTTGCTAGATAAGACCCTTCTTCCTCGGCTGGGATTGTTTGGAGCCCTTTTAAAGCTGCGTTTGAACTGCATTTTGGAAGTTCATATCTGGCAGTGCACTTTTGCAAGCTTTCTTGCATGCGTTTGAGCACTTGTTAGGCTATACAGGCAATTAAAGGCTCATTATTAGGATTTATATGGTTTATAAATAATGTGATTAATAGTCAACTAATGCTTAAAATGAACGACTACTAGTTGACTAAACAAATCTTTGATTAAGGGCAGCCCTACACATAGCACAGTGCTACTTAAAAATTATATACATTTCAGAGTGATAAAGAAACATGCATAAAAGCTGTGAACAAGAACTCATTTTGGTGCTCATGTGCTGGCTGCAGTGCGTACACAAAATGTGTCTTTCTCAGACAGCATGCTATCGCGAATTCAGGTCTCTTCCGTGTCTTATTGCGCTTAAACGGTCAAATATACACACAAGTATGTCAAAATGCCCTTTGTGTGGAGTATTCATGTAAACACAGTTGGTTATGTGTTAAATAAATGTAAACATCTGTGTGAAAACCAGATGTGATTCACTATATTGGATCCATCCAGTCGTTCTTAAAGGGACAGCAGCCTAATTCAGCTGCTGCTGTCTATCATTAATATTAATCAGGTTACAAAAAACAAGAAGAAAGTCACTCGCTGCTCTTGACTGAATCACTTTTTGATCTTTAATAAGAATCAATTCATATTTGATTCATAAAGTGAAGACTTTGCAGATTTAGTTATACACTTAATTATTTAAATTCTGTAGTATTAATGCATGTTAAATCTATTGTAGCTGAAAAACTTGTTTGTTTAATTAGTATTTTTGTTCTACTGTGTTTGCAGTTTGCTCATTATTTTTAATAACAAAAATGAAAATAAAAAGAGCTATATAGTTATTGTGAAATTTTAATCATATTGCCCAGCTTTACACTATGCAACAGTCCAAGAACTTTCAAAACTGTTTAATGGAGTTTTTGTCTATTGAAAGTTTTCATCAACAATTAAACAACAGTACAATCCATTAAACATATTTTTCTATTCCTCATAGCCTCATTTTTATTTGTCAAAAATGTGATATATCAATATATCATGTTTTTTTCTCAAAAACATGCATCCACTGACTTGCATTTATGAATCACCAAAGCCTACAATTTCAGCTAAAAACCTCCTTTACTGTTCTTCCTACACATATTGGATGGCCTGAGAGTGAGTAAATTAACACCAACACACAACACATACCATAAGAATAAAAAAAAGGATGGGGAACTGCACATTTTCTCACATTTATGTCCGTCATGACATTTTAACAGCGAACTTGAGTTCATCACTACAGCAGCACAGAGATGAGCACCTTTTTCAATTCACAAGGTGTTGTTCGACTGATGACGGATAAGAGCAAATGGTGAAAGCATCAAAAAGGTGAGAAACGTCTCATTTAAATGAGAAGTGAAGAATATAGGCCGACAGCCAATCTCTGTGATGATTTTTGCCATTCAGACTACAAACAACTAAACAGATTTGAGCTGAACACATCAAAACGGCAAACTTCAATGGGTCTTTGCAGCTCCTTATGCTCTATCAAACCCAGTTTTGGCTGAACCAGGTTACTGTGTTGCTAAATGGCTCTTTAGAGATTTAAAAGTTCATGTTCATTATATTCATGTTCAAACTTCATGTTACATTATCAGTTCTTCTAAGTGTTTTAATTTCAGGATTTGTGAACCACCAAAACATGGATAGTTAAAGAATGCGAGCTCTTTGCGTGACTTTTAAATATTCTCCTGTGACATTCGGCCAAAATTATGGTCATTATTAAAACTTTCAATTAGCTTTTGTTTTTATATTTTGAGATTTCATTTAACGTTAAGGTTAATAAACTAAATTAAGTTAAAAAAAATAATAATTTAGATTTATGGTTTTTTTTCCTTTAGTTCTAGTAATTTAAGTATTTTAATTTTTTAATTTCTCAAAATCTGTTTTTTTTTTCTTGTTTGTGTTGCATGGATTTAGTTTTTTAGTTCTAGTAATTTAAGTATTTTAACCTAAACTCATTTCAGTTATTTGCTAAGACAATTTATCTAATTTTCTATTTTAAATATCTTACATTTCTAATTTAAATTGTATATTCTCTTTCAGCCTTGTAAATGGAAAAGACAGAAAGCATGATTTTTAGTTGCAATAGTACGTTTTGAGAATAAAATGGTTTAAAATGTTTCAAAAAGAGCCAAAATTTCAAGAATAAAACAGCATTAGGATACAGTGCATTTATTCTCATTTTTGTAATTATGACTTGTAATTCTACCATTTCTTTTTTATGTGTAAAGATATGACTTAATTCTGATTCTCATCATGTTACAATGAGATCTTTTTTATTTCTCAAAATCTTAGAAAATTTAGTTTTTTAGTTCTAGTAATTTAAGTATTTTAACCTAAACTCATTTCAGTTATTTGCTAAGACAATTTATCTAATTTTCCATCTGAAATATCTTGATTTTGAATTATGTTTTGAGATTAAAATGTTTCAAAAAGTGTCAAAATGACAAGAATAAAGCAGCGTTCGGATACAGTGCATTTATTCTAATTTTTGTCATTATGACTTGTAATACTAAGATTTTTTTTTTTTTTTTTTATTCTGATTCTCATCATGTTACAACGAGATCTTTTTTTCTTGTTTGTTTACATGGCGTTAAAACATCCTCTTTGGTTGTAATTGGAAACTTTATTTTTAAGATGTCTGGGTTCACAGATGTTCTCTGGCTATCAGATGTGGGCTGAATGCATTCGGTCACCTTTGCACACGCTGTGGAAAGGGAAATGCAGGAGTAATGTGACCCGAGGTTCAGATAACTCACGCGGGCAGACTACTTTGAGTCACAAATCATTACGACCAAAGGAAATGCCTCACGATGTGAAAGGAAGTCAAGAATGAAAATGAGATGGAACAAATTAAACGGAATGCTGTGGAAACGTCTTTCCAAGAAATCATTTTAGCATTCCGATCAACATCATCAAACTGAATGGCCTGCATCGTGACGGTAATGCAAAATCACAGTAAATAACTAAGGCTAAGGTCAGGGAAACCTGAGGAAAACGAAAATAAGCAGCTCATACAGACTCTCAAAATCTCTCTATTTCATTGTGATTAATAATCACAGAAGAGCCAAGAATGTCTGTCCACATCATTCACCTAACAGCTTTGTTGATTCTAACAGAGCGGATGAAAAATCCAGTCCAGACACAAAGCTTCAACAAACATGCTGCGAATCTATGACTAATTTCCATGGGACAGCTAAACAAAAACACGGCTAGAACTAAAGGAAATGACAGTGAAAACAAGTTTCAGAGCAAAGCTAATACACGACTGAGACTCTCTTACACCGGAGACACGTTTACACTGCTAATAAGATGTCGGAGCACCATGACATTTGAAGTGAAGATTATTGTAATAGGGTCCCTGTGTGTTTTTATATTCTCACTCTGCTTTTGTTAAATATGTCTATTTCTCAGCCCTGAGCTCCATTCGAGTGTCTATAGAATACAAAGAGACTTTTTTTACTCCACTTGTTTCAACAACTTACAAGCAGCTTGTTTCATTAAAGAGCATTTTCAATATTTGACTGTATCTTTGTTTATCATTATTTTAAAAGGTTAAAATTTTAAAACATCTTACCTGCAGTGATGGAGGCCAGACGGACAAAGTCATAGCCTTTCTCTGTCACTTCATATGGGTAGTTCTCTACCAGGTTAAGCCCTGTAAGAACAAACATTTTATTTTAGTAATTAAATTGCAGATGAAATATTTTATACAGAGCTATATATTTTGAGGGACCAAATGGCGTCCAGTGATACTGTTAGTGAGGGTGTTTTTCACAAAAAAAGGGAATAATATATATATATATATTTTTATGATGTCGTTTTCAGGTATGACATGACCACAAAATCAGTCATAAGTGTCAATTTTTCGAAATTGAGATTTATACATCATCTGAAATTTAAATAAATAAGCTTTCCATTGATGCATAGTTTGTTAGGATAGGACAATATTTGAAAATATGGAATCTGATGGTGCAAAAAAATCAAAATATTGAGAAAATCACCTTTAAAGTTGTCCAAATGAAGTTCTTAGCAATGCATATTACTAATCAAACATTAAGTTTTGATATATCTAAGGTAGGAAATTTACAAAATATCTTCATGAAACATGATCTTTACTTAATATCCAGATGATTTTTGGCATAAAAAAAAATCTATAATTCTGACCCATACAATGCAATTTTGGCTATTGCCACAAATATACCCCAGCAACTTTCGACTGGTTTTGTGGTCCAGGGTCACAGATGAGAGGACTAGTTTGTCTGGCCACTGCAATGTGAAACTGTGAAATGCAAACACAGTAAATATTGACAAATCACAGTCCATTACTGATTCAAAATTACATGATGAAAATTGTAGTTAGTAACACATTCCCATTGCATTAAACATTTTAGGTAACATAATCAGGCTATTTTTTGAATACCTTTAGATTACTTTTGACCTAACTGTTTATCACATTGATTTAAATAGGATAATCTTGTACCATATTGATATAAAAAATACAAAGAGTAAGAAAATATGTGACCCTGTACCACAAAAGCAGTCATAAGTAGCATGGGTATATTTGTAGCAATAGTCAAAAACACATTGTATGGGACAAAATTATCTTTTATGCCAAAAAGCATTAGGATATTAAGTAAAGATCATGTTCCATGAAGTTATTTTGTAAATTTCCTACCGTAAATATATAAAAACTTAATTTTTGATTAGTAATATGCATTGATAAGAACTTAATTTGAACAAACTTAAAGGCGATTTTCTCAATAGTTTTATATTTTTTGATTTTTTGTTAAGCAACTGAAGGGTGTTTTTTAACAGAAAGCTAATAAATAAAATCATACAAATGTAAAACTGAAATATCTTTACCAAACTAAGCAACTGTTATGAAATAATTTATTTGTGTTTATGTATTTCATTATCTAACGTCAGGGAACTGAGTGTTGGGGAAATTATTAACAATACTGATTTACTCCCTAAAAAAGTAAGCAATTACGTTACTTGGTTACTTTTTATGGAAAGTAATACTGTTTAAATCCGAACAGGGCTGCTTGTTTATTTTTAATATAAAAATGTATATTTTTGCAAAAATGTAAAAGCCTTTTCATACCAAAAGCCTCAGACTTAGAGAAAAGTAAATTCATGTCTGTACAATAGACCACAGAAGAAAAAATGTCAACTCTTCAGCAATAAAAAAAGGGTAATTTTTGCTTATTAGTATGGATGAATTGGATCATCGAAGGTCGGCAGCAAAGACATCAGATAATAAAATGGGACTAAATACATAAAGGATATTTGTATTATTTAAAACATTTAATTATTGCAGGTTTGCGTCATATTCTGAGTTGAATTTCACTGTTTTTATTCAATTCGAGGAATAATAAAGTTTTTTATGAGTGAGATGAATTAATGCATGTTCACATTTATTCTAGAACTAAAGTAGTATCTTAAATGGGGGAAAAAGTAATTTACATATTTGAAAAAGTATCTAAGATATGTTCGTGTCAATTAAAAAGTAATGCATTACTTTACTAGTTACTTGGAAGAAGTAATATTATTACATAACACGTTACCACCAACTCTGATTATTACCATTATTACCTTAAAATCTCGAGGGGTGTTATAAGTAAATATATATAGTGAAAAATATAGGAAATCCCTGCATTACTTTTAAATAAGAATTTATGTGAATTTGTGCATTTGCATGTTTGCAATGTAATCATGTAATTGTTAAAAAAGTAACTAGTCTGATTATGTCTATTTTAAAATGTAATATAATCTAATTATAAGTAATAATTAATTTTCACCTACTTAAATGACTATCCAGCACTGCTCACATTATAACACTAAAGCACTGCTTTACAATGTAGCCATGTATTCTGAAACAAGTAAAACTTTCTGTAAGCAACATGTACATTTCAATTACTTTGTTATAGATGTTTTGCTGGTTCCTGGTTTCTTAAAGGGCTCTTAAAAGTGTGAAATGGGCTTATATTTTTCCATCTACAGACCAGTGAGATTTCACTGCGAGCCAGGCGCAGCAAGAAACGCATCAAGAAAACCAAGCAACCGACAAAATGTCCTGTTGCGGTTGGTTAGGACATCAAGTTCGATTGAATTTGAAAGAGATTTTAACATTTAACGCTTTACTGCATCACGCCTGGCCAGGACACAGTGTTACATGAACATTTTCCATCTAGCTATTGACACCTTTAAGAATTCCACGTTTATGACACTTTGACTGAAAACCAGCTGCATAACAGCGTAGATCACACTTCATGAGGGCAGGTCAAGTTTCTGAATGCTGCATAGGTGTTTATAGACAGTCATATGTGACCCTGGACCACAAAACCAGTCATAAGTCGCTGGGGTATATTTGTAGCAATAGCCAAAAATACATTGTGTGAGTCAAAAAAAATTCTTTTATACCAAAAATCATTAGGATATTAAGTAAAGATCATGTTCCATGAAGATATTTTGTAAATTTCCCACCGTAAATATATTAAAACTTAATTTTTGATTAGTAATATGCATTGCTAAGAACTTAATTTGGACAACTTTAAATGTGATTTTCTCAATATTTAGATTTTTTTGCACAATAAGATTCCAGATTTTCAAATATTTGTATCTCAGTCAATGGAAAGCTTATTTATTCATCTTTCAGATGAAGTATTAATCTCAATTTAAAAAAAAAAAAAAAAAAAAAAAAAGGCCCTTATGATTGATTTTGTGGTCCAGGGTTAGATATGTCATATCCCTTACCAAAAAGAAGTATACTTAAAGTTTATTTTATTAAGTATACTTAAGTAAAGTTCAAGTATATTTTCAGTAGTGCTGTCAAATGATTAATTGTGATTAATCACATCCAAAATAAAAGTTTATGTTTACATACTATATATTTGTGTACTATATTTATTATGTATATATAAATACACACACATGCATGTATATATTAAAGAAAAAATGTTTTAGATTTATATCTAAAATATTTTTATTTATTTATAATCTAAATTGTATACAGGTATAAATATATATACATATAAATATTTAGTTTTAATATATACACATATGTTTGTGTATTTATATGTACATAATAAATATACAAAGTAAACACACATATAGTATGTAAACATAAACTTTTATTTTGGATGCGATTAATCATGATTAACCATTTGACAGCCCTAATTTTAAGTATACTTTATGTAGTAAGTATACAAATATTAGTGTACAAGTAGTATACTTTTAAGTGTACTATTTCAATACTCCTTGGGACTAAATTGGCCCACTTTCTAGTATATAAAATTATACTGTTAAGTATAACAGTATTAAACTTTGAGTACACAACTAGTTTACATCTGTTTTCAGTTTGTACTGCAAGTATGCTAAAAGTGAATTTATAGGTATACTGATAGATTACTAATCAAATACTTTTCTATTAATTTTTAGTACACTTGAAATAGTATAGTCTCAGTAAACTACTAGTTTAGTAGATTCATACTGCAAGTATACTCGCAAGTTTAAGTATACTGCTATGTCCCTATTTAGGTATTAATTTGTATTTTGTTATATGAATATCTGAGCACAGAAAACATCAAAAGAAAGAACAGGGAATCTGCTTATAAAAAAAAAAACATTTGATTCTAGCTTCATGCAATCTGTTATAAACACTTGAATGTAGGTCAGTTTCATATATATAAAAATAAATAAATAAACAACATTTTGAACAAAAAGCTAAAAAAAAAAGACTATTGATGATAATCAAAACGTAGATGGAGTTGATCAACACCTTAAAGCTTGACAGTCATTATTACCTCTTCGTGGGTCGACATTTTATTCCATAATGTTACACAGTTTTACATATCTAAGGTTTTAATGCTGTTTTAGGTCTGACGATTGTGTTATATTACATGCGGAAGCATCTGTTTTTTCGGTTTCTTCTTCACTTGTGTTTTGGAAATTCTGTACAGAAGATGTGCAATAGCATCCCTACCACATAACAATGAAAACACAGATTCTCAGAGCACAGTACAGCTCAAATATACTAACAATATTTCTGAGAAAAGTATATAAAGCACATTTCTGAGAAGTAGAAAAGCAATGTAAGGTATGTTAATGCATTTATGCTTGTGATGTCAATTCCATGAGAATTTCTGAATCTTTGGAGTGGTTCCAATAAAGGGTTGAATATAAATGCATAAGAAACCTCTATACACAGTAGATCTGTATATATCTTAGTATTTAGACATAAAGCAAAATATAATCATGATACTCGCCATGCATGCCAGACTGATGGAGACTCCAGTATATGCTGAGACAGTTTTTCTCTCTCTTCATGCCTCGTCTGCACTGGCATCCATGCAGGGGGCTGGACAGCAGGGCAGAGACAGCATTTGCGCACTGACTGCGGGCTCCAGGGCCGAGTTTCATGCTGCCATTCCCAGCGACGCACTGGCGAAGGGTCCGAAGACGTGGACTGCAGGTCTCATCACTGGAACAGGTGTCTCCCGCTATAAGACAGTCTCTGCCCGCGGACAGCAATACCTGCAAAGCTAAGGGTAATAAAGAACGGATTTCTGTCAGATTCACAATCAAACCTTTGCCAGATGTGGTTTACTAGCAGTCTATAGTGTATTTTAGGTATTTTATTGATACCATTTGAAAAGCAAACAACTAACACGGCAATATCCATCTTCTCAGCATCAGAAACAGTGGTCACCAGACATAAACGTCACCATTTCCATTATCAAATAACCATCGGGTTTCACAGGCTACACCTGCACTTCATTAGATACAATCACATCCCATCTGCTGTTCAAATGTCATTATTCACTTTCACTAATTACAGCTTGCTGGTCCGAGTCTTGTCTGTTACCATACCCTGTGTGTTGTTTTTACAACACTCATAAATTGCATTTACAGTACCTGAGTTCTGTGTATTTACTGTATGATTTTAAACTCTCATGTTGAATTACTGAATTTGCTTATACAGAGTATGACAAGTTCCCCAGAAATGTGTAATATTGTACATTTTTCATCAAAAATGACTGGCAAATGACGGAAACGGTACCGGTGACAAGGAGCTTCAGTAGAACATCAGTGAACTGCGGTCAGATGCGATGTTGTCAGGCCATATGTCTGTAAAAACTAATTTACCTGTGCTGTCAGCTGTTATACTGTGATCGTAGCACACGCTCCTCAAGTGCACGCATAAATGTACTGGCGCGCTGTATTAGTCTCTCCTATTAATGCACTGTATCCTATTCAAACCCAGATGAAACTACAAGTATGCAAAGTCATACTTATGTCGTCAGTTAAGACATGAATTTACAAAAAGGCGATTAAAGCTGCCTTAAAACTGCGCAAGTAAGTATTTATTATTTATAGGTCACATTTAAAGCAGTTTCAGATCCGCGTCAAGTTCAGCAGCGGCAGCTTTTAAAGCAGCCAAAATATACTAATTACATGCTTCTGAGATGTCTGTTAAACAAAAAATTTAACTAAAAAGAGGAAATGAATAACTTATGTAGTTTTAAGCTTTATATAATTTAGAATTTAGTGTTTGATAACTTTAGGCTATATTTTCTTGCTGAAGGGCACGGCTAGCTAGCCTATATGACATTTATTATAATGGTTCAAGTTCACTTAAATTAGAAGTGATTTTTTTAGTCTAATAAATGTTAAAGTGATAGCTCTCGATTATACTGTAATGTTCAATGGTTATATTCAGTTCAGATCAATTCAGATCAGTTGGAATCTGTGATACTTGCCTTCAGTCATAAAAGATGGCATTAAACAAATATAAAAATATATATATTCTTTTTGTTGTTTCTACCTTCATTTGAAGCAAGAATGTGAAATTATTGCAATATAAAAGTATAATTAAAAACTTTAATGTCAGGTAGGATTAATTGTAATTAATTGTGATTAATTTCTGGAAAAATGTGCAATTAATTAGTTTTAAAATGTATTGGTTGACACCACTAATTATTACCAAATCTTAGATTCAGATGGTGGTTCCATTTTTGGAATGAGTTGATCAAAGGCCTCATTGACAGGGTTGCCAGGTCTATGAAACAAAATCAGCCCAATTGCTATTTAAAACTACCCCAAAACTAGCTAGTTTTTTTCTATTCTCTTTAACCTGCAAACTAAAAAAAACAGCAACAGTGTAAAAGTAACTCAAATCTGCGCAAAAAACGCTGACTTGGCAACCCTGCTCATTGACCTCAGCTTATGCAGTTTTGGAGTGAACACTGCCAAAATGATCCACAAACACTACTTTTTACACTCATAAACTGTGAATAAGTTCAGAACAATGAGGCCTACGGCCAATCCATTTAAAAAAGAAATACAAAACCTGTGCTAATTGAACTAACACAAGTTGACAAAGATTGAGTCTAATATTTGGTGATAACAGAGCACAGTCATAGACAGACTGTAAAGTACTTTTCAAGTGTCTGTACTTTATCAGTGTTTTTCTTTAGAAAACTTTACTTCACAACATTCCAAAGAATAAAACTGTACTTTTTACTGCACTAAGTATAATTTACTTAATTACATTAGAAATCTAGTACTTTCTTACTTTTAAAGATTTACTTGAGTACCAGTACTACATTTTTAATGTTCTTAAGTATTAAAAGTAAAAAAAAAAAAATATATATATATATATAATAATTTACAAAATGTTGTGAAAAAAGTACAATATTATGTTTTGGAATGTAGTGAAGTAAAAGTATTCCAAAGAAAAACACTCTTTTTATTATTATTTATTTACACTGTAAAAAAAAAAAAAAAATTGAGTCAATTTAAAATAATTTGTTACCTGGCTGCCTTAAAATTTTAAGTTTAGTCAACTTGAAATGTTACGTTTTACTAAGTGATGACTTATATATTTGAGTTGATTCAACTTAATTTTAAATTTGATTTTTTTTTTTTTTTTAAGGCAGCCGAGTAACAAACACAGCTGTTAAGTTTAACAAACAATTTTTTAGTTTAGTCAACTCGAATATCTAAGTTGCCACATAGTAAACTTACCATTTCAACTTGAATAAACTCATTTGAGTTTACTGAACTTAAAATTTTAAGGCAGCAGGATAACAAAATATTTTAAGTTGACTTAACCAGTTGTGTTTTTTGTTTTTAACAGTCTACTTCTACTGTCCACCTCTGAGCATAACTGAAAGGAAAGGAAAGGAAATTACTATTTTATATAACTTGAGGTATAATGATTTTAATTGCAGCAAAGTCGGGAAAATGTCTTGTGATCATGATAAACAAATCTTTTGAACTATAACATTATGCAAATTCGTAAGCCAATCACAGGCATCATATTGCATAAGCATTTGCTTTTGTTTTGTATATCATACATTAACTGGTAAATTTAAATGACTTTAACATTTGAGGTCAGTAACACGCTAAGCTTCTAATCCTGGAGATGTGACTTGGCATTGCCAAGAGTGAGAATGAATGCATTTACATAAAATACAAGATGTGACACTCAGAGTCGTTTCCTGAAATGACATACAGACAGATACATACATAAAATATACTACAGGTTGCAACACCATCTGTTAACGCACTGATTAAATTGGATGAGAAAAGAGCTCTGAACGAAATTCAAACAAAATGAGAAAAAAACCACAAACAACATTATTTTAACATCTAACAGATTTATGCATGTGCTAGTGTTTTGAACTAATGACGACGTCAAATAAGAGGTAAAATCACGGCCGTCGTTTTTGGACCCGAACGCAAATTAACAGCTCACTGTTGAAAAGCATCGTTGCATGACTTTGACACGGCTTTTCATCCATCGGTGTGCCTGTCGGTGATAGCCTGATGTTTTTCAGCCTCAGTCGGGAATAGCAGAACCTGTGGGCTGATATTTTGTACCCGAAAAACTCAAAGGCTCCCTGACAGATGCAACCATATGCAGACAGTTTTGTGGAGGCAGGGAAGGCGATGTATCATGACTACAGACGTGAGAATAAATCAACATGACAGCGGGCAAAATGAGACTTTCTATATCTTATTGGAGCATTGTTCAACATTAGTGCCTGAGCTGGATTAGGGAGGGAATAGTCTGATAAAAAAAACAGCCCAGCCGCCGTCTGATCAAGCCAAACACGACGAGACAATATATTATTTCAATTAAACACGCCTGTCCTCTTGCTTCCACGCATATTAATGAGCGACGCGGCTTTCTTAACTTTGGTTCCTGATGCATGTGTAATTTATTCCTTTTCTTTGTTTATTCGAGATTTACGTTAACGACTGGAAATCGTGGCCATGAGGGAGACGGCTTTGAGCTAATTCATATGGGAGCGAGGTAAAAAATCTTGTTTGTTAAGCCCTGAACAACTGGCCCTCGAGACTGGCTTCTGTAATGTGTGATGATAATTTCTGCTCTAATGACTAGAACCGCACGCCGTGATGAATGTCATATTTTTTCCTCATTACACAAAATCTGACACTCATAAAGATCGTGGTTAATATCTATAGTTATACAAGGCTATATAATTGTTTACGGCTCTTAGACTTCACATGAAGCAGCTGTAAAAAACATTTTAGTTTATGAAGAGTTAGTTCTTACAGTAACAACAGTAACTTGTGTCTCGTAATGTGAAACAAGGGTCATAATTGGTCATATTGCGGTTATGTGTGAATCAAATGAATGTTGTAAAATGATTGCCATAACCTGGGAACAAAAACCTGAATAACGACTGGCATATCATATTTATTTATATTTACACATTTAAATGAAAGTAACTCTTTGCGATACAAGCAATTCACATAAGAAATAATTTTCCACTGTGATAATTTAATGCAAATTAATAAATAAAAATATTTGTCTGTAATAAAAAGCTTAAAATTAAACAAAAAATAAAACAAATGAACAAAACATGTTTACTATAAACAATAATAATTTTCCTACAATCACAGAAATTTCAGCATGAATTATTACGTGTTTAAAACCTAAATGCAAATGATGTTTTAGCAAATTTATCTGAACCATAAATTTATCTTAAAGTGATAGTTCAACCAAACAATGAAAATTATGACATTGTTTATGCACCCTCAAGTTGCTCCAACATTTTTTTTCTTCTGTTGAACACAAAATAAGATATTCTGAAGAATGTTGCAGTTACATTACAAGTAATGTAATAATATTACTTTTTTCAAGTAACTAGTAAAGTAACGCATTACTTTTTCATTTCCAAGAAAAAGTTTTTCAAAAACTTTTTCAAAAAAGTAATGGCACTTACTTTTTGTTTCCTTTATGTATTTAATCCCATTTTATTAATCAATGTCTTTGCTGCTGACCTTTGTTGATCCAATTCAACAGTACAATGCAAAAATACTTTTCTTGCTTTGATATTTATCTCATTTCCAGCCAAAATATCAAAACAATTCTTAAATCAAGTAGGATTTTCTAGAAGTAAATAACAATTTTCTTGTTTTCAGGAAAAAAACAAGTCAAAATGAAGTGAGTTTTAATCAGAACAAGCAAAAATAATCTGCCAATGGGGTACGCAAATTTTTTTTTATTTCAAACAGAAAACAAGATTATTTTGCTTACCCCATTGGGAGATTATTTTGCTTGTTTCAAGCAAAAACACACTTAATTTTGACTTGTCCAGAAAACAATTTTTAAATATTTTGACTAGAAACAAGACAAAAAAATCTAAGTTAAGAAAAACATTTTTTTGCAGCATACTAATAAGCAAAACTTACTTTAGATTAACTAACATTTGTGCTTTTTTTCTCATTGCTGAAGAGTGTTGAACTTTCTTTTCCTACAGTTCTACTGTACAGACGTGAATTGAATTTTCCTTTAGCCTTAGCCTTATTCACTTCATTTCATTTTTGTGTGAAATTTGCTAAGAATCAAACTTTTTTATATTAAAAACAAACAAGCAAGCCCTGCCCAGATTTAAAAAGAAACGCAAAAGTAATGTAACAAATTGTTTTCCATAAAAAGTTACTAAGTAACGTAATTAGTTACTTCTTTAGGGAGTAATGCAATATTGTAATGCATTACTTTTAAAAGCAACTTTCCCCAACACTGGTAGCCATACTTCCATAGTATGCAAAAAAAAAAAAAAAAAAAAGAAAAGAAACTACTTTCAGAAACTCAAATCTGGATCAAGTGGAGAGCCAATAAATAATGACAGGACTGTCATTTTAGTTTGAACTATCCCTTTAATTTAGAGACAGTTCTTCGCAAATATAATATGCAATAAATCAATTAATTTAGTTGGCATATAACTTAAGTGAACATGAAACTATAAAATCACATACTAATGTGTCTGTGCAAAGTTATCAGCTTGTGATCAACAAGCTGGTAAGCCCTGTGCACTCTTTTTAAACAAAAGGTACAAAACTGGGATGGTATCCTTTCAAAAGGTTATACCTTATTAACCCCTAAAAGGTGCATTTTAGTACCCGAAAGGTACAAATTTATTCTTAAAGTGTACACATTAGTACCTAAATGGTACATATTAGTACCTTTTGAAAGGCTGAAGTGCCAGTGACAGCTTTTGTACCTTTTTTTGAGAGTCTACTTTCACCTGATATGCACAAGTATACACTAAAGGGAATATCTACATAAAGAAAAAATCTAGTTACAAGACAGTAACATATAAGCAGAAGTCCCACAGTCCCACCGCTGTCACAATTCAAACGCATTTTTGTGCGGAAGAATAAATCTAAGTGACAAACAAAAAAAAATGAGCTGCACATTTCTGGTTTTAAGCACCTCTTCCACAGTTCCTGGCAAAAGCGTAACTTGTTTTGAGCCCGAAACACTTCAAGACCCTATAGGATCAAATAAAGAAAAAGAAAATCAACAAAAATGTTGTCCAAAGAAACTAATATTATTGAATAAAGGGTGTGTTTCGCTCAATATTTGTCCTTCACACTCTCGCGATCCTGCAGGCAGCACAGTATTACCAATATGTTCTCTGTCTGAGGGTGCGTGTCGCTCGGGTTCCACTGAATGCCTATTCATGCAACCTCTTTTCAGATGCTCAGCTGGAAAGGTGAGAGAACAGAGATGTGTGAAGGTGAAAATGTAATGTTAGCTGCCAAATCATAACCTAAAAATATTTGTTAGCTAATGTGACATTCTCTCAATGTTGTATTTATGAATGCTGACAGTACTGAACATTCCCTGTTTAAAGTTGAATATAGGCAAGTGTGAACTGAGATTTGAGAGCTACGCCAGAGGGCGAGATTTTCAAAATACTAAAACCTTTACTTTCATCACATGTCTTAAGGAGACTTGGAGTATAGTGCACTAGACATATAAACGACTTCTATGGTGCTTTTGTCTTTCTCAGAGTGAAAAATGTCTTCAGAACAAGTTCTTTTACGTTTTATCTCTGCACCCTATAGTGCATATATTGATCTTGTAATTCACACTAGAATTTTAGCACTGAAATAAACCAATGTTGTATTAGTGTTTAAAAATGTACTAAAACATACTCTTAAAGGAAGAGTCCACTTAAAAAAAAAAAAAAAAATAGGCTCATTTTCCAACTCGCCTAGAGTTAAACAGAGTTTTATCGAAGCTTTATCACTGAAGCTGCAAAGTATGTAACCAGTGCTGGGTAAATTACAAATTGTAATCTGTTACTGATTACTGAAATTACATAAATTGTTTAGCGTTTTAGGTAATCAGACTACTTTTTAATTCGTTTTAGTTTACTTTTGACCTAAATCGTTTATTACATTGATTTAAAAATGATAATCCTGTACCATATCGATATAAAAATACAAAAAAAACTTTAAATTCTAAATGACTTATTGCTATTGTGTTAATAATACGTAATCATGTAAGCAACAAAAAATGAACTGTCGTCTGATTACAACTATTTTAAAATGTAATATAATCTAATTGCAAGTACTTAATTTTGTAATCTGTTTACATAATCCAGATTACATGTAATCAGTTACTATCCAGCACTGCATGTACACTACGAGTCAAAAGTTTGGACACCCTCTCATTTAATGTTTCTTAAAGAAGTCTCTTATGCTCATGAAGGCTGCATTTATTTGTTCAAACAATACAGAAAAATAGTAATATTGCAAAATGTTATTACAATATAAAATAATGGTTTTTATTTTAATATACTTTACAATATGATTTATTCCTGTGATACAAATCTGAATTTTCATCAGCTGTTACTCCAGTCTTAAGTGTCACGTGATCCTTCAGAAACCATTCTAATATCCTGATTTATTATTAGAATGATCAATGTTTGAAACAGTTGTATTGCCAAATTTTTTATTTTTTATTTTTTTGCAACCTGTGATTCTTTTTTCAGGATTCTTTGAAGAATAACAAGTTAAAAAGAGCAGCATTTATTCAAAATATAAATCTTTTCTAACAATGTATATCTATGCTATCACTTTTTATTAATTTAACACATCCTTGGTGAATAAAAGCATTAATTTCTTTCAAAAAAAGAAGAATAAAAACTTACTGACCCCAAACTTTTGAACAGTAGTGTATATTGTTAGAAAACCTTTCTATTTTAAATAAATTCTGTTCTTTTTTAACCTTTTATTGGTCAAAAAAAAAAAATGAAAAAAGTATCACAGGTTCCAAAAATAAAAAGAAAAAATATTAAGCAGCGCAACTGTTTCCAGCACTGATAATAAATCTGTATATTAGACTGATATTTGAAGAATCATGTGACACTGAAGACTGGAGTAATGTTTCTGGAAATTCAACTTTAATTACAGATATAAATTAAATTTTAATGTATATTAATATAGGAAAACATTGATTTACATCGTAATAATATTTCACAATATCAAAAAACAATTCTGTATTTTTGTTTAAGTAAAAACAGCCTTGATACGCATAAGAAACTTCTTTAAAAACATTAAATGAGAGGGTGTGTTCAAACTTTTGACTGCTGGTGTAACTATAAAACAAACTCATTTTAAGGTTAACACATACACGTAATTCAGTCAATAAAAAACAAACAAGTTCTACTAGTCACTTTTGTTTTAGTTAATAATTGTCATTCACAACACATCAAAGCTTATGGACTTTCAAACAGCAAATTATAGCTTTTGCTTCTATACTTTGTACACACACACACACACACACACACACACATACACTAACGAACACAGTCTATTTCAAGCGGCTGCCCTGTCCATTGTGAAAAGTGAGAAGCAAAATTGCACAGCAGGAGTCCTATTGATCAAAAAATGACAACCTGTTGTCTGAGAGACCCCTAAGTGGGTCTGTGATTGTAAAGATGAATGGTGCAATTCTACAGTCTGTGTCCACCTGATGATTATAGTCCCAAATCAGCATGGGCTCATTGACCAATATCTGATCCAAACCGACAAGTCTGATTTCAGAGTTAGCACAAATATATCCGATTCAAAAAAAGACTATAAGAGTCACTGTGTTCACCATATATCCGATTCACAAAAACATGACTCTTAATGCATCTGTTAGAAAGACTTTGAAAGTTTTTGTTTAGCATATGAGGTCTAATTGTTAGGCTGAATAAACTGAATCACTTTGTAATTGATGGTAATTAATATGCCAAGGCAAATAATGCTGAGAAATTACACACTTCTCCTTCATCAATCCAAGTGTTTGATATTTTAAGTGAGCAAGCAAAGAACCAACACTGCGATCAAGTGTCCATAAACTTTCAGGGCTGTAGCAGCGAAAAGACAGATGGTCAGTCGCACGGCTCCGACGGCAGCGTGAAACCCCAGCCCCTCTCCATGGCGAAGTGTGTCCGCTAATGCTGCATTGGCAGAAGCCAGAATAGACGTCATACATCATGAATGCAAATGAAGTGCTTGATTTGACATTTCCAATAAGCCTGTCTCAGTGTACCAGTGGGTTTAGCCAATTAACCATGTCAGTAATCAATTCCTTCAGAGCCCTGTGCTAAGTCCTCACTTCTCCTTGCACATAAATCAAAGACAGATTAGCCGATCAGTTACCCAGATGCACCAAACTAACGACCCACTTTAGAATGGATGAGAGTGGAAATGAAAGTTAATGGACTCTGTTAGGATGACACCAACAGAGCCTCTTTATACCTTCACAAATGCGCTCTGTGAGGAAAGAAAATGATGTTGTTCTACCAATGTGAATGTCATTTTAATTATAGTCAAACAGAGAAAACTGTTTTATATGACTGAGTTTACTTTTTTAATATACCTTTATTTTATATAGCAGACCACAGATATTTCTTTGTTTGATCAAAATTGCCAGTAGTCGCTGGAACATAAGCAAAAGCAGACTTTGGAAATATAGTTCTCTCCTTAAATATGAAGAGGTCATTTCAAATTTCCCAGTAAGCTTATGGACGTAATTAAAATATAAGTTACACTGAAAAAAATGCTTTCCTTACTTCATTTGTTGTCTTGTTTCCAGACAAAATATCTAAAAATTCTTAAATCAAGAAGGAATTTCTAGACAAGTAAAAACTGTCTTCTTTTCAGAAAAAAGCAAGTCACAATTAAGTGAGTTTTTGCTTAAAACAAGCAAAATAATCTTATTTCAAGCAGAACTAGATTTTTTTTTTTAGATTTTATTATTATTATTATTATTTTGTGCTTGTTTTAAGCAAAAACTCACTTAATTGTGACTTCTTTTTTTCTGAAAACAAGACAATAGTTTTTACTTGTCTAGAGAATCCTTCTTGATGTAAGAATTTTTAGATATTTTGACTGAAAACAATATAAAAAAAAATTTTTTTTTTTTTTTTTTTTTTTTTTTTTTTTTGCAGTGCAGACATTGAATCGAGTTGCTGTTTTTGTCACTCTTCTAAAGAAAGGTGTTTATCTAATCTCATTTTGTAAATTACTTTCTGGATTGTTTGAGAATTTAGTTTAATATAGTTTAATTTATGTGTTTCTTGCTAGATAAATTTCTGTTTTATTTCATACTTAAAAATCTGGCTCTAGATCTCTATTTTCTTTACTCAAAGTTTATCTAGACAAGCAAATGGAAACCATCTAAAGCTCTTTTTATCCTAAATCTGTAAAAACTGCATCTCTATATTCATTTAATATATCCTGTTAAGGTGTACATTTATTCTTTTTTTTTTTTTTTTTTTTTTTTGGTTAATCTGGAAACACATTCATTATTAAACATTAACCATGGTTTTACTTTACTACAATAAGTAAATAAAAAATAACCACAATAGTAACCACAACCATATAGTTTAACCATGGTTTTTGTGATAAAACTGTGGTTATACAAAATAAACCATTTAAAACCATGATTAATTTTCTTCACGGCTTTGTATTTGTTTATACTTTCTTTAGCCTACTTTCTTTTGTTTTTAACTGTACTGCCTTAATGGTTTGATTTTTTGCTATGTAATAAAAAAAAGAAAGAAATCAGAAAAGAAGATTTAAGATAGGCTACTAGCTCCAAAGTCCTGATTTGAATCAAATGATTCACGGTCCGCACTCCAAAATCACGATCTGAATAATGATGCGCACGCCATCATTACAGACTGCGACTTTCAAACATTAAATCTGCGAAATGATTTGCGGACCCACTCCGAAGTTCCGAAGAACCTTCATTTTACATCGGGACTACGGAGTGCGAATCGCGAATCATTCAATTTGTGAAATGATTCGCGAACCCGCTCGGGCGCTCTGATCTAAATCAAAAGATTCACAAACTCGCTCAGATGTTCCGATCTAAATCAAATGATTCGCGATTCGCGCTCTGAAGTGCCGATGTGTATAATGATTCGCAAGCCTTCATTGCAGATCGGGACTTTGGAGTGTGGATCGCAAATCATTTAATTCTCGAAATGATTCGCAAACCCGGTCGGAAATTTCGATCTGAATCAAAACTCCCTCAGAACTATCTAAATAAAATGACTTGCGATATGCGACATTCCGATATAAATCAAATGATTCGCGAACCGGCTCTGAAGCCTTGATCTAAATAATTTGAGACACGCGATTTGAAGTTCTGATAAGAATCAAATGACTCGCGACACGCGATCCGACTGAAGTGCGAAACAGAGAATCATTGTGCAACGCATTTAACGGATTCGGAGTTTTAAAAAGCTCTGTTTCACAAAACACTGTATGTGCTTTTTATATTCATCATAAGCAATGTCGAAAAATGACTGTTTTTGCTAGTGAATCGATTGAACAATGAATCAATCGGAGCGGTCCCAGCGTAAATGACTCACTCAACTGAATCAGTTTGTCTGTTGCTCCGCTTTTCGCGTCTTCAGCCACGTTTATACGACATGGTCAGTACTGCTACCGGCTTAGCTCGCTAGTTTTATTAAAACTGACTGAAATTAACTGAAAAAAGTATAATGTTTACAAATAAAAAAAAACTAGCTACAGACTACCCTGCTGAAAAAAAACAGCATATGCTGGTTAGGTAGGTTTTGGTGCTGGTGTGCTGGTTTAAGCTGGTCCTTTGCTGGTTTATACTGGTCCTTAGCTGGTTTATGCTGGTCCTGTACTGGGGGGTGTTCCATAAAACAAGTTTACCAAATAAGCTAGGCTTATTTCAGTTAGTCTGAATTATTGTCACTTGATTTGGCTCAAAATAAGTCAGACTAACTGAAATAAGCCTGGCATATTTGGTAAACTTGTTTTATGGAACACCCCCCTGGTCCTGCACCAGCATAAACCAGCAAAAGGACCAGCATAAACCAGCAAAGGACCAGCTTAAACCAGCAAAAACCAGCATACCAGCATCAAACCTACCTAACCAGCATATGTTGTTTTTTTCCATTAATATGATGAGCTGCACATCAAAATATGTTAGATGGAAACATTGTGCATTATAATTGAGTTAGTAGCTTTATTTACTATATTTTAAATAGTTTGAGCACTGCAGTTCAGTTAGTTGGTGATAATTTTTATTTCTACTCCAATATCAGTTAACTCTTTCCCTGCTTTTCAATACTCAAGTTTTCAGCCAGTGCCACAATGGATTTGCTTCTTACACACATGCAACTTTTCACATTACAAGTTAATTGATAAACTGGAGTGGTGTGGATTACTTGTGAATTATTGTGATGTTTTTATCAGCTGTTTGGACTCTGACGGCACCCATTCACTGCAGAAGATCCATTGGTGAGCAAGTCATGGAATGCTACATTTCTCCAAATCTTATTAAGAAACAAACTCATCTACGTCTTGGATGGCCTGAGGGTGAGGACATTATAAGCAAATAAAATTTTTCAGGTGAACTATTCCTATTCCTTGAGTGATATTGTTTATGTGTGTCCTCCTGTGTAAAACTTTCAAGAGTTTGTCAGGATCTGCAATATTTTAACTTTTTAGTATGTAAAGGTTCATGTTCCAAATTCAGCATTTTTTATGAACATAAAGAACATACAGGTCCTTCTCAAAAAATTAGCATATTGTGATAAAGTTCATTATTTTCTGTAATGTACTGATAAACATTAGACTTTCATATATTTTAGATTCATTACATACAACTCGAAGTAGTTCAAGCCTTTTATTGTTTTAATATTGATGATTTTGGTATACAGCTCATGAAAACCCAAAATTCCTATCTCAAAAAATTAGCATATCATGAAAAGGTTCTCTAAACGAGCTATTAACCTAATCATCTGAATCAACTAATTAACTCTAAACACCTGCAAAAGATTCCTGAGGCTTTTAAAAACTCCCAGCCTGGTTCATTACTCAAAACCGCAATCATGGGTAAGACTGCCGACCTGACTGCTGTCCAGAAGGCCATCATTGACACCCTCAAGCAAGAGGTCTGTGGGAAGGAAAAAGTGTGGCAGAAAACGCTGCACAACGAGAAGAGGTGACCGGACCCTGAGGAAGATTGTGGAGAAGGACCGATTCCAGACCTTGGGGGACCTGCGGAAGCAGTGGACTGAGTCTGGAGTAGAAACATCCAGAGCCACCGTGTACAGGCGTGTGCAGGAAATGGGCTACAGGTGCCGCATTCCCCAGGTCAAGCCACTTTTGAACCAGAAACGGCGGCAGAAGCGCCTGACCTGGGCTACAGAGAAGCAGCACTGGACTGTTGCTCAGTGGTCCAAAGTACTTTTTTCGGATGAAAGCAAATTTTGCATGTCATTCGGAAATCAAGGTGCCAGAGTCTGGAGGAAGACTGGGGAGAGGGAAATGCCAAAATGCCTGAAGTCCAGTGTCAAGTACCCACAGTCAGTGATGGTCTGGGGTGCCATGTCAGCTGCTGGTGTTGGTCCACTGTGTTTTATCAAGGGCAGGGTCAATGCAGCTAGCTATCAGGAGATTTTGGAGCACTTCATGCTTCCATCTGCTGAAAAGCTTTATGGAGATGAAGATTTCATTTTTCAGCACGACCTGGCACCTGCTCACAGTGCCAAAACCACTGGTAAATGGTTTACTGACCATGGTATTACTGTGCTCAATTGGCCTGCCAACTCTCCTGACCTGAACCCCATAGAGAATCTGTGGGATATTGTGAAGAGAAAGTTGAGAGACGCAAGACCCAACACTCTGGATGAGCTTAAGGCCGCTATCGAAGCTTCCTGGGCCTCCATAACACCTCAGCAGTGCCACAGGCTGATTGCCTCCATGCCACGCCGCATTGAAGCAGTCATTTCTGCAAAAGGATTCCCGACCAAGTATTGAGTGCATAACTGAACATAATTTTTGTTGGATGAAATAAGCTAATTTTTTGAGATAGGAATTTTGGGTTTTCATGAGCTGTATGCCAAAATCATCAATATTAAAACAATAAAAGGCTTGAACTACTTCGAGTTGTGTGTAATGAATCTAAAATATATGAAAGTCTAATGTTTATCAGTACATTACAGAAAATAATGAACTTTATCACAATATGCTAATTTTTTGAGAAGGACCTGTAAGTTGGAGATGGCGAGCCAACTGCAAATGATATGCTACATCTTATACATGATGTATGTTCATTAAAACTTAAAGACATAAATCTTAAATGAGGGTGAATTCACAGCTCAAACATGAAGTATTGGCTAATGACGGCCTAGCCGCACATCCCTGACCTTTGTGTCACGTGCAGAGAATCATGTAGAATTTGATTCACACGCAAACATTTCATTACGCACAACACTAAAAGAGATGATATTAAATTTAGAGCAGCCAATCAAAAGTTTGAGGGCTTTAAACATTAACATGCTGCAAATACAAGACGCCACAGACACAATTACTCAACTGGGCACAAAAACCACTTACAGACATCAAAGGGAAATAAATTGCTCTTAGAAAATTGAGACAGCAAAACATTTTAAGATGTTTAAAAAACTGTAGGAATCACAACTCCTCCAATCTATATGCAACACATCACACATATTTTTTTGTGTACCAGAGATACAGCCCAGAGCAAAGACAGATTTGCTTGTACAATGTTTTGATAGAGAAGCAATTTCAAAAAGTCAGTTCCAGGGGAAATATGTCCTCGTCTTCCTCGGCAACGCAGCTTTAGGACTGAAAATAAGAGATATTTTATCTGCTGTTCAATATAGTGAAAAACTTTCATAGTTAATAAGTGTTTTTCCAACCTTTTTGCTTGCAGAGTCTGCCGACGTAAAATCAAGACAAGTGTCCTGATTAAAAGACAGCTGAATTTGGTGAAATTTTTTTTGCTTTTCTCATTTATAACTAATGTGCAACCGAATAATCTGTGAAAACCCATAATTAAGGGTTCAATGTTATTCAAGCGTGCTGCATATAAAGGCTGTTCCTTTCTCATTCTTATAAACACACACACAAAATATCTCTCAAGAAACAAGGAAGAGAAGCCAGTGGTGTTTTATCACCAAAAATGGGATAAAATGCATCAGACACACGCGGAATGGAAAAAACATTAAGGCCACCTAATGTCTTCTAACGGTCCACATAAAATAGACCTTGAATCTTGTAAATGCCGTTATAATATAATGTTGATAGCTCTGGAAAGTCAATGCTAATCAGCCTGTCTGATGCATTGAACACGGTGGCCTTCCTTTAATCATGTATTTTGTCAGAGGTAGATGCCTATTCCCCACGGCTCACTTCCAGCAACAAAACACAGGCTGGTGATTTATCTGCGGACATCACACGAGGCATGTCACTCTCGTAATCTCACACAAAGGCACAGAAGCATGCAGTTCCCTACAGAAACACGAAATCACCTGCTGCAAAAACATTCACGCGTTCCCATTTCCTCAGATACCTGATCGCAGCTTTTTTAGATCAGATCGGTTTCTTTGCACCTGATTGAGGATTTGTCGCTGCATGTTTGTGAATGCCTACATGTGTTGACTCGAGAGCGCAACGGCGAATGCACTTTTCTATAGGCGTTTTCAGAAATTCCTCAAACCAAACCAACCAGCTTTGAAATGGATCACATTACACACTGTTTTAAAGTTAAAAAATGTAAGAAAATCTAAGAAATTAACACATTTTCCCACAAAGCATTGTAAGATACTGAGTCACTGAATTTATATATATATATATATATATATATATATATATATATATGTGTGACCCTGAATCACAAAACCAGTCAAAAGGGTCAATTTTTTGAAACTGGGATTTATATATTATACATTTAGCTGAATAAATACGCTTTCCACTGATATATTGTTTGTTAGGATAATACAATATTTGGCCGAATACAACTATTTGAAAATCTGGAATCTGAGGGTGCAAAAAAATAAAAATATTAATGAAATTGCCTTTAAAGTTGTCCAAATTAACTTCTTAGCAATGCATATTACTAAACAAAAATCAAGTTTTGATACATTCATGGTAGGAAATTTACAAAATATTGTCATGCAACATGATCTTTGCTTAATATCCTAATGATTTTGGCAAATAGATAATTTTAGGCTATTTCTACAAATATACCCATGCTACTTAAGAGTGGTTTTGTTGTCCAGGGTCACACATTGTATTTTTATTTATTTTTTTAAATATTAACAAAATAGTTTCCAAAACAATATATACTACCATTCAAAATGTAAAAAGTTTGTAATGTTTTTGAAAAAAATATCTTATGCTTACTTAGGCTGCATTTATTTGATCAAAAATACAGTAAAAAAAAAAAAAAAAACAGTAATATTGTAAAATATCATTACAATTTCAAAAGCAGTTTTCTATTTAATATACTTAAAATGTTATTTATTTCGGTAATGGCAAAGGTTAAACATTTCTTATTACTATCAATGTTGAAAACAGTTTTTGTCGCCTAATATTTTTGTGGAAACCATGATACATTTTTTCAAGATTCTTTAGCAAATATTTAGCATATTAGAATTTTTTGAAACATTATAAATATTTATGGTCACTTTTTTCAATTTAGTGCATCCATGTTGGATCCAAATTTATTTATTTATTAGGGCTGTTAAATGATTATTTGCAATTAATCGCATCCAAAATAAAAGTTTATGTTTACATACTATATGTGTGTTTACTTTGTATATTTATTATATACATATAAATACACACACATACATATATATTAAAACTAAATATTTATATGTACATATTTATACCTGTATACAATTTAGATTATAAATAAATAAAAATATTTTAGATATAAATCTAAAATATTTTTCCTTAATATATACACATGTATGTGTGAGTATTTATATATACACATAATAAATACACACAGTACAAATATATAGTATTTAAACAAACAAAAATATATATATATATATATATATATCAGATAAATAAGTTACTTGAGATGTTCAACTTTGGCTATTAAGTTTTTAAAGTTTAAATCACACTGAATTGTGGTTTTAAAGCATATACTATTGCTTAATAATCTCAGAGGTCATGGCAGGTCTGTCTTGAAAGGTACAAGCATATGTTGTCATTAAAAAATGTATTCCTCCATGAAGAAAATGAATGTGATTTTTGCATCTGGAACTGCACCATAGCGCTCAATGAGAGTTAACACTACAGTCTATCAAAGAAAAATCATTTTGCGTGTCGCAGTTCAGTTGAACCCTAAGCGCCTTCACTGCATGGATGACGACTATCAAAAAGCAGATTTAATCCGCTGAAATAAAGCTTGTAATTGGCCATGCCGGGAGTTATTTACAGGTTGTCGATAGGTTCACTCCCAGGACTAAGAGTTCACTTCAAACGAACACACCAGCAGAGTTCCGGGCTGCTTGCCAAAGTCTCAGGACAACAGGAGCGCGCAGCCGACGCACTTCAAAACAACACTTTCTTATTTACTGACCGCAGAGAACCCCAAAACAGGAGGAACAAACAAAGATGGCAATTAGTTACACACAATTGACTACCTCAGAAGGTGAAATGCAACATTCCAGCCATTTAGACGAGCTGGGCGGCTGGATTCTGACAGTGAGCATTTATCCTTGTTGTTGGAAAGACAATGGGATGAGAAAGGGCAACACTTGATGGTTTAGTCTGCATCGGGAGGCTGCTCTGGTAATGCAGGGCTATAGCAGGATGCATTAATGAAACATAGCCGTCTGCACTTCCAGCATGCCTTGTGGCTTGAATAGAGATAAATCCTCCTCAAACCCAAAGCCTGAGATGTTTGGAAGCTAAAAAAAAAAATTGGTCGTGAAAATTTGAATGAATAATAGAATAAACTCTTGTTAGACATGCAGATTTCGTACTTCTCCGTTCTGGTGTAATTGCCACCTGTACACTATCTCGGCGTCTGACATAAAGCCTCTCATACCCGCAGGATATATAAAACACGAGAGAGTGCAAATGCGGGGGCGCTTCTATTTGTATTCAGAAGAGATTGCATAGCGAGTGAGCGACTGTTTAATTTCAGCCATTCTGCCGAGTTATAAAACAAGCATTAATTAAAAAAACGTCTAGTTAAAATCAGGTGTCGGCAGATTCTCATATGCACCGATGGCTTGTCAAGCCTCAACACCCCCCACAACAAAAGGCTTTTATCTTAAGACAGGGCGCGATGACATTACAGAAGCCACAGAACCTGTTGGTTCATAATGGTAGCAATTAACTTATCGGCATATTGTCCTTCACTGAGCGTGGAGCAAGAGCGTGACTCATCTCATTTTTTCCGGCCGTTGTGTGGTTGAGAGACTAATGTCATTAAAAACAGGGCCAGCGTCAGTCCTCCTCTAATGACTGATTGTCAGAGTAAGAATGGAGCCCGGGACTCTGCTTCTTTATCATGCAAATATACTCATGAGTAACTCGCACTCTGCTTATGAACAGGTTAGAGGTTGGTCATTATTATGGACTAACTAGCCAAAAATGTAAATGTTATACTCTTCTTGAAATGTACAATGTACAAGTGTCTTTCTTCAACTGTTAAACGCTGTCACAATAGCTTTGTTTATACGTAATCTAACTACTTGGCCTTGTTTAAAATGCACAAAGACTTTGCAATAAATAAATAACTATTTAACATTTTCTGAAGAGCATTGCTATAGCGATATGGTGATTTGAGTGATTGTCAGAGCGTTGCTATAGCTATTCGGTTGTTAAGTTGTTTTGGGTGGTTGTCGGAGCATTTTTATTGCTATATGGTTGTTCGGGTGTTTTGTTGTCTGTGTGTTGCTATAGCTATTCTGTTGTTAGGGTGTTTTGGGTGGTTGTTGAGAGCGTTGCGATATCGATACAGTTGTTAGGTTAATTTGGGTGGTAGCCAGAGTGTTGCTATATATGGTTTCTAGGGCGTTTCGGGTGGTTGTCAGAGCGTTGCTATAGCTATAGGTTTGTTAGGGTATTTCGTTTGGTTGTTGGAGCGTTGCTATAGCTGTATTGTTGTTAGGGTGTTCTGGGTGATTGTTGGAGCGTTGCTATAGCAATACAGTTATTAGGGTGTTTCAGAGTGCTGCTATAGCTATACGGTTGTTAGGGTGTTTTGTTTGGTTGTTGGAGCTTTGCTATAGCTATACTGTTGTTAGGGTGTTTATTAGGTTGTTGAAGCGTTGCTATAGCTGTACTGTTGTTAGGGTGTTTATTAGGTTATTGGAGCGTTGCTATAGCTATACTGTTGTTAGGGTGTTTATTAGGTTGTTGGAGCGTTGCTATAGCTATACTGTTGTTAGGGTGTTCATTAGGTTGTTGAAGCGTTGCTATAGCTGTACTGTTGTTAGGGTGTTTATTAGGTTATTGGAGCGTTGCTATAGCTATACTGTTGTTAGAGCGTTTATTAGGTTGTTGGAGCGTTGCTATAGCTGTATTGTTGTTAGAGCGTTTATTAGGTTGTTGGAGCGTTGCTATAGCTGTATTGTTGTTAGGGTGTTCTGGGTGATTGTTGGAGCATTGCTATAGCAATACAGTTATTGGGGTGTTTCAGAGTGTTGCTATAGCAATACAGTTATTAGGGTGTTTCGGATGGTTGTCGGAGTGTTGCTAAAGTGTTGCTACAGCTATATGGTTGTTAGGGTTGGTGTGTTGCTACAGCTACACTGTTGTTAGGGTGTTTTGGGTGATTATTGGAGCATTGCTATAACAATACGGTTATTAGGGTGTTTCGGAATGTTGCTAAGCTATACAGTTGTTTGGCTGTTTCGGGTAATTGTCAGTTGCTATAGCTAGGTTAGGTTGATTTGTTAGGTTGATTTGAGTGGTTGTAAGATTGTATAGCTATACGATTGTTAGGGTGTTTTTGGGTGCTATAACTATACGCTTGTTAGGGTGTTTCGGGTGGTTGTCGGAGTGTTGCTAAAGTGTTGCTACAGCTATATGGTTGTTAGGGTTGGAGTGTAGCTATAGTTATATTGTTGTTAGGGTGTTTTGTTTGATTGACGGAGCGCTGCTATAGCTAAACGCTTGTTAGGGTGTTTTGGGTGGTTGTCGGAGCGTTGCTATAGCTATACTGTTAGATTGATTTGGGTGGTTGTCAGAGTGTTGGTATAGCTATATAGTTTTTAGGGTGTTTTGGGTGTTTGCTAAAGCGCTGCTATATCTATAAGGTTGTAAGTATGTTTCGGGTGGTTGTCGGAGTGTTGCTATAGCTATACGGTTGTTAGGGTGTTTTGTTTGATTGTCAGAGCGCTGCAATAACTATACAGATGTTAGGGTGTTTCAGGTGTCTGTTAAAGTGTGGCTATAGCTATATATTTTGGGTGGTTGCCGGAGCATTGCTATAGATATACAGTTGTTAGGGTGTTTTGGGTGGTTGCCGGAGCATTGCTATAGATATACAGTTGTTAGGGTGTTTTGGGTGGTTGCCGGAGCATTGCTATAGATATACAGTTGTTAGGGTGTTTTGGGTGGTTGCCGGAGCATTGCTATAGATATACAGTTGTTAGGGTGTTTTGGGTGGTTGCCGGAGCATTGCTATAGATATACAGTTGTTAGGGTGTTTGGGTGGTTTCTGAAGCTTTGCTGTGTGGTTGTTAGGATATTGCTATGCTTTACATTTGTCTATGTGACTATAGGACTTTTTCACTTATTTAAGTCAGTTTATTTAGAAAAGAAAGAGAACATGTCTCCTCAGCGAGTCTGTTTATTCATGTCTGTAGAACAGTTACATTAGGCATTTGTTCAAATTCCAAAGCCTAATTATCAGCTATCCAAATAGTGATGGTTGCCTCAGCAAACACCTCTAATTAAGTATGATTCATTATTGTAAATAAGTAATTTTTTCCTTAGGAAAAAATGTATTGACTATATAATTGATTGCACCATATGATGGCATCAGTCTGTTTTGTTGTGAAATTGTTTTTCTGTTCATCACCAATCTGCATCCATTTTAATTAAAAACATATTTGACCAGAGACCTTCAGGTGTCGTATGTTTAGTCATTGCCATTCGTTAAACGCTTTTCAGACTGAAGTGTGTGCCCAAATTACGCTTCGGTTTTTATGTGTACCTTATGCACAGTGCTGGGTAGATTTACTTACAAATCGTAGCCTGTTACTGATTACAAATGACAAATCAGGATTACACATATTAGCTAATGTAGTCTGACTACTTTTGGATTACTTTTGACCTGACTTGTTTATCATATTGACTTGAATGTGATTACTGACAAAAAACAAACAGATTACATTTCATTCTGTTATGAATATCATGAAATGCATTACAAATTACTTTACAACAAGGTTTTCCCAAACTGGAGTAAGTGAAAACAACTGTAGGCTGTTAAAAAAGCAAAAAATAAATGAAATCATAAAAATCCCTACATTACCTCAAAAACACTAGCGTAAATGTATAAAAACAAAGTAAACAAAGTACTTTAGGTTCAGATTGACTGTTCCATCAATCCATTATTCACAAACTGACCTATGAAAAACGTTAATACAATATTGAATCAATAAAAAGTTATTAAAGCAATGAATTTATCAAAGAATTTACAAATTGAGGATAAAATATTGCTGTCTGCAACTCACTCCATCCTCAGAGTAGCCATTTCATAGGGTATCCCCTTTCTCTGAGAACAGAGCATCAAGATGACCGCATACGAATGAGATCTGCACCAAGAATTAGAATTGCACATCTTAATTAGATTATTTTTCCAAACACGAAATTATTCAGGTCAGGGAAAATGGTGTTTACATGCTGATTCCTTGCTGTCTGATTATTCAAAAATTCCAGCTGTCTAATTATTGCAGTCTGTTTACACTGTGGTGATGAGCTCAGTGTTTAATCATGTGACCCCTGATGCATGTCCGTTTTTCTGCGATTAACCCTTGCTATTCCATTTTCGCCTCTGACTCATCACGAGCAGAGCTCAGAGAAAGAGTCGGCATGGCTGCTGGGAATGTGAAGCAGGATGACAGCACTTCTGAACAGACATCATCACAAGCTCTCTGTCACCGAAGGGGACTGCAGCAGAAGACGGCAGGTCCATGTGCATGGCAAAGTGTTCCATCAGAGAGAAAGATGAGAGCACTTTCTAATGAGACTCTTAGAGGTCTGTCACAAATTGATCTTTGTCAACCCCCGCTCTGTTCAGCAGGCTGCATAAAACATTCAGAATGATTGCAAGTCAGATGCAGAAAACTGGCTTGCAGTTAATAGTGTTATGGTTGTTTATTAGAGGCTGCATAATATGCTGACAGTGGACCTACACCTGGACGAGTGGCAGAAATTAAAGGAGGGTTCATCCCCAAAAATATTTACATTTAAATACATACATAAATGTGACCTGGACCATCTGAAGTAGCACTGGTATATTTGTAGCAATAGCCAAAAATATATTGTATGGGTCAAAATGATCAATTTTTCTTTTATGCCAAAAATCATCAGGATATTAAGAACATATCTTTTCCATGAAGACATTTTGTAAATGTCCTATTGTAAATATATCAAATATTAATTTTTGATTAGAAATATGCATTGCTAATAACTTCATTTGGACAACTTTAAAGTCAATTTTCTCAATATTTCAATTTTTTTGTAGATTTTCAAATAGTTGTATATTGTGCCAAATATTGTCTTATCCTAACAAACCATACATCAATGAAAAGCTTCAGTTTCTATTCAGATTTCAGATGATGTATAAATCTCAAATTCGAAAAATTGCCACTTATGACTGGTTTTGTGGTCTAGGGTCACATAAGCAATAAGTTATTTTTCTGTGGAAAACAGATATTTCTGAAGACCATTTAAGCAGCTCTTGCCAAACAAGATTGTCACTGAATTAGATTTATTAACTTATATTTTGCCCTGTTTCTTACACAGATAATCATTTGGCTTCAGAGACTCTTAGACTCTTTTTATGATACTTTTATGTTGTTTTTTATGTTGTTTGTCCTTTGTGGAGCTTCAAAGCCTATGGTCACTATAAATTGTATTGTAAGAGCTGAATTATGATACTTTCATGGTCCACATAAACAAAAACAAAACAAAAATACCAGCATACAGGACTGATACAGCATGAAGGTGAGTAAACAATAACCTTTCCTTTCATTATAACTTTCATTTTTGTTTAGTAGTCAATATTTGCCCCCTGGAGTTTATTTTAATGGGTATTTCATACTTTTATGAGGGTGTTTTGTTCTCTAACCACAAGAAAACACTGTAAATAATGTTAAACACTTAAATTAAAAGGCCATTATTCATCATTAGTCATTTCAAGGAATAATAAATAAACGTTGAATAAAATTCATAAAGAATGGCCTATATTACATGCTACAAATGAATGAAAATAAATACATTTTGGCTTTCACATTTGCATTTATTTTATTTATTTATCCTGAGCCATTTTAGTCCCATTATTTCTGACCTTTAGCTGAACTATCTCGGCTAAAGGAAACAATAGTAAACACTGATCTGTTTGACTCATATCTGTTCCTCCTCTGGCCAGCACTGCTGATGCATACATATTTATTTCTCTGATCTATAACAGAATCTTACGAGTTTGCTCTGGGTGACAACCAATTGTAAAGGAACTAGATTGAAACAAATCACAGCTATAAATAGAGCGGAAACCAGAGAATATGATGAACCAATGGCAGCGCCTGTAAGGTCATCCAGTAGAGGGCACGGAGATGTTTGAGAGCGTGTTATCCGTCACACGGCTCCCCTGAGATGGCACAGCATTCCACAGGGCTTCGATTACACGCATTTCTCAGGTTTTATCACGCGAAAGAGCCAACAGCCATCAGAAATCAAGAGAACTGCATTCAGTGGCAACTTTAACACATTTTAGCGAGAGGTGGGACGGCGTACAAGCTCTTATCAGAGCTATTTTTTATGCGTTTAATTACCAGCTTGAGATACATTTTCACTTGCTGAAAATACTGATTGTAGCGAGCTGTAATAAAACCAGATTAATGAGGCAATGTAGTAATCAATGCCGGGTTAGAAAGTAAGGATAACTTGTTAATCATCTTCCCGGGGGAAAATTATGGTCAAGAGTAATTTCCTACTCCTAAAGTTAATAAAAAAGAATGAGAGACGGTGGAAATTAAAAGCTACAGATTTTTCTCTCGGTGGATTTTTGAGTTAAAGCAAGGAGTCGCTATAAAAGTCAAGAGTTGAAATAGTAAAGAATAAGAGAATATGTATGTTTAGATTTTTCACACATCAGTCAAAGGCTTTAACTTGTTTTCTGTACATTAGAATGTGTCCTGTTTTTTTTTTTTTCTGAGCAAAAAAATAATGACTACACATTTTTATCATGATTTACAGTCATTAAGCAATCTTGCCAGGCATGTTTAGACCCAGAATCATTAGATTCATTAAAATATTCGATTTAAGCATCACAGCCCTCAAAAACTAATACACTGTCATTTTTTATTTTTTTTCAATCCTTCAAACCACTATTCATCAGCAATACGTTTTTAATCATTTAACATGCAATAAAATGTATTACGATCACTTATTCTTTTATACATTTTAATAATTACAGGTTAGAATAAGCAGTGTTGGGGGTAACGCATTACAAGTAACACAAAATATGTACTCAGATTACTTTTTTCAAGTAACTAGTAAAGCAATGCATTAGTTTTTCCTCTACAAGAAAATATCTGAGATACTTTTTTCTTCTTTTTTAATGTATTTAATCCCATTTTATAAACCAATGTCTTTGCTGATGACCATTGTGGATGCAATTCAACCGTACTAATAAGCAAAACTAACATTTATGCTTCACTTTTCTCATTGCTGAAGAGTGTTAAACTTCCTTCTCCTACAGTTCTACTGTACAGACGTGAATTTACTTTTCCTTCAGCCTTATTCTTTTCACTTTTTGGTGTGAAAGGGCTTTTTATATTAAAAACAAACAAGCAAGCCCTGTCCAGACTTAAAAAGTAATGCAAAAGTAACCCAAAATTAATGTAATGCATTACTTTCCATAAAAAGTAACTATAATTACTAGTTACTTTTTTTCGGGAGTAATGCAATATTGCAATGCATTACTTTTAAAAGTAAGAATGAGAATAAGTATGTTGTTTTTACATGAATATATCTACATCTATCTATGTATATCTATATAGCACTCTCTGCTACAAAATCCCGGATAATATATGGTTACTGTGCATTGCACTACAAATCATTTTGCACTATAGCTGCTTCCTTCAAAACCTCTCTTCTGTGCAATTTAATATAAAAAAAAAAAAACAATGACAATAAAGCTCAACTTGTATTGCTAACTGTAAGTATATCTAATAGTCCACTGTACTGAGTATATGTGTGTGTATATTGCACATTGTCATCTGTATAAATCAGTAGGTATATGTAATGGTACTGTCTATATGTAAATTGTCTCTGCACTGTCTGGAGCACGCTCCAAAGGATTTCACTCACCTAGGCACAAGTGCTTTGGTGATGTGATAATAAAAGTGATTCGATTTTATATTTTTGATTTGATTTTTATTATTAGTGTTGGGGTAACGCATTACAGCACTGTAAAATCCAACAGTTTACCTTACTTAGATATAATTAGTTATCTTTACTTAGTTGCTATTCTTACTAGGTTTATTTAAGTTACAGCTACTTTCAAGGCAAATAAAACAATTTACTTGCTGTTTTGAGTGACACTTGCTTAAAATATTTAAGTACTTAAGTACTTAAGAACCAGTGGCATTAATAAACCAGTGAGAGGCAGCAGTGCACTAATATGTTGCTAATGTGCAACATGACAATAGACGAAGAAAAGAAAAAAAAAGGAGATTTTGAGGCAGGGCAATTCTTAGCCTAATAGACTTTTTACTCATTTCCTCCACTTTGGAAGTCATCCTTTTGGAGTAGAATTCAGTTGTTTCCCAAAGTCATCTTGAATGTTAAATTGTCAAAACAACTGGAAATTTCGAATCACATAAGCTGACTTTATAAATTGATATTTTTTTGTTTGATCTCAGTATTATAGTGGTTAGTGATCCATTTGGTTGGGCATTTGGAACTTTATTTAAATGTTTATAATTCTCTGCAATGTGAAATCACAGTTTGGTTGCAAAGAAAGGGAACTAATAAATAGATTGTTTTAAAAAGGGTGATCTATCTTTAAATTAAATCATTAGCTAGTTAATATTTCTCATATTAATAAATAGTGTTTTATTGCTCATCATAAACTCTTTGTGAAGCTTTTAATTGGGTTGATATAATCCTTCAATATTTGTGGCAATATATCATAGGTCAACCACATTTGAGTCACACACAAATTTCAACATTCAGCACACTAAATGCAACAATGGTAACATTATTTAGTTATTTTTATTAAGTGTAACAATAATCATTTTATTTGCTCTTTTTGTCGTGCTACTACTGACACAAGACAAGCAAATAAAATTGGCAAATAAAAAAAACAACAACAGTAAAACAAAGCAATTGCATAATTTATCCAAGCCCCAATGCATTCTGGGAATCAGTAATTCTGAGTAGCATAGTTACTCTCAGTGTTCCTCAGATTCAATTAAGTTAACAAAACTTAAATGGCTTAAGTAAATTGAACTCAAAATAAGCAAGGAATACTTTTAATATATTAGTAGATAAGACTTAATACAGTTAAGCTACGATTATTTTAATTGAATTAAGTCAACGAGTTTGCACAATTAAATTAAGTGAACTTAAATTACTTTTTACAGTGAAGTAGTGCAAGTTATGTAATCAGATGACTTTTTTCAAGCAACTAGTAAACTGAAACTGAAACTGACGTGACGTGACGTGTGGCCAAGTATGGTGACCCATACTCGGAATTTGTGCTCTGCATTTAACCCATCCAAGTGCACACACACAGTAGTGAACACACACCCAGAGCAGTGGGCAGCCATATTGCTATCGCTGCGGCGCCCGGGGAGCAGTTTGGGGGTTCGGTGCCTTGCTCAAGGGTCTCACCTCAGTCGTGGTATTGAGGGTGGAGAGAGCGCTGATTAATCACTCCCCCCACCGACAATCCCTGCCGGACCTGGGACTCGAACCTGCAACCTTTCAGTCACAAGTCCGACTCCCTAACCATTAGGCCACGGCTAAACTAGTAACTAGTTAATTTTTTTCCTATTTATAGTGAACATACATTTGTTCAAGTCACTTGAACAAAAAAAGCTTCATTTTCCTCTAAATGAATAAAAACTGAAATGCGAACTCAGAATATGATGCAGATGCAATAATGAATTATCCTAAATAACACAAATATATTTTATGTATTCCATCCCATTTTACTAATCAGAATCTTTGCCGCTGACCTTCAGTGACCCAATTTAACTATACTGGTAAGGAAAAAAAAGTAAAAACTAATTTTATGGAATAATAAATTGGCACTGAATATAATTTTAAAGAATGGCCTGTGTTAGATGCTACAAGTGAAAAAAGGGCATTTTTATTCATTCATTATTTTGGGTGAATTTTATCATGTCCTAAGTAGTTTTAGGAGTAATGCATTACAAGCAACATGAGTTACATAATCAGATTACTTTTTTCAAGTAACTAGTAAACTGGTAACTAGTTACTTTTTTCCTATTTATAGTGAACATACATTTGCTCATGTCACTTGCACAAAAAAGCTTCAGTTTTCCTCAAAACCTTTCCAGTTATCCTAAATAACACAAATATATTTTATGTATTCCATCCCATTTTACTAATCAGAATCTTTGCCGCTGACCTTCAGTGACCCAATTTAACTATACTGATAAGGAAAAAAAAGTAAAAACTAATTTTATGGAATAATAAATTGGCACTGAATATAATTTTAAAGAATGGCCTGTGTTAGATGCTACAAGTGAAAAAAGAGCATTTTTACTCATTCATTCATTATTTTGGGTGAATTTTATCACGTCCTAAGTAGTTTTAGGGGTAATGCATAACAAGCAACATGAGTTACGTAATCAGATGACTTTTTTCCAAGTAACTAGTAAACTGGTAACTAGTTACTTTTTCCCTATTTATATTGAACATACATTTGTTCAAGTCACTTGAACCAAAAAGCTTCATTTTCCTCAAAATGAATAAAAACTGAAATGCAAACTCAGAATATGACGCAGACCTGCAATAATGAATTATCCTAAATAACACAAATATATTTTATGTATTCCATCCCATTTTACTAATCAGTATCTTTGCCGCTGACCTTCGATGACCCAATTCAACTATACTGATAAGCAAAAGAATATAAAATTGCAATCCAGAATAGGAGCACAGCTGAAAGGTTTGTTCAAGTAACTAGTAAAGTAACGCATTACTTTTTAATTTCCATTACTTTTTTCCCCCATGTTGAGAGAAATTGGAAGATGTTACTTTAGTTCTAAAATAAATGTGAACATGCATTAATTCATCTCACTCACAAAAAAACAGATTTAATATTCCTCAAAAGGAAAATAAACCAAAAATTCCACAAACCTGCAATAATTAAATATGTTAAATAATATAAATATTCTTTATGTATTTAATCCCATTTTATTAAAAGGTGTCTTTGCTGCTGACCTCAGATTATTCAACTCATCCCTATTAATAAGCAAAAATTACTTTAGGTAAGTTAACACTTGTGCTTCATTTTTTTTTTTTTTTTTTTTTTTGCTGAATGAGTTCTGTACAGACATGAATTTCCTTTTTCAGCCAGAGGCTTATTCATTTCACTTTTTGTTGTGAAAGGGCTTTTACATTTGCTAAAAATATAACTTTTTATATTAAAAACAAACAAGTAATCCCTGGCAAGATTTAAAAAGTAATGCAAAAGTAACTTAACACATTCATTTCCATAATAAGTAACGTAATAAGTTACTTTTTAGGGCGTAATGCACTATTGTAATGCATTACTTTTAACAGCAACAAGACACTGGTCTTGAGCCATTTTACCCCATTATTTGTGACCTTTAGCTGAACTATCTTGGCTAAAGGAAACAATAGTAAACACTGATCATGTCTCTGTCTGACTCATATCTGCTTCTCCTCTGGCCAACACTGCAGATACATACATATTTATTTCTCTGATCTATAACAGAATCTTATGAGTTTGCTTTGGGTGATGACCAACTGTTTACTCATCTCACTTGCACAAAAACAGATTCAGTATTTCTCACAAATATGACTCAAATCTTCAATAATTCAATATGGTAAATAACACGAATATCCTTTATGTATTTAATTGATTCTGTTAACCAATGTCTTTGCTGCTTACCTTCGATTATGCAATTCAACCTTACTAATAATCACAAAAAATTCCAGAATGGCAGCAAAGCTTAAAGGTTTGTTTGAGCTTTTGAACCTGTTTTATATATAAAAACAAACAAACAAGACCAGCTCAAATAAGAAAAAGTAATGCAAAAGTAGTTAAAAAGTAATGCAAAAGTAATGTAATGCATTACTTGCCATAAAAAGCAACTAGTTACTTTTTTAGGGAGTAACGCATTGCAACACATTACTTTTAAATGTAACTTTCCCCAACACTGTTTGCTATGCTGGATGATGATGGAACATTATTTGTGACCCTGGACCACAAAATCAATCTTAAGTAGCACAGGTATATTTGTAGCAATAGCCAAAAATACATTGTATGGGTCAAAATGACCGATTTTTCTTTTATGCCAAAAATCCATGACCATGTTCCATGAAGATATAAATTATATAAATATATCAAAACTTAATTTGAGATAAATCAACTTCATTTGGACACCTTAAAAGCTATTTTCTCAATATTTTGATAATTCCGGATATTCAAATAGTTGTCTCTCGGCCAAACATTGTCCTATCATAACAAACCATACATCAATGAAAAGCTTTCAGATGATGATATATAAATCTCAATTTCACAAAACTGACTCTTATGACTGGTTTTGTGGTTCAGGGTCACATTTATCCCCTATATTTAGACATTTTTTTTTTCACAAAAGGTATTTGAAACATTAAAATGGACACTTTACTTGCATTTAACATGCTTTGTAGGTATAGACTTTTGTGAATAATTCAATGCGTCTCATCTTTTACCCATGCCATGAGCGTGTATCATACACATATAGCCTATGCGTGAGATAATGTTATTCTATGCAACAAACCCTCCAGAGAAAAAAATCCTGATAACAAATGGTCAGATATTCTCCATGAGTGACATCATCTCCAAATAGAGTCGCTTCATTACTTCTGACAACATTCTTGTAAAATTAGATTGGATAATTTGAAGGAAATGAGGGAATAAACAATCCACGAGAACGTCTAGCTAGATTTTCCATTGACTTCAGGCGTGACTACATAAATACACGCCGATCAAGTGAGCTGATAAATCCACTGTGCTCAGGAAATAGGTGTATCATTATGTTGAAAAGTGGCTTACTTTGCATGCATATGGTAAGTTGTTAATTGCAGAGATGTTGGCTAGCATCACCACACATGTGCGGCCTTCTTTTCATGGCGGACGTTTACAGCACTCAGCCACGTTCACCATCAATGGGCCTTTAATCATATTTCAGAAAGTTTAATTATGAAAAATGAATGGATTCGCAAGCACTTTGGTTGCGTTTTATGAAGGTTGTAGTGAGACATCTAAAAACAGCCATTCAAGCTAATTATAGAGTAGCATCGTGCCGGCGCAAGAACGCCGTTTGTTTGCTATTGAAAAATATGACAAGCTAAATGAACGGTGCTCCGACTGTCAGCAGGCACTCGAGAGCTCCTCATTACTGCCTCTTCCTGCCTTTGTCTGATCTACACAAACTGACTGACTCAGGTCATCTGTAGGGCGCTTGACGTGATGTGCGTGTTTCACTGTAGGAAACAGAGTTTCAGATTGTTGTGCGACGGGCAAAGTATGTCAGGACCCATCTCCATCTGCGTCTTACTAGTATTCAGGGCATATGAAGCGCAGAACTATACAACCTATCTGTGTCTGTCCGGTCCTTTGAACCTTTTTGGGTATTTCTGTTGTCAGTCAAAGCATCTAATTGTGCACTTAGGCAGAAAACCCCAGAGAGAAGCGGAGAAATTCGCTCTGTATCACCGCTAGAGATGAGAAAATCAGAAAACGGAGATAATATTCGAGCAGACTCTCCTGTCTTGCCTTTTCAAAGTCATTTTCACAAATCCATGTATAAACTGTATGAAATTGACTTTTTTGTGTGTAAATACTAGTGGCGTCAATCGATTAAAAAAAATTAACTAATTAATCATAAGTTTTTCCTGAAATTAAGGCGAGACACTGCAGGTGAATAGGGTAAAAAATAACAGTTATCTAATAGTTAACTAATAGTTATACCTTACTTACCCAGTTGATTGATTGATTACATTGATAATTGCAAACATTTTTTGTATTACAAGTTTGTCACTCAGAAAATACTTAGAACAGGCAAAAAACTGTATTTTTTATACTATTTTGGGGGGAAAATTTGTGGTATATAATTAAGCAAATTATATATAAAAAAATCCCTCTGTAAAAACCTTCAGGATATGGACAGGAATAAAAATGTTAAGTTTGGTGTGTGTAAATGCTACTGAAGTGGAGATTTATGGCTCAGAGTAGGAGAAAAAAACTCACTTTAAAAATATGAATTGTCATTTAAATCTTTTGACACAAACAGATAAAGCGCTATAAAATAAACACTTAACAGTGTCTTTTGGATGTTTTCCTTCCACTAGTTTGAAAACACTCTTTATGAAAAACCAAAAAGCCCAAAATCTCAAATTTGACAGGTGGCTGAAAAAAACTGTGTTTTTGCTTGCAGTGTCTCGCTTTAATTGCGATTATTCATGATTAATTATATTTTATATTGTAATAAATTCACATTCTGCTTTAAATTAGTGTAGAAAACAACATAAAGAATGTATATTTTTAATATTTGTTTAATGCCATCTTTATGACTGAAGGCAAGTATCACTGATTCCAACTGATGCCTCTATGAATATTTCACCATTGAATATAACCATTCAACATTAAAGTGTAATTGAGAGCTATCACTTTGACATTTATTAAACTTTAAAAAATAACTTCTAATTTAAGCGAACTTGAAACAATCTTCACATACATCCATTATAATAAATGTCATATAGGCTGTCATGTGTCCTTCAGCAAGAAAATATAGCCTAAAGTTATCAAACACTAAGTTATATAAAATTAAAGCTTAAAACTACAAAAACTACTTTGTTCTTTGATTAACAGACATCACAGCAGCAGGTTATTAGGATATTTTGGCTGCTGTTACTTTAAAAGCTGCTGCTGCTGGAGATGATGCAGATCTTACGCTACTTTAAATGTGACTTATAAATAACAAATACTTACATACACAGTTTTGAGGCAGCTTTAATGGTCTTTCTTTGTAAATGTCTTAACTGACAACATAAATACAACATTGCATACTCGCAGTTTCATTTTTGTTTGAATATAATACAGCGCTTTAATACAGCCCTAATACGCGTGCACTTGAAGAGTGTGCGCTACGATCACAGTATAACGGCTGACAGGACGTGTAAATTAGTCAACATGTCCTCAATTTATACGACCGACTAAAGTCGTTTTCACAAATCCTCAAATACATCTCTGTAAAGCGTATTCAACATTTGCTCCCTTATCAGTAACAGGTATCTAACTCAACCTTAGCATTATGTGTAGGTCAATTAGTAGCGCGTTGCACTGCGGAGTGATATAATCATATGAACACAGGTTCGATTCCAGAGAACGCATATGTTTTCATTGTATGTTTTTTTTTTTTTTTTAAATATGCACTAGAAATCATGATTTCTGTAAGGGGTAGGTTTAGGGTAGGGTTAGGTGTGGTCATATATACGAATTACACCTAGTAAAACACGTTTAAATTACCCTGAAATCGTATAAAAACTCATACGTCATTCGATGACGTCAGATCCAACGCGACACTGTCATTATTTTTACGACCGCTAGAGGGCGCTTAACTTTAAAACGTAAGAATGGATCGTATTTGGTCGATTCAAAAACGTACAATTGGGTCGTATTTTCTTTGAGGACAGTCTCAAATTAGTTTTTACCGACATCTGGCCTGACAACATCTGACCGCAGTTCACTGATGTTCTACTGAAGCTCCTCATCACCGGTACCGTTTCTGCGCTCATTTGACTCACGTCTTGTGCTAAAGTGAAGTTGGAGTGCTTCTGAAAAGTCCACCGTTTGATGTTCTCATAAAGACGCTCTGCGCATCCAAATAAACACATTTCTTTAGCAGTTGTGAGTGGGGTGGCCAAACCTAGCCCTGCCCATGTGTTAATTGCGCTAAATATTTTTAATGCATGAATGTAAAAAAATAATCGCCTGTGTTAACACGCTAATTTTGACACCAATATTAAATACAAAAATGATAATTACCGTCACTACACCATGGTACTCCCACAGTATTTTTTTCAGCGTAATTGCTTTAAATATTGAAAGCTACAGTTTCAAAGCACCACATTATTTTTAAATACCATAAATGTTCTTCATCTGTCTCTACTGGCCTTTAATTTATGGCTATTGTAATGATTTAAGAGTGGGTAATTTCATGGCGTCTCGTCATGAGGACCGGCAAGGCCGTCTCATTTTTCTCATGATGTCAAGAGATGGCGGTGGTCGGCCTTGCTGTGCTTAAGGCAGTGTAAATCTGCTGAACGCTGGGCATACGTGAGAATGTCATGCCATTTCACGCCATCAGTGAGCTACGACTCCCGCTTTACATTATCTGAGAACAACTGTAGGTGAATGCAAGCTGGGCTACAGTGGAAATAGTAAAGCCCCAAATTACTGCAAGGGAAAAATCTGTGATGTCTAAAGCTTGAAAACAGGAAAAGTAATTAGTTTACCAAAACATTGGCATCTGTGCGCTGCTTTAAGCAGCCAAATAGACACTGGGAAAAACACTTTCTCTGTTCAGGTCTAGGCTGAACACACAGGCCGAATGCAAATCTAATGCCACATAAGTGCAATCTCAAACCTTTTAGCCTAAGTTCAGTCATTGACCCAAATGCTGCATTCACAGGATAACTATTTTTCCCTTAAGACAGACATGTGTCTTTTGTCAATTAATAAATAAATCAAGTGTCAGCCAAAGAAACATGACTGCTTTCAGAGAGTATTGGTTCTTCCTTCTTCCTTTATGGCATTCAGAAATCAGAGAGATTTTCATTTTTGATCCTCCGGAGTCCAAATGCTGTTGTCTTTTGCAATATTTTTGCACAAAAATGCACTATTATTTATTTTGTATATTTTTTTAAATACACCTTTCTATGATGATTTTAAAATTTCTGTATTATTTTTTATTATTATTATTTTATTTATTTTTTCAGATTTTTTTCCAAATATCAGGGGAAAATACAACTGTTCCTGATGAAATAATGAAGAAAAAAAGACATTGAGAATGGAACCTTATGTAGTTAAATATATGATTATAAACATTTATACATTATATACAAGTTAATTTTTCGAAATTGAGATTTATACATCATCTGAATGCTGAATAAATAAGCTTTCCATTGATGTACGGTCATGTACACTGTATTTTTTTTGTTAGGATAGGACAAGATATATGGTTGAGATACAACTATTTGAAAATCTAGAATCTGAGGGTGCAAAATATTGAGAAAATCACCTTTAAAGTTGTCCAAATTAAGTTCTTAGCAATGCATATTACTTTTCAAAAATTAAGTTTTGACATATTTACAGATCTTTACTTAATATCCTAATGATTTTTGGCATAAAAGAAAAATCTATCATTTTGACCCAGACAATGTAATTTTGGCTATTGCTACAAATATACCCCAGCGACTTCTGACTGGTTTTGTGGTCCAGGGTCACATATGTCAAAAACTTTTGTCTTCACTTATATAACCAATATGCACAAAAAGTAAAACTGGAAAAAATGTCATGGAAAAGATTGTGTGTGAAAGTTTTTTAAAATATCAGCTAACTTTACATTTGTATGAGGCAAGCCAAGGTTATAAAATGGCATTTGGTGCTACAAGGAAGCATGTTTGCTTGTTGAATCACACTACTGTATTACCATAATGTATTGTATTGTATTAAAGAGACTAATATGTGTGCTACATCGCGCGAGAGTGTTTAAGACCTATTGCTCATCTCTTGATGATATAATCCATTTCTGAATTAATGGAACATATGCACGGATGCCGAAAGATGTTGTTGTTATTTCAGACTCACAAAAATATGATTCACCTGCCAACTTTCACATTAGAGACATTAAAAGGACAGTCGGATCCTGTAGAGACTGACGCCCACAGAAACTGCTTTTCACTCTTGAGGAGAACGATGATTTCATTACGCCGAAGTTTAGAGAGTGTCTGAAGCAGAGTGAAAATGATCCCTGGCAGAGTGATGGAAACATCGCACCATATGTTGACTCTTCACCCCAGCTGAACGTCTTTTGAGACTCTTTGCCACTTCACATTTGGTGCCCACAGAGCATCTGTATCTCTCTGCCACAGCAGGTAATGTGCATTAGCAGGTGCGTATGTTACTTTCCAAAATGCCTCTGTAACTCTTTGAAACATATGGCACTGGCATCACTCCTCTGCAGCTACGTGGCATACTGGAGATAAAGTTTTCACGCATTTCATATGCATTTTCCAGAGCAAGGGTGCCAAGGCGACTGCCAATGAGTCTCATCACCCCCCACTGAGCTGAATGATAAGGCTGTCAAAGGATTAACAAGTATGACAAGTGCTCAGACTTATTAGGTACAACATGTACAGAGTTATTTTTTCTCATGCTAATGATTAATTGAAATAAAGCTACTTACCATTAGGTTTAAGTTGTTACTTGATCTGTTATTTTTGTTCTGCCTGAAGATCTTAGAAAAGCACTTGAAATGACATCGCAATATTTAATCCATAATGTGTTATATATTTTTGAGTGAAACAATAATCATTTAGGGCAGAACTTAATTTAAGCAACATACTGTGCAATTTTGAGTCAGCTTAAAATTATTTGTTACCTGGCTGCCTTAAAATTTAAAGTTCAGTCAACTCGAAAAAAGTTTAGTCAACTTGAAATGTGTTTTACTAAGTGACAACTTAGATATTTGAGTTGATTCAACTTCAAATTTTAGCTGTTAACAAACAATGTTTTAGTTTAGTCAACTCGAATATCCAAGTTGTTAACATTTCAACTTAAATTAACTTGTTTGAGTTGACTGAACTTAAAATTTTAAGGCAGGAGGGTAACAAATTATTTTAAGTTGACTCAACAAATTGTGTTTTTTGTTTTTAACAGTGTGTTTGGGAAAGTTACTTTAAAAGCAATGCATTACAATATTGCATTACTTCTTAAAAAGTAACTAACTTAGTTACTTTTTACAGAAAGCAACACATTACTTTTTAATTATTTTTTTAAATCAGCTTGCTTATTTATTTTTAAAAGACAAAAAAATCTAAAGTTATATTTTTGGTAATTATGAAGGCCATTTCACACCAAAAGTGAAATTAATTACATATTTTAAAAAGCATTTCAGAACTTTGACTGTAAAAAGTAATGTTGCTTTACTATAGTATTCAATGTATGAAGTGGATCAAAAGCTTTCATCAAAGTTGTCCTAAAACCAAAACAATACCTGTTATTTTCTGAATTAATTTTTTTGATCCACTTCAAATGCTGATCTTTCAAAATTTAAGCGCATTGTGTGTCGCACATTTTGTAAAAGTTTCAAAGTGGCACTAAAAGCATGTTTTGTTTTAACCGAAACTCCTGCCTATGTTTTATGATGATGGTTATTGTACGAATCATGGCAGTTGCTAAGTCAAATGTTAAGTGAGTGGCACTAAAATGTTAATATACTCTCGCATTTGAAAATAGCACACCACATAATATAATGTAAACTAAAGCAAATGTGAGATAAAAACACATTTGCCAAAGCAACCATGACATTTTACTTTTTACTTGCTTCTGCAAGTCTTTGAGCTCTTTTATCGTTACTCAAATTCAACAAGACTCATACTTGAGTGCTTAACACCTATACCGGGTGTGCTTTCGAGCAAGTTTACTATGTCAGAAAAGCCATGCATATGGAGCTGGTTATATGATGCAAATGTCAAAACGTCTTCATTTGCAAATCATGAGGTCATAAAGTATTGTGGAAGGAATTGCAGAAAATTGCCCCTTTTAATCATAATTTGTGACTCTGGACCACAAATCTTAAGTAGCACGGGTATATTTGTAGCAATAGCTTGTTTGGGCTCAAAATGATAGATTTTTCTTTTATGCCAAAAATTATTAGGATATTACGTAAAGATAATGTTCCATGAAGATATTTTGTGAATTTCCTACCGTAAATATCTCAAAACTTAATTTTTGATTTGTAATATGCATTGCCAAGAACTTAATTTGGACAAATTTAAAGGTGATTTTCTCAGTATTCTGATTGGATAGTGAAAGGTGATATTAATGTTTTGGCCTCGCTTTAAGTTTAAGCATCGGAGGAGGGTTATGACATGCTGCTGATAGATTATGGAAACCTTTTTTTGACTAATAGAGGCTTAATGAGTTCTCATTTATGTTTCATCTAAGTATTAACTTCACAGAACCATCAGTCAGAATACACAACTACCAAATACTTTTGAATAGCTCAGATAATTTGATTCTGGAAGCAGCCGACGATTAGAAATGTTTACATAGACACCTACTGAAAAATCCGACTTTGAGCAAATCTAAACCGTTTGTGATGTGGAGATATCTTCTGAAAGACCAGAGGAGACAAATGTGCATGTGCTCCATTAGCCCTCCATTTAATCTCATTACTGTCTAGGAAAAAGAATTAAGGTTATTAGAAAGATCTCGTTTGTGATTTTTCTTTACACTTGGGAGACTTATTAAGAAGCTTAACAGGCTAAATTCTAATTTCAAGCACGCTTTATAGGAATGTCTGCAAAGGCTCTAGTTTCACTTGACTGTTTAAGTTAAAGTTACAGCTCATTCCCATTGACTCTGGGTGAGGGAGTGTGTAAATAGGTCTAATATGGAGTGAACGCTCTCCAGAGGCAGGTCTTTGGCTCTGAGCCACTAGTTTTAAACACTATTCACACAAACTGTCAAATGCTTACTGACATTCTCTTTCCCCAGCTAATTTAGCTCCAACAAACCATGCTAAAGGCGAGAGTATGGGTCTTCAATGACGACAAAACTATTATGTACAAGAACAGTTACATAGGAGACACAATAATAGCCTTACGGTGCTATGAATAAATAACTCTAAACGAATGAAACCCTCAATTTTAGCTCAAGCGCTCGTGAAGAATGGCACAAAAACTCTGCCATCAATGCATGTATAAGTTGAGATAATCTAATCATTTTTATAACTGTCGAAATTGTGTGTGCCATGACCTTGAAATGAAGCTCTCTCAGAAGTGATTTAGAAAAAGAAGTATCATACTGTAATAATGACCGAAGAATATTGTGGTGTACATCATGTTAGCAACCACGGCTAGACGGTGTATTAATCATGACATTGCGAGCAGAGGCTGCAGCCTTTCCTGACTCGAGCAGATGTTGTAAATCCAGCAGCATTTGGGCGAGGCAGGTGCCCTCCAGCCGGTTTCTGTCTGCTGCACTGGTAATGGTTTGTTTCCATTCCTGGCGCATTGGACAATAAGCCCGGATGCACTTCCTCAGACCTTTATCGTCGCAATATGAGGTACTGTGGCATTTCCACTGAACCCAAGATTAGGCTCAAATGTCTCTTTTTTTGAAAAGCATCATGACCTTGTGTTCAAAGACCAATGAGTGAAAGCGAAGGGAGCAGTATGGGGTTAAATATATTTAGTGTGCATACGTGCCCTTAACGCTCTATGAACTCATGATGCTTTGTGGATATCGGATTTGTCTAGCGAACATCCGAGCAATTGAGATAAGAACTCTCCAAGGATTTTTTTTTCTTCACATTCATGGGCATATTGATTTTTCAGATATTTTTGATCTAAATTGAATGACGCTTTGGAGAGCAACTTTCAGTTAAAGCAGTATTTCACCCCCCAAAAAAACTAATTAAACTTTTTTATTCAGATGTTTTGTAGAATGTTTTTGCAGTTTTTTTTCCATACAACAAAAGCATATTGTAAGCAGGGAGCTATAGTCCACGTATCTTTTGTGCTATATCCTAATATCATTCCTGTATTTTTAATGTGAGTCTGAATTCTTCATGTGAGAAACTGTAACATTTAAGTTGCCATTTTAAAATGTTTGCACTTCAATGTCATTTGTGCTTCTGAAAACCAATGTTAAATCTAACATTCCTGACGGACCAAGTTATATATCGAAAAAGAAAGAATATGAGCAGGCACAAATTACAACTGAGTGCTAAGAACAAGACATTTTGCAGTGATTAATTGCTTAAACTAGTGCACAAAGCTATCTGTGGGTTTAACGGTGCAAGCATTTCATTCGCATTAACAACTAAAATAGATGTTTGTGCACTGTTAAATACATTTAGGAGTATGTGTTCATGTTTCTTTTTTATTTAAGGTCAATACAATATCTTGTATGGAAGTATGGAAGCCTTCCATTTTGGCAAAAAAAAAAAAGTCTTTACAAACAGTTTTTTTTTTCTGCACGATTGCACTCACAGAAGAAAGCCATGAACTTCTGAGAGAAAAGTCGGAATTGCATGATATAAATCCCCAATTGCAAGAAAAAAAAGTCAAAATTGCAAGACATAAACTTGCAATTCAGAGAAAAAAAATTCAGACTTGCATGATATAAATTCGCATTTGCAAGGAAAAAAATGTAAATTGTGAGATATAAACTCGCATTTGCAAGACATCTCACAATTGAGGGAAAAGAGTCAGAACTGCAAGACATAAACTTGCAATTTCAAGAAAAAAGTCAGAATTGTGATATAAACTTGCAAAAGTCAGACTTGCATGATATAAATTTGCATTTGCAAGAAAAAAAAAGTCAGAATAGGAGATATAAACTCGCATTTGCAAGACATCTCACAATTGAGGGAAAAGAGTCAGAATTGCAAGGCATAAACCTAGAATTTCGAGTAAAAAGTCAGAATTACACTATTTAAATTTGCAATTGCGAGAAAAAAGTCACAATTGCTAATTGTGAGACAGACTCACAATTTTGAAAAAAGTCAGAATTGCATGATATAAATCCGCATTTGTGAGAAAAAGTCAGAATTGTGATATATAAACTCACAATTGCGAGACATACAATTACGAGAAAATGGTGAGAATTTCGAAACAAACTCACAATTGCGAGAAAAGAGTCAGAATTGCGAGCCATAAACTCACAATTCCAAGAAAAAAAAAGTCAAAAATGTGAGATATAAACTCGCAATTGCAGGAAAAAAGTAAAAATTGCAAGACATATAATTGCAATTGCGAGAAAATAGTGAGAATTGTGAGACAAACTTGCAATTGAGAGAAAGAATGTCAAAATTGCAAGACATAAACTTCAGAATAACAGAATAAAAAGTCAGAATAACACAATATAAATTTGCAATTGTGGGAAAAAAAAATCTGAATTGTGATATATAAACTCACAATTGTGAGAAAATAGTGAATCAAACTTGCAGTTGAGAGAAGGAATGTCAGTACTGCAAGACATAAAATTGCAATTGCGAGAAAATAGTGAGAATTGAGAGACAAACTAGACTTACTAGTCATTTCTAAATGAAAATTGTGCTTACACCAGGAAAAAAAGTATGCATCAAGCCTTCAGCCTATTATTGGCCTTCAGACCATCTGCTTTGCCATGTTCTTCTACTGTATTGTAAATTACAGTATGTACATTCTTTATACCTTCTATATTTGTAGGCATGACTGAAGTGACTTGAAGTGTCTTGCTCAGGTGCACACTGGTGATAAATTCGCCCCTTGTCAGGTCTGAACCTACAGCACAACCTTCCGGTTATCAGATCATTAACCACTGTGCCACAACTCACCAGATTGATTACTTCATTACATTTCCTAATTAAAACTGACCAATCCAAAACCAAAATCCTCACACGACACCAGAAACCGTACCGTATGAACCGCACACCGCATTGGACCTGCACTTGCCGATAAGCAAGCATTTCGTAATTTACGAACATGTGTAAACATCTGAATGGCCCATTATTAATTAAATGCCACTGGTATTGAACCTGAATTTACGTTTATGAAAGTAAGTGATTAAAAGGAAAAGAATGCATGCATAGCGTGTGAGTGTAAGAGCTGTTCGGCGCGAGGAGCTCATTCATTCTGGCTGTCATAAACGCTGTGTTGTGACTACAATGAGATCAGACAACCGCATCCATCACTGTTCTACCAGTGACATCCTCATAGTTCCTTACCCTTACTATCCTGCTCACTTGCTTTCTCTCTCTCCATTTGACAGAGTTTGTTCTATGGTTCTTCCTCTCTGAAAGCACCCAGCCTTCTTTGGCATGCACATCCTGCATGGGTAAATAAATCGAAAGAGTATATCCTCTTACACTTTGTCTTGCATACAAGTGGCAATGAGTTGAAAGTGCTAAAATTGAAAACGAGCTAAATCCACAAGTAAATGATTCGCTTTATACTAGAGGGATATTGTGATTCTGTGATTTAATAGAATATTAGATGTTTTAATATTTATGTATGTATGCATTATTGATGTTATTATTTATTGTAATATTTTAAGAAATTGTATTTTATAAAATGTTTTATTTTAATATTTATTTAATAATTAATTTTTAAAAAATGAGGTTTCTGTGTATAAATAAAATGTTTAATTAAATTATAATTATTAATTATATAATTAATTATAACATTTGAAGAATTAATGATAAGCTAATGAATTAATTATATATTACCTAAGCCAGTTTCCACCACATAATTTATATCTAGAAAAAAAGTTAATTGCACTTTTTTCCTCACAATTCTGGAGGAATTGCAATATAAACAGAATTTTTTTTTTCTTGCAATTATAATGACTTTTGTCCTCAGAATTATGAGTTATAAACTTGCAGCTGTGAGTTAACATCTCAGACTTACAATAAAAAGCAAAATTGTGAAATGAAAGGTCACTAATATAATAAAGAAAATTACGTAAGTGGTTTTGTGTCCATAGAAGGCACATTCAATTTAAGTAAAGTGTCTACTTTTAGGGTTTCAAATAAGTTTTTGGAGAACAAAATGTTCAAATTTGGTTGAAATCATGTTACATTGTCATTAAGTGTAACAATATCTGTAAAATTCAATTCAAATTGAAACAACATGCTCATTTGGACTTGTACATATTAAAATATTAAATGTTATTGTGTTTTAAATTAGTAAAAAATACTTAATGACAAATGGGCAAAACCTAGGATAGTGGCACATTTTATTAAATTAAATTAAATTATTATTTATTTATTAATTATTTATTTATTTATTTATTTTTGAAAAACAACAATTCAAAGCAGTCATTTAAACACTCATTGTTAATATATATATATATATATATATATATATATATATATAATTATTATTATCATTTTTTTTTTTTTTTTTTTTTTTTGTGGAAGACACGTGCTTCCATATTGTAAATTTGGCCATCCCTGATGTAAGTGGCATATGTGATTCAAATCAAAGGCATGCAAATCACCTACTAAAGAAAAGATCTCACATTTTATCTTGAAAAATTGACTCTCGCCAAGTTTATCTGATGCATTTAAAAAAAAATCGACACCACATTGCAACACATGGAATACTCCTGGCATTAATTCACCAAGGTTAAAACATGAAGATGAATTGAAATGTATCAGACATCACAGTGCAAAAACTGATTTGTGCTGCGGTGTGTCATGCAAGCAAATGATTTGGCTGTCCTATGGCTTAGTCAGCGGTGAAACATGTCTGCTTTTTGCTCTCAAACAACATTTTCAAATGTTTTTACTCTATACTATATTATTAATAAAAGGTCTATTTAGATGCTATTAAAATGGCCTTTCATGTCAAAAGCCTGTTCTGCACAGTTGTGCTCGAGTCGATGCAGGAGTCGTCTCCAGGGAAGCCCAGAAGACAACAGCTCTTCATGAGAAAAACTAAAAGGCAAGAATCAGTCAACGGATCTAACCCGCTGTGACAGACAAACACACAGACCAAACCAAAAAAACATGTAAGAAAGACCTTCACAATCTGAGGCCCCCTTACTGAAAAATCGACTGGCTCTTGTTGAGAAAATGACCTGACATCTAATTCAGGAGATTATTTCCCCCAGGATCAAGCTAAAGACAGAAGCTCCACTTTCTGGTCAATGGCTGACAAAAGAAGCTCTGTCTGCAGAAGATGCTGACCTTGAGGAGGGCCTATGAAATCCACTTTATTTTTTCCAAATTCTCTTTTTCCGTTTTATTTTTTCAGTTTTAATGGCTACATTTAATTTTGTTAACCAAAAAGCATGCCCAGTTAATTTAAACTACAAAACTTACACAAGTTTAACAAAAAAAAAAAAAGAAAGAAAATAAATTAGGGCCTTATGAAATGTTTCATTTTTCCAGAATTCTGTGTTTGCTGTTTATATTTTCTAGATTTATTGGTTTAATGAAATTTTATCATTTTTTTTGTTTTACAATAATAGACAAACAAAACACTGCACAACAGAGGTTTATGATAGTAATATATTTCTGTCACAATTTCTTCAAGTTAAACCAGACTTTTATTTTGATGGGTTGCCGTGAAGTTTTTTCTTGGGGTATGTATTGATATGATGGTAGTTACTCTCAAATAAAATGTATTTATGTAATCAAATGTAATCATGTATATATGAAAGTTTGGAAACACTATTTATTGCCTATTTAAACTTTTTGTTGTTGTTTTGTCATTATAGTTTTTTATTTCATTGTACTGTGATGTAAAGAGCTCATCTTTTTAACATTTGTTGATTGCCACCGTTCTTAAGGTGTGTCTAGTTTTAAGGCCTAGAGTATGTTCCACCACTTTCATCTATTTGCTGGATTTCTTATTCTTGTAAGATGGCTAACAAGCACAAAGTTGTCTACATTTTAGACTAAGTTATCTATTAAGATTTCTATAACAATTCACTGTTTGTCACCCTATAAAAAAAGTTGTATTCACTTAAAAAAGTGTTCATGCTGCCTTAAAATTTTAAGTTTAGTAAACATGAAATGTTAAAAAAAAGTTACTATGTGAAAACATGGATATTTGAGTTAAGTAAACATAAAATTAAGGCAGCATGAACACTTACTTTAAGTTAAAAACAACTTTTTTAGTTGTTTTAACTTAAAGTAAGTGTTCATGCTGCCTTAAAAATTTAAGTTTAGTCAACGTGAAATATTAAGATGTACTACATGAAAACATGGATATTTGAGTTGAGTAAACGTAAAATTTGAAGGCAGCACAAACATTTTTAAGTTAAAATAACTTTTTCTAGTTGTTTCAACTTTTAAAAAAAGTAGTTTCAACTTAAAAAAGTAAGTGTTCATGCTGCCTTAAAATTTTAAGTTTAGTCAACGTGAAATGTTAAATTGTACTACGTGAAAGCATGGATATTTGAGTTAAGTAAACGTAAAATGTAAAGTTTTTTTTTTTACATTTAAAACTTACTTTTTTAGGTTAAAAAACGTTTTTGTTGTTTCAACTTAACAAAAAGTTGTTTCAACTTAAAAAAGTAAGTGTTCATGCTGCCTTTAAATTTTACGTTTAGTCAATGTTAAATGTTAAGTTGTACTACATGAAAACATGGATATTTGAGCTGAGTAAACGTAAAAATTTTAAGGCAGCACGAATACTTACTTTTTTAGGTTAAAAACAGCTTTTTAGTTGTTTTAACTTTTAAAAAAGTTATTTCAACTTAAAAAAGTAAGTGTTCATGCTGCCTTAAAATTTAAAGTTTAGTCAACGTGAAATGTTAAGTTGTACTAGTGAAACCATGGATATTTGAGTTGAGTAAACGTAAAATTTTAAGGCAGCACAAACACTTTAAGTTAAAAACAACTTTTTTTTTGTTCTTTCAACTTTAAAAAAGCTGTTTCAACTTTAAAAAAAAATGTTCATGCTGCCTTAAAATTTTTAGTTCAGTCAACGTGAAATGTTAAATTGTACTACATGAAATCATGGATATTTGAGTAGAGTAAACCTAAAATTTTAAGGCAGCATGAACACTTACTTTAAGTTAAAAACAACTTTAGGTTGTTTCAACTTAAAAAAAAGTTGTTTCAACTTAAAGTGTTCATGCTGCCTTAAGATTTTAAGCTTAGTCAACGTGAAATGTTAAGTTGTACTACGTGAAACCATGGATATTTGAGTGAAATTTTAAGGCAGTATGAACACTTACTTTTTTACGTTGAAAATTTTTTTTTACAGTGCATTTGTAAATAAACAAAGAGGATACATAAAAAATGTATTATATCAATAATAGTAATTGTCTTATTTTGCTAATAGAAAAAATCTTGTCACAGCAACTGAAACAACAATCAGCATTGCATTAACAAACAAATTTGCGTTAACTAAAAGTATCTTTACTGAGAAAAACTAAAAAACTATTGTTGAGAGAACTCAAAAGTCTGACTGCATCAAGTTTTCTCAACTATTTATTTTTTTACAGTGCAACCTACTTTTGATTTATTAATTCAAAATTGGGCAAACTCCTCTATATTCCACATTATACGGCAAATTTAATTTTTATGACTGATTCCGCGATTCCGCTCATGTTTTCCACCCTAAGGGACTCATAAACATATTTTTCCAAGACCAAATATCTCACCACTGTGTCCAAAAACAAAACAAAAAAACATACTACGCAGAAGCAGTTGGAACGACTCAGAATCCCAAAGATCCCGCTGAGGCTCTTGAGAAAATACATAAGCCCCCCCAGTGTTCACCGTACTATCAGACTTCAGCACAGACTCAGGCTACGGTTGTTTGTTCGTCTTAAACTGGCACTTACACTGTCAAACAGCTAAAGCCCTCTATTTGAAGTTGTGTTACAGAGAAGCCGGCTACGTTTACATGCAGTGCAAAATTCTAACCGAGCTGTTTGTCTATTACTTTTCCACCGATTTCATTCTATCCACATTTGCATTTACATGGAAAACACAACACCCTGCACTATTACTGACACCAAAGATGCTCTGTCAAACACTTTGGCTGCCGTATGTGCCGTAAAATGGCAGAAAAACTCATATGATGGTCATATGAATGAGATTGCCGTTTTAGAGGTGATGCATTACAAAGGATTCATCAAAATAATTTAAGTACGGATGGATAAATCGCTAGCAATAAGATCAATAAAATGCATTTGGAAAATGGGATGAATTTTATTTCCTGCAGACTTTGAAAGTGTTTTCATGCTGATAGTCTGCTGTACTAATAGTCAACATGGCAAAATGCTCACCGAGATCTTTGTCTCTTAATTCGTTTCATTTAAAGCACCATGCACCGCCATAGCCATCAAAACAGTGCTTGTGTACAAAAATCACAGCCTTTAAATTGAAAGACACTGACAGACATCAAATCTCCCGCTGTGATCAATGTTCCCTTTATTATGCACAATCCACAGGTTTATTTGTGAGGTGTTGCAGAGAGATTTTTGTTTATGACTGGCTGTTTATTACTCGCTCCCGGGCGTCTGTCGAAACGCAGCAGTCAGATGAATGCTTCAATAAATAGTTGCAGCACCAAAGGTCTCAACAAAACAGTAGGATGTTGTGAACTAGATGTTTCCTACAGTATTTCTGATCCAATTATGAACTTCTGAAAAAGGGAGCAAAGAGCACTTTGTTAGCTCAGGTTACACTGAAGCGTCTCATTCAGGTTTTGTGCTGATATTTATTGATAGATTTGTGCAATAAAAGGTTATAGTTATTTTGTCTGCTTATGTGTTGAATATAATATTAGGCACCTTATCAAACATATCCATGTATGTTTAAAATAATATATTTTGAAGAATGTTGGTAACCAGCAACTGTTCAGTTACTAACATTTTTCAAAACATCTTTTTTTGCGTTTGTGATGACAGAATTTTATTTTTGGGTGAACTATGCCTTTAAACAACATTCATGCTGTAAAACCAACCCAATCTCATGAGGAAATGTAAATATATTTCAAGGAAGTGATTTCATAAGAAATTGTACAATGCGATTCGTACAGAAACATACAATTTTTAGAATAAAACTTCGGTAGGAGCACCTAATCCAACCCTAAACATAACAATCAGTGCAATCTAAGGAGATCTAAGAAAACCAAATGAAATCACCACCAACAGACCCTTTTCATATTTTATATTTCTATAGTGAAGAAAAAAAGCATACACTTAAAAATAAAGGTTCTTTACTGGCATCAAGAACCTTGAACATCAATGGAACCTTTCAAATGCAGAAAAGATTCTTAGGATTTAAAAAAAAAAAAAAAATCTCAAAATTGTTCTGTTAGGAACTGAAAGGTTATTTGGGGAACCGTTTATTTTCAAGAGTGTGCAGTATTTTTACATTCCTATTTGCTCTAATAGCAAAAGGAACAAAAACTATATATTTTCTAAGACTTTCCAAAACGGGAATAAAAATACTTAGAGGCTGAATACCGGGGGAAAAAAAATATTTTAGGAGTAATCCATTACAATATTCTGTTACTCCTTAAAAAGTAACTAATCACATTACTTGGTTACTTTTTATACAAAGGAATGTGTTACGTTACTTTTACATTCCTTTTTTAATCTTTTGAATGCTTGTTTGTTTTTGTTTAAAAAGCAATTTCACCCCAAAAAGAGAAATGAATAAACCTCAGGTTGAAGGAAATATAAATTCACATCTGTATAGCAAAGGGCACCGCTCAAACACTCTTCAGCAATAAAAAAACAAGTATTATGTTTATCCAAAGTTATACATCATAGCTTATTGCTATGGTTGAATTGGACCACTGAAGATCAGCAGTAAAGACACTAGTTAATAAAATGGGATTAAACACATGAAGCATATTTGTATTATTTAATTAGGCCTACTGCAGGTTTGCATCATGTTCTGAGTTTGCATTTCACTGTCTTTATTAATTTTGAGGAGTACTGAATCAGTTTTGTGCAAGTGAGTAAACATGTTGACATTTAGTCTCCAACTACAGTAAGCATCATATTCACAAAGTGCACACAACGCCTCTGCACTTACAATTTCTCTCAACATAAGGACAGGACAGCTGTCAGCTAATACACTCTTAAAAATAAACGTGCTTCATGATGCCACAGAAGAGCCTTTTTTGTCTAAATGGTTACTTGAAGAACCTTTAACACCTGAAGAACCTTTCTGTTTCTAAAAAGTTCTTTGTGGTGGAAGAAGGTTCTACAGATTATAAAAAGATAAAAAAGAGATGGTTCTTTAAAGAACTTTTGACTGAACGGTTCTTTGTGGAACCAAAAATGGTTCTTCTAATCTATAGCATCGCTTGAAGAACCTTTTAAAGCATCCTTATTTTTAAGAGTGTATGGGAAAACAAAGTAACTGGTGTTACCTATTTGAAAAAGTAACTCAGACATAGAGCTGCAGCGACGCCATCGATTACGTCAATTATGAAAATACGTCGATTAGCATGTAATGCCTTGATGCGTCACACGTTTATCCACGCATATTGTGTAAGCCTGCAGTTATCCCTACTTAATACACGCTCATCTGCACTCACTAACAAAGCATTTAAAGTCATATTTAGTTGTTTAACTGTGTGATGGATTGGAAAAGCCTCGACTGGACTCATTTATTTAAAAACGGGCCGTCAGCGGTGATAAAACTTCCCAGTGTTATGACGCCATTTTTTTATTCTGTCGCTCTAGCTTCCTGAAAGCACTTGTGACTTCAGCTGTTCATTTGAGCCCAGCCTCATGAAAATGCACATAAATAGTACGCCAAATAAAAACAAAAATGACCTTATCCTACCCTTCGTGTAGCATACGCCCCAAAGTTATAGATATGTATTCAAGCAGATGTTTTAATCTGCTGAATTAAAAAAAAAAAGTCTCTCACCTGTGAGCAACTGCTGTCAGCCCTAAACAACTATGAATGCAATCATAATGTGCATTTCTATTGAATGTATTGTATCACTGCCCTTCTTTCTTTCTCTTTTTCTTTTTCCTTCTTTCTTTCTCTTTCTTTCTTTCTCTTTCTTTCTTCCTTTTTCTTTTTCCTTTCTTTCTCTCTCTTTCTCTCCTTCTTTCTTGCTTCATTGCTTTCTTTTTCTATCCTTCTTTACTAATTATTTATTGTTGCTATTATTTTTTGTAAAGTATTAATTATGAGAACACGTTTGAATAAAACATTAAAAGATTAATAGCAGAAGTTGCTGTTATTTTTGATATAACTAAATTTATCAACTGATAAGACTGAAAAATAATCAATAGATTAGTCGACAATAAAAATAATCATTAGCCGCAGCTCTACTCAGATATTTGCATAATGCATTACTTAAATAGTTACTTAAAAAAGTAATCGCTACCCCAAAACTTTTGATTACGATGGTCAGAAGACAGAAAGATTTGTCATCACTCCCCCAGCTGTTCAGAAACCCCAACGCTGCAGTTTTAATTAGTTTATTTTTGCTAAGGTAATACAACACAAAGTTTAGTTTTATAACTGCATTCATTTTAAAAATGGAATTACTAAAAAACTTTGCTAGATTTATGATGCTAATGGCTTTGGAAATGCATCATCACAGTGAGAAAAGGCTAAAACGTAAAATAGTTAGGAATTGCAGTGAGAGGATCCTGGTGAGACTCTAAAACCACATCGTGCATTTGTCGAAGGCATCTAAATAGTAATAAAAAGTCATTTAGGTTTGTGCTTACTGCTCTTTCATGTCAAGTGCGTTTACACGTCAATTGTGTCTGGTGGAAATTGCTTAAATGGGCTGAGTTATCAGCGCAAACGTAGCCGTCATATATGTCCGCCAGGAGAGCGCTCTATCTGTCAATCTCTCTATGCCAGGGTACCTGTCAACAATCACTCAACTAATGAGCCTCTGTTTGGCCCTCAGAGGACACCGTAGTCATCTAACCCCGGAGCCATCTCCTGAATTTCTTAACAGGACTGGTGGGGAAAGTGATCTAACCTTTTATTCCAAGCAAATATCCCACTACACACAGTGTTTCAGGCTGCGGGCTAATTTCCATTCCACTGCTCAGCAACCATTTTAAATGACCTGCCACTAAGATTAATCCTAACCAGGGAACCTTATAGTTCTCAACTGTGCCTCCATCTGACTCCTTATATTATGTACTGTTTGGAGCTATTACGGTTTAATATTGTAGGCAGATGATAATGTGAAGAATTGAACAATGTCAGCATGAAAGGTCAAAACCATCAAACTGACTGACGTTAGATGAATGGCAGAGAGGCCGCTTAACTGCGGGGTCTAGAGCATCTATAATTAAACATAAGAACCGTTTTAGAGGGCTGAATATGAGAGCAGAATCGAGGTGGCAGCATAGGTAGCCCACGTTACAACCCATTCTGACTTTTAACACCCCTGTCTGCCAGAGCAAATGACACGCTAGCGCTCCGTTAAATCTGAAAGCCGCCCCTGCTGCTTAAAGACTAAAAATGCATTCAGAGAAGAGGAATTATGAAAGCGAATGATTCATTTGGATCAAAATCCGATAACTGCGTAATCAATCGGCTATCGGGCCATCGCAGAGAACTGACAGCGAGTTTGCTCGATCGATTATTACGAGATGAGATGAGGCTACATAATGCTGTATAGATGCTAAAAGCTTAAAGTTCATTGTAAATGCTCAGTTATTAGCAGAGCTGTGTAATATATTCTTTGAGGAGTGAGTGATCTGTCTGTAATGGCTTATTACTCTGTGCAACCAGTAAAAATTGTTTTCCACTCCACAAAAAATATGACTGGGGACATTAGTATTGATTCCCGTGATACTGGCTTTTTGTCATTTTAACATTGATCTATATCACATGGATATGTATAAATCACAAAGCCATCGATAGATTTTTACAATTTCTCCAGGCAATGTGAGCAAGTCAGAGTTGTTTGGATTTCCTTCTCTTTTTTGTGCATTTTATCTTCCATTAGGCGTAAATTCTCATTGCTTGGAAAAGTAATAGCATGCTTCTCAACAAGCCTCGCAATTTGAGGTATCATTCATATCTGCAGCTCAAATGATGTGGGATGAGTCACGTGCCTTTAATAAGGGTTAAGGGTGTGCTCAAAGTCTACTTTTAACTAATTACTCATTTTCACACTTCAGGGCCATTTGCAGATTCACCGGAGAAAACGAACCATTAATATTCAGCGTAAGTTTCAACTTCTTCACCACCAATGACAGTCAACTCACGAATGTATTTCACATGCAATACTCTTATGAAATATATATAAATAACCAAATAAAAATAAGAAACAGCCCTGAGCTCTGTGGCATTTGCAGCATTGGTCTGTCACGTTAAATGGTCTACACATTCGTCATGCAGATAAAATCTATAATAAAATGATAAAATCAATGCATGCCATGCTCTACCATCACTACCAATGCAATTTTGCTATCATACAACAGCTGTACCGTCGTATCCCATTAGGTTTCACACATTAACGCTGCAACCAGCCGGAGATTCAATTCAGATTTTCTAAGTCCAGCTGTTCTGAATTCTAATCAGCAATGTTCAAGCATATATTTTGATCGTTTAATAATGGCCAATAACAATTATCAGAACTGCTATGGCATAAGTGGTTTATGATTTTGTAGAAGACACAAATTAATGTTTTTAACTTAGGTGGAGTATAGTACTACACCACTTCTGATGAAGAAAATGCATATGATGCAAAAAACAATCACAGAACTTGATGGCAGTGGATGCTCCAGGGAATATCCAATATGTCTCCTTATACAAATATGAAGAGGTCAAAGAACAGATTCATAAACAAGTTTATAAACAAGTTCCTGTTTTTGTCACTCTTCTGAGGAAGATGTCATTTATTTGTTTTGCCAATGCGCCCATGCACACAGAAACTTTAGTCCGATTTTTTACTGTTCATCTAATCTCATTTTGCAAGTGACTTTCATTTCGGTTTTCAAATATGTTTTCTTTGGACTGTTTGACTACTCAAAAGAGAATATTGGAAAATACAATTAATTTGTGTTTCCCTCTAGCTAAATTTTACAAACATAAACAAAAGTCTCTAAACCACTCTTTTCTTTATTCACAGTTGATTTAGAAAAGTATGAAAACTATCCAAAGTTCTGTTAATCCTAAATAGTCAAAACTGCATCTCTATATTCATCGTATGTGTCCTCTTAAGGTGAAGGAAATATACAGTTATGATAGTTAAACCACAGTAACCACAAATTAGCCCTGGTTTTGCTACGCTATCCATAGATTAAGCATGGTATTGTAGTAAAACATTTTTTTTAAGAAATTGGTATTACTGTATTCATTCTTTTATCCTTGCTTTGTTTTATAGCCTAACTGTATTGCCCTAATGTTTTGACGTTTTGTACTGTTTAATAAAAAAAAAAAAAAAAAGTAGTCCTGATTTGAGAACCTGCACTGAATCAAATTATTTGCGATCCACGCTCCGAAATTCCAATCTGAATCGAAAGATTCACAAACCCATTTCGAAGTCACGATCTAAATCAAATGATTCATGCTCTACAATCTGTAGTCCCCATCTGAATACTGATTTGATTAGGACTTCGGAACTTCGAATGGCTACAAAATGATTCTCGAACCCGCTCCAAAGTTCCAGTCTAAATCGAATGATTTACGATACGTGATTCGGTGTCACGATCTGAATCAAATGATTTGCGATAAGCGAAGTACCAATATAAATCAAATAATTTGCGAACCTGCTCCGAACTCCCAATCTAAATCAAATGATTCACGATTCGAAATACCAATCTGAGTCAAATGATTCGGATCTAAATTAAATGATTCGCGAACCTGCTTCTGAAGTACCGATCTGGATTAATTAGATGAATTAATTTGCGATAAGTGATTTGATCGGAGCGCTTCGAAGCTTTTTAAAATCATTACAAGCGATGGCGAAATTGGAAAATGAATGGCTCTTTTGATCAGTTTTTTTTTGCTGGTGAATCGCTTGAACTAAATGATCAAATTCTCTGAATCAATCGGAGCGGTTTCAGCGTAAATGACTCACTCAGTTGAATTGGTTTGTCCGTTTATGACACTGTCGGTATCACTACTGGCACAGTTTTAATTGCAATAAGCAAAAAAGCATGATGTATACAAATAAAATATCCATATTTCCATTCCAAAGATAACATTCAATATGAAAATATTGAGGTGAGGTAACCGGTCTAGTGTGTTTACATTAACTTCAAAGGTATGACCAATGGACCTGTGGAGTAGAGTAGGCCTATAATGAGAAAGAGATTGACAGATTTCAGATACAGCATTCATTCTTCAGCTCAATCTCATATTCAGAATTAAACTCAATCAATTGAATTGGTTTGTCTGTTTATAACACTGTCGGTATTACTACTGGCATAGTTTTAATTGCAATAAGCAAAAAAAGTTTGATATTTACAAATAAAATATCCATATTTCCATTCCAAAGATAACATCCAAAACAAACATATTCAGGTACGGTAACTGGTTTAGTGTGTTTAAATTAACTTCAATGGTATGACCTATGGACCTAGAGTAGAGTAGGAGTAGAGTAGGCCTATTATGAGAAAGAGATTGACTGATTTCAAATACAGATCATTCTCATATTCAGAATTAAATGCATGTTTGTTTGATTGTCCGGTGAGGAATTTCTAATGACAGCGCTGCTCAGTGATTTGTGTTACAAGTGCTGTTGAAAGAAAAAATAACTTTGTTTGCAACCTTGTTTTTGTCCTTTTCAATATAACATTTTTACTGCTGACTCACTCATAAACATTCAAGTCTCTTGTCGCCATCTAAAGGCGGAACAATATAACTAAAATCATCAAGAACACACAAACCGTTTCTCAATACCAAATACTATTATTCAAATATTTGTATTATGCATTAAATAATAATATTTATCAATATATAAAATATATGTAATATAGACTATAAAAATGTTAAGCTATGTAACTTTACCTTTAGCCAAAACTTCTTGCTCTGAAACAAATAATAGGTTAATAAGACTACAGACCAAAGATTGTTAGATTTAGCCAAAATGTTTTATATTTCACGTAACCACATCAGAGCTAGTGGAAAATGTTTAACTTAACAAACTGCATATTTAAAGTCTAAACAACTACATTCTTGTATAAAATAAATAAATAAACTTTTAAAACTACAATCTACATTCTGTGACACAACAGTTGCATTTATAAAATTATAGTGGGATTGGTTGTTTGCCTAAAACCTCTCAGCCAATCAGATTGAAGCACTGAAAAAACTGTGTGTTTGCATGTAGATAGATCTATATGATTTATAAGCTTATATAATTATTTTTTATAAAATTACTCTGTGGGATATCATCATAATTTGGGCATCTCACCGTAACTACTATGAAAAATCTTAAATAAGCATAACTTATTTAAGTTTAAATGACACTTTTTTCTATTAATTATGATGTTCATAAAAGTTTTTGCAAGCTACTTTATTAAGAGTCATATTTCTCAGAGTGCAGATTATGCGTGTGGCGTCAGACAGAGAGAGAGAGAGAGAGACTGTCGAGCATAACAGTGAGAAACACTGAGTCGGCTGCTGGAGAGAAGCTGATCTTCAAGCTGTCGGCTACAATTCTACAGTTTGATTATGGCTTTGAACTGCATATTTCAGCTGAAGCCTGAGCTATAAAGTATAATGCTCTGAAAACCTCAACCATAAATGACCAACTGTAGCGTAGGTCCATGTCGATACTGATAATGATATTATTCTGTTAACAACAAGGTCAGAATTAGCATATGTCAGTCATGTCTTGAGCTAATGGACATTGATAGAGTTCCTAATTTACAAGCTCTCAGAGCATGAATCGATCTTTACCTTGGCTAATCGCTGACAAACTGCCTGCTTTTCCGTCCCCTTGAGTGACAGTGGAATTACCTACAGAACTGGAGCCAAGCCCTCTATGCACAGGTTCACATAATGTATATGTGGGACTCAGAAAAGGGTCTTGATTGATGTTCATAATGGAGGGAATCAGATGGACTTCACTTAAGCTCAAAGGACAGTAAAAAAGAAATGTTGGAAGAACAGAGCACCTTCGTGTTTTTGCCTGACATTCAAATAAATACATTTTGAATCAAATATAATGTGCTTCAGGGCTGCCTTGTTTAGCTCAAGGTTTACAATTCTTTACTTAAGAATTATCTATACAGTGAAACTAAATAGGAAAAACACATTCAGAACCAAGGCTGCATAAAAAGTGGATTGAATAGGGTAAACTGCAGCATTGTCGTGATTAGCGGGATGATTTTAACACACAAGAGATCAGTCATTTTACTGCTTGTTTCAGGTATTAAACAACAGCTTGGGGTGTTTTGCTGTTCTAGAGATTTACTTTGTTCTGCTTACAAAGGAATATTGAATAATTGATTGCCTTAACAGACAAACCAAAAGGAGAAAATAAAATAAAGTAACAAAACGGATATTATGCACATAAATCAGTGACTATAAATCAGCAATCAGGCTTAGCTCTGGCTCCAGTCAGAAAAAAAGCCTTGATTTTTTTATATGAGGGGATGACTAAAGTTTTCACACTGCCATATTAATGCACAATAACGCTATGTTTCAAAAAGTACAATTGAAATTATGTCTCAAAGCTATGGTTTCATTTGTGAATATATTTTTCAAAGCTTTCATCTGAGAATCCATTTTTCAAAACATGCAAATGCCCTTGTTATAATGCATGCATACATCCTCTGATTCATACACAACAAAGACAGTCTACCTGAAAATCTAATTATATTAGCAGCAACACAGAGACATCCTTTGCACAAATCCAATCTGCTAAAATGCACAGGCTTTTCAATCAACGGAGGCTACAAATTTCAGGTCACTGACAACAGATTGCATCCTGAGTTTACATAGTGTTCTAATGGAATTAGCAAAATCAGCACAAACTGCTAAAACATAGCAACTTTGACACCACTTTATATTTAAGGCAGCAATTAAAAGTTTAGCCTTTTATCAGTATTTTTACTAAAAGTAACTGACAGTCACACCTGAGCAAACACCTCGTTAGCTCACTTAATAACGCAAAATGCATGCATTCATAAACCAAAATGAGACGAAAGCAGGTTATCGTGCTCACTTTTCTTTTTAGCTCGATTCATTGTTATTAATCAAGCAAAAGTATAACACTAGGGAAAGCCGGTGCACATCAATGAATCGCCAATAATGAAAAAACTCTCAACATTGTATCAGGCTTCTCTTTTGCGGAACTTTGATGTCAGTGAGTAGAGAAGATGAAACGCGCATGCAGCACATCACCTACCGGCAAAGCTGAGATGAAGCAGGTAGATTCCCATAAGATCCATTTCTGCGCTTGTCTGAAGAGAACTGGCTCGAAATGACGCGAAACTGTCTCTTTTATATTCTGAGGTTACCGACAGAGAAACGCCGTCCTGCTTTCAGCGCGGCACATATCAATTGAGCATGTTAAAGACTCTTAAAATGGTCAAAAATGAGATAAACGTCCGCTGAACGTGTAGAGCAGCCGCGCTCGCCGCACCGCCAAGTGTCAAACTGTCACTCAGGACGTCAGATAAAGCTCGAAATGAAATTAAAGCACTAATGAAAGTTCTCCATCTGCTCCATTATAACGTATTGACATTTGTTCCATCGGAGGGCAAGAACACGAGTGAATGAAGAGTCAGATTTCATTGAGTGAAGATCAAACTCAGGCAAACAGCAGAGAGAGAGAGAGCGAGAGAGAGACTGATGTTTGAGCTGAGCTGTGTCTCAAAACCTAGTAAGCTGCCTACATAGGTTGTATCATTTGAGTGCCCATATTAGATACGTGCCTTAAAATGCGGTCTAGATAGGCAGCTCACACAGCCGTAGGGTCAGAGAAGCTATTAAACTGTCTGCTACAAATCCTGCACTTTGATTCTGGCTTTGAACTGTGGGTTTCAGAAGCTGGTGCTCAATATGATAAAAGAAAAACTCTTCAAAGTTGTTGTTTTATTGCTCCCTGCCTTCTATTTAGTAACACAGAATGAGTCCCACACACTGGATGAAAGGACATGTCACTATTGTGGTGAAAGATATTTTGTCATTTGGGGAGCAAGTTAAAGGAATAGTTCACTGACAAATGAAAGTTTGATGAAAGTTTACTCACCCTCAGGACATCCGAGATGCAGATGAGTTTGTTTCTTAATTCGTTTTGGAGAAACGTAGCGTTTCAACTCTTGCTAACCAGTGGATTATCTGCAGTGAATGGATGCTGTCAGAATGAGAGCTGATAAAAACATCAAAATAATCCACACCACTCAAGTCTGTCAATTAATGTTTTGTGAAGCCAAAAGCTGTGTTTGTAAGAAAATCCATCAAGATAACTTCAAACCATTGCTTTCAGTTAAAATATAAGTCAATAACCCACAATAAACCATTAATCTGAACAGATCAAGCAACATTACATGTGAAAACAGTCCAGAACAACTCAAAACAAATATGTGGGAGGATTTTGATGTGGGAAACAACAGGAGATGGACTTTTACACTGGAGGAAGCGTTATTATGGATTATGGACTCGTATTTTAGCCATTAGTAATGGTTTGAATGAATTTGTTTCTTAAGGGGACCAGGGAACAGTTCATTGAAAATGAAAATGTACTCACACTCAGGACATCCAAGATGTAGATGAGTTTTTTTTTTTCTTAATTTGTTTTGGAGAAACGTAGCATTTCATCACTTGCTAACCAGTGGATTATCTGCAGTGAATGGGTGCCGTCAGAATGAGAGCTGATACAAATATCACAATAATCCACACCACTCAAGACCGTCAGTTAATGTTTTGTGAAGCCAAAAGCTGTGTGTTTGTAAGAAAATCCATCAAGATGTTTTTAACTTCAAACCATTGCTTTCAGCTAAAATACAAGTCAATAACCCACAATAAACCCATAACCTGCACAGATCAAGCACTATTTACAAGTGAGAACAGTCCAAAACAACTCAAAACAAATATGTGGGAGGATTTTGATGTGAGACACAACAGGAGATGGACTTTTACAATGAAGAAAGCATTGTTATGGACTCGTATTTTAGCCATTAGTAATGGTTTGAATGAATTTGTTTCTTAAGGGGACCAGGGAACAGTTCACTGAAACTGAAAATTTGCTGAAAATGTACTCACCCTCAGGACATCCAAGATGTAGATGAGTTTTTTTCTTAATTCTCACTTCCTAACCTGTGGATTATCTGCAGTGAATGGGTGCCGTCAGGATGAGAGCTAATAAAAAACATCACATTAATCCACACTACTCAAGTCTGTCAAATAATGTTTTGTGAACCATTGCTTTCAACTATAATACAAGTCAATAACCCACAATAAACCCATAATTTGCAAATCAAGCACTATTTACAAGTGAGAACAGTCCAAAACAACTCAAAACAAATATGTGGGAGGATTTTGATGCGAGACACAACAGGATATGAACTTTTACACTGGAGGAAGCGTTATTATGGATTATGGACTCGTATTTTAGCCATTAGTAATGGTTTGAATGAATTTGTTTCTTAAGGGGACCAGGGAACAGTTCACTGAAAAATGAAAATTTGCTGAAAATGTACTCACCCTCAGGACATCCAAGTTTGTTTCTTCATCAGAATTGGAGAAATGTGTCATTCCATCATTTGTTCACCAGTGGATCCTCTGCAGTGAAAGGGTCCCGTCAGAATGAGATTCCATAATCCATAATGAAAAAAAAAGCAATCCAAACAGCTCTTAACAAATATGTGGGTGGATTTTGATGTGAGAGACGACAGGGGATAAACTTTTACACTGGAGGAAGTGTTGTTATGAATTATAGACTTGTATTTTATCTATTTGCAGTGGTTTGAAGTTAAAAACATTTTAGTCATGAATTTATTTCTTCCAAAGCTTTAATTTATGCAGCTTCTGGCTTCTCAAGATGTTAACTGATGGATAGGAGTGGTGGGGATTACTTGTGGATTATTGTGATGTTTTTACCAGCTGTTTGGACTCTCATTCTGACGGCACCCATTCACTGCAGAGGATCCATTGGTGAGCAAGTGATGGAATGACACATTTCTCTAAGCCTGATGAAGAAACAAACTCATCTACATCTTGAGGGTGAGTACATGGTAAACTATTCTTTAAAAAAAAAAAAACTAATTCAACACTCTTAAAACTAAAGGTGCTTCACGATGCCATTGAAGAATCTTTTTTGTTTAAATGGTTCCATAAAGAATCATGACATCTGAAGAGCCGTTTTGTTTCACAAAAGGTTCTTTGTGGTGAAAGAAGGTGCTTCAGAATATAAAAAGGTAACAAAACATGGCTCTTTAAAGAACCTTTGACTGAATGGCTCTTTGTGGAACCTAAAATGGTTCTCCTATGGCATCGCTTTTAAAGAACCTTTTAAAGCACCTTTATTTTTCAGAGTGAAGATCAGTCATTCCAAAATCTGTATTCAGTGACCACAAATATAAATGCATTGTTTGAGAGGGATGTCTTGTGATTACAGCCCTGGTTCATATTGCCAGTCAAAGTGTGCCTTGGAGAACTGCTAACCTTCTCACCAAGGCTGTGGTGCTACATCATGAGCCATGGCCTTCATTCGTAATGAATGCATACTAGTGCAAGCGTAAGCACTGTAGAGCTCATTAAAACAGGGCGTTATGACTCATAATCACAATCATGTATTGCTTTTTTAATCAGCAATGAAATTATGACATGCTACACCTCAGTGTAGTTATTATACTAACAAACGAATGCACGGAAATAGAATAATTAACTTTCTCATATTTGCTTGTTAGGAGGAACCATAGTGATACAAGGTAAAGAAAGATTGAGCTATGCACTGCCACCCTCAAAAATAAAAGTTCTGGCATTGAACTTTTCCAATGCACAAAAGGTTCTTTAGATGTTTAAAGTGTTCTTCACAAGGTTCCTGTAAGAACTGTTCACTGGAAAGTTCTTTAAGGAACTCAAACTGGTTCTTCTATGGCATCACTGTGGGAAAAAAAAACCTGTTTGGAAGCTTTATTTTTAAAAGTGTGGTCAAAGGGGTCATGATCAATCCATCTCATTCACTGCGGTCTGTTCATTCACGCGCTGATGACAGGACTGGCTCCAGCTGTGCGCTCTCTGGAATGAGAGTGTGCTCTATTGTATAAACTGGAGCTCTTTTAGGATCGTCATGACATGGGTGATAGTAGACTTCAGGGTGTTTTTGAATTGAGGGGAAGGGATGTGGTAAGAAAGCACTGACAGTTTGGATGAATTATAAGAGGATTTCAAGGTAATAAATGTAAAAAAGTGAAACTGCCCATGTGTTGCCGCTGGAGGGAAGAAAGGCAATAAAATATTTGCAACTGACTTTGAAAATCAGTAGAAAGATGTTTTAATATAGGCCGCAGTGGCATGTAATACCATAAGCTGGTCCACTGCTGGACTCAAAACCAAGCTTGACAAGTTGGCAGTTTCTATATTTTTATACTGAGAGTGTGATAGATATAAAAAAAAAAAAAAAAAAAAAAGTTATACAGCTTGCAGACCATTGGGCAAAAAGTTTACACCCCCCTTTCAGAATCTGCAAAATGTTCACTATTTTACCAAAATGCATGTTATTGTTTATTTAGTACTGACCAGAATAAGATATTTATCATAAAAGATGTTTACATACTGTATAGTCCACAAAAGAAAATAATAGTTGAATTTATAAAAATGACCTCATTCAAAAGTTTACATCCTGTTGATTCTTAATACTGTGTTGTTACCTGAATGATCCACAGCTATTTTTTTCTTTATTATTTAGTGATAGTTGTTCATTAATCCCTTGTTTGTCCTAAACTGTTAAACTGCCTGCTGTTCTTCAGAAAGATCCTTCAGGCCCCACAAATTCTTAGATTTTTCAGCATTTTTGTGTATTTGAACCCTTTCCAACAATGACTGTATGATTTTGAGATCCGTCTTTTCACACTGAGGACAACTGAGGGACTCATATGCAACTATTACAGAAGGTTCAAACGCTCACTGATGCTCTAGAGGGAAAAACTACGCATTAAGAGCTTGAAAATCAAGGTAAATTTAACTTATTTTGTCTTCTGGGAAACATGTAACAATCTTCTGTAGCCTCTGAAGGGCAGAACTGAATGGAAAAAAAAATGATATTTAGGCAAAATAAGAAAAATGTACACATCTAGATTCTGTTCATAAGTTTTCACCCCCTGGCTCTTAATGCATGTTTTTTCCTTCTGAAGCATCAGTAAGCATTTGAACCTGTAATAGTTGTCCTCAGTGTGAAAAGATGGATCTCAAAATCATACAGTCATTGTTGGAAAGGGTTCAAATGCACAAAAATGCTGAAAAAAACAAAGAATTTGTGGGACCTGAAGGATTTTTCTGAAGAACAGCAGGCAGTTCAACTGTTCAGGACAAACAAGTGACTCGTGAAGAACCATCACTAAATAAAAAAGGATCATTCAGGTAAGAATCAAGGGGATGTAAATTTTTAAATGAAAATTTTTTATAAATTCAACTATTATGAAGAGTTCAAATACAAAACCCCCTAAATGAAATAATGATACTGAGTGAATGCTCTCGACACATATTATACGTCCATCAAATACTTTTACTTCAACCTTGCTAAAATCCCAGCCTCAGCCCAATCAGAAGTACTGCTACTTAGGTAGAAACCTGTACATTGGTGCCTGATAAAAATGCATTTTTTAAAGAAAGAAGTCTATTATAGTAGATTTAGAGGCTTTTCATATAAAGATTTTTTTATGTGAAATATCATATTCAGGTCAGTTCTAAATAAAAAAGTAACATTGTTGGTTCAAAAAGAAAGTCAATTTATAAAATTTATGTTTTATGCACACCAAAAAGAAGAAATGTTTAGTATCATGCATTTGTGTAACTGTGTAGCTAAACACGAGTCACAAACTGTCACCTACCTTAATCATACTGACCCAAAATGTAACCACATAAAATAATTGGCTTATAATTGGCTATGAATTATTGATTAAAACAATTTCCTAAAATGATATCTGTGGAATTAAGTGTGTCAAATGCTTCAGGCTAAGCTGTGACAGTGACTGCACTAATAGTAATAGCAGGCTTTGCATTCAAAGTTAGAAAAAAAAAACTTGAAATGGTGACCACTTTTCTTTGGGGGAAAAACCCAAGCTAAAAACCTGAGAGAAACCCACAATTCAAAGAAAATAATCAAGAGTTTCTTCCCATTACAATATGTACTCAAAAAGCTAAAACAGCCTTACAAAATTGTGAACATTTCAAAGAAGTAACATTTCCCTGCAGCCTTGGATTGAACATGAAATAATGTGCCTTAGTTCACCCTTTCTAATCAAGGATCTTTTTTAATTTGTTTCCAACCTTAAACTATTCTGAATATAAAACATTTTATATGCTTGTGAGAATATATAAGACAAGTTTAAATAATATGCAGTAAAATAAGACTTTGGGATGGGATTGTCAATTATTATTATTTATTTTTTTTGTATAAAAAGTGGCACAACTTACCTCACTCGCCTCTATTTGGTTTAAATGCACAGCTCAACAGTGAAGCAGACGGTCTGTTTTATTCACATCAAGTGACTCTGTGAAGTGAATCAGTGTGTACCTCTGTGTGGTCTTTGTCTCTTTCTTGCCCTGACCCGGGCCACAACCACTAAGGGTGCTGCAGAGGAAAGAATAAACAGACGAGCATCACACGGCCTGATAAGAGACGCTCTGTCTGCAGCGCTTCTGCTCTGTGATTGATAATTAATCCTGTACGTCTCTGTGACGGCGGTGCAGACCTGCTGTTTTACACAGGGCAGGTGTGAAAGAAGAGCGAGCCTGGACTAATGTGAGAATTACATAATGCCAACTACTCTTATTCCATTTCCTCTGCTTTACAGTGCAAGCTGCCAGATGACATAATACATATACATGGTGCTATTGGAGTAGAGTCCAAGTGCCATTTTTAAACATTTGAAAAAACTAAAATCTATTTTATTCCATATCTATGTACATTTGAGCTCATTAGAGTTGCTTGGCTACATAATTATGTCAGTCTATTAAAATGAATTGTGGGTCAGGTCTTTGCTGTATAGTACTGCAACATTTGTGTGGTTCAGCGAGTTGCTGTCCATCTATAGCATCTCAAATGAGTAATTTATGAGGTTCCATGACAGAAGGTAGATACCTATGTAGTAAGGATGCAATATTTAGAACGAAAATTAGGCTTTAAAATCAAAGGAATAAATTACATTTAAAAATATATTCAAATAGATAAGTTATTTTAAATAGCAAAAATATTTAAAAATTCCAGTTTTTGCTGTACTTTGGATCAAATAATTATAAATATCAAATAATCAAATTCATGATGCTGATTCATGATACGCTTTTCTCTCAAAAGTTTTAACAAAATGAGAGTTAGGCAATTTATAAATGAAAAGGTATCCTTTACTATTTCTTAGACAATATGCAGCACATTTCTTTGTGAAATTGCGAAACTGCTGTCTTTCCATTTAAAATGAGAGGCACCCACTGCCTTTTAATCACAATCCAAACAAAGAATGATGATAGAATGATAGAAGTTTAAAACGTTTACTACATTTTGATTATTTACTAAATAAGTGGTACCCCACAACAATAATTAGCACCACAGAATTACAGAAAACCAACCAAAGTAACCATTTTTGGTTACTTTGTGTTACAGATACACTACCAGTCAAACGTTTTTGAACAATAAGGTTTTAAATGTTTTTTTTTTTTTTTAATAACTGCTTTCTATTTGAATATATTTTAAAATGTAATTTATTCCTGTGATCAAATCAAAATTTTCAGCATCATTACTCCAGTCTTTAGTGACACATGATCCTTCATAAATCATTCTAAAATGCTGATTTGCTGTTCAAGAAACATTTTAATTATTATCATTATTATTCAAATTTAAAACAGTTGAGTACATTTTTGTTTTTCAAAAGCTTGGAGTCAGCACAGTTTTTTCTGGGGAAAGAAATTAGAAATGTAATACTTTTATTTAAAATGGATGCTTTAAATTGATTAAAAGTAACGATAAAGACATTTATAATGCTACAAAAGATTTCTATTTCAGATAAAGGCTGTTCTTCTGAACTTTCTGCTCAAAGAAACCTGAATAAAATTCTACAGAGCTGTTTTCAACATAATCATAATAATAAATGTCTTTCTGAGCAGGAAATCAGAATGATTGCTGAAGGATCATGTGATTGGAGTAATGATGCTTTGAAATCCCAGAAATAAATTACATTTTAAAATATATTAAAATAGAAAACAGTCATTTTAAATAGTAAAAACATTTCAGATTTTTTTTGCTGTACTTTGGATCAAATTAAAGCAGGCTTGGTGAGCAGAAGAGACTTCTTTAACAGAATTATTATTTTTTTTTTTAATAAGTTAAGTTCAAATGCAAAACCCCATTCACTGAGTGAATGCTCTCGACACATATTATACATCCATCAAATACTTATACTTCAAACTCGCTAAAATCCTAACCTCACCAAAGTCAGAAATACCCTTAATTACACAGAAACCTATACATCGGTGCCTGATAAAAATGCATTTCTTAAAGAAAGACGTCAGGTGGATTTAGTGGCTTTTCCATCTGAACTCTTCATATTATCTATTTTATAGATCAGTGTCTCCAACATCAGAGCTTAGCAACTCTTGTGTCATAGTTTCCCACTTGTCATTTACACGCTTGGAACTTGGAATAAGTATGATATTTCCGACTCCACTTGAAGGCCACAAGAGCTGAGGTCTGTTCTCAGCAATTCTTCCTGTCCCCTGACACTGATGTCATTTCACTGGATCATTTACACCCACACTGGGCCTCTCCCTCACACTATAAAGCACAGTTTTGTCGAAAACTCAATGGAGCCACTGATTGTTTGAGACATATAGCGAGCGTAATCAGTATGCACTACGAGCCGTCTGTTATTTTTCTCATACAAACGTGTTTCCACCCAGTGTTATTTGTTACTCTTATCATGTAGCGAAAATGAATTTTATTTCTCCTTAACATGCAGCACCATCAACGAGCTTGTAAAAAGCGCCTTAATGGTAAAAAAAAAAACTGAACAATTGTTTCTCTGCAGCCTCTACTTTAGCTATAAAGCCTTGAGATTTATTTCTGAATTTTAAGAGTTTGAGCGGGCTGAGATGTGCGGGAGGAAGGCATTAGACACCTGCCACAAGCGAGGATTGTTTCAATTCCAAGAGATTCCAAGCTGGGATTGGCATATACGTAATCGACCTCTCACTTTCCACTTCAACAGATGGCGCGTGTCACACCGCAGTGTGGGCAGAACAGGTTAAGATGCACTGGTTCTCTGCGCCTTTAAATATAGTCTCCCTTACACACACATACAGGTCAGTGGCACATTTTCATATGACATTTCATTTCACTTATGTTTTAATATAGTGGATAAAATATTAGACTCAAACATGGATTTGAGTTTTAATTTATTCAGAGATCATAGAGGTGAGTTTTTAGTCATTTTCACCACTTTGGTTCGAGTGGATGTTGTGATTTTTGTCTTGCAGTACCTTCTTGCAATTTGCATTATGACGAGACTTATTCCAAGTGTTTCATCTATTTTGTACATTTTGTTTTTACTTTAATTAATATGCTTCGAACCAAATGTGACCCTGGACCACAAAACTAGTCAGAAGTCGCTGGGGTATATTTGTAGCAATAACCAAAAATACACTGTATGGGTCAAAATTATTTACTTTTCTTTTATGCCAAAAATCATTAGGATATTAATTAAAGATTAAGATATTTTGTAAATCTCCTACCGTAAATATATCAAAACCTAATTTTTGCTAAGTAATATGCATTGCTAAAAACTTAATTTGGACAACTTTAAAGGTGATTTTCTCAATGTTTTATATTTTTTTTGCACCCAGATTTTCTAATAGTTGTATCTTAGACAAATATTGTCCTATCATTACAGACCATACATCAATGGAAAGCTTATTTATTCAACTTTCAGATTTCGAATTGACACTTATGACTGGTATTGTGGTCCAGGGTAACAAATCTGTTTGCTTTGGCAACATTTTTTATCCATACTGTTAGTCTGTAATTTTCCTATACACGACAAAAGACAAATATTAAATGAAATCATTCTGCGGGAAATTACATAATTTTGGTGGGAAAACAACAGCAAAAAACATCAATGAATTTGAAATTTGAAAATCTCAAACATTCCAACCTGACAATTTTTCATTGTAAAGAAAAAAAGAGTAAATATTATTTCAGTCTTTCTACTTCAAAATTTTCACTTAGTATTTAATTATTTCTTGCAAATTGTATTGTAAAAAAATGGTGAAATGTACTTTTTTTTAATTAATTAAGTTTTAATTAATTATTATTATATCTTATTATTATTATTATTTTGCTTATTTTAGCTATTTTTGAGTAACAGTAGTTTATATATATATATATGTAATATAATTTTATTTATATTTTTTCAGTGTATTTTATTACTTGCAATATGTGACCATGGACCACAAAATTTTAAATGAGATTTATAGATTACCTAACGCTGAATAAATAAGCTCTCCACTGAAGTATGGATTGATAGGACAATATTTGGCCGAGATACAACTATCTGAAAATCTTCTGAGGATGCAAAAAAAACGTAATATTGAGAAAATCGCCTTTAAAGTTGTCCACATGAATTTCTAAGCAATGCATATTACTAATCAAACATTAAGGTTTGACATATTTATGGTAAGAAGCTTACAAAATATCTTCTTGGAACATGATCTGTACTTAATATCCAAATGATTTTTGGAATAAAAGCAAAATGTATAATTTTAACCCATAAAATGAATTTCTGCTACTTACGTGGTCCAGGGTCACAAGTGTTGTCCATACCAATTAGATTTTAACTGTTTTAATACCTCTTTACTGTTTACAATCCTATAATAGATGGCAAATCGCTCTATATAATGACAATATGCCCAAAAATTCAAAATGTGTTCAATGAACTGAATTTTTTCCAGTGCAAAAAACGTTCAAAGCTATTTTTCAGCTTGTATCTATAAAGAAAGTGACTATTTAAAGTGTATTACTTGCTGTTAAATTGTAATTGTTTGTGAAATCTACTAACAATTTCTGAATGGACATATATTTTTTCCCCGGTTTACCCTGAGAAATATTTACTGGAGTACAAACTGTGACAATTAGGTCTGTCCCTGGAGGAGCCTCACATGTTGTTCCTCTTTCCTCTGATGACCGCTAAAGTTTCACCCATTATCACCCCTTTAATGATAGATTAGTCACGTCCCGGTGAAATACCAGATGGATCGGATTCCCATCGCAGTGTCGGGTGCTAGATTCATAAAATTGTTTTGGTTTTTATAACAGGGCCCTGACTGTCTCTTTGGCTTTTTATAGGGGGTGAAAAGGTTGCTTTCTACCATTTATCACTGATCTCACCAACACCCCTGGTGGCCAAAAATAATCAGATGGCACCTGAGTCAACAGCCGCGGATTTTAGAGTCCATAAGTTATCAGATGTGTTTCAGCAGCATGTGGGAAAACAGCAGGGAAGGAGCAGCTAGGGCCCATCTCATGTGGTTGAAATGCTTGTGCTGTTTCCTGAAACAGGACTGACCGCAGGACATCTCCTCAGATTGTGTGGCGGTCGCTGTGGAACGACTGACCTGACCTGACACGGTTCACAGCTGCGAGGGGCGGTTGGGGGGTTTCTACGAGTGCACTTAATTACTCAAATTAGGGGAAACCAGTTTGCTGGGCAAAAGGTCTGGAAGGTTGGGGGTTGAAAATAAAGCCTGGGGTGCAAAATAAACACTGAAACAATAATAGAGAAACAGTCTGTTTTCTTGGCAAGTTAATTGAAATAGAAAAAACAAACAAAAACGCTAGTATTCAAGTGCTGGCATGACTGCTGTGTGCTCGGTTGGGTTTTGTAGCCTCTATTTACTTCCATTGGGGTCAATTTTTAGGAAATACAGCATTTCTTTTCACTGTTACGCGGACGATATGCAGATTTATCTGCCTGTAACTACAAAA